>CM076602.1:12822500-14233750 GCA_038502835.1 Octonoba sinensis | reverse complement strand
CAGCTATTTACTTTTTAGAAAATACTAAATTTTGGATAAATAAGAAGAAATTATTAGAAAGTTGTTAATTTAGCTGTACTTACGCTACGCTCTGGGTCAAGGTCGCAGCAGAAGTGGTTTTCACTCTGAACTCGGATATGTGTAAAGAGTGTTTATTATTATTTTTTTATTTTCACTCCTCCAAAAAATAAAATACTCCTCCAAAAACCTCCGAGGAGTATTTTCACTCTTTGATGAAAATTTCTAGCGTGACCTCTGCCTGTGACAATCATAGTAGCTTCTTAATCTTCAAATTTTAGTTGTGAATTTCATTTACCTGAAAGTCTGCCAGATTTTCATCTTTCATTGTTGGCAGCTATGCAATGTTAAAGACCATCAGTTCGTAGCACTCTCCGACCTGCAAGCAAAATATTACAAAGCATGTCAAGAACTTTTCTCGTTGCCGAGTTGTACTTATGGGGTTGTGACCATTATTTATTAAGTATCCCCAAAAGCTTTATTTTCATCTACTTGTTGCAGGGAACCTCATCTAAAGTAGACGACCAACGCCATGAAACTATAATTCTGAAAAAGCAGTACAATGAACTCCTGGCCGATAAGCTGAGGTTAGAGCAAGAAATTGAAAGGTTGAAGAGGTTCCGAGAAGAAGACCGAAAAGAAGTGAACGAATTGCAGAGGCAGCAACAGGTGAAATGTTGAGAAATATATATTTTATTGATTGCTTCCTAATATGTACTAGGGTTTACTCTTCATAATGGGTGTCATTAATCCAGGCTCTAGATACCGTTACAAGAACATTTATTATCGCTACTGGGGACACATTACAACAAGCGACTACTATTTACATTGAGAACGAGAAGAATGACACCTATGCTGTTGCCATACAAAAACACAATACGATTACGATTAATACATTACACTTCCAAATAGCATGTGTGTACTTCATTTATTTTGGATATACTTTTAGAGTTTTTTTTGCCGTGTGAAAATTCTATTTTTTTTTATGATGAGTTAAATAGTTCTGTGTAGTTGTTAATATATAAGCAGTGCTCCTGCATATTCTATGAAGTTGTAAAACCTCTTACTTTTTCTATGTTTTCTGCCTTTCTGCCCATATTTCCTATATTTTCACAAAATGGACAGTTATTTTGTTTTCAACTGCTTCCAATTAGTAACTCTGAAAATAAAATCACTTTTAAATATGCCTCAATCTGTGCCAAGGAACCTGACCCCTCCTTCATTTTCTGTTTGTGAGCACCTCTACCCCTTCCCGTTCCATTTTGTACACAAAATATTCTTTAATTTTCATTTTGCAATACTGCCAGCATGATATAGTTGGAGAATAAGTAGCAAGTAAACATGCTCAAAAGAATCAGATACCATCAAAAGCAAACTTAGGTTCACAAATAATATTTTAGGAAATGCAACTATCAAATGTAAAAAAGTGAGCAAATTCTCTATTTTTCTGTCCTAAAAGATTTTCTCTAATGAAAACCCTTTTCAGTGGTTCTTTCGATGTTTTTTTTTTTAAAAACCCACCCGGGTTTTTCTTTTGGGTAGGTGGGTCGGTAGAGAGCCCTGTTTCTTTCCTAATTTAAATTTGTTTGAAACGTTCTCTATAACAGTTGAAGGTGTTCAGTTAGTCACATGTTTCATTTCTTGCATTTAAATTTAACAGAAAAACTAGGCAATGTCTTATCTTTTAAATTTATGTATTCCATTCTTTCAGATAGGTACCCTCTTTTTCTTTAGAAAACAGAAAGAGCACAAGAGGCAGAATTTATAGCTTATAAGAGACATTTTGAGCATTCTCCTAAAGTTTAGTAAGAAAGTATGCCTTACACTTGATGAAGTTTTTTTTATAACAATAAATGTGTTAACTTCATTTACAATTTAAATTCTTGGAAGTATGTCTTTATAGTTACAAATTTCAAATGGGACAATTTTCTTTTCCGATTTCCACGTTTTTTTTCTTGAATAAAAATATTCAATATGTTTAAGCATTGGAGTTTTTTCTTTTAAATATGACCAACATTTCCTTTGTACTCATCTCTTCTGAAACATGTAACAGGAAATGCTAACAGAGAATGGAGGTGAAGCGGCTCACCAACTCTATTTGACCGCGGTCAGAAAATGCGAAGCCATGAAGGAAGAGTACGACAACCTCCACAAGCGATACGCAGATCTCGTTGCTTCTCACAGCGCAACCGTCTCGAAACTCGAAGTCACGCAAGAGGAGTTGAGTTGCTGGAGAAAGAGATACGAAGATTTGGCCCACGAGCGCAACGCTGCGATGCACGAGCGCAACGGATTGCAGCAGCAGTGTACAGCAGCTATCAGACAGTGGGATAATGCTCTGAGGGAACGCAATGAAGCTAGGGAGCAGCTTGCAAAGGTAATGCGCGTGTATTTACTGAGGTATTTTGTTTATTAAGCCATACATGTATGCAAACTAGAATTTGCCCAACAGTCCAAATTCGACCATAATAATTAAATTTAGCATTGAGAACATTATGCAGTTTTATAATGGTGTAAGTATTATTCATCAAATTGGGCAATTATAATCTCGAGGATATTTTGATGATCCTCACTTGAAGTATTGTAAATTGCACAGGGCCAATGGTGCTCATAAATGTAACAACTTGTACTTCTTTCAATTTTGTATTAAGTTGAGTGGCTGTTGAATAAAATTTAAATGTTTGCTTCCATACACTATTCCCATTTTTCATTTCATTGTTTCACAAAACCCTTCACTCAAAGTCTTATTATAATTGCTTTTAACACGACTGCTTAATGGCAACAAATTATTATTAATGTTTAATAATGTATTATTAAACCATGATTATACTATTGTACTCTTTCTTGTTACAAGGATAAAGAGCTAAAAAAGGGGAGTTAGACAGTTTTATTTAATAATTAACTTATCTTCTCAATTATCTTTTTTTAATTTTTAGTTTGAAAAATGGTATATGTTTCTTATTATTGGATTTTACACTTAAAGTTAACCAGTTCCAGGATCTAGTTTGGAACTCAATCTCTTGTATCTATCTTACTAAACTTGTTTTGTAGAATCACAATCGTTATAAAAGAAAATGTTGAAAATGTGGTTTAAATTATGTTCCTTTCAATTTCTTGTAATATATTCACCCTCCAGGAAATTTTTTTGCACTATAAGTTTGTTTCCATAAAATTTGTTTTAATCTGCTACAAGATGAATTTTCCAACATAAAAGTTAGCCTTATCTGCTACATAAGTTCTTTCCTGCTACAAAACTTTATTTTCCCTGCTACAAAAAAGGCCCTTTCCTGGCACAAAATTTTAATTTCCCAGCTCCAAAACTTGATTCATCCTGCTCCTAAAACTGCTCCAAACCCCCTTCTGATTAATTGTGACCTATGAAATTGACAACAGCATCGCTAAATATCACATTGCTTTTGAACCTCTACTATCACTCCACATTAGACAGACTACAACTTTAATGTAATGTTAGGGCTTATTTTTCTGGATGCAAAGGAAACTGTTTACAAAATGTAATGTCATAAAAAGAGACCATCCAGAAAAACTTTCATCAAAATGTATCTTTTACAAAACCATTCTTAAACAAAAAAGTAATGTTTCAAAATATCTAAAATATTTTATTATGCAGTTTTTAAATCCTTAATTTAAAACTGGAGTAGTATTTTCTGTATATTTATGTTTTTTGTGAAAACTAATACTTTTCACAACAAGTTATGTAATTTTGTTAAAATATTCATGTTTTCATGAAACTCATGAGAGTTCTCTAATTATTAAAAAAAATAGTTGTAAGTACTATCTCTAATTTCATATGAAATTTCATTAAAAAGAAACAACTCTTAATCTCTCTCCTATGGCTGGGACAAAATATCCTTCCCCCCCCCCCAAAAAAAAAAAAAATTTAATTCCTTCAAACACGGGGCTGGGACAAATCTATCTCTGCAATTTTTAACTATGTTTGGAAAAAAAATCCGAAAGCACATAAGTAAATAAAATAAAATATGTAATGCATTAAAAAATATCTAGAGAAAAAACAAAACACATTTTGAAGTACAACTGAAAGCATATTCTATAAATTAATCTTAATGTTTTGTATCGGTAGGTCCAGCAGCAACGTGATGAAGCCATGAAGGAAATCAACCAGGCCATGGCTGTCAGAATCAAAGCCACCAAAGATCTTGCTCGTCTTACAGAAGAAAGGAATGCTGCAGTCCAAGAGTATTCGCTGATCATGTCGGAGAGAGACACTGTGCATAAAGAAATGGAAAGGTTGCAGGAAGAACTGAACGAGGCTCAGAAGAAGATTAAAAGCACCGAAGGCAATAAAAAAGCTAATGCCGAAGAAGTAAGTATGCACTAGTTTTGAACATCGCATTTCAGGGTACTATTTTTCACCTTTGCTTTTAAGAATATTCGTTTGAAATTAGGTAACACTATATCTTTTTTTTTCTTTTTTTCTTTTTTGTACCATTATGTGTGTGTGTGTTGTATTTTATACCATCTTTTGTATATTTTTATGTATTTTTGTTGTTTTTTATTTAACTGTTCACCACATGGCATTAGGACAATGTCCGTAAAGCCAGGGAAAAAAAAAAATTGTTCGTTTTTATGCAAAAGTTAAATTACCATTCACAAAATCATCAGTTTTAACAAAAAAAAAAAAGAGAAAGATATTAAAAATCCAACTAATTTTCAGATAGTTAATTCCTTTTATTCTAGAATGTTTGGGAAGTATTACTCACAAAAAATCTTTTGAAAAGGTATATAATTGAGAAAGTTATAAAAAATTTTAAAAATTGAAAAAAAGTGATTATTTTTTTAAATTTTGAATTAATGGTTGATTACAATGAGGTTCTACTTTTAAATTTTATTGCTAATCATAACTGAAAGTAAATGCATGCATTATGTTTTATCTAATTGTTTAACAAAAAATAATATGCCCCCCTTTGTTGACAATAAATAGTTGTCTAGAGTTCCCGAGTTCCATAAACGTTATTGCTTTCAGTTGAAAATTAAAATTCATCCCCGAAACTTATCAATGTTATTAATGCTTTTCTCACTCCCGTCAAAACCATGAGGTTAATTATATTTTTCTATTTATTGTGGCTGCGATGTGTACTGAGCTTTTCCAAAGCTGGAATGTTAAAAAGTAGTGCACCAAAAAGTTAAGAACAATTCATTCATCATTCCTGGAAATTTTATTTATTTTCTTACATACTATGTGACACAGTACCGGACTATTAATGGTGTAATTGGCATGAATTATCCTTTTTTAAAATTTACTCATCTTTTTAAATGCTTTTCTTGGATATACAGTTTGCACTTTTGTTACCGTTCTCTTGAAAGTTATGTGAACAATAAGGGGTCAAAGCACAAATTTGCAAAAATATTGCATACACTTCTTTACTTCTTTTTTAATTTTAAGGAACTCCTTTTCAATGCAGAAAAACTTTTGAGCATCCAATGTCGTTAAGATCGATGTTGCTCAGCATCAGGAACTCGCAGCTTTTTCTGAACTGAATGGGGGGTTCTTGTAACTTTCAAACCTTGTAGGCAATTTTTCAAAATTCTCTATTCTTACAAATTTGTGTTTTAAAAGTATTGAAGTTCTCATTCATTAATAATAATTTAACTTTGTGCAAGTAAACGGTAATAGAATTATAATTTCACGTCAGAAGCTCCCTGCCGCATTGAAAAAGGGAATCCAAGCAATCCCGAAACATATGTCTGCGTTGTAATGCTCATTTGTGCTTTAAATTAACGTGAAATTATAATTCTATTACCGTTCTCATTCATTGTTTGCTGCACACCTGTAAACATTGTACTTCTCGCTAAAGGGATGTTCGTCGAAATTATTCAAACAGGTTGAAACATTGCGAAGAGAAATATCATCGGTGCTGCAAGATCGTGATCACGTTCTGAAGGAATGCAACGAGCTGCGCGAGAAGTACGGAGACTACGTCACTGGACGGGAAGAAGGCAGCCAGAGGGAGAAGGACTGGAGGAATCGTGAATCTCACTGGGATTCCATCTCGAGAGAAAACTCCCGCAAAGAACGGGAAAGCCAGTGGCAGAATTCTTGCGACGGCATGGTCAAGACTCAGTGGCTGGATGACTTGGATCAAGCCAACAATGAATTGGAGAGCTTAAGGCGGCAGGTTGAGAGGCTCCAGGCAGAACTCTTAGGTAATTCTTTCAGAGAGTGTCTTTTGTGTAAAAACTATCAACTTTTTTTTTCTTAGTAACAGTGTTTCCCTACCTGGGCCATATGGTACCCTTGGGAGTCGCAGAAAAAGTCTGGGGGATTCAGGAAAAAAGGGAAAAGAGGGGCGCCATATATCTTGGGAAGAGGCTTTGGCCTAGTTTTTTCAAATAAGTTAAATCTTTCACACATAAAGATAAAGTATTCCATATTGTTTTTACAAGTGTATAAATGACAAAAAATTATGTATCCTAACTTAAAAAAAAAAAAAATCTTCAGCACACAGCATAGTATTTCATAAGTAAAATATACTCAAAATATATTTTTTCCTTTTCTCTCTCACTTTCTCTATCAAAGAACAATTTTTAATCGCATTTTGAAAGGGCAATCCCAGGCATCTGTTTTGGAATTTCAGGAAATGCATTCTCAGAAAAGGAGTCATAAATAATCACTCAAAGGTTTAATTTACAAGGGTATAATAATTCAAGGGTTGATTTACAATTGTTATTACAAACGGCTTATTACATGATTCATATTTTCATGGGGGAAAAAGATTAAAATGAGTACTTTAAGTAGTACTGTTTCAGAAACATATTATGTTATTGCTGCACTATTTTCTAAAAGTTTTTCTGAATAATTTATTTTGAACTTTTTTGGAGTGCGTTTTTTTAAATTTCAAAACTGTGGTGCTTCCTTTACCATACACTAAATGTATTTTTGAAAAAAAAATAAAAATCAACGAGAATATGAGAAAAAGCTTAATATCCTGTAATAAAATAAGTACATAAATATTTAAAGACAAAAAATTGGATTATGAGAAGATCAGGGAGGTGTTCTTCTCGAGAGTTTTTTTTTTTTTTTGATATTGTTTGCTCTGACAGAAACATACATTTTTGTCCCTTTTCCCCCCTTGTGTACATATACACAAGGGGTGGGGTCATTTAAGAATTAGTGGGTCACAACTCAAAAAAGATCGAGAACCTTGTGTTAGAGGTCTGGATGTTCGGTCTTACAAGCTCAATCAAACGGGATGTGTCTGTAGACAAAAAGTACACTTTATTTTGTTTTAAATCTTTGAATTCTGCACAAAGAATCATAAATAATGGAAATTGAAAAATGCCTTTCTTGTATCAGTTTTGTGATACTTGAATATTTATGCTAGTAATTTTGACAACAGTTTTTCCCTTGAACAATGAAGGTGCACTTAATGTGCTATATATTAGCTGGATGTTGAGTCCATAAAATCATATGCTTGAAAATATAATTAAATACATTTACCGTTAACTCAAAAAATGTTAAGGAAAGAATTATTTTTAAATTGAGGAATTTCACAGACTGTTCCAATGTGAAAATAATTATGTTAAGAAAGTTAGTTTTCTTTAATCCCTTTGCAAATACTTATTAATGTGAGAAAAAAAAAATTTAAACCCAAATCAATTGTGAAAAATAAGTGTGCCCCTTGAATTTTTCAACTAGGTTTCAAAAACAAGAATAGCATATTACAAAGAATTTTGAGAATCATATTTATGTATTGGAATATAAATAATAATGATCATAGGGTGACCATATTTTTGAGCTTCAGTTTGGGGACATGTCGTCAAATCAAAGGACAATTTGGAGGGTGGTAGAAAAAAGTTTTGGGACATCTTTGAGAACAGAACAAATCAATGCATATACACTTCTTTTTTTGAAAAATTACTCTCATTAACCTGTTTCAAAAGGTATCCAAACATATTTGCTACATAATGTATGCATTAGGGATGTAACGAATAGTGAATTTGGGGGGGGGGGGGCGATTAGCTGAATACCAAATAATTAACTCGAACATCATAGATTGTGTGTAATGGGCGACACAATCTATGATGTATGAGTTAATTATGTTTGTTAAGAATTTAAAACTACCATTTAAAAATAATATATTTTCTCTATTGTTTTGAATGTAATAAAACTAAGAATTTCACCCCCAAGTGGAATAGAAATGAAAAGGGTTTTGATTAGTAAGCATTAGCATTAGTTTACTAATTATTTAATTCAAATGAAAGAACTACTACTGCTTAGTGATCTTTTACCTTGCTCAAAACTGTTTTATGAAGAGATTTTTTAAAAGTTAATATTTTTATTTTATTAGGTTTTTTACATACTTAATTCTTAAAAGCTCTATTAAAATTTAATACACTCAACTGGAATATATTTTCATTTAAAAAAACCCCAATAACTTATGCTATATATTCATGCTATATTCCCTCTCTCCCAATATTCACAATAAACCAGTCTACCCAAACAAAGTCCAACTTCCACTTTGTTAATAATAAAATAAATTTCTCATATTCTCCATCATAATTAACTATTGCCAGCTTTTGGGAGCAAATACTAAATATAAAATACAATATTACGACTTTAAAATCTGTTTTTTGCCCAGTCAAGCCTAAGACTAAGTTTAAAAAAAGTAGTTTTTTTTCTAAATTATTTTTATTTATTAAAACTATGTACTGATGTATTCTTTTGCAATAACTATAATACAATTTTAAATGTTTAAAATCTACTCATTTCTTTATTTTTCTACATTTCTACCGCAGCAGAACTATTCGGTCAAACAGTCCATCAATATTCGGCCAGGCTGAATTTGACCTTACCCAGGGATTCGACCAGGTGATGAAAGGAGTATTCCCCAACCCAATACCGAATAGTGGCCGAATATTCGTCACATCCCTAGTATGCATATATTCTTAGTTCATTGTCTGTTAGAAATTAATAATAATGGCAATAATTTGATAATCGCCAAATATTATCTAAAATTTTCCAAAATACTATCTAAAAGCTCTAAATTGCAATTTTGAAAGCAATTTGGAGAGATAGAATAGAAAATTTTAAATTTGGGGGTTTTCTGCATCTTCAAGTAATTAAAGAGTTTTTTTTGGGGGAAAGCATTAAAAATATAGAAATTTGGGGACTGTCCTCGAAATTCGAGGACGTATGGTCACTTTAAATAATGAACAAATTTTTAAAAAAAAGGGGGGGGGGAGGATAATAGCAATTTTACACCCCACACGCAAATGGTCAGGCTATTAATTAATATAAAATTTGTTGGGTAAATTTTTGTTTGTTTAGTTAAGTCGTACTGTATATAAATGTGAATCTTTTTTTCAAGTTTTTATTCACTCTTCTCGTGCATTTATCAGAGGCACAGCAAGAAGCCGAGGTGTGCAAGAGGAGGCGAGACTGGGCTTTCAGCGAACGAGACAAGATCGTGCTGGAGAGGGAGAGCATCCGATCCCTGTGTGATAAGTTGAGGAAGGAGAGGGACCGAGCCGTCAGCGATTTGGCCGAAGCGTTGAGAGATTCCGACGACGTGAAGAGGCAGAAGAATGAGGCCTCTAAAGAGCTTAAGGAACTCAGGTGAGTTTGTGATCTGAACTCCCTCGGTGGTCGGGAAAAGGTTGCAGTCATCAGGGGTCACTCCAGAGCAAATTTGCAAAAGTTTTCGGATCCTTCCCAAAATTTTCCTTTAATCAAAATGGACCCTTCACAAAATTCAAATGAAACAAAGCCGAGCCTTCACAAAATTCAAATCAATCAAAACAGACCTTTCATAAAATTGAAATTTGTCAAAACGGTCCCTTCCCAAAATTCTAAGCTTCCAAATCGTACTTTTTACACCATTATTTATTGTAAAAGGCGGCAAATAATAATAAAATTTTTCATCCCTATGTGTTTGAATTTTTAATTTCCGCAAAGTTACCTGGTTTTCCACAAAAATCTCTTTAAAATTCACAAAAAACGGACCCTGTTGAAAATACCCTGGTCATTCAGGGTAACTTTGAACCATGGAGATTAACTTTGAACCACATCGTATTTCTGACTTAATTTAAAAATTAAGAGTAGAAGCCTAATTTTATAACCTATTTAGCTGAATGCAGCACTGGACCTTCTTTTTTTTTTTTTTTTTTTTTTTCAATCAAATTTGATAAAAGATATAACATGGTTCAAAATTACCCTGTAGGACTAGTCCTAAAGCTGGGGTGGGCAGACTTTTCCAGGGAACGGGCTACTTTTTAAGGTATTGAGGTCCACCCAGTTTTATAAGTGTGGCAAGATGAAAACAATATTTATTATAACTTAATAATAAATACAAAATATGTACTTACCTACTGAACCCTACCCAAAAAAACTTACTTCTAAAACCTCGATTGAAGCTAAATGCAAGATACTAACATAATTATAGTCACTAATGTAATAATTTCAAAGGATGCATCTATTATCAAACATATCAAAACACATGAAAAAATAAATCATTTTCATCTAAAATTAGTTTTTTTTTTGTTATTGCAGGCTACATTTTTTAAAAATTAGCTATTTCCTCCTTTCTGGGCTACTAACTTTTTTTTCAGGATAAAATGTTTTTTTTTTCTTAGGCATATTGAAATACATTTTTTAAAAAAATCTGTAATGTCACTTGAAAATTGTACATTTGTACATTTCAAAATTAAAGATGATTAGTGCAATTTCTTCAGAACTAAATTCAAATTCTGCACTTGAATTATATATTTTTTTTTTGTCAGAGGTTAAAGAAATAAAGAACTTTTTCTTACGATTTTATTGTACTTAAGTTCTATGCACTAAAATATTTGAAAGAGTAATTAAAATTAATTATTGAGTGTGTGTGAAAGAAATATTTTTTAAATGTGTTGAAACTATTTGAAATTTTCTCTAGGGAAAAGATTGAGGCTCAGCTAGAGAAAGAATCTCGAATGAAGCAGCTAAATTCTGTCGGAAATAATCACAGCCGGGATTCTGCCATTGATGCTGATATGCAAGAATGGGATACAGAAACCGTTGAAGTGGCTTTGGTAAGTTCATATCAATGTGGTTGGGGGGGGGGGGGGATTTATTCCGTAACTTTCTTTATCTAATACATTATTAGCTCAAATTTGTAATTGTTATCAAAACATCTGTACATATCTTGTTTATCAAAGTCTTTCTGATTTGACTACAGTACAGTTTCGAGATCGACAGGAGCTACCTCGAACTATCGAAAACTCGAATTATAGAAATCATAACATTTTTTAGCCTACTTTCCCATAAAAGTAAAAAAAAATAATAATAAAGCATGAAAGAAGGCTTAATGTATCGTGAAAATATCGTTAAAAATCAAGACAAGTCAAAAATAAGTGAAGTAATTAAATAAAGATTGAAAAATAAAAAATTTGAAAGTAGGGTATTGAGATGGGGAAAAAGTGTGTCTGTCGGTCTGTCTGTCGGTCTGTCCCCCCTAATAACTTTTGAACGAATTGTCCGATTCGAAAAATTCTTTTTGCATTCGAAAGATCTCGACGAGGACATCTCATTTCTATATTTTACTTTTTGATTTGAACAATTTTTTGTTCAATTTTGAACAGTTCAAAAAATTTTAACATTAGCGCCTATGGACAAAATTGAAGCAAATTCTGTAAACTCTGGGCACAAGGGAGGTTATTGAAAGGAGTTCTCGGCGTGAAATATTGATTTGAACAGTTTTTGTTCATTTTTGAACAGTTCAAAAAATTAACACAGAGCTTACGGGGAAATTTCAACCCTATATAAATCCTGATCTAACGGACCGATTTGCTTGGAACAAACTTTATCGGAAAGCTCTTATAACGTAGAACATGTAGAAAAAGAAAGTTTATCCAGAGCTTACGAGCCTATTTTGCTATGAAATTTTTTGATCGGGATTTTCAAGGATATTTCTCAGTGACTCAATGAGTGAAATAATGAATGAATGAATAAATGAAAGAGTGAAAGAATAAATCAATGAATAAATGAATGAGGAAAAGAATGAATGAATAAATTATTGAATAAATGAAAATATAAATAAATGAGTGAATAAATACATGAATGCGTAAATGAATGAATAAACACTTGAATGAGGTAACGAATGAATGAATAAATGCATGGCTGAATAAATGAAAGAATGAATGAGTGAGTGAATGAATATGTATTATCCGTTGAAAAAGGTATATTTTCAATAATTAGAACTAAAGATAAATAAGAAAGAGCGAGAAAGAGATAGCTAGATTATAAATTTGAATTTGGTGTATACGGGAAAGTAGGCTCATATAGTTCTAGGCGGAACTTCTTGTTAAATAAGTAAAAGGGAGTAAAGCAAATTTTAAAATTTCAGTATCATATATTTAAATGAAAAACGTACGTACATCTTACTCAGTTACATGATTAAAAGTTAATTATATTTTTAAATTGCCACCATTTCAATTTGCTCCAAATGTAGCCAGCCTACTTATTAAAGAAATTTTCTCAGCAGCAAAAAATGATGGCAATCATTTTAAGACAAAGAGAAAGAACAGAAACCTTCAAAATTGGAGCTGTGTTGTGTTTTCAAGGTTTTGAATCCCCCCCCCCCCATCTACCAGGATTTTTCACTAATCACACATTTCAAAATTTGTAACAAGTCAAAAATTTATGACAATACGAGATTTTAAAATGGATTTAAAACGCTTTCTTTTTAGAACTGCATTATTGTAACTGAATAGCTGACAGCTGTGAGAAGGAGGATGGGGAGTTTATCAGCCTCTTAACTTCTGATGATAATTACCATAAAATTCGCATACTTTTTTATTTTAATGCATTTAAAAGTAATTTAGTTTTTCTTAAGTAATCTGTTTTTATGAGTTAGGTCACCACTTTAGAAACTACCATTTCAGCTATTCATTATAATTTGGGTAGCAACATATATTGTAACTTATTTAACTGCTTGTCTTTATTAGCCAATAGTATTTTGCTTGCCATTGCAAATAAATAAATATATAAAGATGGTATTTATGAACAACTATACAATTGTATACCACTTATTGTTATTTCTGTTCGTATAATTTGAATATTTACTACAAATTATCTTTGTTTAGATAAAAATCGAGCTGGGGTATTTTCAAAATAATTTTTTGCACCCTTAAAATTTTAGTAAATTTTTGTTAAATGTTGTTGAAGTTAACCATTGTTTGAAATGTTTACTGTATTTCATTTCAAAAGTCAAATAAATGATTTTAGAAATTTTCTTCGGAGGATGAACTTGGACTCGAGCTTGGTGGCGGCAAGGGCGATAATCAAAATGGAAGTGAAAATCCCATCTTTGTTCGAAACATAGCAAAAGGCAGTAAAGCAGAGGGTAAACTCAAGTAAGTGAAACTGAAATATTTCTGTGTATTCATTTTTATAAGTTATAAACACATTGTGTGTCAATGTATGTGTGTTAAATTTACCTGCATGTTGTACATTGCCTGACTTAAAATGGAGCGATCTACTTTGACTTTGAAATTTCAAAAAAGCCTTTTGAAGGGAGCACTCCCAAAGTTAAAAACTCAAGCGCATGCCCCCCCCCCCCCCAGAAATGCAGACTTTCTTTTTGATTTTGTGAGTTGTTTTATTTTCATAAGCTAGATGAAAATAAAGGCTTTTTAAAAATAGAAGAAGGTGCTGTTAATTAAAATAAACTAATATTTTGTTCTGAAAAATCTATAAAAAGCAAAATTTGTCGCCTTCAGCTGCATCCTGCTCATCTTATTAGAAATTTAGCAGTGTGCATGTGTTGAAATGTAAAACCTTTCCACATTAATGTTCAAAATGTTTTTCTGTGAGAAAATATATTAAGCTAGAGTTTTCGCAAGAGTCGAAATTTGACCGTATTAATTAAATTCAGCATTGAAAACATTATATATATATATATATATATGCTATTTATATAATTATATAATTATTCTTCAAATTTAGTGATTATGACAATGAGTTTATTTTTATCATCCTCACTAAAAGTAAATGTATCGCAAATCATTATCGCCGCAGGGCCAATTCTGCTCATAAATGGAGCAGCTTGTACTTCTGCCAATGTCGTACTGAGTCGAGTGGCAGTTGAATAACACTTAAATGTTTGCTTCCTTACACTATTCTCATTTTTCATTTCATTGTTTCAGAGAAGTCTGCACTCAAACTCACGTTACAATTGCTTTTAATATAACTGCTTAAGGGCAGCAAACCCTTTTTCACAATGAGTGTTATATTCGTTACCTAATAATTTACTCAAACAAGACATGTTGCTATCTATAACAATATAGCAGTACAATGAGGCATGCCTGACAAAAGAAAAGGAGAAATAACTTACTAATAATTAACTGTTTCCAAACATTTTTAATTGATATTGTTAAAACATAACAATATATTATGTCTAGAATTCATTTAAGCAAACTTCATTTCAGAATCAATGATTGCATTGTGAAAATCAATAATATTGATGTTTCTAATGTGGATCGTAAGACGGCCGTCGAAGCTATCAAAAATTGCAGCGGGGCAACTCTGTTGGTGAGTTATATTACTTCAAAAAGTGGAATATTAAGCAACTGCATCAATATCTTGTAGTGAATTTAATCCTTTCATGCGCTCAGGTCGTGAAAAGACGGAAGATGACGAACAGCAGAGGTGTGAGCAATGTGATTTTGAGTGTCCACGGAGGGAAGCATCACGGGTTGGCTGTTGAAAATGGAGTTTACATTAGTAGAATCACCCCCGGATCTGTTGCTGCTAGAGAGGGCTCTATAGCTGTGGGAGATCGCTTGTTGTCTGTGAGTTTTTTTTTTTTTTGGCAGCATGACACATTAAATGTCAAAAGTATATATTATGGGTGGATTAAATGAAAATGAAGGAGTATCCACAGAATGAAATGATTTATTTAATTTTTTTTTAATGACTTCCCAAGTCTCGCAAGCACTCTGCGCAACCGATTTACCTGTTGATAAATACCTTGCTTGTGGAAACTTTTTGCATCTGAACCCAGCCAGTTTCAAGCATTTACCGGCACTTTGCTGTCTGATTACAAATGGCATACCTTCAAGGAATCGCATGTGAAAGTCGCATGGATGTTAGATCCAATCTGTGCTATAGTAACAGGGGTCAGTCCAGCATTTTAAACAGGGTCCTGTTTTTGTGAATTTTAAAAAGATTTTTGAGGGAAATCAAATAATTTTGCGAAAATTCAAAATTTAATCATAGTGTGATAATTTTTTTCTATCATTATTTGCCGCTTGTTTGATAAACAATTCTGTGAAAAGTGCGATTTGGTAGCTCGGATTTTTGTGAAGGGTCCATTTTGGTTGACTGGAGTTTTGTGAAGGGTCTGTTTGGATTGATTGGAATTTCATGAAGGGTCCGTTTGGATTGATTGAAATTTTGTGAAGGGTCTGTTTTGTTTAATCGGAATTTTGTGAAGGACCCATTCAGTGGTCGCGATACTTCATTTGCACTCTCTGTATATGCACGAGAAGAGCTGTATGTGGCCATGTTGCAGAAAAACCCCAGTACAGTGGCAGGTCATTTGGGCTTGGTTGTTATGAATAAACTGCAGAATCGTACAGAATTGAGCAGTGTTGATGTTGCATCCATGATCCAGTAGAGTTACAGGTTTTTCATGTGAACACATGACTCACTTATCTGCAGCAGCTTGATCTTCTTTAGCAAATGAAGAGTCCATTCTAATAACTTTGTTTGCTTTCCTATCGGAAAGGGTGACACTAAGATTTGATCTGTTGCACTTTTTTTCCGAAAATTATCTTCTGCACAATACCTGAAAAAATGTCACAAAGCCAATCATATGCACATCCGTTTCTCATCATCTAGAATATTGTGTAGTGGCTATTTGCTCACGTGGAGTGGGAGTGGGGGGGGGGGGGGAGGAATGTTAACAGGAACAAGACAGAGTCTTCTTCTAATTTTCTTGCTGATATTCTTTGAAGTGCATTTTCTGCTTCAGTTAATTATCTAGTCTTCTTTCACGCAGTTCTCTGATAATGGAACCATCTTGACCAGGTTGTTTATGGCATTGTTCATGGATTTATCTTTCTTTGGAGAAATGCTTGCACCTGCACAGGATTCAGTGATAACTGTAATCCTTGTACAGTGTACACTGGCCCTTGCAAAAATCCAACTCCTTACCACTCAAAAGAAAACGACTCTTAAGTTCTTGCTTATATTTTTTTGCTCGCAATTATTCTGCAAATGCTAATGAAAAAAACCAAGTAGTTGCCAGATGAAAAATGTCATTTGTTGACTGTCAGTGTATTTACATATTTCCTGTGTCAAGCAAAAGTTTTCTTCCTGATGCCCCACATTATCTCTACATATAGTGCTGTCAATACATTCATTAAAAAAGAAGAAAAAAAAATTCTGCTGTTCTATATTTATTCTCTATGCCTTTATGCAAATTATTCACAATTTATAAGTATCGAGTGACATTTTATTTTCAGTTTGGATTATATATATATATATGCTGTTTTAAGATTTTGTAAAATGCATCGGTGAAATTATGCACAACATTTGGAAATCATTGATTTTTTATTGTTGAAATAGTTTTTAAGTACTACTTTCTTCCTAATAAGACCAAAACTTTGTCAAAAACTGATGTCAATAGCTCATTTAAATAATTGTTATGCCAATGAAATATATATTTTTTTATTAGTCTTCTGTTTAAATTAACTTTGATGTGTGAAATCGTTTTTCATGGTCATTTTTTAAATATAAATGGTGTGCAGTTTTTAGATTAACTAAATAGTAAGCTGAGTGTCAGTAAAGCATCTTATTTCACTTAGAGTAACACTTCACTTAGAGTTATCTTCCTTTTTTATAGATTAATGGAAAATCCATCGAAAGTGTGAAAAGTGCCAGTGATTTGTTGGATCTTGCTAGTTCCACCCTAACTTTACAAGTCTCCAAATGCATTCCTTGTCCCAGTTCTCCTCCAAGTTCTGTTTCCAATTATCAAAATACAGATCTTCGAAACGAGAAGAAAAGTTCTAGTCCCATTGGAAATCATGGTTTGTTCGTTGTCTTTCTTGTTTGCTTAAAAATGTCGTTAGAGTTATGAGAATTTCCATATTTTTGCTGCTACATAAAATACTAAATAAACTCTTTCTTTAGGTCGAGATAGTATTCCGTCTTCACCGGACAAAGATGTGCTTCAGACAACCCAGAAGAAGCCTACATTGTATGATCATGATTCAGAGAGCTCTATAAAATCACCTGGAAGTCAGGTGGACCATTCGAAAAAGTCTCCGGAATTATCTCCGCTCTCGCCG
Source organism: Octonoba sinensis (assembly GCA_038502835.1). NCBI lineage: Eukaryota > Metazoa > Arthropoda > Arachnida > Araneae > Uloboridae > Octonoba > Octonoba sinensis. The sequence goes on along the minus strand of CM076602.1, from coordinate 14,216,422 downwards.
ATCACGAGACGGAGAAAAGCGGCATCCGATGACAGAACAAGATATCCATCATCCCAGCCTACTTTGTTAGATCGAGCTTATAATAAAATATTTGGTGAGAAGCGTGCATCAAAAGATAAAAAGAACTCTCCCACCAATAATCATTCTTCGGTTGTAGGTCATGACGAAGAAGATCCTATCGCCGAGTTAGATTCTGTTCTTGAGGTGCACAGCAAAATGCTGAACAAGTCTGTGAAAGAGAGTTCAAAGAAACCTGAAAAGAATGGAGGCACATGGCCCAAGTACAAAGGTCCCTTGATTCAGTATTCGGAAGTCGGGACCGTCGCAAGGTATCCTAGTCGCAGAAAGTCGGAGAGGAAGTCTCTAGCAATGGTAAACAAGCAGTTCAGCTTGTATGATCCCACCATGCAATGTTCAAAACAAACTTCAGAATCTCCCATGAACCACTTGTTAGACGACTGCAGTGATAATGAAAATGGCCGTCTTTCAGTGACCATGAACAGTGACAGGATCTCGGTGTTTGTGGACTGTCAACATGGGCATCCAGCATCAAGTTGTTCTAAAAAGTCCAATATTCCTATTATCTCACCAAGTGCTAGCAACACTCAGACATCTAGCTCAGGATCTTCTTATGCCTCACCAGATATCAGTAGTCCACACAAAACGAGCATGTCTGGTCGAAGCAATGAGCAGCTCAGTGATATCAGGATACCATACAATGGGAATTCCAGTCCTAGCTCATTATTAGACTATTCTGTCGTGTCCGCTTATCCCAACAAAGACGTCCTCGAGTATTACAAGAATCGAAATCGAGCTCGGCCTCAGTCCGCCATGTTCGGGGTCTCCGATTCGGATTGCTTGAGCTCCCTGGAATCCAACTCCTCGAGCCAATGCAGCAAAAACCTCCTGAGCTTGGGTGTGGATAGGACTTCTTTCAGTCATTCTGTCGGCATGCCATTGTCATTTTCTTCACCCGACAGACCTCTGAGTGCTCGGTCCGGGCACATGTATCCCGTTACAGTTCCTACGAGTATTACTTCATCCGTCATCAGTCCGCCAAACCTCCTCCGGAGCAGCACCCCTTTTTATACGCTCGGCACCGGACAGCGTGGCATGACCCACTCGCATCACCCCCACAACCACACCACCGGCAACCACGGCAACGCGCTCGTCGTCTCACCACTGCCCCCTGCTTCCCGCTATTCCTCGCCCCCCGGCCTTTCCGTCTACACCTCGAGGAGCGGAGACTCTCTCTTGAGTGTTTCCGCCACGGAATCTATGCTCGTGGATTCCCGGTCTTTCCACACCCATGCCGACAGCGGGAGGTATTCCCTGAAGGACAGTGGCCGGCACAGCTTCACCCCTTCACCATCACCCTGCCCGTCTCAGTACAGCTATTCCAATCCATCCCCCACTCAGAGCATCGATCTGCACTACCACCACAACTCTTCCTGCCAGACACCGAAGCGGGTGGTCCCCGCGCACATCCACACGGTCTATCGGGAGGACTCCTACAGCCCCTCTTCAGTGACTGACGGACTTTCTGACTTACCCCAAGAGGAACCAGAGAATAAGAATCCCATCCAATCCGAGCGTCACCTCCAAGTCCTCTGCGGGTAAGGTGTCCAGCAGTTCCATCGAGAAGGCGTCTTCCGTATCCGAGAGAAGCAGCCCACTGCCTCCATTTACAGTAGAGTGGCAGAATCCTGATGGATCTCAGGCATTAGACCTCAGGGGAAGGATGTAAGTGTTGTTTGAGTTTTCTTCTTTTGTGGAAAGTTGTATGTATGTAATATCGGTTCACGGCGTCCGGTGTCGCCGAAAAATCCGCAAGACGTCGATTCCATCTCTTCCGGTCAAGGGTCCACTCCACATCCTTACCCCTATCCCTCCTCACCTGTTCGACCTTGTCCATCCAGGTCTTTCTTGGTCTCCCTTGTTTTCTTGTTTTGTAATTAAAAGAGATTTTGGTCAGTCTTTCATCGCTCATTCTTTCAACATGACTATACCAGATTAATTGGTTTTTTGGAAGAATTAATTATTCCTGTGGATTCTTTTTGCGTGAGAGATTTTTTCAGTACTGTTAATAATTTATTTGTAATTCTTCAGAGGCAAAGTTGTTATAAACCAAAAATAAATAAGTAAAACTATTGACAGTTTGTCTTTGAGAATACCTTCTGCATTAGATATGATATGGCAGCGTGGATTCAAATTTAAAAATTTGTAATGTAAAGCCACTTGATCTGTTGAAATTGTTGATCTTTCTCTTTTCAATTCATATGTTTGCTGTCTGTAGGATTTTGCATCATGCAATACCAGAGTGCAAATAAACTGAACCAAAACCACTCGAATATCTATCACGTAAGAATTAATTCTCGTACATAGATGCCCAAACAGCAGGTAATTCTTCAGAGGCAAAGGGCTAGTGGTAATAAGGTGTATGACCTGTTTGTTTCTGGTACTGAAGCAGTTAATATTAATTATAGTGTAACAAAACCACAGTAATATTAATTCATACCACAAATAAAACTGAACTCGAATTAACAAAACCCTGGTTATCCAATATGCCTCGAAAATCTACTTTCTAGTAAGTATATATCTATTTTGTAATCCTAAAACTATATATTTCTTTTAATAAAGAACATATGTACAGCTTACAAAAAGGGTTTAGTGTTTTTTTTTTTTTTTTTGACCTTCAAATTACTTCATAATTATGTATTGTAATAACATAGAAATTGGTAAAAGATGTTCAATGTTTTATTGAAAAAATCCTGAACTTCTCTCTTAAGTTCAGTGAACAGGGTATTTGCTATATTGTGTTTTTCAAGTTTTTGCAAAGCAACTTTTTTTAAAAATTAAATGTATCTATTAAAAAAACCTTCATGGCTTCATATAATTAAGTAAGAAATAAATAATAAAGCATTCGTTTTGTTTATGCACTGGGAATTTATGTTGTTTCCTATGTGTAAAAAAACCCCCAAACATATCCCAGTATTGAATTTTTTTTTTTTGGTGCAATTAATTCTAAATTTATTATAATGCAGTAAATTCTTGCCTATAATTTAAGAACTTTAAGGTGCACGAGAACATAGTTAGGAATAGTAGTTTCAATTTCAAAAATTTAAATGTTCTTGATAAAAAGGAACAATTTTTAAATTTCTGTACTATGTTTGTCTGTGTGGGTTGTTTTTGTAAAAAATGAATTATTCTTCGAGAAACATTTTGTATTCTAATTTTATTATATCAGTTTATTAATGCTATGTGCAATCTCACACATGATGGTAATAAACTGGGAATGGTGTCATGCATAAAAGCTTTGATATATATTTGTTTAAAACAACATTGCTATAAACTGTTTTATTTGCTTACCCTTTTTTACATTTATAAACATACGAAAGGGCACTTCTAAATTGTTGGAATAAGGAACGGTCCATGCCGTGATACATATTCAGTTAAGATTAGTGTATATGTTCGATTAAGCAAGGGGTATTTTTGTATTTCAATTAGTTCAATTATTTAATTTTATGATTTAAATATTTTAAGTATTTCATTACTGTTATTAAACGCTATGTGTAGGCATGACCAGAGAATAAATATTCTGAGGTTTGTCCCTCTAGTTATGTCATTTTCATAGCTATTATCTTGGTTGTATTAAATTACTCAGCAAGATTATTTTTTCTGCTTGTAATGCTCGTTCCAGTCCTTCAACTTCATCTTCTTGTTTCAGACCTAAACCTGGTGATTTGAGGAGCATTTGCATCGAAAAGAGCTCGGAGCCTCTGGGCATCCAAATAAGCTGTGGAGCTGGGGGAGGAATTTTTGTGTCCTCGGTAACCAAGAACAGCCTTGCTGCCCAAGCAGGTCTTCAAATCGGAGATCATCTTCTTGAAGTAAGTTCGCTGTTGGCTGACTATCTTGATAGTTAACAGAAACAGTCGGAAAGTTCAACTTGATATCGATGTTCCAAATCATGCCAAACCTAAAATTTTTAATTTCACATACAACATATATTTTTCAATGAAATTGCTTGGCAGAGGGTGGACGCAGGGAGACGGCGTCCCCCGACCTTTTTATTTTTATATAAGCTTCCCCCCCAAACTTTTTACATTTTAACATATTGCGTCCTCCCACTTGATTTCAATTACTTATATTCTTATGTATAAGCGTCCCCCCAACTTTTTTTTCAGGTCTACACCACTGAGGCAATCGGGTCATGCCAGAAGAAATCCAGGTCCATCTTTGGACCCGTCACAAAATTCCAATGAATCAAAACGGATCCTTCCCAAAACTCCAATGAATCAAAACAGATCCTTCCCAAAATTCCAATGAATCAAAACGGATCCTTCCCAAAATTCCAATGAATCAAAACGGACCCTTCACAGAATTGCAATCAATCAAAACGAACCCTTCATAAAATTTCAAGCTATAGAATCGTAGTTTTTACAGAATTATTTATTAAGTAAGTGCCCAAAAATAATAAAAATATTTTTATCACTGTTTAAATGTGGAATTTTCACAAAAATGTTTTTAAAATTCACAAAAAATGAACCCTGTTAAAAATGCTGGATTGACCCCTGGCAGTACTAGATAATTCAGAACAAACAAAGCTACTTTAAATTGAATGATGATATTTTAGGAAAATTTAAATAAGACATTTTTTTTGTGTGAAATTAAAAAAAAATTTAATTGTTTTTTTTTGTACTATTTGTGGCCACTTGTTGGTACAAGACTACAGCCTTGATATCCTGTGCATAAATGTGGCAATGTATCTAGGAAAGAAAATCAAGCATTAACTTTATTGGCATATAGAGTAGATATAGTAAAGCAGCTTGTACCCACAAATTGAAGTTCTGTAATTACACTAATATCTCGTTATATATTTAACTCGTAAAACTTTCATGTCCATTGAAAATTTTTATACGCTTTTATATATTTATGATTAATAGATTTTAAAGGTCAATCAATTATTTTGCACTTTTCCCCCTGTTTTATTTTCCAATTAATGTTTGGTTAATAAAACTTGGGCCATTTCACAGTATTCTAAAAATGTATAGTCTGCAACATGATGCATTTTTTGTTATAACTACGTACTTTACAGTTTAATTATCACTAAATTTTATTTTCAAATAAGGTGCCTCAACACATTATTTGAAAATAAAATTTGGTGATAACTAAACTGTAAATTACGTAGTTATAAGAAAAAAAGTGTCATGTTGTGGACTCTACGTTTGGACAAAATACTGTGAAATGGCCCACTTCTGAAAATTGATCATTAAAGAGTTTTAGAGCTGTTCATTATTCAGAAATTATATTTATACTAGCTCTTTATGTCTAGCTTATGACTGCCTTAAAATTTGAGGAAAATTGGTCTCCCTCCCCTGCTTTAATGAAGTTTTTGTGAAACACAGAATTTAAGTAAATAAAATTAAAAAAAAAAAAAGACAGAATTTAGTGCACACACACTTTTATGTATGGAATAAAAGGAACTAAAAAATGTAAAAGAAAATTTAATTGTTGCCACTGCAAAGTACAGTGGCAACCAATCAAACTCCAACTCATCAGACATTTTTCATTAGCTTGAAGAGTGTAAACATACAGTTTTTCGTGATTAACCATAAAGCCTAAATACCAGGCTAGTCCAGGCTTATCCTGACGTGCAGCTGTGACCAAAAAAAAAACGGTAATTGGAAAGATCGACAACACGAAATGTAAAAATTGATATGCACCCATAGAATGACAGAAAACACACACTACAGTCAAAAAATACTGTAATACGGTAAAAATAGTCGGTTTTTCCAAAAATACCAAAATAAAATGAAAGCCTCACTTAGATGTTTAGGATGCAAATGAATAATACATAATTAAAATCGGTCATTTAAAAGACGAACTTGAAAGGTTCTGTACAAATAGAACAAATACATGTTTACAAGTATTTGTTTTATTGTAGGAATAAAAAAGGTAAGTTAGCATATGATTTTAGAGTATTATAGGTTTAGTGTTATCTCTAAAGTAAACTGAAAATTACAGTAAAATAATTTGTAGTTTGAAATTTTTAAAGTAGAAGTTACTGAAGTTAGAGGGGTTGTTGTTATTAGATAAAACTGAGGAATATTTATTATTTTTAAATTATGTTCCAAGTCTATTTTATTGTTGCTAATTTTGTAAATTGTAAAAAATTGGTTGACAATGTTTTCTTGAATAGATTTTGAGATATTAGAGTCCTATTGTGTAAGTTTGTTTATCTTAAAGTTGAACTTTAGCCTTTCATCAAAAATATTAGTGAAGATGCTGTTGTAAATTAACCTAATTTCAATTGACCAAAACGAAAGGGCAGGCTGTCCCATGTAAAATGCTTTGGGAGAACTCTGATTTTTGTATGTGTCGAGGTCAGTTTGGCCTGCATATATACAGTAGAACTTGGATAATTCGAAGCGGAAGGGACCACAGCTAAACTTCGAATTATCCAAAACTTCGAATTACAGAAGTCGAATATTTTTAGCTTAATTTAATGCCCACGAACGCCCGATAATGTTTATGATGTCAAAAACTACGTCAATAACCTTTTCTGGAAAATGTCAAGGCATGTATATAAAATAATTAAACATTGTATTTGTCCAGGAAATAAAATTTAGTTTGTACATATTAATATAAAAAATAAAATTATAGCATATACCTATGAAAATAGGAATATATAAGTAGCGTATTACTTTTACGAAATATTCTTTCGTTAAGTTTTAAAATCATGTAAAAAATTACCTGCTGCAGTTTCTAAAAAAAAAATTTGAGAAATTTTGGATTGCTTCGCTATTTTAACAATAATTAAAAAAATTTTAGTCTTTTGATTTTAACAAAAACGAAAAACATTTTCTACGCATGATCTGACCATTCGAGCAACCAATAATTAGTCACGTGTCGAAACTTAAAGAGAGAGGGATTAGACATGATTTACTGTTAACTAGAGTTCAATATGCTGCAAACAAACAAGTAGGGTAAAATTTTAGCAGACAAAAAAGTACTTCAACGTACTTTTGTCGATTTCGGAAGAGAAAAACCTTCGAATTAAAGAAGTTGAACTTCGAATTATCGAAAAATTCTACTATTGATTTGAGTACAAAGTTCAAGGGACCAAGCGAAATCTTCGAATTAAAGAAAAATTCGATTTAAAGGCGTTCGAATTATCCAAGTTCCACTGTATTTGCAAGTAGCTATTTTATTTTATCCATTTTGTCTTATTTTTTCTAGGTGTGTGGTATAAACATGCGTAGTGCAACTTACGGTCTTGCTGCAAATGTCCTACGACAATGCATTGACAGCATTACGATGCTTGTGCAATACAATCCTGAAAGTAAGTATTTCGTATGATTACTGAAGTGTTACATTTTTTCATAAAATTTTCTGTCTGTAATTTTTACTGTTCTGTAATTGTTAATTTGGTTATAAATGGTCAAGTATTTATATGCAATAACTAAAATTTAGGAATTTATTCATATGTTTAAGTTGTTCTTAATATTTTATTTACAAAAAAATTATCTGGAATTTTTTAACCAAAATTTCTCAGAGCATTTGGTGATTTTTTATAAGATGAGAAAATGTGGTTGTCTGATCTTTTTTTTTTTGCTTTAAATTCTAATTGATTCTACATTTCATGCCTGAAAAGTACGTACAATATTCTGAGTAAAATATTTTTTTGCGATATCATTACAGAATTCAGAGAAGTTGTTCCCGATAACGAAGACTCTAGTGATGCAATATCTCCTTGTGAAACGCCTGTGATGCCTCATAAAAAAAGTCATTCAAAGTCCATCGATGCTTCAAATGAAGATGTCCCGAGTTCGCCTAGTTCTGCCGCTTCTACTCTAACCAAGAAAAAACCAGGGCACAGGTAATTAACTTTTTAGAAGACAGTTTTGTTTACTGTCCTATATTTTGGAAGCATGGGGGATTCTGATCTGAAATTTCGAAAGTTTTCAAGAACCTGTTCCGAAAATGTTTAAAAAAAAATTTTTTCTGAAAAATTTTAAATTTATAACAATTTTAAGATTTCTTTGACGAATAGTATCTGTGCTTTTCTTTTAACCTTGAACAAGCAAAATATTTAGTACCATATAATTCCAAAAATGCCCCCATCTCTGATTATCCCTCCCATGGGGCAAAAAAGTAAATTTTCAGTGAGAACCTAAATTCCGTTTCCCCCCCCATCCCATAATAACAAAGAAATCCGATTTCAGTTGCTTCCTCTCTTTAGAAACTACGTAGACGTCAATCAGCGTTGCCGAATTTTTCCGACAGCGAGCAGTCAAAAAAATCTGGAAAAATAGCCAAATACGCGAGCTTTTAATCAATAGCCGCGGAAAAAAGTAGCCCGATCGGCGAACTTTTGCCCAATATGACAACCATGGAGCCAAGGTAGGAGGCGGAAAGCGGCTGCGCTCCAAAGACTCGACCAATCAGCGAGCAGTTGCATCTGAGCGCCAATTCCCTGCATCGATGCACGTGTGTTTGAGTTTGAGTGAGCCATTTTAGGTTAGCAGTCAGCCGTGAATTCCAAGAGCAGATTTTCTTCTATCAAAATGCTGCGCTTGTTGAGCTATACTGTGTCAAAAAAGTGAATGTCATAGTGAATTTAACTATTAGTATTACCTGCATTAAATGCATTCTCTTTTACTATATATTTTTTTAGAAAAAATTAAATAAAAGAGTGCTAATTCTACTACAAAATCAGGTACAGAACTTCCGATTATCCCCCCATGCTATAGGAAAAATTTGCCTTTCGGTATAAAAATTGCAGAATTTTCATTTAATTACTTGACGTTATTTCGGGATCATTCACAAATATCACGCTTCAAGGGGGAGGGGGTTCAAGAAATTGTGACAGTTTGTGACAAGGGGAGGGTGAAAGGGACAAATAACAAACAACTTAGTTGTTGACATATAAGTAAAAGATGGAAAGCTATTGTAATACAACAAATTAGTGTTCAGAAAACAGAAGTACAGTATAAAAAAAATCACTTCTGGCACAGTTTTACGGCTGGTAGCTCATATCATTTGTGTATATTAAAAGTTAAACCTAAAAATAAATTCTTTGGAATGAGAATTAATTCAGTTTATATTTATCTTAAATTCATTTCTTAATCTATGTTTCTCTGTCTTATGTTTTTGTCATGAAATTTTTTTACCTAACACTCAACTGTAGGTTTCATCGTTTAATATGCAGATTTTAGACTTTCACTGATTTTATATAGGCAGGTTGAAAATCATTGTCTATATAAAAGTTTTTTTCCCATTCTTAACTGGTAACACATTGCTAAATGCAGTAAAATACACTAAAAGAAATTTTTTATAAAATTTGCATATTTTTTAATATGATAATTTATGTATAAAAGCAAACTGATTACTTATAGCAAGGAAAAGGTTTATTTCACTCTATCAAAACTAACATCTTGCACAGTCGTTCTATAATGAGTATTAGATAATTTATTTTAACTGAAAATTCTAACTTTGGCAAGATTTAAATGTTGCGCAAATGTAGTTAGTTAATAGAGCACAAAATATGTTCGAAGCAGCAAATTGTGCGCTATTTGATGTCTGCTTCTACAGGGTGGGGCAGAAATAATGATCCGGTTTTGAGATAACGGATTTTTTTTTCTTGTATTTGTTGATACAAGAAAGAAAAAAAAAACAATTTGAGGCTTAAAGCATTTTATATTTTGATCTGTATATAATCCCATTTTTAACATTAAATTTTGATTACCACTTCAGCAAGATGGTGGCCTTTAGCACCAATACACTGGTGCAAGAAGTTTTGGGAAACTTTTCTGCACATTTCAAGGGGTATGGTGGATATTTCCTCAGTCTTTCAGCTCTTCTAAAGTATGGGGGCGATGTTTCCAAACTTTCGCCTTTAAATAACCCCACAGAAAAAGGCTTCCGCTACGAAAGCTAAAGCTTGTGTAACATGACGCGAAATATTGAAATGCAGACGAAGAGCTCTCTGTGTGAAAGAATAGACTGCACCAGTGTATTGTGCTGCAACCTTGCTAAAGTGATAATCAAAATTTTATGTAAAAAAATGGGATTATATACAGATTAAAACATAAAAAGTTTCAAGTCTCAAATTGTACATATTCGGTTTTTATTACCCTCACAAAACCATCTCATTACTTTCCCCCCACCCTGTACATATATTAAAGATATAAATATAACAAACAGGCATACCATAAATGTCAATTTAATGTCATTTTAAAACCCCTTAACAAATTTTGGCTTATAGTAATGTCTGTTCAACAGTGTTATGTATTTTTTGTAAAAGAAAATGCAATGCATAAAATTGAATATTTGTTTTATTAGTTTATATAATATTATAATATATAATTTTGATATCCTGCATTGAGAATGGATCCCTTGAGACTTTAAAACAGCTGTGAATAATTTATTTAAAATACACTAGCTTATCCTCTGCAGAATATCTGCGGGCTATAAGTTCAACAATCGAACTTGAGAATGATCGTTGCCACTCCAGAGAATCGGCAATTAAGAATTGAGTCACGAATGGAAATACTTTTAAGAAAACACTTTTAAAATTAGAAAAGCTTGAGAAAAGACCGCTTGATATAAACAAACTAAGATGTTGCCACTCCAAAGAATCGGAAATTCTTTTTGAGAAATAGAAATAAATGTGTTAAAGTCCATAAGTTATGATAATAAATACAGAAATATGTTACTTTTCTATGCTAATTATGAAACAAATTTTTAAATATTGTTTTACCACAGTTTGTTTTTTTGCATCATGTCGGTATCGTATATATGGATTGTTTTTATTGCCTTTGTAATGGGCACAAATATAATATATTTTATTTGGAAACCAAAGGGGTACATTTCAATGTTTTTTCTGCAACAGCTTGATGTCTAGTGAGAAAAGGAATAAAAGCTCCAATCCTGAGGCAAGACTTGTGATTTTGAAGAAAGCCACTTCAAACTTGGGCATCAGTCTGTTGGGCGGAAATGCTGTTGGTATTTTTGTTCATGCTCTGCAGGATGACTCTCCAGCTCAAGGCCCTAATGGCTTACGGACTGGTGATCAGATTTTAGAGGTAGAATTTGTTTTTGTTTGCGTGTACGACACAACGTAAAGTTATTGAAAATAGCACCGAGTGCGAATAGGGCTAGAGAAAAAAATTAATTGTTTCCGACTTTCGGCAAGTTTCTCAAATCTCCCCCCCCCCTTTTTTTGTGGTTATTCAATACCTGCCAACTTTTTAAGATTAAAATTCAAAAGCTTCAGAAGAATTGGGAAAAATATAAAGAATGCTGAACATCATTTTCTGACTTTAAAAAATCACAATTTATTAAGTTGTGGTGACCCCAAAGAACGTTGCAAAGATCCCAGTGCCCCAGCAGGAACTATGTAAACCTCTCCTCCTTCCTGCTGGCATAAAAAGCCGGCTGCAAGTCCGAACACTCAGTAAAATCTCGATCACAAGAGACTCGCGCATTCTCGATCGGAAGGCAGCGGCTGGCTGTAAGCAGGGCCTTATTTACCAATAGGCCCGTGAGGCCCGGGCCTAGGGCCCCCACTTTGAGGGGGCCCCCTAATTTTGGTTATTATTTTTTTTTTGTAATTTAAAATTTTTAGAAAAATATTTAAAAATAGCATTTTTCAAAAACAAACTGTTAGTGTTCTGTTGCTTCACAGAAAATTTGTATTATTAAATTATTTTAAAACCACAAGGAATTTTCACTTTGGGGGCCCCCAAATCTTGGTCTGACAATTTGAAATTTGAAAAAAAAAAAATCGATTTTGCTCTTTGGGGGCCCCCATATTTTATTCAAACATTTTGTAATTTTAAAACAAAATCATTTTGCACATTGGGGGCTCCCAAATGTTAGTCTGAGTCTTTGACATTTGAAAAACAAATTAGTTTTTGTGCTTTGGGGGCCCCCAAATTTTGGTGTGGTTGACAAGTTTTACAAACACATACTGAATGTTATGTTTAAAAAAACTTTGTTGCGTGAGGGGCCCCCAAACATGAGTTGTGCCTATAGTGATTCAAAATGTAAATCGGGCCCTGGCTGTGAGTGTTAAAATTATCATGAATTATCTTTAGTATGGTTTTTATGTGATTGATTGTTTAAGTTTAAAAATAAAAATTTAGTTTGAGCTTGGAACCTGGTGGTGTTTTTTATGTCCTTCTGAAATTTGGAGTTAAGAAAAGGAAATGCCACAAATATCCCTAAAAACCCCTTCAAAATAAATTAAAATTAATTAAAATGACTTGTACTTTTTTAATAAATAATCCAATTGTTGAAGTCATTAACATTGAAGTCTAAATAATGCAATTAGAAAATGTGTTCTTAACAAAATGCCATTCAGCCAAATTTGCGAGGTTACTAAAAACACTGTATTGATAAATTTAGAATTGCTTTTTTTTTTCTTTGCTTTACAGAGGTGTTGCAAAAGTAATGAAAATGCGTTAGTTTTTGTAAAAGGTATACGTTTTCCCTCTTTCTATTAACACTGATATTTCCCTCATGCTCTACAGCTCCTAGCTGTCTGAAATTGAAGATTGATGTTCACTTAACTTTCATTTTCAGTTTTCGATTACATGTTTGATGATATGTATGTCACGGCAAATCGCTGAAATTTGAGAGTGTCGACATTCTCCAGTCTGATAGATGGTGAATGTTGACATTCACCGGTCATTGTCAACATTTTCCGATTTTGGACATTCACTGTAACACATATATGATATTGTTAAACTTTTTTTATAGTTTTGTATTCCTGTGTTTAGTTTTTAGAGTTATTCATTTCTCTTCACACGCACACACATATATATGAACTCTTCTATGTCATTTTGTATTTGATATAAATATTTGCTTTCGTTTACAGTATAACGGGATTGATCTGAGACACGCAACTGCCGAAGAAGCTGCATATGAACTTGCAAAGCCTGCCGACACTGTCAAAATTTTAGCCCTTCATAATATGGAAAGTACGTATTTAATGGTTGTTTCCGTACAAATATTAATTTATTATTTATAATTTAACAGTGAAAATTTGTAGTTATTAATAAATAAAAATATCGCTTTTTTCCCTCAAAGAAATATTTGTTTTTGGTACCTTTTTTGGTAAAAAAATCATGTTTTTCCCTTGAAAGATTTAAAAAAATTACTATTATGCTTTAAATTTGTAAATTAGTCACTTTTGAACTTTGTTAGAGCTTGAAACATGTTATAAGTCTTTAAGGGTTTATCTCATTAATTTATGAGTTGTATAGTATTTGGATTGATTTATTTACCAATACTCAACTAGAGAAAAGAAAGGATTTGTAAAACATATTTTTGTGTTTGTTAAGCTGAAGATGTTTTTTTAAAGTCTTTCTTTTGTTGAATTCTATACGAAGGATTCTAGGATTTCTGTAGAAAGGGTTGAATGAAACTTAAAAAGCTTTAGCGTAACACTGTGACAAATTTCAATTGCTTTGTAGTGAATGCATGTTAAATCCTATTTGGGGTAGTGGGGGGTTCACAAATACTGCTTTGTTTAAAATTAAAACTTTTTAAGGTGTTTTTTCTTTTTATATTGTTTTGCAATTTTAGAACAAGTCTCAAATCTTTGAGAAGGTTCCCACTACAAAATTTTCCTTTAATTTGAAATTCATTTCCAAATCTGTCTAGTTTTAGCGGAACTAGTTATCCATTTATTGAAAAGTTCTGGAAGTATTAAAACAGTAATGATAATTCAATTAAATTAATCATTTTAAACAAGGAAAATTCATTGTTTGACATTTTAATTGTTTTCGTCTCATGAAAGTTGGACGATTTGTAATTTGTTAAATTTGGATTTACATTGCACTATAATTTAGTAATTAATTTTTTTAAATCAGACAAATGCATAGCTTTGCTGTGATTATTCATGCAGTAATTCTTACAAACAAATTTGGTATCCCATGTGAATTGCATGATTAATTTTTATGAATATCGAAATATAATTATTATTATTATTTCTTCGGAAGAATATCAAGCCATACAGGACCAGCCTGGAGATTCCTTCTACATCCGAGCCATGTTTGACAGGATGAGCATCAATGGCTCATTGCCTTTCCAGAAGGATGATATTCTTTACGTAGACAATACTATGTACAATGGTGTACCTGGACTTTGGCAGGCGTGGCTTGTTGATGAAGAAGGGGAGAAAATCAAATGCGGATTTATTCCAAGCAAATACAAGTAATTTGTGTTTTTATTGTAGAATATTTACCAGCATTTTTAACAGAACCTGTTTTTTGCGAATTTTAATGAGATTTTTGTGAAAAATAAAATAATTTAGTGAAAATGGAATATTTAAAGCATAGTGATGAAAAGTTTTCATTACTATTTGCTTCTTTTTTAATAAATAATGGTATAAAAAGTACAATTTAGAGGCTTGAAATTTTGTGAAGATTTTGTGTTGATTGATTTGAATTGTGTGATTGGTCTGAAAAGGGACCCGAATTTTCTCTGGCGCGACCACCTATTACTTTATAAAGTTAATTTCTGAACATATCTCTTGCAAACCCTAAGTATTTTTTAATGGTTTTCTTTCCGTGGAATGTGTTGTTTTTCATCTTTATATAAAAACTTTTTTATAATGTTTCCTTTGGATATATATATTTTTTTTATTCATCTTATAATGTGACAAATTTAATGTTTTAAATTTCATGGTAGAAAATAACTATCAAAGTACGTTTTTTAAAGATTAATATGGACGTTAAGCATTGTCTGTAATTGGGAGTTATGCTTTGAGTGAAATTCTATGCATATAAATTAGGTCTCGGCATTTTTTTCTTATTGTGACTTATTATGAGAGGTGGCCACTATAAATTGTAAGTTATTCTTCTCTTCTATTGTAGTGTCATAGCTTAAAAAAAACATATTTCAAGCTATAAGAAACAATTGCAGTTAAGAGATAAATTCAACTTTAGGAATAATCAGTTGTTCTAATAGTAGTTATGTATAAATAACTCACATTACATTTTCATGTCAGAAAATACTTTGCTAAACGTGTGAAACCATGTTTGTTCAAGTTTTTCATTCTTTTTCATATAAATGGGTAGAATGAATTATAGTTATTATAAAATTGTGGTGCTATAATTTGAATTGATGCAGCACTTCTCATAAGAATTGAACGCATGATTTTTTTGTTTGGTGATTCATATTTTAACAATGAGAAACGCATTGTTTTTGTCACTTTTTGTTGGATATTAAAGAATTTTTTTGATGCTGGTATTTTTATGAAGCAACATTTGTTTAAAAGTTTTAATGGCAGTCTGGTAAAAGTCACTTGGTCAAAACTTACAATTTTGAAATGCAGTAGTTTCGATAGTTCGAGTTTCCTACAGATCCAAGCTAGAGCAAAAAAAAATCGGTTTTGCTCTCAATGAAACACCCAGCAAAAACAAAACTCGTGAAAGAAATACCAGATTTTGTTTTGTATTGTTTGATGGTTCATATGCCATTGCACACCCTGAAGCCACCTACAGGAATCCTCCCCGAGGTTACTGCAGCCTATAACATGCTGCTTAGATGATGGCATGATAAAATAAAATAAACTAGCTGCAGTGTAACAATATGTAGTAAGTATAGCTATCATGTAAATGTACAATACCGAAACTTTAAAATTTTCTTTACTCTTTTTTAGTTTTGTATTAAATGTTGTGATTTTGGTAATTTGAGTTTTTGTTCGTTGGAGGTCCCTCGAGTCTCCTCTGCCTCGAACCATCAAGACTGTACTATGTTGCCAAGTTAAACTTTTGAAATGGTGGGAAAAATTGTCAAATTCATTCAAAGAACCTTAACTCTTACAGAAGGGTTTACTGGTGCATTGTAGTGGTTTTTAAATGAATTATCTGATTATGAATTATAATTCAAAGGGTGCTCACTAGTAAACATTTTCAGGACTTTTTCTAAAAAAAGTCACAAATTTGAAAATCTGTCACGAAAATTACCAATAGGTAGCAAAATTTTTCTATCCAACGAAATTGATCTCCCCCAGATGACATTGGGCTTCTGGAAACAGACAGGTTTTTAAATAGAATCAGGCCCTGCTACTGCACGAAATACCTGCTTTTCCGGCATGTCAAATTTCATTTTTTAAAAATTTAATTTAGAGGGTAGAGATCTCAAAAAATTAAATTTTTTTTTCATATATCGATTCTACAACTATTCAATAACATGCCCTGAGAATTGCAAAGCAAAATTCCAAGTTGTTTAAAAGTGATAAGTATTTAAGCCAGCGTCCTTTTGGAGCGGTCAAGCAGGCAGTATTCATGATTGACTTTAAGGGTATTAGAGAGACACAGAAGAACAGGTTAGCAGATGTCCTTTTGTTTCTTTTACCAATTAAGACCTCGGATAGAAATTTCTATAAGTAATAGTGAGCCTGTGATGCCATTTGCATTTTAAAATCAATCTTAAATTGCTTCATTACTGCCTTAAATTTACCTTCACTACCACTCTTTTTTTTTTAAACGCGTTTTTCTCGAAACTACTTTCTTCAAATTTGCGTACACTCTAGCCGCAGAGTTGTTGATCAATCCTTATCAAATTTAGCACGCATTTTCTTTATTTATATGCGCTCTATATGAACTACAGTCACAAACATATCTTTATTTTTACTTTTTTTATTGCAAATAAGAAACAAAAAAAAAAAAGTCAAAAATCGTACTAAATTTTTTCATTCTAAAAAAATAGAAGTTTTCGATTTGTTTCTTTTTGTGATAACTTTAGTTGAAATAGAAGAGACACTTATTAAAAAAAAAGTAAGGTTTTTAGAAAATTGATTTCAGGTAAAAATTGTGACCTCCAGGATGTGCACAAACTCCAATCTGGATGGCGACTTACAATGTGCAGCAGCTGATATTTCCAGGATTTTTCGAGAAAAATGCTTGAAAATTTCAGTAAATGTTTTTCAATAAATCTATAAAATAATCTCAAAATATCAATAAAATACATTTATTCCTTATATGTTAAAAAAATGCATGAAAACTACTCTTAATATGCCGTCCTACACCTATTCCCTCCTTAATTCAAAAGTTTTGAAAATCTATGTGAAATAAACTTACTAGATATTTGAAAGCTGGGGAATCTTAAAAAATATATAGAATTTACAAGTTTCAAACGTCAGATCCGGATATTCAGCACATATACGTTAGTAAGGATCCCACACCAGAGAGGGGCGGAGGTTAAAAAAGATATAGAGGGCACCAAGGGCAGATCGATTATCGGGAGCGAGCGAGAAGGAGGCTCCGGGCATGGGAAGATGAAAAGAACATGACAGAACATTAGAATAATGTTTAGATATAATTCAGCTAATAATATTGTATATATTTGTAAATATAAAATAGTAATGTTAATAAATGTTGATTCAAATTAGAGAAGAAAAAGTTTATTACATTATACAGGATCCAATGTCCGGCAGAATCATTGTCTGATGTATCACCTAACAGTTTCGAAAAAGGCAGGAAATTTCACCTGAAAATCTGTAGATACGTGGATTCACTGCCGTAGTATTTATTTATTGTTTGGACTATACTCAACTGCAAAGTTTCCTGACTATGGAGAAATATGCCGAGAGCAAGCGAAGAAAGTAGTTCTCCGCGGGGTGTCCGATTTTCGAGTTAAACTAAGCACTTCGCTATGGAAATGTACTAAGGTATTTTAACCTACGCATATATAGCGTTTATTTGTCATGATTTTCATAAAATGTTATATATTTTCAATTTTACGAGAAGTTCAACGTGTAGTAATACCTTGATTTAGAACTGAACGCTCAGCCAATAAGAGCTCATGAGCAGTTGGCGATCTTTTCATCGGCGGTTTCGCGAGATTTAGAATGGTTTATGTTTATGCCTGACTCGCTGACTTGTGACTTTGCTTAAAGCTAAATAGTTATTATTATTCCATTCGTTAATATCGTAATTTTCCATTAAAAACAAACTTACACAGGAAAAAAAATTAGGCTCAGGGGATAGAAGGAAGGAAAAAAATTATTTATTTGAAAAACTAAAGAGTTCAAAAGTCCAACCGTTTTTATGAATTATTGAAGGGAGAAAAGGATTTTTAGAAGGAAATATACTTTTAATGATTACATTAACAAGAAATATATTTGATCCAATAAAAGAAATTATGATTATGTAAAAAGAAATAAGTTTTTAAATTTTGTTACATCTGTTTATCTTTCTCTGATAAACTGACAAACGAGTTTTCAAACGCGTAATGTACCAAATGGAATGCTTAATCGGATTATTTCGCCAAGCTGGTGTGCCGTCTTTTCGATCCTCGTCCTTGTAACCCCGAAAGCCGCGCGTTGTGACGTCGTTGTCCAGAAACGTTGCAGTCTAGTATCGGCAATTTTTGTGAGAATATCGACACGGCATTTTGTTAGAAACTTGGTCTTCTTCACTGCTGATTTTTTAAATGTTATGTCCTATTATTCCATTAGAGTGGAGGAAGAATTGATGATGAAGCGGAGCATAGGGGACCTGGAAGGGGCCGATGGCGGTCGAAGGGGCTCGACTGCGGCCAGACGCAGCTTCTTCCGTCGCAAGCGCCATCACCGCAGCAATTCTAGAGACAGCAAGGAGCTCGCTTCCTTCTCCGATGTCTCCATCAACAGTTGCAGCGATTCGGGCATTTTGGGGGAGGAGCTTGTGCCTCTGACTTACCAGAGGGTGGAGAAAAAGCATTGTAAGATTTTTTTTTTTAAACTATTTTTTATAAATTCTTTGCCTATTTTGTGTATTATCTTAAAAAATTCTGGGTGGAGAAAAAAAGCAGTGTTTCGGTTATTGGTTTTTAAAAAACTAACATGGAGTTCAGTCGCTCCTGTTTATAATGAAATTGAAGGAATCCAAGGAAAATTTCATTATAAAAAATAACGAATAGTGTTTGGTAAATCGAGGGGGAGTTGAAATTATTACGGTATATCTGTAAATTCGCTATAGATGACTTCACAATAAACGAGGGTGACTGTATTCGGCAAATACACAGTGATAAATAAACTCGGTGACACGGCAGCCCGTAGGGGGGGGGCCATGGCCCTTGCCCATCCCAGTTTTCGAGACCGAGGGTCCGGGGTTGTAGAGGCTGATGTTCTGATCAAGTGGTCGGTCTGACGCGGAACCCCCAGTGTTTAGTTCCCGAGCATGCTCGTTCTTTATTTTATTGACCCCACTGAGGGAATGAAAGAATGGTAGAGGCTACGCACAGTAATAAATAGTCAACTGATTATATGTTGCATTTTGGTATGCGTCACTTTTTCCCTTGCTAGCATCTTATAATTGTTGGGCTTTTAAGAAAAGTTAATTTAAATTTAGAATAAAGATTCTGAATTCAAATCCCAACATGAGCTGTCAGAGGTGGTGTCAGTTGGAGGTAAACATGAAACAATTTTAACAAAATTTGGATTTATTTTAACATTTAAGAATACTGTAAATATACATTACCACAGGAACATCCGATGGATATCAGAACACAATGTCTAGTCAGACACAAAAAACCATCTTGAAAAAACTTCTCAAATTTCGGAATTTAAATATCACAGTATTTTACTTGGTCATGAGTAGAGTCACATCAAATTCACAACTGTTGAGAATTAGTCCATGGTATAGCGTAGTTACACTGGAACGGACACTAGTTCAGGTCGATCTATCAGTCAGCATGCAGACAGTCCAAGAACATAACATACAGTTGTACGAATTTCAGATGAATTCACCGGCAACTCGAAGATTGTAAAACACAATTATGAAGATAAAATACTATTTTGATGGTTGACATTCTGACTAGAAACCCGTTTAAAATGAATATAAAAATAAACTTTCCACTCTTCTAAAAGCAAAACATCACTAGATTCTAAACATTTTCACAATCACTGGAACGTGACAAGCGGGGAGAGAAGACACCTCAAAATTTCAAAAATTAACCACGGTCTCACATTTCGACCAAGTTCAAAATCTATTGTCCATCCAGTAGCTTCATGGCAAGAAGAATAACTCCACGAGAGGGAGCAACGATCAACAGGTTGACCGAAAATGTAAACCAGTCGGAGACTGAATCCAGTGAGTCAAGTGGATCAAGTGAAGCAAGTACGCACTCATCCTCCCTTTATCCTTGCCAAAACCAATGACGCGATGATGACGTCATTTTAATAACTTCTACTTCAACCTCATTTACATATACGTTGAGGTTGACCCTCTCTCCACGCAAGTCACGCGTTCCAACAAAGTTGCCACGGTTTGGCAACATCGGGCTAGCATCGTGGCGATGTTTACATCCATCACATCCGCCATTAAACTTGGCGCGTGAGGTTTGAATGCCTGAAGAGTACCCCAAGACCAGTTAGCTTACCAGCTGTCCACAGAAAAGAAAGTAGGTACTTAAAATACATTCAAACCTTACTAGTGGGCTGAGAATTAATAAAATTATGGGTTTCTACCCAACAATAATTTTGTTAAAAGTAATTCATTAACTATTTAAAAAACAATTTTTAAGCCTTAGTGGGGTTTTTTTTGGCATAGTTAGGGGGAAGAAACTCAAGGTAGGTCTAATATTCAACCCAGTTGTGCTTTATAAATGGTTTTGCTGAAAGTTTGCAATTTCAGTAACCAGTATCCATTCAGTTCCAGATCCAGATAGAGAAATTTCTTTAAACATGAGTTGTTTTTGTTTTGAAAATTTCAAAGATTTCATTTTGTTTTCATATAAAAGCTTGCACTTTTATCAGCCCTTAAAAAAAAATCCATATTTTGTTACATCTGTTTTTCTGTTTCTTATAGAGTATGTATTATACAAATCAAATCAAAACAAAACACGATTGCAGTGAAATGGTGAAATTTTTTGATAAATTGTATTACTGGAGAATTAAAACCAGGGATCTGGAACTATCCCTTTTTTGGAGTTGCTGCTCTGCTGCAACTTCTAAGTTCTTTCACCAACTCTGCTCCGTGCTCCGAATAATTGAAATAGATAACATTAATTGTTTTCTTTGTCTCTTAATGTCTTTGTATGATTTAAAAAATTGGAGCAATAGAGCACAACAAACTTCTTTGATCCGACTCCGCTCCAGTTTCAAGCAAAATTTCATTGTTCCACTGCCCCATACTTTGGTCCAGATCCTTGATTAAAACTTTTTATTTTTTAATACAATTGAAATGAATCCTTCATTTTTGTAATCTTAACAGATGAGTCTCTGCGACCTGTCATCGTCGTGGGTCCCCTGATGGAAGCGGTGGTTGACCAATTGGAACAAGATTTCCCTCACGTGTTCCACCGTTGCATCCCCGAGAAAATGAAAGGTTCCCTTTCCATGATGGAGAGGGGCCTTCAGGAGCTCAAGTTCGTGGACTTTCGAAGGCGGGGCAACCACTTTGAATGCACCACTGTGACAGCTATCAAACAACTCTGTGATAAAGTAAGTTTTATGTAGATAATTATGTTTTTTAATGTTTTGATAAAACTATGACTGGAAATATGAAATAAATCTGATTTGGTTTAGTGTCCAACAATTATATTCACAAGCTCTATTAAACTGTATTTATCAGAATAAATGTATCACATAAAAAGTACAATGTTATTGTAGTGATAATACCCCAAACAATTCATAAAAAAAATTTTAAGAACCCAAAAATTAATTGGAAGGAAATACATTTATTAAACAGAGTTGAATAATTGAAAGGAACATCTCCGCAAATTTTAACCCGGAAAGGAAAATAGGAAAATTAAGAAAAGATATTGTCTTCCAACAGAAGGGTATGATATAATAAATTGTCGCATTCAACAAAAATAGTTGTAATGGTTTAATAGAAACAAATGGGAAAAAATAATTAAATAAAATAAAAATAATAAATGGCTAGGAAAGCAAAATAATGGAGAACTAAATTTGAAATAAAAGAACATTGACAAGATTGAGGGGGTGGGGGCAGAAATGCTAAAAAATAAGGATTTGTGCCATCAGAAATTTGATTGATGAAATAATAATAATAATTAATAACCGTAAATAATTAAGATGAAAGGAATTAATGTGCCACTTCCATGGCATTTTTTTTTTTTTTTTTAATTTTACCAATCCTCTGTTTTTTTCTGAGGTTTTGTTTGTTTATGTTAGTTGATTTTCAAATGATCAGTGCCATAGATTATGTGAAACTTGGGTTCAAAATCACAGTTTATGGCAGGTTTTGGCTGCTAGAATTATTTCCTTGCTCTCAAATACTTACGAACACATGAAGCAGTTGACTGATTGTAGTTTCTTAGAGGTTCTCAAGTTGAACGGCGTACTGTGGTACTTGATTTTGTGTTATGAATAGATTCTGAGTTTTTACTATCAAGCTTTTTCTTAACATGTGTTAGAATGCAGCTGAAAAAGCAGACAGTGTGACAGCTTACTGTAAAAAAAAAAAAAAATCTGTTCATGTCATGGGTGAAAGTATTCCATCTTTTTTTTTGTTTGTAAATCTTTAGATGATAAAGGACAGAATACTCGGAACTAAGTATTTTAATATAGATTTAAATGTGCTATTACTCTTAAAAAGTTCCCACCTTAATTATTAAATATTGTTATTGCTAATATTTATCTAGTTATTATCGGTGGGAAAAAGATAAATAATTAATACATGCAATATATTAACAAAATTTCTAGAAAATGCATGTTTTAGTAGTTGCAAAAATTTGTTTTAACTTCCGTCCTTTGAAATCTTTTTACTTTCACCCATGGTTGATGTTGAGGAGGGGAGAAAACACATTATAATTGAAATGACTACTTGCATTTATTCAGAATAGGTTTTTGGGGAAAACAAAGCAAAAAACATGAATCTGAAAAAGTAAATAAATACGTAGTTATAAAATGGAATTTTCAAAAAAAAAAAAAAAAAAAATTAAAGCAATCAATTCTTTAAAAATAGTGAACTTGTGAACAAATAGTTTTAGCAGACAATTCAAATAATAAACCAAAAGTATTTCTTCCCTGGAGCAAAAAAAAAAAGAGAAAAGATATAAATTAATAATATCAGAAATATAAAGAATTATTATTATTATTTTTTAATTACATGCGGAAGCATCTGTAAACATTGACTCTAGTTCTTCCTAAAAATATTGAATAAATTATTAATCAATACTATATATTTGACTGTACTAAATGCATATATTAGATCATGTATTATTATTAATAATTTATTCATTTATTGCAGAATTGTCATGCTCTCTTGGACTGTAGTCTTTCAGCTGTTGAGCGCTTAAACCAATGCATGATATATCCTATAGTTATATTTTTAAAATACAAATCAACAAAACAAATAAGGTAAGTATTTTAGTATAATATGTTCAAAATAAAAAAAATATATAGTAATATGTTAACATTTTTTTTCTTCCCTAATAAAGCAATTACAAGATCAAAAGTTTGGAGATATAAGCATTACGTAACTGTCTTTTTAAAAGTTTTAAAAATAATGCATTAAGACATGTATTTTATCAACTTTTTCCCCCCTCAGGGAAGTGAAAGACTCTCGATACTTGACGGAAAAAGTTACAACTAAGGCAGCTAAAGAGATGTTTGAACATGCATTGAAAATTGAAAGTGAATACAAGCAGTTAATCAATGGTACAGTATATTTACTTACTTTGATGCATATTTTGCTTCAATGTAATATGAAGTTCTTAAAAGATTTTTGGTTTGGAGTTTGCAAAAAAAAAACTTGTAAGGATTTCTGGTAACTGCCAACTTGCTTTTACTTTTTACTATGACATATCTGTATGGGATGATTTTTTACGTCCTTAACCACCGTAAAATTAAAGTGCCCATCAAGGTAGGGAGGGGCCCTGACTTCGAAACACATATGTTAAGGAAAGTTTCAGGGAGGAATATATGTTACATTGTGAAAAAATTTGGGATTTCGGGGGAGAGAAGGGGCCTGGATCCCTCTGGATGTGCCCTTGTACCCCTTCTCTTCTCACAAACTATCGCAATTTCTCAAACCCCCCTTCTTCCCTCTCGAGGCAGGGCATCATTTGCAAATAACCCCTAAGCCGTAGTGTACTCGAGGGGGATGCAGGGAGACGGTGTCCCCTACCTTCTTATTATAATACAAGTGTCCCCCAAATTTTTTACATTTTAACATATAAGCGTACCCCCACTTTTGATTTCATTTGCTTATCTTCGTATGAAAAGTGCCCCCCCCCCCCAACTTTGTTTTCAGGATTTTTGCAAGAAAGGAGAAACTGCAATCCTCCTGTCATAAGGAACAAATACTCACACCACAAAAGAAGTCAATCCCTAAAAATTTTGGGTTTGAAATGGGAAAAGTTATTTGATTTCTTCTAGCTCAGGAAGCCATTGTAATAAAAACTGCCTGTCATAAAATGTACTCGAGGTTTTTGTGAGAACACGTCTCCTTCATCAGGCTGTTCGCTTATGATCAGTGTTGTTAGGTTTTTAAAGTTTATTTTGGTTCTTTTGCATATTTTATGAATTCATTTGAGGCCGTGAGAAACAAAGGGATGTAAGTAACTGAAGTATCATTTTGAGTAAAACTCGCTTGAAGTTTATTTCCTATACCAAATTCTAGAGGTTCTTCGTGTAAATATATATTTTTTATTTTTGAGTACTATATGTATGTGTTTAAGTATGAAGTTTGAAGTGTTTCTGATGATTAGATTTGGCGTAGGATTTTTAAAAAAAAATAGCTTATTTTTACTTTTATTCCTTTGCTTCCAACTAGTTAACTTAACACCCCTTTGCCACTAAATGAAAACCGTGGCTTGTTCATTTTGCTAATTTATACAATAATAAAGATAGTTTGTTAGTGATATAACCTTCATTAAAAACTGCATTAATATAAATTTCGAGTAATTATATTTATCAACAAACTAAAAATCACTGCCGTTAGACAAATTGCCAATTGCCAAAAACAAAACATGACAAAAATAAAATCTGCAGACGATTTAACCCTTGTTTTTATGATTATTATTCAACAATTCGGAATTCTTTTCCTATTTTTTTTCTTGTTCTCCTTTTTAAGTTTCGTAAATAGATCGTCTGCATCGCGTGTTTAAACCGACTGAAAAATCAATTTTATTTGGAGGCAAACGGATGTAAGTGCCCTAGCATCCCTTTGCCACCAAACGGAATGCAGCTTTTATTTAGTCATTTTTTTTATACCGCACTTTTTTGCAGTATCTGTCAAAGCTACCACAAAAATCTCCTTCCCACAAAACAGAAGGGTGTTTAATTTATCATTTGCACTAGCTATCTCAAAATTTTCATTTTGGGTCACTTACACCCCTTTGCTTCTAAGTGCCTGAATTGTAATTTTCTTTTCTCAATTATACAATATGATTTCATTTAACCAACTGCCTAATTTATTGCTTTCCGCTTTATTTCCAGCTGTTATTCCAGGCTCAAATTTGGCCTACATGTGCACTCAGGTGAAATCTTGCGTTGAAGAGGAACAGAGCAAAGCTCTTTGGGTACCCAGTGGCTCCCTCTAACAAAGACCATGAGTAGTCATTTAAGGGACCTTTCTTTTTTCACTGTTGAAGATTTTTAATGTGTGATCTTTTGAAACAAAACCACTTTGTCTGTTTGCTCATATGCATGTTTCTCGTCTACGTGTCCGACAGAACTGCCATTTCATTCTTCAGTGGAAAGGTGCATAAAACAAAAAATGTTGACTATTTTAAACGTTATCTGGTTCTGTCAGAAGAACCACTTGTTTCAGGTATTAAAGCAGCCCGTGCTAAGATGATGCTGGAGGTTGGGTCTCATGCATCTTTTTTCAAAGCTCATCCTACAGAATTGTTAAGACTTAAATTTTTATAAAGAGAGTTGAGCGAATGGAAACCACAAATGGTGGTAGGAATGTGAATTATTTCGATATTATCATTGGGAGAAAATACATTTTTTTAAAAAATTTGTAGAGTCGTTTTTTTTTTTTTTTTGAAGTAGTTCTTTTGGTTCCTGAAGTGAAGGTACACTTCTGGATCGGAAGTTTCTTACCATACGGAAGTTTTCAATTTTTTGCTTTCATTTTTATTTGATCAATTCAGATATAAATCTAACATTTATAAGAAAAAAGGGATATATAATTTTTTTTTTTTTAATATGTGTGCAATAAGAGAAGCAAGAAATAATTTTTTGCACACTGTCTTACGGCATATAGCTTGGTGATAGCCCTCAAACTGCCTTGCAAATACCACGACAATTTATTTGCTTTTAAATCTTGTTTATCTTTATTTGCTGCTGATTATGGGTAAATTATTTGATTTTGTCGAATGCATTGGGATATTGAAAGGCAATTTAAAACCCATGTTCTTTTTTTATGAAAGATGCTTTAAAAATTAATATTTGAATTTCTAAATTGATGTGGATGAATTTATATGCTTCATAAACTATTTTAATATCTAAAAACCAAAACAGAATTATATAATTGGTCGAAACTTCCTTGTTAAAGGAGACTTCTGATTTAAATATTTTGGAGAGCAATTTTTTTTAAAGTTTTTTTTTTTAACCTGAAAGCAACCTCTAAAAGTAATGTACTGATCTGATAAACAGTGTGCTTTGTTCTCCTTATTAACTTTCAGACTTATACTCTAGTATATTTAAATCATATTAATTTATTACAGTGTCTAAATTTGTCTGAGATATTTTCCTTCGAATCAGCACAAGAACCATTTACATCATCATGAGTAGATTTTCTGAAGCTATTAATGCGAAAATCAGTCCAGAAAAGACAAACAAATAAGTTGTTAGAATCAGATTGAGAATGTCTTTACTAACTTTTAATTAACTTCAAGGAAATACACGGAAGGAAAATTTTTATGTAATTTTAAAAGTGGAAAAATTGCGGCATTCAGATGCATTCTCTTTGAGCTTGGTATGGACATTTGTGGTTTCGTATAAAGTGACAGATTTTAAAATTTGGATAATTTATTCGCTCATCTCTTCAATGTTTGATATTTAAAAATTGTTCTCATTATTGGAGGAACAAATTTATGGTGATGTTGGACTGCCCAACATGTTAGTAGACCATAAAAGGCATCAAAAGCATCTGAAAATGTCTGAATTCATCCAAAAATTACAGTTTATTTTACAACAATGTTAAAAAAATAATGATAAAAAATAGTGTGCAATAAATCTTCCTGGAATAAAATGTTTACCTTTGTTAGGAAACTAATATTAAAACCCAAACTGCAAAAAAGGAAAAAATACATAAGTAATGATGTTTCAAAATTCCTTGTTACCTTATGGTTATTTCACGAAACCTGAAAACACGACTTGTAAGAATAAAGATTCTTACAAGCTATGCCTTCAGGTTGTAAGATCCTGAAAGCACAGCTTTATCAGGACTAATAATTTAATATTCAGGAAAAATATGTAGCTGTTTGTATTTATTGCTGGGATTATTTGCACATTAAAGAAAAACTCTTTGATATTTAACTGTACCACATCTTTAAACTTCTTGTTTTAATTCTTTTTGTATTTCTTTACTGCCCTTGGAAGGCCTACATTTGATTCTAGGAGAAAATTTTCATAACTGGTCTTTAAAAGTTAAAAATAATATTAAGAAATCCAGAAACATTATTAAATAATTTTTATTTTGAATGTTTGTTCTATGATTTGACATTCTCAAAAATTTTTAAAACCCAAAATGGTCTTGTATGCAAAGTTGGGCAAACCTACAAGAGCTTAGCTATGGACTAGATGATCAGCTCAGCAAGAACAACTGTTTGTATCAGAACAGAAAACAACAATTAATTAAAACAAACTTGTATGTCCGCGCTTTCCATTAACATTTTTTGCTTATATTTATTCTTAACAATATTTACCCATCACCTCTAAGGTTTTATAAAGCAAACAATACATATTAAACAAAATTATATAATTAATGATTTCATCTTATAACTTTCTGCATTAGAGGCATATACGTGTAGATTTGTTTTGTTTATTAATCATCTGGTCTATGGCTATTCTGTAAACACCTTGTTAAATTTTTTTTTCCAGAATTTTTTATGAGGACTCATTATATCATGTATTGGCAATAATAGATTTTTTCAGGGATATCTTTGATAATGCCGTAGTAGAAAAAGCTCTCTGTGAAGCACTGGGTTTTCTTAGCGCTTCTAAAGAAGTATCAGTATTTTTTGATGTGATCAACTTCCCTGCTCTATTTTTGAGTTATTCTTTTATTTTATAAAATCTGCGTGTTGTTTGTATGTTGTTCTTTTAAAACTTCAAGTGAGCAAGCTTTTCAACCTTTCAGGTCAGCAGAAAATTTTGTATGCAATATTGTTTTTGCCAAAAAAAAAACGTATATTTTTAATTGCTGGATTGGTTTCATGATCAAAATAATTTCATTCCAAAAGTGTAATTTTAATTGCTGTTTATTCTTGTTATAGCTTTATAAAATGAGGAAATTTAAATCCAAATTATTTCGTTCATGCTGTAAAAAAACTTGTAATTATCACATTCGATAATTGTTACTTACTTTTCTGTGCAACTTTCCATTTTCAGTTTCCAAGCTTGGTATGTCTGAACAATAGTTCACTAAATTGCAGATAATAGAAATATTATGAACTAATGATTTGGATTCGCAGAATTTTAGTACACCATGTGGTACCTTTCTCAAACTTAAAAAAAAATTTAAATATGGATTGTTTCAATTAATAATTATGTTCTTGAGCTGTTTTATCGGTTATTTTGTGAACATCTAAAAGATGTGTGTGTTCAAAATTCCTTTAAGTGAATTTTTTTAATATATGCTTATGCATTGTGAATTTTTCCACTAACTACACATTTTTGTAGACTTAACAATGTAATTATCAGCATTTTCACATAAAAGCTACCAACTACTTTTAATATCATTCATATAACGAAGTATTTTCCTGTTTTACCTGCCTGTTATGGTTTTCGTCCGTTCTTTTTTTCCCCCCATATTTGTAAAAAAAAGCTTGGTTCAACGTAAATTAAAATTTTGATGAGTTTCAAGGTAATTTTTTGTAAAATTATGAAACAGTATTAGATTTGGCAAAATGTGAGAACTGACTGTAAAATATTTGTTTGTGTTCTTTTGTTTCATCTATTTGATCATTGCATTTTTATCACAAGTTTTATTTACTGAATTTTTTAAGTAGTAAAAAAATGATAACTTTCAATTATGTGATATATATGTTTGTCTTTGACTTTTTTTGTAATTAGTTTTATCATCTTGTATTATATTTAATTATTTATAGATAGAGGTTAAAATTTTCTTTGATTGATTAGTCGATGATTGTTATTGAATTTTTTCTCATGACGAATTTCGGTGTTGTAACCAGAATGGAGCTGTTTCAGTGGCAGCTGACATATTGTTAAGTGTAAAAATAATTCATATTTTTATTATAATCAAAGTTTCAATTGCAGAAATATCATAGATTTAGCTATTGATTTTACATAAGTGATCACCGTGCATGTGCATGAACTCAATGTTATTATTTTTGTGACTAATTTATCTGCTTAAAAAAACAGTATCTATATAGTTGTTACTTTAATCCTAAGTAGCAAATTGGTAGTGAAAGTTGAAGTCATTTTTGTTAAATTCAAAATTTTTTGTTTTTAGATGGAATGTCAGTGATATGTACAAAACTTATATTCTTTTTAAGCAGCATTAAAAATACAATCATATAAGATAAATGAGCTTTAGATTTGTTAATTCATTCAAAATATCTTTTTTTTTAAGTCTTTTAACACTAGATTTACCTAACCAGTCATTTTGACTGTTTCGAAGCTTCATGCATCATTTGTTAATAATTATAGTGGCGGTTTCAATTGCATTGGCTTTTCCTAATACACAGTAAGTAAGACAAGTTAATGTAACTAAAAGTTTTATTACAATTAATAGCCACTTCGTGTAAAATGAAAGTTTAGAAATGGTTAAAATCGGCATGGTAAATCTAGTATTAAAAATGGGTTTGTGTGTATCTGTGTAATAAATTCTGTAAAGTTAATTCATTTTAATGCAATCGTAAAAGCTACGTTTATTTTTCAAAAGCAAATGCAGTGAAATATGTTCTTTAAAAAAAATGTTGGGACATAGGTGTTTTTAAAAAAATTATTTAAAAAAATATGTTTTAAATTATTATCTGACTATTTTTTTTTCTTTATTTAATGCAGTAACTGATTAATTTTGTCCGTGAACATTATTCCATAGGATGGAAACAAATATGTTCCCCTGTTTTGAATGCATTTCGGTTTCATTCTTTTGATATGCTGAAATATTTTCTTTTTGCCTGCATTTTCCAACAATTTTTCTTCTTTATGAGAAATAGTTCCCTTTATGATGTGAGTACAGTTGAACTCGTATATAACGAGCACAAAGGGACCGTGACATTTACTCGTTGAATCCGAGTGCTCGTTAAATCCGAGTGCTAATAAACGGGCAGAAGGGTTGGGTCTTGGGTGGTCAAATGATTGTTTATTTAAAATTTAATTAATACTTACTTACTTTAATTATATTAATTAAATTGAATACTTTTCTAAGTTTAATGACAATTATCCCCCCCCCCCCCCAACCAGGAAACAATTTCTAGTTGCGCTACAGTCTTTAAAAAAAAAATTTCGTGTGTACTCAACGAACTCGGGTCAAAGAATGACCATCTGATCCTTTTACCTAATTGACCCCTACACTTATCAGGTGCAGCTTTTCTCCCCCTCCCACCCCATCTTACAATAAGCCCCACCTGTTGCAACGGATTTGTGAACCCTCCCTATTGACACTGGAATACTGGAGGAATTTTTCCTACAAAAGTATTAAACAGCAGAGAAGAAAAAAAAAGATGACAGAAAGACGAGAAAAAGATTGGAAGACCGAAAAATATTGCTCGCTAAAACCGGGTCTTGCTCGTTAAAAGCGACCTCTGTTCCATAGACTTAATATTGATCCAACCAAATATTCTCGCTTCCCTTGTTAAATCCGAGTTCTCGTTAAATCCGAGCTCGTTATAAACGAGTTCGACTGTATATCAGAATTTAATACATTTTTAACTGAAAATTATCTGGTGAATAGTTTTTAAATGAGTGTCTAATTTTTCATTGCTGCAATATTGGTTCGTTTCCTTACTTTTACATAATTTCTATATGTAGATATTTTAAAGTTTTTATTCTTATTATCAATGGTTAATTGTAAGATAAATTTGTTGGAAATGAAATCAAAATTTTGTTTTAATGCTAATGAGGGGACTCCTTTTAAAGTTGAAAATTTATTCAGTGATTGTTATTTATTTTAATGGAAGAATTTGTTGGTTAATATCATTCATGATGCTTGTGATGGTGAGATTATGTCTCTTGCATCTCAGAAAGAAACTTTTTGATAACAAAAAAAGTACAAAATGTCCAGTATTAGTCTTTTTTAAATAGGCATGTGCATGATATCTCTTTTAATAGCAAGCCATTGCACGTTTGTCTTACATTGTTGATAATAGTGCAGCTTCTGATTTTAAATTTTATTTTAAACATTTTGTTCAGAGTAGATTTTTGGTAAGAAATGTCATAATAAAGTAAATAAATAGAGGAAAAGGAGAAGAGAGCTTCTTAATGCTTTAAAAAATGTAGTTTTGAATGAAATTTTAATCCATACTGTATTTATTTTTTAAACTAAAACATACTAAGCTTTTTTTTTTATTCCAACAAGATTTTTTCTTCTGATTTTAAGCGCTTCAAACAGCTGCAACAAAATTCGTTTGAGTGTTTTGTGTTAAATAATAATTATAATAAAATGCTTGGATGAGATTTGCATTCGAAGATATGAAGTAAACCTTTCATCGGATTGAGCCGCCCACCATACCAAGTGCTTTTGCAAATATGAAGTCCATTAACCAATTACAAAGTCCAGCTCATTCCCCTTTAAATGCCACAGAAGAGATAATCCAGTCCATTTGTCCAGTTTATATACCACCCAGTGGCCCTAGAGATGTTCTTATACCAGATGTTGATTTTGAAAAAAATACTGTGTGCTAGTTTGGGATTTAATTGATATAATTTCAGACATTTTGTTCATTGACAATGTGTGACTGTGAAGAGGGGGAAGAGCAGGGGTGATTCTGAGCCGAAGATTTGAGAACCTGGTCCGGAAAATTGAAAATTAATTTGGTTTTCCGAAACTTTTAAAATTAATTTCTCTTAAGATTTGTTTGACGATACAGTGTTGTTGACTAGCTCAATTATTAAACAGGAGACTAGCCAATTTCCCAGTCTTCCTTTTTTTAGTTTATTTCTCCTGATTTTAAAAAATTGTTCTTATTAATTTCCCACTGTTTTAAAATTAAGTGTAACACTTTGATTTATGAGCAAAATTCTTGGCAACCGATGTTTTCGCTTTGCAATCATTCATTGCATGTTTTACTGTGCGAGAAAATGAGTTTTTAGCTGCCCCCCCCCCCCTCTCTCCTTCACCAACAAACACGCATTAATCATGTTATTGCGAGAGATTTTCTTTCAATTGCTCCGTGAAATCGGCCAAAAATTTGCATGAACCTTTAAAGCTCTCTAATATTTTAATTTAATTTTCTTAATTTCTACAAGGTATAACTAAAAACTTATATTTCGGAAGGAAGCATGCCAACATCGAAAACATGCTTCGTTGAAAATGAGCGTGCCATGCGTTACAATTCTTTTGCATCCTATAAATATTTAAATTGTTTAACAGTTAGAAGGTATTTCAACATATATGCTACCTTAAATAGTTACCTAATTACATAATTTTAATTTTAACTTCAGAATTTTATTTTTTGCTCAGAATCACCAATGCTGGGAGAGGTCGTTAAGGATGTGTGTGATTTTGAATTGTCTTGTCATTTTGTTGATTGACTGTTTTCACCACTATCTCCTTTCTAGTTGCATTTTTAGGCAATACTTTTCCCTGGAGAGCTTTTTCTTTTGATTATTTTGCATTCATTACGTACAGTCCAACATTTTCTTTCAGAGCAGTGTGTAAATTTTGCTCAGATTTAGATAAGCTTTTACTACAGGATCTAAAACCATTTGATTACTTTAAATGCGTAAATAAAAAATTAGTGTTCTTCCCATAAAGCAAATTTCCATGTAAGAGCATAGTCCCCCTAGTTTTATTTTCTTAGCTTAGATATTTTGAAGGGTACTTAGGAACTTGGTCAACTTCTTAAAATCTACAACTGCCAAAGCAATTCGGAACAAATTTGTATAACCAAGATTCGCTGGTATAAAATGCCTGCCATTTTGCACTTCATTGCTCAGATCTAGTGTGTGAACTTATTGCAATATTTTTCAACCAGTTCTCTTTATTACGTTAAGTATACGCATAGGTTTGATATGTATTTTTGATGCAATGTGTCATTTAAAAGTATTTTTTGCTTTATTTCTTGGATTGAATCTATAAATGTTTTGGTGGACATGTAACAAAGGAAAAATAGATTTTAACAAACTTCTTTTGCATTGAAAAATGAGTTCCTTGTGATATTGAAACTCCCATCGGCATTTTTTTTTCCAAATTATGTACTCGGTTAATGTTTTTTCCTTTTGATTTTTTTGTACGCCCAATCATACCCAATTCATTTCTTGGGGTATTTATTCACTTTAAAGATCATGACTAGGTTGTTTAAACTTTAATGATTTTTTAAAAGAAGTATTGGTTTGGAGGGGTTTTTACTGAATCTTTCTAAATTTTCGATAAACATCTTCCAAATTCTTATCTTGATAGGTTGGCAGGTATGTGATTTGATAAAATATCATCAATAGTAAGCTAGACATTGAACATTTTGGAAAGTATGAAAAAAACACTTGACTGTTCATAATTAGCTGCTGCCTTCAATTTTTTAAAATGTATTGTCATCGAACACATTGCTCAAAACATATTGCCATTCACGTATGAATGTTTTATCTTTTTTTTTTTTTAAATATAGGTATATGATTTGATGAAGTATCATTAGTAATAAGCTAGACATTGAACATTTTAGTAACTATTAAAACACACTTAAACTGTTCACAGAGGACTGCTGCCCTTAATTTTTCTAAACATATTGCCATTTAAAAATGAATGTTTATTCGGTGTATCTTCTTTTTTAAAGCTGTGTAGAGGACTGGTCATAAAATATTGCAATACGTGAATCATACGGATGTCTATTTGCTCATTCAATACTCAGCCTGAAACAGTGTATGGAAGATGTGTTGATCTCCGTCCTCTTTTCACAAAACGTTTTCAAAACTAAATTTTAAATGAAAAAAAAAAAGGTCGATCGTTGAATTTTCCGACTTTAGATTTAGGCATTCAAAATTTTTAAGACAGAGAAATCATAACCTAACTGTTCAAAAGCATTTAACTGTGACACGGTAAATTGTGAACGTTATTCCTCAACCTCTTCATTCCGCATCAACGCAAGAAGTTTTAATTTTTTGTTATTGTCAAATCTATTCTTTTCATCTGGTGACTTGCCTTTTGTGAGCTTTATTTGAAATGGTTGGATATTTGAGTATTACTGGTACTTTCCCGTTTCGAAGGGTTGGCGATGGTTAAATTTTATCGCCAAATCAATTTGTTTTGTGTGGGAAGTTTGTTTTTTGCGAAAACTATTCAAACATCGCTGACAGCAACCCAAAGTGGTATAGTTTGATTTGGAAAAAAAAAAAAAAAAAAACCATCTCCAGCCCTCCGAAACGTAAGGTACCGTTTTTCTATGAGACGTAACTGGTGCATGTGGTTTTTTAGTGATGTTTATAGGCTTTTCTGTGTTATTAATGTGCAATAATTATTTTGTTATTTGCATAATTTATATTTTGAACACAATGATTCAGTTATGCAAGTATTGTTCTTTTAGTACAATTGATATGTAATGATAACTTTATTTTAAATATCCAAGTGATCTAAAAAAAAATTTTGCATGCAGGGTTTCTATTTAAATATTAATTTGGTATAGTATGTTGTTGCCAGGTTTTACAGAGCTAATTTTGATTTCAATGTACATTTGTAAAATAAAATGAAACCTATAGTCATTATTTACTGGAACATTTACAAGTAAGAAATTTTATCCCTAGTTTTAATCATGTGATGGATATGTTAGTAAATTGATTCATTGATAAAAGTTCCCCAGTGATTTCCATGTTTGATATTTTTATAGGTTATATCCTGAAATAAATTTCTTCGCTCTTTCATTTTCTAAGTTAAGGGTATAATATCTGAAGCAGACATTTGGGCTAATTAAGAAGCAAATTGTATGTTTTTTCATTTTTACTTTTTTAAAATTTTAATTTTGGTTTGTTTTAATGGAATACAAATGTTGTCAGCTTGGGAAAAAGTGCTTGTATATGTTACGGTGAATGTCCGAAATCGGAAAATGTCGACATTCACCGGTGATTGTCGACATTCTGTATCTGGGGTGTGTCGACATTCATCGGTGATTGTCGACATTTTCCGATTTTGGACATTCACCGTAAGATACAAAATCCAAAAGTGAACAGACGACAAAAATACTGTTAATTCCTAAGAAAATTTTATAATGTCCTATGCAAGCTGGTTAAAAAATGATTACAGTTACACAATGCCAAAATAAAGGGGGCTCTGGTGGTAATCAGTTATAATTATAAGATTAGCCCAGTTATTTTTCTGTATAAAATAACCAATCTTAATCGCATTAAGATTGGATCATATTTGTTCTATGATCATAGATGGCTATGATACAACAAGTGTATTCAGAATTTTACAACATGCATTAATTTTTCTTTTTTAATTTTATTAAATTGTAACAGTTTTGCTATCTCGGATTTTCATTTCCATTTTTTCGCCTGCAATTTCTTATTTGATGTATTTCCAAACGACAAAAGTTGTATTCTATTCCAAAAATCTCCCCCCCCCCACGCCCTATTTGAAATATTTGGTCTTATCTAATCAAAATATGGCTTTTTTTTTGCTATTGAAAATGTTTGGAAGGTATTAAATCATCACCTCACAGTTAATCTGAAATGTTTTGATAAGATAACCTTTAATTATCAAACATTTCACGTCAAGTATTTAAAAGGTGTATGTGATAAACTCGATTTGTTGTAACTTACCATTCTTAATAATTTAAAACAGCGGCTTAACACAGCTATACTCTGCTAATGGTGCTCTTGTGAATATCTTGCTACCGAAAAACTCCTCAATGTTAAAACTTGGACGAACACGTTAGAGTAACAGTTGCCAAACGGTGGTTAATCGAACACACTTTTCCAGTGTAGTTGTTGAGTGCTCGTTGCAATGTATCACCTTGCTAGTTTATTTAGGTCACATTAGCCCCGGATGAACAATAATCATTCACAATTTTATAGAGTCTTTAAATATAAGAGCTTTTTATACCGCTCAAATGTTAAAAAGCTGCAGTATCACACTTGACTAGCTCCCAACCAGGCAAAAAGTTTTTTTTTTTTTTTGCGGATTAGAATTGGGAAGTTTTCGAATTTTTGGTTTTATTTTTATTTGATTTAATAACGTTTATAAATATCATCTCTGAAAAAAATGTGATAAGTATTTATTATTTAAATAATTTTTAAGGCTCAAGCGCAGTGAGGGACGCAAAAAACAATTTTCTGCGCATGGGTGTCACACTTCAGGGAAAAACGTCACCACTCTTTTGGTGACGTGATACTTGGCCACAATAGGAGCAACAGCCCCAGGAATCCGCCAATAAAAACAAGTTAGCGACAGAATCAACTGCGTCAGGTTTGCTTTTAAAAGTTTCTAAGTAAAGATATTTCACTGAATAAAATTAGATACAATAAAATAACATCATTGATGCCCCTTTTGGCACGTTGCTTGATTGACCATTTACAAATATGGACCCCATAATGAAGTAATAATTTCAATATAGCAATTAACGGTGAGAAGAAAGCATAAGAGTTGAGAGCAACGCAAAGTCTACAGTGGAATATATAGAGTGACGTAAGGGAGAGAGTTAAGCTCTACCCAGTGT
This sequence comes from Octonoba sinensis, assembly GCA_038502835.1. Classification (NCBI taxonomy): domain Eukaryota; kingdom Metazoa; phylum Arthropoda; class Arachnida; order Araneae; family Uloboridae; genus Octonoba; species Octonoba sinensis. The sequence goes on along the minus strand of CM076602.1, from coordinate 14,179,450 downwards.
TCGTGTGTGATTGTTTCAAAAATTAGAAATCAAAAATTGGTTTTCTGAGTCTGCCGTTGATGAATTTTAGAGTTTTTTTTTCAGTGGAGGCAATTCACCGCTAGGGGGACTCGTGAGCGATCATCGTTGTCACGTGATACCCGCTCTTTGTTCACTAAGATTTTCAATTGAGCTCTACGTGGAGTTCACTAGGCAAAATGAGTCATCTTAAAATGAATTGGACTATTTTCACAGCTTTTTCTGATTAGAACCCAGTATTTACGTTTAATTTAATCATTATAAAAGAAAAATTTATTAATTATTACAATAGTTATAGTGTTGTATTTAGTGTTCATTTTATGTAACGTAAAGAACTTTATTTAGGCCTAGTTTTTAACTAGATTTGTCGAACTCGGAGTAAAACGATGCTTCGGCTTCCTTTGTTTACATTGCTTTCATCGCTGCCACGTGACCAATGACGTTGCTTTAATTGCCTCCATTGTCTTAACCATATTTAGCAGTCCAACTAGGGATATTTAATACATCGAAACTTCCCTATTCTTGTTGCTACTTTACAATAGTTTCCTGTATTCAGCGAACTTATAATCAAGTGGCTTACCACATGGCACATTACATTATTGAAAATAAAACACATTGTTTCATTTAGGCCGAAAATGACATAAATTTCTAAGATAAGAAAGTTGAAATCTTGGCAGCCTTGCGTGTTAGTCCTGACGTGACTGTGCTGGGCTCACTTGGCTACATTGTTCCCCGAGTTGTGCATGGAATTGTTAAAAAATATGCCAATCGAGCCAAATATGATTGCGATAATGCATAAAAGATCTTATTATTGTTTTTTTTTTAGTAATTTCATCTGTGTTTTAGCTGTAAGATATTTCACAAGCAATAAACTTTCAGGAGCAGCTTCAAATATTGCATGCTATAATTAAAGTTACTTGATTCTGCAAACTAGTAGCTCTATTAAGTCTGCATTTTGGCATTTTTATAGCTAGTTTTTGAGTAGAAAAATTACATCTTGGCAAAGTTTTTCCCCCCTAACTTGTCGGCGTTTATTGCCAGGTTGGGCACTAGGAAAGTCCACATTTTCCTGCTGCTAGCAACTTTGCAAAGAAGATTGTATTATACATAGTTTAGAGGGAAAATTAGTTCTAATTTTCGATAACTTAAATCATTGTTTAATGACCATCAAATGTACTTTATTTGACTATGTATTTCATTGTGGTATTATTGTGTATTTTACGTACGAATATGACATTGTGTATGTAGCAGCAATACGTTAAGTTTTTCAAGAGCGTGCTGTTTTGTGATAATTTTTAATTTGCAATGCAAGAGATACATTTATAGTTTTACATTCAAATTATATTTCAGTTTTTGTTTCAGTATTGATTTGTTTTTTTTACTGTGTTTAAGAAAATGGTAATGGGAGACCGGGTGAAAAAAAAATTAATATCAGTCATGTGAAATGCAGCTATATATTTCCGAAAGTGTTGATATTAGTTTATGATGTAAAATTATGTGAAATAGAGAGTAAAAGATTACATTGTTAACAAGTGTTTTGTTTAATTTTTCTTTTGCAGTCGTTATGTTTGCCTGTGGGGACTTCTAGATGGTATTGCAGGGTGACACAAGTAGATAGAAAAGGAGAGTTCTGGGACAGCAGGCGGATTGCGGATCAGTGCAAGTGCAAGGGGGCTTGGTCGATCCGCCTGCCGAGTAGGGTTGAGTAGTAGGGTTCCTGATACTATCCTCGTAGAAGATTACGAGGGTTTCTGAATGGAGTTGAGTTGTTACTCTGCGTCCGAAGTTTAGTTTTTCGGAATGGCAACACCGATTTAGTTTTGGTTTTGATTAAATTTATATTTTAGGGAATGGCAATGGTTCTACCGTGTGTTGTGGTTTCCATGACTACGTATTGTTACGAAGAGCCTCCTAGTGACAAAAATAGGAATAATTATTTTTTTGGACTTGGTCGTTTTACGAAGTTATTTTTGATTTCCAACTTATGTTTTCACGAATGGCAATATTAATTTTTTTTGTATTTGTAACATGTTTTAGTTTTAATTCCAAGGTTTGAAACGCTCCTGGCGTCACCTAGTGAGAGATTTTATTTATTTATTTTTTTTTTTTTGGACTTTATCGTTTTCAGATGTTATTTTTAATTTAAAACTTAGGTTTTCCACGAATGGTAACATTAATTTATTATTTTAATTTCAAGAGTTGAAATGCTCATGGCGTCACCTAGTGAGAGAAATTATTTTTTGAACTTTATCGTTTTCTGATGTTATTTTTAATTTCCAACTTAGGTTTTTCGCGAGTGGTAACATTAATTTTTGAATTGGTAACATGTTTTTAGTTTTAATTTCAAGAGTTGAAACGCTTACGCTGTCATCCAGTGAGAGAAATTATTTTTGGACATAGAGTATTTTATTTAATTATATTTTCTTTCAGATATTCCAATTCATATACTCCAGACCTTAATGTTGTAAAACCCATTCGATTGGATCACGATTACTATGTTTTTTTCCCTTGCGTTAGTATCAGACTTAACCGAAGTGTTCTAGCGAGAATTAATTATTTTTTTTCATCAGAATTAAATTTCACAATTTTTAATCAACTCATAGTATTAATTTAATCTCAAATTCCATTCAATAATGTATAAGTAACAACTATCTTTTAATTTTAAGCGTATCTTATTTTTACCCTTGTTATTTTTTTCCCATAAAATTTCAAACACAGGATTAATTATGAACCAATAATCAAATCAATATTCATAATTTACAAAATTTAAGTCAAAGTTAATTATAGAAATGTTTAAGACTTAGAAAAATTTTTTAAATCTTTTTTCCTAAAGTATGAAAGACAGAATTAAAGGAGAACTTCGTAAATAGTTTCTTGAAAAAGTGTGAACTTAATAAAAATCAATCCAATCGATCCTCGTAATTTACTAAATTCAAATCAATTAAAGGGTTTATTGAAATATTTGGAACTTAGAAAATGAACAACAATAGGTTTATACATGCTAATTTAACAATAATTTTACAAAAAAAGCGATGATTTCTTCTATACTTAAACAGGTTTACACCCATTTTTACTGTTTTCCATGAATACAAATCAATGTTTTTATATTAACTAAGAATATATTTACATTAGATAATCATCCTTTAATCAATATTATACCGCTAGATTTTTTCCAAGTTTAAGAGTTTGCATGAAATAAGAGAAGTTAGAGTATGTTCGGCAACTTGATTTTACATAGAATAATAAGCGAAGGTTTTATGTATTTCAATATTATTTTTTGTTTGTTTTCAATTTAGATTTTTTCTTACACATTTTAACGTTTCAAGCGAATACAATCTATGAGATTATTGTAGTCATATACATCATGATTAAAGAAACTTTAAAATAGTCAAGAGAATATTGCTAAATTTGTAACTGCGAAGCAACTCAACAACCCGATTGACGTACAATACAATACATTTAACGAACATTTCACCTATTCAAAAGAGTTTCAAAACTCTGTCTTTAACACAGTTTTTATAATTTACACAGAATAATACAACCGAGAAAAATATTTAACCTAACTATTTACAACACGATTTTCACACACTGAAAAAGTTTATTACTTAAGCACGAAGAAACTTTAAAACTGTTCACACCGCAAATTTCATGCATTGAAAAAGTCTATTACTTACATACAAACTTAGAATCTTTGAAACTAAAATCGCAGAAGTACAATTTAACTTAAATACGGTAATGCTTAAAATCATAGCTACAGAAAAATAAAAAAAAAAGTTTGAAATATTATACTCAAAGACATAAAAAAACACACACAAGACATACCATCTGCAGAAACTACTATCATTAAAAATAATAACATCAAGAGAATTTCTAGAACTTGGAAGAATGAATGCTAAAAAAGCCTCTTAGAAATAAAGGACAATTTTAGCAGTTCCTCCACCGAGTTCCTACTAACCAAAGCAATCGTTGCGAATTTTCAGTTATCATATACAAGAACACAAAAGCAACTAGGCAAAATCTAGCAATACAGTTAGTGAATGAACACAGAGAGAATGCACTTAAAATAATATCATTCACACGTTGAAAATCGAAGAATTTTTTCATGCAATATAGCTATATTTCAATTATTCAAACTTACATGAAACTAATTTTAATAGACTGCAATCTTAAAAATAAAACTACTTTAAAGTCGAAATACAAAGTATATAAAACATCATATACTTACAGAGAAGGGAAAAGTATGCATCTTCCTCGTCCAAACCGCAACGTAGAAATGACTCTTCAGGCTCTTATCAGCTGAGTGACATAAGGCAGCAATACCTCGTTGGCCGCCCCAATCGATCAGTGATTCATACCGGGTTTATCTTCCACAAGGACACAGCCAGTAGCTTTTGATGTGGATTTCTCAAATCTTTAAAAATATTTCATACACACAACCACATACATATGTATAAATTTAATTACTTTTACGGAAACCTATATATTTAACTCACCAAACTCAGACAGTTTTCATTAAACGAGCATTTTTTCCTAGATGTAATCCTTCAATTCATTACTTCCAAGTGAAGAATTTTTTACCTTTAGTATTATAATCAAGCTATTCAATACATTAAACGAACATTTCATCTATTCAAAGACCTTCAAAACTTACTCTTTAACATTTAACGAACGTTTCATCTATTCAAGAAGTTATTTATTTTCAAAAACTCAATCTTTAACATATTTTTTTTTTTTTTTACGATTCACACAGAACTTATGATTTACAAAGACTTTATGATATACAACCGAGAAAAATATTTAACAAATCTATTTCCAACACGAGTTTCATACATTATAAAGGTTTATTACCAAACTTCGAAGAAAACTTTAAAGCTATTTACGCTGCAAATTTCATGTTTTGAAAAAGTCTATTACTAATATACAAACTTGGAATCTTTACGTTATTCACACCTTTAATATTATAATCAAGCATATAACACATTAAGCGGACATTTCATCTATTCAAAGACTTTCAGAACTTACTCTTAAACATTTAACGAACGTTTCATCTATTCAATGAGTTATTTATTTTCAAAACTCAGTGTTTAACCGAATTTTTAAGATTTTCACAGAGTAATACAACCGATAAAAATATTTAACAAAACTATTTCCAATACAAGTTTCATACATTGAAAAGGTTTATTAGCAAAGTTCAAAGAAAACTTTCAAGCTATTTTCTCTGCAAATTTCATGTTTTGAAAAAGTCTATTACTAACATACAAACTTGAAATCTTTACTTTATTCACACCTTTAATATTATAATCAAGCACATAACACATTAAACGAACATTTCATCTATTCAAAGACTTTCAAAACTTACTCTTTAACATTTAACGAACATCTCATTTATTCAAGAAGTTATTTATTTTCAAAACTCAATCTTTAACACAATTTTTATAATTTACATAGGGTTTATGATATACAACCGAGAAAAATATTTATCAAAACTATTTGCAACGCGTCTTTTCCACATTGAAAAGGTTTATTACTAAAGTACAAAGAAAACTTTCAAGCTATTTACAATACAAATTCCGTGTTTTGAAAAAGTCTATTACTTACATACAAAATTGAAATCTTTACTTTGAAACTAAGATTGCAAACAACTTTATACAGAGTTCAAGTTAAATATAGAATTGGTTAAAATCGTAGCAACATAAAGTACAGAATATAAAAAAAGTTAGAAACGTTATACTCAAAGACTTGCATTACTAACTGAAATAAAGAAACATAGCTTCCAACTACTACTACCAATGCAAAACTTATATTAACCTGCTAAAAACTCCATAAGAAAAGTCAAAGTACTGCGCGCAAAACATCAAAACTTAGAGTTATCTAGTAAAACTTAGAACGAATAATGTAAAACTACGAAAATTTTCAAAAATAAAAGTGTTATGCACTTGCAAAATGTAAAAAGTACTGTGTACTAATGTTAAAACTTTAACTAAAACATGAAACGAAGATGTAAAAATATTAAGTATAATATCTTAAAGCAACACTAAAATGTAAAAGTACAACGTACAAAACATCAAAACTTAGATTCATCTAGTAAAACTTAGTATAAAAATGCAAAAGTACTAAGGATAGAACCTCAAATATACACTAATTTGATAAAAGCAAAATGAAAATGTTAAAGTGCAAAAGACAAAACATCAAACATAGATTAAGATATTAAAACAATGTATCATAAAAATTTTAAAAAAAGAAAAAGAAAAAATACTTCATACAAACGGTCAAAACTTAGAACTAAAATTTTTGATAAACCATATAATTTCTAATTCGTCTAGAAAAACTTAGAGCGGAAATGTAAAATTACTGAAGTTTACAAAACAAAAGTGTTAAGCATTCGCAAGTTATTAAAACTTCAAAACGTAAAAAATGATTTCTCTACAAAAACTTAGAATGAAGTCGTAAAATTACTAAGTATAAACTGTTAAAACATCATAAAAATGTCAAAATGACAAGTATAAAGCAACAAAACATAGATTTGACTCCTGAAATATTAATCAAAAATGTAAAAATTCTAACAACAAAATCCTAAAACTCTGAAAAATTAAAAACACGCAGTACAAAACAACAAAACATGTAAAAATGCTAAGTATAAAGCTGCAAAACTCAAATTCACCCATAAAAACTCAAAACAAAGATGTAAAAGTAAGGAACTTTTCAAAAGAAAAGTGTTATACACTTGCAAAATGTTAAAACTTAATGCAAAAAATGTAAAAATTACTACGTACAAAATGTTAAAACTCTAATTTATCTATTAAAACTTAGGATGACGATGTAATTGAGCCAAATGTACTAAGTATGAAATATTAAAGCAACATGAAAATGTAAAAATTCTAAGTATATAACGTATTCATGAAGTGAAGCTTTGTACGAAAATGTAAAAGTTTAAGTACGAAACTTAAAAAATTCAGATGGATCTACGAAAATTCAAACTAAAATCGTAAAAAGTATGAGTACAAAATGTTCAAACATTCTATAAATGTAAAAAATTTAAGAGTACAAAATACAAAACGTAAAAAAAGTTAGAGTTATCTTCTAAAACTTAGACTGAAGTCGAGTGAAATTACTAAGTACGAAATGTTAAAACATCATAAAAATGTCTAAATAACAAGTATAAAGTATCAAAACATAGATTTGTACATTGAAATGCACTTGCGAAATGTAAAAAGTACTGTGTACGAATGTGAAAACTTTAACTAAAACATGGAATGAAGATGTAAAAATATTAAGTATAATACATTAAAGCAACACTAAAATGTAAAAGAACTACGTACAAAACATCAAAACTTAGATTCATCTAGTAAAACTTAGTATAGAAAATGTAAAAGTACTAAGCACAGAACGTCAAATATACATTTATTTAGTAAAAACATAACGAAAATGTTAAAGTACTATGAAGATATAAAAATACTAAGTATAATATACTGAAGCAACGCAAATTGTAAAAGTACAAATTACTAAACATAAAAAATTCAAAGTTATCTACTAAAACTCCAAAACATAGATTCAACATCAAAACATATAATTTCTCTACAGAAATCTTAATCAAAGTTGTATAATTTCGAAGAACAAAATGCTAAAAGTGAAAAAGTAAAGAAACACAGTATAAAAAAAAAACAAAAAAACAATAAATTATGAAAGAGGACCAATTATACAACTATAAAGCTTCAAAACCTAATTTCATCCGGAAAATCTTAGAACAAAAATGTAATTATTATTAATAGTATTAGAATATTAAATTATTAAATACAGTATTAAAATATTAAATACAAAACGTAAAAAAATTTAGATCTGTCGACTAAAACTTAGACTGAACTCATAAAATTATTGAGCACGAAATGTTAAAACATCATAAAAATGAACAAATAACCAGTATAAAGTATCAAAACCATAGATTCATCAACTGAAATCTTAATCAAAAATGTTAAAGTTCTGCGAATAAAAATGCTAAAACTGAAAAACTAAATATATGTAGTGCAACACAACAAAGCATGTAAAAGAAAAAGTTAAAAATTAAAACTGCTTTAATCTTAAAGTTACAACTGGAGGTATTCTTCTCGCGAACAAAGAAGTGGTAGCTGACCGGCAATGAAGGGAACCCTAACCAAGCAAGTTTTAATTTTTAACTTTTTCTTTTACATGCTTTGTTGTGTTGCACTACATATATTTAGTTTTTCAGTTTTAGCATTTTTATTCGCAGAACTTTAACATTTTTGATTAAGATTTCAGTTGATGAATCTATGGTTTTGATACTTTATACTGGTTATTTGTTCATTTTTATGATGTTTTAACATTTCGTGCTCAATAATTTTATGAGTTCAGTCTAAGTTTTAGTCGACAGATCTAAATTTTTTTACGTTTTGTATTTAATATTTTAATACTGTATTTAATAATTTAATATTCTAATACTATTAATAATAATTACATTTTTGTTCTAAGATTTTCCGGATGAAATTAGGTTTTGAAGCTTTATAGTTGTATAATTGGTCCTCTTTCATAATTTATTGTTTTTTTGTTTTTTTTTTATACTGTGTTTCTTTACTTTTTCACTTTTAGCATTTTGTTCTTCGAAATTATACAACTTTGATTAAGATTTCTGTAGAGAAATTATATGTTTTGATGTTGAATCTATGTTTTGGAGTTTTAGTAGATAACTTTGAATTTTTTATGTTTAGTAATTTGTACTTTTACAATTTGCGTTGCTTCAGTATATTATACTTAGTATTTTTATATCTTCATAGTACTTTAACATTTTCGTTATGTTTTTACTAAATAAATGTATATTTGACGTTCTGTGCTAAGTACTTTTACATTTTCTATACTAAGTTTTACTAGATGAATCTAAGTTTTGATGTTTTGTACGTAGTACTTTTACATTTTAGTGTTGCTTTAATATATTATACTTAATATTTTTACATCTTCATTCCATGTTTTAGTTAAAGTTTTCACATTCGTACACAGTACTTTTTACATTTCGCAAGTGCATTTCAATGTACAAATCTATGTTTTGATACTTTATACTTGTTATTTAGACATTTTTCTGATGTTTTAACATTTCGTACTTAGTAATTTCACTCGACTTCAGTCTAAGTTTTAGAAGATAACTCTAACTTTTTTTACGTTTTGTATTTTGTACTCTTAAATTTTTTACATTTATAGAATGTTTGAACATTTTGTACTCATACTTTTTACGATTTTAGTTTGAATTTTTGTAGATCCATCTGAATTTTTTAAGTTTCGTACTTAAACTTTTACATTTTCGTACAAAGCTTCACTTCATGAATACGTTATATACTTAGAATTTTTACATTTTCATGTTGCTTTAATATTTCATACTTAGTACATTTGGCTCAATTACATCGTCATCCTAAGTTTTAATAGATAAATTAGAGTTTTAACATTTTGTACGTAGTAATTTTTACATTTTTTGCATTAAGTTTTAACATTTTGCAAGTGTATAACACTTTTCTTTTGAAAAGTTCCTTACTTTTACATCTTTGTTTTGAGTTTTTATGGGTGAATTTGAGTTTTGCAGCTTTATACTTAGCATTTTTACATGTTTTGTTGTTTTGTACTGCGTGTTTTTAATTTTTCAGAGTTTTAGGATTTTGTTGTTAGAATTTTTACATTTTTGATTAATATTTCAGGAGTCAAATCTATGTTTTGTTGCTTTATACTTGTCATTTTGACATTTTTATGATGTTTTAACAGTTTATACTTAGTAATTTTACGACTTCATTCTAAGTTTTTGTAGAGAAATCATTTTTTACGTTTTGAAGTTTTAATAACTTGCGAATGCTTAACACTTTTGTTTTGTAAACTTCAGTAATTTTACATTTCCGCTCTAAGTTTTTCTAGACGAATTAGAAATTATATGGTTTATCAAAAATTTTAGTTCTAAGTTTTGACCGTTTGTATGAAGTATTTTTTCTTTTTCTTTTTTTAAAATTTTTATGATACATTGTTTTAATATCTTAATCTATGTTTGATGTTTTGTCTTTTGCACTTTAACATTTTCATTTTGCTTTTATCAAATTAGTGTATATTTGAGGTTCTATCCTTAGTACTTTTGCATTTTTATACTAAGTTTTACTAGATGAATCTAAGTTTTGATGTTTTGTACGTTGTACTTTTACATTTTAGTGTTGCTTTAAGATATTATACTTAATATTTTTACATCTTCGTTTCATGTTTTAGTTAAAGTTTTAACATTAGTACACAGTACTTTTTACATTTTGCAAGTGCATAACACTTTTATTTTTGAAAATTTTCGTAGTTTTACATTATTCGTTCTAAGTTTTACTAGATAACTCTAAGTTTTGATGTTTTGCGCGCAGTACTTTGACTTTTCTTATGGAGTTTTTAGCAGGTTAATATAAGTTTTGCATTGGTAGTAGTAGTTGGAAGCTATGTTTCTTTATTTCAGTTAGTAATGCAAGTCTTTGAGTATAACGTTTCTAACTTTTTTTATATTCTGTACTTTATGTTGCTACGATTTTAACCAATTCTATATTTAACTTGAACTCTGTATAAAGTTGTTTGCAATCTTAGTTTCAAAGTAAAGATTTCAATTTTGTATGTAAGTAATAGACTTTTTCAAAACACGGAATTTGTATTGTAAATAGCTTGAAAGTTTTCTTTGTACTTTAGTAATAAACCTTTTCAATGTGGAAAAGACGCGTTGCAAATAGTTTTGATAAATATTTTTCTCGGTTGTATATCATAAACCCTATGTAAATTATAAAAATTGTGTTAAAGATTGAGTTTTGAAAATAAATAACTTCTTGAATAAATGAGATGTTCGTTAAATGTTAAAGAGTAAGTTTTGAAAGTCTTTGAATAGATGAAATGTTCGTTTAATGTGTTATGTGCTTGATTATAATATTAAAGGTGTGAATAAAGTAAAGATTTCAAGTTTGTATGTTAGTAATAGACTTTTTCAAAACATGAAATTTGCAGAGAAAATAGCTTGAAAGTTTTCTTTGAACTTTGCTAATAAACCTTTTCAATGTATGAAACTTGTATTGGAAATAGTTTTGTTAAATATTTTTATCGGTTGTATTACTCTGTGAAAATCTTAAAAATTGTGTTAAACACTGAGTTTTGAAAATAAATAACTCATTGAATAGATGAAACGTTCGTTAAATGTTTAAGAGTAAGTTTTGAAAGTCTTTGAATAGATGAAATGTCCGCTTAATGTGTTATATGCTTGATTATAATATTAAAGGTGTGAATAACGTAAAGATTCCAAGTTTGTATATTAGTAATAGACTTTTTCAAAGCATGAAATTTGCAGCGTAAATAGCATTTAAGTTTTCTTCGAAGTTTGGTAATAAACCTTTATAATGTATGAAACTCGTGTTGGAAATAGATTTGTTAAATATTTTTCTCGGTTGTATATCATAAAGTCTTTGTAAATCATAAGTTCTGTGTGAATCGTAAAAAAAAAAAAAAAATATGTTAAAGATTGAGTTTTTGAAAATAAATAACTTCTTGAATAGATGAAACGTTCGTTAAATGTTAAAGAGTAAGTTTTGAAGGTCTTTGAATAGATGAAATGTTCGTTTAATGTATTGAATAGCTTGATTATAATACTAAAGGTAAAAAATTCTTCACTTGGAAGTAATGAATTGAAGGATTACATCTAGGAAAAAATGCTCGTTTAATGAAAACTGTCTGAGTTTGGTGAGTTAAATATATAGGTTTCCGTAAAAGTAATTAAATTTATACATATGTATGTGGTTGTGTGTATGAAATATTTTTAAAGATTTGAGAAATCCACATCAAAAGCTACTGGCTGTGTCCTTGTGGAAGATAAACCCGGTATGAATCACTGATCGATTGGGGCGGCCAACGAGGTATTGCTGCCTTATGTCACTCAGCTGATAAGAGCCTGAAGAGTCATTTCTACGTTGCGGTTTGGACGAGGAAGATGCATACTTTTCCCTTCTCTGTAAGTATATGATGTTTTATATACTTTGTATTTCGACTTTAAAGTAGTTTTATTTTTAAGATTGCAGTCTATTAAAATTAGTTTCATGTAAGTTTGAATAATTGAAATATAGCTATATTGCATGAAAAAATTCTTCGATTTTCAACGTGTGAATGATATTATTTTAAGTGCATTCTCTCTGTGTTCATTCACTAACTGTATTGCTAGATTTTGCCTAGTTGCTTTTGTGTTCTTGTATATGATAACTGAAAATTCGCAACGATTGCTTTGGTTAGTAGGAACTCGGTGGAGGAACTGCTAAAATTGTCCTTTATTTCTAAGAGGCTTTTTTAGCATTCATTCTTCCAAGTTCTAGAAATTCTCTTGATGTTATTATTTTTAATGATAGTAGTTTCTGCAGATGGTATGTCTTGTGTGTGTTTTTTTATGTCTTTGAGTATAATATTTCAAACTTTTTTTTTTATTTTTCTGTAGCTATGATTTTAAGCATTACCGTATTTAAGTTAAATTGTACTTCTGCGATTTTAGTTTCAAAGATTCTAAGTTTGTATGTAAGTAATAGACTTTTTCAATGCATGAAATTTGCGGTGTGAACAGTTTTAAAGTTTCTTCGTGCTTAAGTAATAAACTTTTTCAGTGTGTGAAAATCGTGTTGTAAATAGTTAGGTTAAATATTTTTCTCGGTTGTATTATTCTGTGTAAATTATAAAAACTGTGTTAAAGACAGAGTTTTGAAACTCTTTTGAATAGGTGAAATGTTCGTTAAATGTATTGTATTGTACGTCAATCGGGTTGTTGAGTTGCTTCGCAGTTACAAATTTAGCAATATTCTCTTGACTATTTTAAAGTTTCTTTAATCATGATGTATATGACTACAATAATCTCATAGATTGTATTCGCTTGAAACGTTAAAATGTGTAAGAAAAAATCTAAATTGAAAACAAACAAAAAATAATATTGAAATACATAAAACCTTCGCTTATTATTCTATGTAAAATCAAGTTGCCGAACATACTCTAACTTCTCTTATTTCATGCAAACTCTTAAACTTGGAAAAAATCTAGCGGTATAATATTGATTAAAGGATGATTATCTAATGTAAATATATTCTTAGTTAATATAAAAACATTGATTTGTATTCATGGAAAACAGTAAAAATGGGTGTAAACCTGTTTAAGTATAGAAGAAATCATCGCTTTTTTTGTAAAATTATTGTTAAATTAGCATGTATAAACCTATTGTTGTTCATTTTCTAAGTTCCAAATATTTCAATAAACCCTTTAATTGATTTGAATTTAGTAAATTACGAGGATCGATTGGATTGATTTTTATTAAGTTCACACTTTTTCAAGAAACTATTTACTAAGTTCTCCTTTAATCCTGTCTTTCATACTTTAGGAAAAAAGATTTAAAAAATTTTTCTAAGTCTTAAACATTTCTATAATTAACTTTGACTTAAATTTTGTAAATTATGAATATTGATTTGATTATTGGTTCATAATTAATCCTGTGTTTGAAATTTTATGGGAAAAAAATAACAAGGGTAAAAATAAGATACGCTTAAAATTAAAAGATAGTTGTTACTTATACATTATTGAATGGAATTTGAGATTAAATTAATACTATGAGTTGTTTAAAAATTGTGAAATTTAATTCTGATGAAAAAAAATAATTAATTCTCGCTAGAACACTTCGGTTAAGTCTGATACTAACGCAAGGGAAAAAAACATAGTAATCGTGATCCAATCGAATGGGTTTTACAACATTAAGGTCTGGAGTATATGAATTGGAATATCTGAAAGAAAATATAATTAAATAAAATACTCTATGTCCAAAAATAATTTCTCTCACTGGATGACAGCGTGAGCGTTTCAACTCTTGAAATTAAAACTAAAAACATGTTACCAATTCAAAAATTAATGTTACCACTCGCGAAAAACCTAAGTTGGAAATTAAAAATAACATCAGAAAACGATAAAGTTCAAAAAATAATTTCTCTCACTAGGTGACGCCATGAGCATTTCAACTCTTGAAATTAAAATAATAAATTAATGTTACCATTCGTGGAAAACCTAAGTTTTAAATTAAAAATAACATCTGAAAACGATAAAGTCCAAAAAAAAAAAAAAAAAATAAAATAAAATCTCTCACTAGGTGACGCCAGGAGCGTTTCAAACCTTGGAATTAATACTAAAACATGTTACAAATACAAAAAAAATTAATATTGCCATTCGTGAAAACATAAGTTGGAAATCAAAAATAACTTCGTAAAACGACCAAGTCCAAAAAAATAATTATTCCTATTTTTGTCACTAGGAGGCTCTTCGTAACAATACGTTGTCATGGAAACCACAACACACGGTAGAACCATTGCCATTCCCTAAAATATAAATTTAATCAAAACCAAAACTAAATCGGTGTTGCCATTCCGAAAAACTAAACTTCGGACGCAGAGTCGGACTTCGGACTAAACTTCGGACTCAACTCCATCCAGAAACCCTCGTAATCTTCTACGAGGATAGTATCAGGATCCCTACTACTCAACCCTACTCGGCAGGCGGATCGACCACGCCCCCTTGCACTTGCACTGATCCGCAATCCGCCTGTTGTCCCAGAACTCTCCTTTTCTATCTACTGACACAAAGGCATGTGAAGTGAAAAAAGAAATTAATTTTTTCTTGTATAACAAAGGAACAATTCGAATCATAAGGGAATATTGGGATAATTTTTTTCTAAGACACATTGGATAGCGACATCTGTTAGACCAGCGGTCGGCATCCAAAATTCACTGAAGATCTATTTTCCAAGTTTGGCGCACACCAAGATCAACTCGGAGGACAAGGGGGGCACACTATTGCATGTTGGGGCTGCGTCTGTCTTCAAGTTGTGGGTTAATACTTGTCCAAACAAGTTTCAATGCTTATAAAATACCCACTTTAAAATTTCTACAACAGTGTTGTGGTAACTCCGTTAACTCACTTCAAAGCAATATTTCAGATGCTAATATATCATTTATATATTATAAATTTGATAAAATACTGTTAGTTTTTGTTTTGTCTTTTTTATAAAACACACATGTGAAATGTCCTTACATTCTTAAATTAACTCTCACCAAGAGCTTAGTTAATGTGACGACTGACATTTTATATTACAGTCGAACCTGTCTATCTCGAATTTCACGGGAAGGGAAAAGAATTCGAGATACAGGGGTTTTGATAAAACTATTAAAATTTGCAATTGACAGAAAGTGTATATGTTGTAGGTTCAAAATCTTCTGTATTGGTTTTCTTAAGCATTTTACTATAACATTATACTAACTTTTTTATACTCGTATAAATAACATCGACAATAAAGAAATCGTATTCAGCATACCTTTTTGCAAGTCTTTGAAAAATCACTACTACTTACTTTCTTTAGCAAGTACAAGAAAAATAGTCTTTCGGTGTTTTTTGTTGTCTAGTTGTTTTGGACTCGATTATACTTTTGAGGGTAGCCATCGCTGTAAGTCCATCTTGCCCGAAATTTTCCTGAAATTCGAGGAAAGTTGTTAATGTTTCAATAGCCTTCTCTACTTTTTTTACTGTGACTTTCGCGACATCTTTATTTTCCTCAACCTCCTCTTCTTCTTCCGAATCACCTTTTTAGTTCTCTACGATTTCCGCATCATTTTTGTTTGCTGCTGAAAGGTCACTCGGCTTCGAATTCGAAAATGGCAGTAAAACCAGAATTCGAGATATAGAGGTTTTGGGGGAAAAAATTTCGAGTTAAACATGGAAAATACATTGAGTTTATGGTATAAATGCAGGGAAAATATAAAGTTTCGAGATAGGGAGGTTTTCGAGAAACACAGGTTCGAGATAAACAGGTTCGACTGTATTGGCAAGTTTTTTCAGGTCCGGCGAATGGCCTGACAAATTAATAGTCCTAGTTAACTACATAAATTGTCCAAAATGGGCTCGCGATCGACCACTATGTTAGACCTACAACTAACGCAAGGAAAATGGATAATTCTCATGTCATTTGCACTAATCAGCAAAAAAATTTCATTATTGTCACTTTTACACCATAATAATAATTTAACTTTGTGCAAGTAAACAGTAATAGAAATAAAATTTCACGTTAATTTAAAGCACAAAGGAGCATTAAAACGCAGACATATGTTTCGGGATTGCATGGAATCCCTTTTTCAATGCGACAGGGACCTTCTAGATGCAAAAAATCCAAATGAAGCAGACAAAACAACAAAAACAAAGCTTATATATCCTAAGAATTAACTGTAAACCAATGAGAATGAAGGCAGTGTGAAGTGGAAGTAGAAGTAGAAGGGAAGATACCAATAAGAGAGCAACAAACGAATCCAGTTGAAAGTACAGGAAGTAAAAAGGAATATCAATAAAAACAAAGCAAAAAAAAGAGCACAAAGCATGCATGAAAACTGCAAAAATAATAAAATAAAATACAAAGAATAAAATGGAAATAAAGTAAGTACAAAAAATACCAAAACAAAAAGCAAAACAAATTACACATGTAAAGGAGGGGGCTTTGTGCTTTAAATTAACGTGAAATTTTATTTCTATTACTTTTACACCATATTTCCTTGCTTCCAAGTGCCTTATGTGATATTAAATAAACTTAGCAGCGCGACACCCCATGGGGACCAAGGTCTGCTGGACCCATCTCAGCTTACGAGTCGAGGGTCCTGGGGTGCAGAAGCAGGTGTTCTTGTCAGGTGGTGAACCTGACAGGGAATCCCCAGCGGTCCTCATTTTATCAACCAATTGAAGGGATCTGTCATGGTATGATTTACATGATAATTCAAAATATTTCATACACAAACTAAAATTCTTCCTCTATTTGAAAATAGGCATTCAGATGTGTCAGTAGTACATCAATATTTATTCAGTTTTTAGTACATGAAACATAACAAAAGGATGTGATAGTCATGGGAAAAGACAATGAATTAACCACATATTACTGAGAAATTAGAAACTAACTTATAAATTAATTAGTATCGCTGAAAAAAAGTTTTTTTTTAACATCTCACCATTTAAACTATTGTGAAAAATTAAACATGATTAATATCAATTGAAGTTTTTAAAAATATTTTTGTTAAAAGCTTTAATTGCACATAAAAACACCCAGAATTTCTTCTCCAAGTGCAATTTATATTTTTCAGAACAGTTTCGAATATGGAAGACTCCTTTTAAATTGCTATAACATGAGGCAGTGGGAAGCTATTGACCGAAAACGATTCTGCGAAAAACGTGTTCACAGTTTGGATCTTATAGGACCCTTAAATGTTATTTTTTTTTTTCAAAATCGCGTTGGGGTGGAGCACCTGTTAGAGCTATCACTAGCATCTCTTGCCAGAATATAGAATGGTGTTTTTTCTATCATTTGCACTAGTTATCTCCAAATTTTCAATTTTGTCACTTATATCCCTTTGCTCCTGTTTGCCTCACATTATTTCGTGCAAAAGAAAGAATATTCTTCCGATTATTTTCTCTTCATTTTTTATTTTAACTGGTAAAGCCTGCGGTCATACGAAATGACCGCCGGGTAGGGGTGGGGGGGGGGGGGAGAAATGATATTATAAATATACAATTCTCCCAGTAACCGGAAATGCACATCAAATCAAAGGAGAAATTTATCAGTAGAACAGTAAAGGTTAATGAATAAATAATAAACATATAATAATTTCGGGAAAAAATATACTTACCGAAAAAAAAACCAGCTGAGTTATAATAATTTATAAAATGAAAATATTATTTACTATATATAATCAGATTGTTTGTGAAAAATATTTATTTATATCGAACATAATAATATGCACATCAAATCAAAGGGATATTTATCAGGTAGAACAGTAAAGTTTAATGAATAAATAATAAACATATAATAATTTCGGAAAAAAATATTCTTACCGAAAAAAAAAAACAGCTGAGTTACAATAATCTGTAAAATGAAAATATTATTTACTATATATAATCAGATTGTTTGTGAAAAATATTTATTTATATCGAGCATAATCATCGTCAGAACAATAGTTTTAACAAAACTGGAAAAAAGAGCTCTGCCACTTCAAGGCGCAGACGATAAATAAATTAAAGCAAAGGAAGAAGGATTAAATTAAATTCGTTTACACTGCTGTAAATTCGCTAAGCTTTTGGCGAACTTCTATTTTGTAGAACTTCGCCGTAAGTTCTCTTCCATAAAAAAATTGTGTAGATGGCAGCACGATGGAGTTTTCTCGGAGTAAGAAATTCGGAATAAGCTATCAGCGACAAACAGACACTTAAGCGGCTTATATATAAGATTTTTTCATCGTGTCACGAAAATTTTCTGACATGCCAAATTTCAAATGCGTGCTGAGTAATTGCAGGAACCTTATGTAGTTCCGTTTCTGACAGCATGCCGATGATGTGTCTTCATTTTTTTTTTGCAAAAAAATCCTCACAGGTGAGCTGTATTTGCTAAAGAGGACGAAAAATTCCCCACTGCAACCAAAGGAACATGCTACGACACTGTTCCACTTCAACGCGACAGTTTTAAATCATCATGGAAACTACAAATGGCCGAGAGCGCTGGAAATGATGACAGAAGCGCAGAAAAGAAAACAGAACCTCGGGGCAATCGATCCCTCCGGTGCAACGCATCGCATGCCTACGTTCCAAGTGTCAAGGTGAGGGTTGAATGGCCTGGTACGTCCTTACACGATGACGTCACGCCTCATCTGATTCCACGCGAATAATTGAGTTCTTTTGCGGTAAACGGTTCTTATTAGCTTTCACATTGCTGTGGAAAATCTAGATTTTCTCCAACTTCCAGTATGGAACGAAAACGAAAAAGAAGTTGTGTTTTAAGGCGTGCAATAAAAAAGGTTGCCTTATATACGGTTACGGTTAGATATGCTAGTAGATTAATGAATAGATGGAGCGATAGACAGAGAACAATGGATAATGTATATAAAGATAAATACAGTCGAACAAATTCGTTTTTCTGAATAAAATATCTACTGGATATACTGAACAATTTCTTCAATTCGCTTTAAACGAAAGCTTGAGATTCCTGGATGGACATACTGGAAAAGAAAGCAAAAAACGCTTTAGGTATGGAGGAAATGGGTTGTTCTTTTTCTTAGGGCAACAAGAAGTTTTTGATGAGTATCCCGGAGGGGTATTAGTCTCTTACCCGAGTAGGAAAATATCCATTTAATTTCCCGGATAATATAAAAATACATGGAAAAATTTTGAATATTTTGACCTCATTTCGCAATTAAAGACTTAATAGAAGCAGAAAAAAAGGGAACATTCTTTTTCCATTAAGAACATAAAAATGTATTTAGGCGTAAAACGGCTCCAAGATTGGAAAATTGGAACTTGAGGAAAAATTGGCTGGTTCTCCATCAAAGCAAAGACTGCTGTAAAATGGTTCTCTGGAAAAGAAAAATTTAACATTTCCCCCCTCCCTCTCATAGGATAGTAGATGGGGGCGTGCTATATTTGTATAATTTGGCGCAATAACGTCCATGGTAAGCATTGTGAAACCAGCAAGCTTAAAGTGACTCGGAAGTCCATCCACAATCGAACAAGAGTGAAAGAAATATATTACGATCCTTCTTCACGAAAAAAAAGTTTGCGAGAAGCATACGCTCACAGAAATTTTGAAGAATATATAAAACATATATTTGTCCAAACGTAGGATTGTAAATTACGTTATAGAACAAATGGAAATATAAATCCGGCAACCTTTATTGGGGAGAAAAGCATTAAAAATAATGCTTTCGGCAAGTAATCACGTAACATGAAGAAGAAAAAAAAGAAGAATTCATTAATTTTATTATAATTCATTTCATTTTAACTGCAACGCATTTGTGCACAAAACAGAAGCACCGACAAAGTATACAATACTTAACCTACCTTGTTCGATTCCTGCAAAATGCGTTTTGGCCGCATGGGTAAAGGCCAGTTTGTCGCACCAAAAATTGAGAGTTCAAGGCTTGTTTTTCCGTTTTATACAGCAGATTCGTCCTACAGGGAAGTCTCTTTTGAACTAATTTCTCCTTCGAACGAAATATTTAATCAGAATGTCTAATAATAGTAAAAAAAAGGTCTTCATAACGACGAAGTTTTTATTTTCCTACAAGGAATATTTTCAGACATTTATCTTTTATATTTTTGTCAGAAAGTTGCTAACTTCTAAACAACAAATTCTTTCGCAGGCCCCGCAAATTATTAATGTAACCATCCAGACATTAAAACCTCTAATATTTCTGATAGAAATCTAAAATTAAAGTTTATATATCCATCCATTTTCGAAGCATAACTTTACCTTGCTTGCTGGCTTATAACTATTTTGCGAAATTTCTACCAATGCCACTTGGAGTTTTCGAAAGTTGCAGACTATTTCTAATTCCCCACAGTCAAACGTCCGGAAGAGTTACGAAAGTCGATGAATTGAATATTAAGTGTTCAAGCCTAAATAAATTATGCAGAGAGAGAAGAAAATGTAAACGTTAGGTGGTACTGGTTTGTCCAGCTTGTATTCCCACAACTTGATACGATGGCACAGTTCAGGTCACGGTTTCGATTATATTAGCTCATCTTCATGTTGTTCTAAATTAGAATCTATTTAAATAAAAAGAAAAGTATTTATGATACATAAAGGAGAAAGTCAAAAATCCATAAAGGAATTATTTTATAACTTAAGTAGTCATATCTTTAAATTTTAATAATTGATGAATTTAATTTTATTATTTGCGTATGATATGATTATTAAAAATTTATTCCATTATCAAAAATGCTCTTTTGTGAAACCGTAGATAACGAGCTATATCGTGTCAAAGAACAAGGCTGTTCTGAGATCATAAACCTTGGGGGGGGGGGGGGGGGGATCATTCTTTACTGCTTTCTGAAAATAAAGAAATTAGAAGTTTCCGCAGTTTTTAAGCTATCCAGGAAATTGCTTTCTTTGCAATTAGCAAGATTTAGAGCGAGTTCACCAGATAATATTTATCACAAAAAATGTAGCATGTGAAGTGAAAAACACAGCCACTTTTTGTATTGAGCATGCTTGGAGACTTCAGGTGAATCAATGCTTTAATCTTGTTACATCTTAACTAATTTCAGTAACATTTCTAAAAAGTTACAATTTTAGATCAATAGGATGTACGTATTTAATCACTAAAATGTGCATTTAAGTGTTTGCTTATATTTTCTGAATTAATAAGCTATGTCACTTACTGGATCATTTATTAGACTACGTATGTACTAGGGGTTGGCATAGGGTTTCAATCACTGGTGGTTTGATTGATGTTCTTTGTTATTAAATTTAAATATATAAAATTTGAGGGTTTTGGATGAAAATTAAATTTGCATCAGTTCTGTCATCTAAACTTTTTTTTTTAAAAAATTGACTAGTCTCACTTTCAAAATTAAACGTCCCAATTTTTATCGATTGCGAAAATCCTAACATGTGAAAGACGTGAATTAATATAATATGTGAAAGGTCCCAGGAGCTTTAAATCACTTTGAAGATATTGAAGCCACTACGGATTTTACGTGCATTAGCTCCCATTAATGTATATTCCCGGAGTGAATCAGTCGCGAGAGGTTGTCACCCTCCCAAGCACTGACCTCGGTCAATGGTGCTTCACTTTCGGTGTTTCTTTGGGAACCGAGCTTCTATCAACTGGTCCACTGTGGAACCCACGATTGGTGTTCCCTTTTTATTTGCACACCCAAAAACATCCGAAGCAATGGCAGTTTAACCCCCCCTCTATCCAAAATTTTTTAACAATAATATAAATCAGTAAAAATTTTTTTACTGTCATGCACCAAAGGCTACATATGTAAAAATATGTTATGATTTTTAGCCTACCTTTCCCGTAAAAGTAAAGGAAAAAAAGAATGAAAGGCTTAATATATCGCAAAAAATAGCGTTAAAAATAAGAAAACTTCAAATAAAAGTTGTGTAATTAAAAAAATATTGAAAAATAAAAAATTTGAAAGTAGGGTTTTGAGATGGGGGAAAATGTGTGACTGTCGGTTTGTCTGTCTCCCCCCTCCCCCAATAACTTTTGAAGGAATTGTCCGGTTCGGAAGGTTTTTTTTTTTTTTTGCATTCGAAAGATCTCGGCGAAGACATCTCATTTCCATAATTACTTTTTGATTTGAACCGTTCAAAAAATCTTAACATTTGCGCCTATAGGCGACAATGGAGAAAATTATGCAAACTCTGGGGTTAAGATCCAAGTTCCTATGAACAAACTTATTGAAAGGAGCTCTCGTCGGGACACATTTTTTGACTTGAACAATTTCTCTTCAGTTTTGAATAGCTCAAAATAAAATTTAACTTCAGCGCCTACGGGGAATCTTTCAACCCTCTATAAATCCTGTTCTAACAGACGGATTTGCTTAGAACACACTTTCTCGGAAAGATGTCATATCGTACAGCATGTACAGATACGCAGTTCATCCAGAACCAAACGAGCCGATTTTCCCACGAAACTTTTTGATCTGGATTTTTAATGATATTTCTGAATAAATGAATGGATAAATGAGTGAGTGAAAGAATGAATGAATAAATGAGTGAGGGGAAAAAATGAATGAATAAATGAGTGAGTGAAAGAATGAATGAATAAATGAGTGAGTGAAAGAATGAATGAATAAATGAGTGAGTGAAAAAATGAATGAATAAATGAGTGAGTGAAAGAATGAATGAATAAATGAGTGAGTGAAAGAATGAATGAATAAATGAGTGAGTGAAAGAAGGAATGAATAAATCAGTGAATACATGAAAAAATAATTAAATGAGTGTATACATACATGAATGAGTAAATAAGTAAGTGCATCCAGAACTAAACAAGTCGATTTTCCCACGAAACTTTTTGATCTGGATTTTTAATGATATTTCTGAATAAATGAATGGATAAATGAGTAAGTGAAAGAATGAATGAATAAATGAGTGAGGGAAAGAATGAATGAATAAATGAGTGAGTGAAAGAATGAATGAATAAATGAGTGAATACATTAAAAAATAATTAAAGGAGTGTATAAATACATGAATGAGTAAATAAGTAAGTGCATCCAGAATTAAACAAGTCGATTTTCCCACGAAACTTGTTATTCTTAAGGATATTTCTGAATGAATAAATGAGTGAATGAATGAATAAGTGAATGAATATGTATAAACCGTTGAAAAAGGTATATTTGAAATAATTAAGAGCTAAAGCTAAATGAGAAAGAGAGAGAGAGAAAAATACCCTAGGTTATGAATTTGATATTGGTGCATATGGGGAAAGTAGGCTCGTATAGTTCTAGACGAAACTTCTTGTTTTTTAAATGAGATTGTGCTAAGCGTTCTATTCACTGGTTAGACTACCCTACTTTTCTTTTGGAGAGAGAGCTTTGAAAATCGTGTACATGAAAGAGGTTTCGTATAATTGAGAGGTAATTGTATTTTTAATTGCTATACTGTGGCACTAACAAACTATCTACGCTTTTAAGATTAAGAACGAGTAAAAATAATAATACTATCGTGTAGTTTACAAGTTGGTATTTGTTTTATTTTTTATGATTCCTTGTTGAATGCTTACATATTCAGAACGAGATCACGATCTGGAACGCATTGTTTGTTGTCATCTGGGACACGTGACTCGTTCGGAGGATCGTGTTTACGAAGAGCAGTTCGTTTTGCAATTATGCCAACAACACATTACAAGCAGGGGTATTGATTTGCAGTTCCAAGGAAAGACAAAGGGGAGGGGGGAGGTCTTTAGAATGTTTACTTCCGGCATTCCATTGTTCCCGAAAGTGTTTCATGGCTGTAGTGGATAACTGATTAACATTGCGGCATCGTCTGCACTTTTTTTTTTTTTAAACTGGCGATATAATTTGTGCATCTCCGAATTTCATCAAATGAAGCTATTCACATGAAGGTGTGGGCGTGATGGCTGATTGGTTTTTCAGGACATGTCCCACCTCAGTCGATAATTGGTAGGCCGCGGACCGTGGTAGTTTAGTGGTTAGAACTAGGACGTCGGACTTCCACCTAGAAGGTCGCATGTTCGATACCCGCTGAAGACTCGCCGTGCGGTGGCCGGCGTAGAACAGCGCCGACGTAGTTATGCGTGTCGTAAGAGGCGACTAAAATAGCACTATTCGATCCGGGTGACGTAAGGCATACTTTGTAGTATGACTGTGGCCTCGAGTCGGTAACGCAGGTAGGCAACGCTCTGGCAGCCCAGCCCTTTATGGCTGGTGCTGGTTGTCAAGTGTCTATTGAGTTTGGGGGAGGTTCGAAGAAGGACAGCGCTGCGGCCGCACCCCCTCGTATTGGGGCTAATCTGTGAAACCGACGGTATAGACAGTATGGCCGTAGTTAGCATTCATTACCCGCTGAAGACTCCCCATGTACACTTGGGGATACGTGCATGTAAAATCCATGGACCCCACCACCTCGCCCCCGGAGGCCGAGTGCTAACCAACAGGGAAGGAGGTGGGAGGATAAAAGTCGATAATTGGTCAGTAGCGACATTAGGGGGGCGGGGGTGTCCGTAGACTTGTGCTAGAAACGCCACTAAAATGGTAGAAGGATTATATAGGCACCACCCCCGGGTTTGCGAATATTCGTCTCTTCGGACGTACGAACAGATGCCATGTGGTTAGAATTAACTTTGTGTTATTTCAGCTTGTCCGAATTTCATTAAAACTTTTTCTTGTAAACTTAATTTTTTTCCGTTCTGCTTTTTTATGCATTGCAAGCTTTTCAGTATTGCACATTTTAATAAAGAAAAATCGTTACCTTTGTACTAAATAATAAAAGGTAAAACAAAGCTGTCTGAGCACAAAATTTACAAAATTATTTCATACTTATGTTTTGGAGTCAAAAATAACCCTTTTTTGACACTAGATTTACCAGACTAGATTTTACCAGACCAGTCATTTTGACTGCTTCGAAGCTTCGATTTTGTCATGGTGCAGCTTTCAATTGTATTATCTTTTCCCGATACACGACAAGTAGGACAAGTGAATGGGGCCGAAAATTTTATTATAATGAGTAGCAACTTGGTGTAGAATGAAAGTTTAGAAAGGGTTGAAAACGGAATGGTAAATATAGTGTTAATGAAGAAAAAAGTTTTAAACCACCCACACTATGCAGCAGTTAGAAAGTTATCAAAACTCGTATCCACAATTATTTTGTAAATTTTGTGCTTGGAAAACACTGATTTTATCACGTTATTTGATAGGTTTTCTTTATTGAAATGTTTTTTTTTTCTTCTAATAGGCAATCTAATATTGGCTTACCGCCATTTTAACGTATGTAATGATACCCGACTTCTACAACGTCCTGGGCGTCTGAGGTTCTTCAGCACTTTCGAAAATAGAATCCTCATTTTCGACGATTCTTCAATCGTCAAGAAAATTTCGTCACTTATAACGATTCTTTCCTCGCGTGATCACGTGATTTAAAAAAGTGACTACACACATTTCGGCAATTTGACGAAAGGTTTACTCGGAGCATATTTCACGAAGCCATTTCGTCAAATACGACGAAAGTTTCGTGAGATTTGAGCATGCGTCTCCTGAGAGTGAGCCCAGCGTTCTTAGGTAACTTATCAGAAATACTCAGTTTCCTTCCTGTATTTTTACAGAAATTTTTAGTGATGCAAACTCTTACAGTAGGTTTACTTATGTAAATTGTAACTTGTTTCATTCGCGTGTTATCATGATCTTTTCTAGAAAATTATGATTCACTGCAGTAGTGCGTTATTATTGTAGTTACGATTATTTCTCCTTTTTTAAAATTTGGACTTAAGGCAAAGCTTGATTTTTAAACGAACGTCGCATTCCCTCTCACTGTCTTATGCTGCCCTGAAATCAGACATCACCTAAAGTGCGTGCACCAAGCATCGTAACAATGTCTAGAACACGCTGGGGTCCGTGTCGTTGGAATCGAACGTGATGTGCGCTTAAAAACCAAGTCTTTAGTGACTTCTAACCAGTGGTGTAATCCTGAAAAAAAAAAAAAAAAGATACATAGGAAGATAAGCAATTGTAAGCAAAAGTGGGGGGACGCTTATGTTAAAATGAAAAAACTTTGGGGGGACACTTGTATTAAAATAAAAAGGTAGGGGGACGCCGTTCCCCTGCGTCCACCCTCTACTACAACACTGCTTCTAACAGAACTCCCTCGATATATTGTACCCCTAACAAACGACGTTTGGCAAGATACAAAGTGACAGACAAAAATGCCTTGAGATCAAACGTGATTGTTCGCTTAAAAATCAACTCTTTAGTGACTGCTAACAGAGCTCCTTGGATATATTCTAACCCTAACAAACGACGTTTGGTAAGACACGAAGTGAAAAACAAAATTCCTGTCGAGCAATCTTAAATGACTTGTGGAACTGTTAAGTGGAATAATGGTTTTTTTCCTCTAAACGTCACTTAATAGCTATTTAAGAAAACTTTTAAAAATTACTCTTGCCCACTCTGAGTATTTTTGCACAATTTTCAGTTTTTGTTTTTCTAATCATCGATCCGTGGCAGCTTGCATAAGTAGTATCACTAAATTATTTCTCGATGTCCTTCACTGCATTCGCGCCGTTCCATATCATTGCATTAACGTATCGTGTTCTTCTGGTTGCTTCAATTCGATTTCGTTTTAGGCATTGAATATAAGCGCTCGATATTTTTTCCAGAGGCAAGAGAGGGAAAATATTTTGAGATTATATACTCTTTCCTTTCGATTGGAAGTAAATTAATTCTCTAGTCGCGAGTAATGATGTAATATTTATACGTTATTTCTATTTGGTCCTTTAAAAAAAAAATTACATAAGTTGGATTTTATGTTTCGGATATTACTAAAAGTTTCAAGAAGCGAAGAGGGAACCATTTGCATTAAGAGAAACAAAATAATGACACACTTTCAGCCTTCCCCCTATGTTCAAGTATCGGCAAAACTATATTTTCTTTTTTGTCGCCCAATTGATGCAAACAAAATGTTTTGAATGTTTTCCCAAAGAGCAATTTAGAGTATTTAAAACTTAAAGCAAAATTGAACTGAATGTAAAATATTATAAAGAAGATTACAGCAAGACAAACAGTCAAAGCAAAACAGGCACCATAGGAACAACATTGCTGTTTTGAAAATTGATTTTTTTTTTTTTTTTTAAGTTATTATACACAAAGCTACTTACGAACTAATTTCAAAACATAATCTATATATAAATGGGCAAGACAAAACGGTTAAACATCATTTTCTCCTCTGTTGTTCAACCGATTTCCTTACTTATTTTTGTTTGTTTAATAGCTATTGAAGAGTTTTAGTGATATTAATTAAAAACTTTTGGAACCCGTTTATTATTAGATAATTTTTTCCCTTTTTGGCAAGCCTGATTTATCATTGTAATGTTATATTGCTATAGATAGCACATGGCAACATGTCTTGGCTGAGTAAATTATTAGGTAATAAATATAAAACTCACCGTTAAAAAGAATTTGTTGCCGTTCAGCAGCTGTACTAAAACAATGATAATAAGAGTATGAGTGAAGGCTTTTCTGAAACAATGAAATGAAAAATGCGAAGAACATTCAAGTTTTATTCGACTTCCAGTACGAAATCGGTAGAAGTACGAGTGGCTACATTTATGAGCGCCATTGGCCCTGCGGCGACACTGATTTACAATACGTTTGCTTTAAGTGAGGATGATCAAAATAAATTCGACATTATGACCGCCAAATGTGATGAATAATGCTTACATAATTATATAAATAGCATAATGGTTTCAACGCTCAATTTAATTATTACTGTCGAATTTTGACTGTTGGGCGAACTCTAGTTACAACAAATGAGTTTACGCTATATTATGCAGCTTAGTGATTGATGTCAATGGAGGTAATTCACTGCTAGAGGCACTCATGAGCGATCATCGTTGTCACGTGATATCTGCTCTTTGTTTACTAAGATTTTCAATGGAGTTCTACGTGGCGTTCACTAGGCAAAATGAGTTATCTTAAAATTAATTAGACTGTTTTCACAGCTTTTTCTAATTATAACCCAGTATTTACATGCAATTTAATCATTATAAAATAAATTTATTCATTATTACAATAGTTATAGCGTTTTATTTAGTGTTAATTTTATGTAATGTAGAAGAACTTTATTTATGCCTAGTTTTTAATTAGATTTGTCGAACTCGAAGTAAAGCGATGCTACCGGCTTCCTTTGTTTACATAGCTTTCATTGCTGACACGTGACCAATGACGTTGCTTGAATTGCCTCCATTGAAAAAAATGTAAATGTCATTTCTCAAATCGTTTTGTTCGTTCTATATATAAATGACAACTGAGATGTTCTGAAACTTTTCAGTAGCGGAGCACCTTTGACAATGGATATTTGGCCACGGTGTACTAAATTTTATATCCCAGCGAATATATTGCATTTAGTAAGTAGAACTGCAGAATAGTAATGTAGTTTCGTACTTTAACAGTGAATGCAGACACTCAAGAATGTTTGTGCAAGCAAACCCGGGGGCGTATAGGATAATAATTTGAGTAAACACGATACTTGTGCAAGCATGCTTCTGTACACAAAACATAACATGAGTACCAGGGGTGTGCTGTTAAGAGCAAACGAAAATTATTTTCATTATCAAATTAAAATACTTGAGTTGCCAATCGAACGAATATTTGCTTAAAATTCAATTAAAAATTTCCACAACAAACGATTGTTAACTGCAAAAGTTTGTTTAAATTTAACATTTTCATAGGAAATTTATCGTCTAATACAAAAAAAAAAAAAAAAAAAAAACATTATAGGAAAATATTGCAATACAGAATTTATTATAATCGCTATTAAAATTATTACTAACACAAGCATCATTTGAGCTTTGTCTAGCGATTTGAAGAAGGTAAATCGATGTCTGAATAATTTTTTAAAAGCCTAATACGATACTAAAATTCGGTCGTACATTAAAATACGCAAGATTAGAATACAAGAAAATGTTCAAATATCTTTTGAATAGTTTTCAAAAAGCCCAAGTCATACGATGTTAAATTTTAATTGCGTACTGTCATGTCTGTCGCACTTTTTTTTTTTGTTTTATTTCAGGTCTAAATATTAAAATAACTTAATAAATGCTGGTGTGCTTACACGCCCGTATGCCTACTGTAAAAATAGTGGAAGAATTTCATTTCATGAAGTAAATTTTCGCCAAATTTAAAAAACGTAGCCAAATTGTCACATTCCACCAATAATCGAAGAGAATAACTCTTTTCTGATTAGTTATGATTAGATTTGGCGTTTAAGCCTATGATTAAATTTGAATTTGGCTTCAATTTTTTTGCCAATTTAAGAGTTGACGTTATAATACGTAAGTACCGGCATGGTAACTAAAGCTTAATTTAGTTTTTTAGCCTACTTTCCCGTAAAAGTAAAAAAAATAATAAATAAAGCATGAAAGAAGGCTTAATGTATCGTCAAAATATCGTTAAAAATAAAGAAAAGTCAAAAAAAAGTGAAGTAATTAAATAAAGATTGAAAAATAAAATTTTGAAAGTAGGGTTTTGAGATGGGGAAAATGTGTCTGTCGGTCTGTCGGTCAGTCCCCCCCTCTAATAACTTTTGAACGAATTGTCCGATTGGAAAAATTCTTTTTGCATTCGAAAGATCTCGGCGAGGACATCTCATTTTCATATTTTACTTTTTGATTTGAACAATTTTTTGTTCAATTTTGAACAGTTCAAAAAATTTTAACATTAGCGCCTATGGACAAAATTGAAGCAAATTATGTAAACTCTGGGCACAAGACCCAAGTTCCTATTGCAAGCTTATTGAAAGGAGTTCTCGGCGTGAAATATTGATTTGAACAGTTTTTGTTAATTTTTGAACAGTTAAAAAAAAAAAAAAAAATGCGGCATTTTTCCATTATTCCGGGGCAGGCGATAAAGTCGCCAATAATGATGCAACTAACGCCAAACGGAATATCGTCGTTGTTATCCTTTTGTGTGTTCCGTTGCCAAAAATTTTGCTCGGCGAGATTTGCGCCTTGATAATGAAAAGGTACCAAATTAACATTAGCGCATACGGGAAATTTCAATCCCATATAAATCCTGATCTAAACGACGGATTGGCTCGCAACAAACTTTATCAGAAAGATATTACGCTGTAGAACATGTACTGATACGAAGCTCAACAAGAACTGAACAAGCCAGTTTTCCTATGAAATTTTTGATCGGGATTTTTAAAAGCATTTCTCAATAAATAAATAAATGAATGAATGAATGAGTGAAAGAATGAATGATTGAATCGATGAAAGAGTGAAAGAATTAATGAATGAATAAATGAATGAGTGAAAGAACGAATGAATGAATAAATGAGTGAATACATGATAAAGTAATTAAATGAGTGAATAAATGAAAGAATGAATGACTGAGGGAATGAATATGTATTATCCGTTGAAAAAAGTATATTTGAAGCAATTAAGAACTAAAGCTAAATGTGAAAGAGAGAGAAAGTGATAGCTATATTATAAATTTGAAGTTGGGCGTATACGGGAAAGTAGGCTCGTATAGTTCTAGACGGAACTTCTTGTTAATATTTAGTATCTGAAACAAAAAAAAAAAGAGTTTCTCATGTCTGTTCTATTAGGAATTAGACATAATGTATAGTTTTAAAGATGGTGAGATAGTTAAATTTTGCTACCATTCTACGAATTTGAAGCATTTTTAATTTTTTCATGTGGTATCAAAAGGTTTTAAGCTAATAAAATCTTCAATTCTTACTGCAACTACCCTTCTAAGTATTTGAAACTGTCAATCCCTTAATGGGCCATTAAAACGACTTAAGAACGATTTTTTACTGATTCATCATCGAATAGTTGAAAACGATGAAAATTCGTCAAAAAAATCTATTTCGGTCAATGCTATTTTCATGCTACATAACTACTCGTTTTTATTGATACAGAAGGGCTGTTATGGCCGTAATTTAAAGAAAAAAGAACATTGGTTTTAAAGGCCAGTTCATTGGCGTGTGCTCAACTTTTGGAAGAGAAGATGCTGCAAAGTATTATACGCTTGAGCGGCAACTGCAAGCCCAAATGGCTTCCATGCGTCCAACGTTTATGTTCTTTTTTCAGGAAATCAAATGGAATGATTATTCGACAAGCAAAAACGGTTTTTGGGGATTGAAGATGATACTGGCTTACCGTTGTAGTTGAACGACCAGAAGATCACTATGTGTTGGTTTTGGATGCTGAGAAAACCGCATTCTCTCGCTACTATCCGAGTGAGCCGAGGAATATCTTTTTTTTTTTTCAAGTCGTAATACCGCAGAAAGTTGCGAATTGGGAAGACAAAGTGGCAAAATAAGTAAATAAATAAAAATAAAATTAATTTATATCTTTTTTGATCGCGCACTCGCGTTTAAAAAATTAATTTATTTTTCACTTTTTAGCGCAATTTATAATTTGAAGTCGGTTCTATTTTTTTTATAAAAATTACTTTATTTTATTCTTTATAGTGTAAATAAATTTTCTATATAAATACTCTATTTTTTTTTTTTTAAAATCCATATCAAAGGGCAAACCTTCTTTAAATAAATGGTACTAAAAACTAATCATTTGCATGAAAAATTCCGTTTTGAAGTCGAATTTAGCAAACAAACTGGTTGGATTTAATTTTTGCCTCAGAGAAGCCTTCAGTCAAACTCTTGCTGTAATTACTTTTAATATTATAGCCCAATGGCAACAAACACTTTTTAAACAGTGACTTTTATATTTATTAATAGTTTTCCCAACAAAGTATAATCAAGCAAAGCCTATCCAATTAAAATAAAAAATACTTGTTTTTCACCCGCAACGTGTTTTCTAAAAAACAAATGTAGTCAGATTGATGTACGATATTTGAGTTAGACGACCCTCTATCGATTGCCTAAAACATCGTCAAAATCGATTCATTTAGTCAAAAATTATGGCTGAAAAACCAAAAAACGTACTACATTTCTGCCCATTACTTTTGTTCTATAAATCGAATATGGTCAAACGAAAGTACGGGACCTATGGGAAACCACCCTCGATTGATTGGGAAAAAAATCATGAAAATCGGTTCATCCGTTACGAAGTTATGAGTGGACAAAAAAAAAAAAAAAAACCTCCTTCCTTTGTGAAGTCGGTTAAAAATAAAAGAAATTGGATGCATAAAAATTCTATAGGGGAACTTATCATCCCACTCCATTCAAAATTGGAGTTTAAGTATAGTTACTGAGAAAGATTACGGTAAATAGTATAGATATATATGTGTGCACAGTGTGTCAAAGAATTTTTAACACTAGGTTTATAAAATGAAATTAAAAACTTGTAATTATATACTTTTAAGTATTTTTATTCAAAATAAGCTCTTTCGGCTTCAATATATTTATTGCAACGGTTTAACAACGATTCGCCTGTCCTAGCTCACATTGTGGGACTACCTCCAAAGCGCGCGTCGAAGCTGTCTGTATAGTGTCAATGTCGCCAAAGTAGAAAAAAAAAGTAAACAAATGAACTGAGGTTTCGGCAATGGATCAGCCGATAGTTGAGGAGTTTCAAGAATGTTCGATAGCACAGATATCGCCACTGTAAGCTTAGTTCCAGCTGTAGTCTTAAACATTCCTTGGCACTGTACACAGATAGCTTCGACTCGAGCTTTGGAGGCAGTCCCACAATGAGAGCTGGAACAGGCATTTGAATCGTTTTTAAACCGCTGTAACAAATGTATTGTCGCCAAAGAAGCTTAATTTAAATAAAAATACATAAGAATAGATAAATACTACTTTTCATTTTATTTTATAAACCTAGTCTTAAACATGCTGTGATACATACATATATCTATCAGAGGCGTAGCTGGGTTTTCAGCGCCCGGGGACAACTGAAGATTTTGCGCCCCCTTTGCTCCTGGGGGGCCTAGGAGCACCTCTAAAGGGAATTTAAAAAACTTTTATGCTTCCTAAATGATAAATAGCTCTAAAAAGCAACCCTTTTAACTTTCGTTTTTAATAGCAACCATTCACTGCTAAGGGAAAAATGGACACTTTGGCTTCGCAAAATTATTTGTCTGATTTCCCACGCACTCCTGAGCTACATTGGTCATTCCCGATATGGTTTGCGGTGTTCTCACTTTTTTGTCGAACATATTCACACCTCTTCAGTTCAAATAATTTTCTTTTCGCATTTAAAAAAAAAGTAAGTTAACACTAATTTGGCGCCCCTTGAAGCTGCACCCGGGGACAGCTGTCCCTCCCTGCCCCCACGTAGCTACGCCTCTGATATCTATATATATATACAAAAATATATATACTAGAAGGACCCGGCGGTCATACGAAATGACCGCCTGTTCTCGATATTATAAATACTAATACAAAATGTTCACCTTCCCCCTGACACGCTCAATTTGGCTCCAGCTGAAAATTCAGTTTAAAATACAATGTCGGAATAAAATCGGGCAAAATTTTAAACTCTTTACGCGAAAGGATATTAGCATAGGAGTTTGGGTAAACCTACCTGATGAGATGTACTACGCACCCCATTGGTCTCAACCCATTGGCTAGTACAGTTACGCAAGCAAGCAATAAGCTATCGGCGACAAACAGATACCGAAGCCGCTTATATATTATAAGATAAGATATGCGTGTGTGTGTGAATGCGTGTATGCATTCTGGTCAAGCCTTAGTACCATAATCTAAAGGGTGCACCTATCCCTTAGCAAAAATTTCAAATTCTAGCTGTTTGCTTGATATCCGGTTCTCGCTATAAACGAATCATTGCACCAGGTTCACGTAATAGCTTCGGTAAAAAGAGAATGGAAAATCTTCACGGCCAGCCCTGTTCTTCGAGTTTGCTTTTAGTGTATGGAAAGGAGCGTCACTTTCTCGTCGCCCTTTCACTCCTTCCAAGTAGATCGTCGAACCCATCAAATGTCGCAGACGATCGGCCACTCCCGAAGCAAAGAGAGAGCCTCGTCTCAACACCCACAGACAGCCCACCTGTTATAACACGTAATAATCGTAAGAAAAAGTAAAGGTTCCTCCTGCCTATTCAAATTCCACCGACTGATTTCTCCCCGTGCCTTTCTAATTGAAAGGCGTAAACCTTTAACAACTTTGTTGAGAAGAATAAATAAATATTTTTTGGGAAAAAAAAAACAAACCCGACTTTATATCATAAATAGCGCTGAAAAGTGAAAAACAAATGAATTCTTTAAACAAAGTCCATATGACTTTTAAACATAAATGTTGAAGTCGGTACAAAATTATAACAGTCAATTTATTATTGCACTTTACATTGAAACTGTTGCAAACTTTGGGGCAGGGGTCCCCAACTACCCCAACCCTATGCCCGCGGGCACCAAGGCGCCCGTCGATCGGTCCAGGTGCGCCCGCTGTTTGTGCCCAACTGTAAAATATTTTAGTGTTCTATTTTAAAAGAGAACATTTAGAAGCTAGAGTATATTAATAAATGGCAATATAACTATGAATAGCCCTATAATGGTAAACACAACCAAAATCGAAATCCCCAGGAGAACGTACCATTTGGACACGTAATGAAAATTATTACCAACTCAACTTAATTCGAGAATCTCCTTTGCGACATTGACTTATCAAGGCCTTCTCACAAAATCCTGATGATGCTGACCACATTTTACATATTAAAGTACGCTGGCTCGGTAAAGGCAACGTACTTCATAGATTTTTACATTTAATTGAAGAAATAAAAAAAATATCTTGCAGCCAAAAATCAAATATATTTAGAACTAACAGATCCTCTTTGGCTAGCAGACTTGTCTTTTGTAACAGAAATAATGGAAAAACTAAATAATTTAAACTTGCATTTGCAGGGAACGGACAAACATATAGCACGAATGATAGGAGCTATAAACTTGTTCAGAGCTAAGCTAGTCTTGTGGATATCACATCTGAAAATGAAGTCTCTTGCGCATTTCCAAACAGGAAAAAATGATAGGCGACAGTGAAATTGACTTATCAACATTTGTCATCAACCTCCAATTGCTTCAAGATCAATTTTAAAAGCGCTTTCAACAATTTAATATCATCGAGTCTATGGTCACATTTTTTTGTAAACCCGTTTACCAACCAAATAAACGAAACCGAAATGGCAACATACATTTCAAATTTCTTCAAGTAAGGCTTCTCAAGAAGGGAAGATAGAAGTTTTGTATTTTCAGGATGGACATTATATCAGATAAGAAATTCTGAAATATAGTTGCCAGAAATAAATTTCCATTCTTAAAAGTTTTTTTTCGTTCCACATACTTGTGTGGATCATTGTTTTCGACAACGAATAGGGGAGAGTGTTGTACCTGGGGACACTTTTCACATTTTAATTTTTAACTTCAAAAATTAAAATTAGATTTAAAGTCTGAAGGCACTATTTAAATGCACCAACATTCTCTTCTATAATATATTTTTTCAAATTCAAACAGTTTAAAAATAAAAAAATGCCAGCCATTTGAAGTAGTAACTGAAAACTGTCCCAAGGTACAACACCCTGTTGTACCTTGGGACATTCTTCGTGATTCATGCAACAGTCATATACATAACCAATTTTATACGAAATATCAAAAACTTTTTTTTTTTAAAGAACTAAATTAAGAAGATACATTACTATAATGTGTAATTTACACAAATAATAAATTTGAAAGGTCAAAACCTAATTTGTAAATGCAGCATTTACAAATTAGAATCAAATTTCTGCATTTGATTAGAATATCTCTCTTTATACTAAAATATATCCAAATTGTTAAGAACCATGTGTATGTTGTACCTTGAAACATGTCCCAAGGTGCAACACGGTTTACTGTCCCAAGGTACAATCATCACATGGTTTAATTAAAATCAAAATGGTGGTCAATCAAAATGCAGTATCATCACTTTCTCATAACCAAAACATTAAAAAATCTTCTGTTCAATATCCAACTAAAATTCAGTAGAATAGTTTTACAAATGCTATTTCAGTAAATGAAATTAGAATGAGAAAGATATTTAGTTTTGAGTGATGAAATTTTCTTTCTCTCACCAAGTCATCAATTCAGTGCTTCTAATGCTGCCTTTTACTGTGATGCTATCTGCTGGTTAAGGTCACAATTAGAAATAAAAAAAATTTTAATGTTTCCAATAGGTTTTTAGAAATCGCCAATGTCCCAAGGTACAAACGTCCCAAGGTACAACACTCTCCCCTATAATAATAAAATAAAAATATAGATCACGACTTACAGATTAACACTGGGACGATTGTTTGAGAGCAATAATTTCATTATATTCTCCCAATAATGAAGCGCTCCTCAGTGAAATGCAATGCCAAAGATCGCATTGACTCTGTTTTTTATATTTTATAAATAATTTTTATACTTTGTATGTTTTGCAAGTAATTTCGTAAGCATTTATTTTACACAAGAATATTAATACTAAACATATTCATATGTTAAATTAATTTTTAAAATTAAATATTTTGCGCATTATATGTAGTGTGTATTATTAACTATGTCCACATACATCAACTGTAAATTTATCTTGAAAAAATAAATGGTTGCCTGCCATTCGACCGATATTCTGGTATGTGCCCTTAGGTACAAAAAGGTTGGGGATCCCTGCTCTAGGGCATTTGTATTTTATTGATTAATGATTACACAAGTAATTATGAATAAAAATCTATCATAATTTTGCACCGACTTCAAAAATTATGTTTAAAAGTCATATGGATGTTGTTTAAAGAATCAATTTATTTTTCATTTTTCAGCGATACTTATAACATGAAGTCAGTTCCTTTTTTTCCAAAAATTATTTTATTTCATTCTTTTTAGTATAAATACATATTTTATATAAATACTCTATTTTTAACAAATCCATATCAAAGGGAAACCCTTCTTTGAGTAAATGGCACTAAAACTTAATCATTTGTATAATAAATTCCGTTTTGAGGTCGATTTTAAAAGTCTTTAGAGCGAACAAACTGATTGGGTTTAATTTTTGCTTTAGAGAAACCTTTAGTAAACTCTTATCATATAATATGACAGCTTCTTGGCAACAAACTCTTTTTTAACAATGAGTTTCATATTTATTAATAATTTTCCCAACAAAATAAAATCAAGCCAAGTCTTTCCAATTAAAAGAAAAATACTGATTTTTCACCCATACCGTTTTTCTAAAAAACAAATGTAGCCAAATTGATGTACGATATCCGAGTTAGACGACCCTCTATCGATTAAAGGAAAAAAATATCAGAATCGGTTCATTTAGTCAAAAGTTATGGATAAAAAA
This sequence comes from Octonoba sinensis, assembly GCA_038502835.1. Classification (NCBI taxonomy): domain Eukaryota; kingdom Metazoa; phylum Arthropoda; class Arachnida; order Araneae; family Uloboridae; genus Octonoba; species Octonoba sinensis. Next base: position 14,142,120 of record CM076602.1, on the reverse strand, counting down.
ACAAAAAAAAAAAAGAAAAAAAGACTACATTTCTGCCCATATCTTTTTTCTAATTATCGAATATGGTCAAACAGAGGTACGGGACCTATGGGAAACCATCCTTAATCGATTAAAAAGAGAATCATAAAAATTGGTTCATCCGGGGAGAAGTTATGGGTGGACAAAAAAAAAAAAAAAAAAAACACTACATACCATAACGATATGAATGTATAACCTCCTCCTTTCTGAAGAAAGTGGGTTAAAAAGTGGGAAAGAATTATTTTCATAAAAGTATTATAGCTATGCAACTATGAACCAACAAATAAAATTTCTAAATATGTAAATTTTTTAATTTCATTACCATCACAGGATTTCTATCATTTATGATAGCGCATAAAACACGAATTTCAACAACTTCAAACCAACATTGAAAAATAGCTTCCGAGTAGTAACTATAGAATGACTGTAGAATGCAATTATCTGTGTACCGTGTTGCGTATTTACTTAGTAACATTAAGAGTAGAAAACTGATTTTATAACCTAGGCAACTGAGTGCAGCACTGAATCTTATACTTGTTTACACGCTTTTATTTAACTTGATTTGGCAGGGAAGTTTGTTACGCGGTTTTCGACCACTATTACTGCATAAATTATCTTCAACTTTTGCGCACAAGCTTATCTTCCCGATGACAATACAATATCTCATCCATTTTATATTTTATTACAACGTTAATTAGGAAAAAATAATAATTTTGGCTCGGAGGAAATTATCGGAATTATTATCTGTCGAATGGCAACGATAGCTTTGGCTGAACCTGATCCAGTTTACTGTTTAACTACGGTTACGATCAAGTTCAGCCTTGGTTTGGATAATGTAACGATGTTACTTAACTTGATTTGTCACGGAAGTTTGTTACGCGGTTTTCGACCACTATTACTGCATAAATTATCTTCAACTTTTGCGCACAAGCTTATCTTCCCGATGACAATACAATATCTCATTCATTTTATATTTTATTACATCGTTAATTAGGAAAAAATAATAATTTTAGCTCTGAGGAAATTACCGGAATTATTATCTGTCGAATGGCAACGATAGCTTTGTTTGGATCATGGCTTAACCTGATCCATTTACTGTTTAACTACGGTTACGATCAAGTTCAGCCTTGGTTTGGATAATGTAACGATGTTATTTAGCTTGATTTGTCACGGAAGTTTGTTACGCGGTTTTCGACCACTATTAAATTGTCCGATCATGATCCAGTACAAACTATGTAATAAAAGATGATTATCTAAGCTGTGCTCAGCAAAGAAAGAATAAGCATCAACAAGATTCACACAAAACGGATCCTTCACAAAATTCGCGATTGCAAAAATGCGTGCTTTATAAAATGTTAAGCATTAAAAAGATCCTCTGGTATTTTTTGGTTATTTAACCAAAATTCTTTAATGTGTGATTTTTACAAAAAAAATCCTAAAAATTAGTTTAATATTTCCTCTATTTTTTCTGATTATATGTCGTTTTATCTATTGATGTTTTTCAATGAAAACAGTATATTTTAGAAACCAGCATTATCTTTTAACTTTGTGACCAAGGAAGATTCCCTTTTTCCACTCCTTTTTTTTGATTTTGTCCTCCGTGAATAGAATGAATGAAGATAAGTCTGCATTCACAAAGCGCTTAAATTGCTCAATAATCCCAAGGAATGAAGAAGTTGTCAATCTTTCCCCCATGTTATTATATATGATAAATAGGGTTCCTAGATTCTTATTTTTATTAATGAGGATAAGATGGCAGTTGAAAATTAACCTACTCCATGTAGTTTGTATTGAATAGTAGTTACGTTTCGCGATGTTTTGAACGCGTGTTCGGCTAGTTGCGAGAACAGCGCGCAAACGAACCTTTTTTGAGTGGGATTTCAAAAAATACTGCGGGAATCGCGCAATTGCGCGGCCCCTGTAAAACATATTTTGGAGATTTAATATATTTATTCTTTAATTCAAATATGCTAAATATGACGTGTTTCAAAGTTAACCCCGTGGTTCAAAGTTACCCTGATTGATTGTAGATATTAATGTACATAAGAATATTTTGAATGACATTTACCATTCCAGTAAAAATTTCGTTATAGAGAAAAATTACCACACACATTGCGTGGAGGTTCTACTGCATATTGCTAAAAATCGAGCATTAGATCACAAAAATGCTTTTAGATCGCAAAATTGCTAGGTCTGCAAAAATCATTGCAGACCAGCAAGAGTGATAACCCTCTGGCAATGGGTCTTATCTTCCAGACAATGGAGAGAAGCGAAGTCACTGATGTATTCAATTGTTCTGGTCATCCAGAATGGGCACACCGGAAGAGGTCAAGATGCACCACCACCTCTCCACCTGATTGCGTTTTGTAATCTAACGGGATCTGCGTCGACATCGACAATGACGATTATTGACGGGGATGGGATTTATGTAACCATAATAGAAGCGTGAGGTGCTGCGAGTCACGAATTGCACGGTCTTTACAATTAAAAGTTACACTTTGAGCTGAACTGTTGGACCGACTGATTTTAAAGTTGGTAACACAGTGTAGGTTGGGCTTTGCGAACCTCTAATTTGCCATCACTACTAATTTGCGAACTGTTTACTAATCCCGAAAAATCCTCTACTGAAAGAACGGTTTTCGATTTTACACACCGTTCATAAAGTTCACAAAGGGTCACACTTCTAGGTGTCCCCTACCCACTTTGTCACATGTCACGCTATATTACATTAGCATAAAATACGTTTAATTTGCTGATTTTAAATGTTATTATAGAAATCAAAATGTACGATGTCCCACTTCTTGTTACCCCCCTCTCCTCCCCGTGTCACAAACTGCCACACTTTCTTGAACCCCCCTCCCCCCATGAAGCGTGACATCATTTATGAATGACCCCTCGTGGTTCTACGAACATTTTTCCGCGGTCTCAACGAGATCGTAAAATAGAGCGTCAACTGTGGTTGATGCGCGACGCCCCCCCCTCCCCCACCCCATTTGGAGCGACCCTTATTTGAATAGTGTTCCAACTCCATGTTTGTTTCTTCCGAGATACAAAGCCTTGCAGCCTGGGAACCGTCCATAAATGATGTCACGCTTTTTTTTTTCGTATATTTGACACCCTCCCCCTTTGTCTACAAAGCCTTGCAGCCTGGGAACCGTCCATAAATGTTGTCACCCTTTTTTTTTCGTATATTTGACACCCTCCCCCTTTGTCACAAAATGTCACACTTCAACATACCCCCTCCCCCCTTTGTCTCGTGCCACGGTATGTTGCATAAGCATGATGTCACACTTCTTGTTAACCCTCCCCTTCCTTTGTCACAATTTCAAACCCCCTGCAAGCGTGACATCATTTATGAATGATCCCCTGACGAATCTATGTGTAAATAGGCGAAGACAAAACAGTTAAGTACCATTTTGTCCTCTGTTTGTCAACCAATTTTCTTACTTTTAAAAAAAAAATTAGTAGCTATTGATGACTTTTAGTGTTATATATATGTACCGTTAAAGTACATAATGCAGTTATTTCATGGAATACCTAGTTATTCCATGAAATAACTGATTGTGTCCGTTAAAGTGTGTAATATGTTATTAATTTGACACTTTAACTAGTTATTCTATGAAATAACTAGGTATTCTATAAATTAACTAATGAGAGATAGTTAAAGTGTAAAATAAACAATTTATCTAAAATGAAATAACTAGGTATTCTATAAATAAACTAATGATAGACAATTAAAATGAAAAAGGAGCAATTTATCTAATTTATGCAGCGGATAAAGGGTATTTAGGGAAACGTACCATAAAATTATTTGTTACAACAAAGATTACTAAAATGACACTTGGAATTACGAAGAACATTATTTCTAAAACAAAAACATTTTTTGTTGACACACTGGGTTTTACACGAAATGCAGTAGGGGTGAAAGGTAAATGTTTTTGTCGTGCGAGATATATGATATAGATTATTTTACACTTTAACGGGCTGCAGATCGTTATTCTATGAAATAACTAGTTAAACCATGAAATACAAGAGAACTTTACACTTTAACGGACACGATCAGTTATTTGATAGAATAACTAGGTATTCTATAAAATAACGGATTTCGTACTTTAACGGTAACATATATATTTTTTTGCTCCTATTTTTGTTGTAGATTCGAAGCCTTTTTTTAGAAGTTTTTATTCGTCAAACTGTTGTACTACTCTTTACATCCACAATTTACAACTTGTGCGATTCTCAGTACATTTTTTACTATTTATAATTCAAAGAAGAAGAAACGTCAGGAACAAAACAAAAGAGAAAATGTAATTTATTAAATGGATGTCAAAGCGAAATAATACTAATCTTAGGTTGTCAGTTAAACCATTTCCAATAGATATCTATATGGTAAATACGTCAACTTTTTTGTCAAACAATGTCAAACAAAATGTAATGCAATTTGAAGCTAACAATGTCTAATATAATATAAAGCGAGATAATTAAGTGCGGTGACGCGTTATTTTGCTTCGAATCAATGTTTCGTAAGTGTGTTAATTTGCATTAGCGTTTTGAACTCTTGATTTAATCGAAAGTGAGTGTTTGTATTTCTAACTTATTCAGTGAAACAGTGATTTAACATCTTCCCAATCTACGTTTTTCCCACATTTTTAGTTTTTTTTCATCAGGTCCCAGTTCTTTCATATAATAATTAATGTTAAGACAACCCGGATTCTAAGTTTGTTATAAATCGAATTCTTCGCATTTTACGTCCCCTCAAAAGTAAAAAAAAAAGGAATAATTGTTGTAAATTTAGTTTGAAAATGTTCTGAACTCCAAGATGGCAGAAATTCGTCAGCGGCCTATGATTATGTGGCATGTTAAAGATCCCTTGAGTATCTATTTGACTTGGATACTCCTTGTGCGATTTCGTATCAAAAGAGCACAGGTCCTTCCGCTTGTGAAGAAACTGGGCGTCAAAATTCTCAAGTGGAAATGCTATCCGCCGATAATGGTGCAACTAGAAAGAATAGATGTCAGTCTCTGGTGGACTAGTTCTGCAACCAATACTCTGCCCCATTACATATAACAACTTTAAATTTCACCTACATTTACTAAAGATACTTTTAGTTTACTAAAACATTCCACACACCTTTAATGTTCCCAATGACTTCTAATGACCCCTAAAAAGAAATTCTTCAAATAGAACTAGAACAAGATGTTTATGCAATTCCGATTCTTGACCTCCATCTTTGGGTCACTCTGGCAGGTGACAGACGCAAACATTACAGCTCGCCCAGAGAGAAAGCCCCTCATACAACAATGTAACGACCCTAATAACGAGAGAGAGGCCCGCATCATTCTCCTCCTCCCCTACCTGTTGAGAAGATCGGAACAAAGAAAGAAAATACCAAAAGGAAAAAAAAAAATCCAGCGAACGGAAGAGCAACTTTGCCTGAAGCTCAGCTGGTGGAATTGTCAGTGGAAAATAGTCTGCCCCTTCTATTTTTTCTCTCGTTTTACCTGAACCAGTCGGACAGGTTCGAAAAACCCCCTTCCAAGACTTCGGTTCGGTGTTCTTTTCTTCCATTCAACATTCGAGCGGGACTTTCTCCCAAGTGAGGTCCGTCCACCTTGTGCGTCGATCTTCTCCGAACGCGAGGATTAAAAGGACATGTCAACAGATCGGCGGCAGTAGGTGTTTGTGTGTTGCTGTGTTTTGTGTGAATCTTCCAGCCAACGCGCCAGTGATCAGTTTGACTTTTTAACTTTTCCTTTGTTTTGTGATGGATATCCGGCGGGTCTTTGCCGACCCCCTTGCCAGGTGGTTGGCGACACTAGTGGTACTAACATTGCTGAATTCCTACGGAAGTGAGGCCCTGAAGGTAAGAATCAGTGGTTAATCTTGATGCATGAATGACCAGGGCCTTAATTACCATTAGGCCCGGGCCTAGGGCCCACACTTTGAATGGGCCCCCTAATTTTGGTTCTTCTTCTTATTTTTTTTTTTGTAATTTAAAATTTTTGAGAAAAATAGTTAAAATTAGCACCTTTCAAAAACAAATTGTTAGTGTTCTGTTGCTTCACAGAAAATTTGTATTGGTAAATTATTTCAAAACCACAAGGAATTTTCACTTTGGGGGACCCCAGATTTTATTCAAGCATTTTGTTATTTAAAAACAAAATCATTTTGCACGTTGGGGCTTCCCAAATGTTAGTCCGACTCTTAGATATTTGAAAAACAAATTAGTTTTTATGCTTTGGGGGCCCCAAATTTTGGTGTGACTGGCCATTTTTACAAACACATACTGAATGATATGTTTAAAAAAAATTTTGTTGCGTGAGGGGCCCCCAAACATGAGTTTTGCCTGTAGTGATTCAAAATGTAAATCGGGCCCTGTGAATGACCGGTAGTGTTTATATACAGTCGAACCTTGATTTTACGTACTTCGATTTAACGAATTTTCCGAATTAACGAGTGTTTTTTCTCTCCCAACAAAAAGGGTTCAAAAAGGCCCTCACTCAACGAATTTTTAGCTTTAATTTAACGAACAACAATCGCTGGAAAAAAAATTCGCACATTAAACTAAAACTTAGAATGTTTCGCACAAACAATTTTGAATATTTCGCACCCTCATCCAAGTATGTAATACAAATGCTTTTCTCATTTCTTGTGGATTCAAAAGACAGTCTTTCCCCCTTTTCAATGTAGAAACATGGATAAACAACACAGATAAGTTGGGTCCTACAATGGCTACTTGCTTTAAGTTTTAAAAATGTTTTAAAGTTGGACGTGTTGTTACTTTTTTTTGTAAGCGTGATAATGCAGTACTTCATTTTTCAGTGGAAAATTAAAAAAAAATACTACTTGAATAGTAAGCTATTTTAACAACACTAGGGTTCGCCCAACAGTCGAAATTCGACCGTAATAATTAAATTTAGCACTGAAAACATTATGCTATTTATATAATTATAGAATTAATATTCATCAATTTTGGCAATTATAACGTCGAGTTTATTTCGATCAGACTCACCTAAAGCAAACGTATTGTAAATCATTGTCGCCGCAGGGCCAATTGCGCTTGTAAATGTAGCCGCTTGTACTTCTGCCGATGTTCTACTCAATGGAGTGGCAGTTGAATCGAACTTAATGTTTGATTTCATACTCAATTCTCATTTTTTATTCCAATGTTTCAAAGAAGTCTTCACTCAAATTCTTATTATAATTGCTTTTAATACGACTGCTTAATGGCAACAAACTCTTTTCAACAATGAGTTTTGTATTTGAGTCGTCTAGATTCAAAACCAGATACATCCACTTTTTTTGATTTCAACTTTTTTACACTTTCTAATATAGCTTAAAATAATTTCTTCATATCGCCGGTCCGGGAGAACAATGACGTCACTGCAAAAATTTGTCAAATGCAAATAAGTCCATATACAATGTCAGAAACACATCCCTTACACAGGGGAACATGGATGAACTAACAATTACAAGTTTGTGCCTTCTAAAACAACGAACAATTTTTAGAGAAACAATGACGTAACTGCACTTAGGGGTTGAAATATTAGGGTAATTAAATTCTAATCCCTGGTAAATGAAAGTAAAGTATATATCCTACGTACTCTAATTATACTATTATTTTCTGTCACTGACACCCTTTTCAATTACTATAAGTTTTATACAACTGCAAATCGTTTTTTCACTCTCCTGTAAAATTGAAGTTTTTGCATTTACGTCACTGTTCTTCCGGAACGGCGATATGGTGTAATTTTTTAAGTTCTAAAGCAGCTACATCATGCTAAAAACTTGGCTTGAAATGCGCCGGTTAGTCACAAAACCAGATCCCCCCATCGACCATGCTTGTCAGCTCTTGTTTTTTTCTCTCCAAATATCTTCCAATTAAAAATTATTTTTGTGTTAACATTTCAGCAAGTTAAATGTCTATCCCAATGCTGTCAGCTAGAAATTCGAATTTCTTAGATATTAGTGTTTTGCCCGCCGTGAACAATTTCATTTTTTGGATGTAGCTGGTTTTGAAACTAGACGACTCATTTATTACCTATAATTGACTCATCCAAGACATGTTGCCATCCGCGATCTATAACAATATAGCATTACAATTATAAGTGAGGCTTGCCTGGAAAAAGAAAAGGGGAAATAATCAACTATTAAATAAACTGTTTTAAAACTGTTTCAATTGATGCCACTAAAACTCGTCAATAGCTACTAAAAAAAAAATAAATAAATAAATAAATAAATAAAAATAAATAAATAAAAATAAATAAATAAAATAAATAAAGTAAGATTATCGGTTGAAAAACAGAGGAGAAAATGGTTCCAAACTGTTTTGTCGTTGCCCATAGGCGTAACTAGGGTTGGGGAAAGGGGGGGGTCACCCTAAAAATGTACAGACTAAACACCAATAAGCAGTGCACAAGAGTTCAAAATTTACTAGTCATCAATACTTGTCATTACAGATATACTCCGTGTTTATTTCAGGCATCTCTCGGGGGGGGGGGGGGGGGGGCTACCCCCTCGGAGCAAGTCAACTCCCCCCCCCCATCGGCGAAAAAAATCAGATCACAATTTTTAAAAAAAGAAAGAAAAGAGAAATTACGCTTTTAAGACATCTTAAGGCCTAATATTGAATTATGAGTTGTGCTAGTATTGCTGCTGAAAAGAATGTATTTTCATATTTACAATCTGTTCTTAGTCCGAAACGCGTGTTTTTTTGAGTTGTGCCACTATTGCAGCCAATGAGAACCAATCAATTCAGATCTTTTTTGTTCAATGTACATTTATGATTAGGCTAAGTGAAAGTGTAATTTTGTCACGGTATTTTTCACCTTCGCAATGTTATTATAAACGCTCTATGGGACCATTCATAAACAGTGTCACACTTTCTTTCAATATATTTGAGCCCCCTCCCCCCCTTTGTCACAAAATCACACTCTCCAACACAACCCTATCCCCTTTGCCACGTGTCACGCTATATTACATGAATACTTGCAGTGTGTGCAACGTACTTACAGTGTTGCAGTTCAGAAATAAAGTACTTACGTTAAAGAATCACATTTTTAGTTTTATTTTTTAACTTTTAACGACATTTGTGGGCATAACAATAAATGATAATGATTACACGTGGACTTAAATAGCATAAAATTAGATTAAGGTTAAAATAGAAAAAAGATAATTAGTGCATAATAGTGAAAAATAATTAATTGACTTCTGAAAAATGACCCGCACTTATTTAGTTTAAAAGTAAATACCGAAGAAGAGTTTCTTTTAAAATTTTAACTAGAAGTGACTTCAAACCTTAATAAGCATCCGTATTTTCAATATAAAATGAAATCAATGGAACTTTAAAATCAAATTATGAAAATAAAAAATTATCAAAAATAAGTTTAATCTGCTGGTTTTTTACACGTTTTTATAGAAATCAAAATGTGTAATGTCACACTTCTTGTTATCCCCCCCTTGTCACAATCTCTCGACCCGCCCCCCCCCGCCGCCCCACCCGAAGTAGTGTGACATCATCCCCTATGAAGTTAAAAAACGAAAAAAGGAGGAGTAATAAGCAGTTTCTCAGCATGGGAGGAAGAAATAAAAAGTTGAAACTAAAATTGCAAAAAAAAAAAAAGAGGAGGGGGCAGCTAAAATAATGTTTCGAAAAAATTAGATAAAAACAACCATACCTCTCCTGCTTCAGGGTTTCTTCCCAAAATAGGACAAAATACTTTCACCTTTTCTTTTACTCATAATCAAAATTTGTGCGCAGGCGAGCAAAGGAGACTTTTGCAAGACCACAAGAACCCACTAAATTCCCAACTGCCAAGGTCAATCAAGGTCTCTGTTTTATTGTGCAAAATGGTTGGGAAAAAAAGAGAATATGATTCGAGGAGAGGAATCCGCAAAGGGGCAAGAGCCCTCCCCCCGCCCCCCTTGTCGGAAGCGTTTCTATGTTGATTTGATTTTACGAATTGCTAGTTTAAAAAAGAAAATAAAAGAACTAAGATTTGTTCCAGCAACAACAGCACAAACATCCATTTCCCGCAATCGTAGAAGCAGGGGTCCATTAGGCATTAGCTTACTTCCACAATATGGGTAGTTAGAGTGTCGCCATTTCCACGAATGTAACCTTCGGGCAAGGATGGACAAAGCACCAAACTGTTGTACGTATATTTTTATGGCAGATGTGGTTCCATGAGGCTCGCATTTTGCGAAAAAAGGATCACTATATTTCCTGTTTTTGTGTGGTCGGGTGATTAGAACCATATGCAGTCCTTAGGCAAGGAATCAATCCGTTATCTGTTGATGACACGCGGGACCTATCCTCTGGAGAATTGAGAGAAAAAAGGGTCTTTTTTTGTGTTCTGGTTTGTAGGCCCTAGATGTTTGTACCGCCGTTTGTCGTTTCCCCATTTGTAAAACAGAGGACCCCCCTTCCCGCTCTCAAACAGGTTGGTTCAAAGAACAAAATCTAATCATTATTTTTTTTGTTTAATTTTTTTTTTCCAGACAGGTTAAAAATTTCGAAAGTATTTCGGGGGAGGGGGACTCGGGTCCATTGCCCCCCCCCCCCCTTGCTTACGGCTTTGCCTACAACACCAGTTTATCAGAAAACAAACCTCCATCAAAGAGGAGAATATTTTCCAGGAAACTGGTGCGATTGTGTTCCCAAATTGCTGCCTTTGGGTAAAAAAGACATCAAGAAGGTAAGAAAACCATCTGGAGTGATTGAAAGGATCTCTGCTGTCTGTCTGTGTGTGGTACGGTGATTGAAGCCACCTTTCGCTGTAAAATTCCTAAAGGTGATAAGGGGGTTGATTATAACCAGATGAAAAGTCCTCTGTAATATGAGCTACGTACTTTGGTCATGATCACCCTTCAGAAAGAGGAAATAAAATCATATGCATATGTGTTTATTTTTCTTAGGGAAAAAATAGATATGTGCTTTGCAAGGCGTAGCCAGAATTTTTTTTGTGTGCCTAATAAATGTGCCTAAATAACTAAATACAAAATAGGGGGGGGGGGGGGTGAATCCCCAAAACCCTCCCCTGGTTACGCCTATGGCAGAAGTCACTTAAAATTATGTTTATAATCCTTTAATATTACTGTTATTAAACTGAAAAGGTAAGTTATTGAAGGAAAATGCTACGCATTTTGATACTAAATGAGTGATGCATGAATCTGAATTTTTCAACTGCAGAAACTGAAGCACATGGCTCTCACAGCACAATGGTAAAAAAGAAAAGAAAGACATTGCACATCTGTAACTATTTTGCGATTTTCTTTCAAGCTATAGACGATACAAAAGGCTATCCCGTTGCGTCTTAACCCCCCCCCTCTTCCCAACAAGTTTACATCCCTCGGTTCTCTCGGAATTTTAGAACCAAAAGAAATAGCAACCCCTCCACCAATTCCGAGAAACTCCAGTTCAACTTTGGCTACAAGTGCAGACTCGCCCCTAAATGACGATTGACAGATGCATCCCCCCTTATCACGTGACTCTCCGGTTCAGTTTCAGTTTCTCACAGAATGTGAACTAGTGGTGGACCGTGCTCCAGGCCCCGAGAGTCTTGCCCGTTCTTCTCCTTCAACGTCCATCTCCACGATTTTGTCCGAGGAAAGAGATGAGGGGAATTCTACAGCTTGTCTCCTATGTTGTTCACACGAAGTAAAAAAAAATTCCAAGCCCACAACCAGATTAACTTGACATAATTTCCACCAAGTCGAGGAAAAAAAATAAATAAATAACTAAATACCCAATGGGGGGGGGGGGGGGTTGAACCCCCAAAACCCCCCCCCCCCCCCTGGTTACGCCCTTGGTCGTTGCCAATTTATATATAGATTTATCAGTATTTTAAGATATTTTTGACGGTAAAGTATTTGTTTTTTTTTTCAGTTAAAACTCAATGTTACTAAACAGTTCTTTAAGCATAAACCATAGGTAAAATGTGATTTTAAGTATTTTCCCGATGATCGAAACAAGAAATAACATCCAAAAATCACACTAAAAATATTTTTGAAGAATTCGACAGGGGTAACCTGTATTTGTTAACGACAACTAATCTTGAGCTGGTACTTTGCTGGAATTCTTGCTTTTCTGAGGACTGAACGATATTTCTGAGTTTCCGTATATCGTATATTTATAAAAATTCCAAACTCTCCTTAAAAATTCCAAAGTCTCCTTTCACTTAGTAAATTCTTTTTGTACCCCAAAATTCTACTTGGGGAAAAAACTCATCGTCTCAAAACTGTTCTTGTCTTGTCAAACCTGCTAAGGGACCATTCCTAAATGATGTCCCACTTTTTTCAATATATTTGACCCCTTTGTCACTAAGTGTCACACTTCAAAAGACCCCTACCCCCCCTCCTTTGTCACATATCACGCTATATTACATTAGCATAAAATAAGTTTAATTTGCTGATTTTAAATGTTTTTACAGAAATCAGAATGTAAGATGTCACACTTCTTGTTACCCCCTCTCCTCCCCTTGTCACAAACTGTCCCACTTTCTTGTACCCCCTCCCCCCTCGAAGCGTGACATCATTTATGAATGGCCCCTAAATGTATCTGCCGTGAAAGTTTTCACTTAACTTCATCAGAAATTAGCAAACTAATCACGAAAGTTGTTCAAATAGTGTGTCTTTTTTTTTTTAAAAAAAAGAACCCTATAGAAACACACTTTTGGACTTTACCAAGTGGGTAATTTCAAAATTTTCTAGGGGGGGGGGGCAGAGGGTATAAACTCAATGTATATTGCATAAAAAAACAACAAAATACATGTGCAGGTAAACCTGCAAACACTCTCAATAATAGAATCCTTATTTCCGACGACTCTTCAATCGTCAAGAAAATTTCGTCATTTAGAACGATTCTTTCCGCGCGCGATCACGTGACTTAAAAAAGTTACTGCACACATATCGCTCATTTGACGAAAGGTTTACTCGGAGCATATTTCACGAAGCCATTTCGTCAAATACGCGACGAGAGTTTCGTGAGATTTGAGCATGAGTTTCTTAAGAGTGAAGTTGACCATCTTTGTAAGTTGGCCACCTGTCTAAAAGTTCACCACTAAACTCAGGAATGGAATGAGTCCTATATTATTTAATGTAGAGAAACCTTTAACTTGACTACCTAATTGACCACCTGTCTATATTGACCACTTATGTACGCCAAATTTGGTTCAGTGTATTATAAAAAAACATTTTGTACACTTTCAGAAACGCATGCTCAAATCTCACGAAGCTTTCGTCGTATTTGACGAAATAGCTTCGTGAAAAAGGCTCCGAGTAAAACTTTCGTCAAATTTGTGAAATTTGTGTAGTAACTTTTTAAAGTCACGTGATCGCTAAGAAAGAATCGTTAAAAATGACAAAATTTTCTTGACGATTGAAGAATCGTCAAAAGCGAGAGCTCTATTTCGGAGTGTAAGTTGACCGCCTAACTATATTTATTTGTTTATCTATTTTAGCAAAGATAAGAAAAACCTAATAGCTTCTCCGGGATATTTTTTATGCTATAATGTTAGACCAGTATTTGTCTGGATCAGTATTTCCCAAACTAGGGGTCGCGACCCACTGGTGGGTCGCCAGCGAATATTGAATGGGCCCTCGCCACTGTATGCATTAATTACAGTTAAAAAAAAATGGAAGTCTGCAAATAAAAGTAACTAAAGGTGAAGTTGAAGTTAAAACTTTAATGAAGAGAAATAAAAAGCAAATACATCCTTCCCCTTTGAAATAACTTTGTAAAAAACCTGGCAGGTGTAGGTATTTAAGTGATAAAAAAAATGCATGTAAGTTGTGTTTCTTATTTCAACAGTCTTTCATTCATATTGGTAACACTAAATAATTTTTTTATTTCAATTAGAACAAATAAGACAGCATTAAGTAGTTCCACGACTCGCCACTAGGGAATCTGAACATTACCAATTCTTATGCCCTCTTTTCTCTAAGACAGCTGAGAGGCGGGTACGAAGTTTGGAAAAATTTTGTTAGAGGGGTCGGAGACCAGTTAACTTTGGGAACCACTGGTCCGGATGGATGAAGCATCAATATAAAGTTTGCCTAAACCTCTGTGTAAAGTTAAGCATACGGGAAAACTACTTTTGTTGTTGTTGTTACTAATCCCCCTGGCATAGGAAATCCTACCAGGTCCAGAAGATCAATAATCCACTGGCTTAAGGGTAATTATGCAACTTCATTTAGAGCGAGGCACCACGAGGGCTGAAGTCTGACTTTTACCTCAAATGTTGTGGTCTCTTAATTTTGAACCAGATCCCAGATGGGAGCCCGTCACCTGGGTTTGGCACTCCCAGAGGTATCGTTTCACTTGGAGGACATTGGAGCCACGACCTATTTACCGTGCACCAGCTCCCTTTAGTGTACACGGCTGGCCCCTACAGGAACCAGCCGTGAGAGGTTGTCACCCTCCCAAACACTGACCTAAGTCGATGTTGCTTCACTTTCGGTGCTCTGCGGGAACCGAGCTTCTACCGACTGATCCACTGCGGGACACTACTTTTGTTCTTTAAATAATTTTCTTCTTTTTCTTCTAATTGATCTAGCCATTTTGAAAAATTATGTGTTTCTAAGGAGTATTTACCATCAAAGAAGTAAAATAACATATTTATCGTTATTTTGACTAAGCGCTTTAATTTTAAAGTTGTATAGGACATTGTACGCCATTCAGACTAAATTTATCTAACGATATTTTAGATAATTGCGAAAAAGAGCGAATTACTACTATTAAAGTAACGTTAATACATGAGGTTATACTTTTTTTGTCGCAAATGAAAGAACGCATAGTGAAAGAAATTACAAAACAAAAACAAAAGTCTTCACCTTTTTTAAGTTGACCACTCAAGTGTTGCACCGCACGTGGTCAACTTGCACAGGTGTCACTGTACATAGTTCTTAGTATCCTCTCATAGAGAAACAATAACCTTTGGAGTCTTAAGCATGGTTCGAAATTAGCGGGCGTTAGTCTTATTTTGCAACTAAAAGTTCCCATTTGACGACCACGATTTCACATCCAGTCGTCACTTTTGAAGCCTAACCTTTCATAAAATTTAGTTTGACAACCACGATTCGAACCAATTCGCCATTTAAAATTTTTTTTTTAATCTAGCATAACTTCAGTTATATTTTTAGTACGTATTTCACCTACTTTTCTATATTTCGTAACTTTTTGACCTTCAAATTTTGAATTGTGAATTTTGACTTGCAAATCAAATACGTAACACGAGACTGTAAGTAACACTTAAAAAAAATAGTTAAGCCAATTAACTCATTTTTTTATTAGGCACCGGTTAAAATCAACGCTTATATTGATTCACATATTTAAGTAAAATTAACAATTCTTCTTAAAAGTTACTAATATTGAGCATTCTCTTACTTACCAATAATTTTCTCAGTAAGGTTGTAATGACTTGCGATATGCACAATTTTGTTCAGTTACCACTTGTTCTCTCTTCCCAAGCGATTTTAATTATTTTAAAATTACCCCTAGCAGATCATTTTTGGCAACTAACACAAAAAAGCAAGGTGCCAATGACTCCTAACTTTTACATCTTAATTTCGAATACTGGTCTTAAGTCAGACAAAATAACCTAACCACCATATTGTCATCCCTGTCTTTGACATTAGCTTCTGCAGAATCAATGACCGCCGCCATATTCAAAAATAGCTGTGCACGCCACACGGACATCATCATTAAAGGACACATTCACGCATAGAGAGGAAACTGTTCTTCCTTTTCAAAAGAGTCTGCTATTTCATTTGAATGCGCCGCGGAAAATGAATCGTTTTCCATATCACTTGTTACTTACTAGCCTGATACATGCGAAGACGGAACTCTTCGAACGTTACGTCACGGTTAGGCCGTTGCTGTCAAGAAAATTTCTTTCTATGCAAAGATGAGGAACGTTAAATTTAGCGGCGTCGACTCCGGGAATGCTAGGATGCTTGGGGACCCCATTTTTCTTAGGGACCGTTTATAAATGATGTCACACTTTTTTCAATATATTTGCACCCCTGCCCCCTCTGTCACTAAGTGTCACACCTCAACGAACACCCCCCCCCACTCCCCTTTGTCACATGTCACGCTATACTTTTTCTTTCCGATGGGGCCGCGGTGTTGGGTCCTACAACCATTGCAGACCTAGTGCGTTCCCCAGTAATGGTACCATCTCTTTCAGCGGCACCACAATGAGTGCGGTACCTTCGCCGCAAGAGAATTTTGACGTTCAGTTACCACTAGATGGCGGTACCTGAGCTCTCATTGATGCAATATGCACTAGGAATTTAATTTAGCTGACAGAATCCAAGCCAAATGTCTATTCAAGGGATCATTTACATGCCGCATAATCATACGACATGGGCGCGGACGATTTTCTGCATCTTGAGCATCCACCGACTCGACCGAAGGTTCGAACCCGCGATCTTGGGCGTACGAGGCCTGCTGCCTTACCACTACGCCACCCTGTCGGCTGTCACGCTATATTACATTAGCATAAAATAAGTTTAATTTTCTGATTTTAAATGTTTTTATAGAAATAAAACTGTACGATGTCACAAACTGTCACAATTTCTCGAACCCCTTCCCTCCCTCGAAGTGTGACATCATGTATGACCCTTAAGCACAATCAGTTACTTCGAAAACCAGGCGCCATTGGTTAAATCCTTAGCCTTCGATCATTTAGTTTTTTAAGCATCCATCAACCCATGTTTCATTATTTCGCCGACTTATCATTTTACTCGATAACCCTTTAACGAAATGATAACTTCGATGATTGATATGTCTACCAAATCAAAGAAATCAACACGTGGTTCATCCATTAATGATTCAACATAATAGTGCACTTCGTTACACGACCGTCACTTCAGTATTTTCATTTTCCCAATGGGGAAAATATAATTGATTTTTAAAGAAATTTCCATGTTATTTACTTTACATATTGCAAAAGATAATTTGTATGTAACCCCCCTTTTTTAGCCTACTTTCCCGTAAAAGTAAAAAAAAAAAAAAATAATAAAGCATGAAAGAAGGCTTAATGTATCGTAAAAATATCGTTAAAAATAAAGAAAAGTTAAAAAAAAAGTGAAGTAATTAAATAAAGATTGAAAAATAAAAAATTTGAAAGTAGGGTTTTGAGATGGGGAAAATGTGTGTCTGTCGGTCTGTCCCCCCCTAATAACTTTTGAACGAATAGTCCGATTCGAAAAATTCTTTTTGCATTCAAAAGATTTCGGCGAGGACATCTCATTTCTATATTTTACTTTTTGATTTAAATAATTTTCCATTCAATTTTGAACAGTTAAAAAAAAATTAACATTAGCGCCTATGGGCGAAAGTGAAGCAAATTATGTAAACTCTGGGTACAAGATCCATATTCCAATGAACAAGCTTACTGGAAGAAGCGCTTGGCGTGAAATATCAATTTGAACAGATTTTGTTCATTTTTGAACAGTTCAAAAAATTAACATAGCGCTTACTGGGAAATTTCAATCCTATATAAATCCTGATCTAACGAACCGATTTGCTCGGAACAAACTTTATCGGAAAGCTCTTATAACGTAGAACATGTACAAATAGAAAGTTCTTCCAGAACTAACGAGCCTATTTTCCTATTAAAATTTTTTATCGGAATTTTTAAGGATATTTCTCAGTGAATAAATGAATGAGTGAAAGAATGAATCAATGAATAAATGAATGAGTGAAAGAATGAATCAATGAATAAATGAATGAGGAAAAGAATGAATAAATGAGGGAATAAATACATGAATGAGTAAATGAATGAATAAACATTTGAATCAGTAAACGAATGAATGCATAAATGAATGGCTGAATAAAGGAAAAAATGAATGCGTGAACGAATATGTATTGTCTGTTGAAAAAGTTATATTTGAAAAAATTAAGAACTAAAGCTAAATGAGAAAGAGAGAAAAAGAGATAGCTAGATTATTAATTTGAATTTGGTGTATACGGGAAAGTAGGCTCGTATAGTTCTAGACGGAACTTCTTGTTAACTTTCAAACAGGGTGCAAAATTAGAATGCAAAAGTTAGGCGTCATTGGCGCCTAGCTCTTTCGTTTTAATTACAAAAAATGTTTTGGCTAGGCTTAATTTTAAAATAATTAAACTCATGCCATACAATGTTGAGTCTGACTCCTCATTCGGCCGCTGTAGACTTTGACGAGAAATTATTATTTTTAAATGTTATTTAGATGTTCTTTGTTAACATCAATCTAATCAATAATAATCCAAATTTTAAAATAAAATGTACTCTTTCTCAGCTTTCACGTAGCTTCAGTTATTCGAAATTAAATAGTATTTTTTGATCGCATTAAGTTTCATTTAATTTGTATGTCAAGGGGTTAAGCAGAGATATCAACTGATAACTGTTAAGACTATTATGTAATGTGAAAAAGTATGCTAAAATATCTCAACCTTAATGTGGAAATTATTAATATGGAAAAAAAATGAATCATAAATCTATTTCTATTACTGACATTTGAGAACTTGATCATTTTACTTTAGTTTATTCATCCATCCAAATATTAATTTTAATCGGGGCTCAATGAAATAAATTATAAGTTAATCGGCTTATCTATTTTATCAATTTTTATACTTCACTTGTAAACAAAAATTCACAGTGCAAAAATGTGAAGGTTAAAAAGCTCCACAATAGTGACTGGTATAGTAGCCCTAGCGCTTAAATAAACTATAAGTTCCAAGTTAAAAATTTAATTCCACAGTTTCATTTACAATTTTTATTGCTATTATATTTTGTTTCAATTTTAATAAGGATTTAAACAATATATAATTCTGATAATTTCCTCAGAGTCAAAATCATAATTTTTTTTCCTAGTTAACGTTATAATAAATTATAAAATGGATGGAATATTGTATTTTCATCGGAAGACAAGTTTGTGTGCAAAGTTTGAAGATAATTTATGCAGTTACAGTGATCAAAAAATGCGTAACAAACTTCCGTGACGAATCAAGTTAAATAAAACTGTAAGAAAAACAAAGATTAGATGGGGTATATTTATAAATATATAATTTTATAAAGTTAGATGGAAAGAAAAAAAAAGGGAGGAGGAGGATGAAGAATAGGTAAAATATTGGGGTTGTTAAACTAAATTTTTTACAAAAAGTTAGAGGCCAAAAATGACGACTGGGGGGAGGGGGAATCACCGGTCGTCAAATGGAAGTTTTCAGGTGCAAAATACGACTAACAACCGCTAAATTCGAGCTCTGCTTTCAAATGTTTTCATCGTTTCACGCCATTTGTGTTAAAAACAAAATGGACCTAATCGTTTGCGGTGATTAACGGTTACGAGTTTCAATCCTTTTGAAAGGGTAAACAAAATCCGCGCCTTATAAGGCGTGTAAACAAAGCATGACTACCAACTGATTTTAGCTTTCAGGATGTGTCGTAAAGCCAATAAAGTGGATAGGTAAGTTTATTCCATTCTTAAACTTAATTTACAACGTTCTACTTAACGAATTTCTTATGTAACGCAGTTTTTGCATGGAATGACGCGACTTCGTAAAATAGAGACTGATGGACTGTAATTGTATCATTTATATTTCGAAAAGGTAACATCCCGATTTTGAACTCTCAGTTTTAATTCCTTAAATTTCATGGCATAATTAATCAAAAATCGTTAAAAAAAAAAAACTAATACTGCTTTTGCCCACCAAAATATGTTTACATGCAAAAACGAATACCCTGGCTAAACACTCGATCATAGCTTTTGATTTTCAATGACCTTGATTTTAGCTGTAAGGATATGTTGCTTGCCTAATCTCTACTATTTCAGTCTGCAATTTGTACTTATATACTATGGCGAATTAACTTAAAATTCTGTGATAATCTTCTAGATTTTACAGTCGTTTAGTTCATTATCTCTTGAAATTTCTACAATTTCAAAATTTCGGCTGCAGTTGGCCGAACAGAAGGGTTAAGACCTTTTAGGTTTCCGGATGCATGAAATTGCTTCGGTTATTGTGTAATTGAATTGCATATATTTGAATAAAAGTAAATTGTGTCAAAAAACTTCAACGAAAGCATTACTCTTTTTAACTTCCTTTAATATTTTAAATGCTATCGGGATTAAGTGTACAATAACAAAAAAAAAAAAAAAATTTTTCTACCGTCCAATTTCTCAAACAAAAAATTTTTTGATAAATCCCGGCCGTTGCCTTCTTACGTTTTCCCTTCATTGTTTTATTTATATAAAAAGATCCTGCAAATTTTCTTTTTTCCCCAATAAGAATGTTTAACACGGAAACGGACAAACTTTAACAATGATATCTGATTTCTCTCAGAAGGAAAACTCGTATTTAATTAAGAAGACTAATTAATGCCATTGTTCAATAATCCCGTGTCCAATAAGTTAGTTTTTATTACTCTACGTCCGTGATAGTATCGTCTGCATTCTGAATAATTCTGGAGTTTAACTTTCACTCTTGATACAAAAAATAAGAAAGAAATTTAAGATTGCGCGCTATGAGCCGGATATAAAAATAATAGATTTAAGAAAAAGATGACTACAAAAAAAATAAAAAAAGAAAAATAGAAAGCTACATATACTTAATACTGTTCATCTAAAAGAAATAATATCCTTTGCGAATTTAAAATTTATTACCGTATACATGAAAATATTCTTCTTACATTATCCATTCAGGCACATCGCTCAATTTTGCTATATTTTCACCATAAGTTTAGATTGATGAAACAGAACATGATTGCTTACCCATGGATCAGAATCCATGGGTAGACAATCTCATCTAAATTTTCGTATATACTACAGTTTTAAAACGATTTTAAAATTATATCAGGCCCTTCATAAAGTTATCAGGATGTTTTAGATAGATAGATGGTTATGAGGACGCGTTATGCAGCATAGCTAAAAACTGGAATATTTTAGTTTGAAATTCTAGGTGCACTTTATTTTTCGGATGTACGGTAATGGTTCCCAATTACCGTACCAATCTATTATACGATACGGTTCCCAAACTTTTTGAACCTACGGCGCCCTTGAATTAGAAATATATTTTAGCGGCGTCCCTGCTCTAAATCGGCTATTTTTGGTTATAACAAAACTTAAGTGCCTATTTAATAAATGTAGAAGTAGGTAGTATGTAACAATTATGCATACCTTACACAAATTGTTTTGTGGTAGGTAATAAAGTGCAATTTATATGTCCAGGTCAGAGGTCCACCGTGGCGCCCCGGGGAGTCGCGGTGCACACTTTTTGGGAACCACTGCGATAATGTAAATCGGTTTCAAACTGTGGAAAGTTTTACTCTTTAGTGTTTTCGATCTTAATATTTTAAAATTGTTTTCGCAATCATAAAATACATAAGTATTACTGATATTTTTTTTGGCGGGTTAAGTTTATTTGTACTTACACGCCACGTAACATATCCGCTCCATTTCCAGGTACGCTTTATACGTCGGAATATACGATAATGTAAATCGGTTTTAAACTGTGGAAAGTTTTACGTTTTAGTGTTTTCGATCTTAATATCTTTTTAATGTTTTCAAAATCATAAAATATCTATTACTAATTTAAAATTACGTGTGTTAAGTTGATTTATACTTTTGTTTGATTAAAACTAAAAAAAAAAATTTCTATTATCGTCTGTACACTGAAGTTAATACTCAGTAACATTTTGTGCCTGCATAAGCTGACATCAAAATGTTCAACGTTCCTTTTTTAATGTGTTTTAATGATGTATTTCTTGGAAAGAATATTTTATTTTATTTTTTGAACGGAATTCTAACTTTTAGTAATAGCTGAAGTGTGTTTTAATGGAACATCATTTATTGCTTTTCATTCAAGTAATTTTTAAACTTAAAAAAAAAAAAAATACAATTAGCTTACATTCGCATCAGAATTCCGTTACTTACGCAAAAAATTTTGCAGCTTGCAGTTGTTATTTGCGTTTTCTACAACCGAAAGTTGCAAAATAATTCCCATTCAGTTTTCCTTTGCCATTAAATATTATCTTAAACATAAATACCCAAATTACTTGAGCTTTTCTTTTAGAAATAATGTCTTGCATTCTTGTTCTACATCGTTCGTAAGTGGTCGTACGTGCTGCCTATTACCATTGTCTGATCAAATTATATCTGATAACCGTTTTCCCGTCGGCTTCAGACGCAAGGCAGTTCATGGCACATAATCGATGCGATTGTAAAGGAAACTTTTATCTAACCTCAACTTCAAGCAGCAGCGTGGTATCTATAATAAGTCCAGGGGCACCCCGACGATCGTAGGGGGGGGAGGGGGAGAACAGAATCGGTTCCCTCAAAATGAGTCGGATATCCGGTATTCTTCCGATTTTTTAACTATCAGTAATCTGAAAGATTCGGCTATCCGGTATTCTGCCGATTTTTAATTATCGGTAATCTGAAAGATTCCGTTATCCGGTATTCTACCGCTATCATTAATCTAAAATATTCGGTTATCCGGTATTCCGCCTATTTTTAGCTATCATTAATCTAAAATATTCGATTATCCGGTATTCTGCCTATTTTTAGCTATCAGTAATCTGAAAGATTCGGTTATCCGGCATGTCAAATTTGATGTTAACATTTAGTTAAATACCGCGTTTTGATGATACATGTTAGTTACAAAGTTACAATTCATTTGGAAACTGGGTTATGTTTATAAAAATGCATAAGGAATTTATAGGTTTCGAACATCCCAGATATCCGGCAATATCAATATTTGATGTTAAAATTTAGTTAAATACCGCGTTTTGATGATACATGTTAGTTACAAAGCTACAATTCATTTGGAAACAGGGGGATGTTTATAAAAATGCATAAAGAATTTATAGGTTTCGAACATCCCAGATATCCGGCAATATCAATATTTGATGTTAACATTTAGTTAAATACCGCGTTTTGATGATACATGTTAGTTACAAAGCTACAATTCATTTGGAAATAGGGGGATGTTTATAAAAATGCATAAAGAATTTATAGGTTTCGAACATCCCAGATATCCGGCAATATCAATATTTGATGTTAACATTTAGTTAAATACCGCGTTTTGATGATACATGTTAGTTACAAAGTTACAATTCATTTGGAAACTGGGTTATGTTTATAAAAATGCATAAGGAATTTATAGGTTTCGAACATCCCAGATATCCGGCAATATCAATATTTGATGTTAAAATTTAGTTAAATACCGCGTTTTGATGATACATGTTAATTACAAAGCTACAATTCATTTGGAAACAGGGGGATGTTTATAAAAATGCATAAAGAATTTATAGGTTTCGAACATCCCAGATATCCGGCAATATCAATATTTGATGTTTCCCGAATCCTGACCTTGCCCTCTCCTAAATAAATCCTGGGTGTGTTACTCAATACATCCATTCGCCTAATTTAACGAACTGTTCTGGCTTATCATGTTACTGTTATTATTTGTAGAAAAAGGACCAATGCCAATTGTGCATAACTTTTCTGAGATTGCAATTCTGAACCCAAAAGGATAAAATGTTTTTATAAAAAGTGAAAATCCCCCCTCAAATGCAAGGACCCTGCAACTCAGACAATTTTTGTCTCAGGAGAGGCACTAGAAATTTTTTAAAATCTTTTTTTTTTTTTTACTATTTCAAATTCATCTGAGATTAAATAACGTTTTGGATTGTTTTAAAATCTTATGCAAACATTACTGTTTTTAAAGAAATTATATTTTTGGCAATAATTATGCAGTTGTCTTATCACCAAGGCCATGCTATCCTAGTGGTGGCCAGCCCGCTGAAGACCCACTATGTATTTTTGGGGATACGCGCATGTAAAATCCGTGTACCCCACTATTTCGCCCCCGGATGCAGGGCATCTAAGGCCTAGTGATAACCGGGTTGCAGGTTGGGGGATAAAAGTTGTCTCATCCCTCAGTCCCAGCTAGTTTAAATAAATCATCTGGAATAATTTAAAAAGTCATACAAATAAGGAAGAGTCGTTAGTTCACGAAGAAGAACAATATTCAATTTTGCATTTACAGTCGTCTTCGCTTTTTTGACTTACGACCCTCTAGCCCTGGCGGCACGATTAACGTTAAAATAATTTTCGGAACCTACTATCACCCTTCTATAAACACAATCTACAAATAGAAAGCAAAAATACTGATATTTGGCCAACGAAAATCAAATTTCATTTTTCAACAGCTGTTTCCCAAAACTCCCATTTTTTGCGTAGAAAAAGATGTTCCTTTTATTGCGAAACAAGTTCGTGCAATTTTTTCTTGCTATTTGTGTTTCCGACGTTGAATCGTTACTTTTATTTCAGCACAAAAATGAAAACTTTACTGCTTATACGTGGATAGTGCAAACAAAACAAATTAAAATTGAAGCAAAATTTCTAAAAATTCACACAAAAGTTTTAATTTAAAAAATAGCATTGTTGGTGTAGTAATTTTTATCTGAATGTTTGAATTTGTTGAGACCTTTCGTCAATTATAAAGTAGGAAATTTATAAAAATAAAAAATAATTTAAAAAAATAGAAAGAAAGAAAGCAAAAGGAAGAGGCATCTCATCTTGAACGGAAGAATACCTCCTAATTATGTTGCTTCACAAGATTGGAAGCTACTTAATTTGAAATTCAATCTCTTCGTATAATTATGAGCAGTGAAGCATAAGAATCAAGCATCTTTTTTAATGTTGTTTCACAATTATTTGTTAAATCAAGTGTAATCACTCGCTACAAAATCCACAACATCTTTCTCCCAAACCACAGAAGCCGCAAGCTACAAAATATATTGTTCAATCTAGCTTGAAACTGTTAACAGCGTAAGTAATGAAAAAAAAAAAAAAAAAAACAAACTGTTATAGTTTTCAAACCTTCTTACATCACAACTCCAATTAAAGAGGCGAATGTGCAACGTAACCCATAACCGCAATGGAACAATTCGTATTACCCATATTCCACTTCATTGCAATTTTTTTTCTTTCTTTCGCGCCCTCTATTGTACGAGTGGGAAACAAAAGTTCACCTCTCAAGCCGAAAAGTTCACAAAGTGAGAAAAGGGCTGTTTATTCACTTTGTCCTGGGATAGGACGCCGAAATTAATTGGGAGGAAGTGAAGCGACAAAGCTTTTCGAAGGGTCTTATCTGATCTGATGCCAGCCTTTGTTTTAAAACTTACTTAGAAGGAACCCCATAATGCCTGAAGTAGGGTTGCCAGGTTGGTTTCATTTAAACCTCTTCATTCCAAGTGTACCCAAAATTCGAAAGCTAAAACACCCCATTGTTTTTGAAAGTAATCAACAAACAACTTACTTCGTTTTAAACATGGAAATTGAGCATTCATTATTAGTTAAACTAATTATTAATTAAAATAAAAAAAAATTCTTTTAGTTATTGTGTTTTGCAATCATTTTTAAATCAGAGAACCAAAAAATTGCGTCAAAATTGTTTGTGCTTAGTTCTGGGGTCTGAAGAGGTTGAGGCTGATGCGGGGCTATATTTTTTGCTGTGGGTTCTGTTGATCAATCCTAAAAGAAAATTGACAAAGGAAACTGATAAACGTATCACTGATATTTGATGTGGTAGTCTAAAAATGTCAAAGCATGACCCTATATCATCAGTAAACGAACACGGTTAATACATATTCATTTACTCATTCATTCATTCATTCGTTTCATTATTTATTTACTCATTCACTCATTTATTCATTCACTCATTTATTCATTAATTCATTCACTCATTCATTTACAAACATCCTTAAAAATCCAGATCAAAAGCTTTCATCGGAAAATAGCCTTGTTTAGTTCTGGATAAACTTCTTCTCTACACATCGCTTATAGAAATGAACAGTGTCATATTTGCAAAATGGACATTTTTCAAGAGAGGAGTTTGAACTTTTTACAATTTGTTTTATTTAATTACCTTATTTGTTTCAATGATTATTATAATCGCTTTTGTTCAAAAAATAGTCATTGTGTTCTGTAGTTCTCTCACATGATGGATGTTAATGGTGTCAAAAAAATTAGAAATAATTGTAAAAAATAATTATTACAGTATTGCACCAAAAGAATATAGTTAGCCTTTAGCCTTAATTTTTGAACATTTACTTACGGTAGTATTCCCAATATAAAAAGCACAAAAATCTGAAAAATTTGATATAGTAATAATAAAAAAATCGATTCTTTTGCAGATATGATACTCTTCATTTCTATAAGCGAAATGTCGAAGCATTACCCTGATTAATACATATTCATTTACTCATTCATTCATTCATTCGTTTCATTATTTATGTACTCATTCACTCATTTATTTACAAACATCCTTAAAAATCCAGATCAAAAGCTTTCATCGGAAAACAGTCTAGTTTAGCTCTGGAAAAACTTCGTCTTCTCTGTACATGTTCTACGTCATAAGATCTTTCCGATAAAGTTTGTTCCAAGCAAATCCGTCAGTTAGATCAGGATTTATGTGGGATTGAAATTTCCCCGTAGGCGCTAATGTTAAGATTTTTTGAAATGTTCAAAATTGAACAAAAATTGTTCAAATAGCTATTTCAATCCTTTAATAACTTTGTCTAAAGGAGCTAGGATCTCAGGTCCACGGTTTATATACTTTGCTTCATCTTTCCCCATAGAAGCTGATGTAACAGTTTATATCAGCGTCTATGGGGACGTCTATACAGAACTGTGCAAAATTGAACGAAAAAATGTTCAAAACGAAAAATAAAATATGGAAATTCGATGTCCTCGCCGAGTTCTTTTGAATGCAAAAAAAAAAAAAAAAAAAAGAAATCTTTCGAATCGGGCAATCCCCTCAAAAGCTATTGGGGGAGGAGGGCAGACAGACAGACAGACACACATTTCCCCCATCTCAAAACATGACTTTCAATTTTTTTATTTTTCATTCTTTATTTAATTACAGTTAAACTCGCTTAATACGAAATGCCAAAAATTCGCGAATTTGTTCGTATTTGCCGTTACTCGTAACAACGGTGAATAAGTAAAATTGTGCAAAAAAAAGTATTATAAATGTATGTTTATATTTTAAAAATAATTACTACTATTTATAACAACAAGAAGTTCCGTCTAGAACTATACGAGCCTACTTTCCCGTATACACCAGCTTCAAAATTATATTCTAGCTATATCTCTCTCTCTCTCTTTCTCGTTTAGCTTAAGTTCTTAATTGCTTCAGATATGCCTTTTTGAACGGTTAATACATATTTATTCAATCATTCATTTATTCAGTCATTCATGTATTTATTCGCTCAGTTATTCATTCATTCTTTTGCTAATTGATTTAATCATTCATTAATTCAAAAATATTCTTGAAAATCTCGATCAAACACTTTCATAGGAAAATAGGCTGGTTAGTTCTGGATGAACTTTCTATCTGTACATGTTCTACGTCATAAGAGCTTTCCGATAAAGTTTGTTCCAAGCAAATCGGTCCGTTAGATCAAGAATTATATAGTATTGAAATTTCCCCGTAAGGCGCTGTGTTAATTTCCTTTTTTTGAACTGCTCAAAAATGAACAAAAATTGTTCAAATCAATATTTCACGCCAAGAACTTCTTCCGGTGAGCTTGTTCATTGGAACTTGGATTTTGTACGCAGAGTTTACATCATTTGCTTCATTTTCGCCCATAGGCGCTAATGTTAAATTTTTTTGAACTGTTCAAAATTTAACAAAAAATTGTTCAAATTGAAAAGTAAAATATGGAAATGAAATGTCCTCGCCGTGATCTTTCGAATGCAAAAAGAATTTTTCGAATCGGACAATTCGTTCAAAAGTTATTAGGGGGGGGGGGGGGAAGCCCGACCGACAGACAGACCGACAGACACACTTTTTCCCCATCTCAATACCATACTTTCAAATTTTTCATTTTTCAATCTTTATTTAATTATTTAACTTATTTTTGACTTTTCTTTATTTCTAACGATATTTTCACGATACATTAAGTCTTCGTTCATGCTTTATTATTATTTATTTTTACTTTTACGGGAAAGTAGGCTAAAAAAGTAAAATAAATAGTGAAAATAACTAATTTTAAATCTTTCTAGTACATTTAGAAAAAGTAAACTTACCTTTTAAAATTTGACAATTTCGAAAAAACCAGTAACGGTTAGTTGTGTTTAGGTACATTACATTTTATTTTATGCAAACAAGAAAATTTTTCCTGAATACTGTCAGAAATTTCTAGTTTTTCTTAGCCGAAATTTGTATTTTAGCCTTCGTAATTTGCGTGAGATATTTAATGTCATCAAATAGTAAACCGAACTTAATGAACAAAATGTTCATTTTAGCAGTGATTTCGTATTAACCGTGTTCGTATCAAGAAAGTTCAACTGTACTGCACTTATTTTTGATTTTTCTGTATTTGTAACGGTGTTTTTACGATACATTAAGCCTTTTTTCATACTTTTTTAGCCTACTTTCCCGTAAAAGTAAAAAAAAATAATAAAAAAGCATGCAAGAAGGCTTAATGTATCGTGAAAATATCGTTAAAAATCAAGAAAAATCAAAAATAAGTGAAGTAATTAAATAAAGATTGAAAAATAAAAAATTTGAAAGTAGGGTATTGAGATGGGGAAAAAGTGTGTCTGTCGGTCTGTCGGTCGGTCTGTCCCCCCCTAATAACTTTTGAACGAATTGTCCGATTGGAAAAATTCTTTTTGCATTCGAAAGATCTCGACGAGGACATCTCATTTGATTTGAACAATTTTTTGTTAAATTTTGAACAGTTCAAAAAATTTTACCATTAGCGCCTATGGACAAAATTGAAGCAAATTCTGTAAACTCTGGGCACAAGAGCCAAGTTCCTATTGCAAGCTTATTGAAAGGAGTTCTCGGCGTGAAATATTGATTTGAACAGTTTTTGTTCATTTTTGAACAGTTCAAAAAATTAACACAGAGCTTACGGGGAAATTTCAACCCTATATAAATCCTGATCTAACGGACCGATTTGCTTGGAACAAACTTTATCGGAAAGCTCTTATAACGTAGAACATGTAGAAATAGAAAGTTTATCCAGAACTTACGAGCCTATTTTGCTATGAAATTTTTTGATCGGGATTTTCAAGGATATTTCTCAGTGACTCGATGAGTGAAATAATGAATGAATGAATAAATGAAAGAGTGAAAGAATAAATCAATGAATAAATGAATGAGGAAAAGAATGAATGAATAAATTATTGAATAAATGAAAATATAAATAAATGAGTGAATAAATACATGAATGCGTAAATGAATGAATAAACACTTGAATGAGGTAACGAATGAATGAATAAATGCATGGCTGAATAAATGAAAGAATGAATGAGTGAGTGAATGAATATGTATTATCCGTTGAAAAAGGTATATTTTCAATAATTAGAACTAAATATAAATAAGAAAGAGAGAGAAAGAGATAGCTAGATTATAAATTTGAATTTGGTGTATACGGGAAAGTAGGCTCGTATAGTTCTAGACGGAACTTCTTGTTTTAAAAAGTTTACGGGAAAGTAGGTTAAAAACCATTATAAAAAAGTCCTTTTGACAGCTGATATTTATTTCTTTAATTCTTCAGAAAGAAATAAGCGTAAAAATAAATATGTAGATAAATAAAAATTTCCGTAATGAACGTATATTTTCCTGATGCCAAAGGAACGTGCTTTTTTGTTGTCGTCCTTTCTTTTTCCAGCTGTTTTCTTTCAGGATATAATACTTCTTCCAGCGGAGAGTATAACTTTAGAGAAATGTAACCTCTGAGCCTTTTTGGATTTTATTTTTTCTTTCTAATCTCGTTTGCGGCCTGTTCCTTTAAATGTGGTTTGTAAAGAGGTTGTAGTTTCGGAATGTTCCACAATAGAGTAAACTTTGGAAGTAGTTTAAATGGTTGATTTTCTAGAAAAAACGTTTTTAATGGCTGAAAATAAATAACGGGTTTTTTTTTGTGAGTAGCGTTAGTTGCGGGAACGTATCTTCTTGATGAGTAAAATTGACCTATATTTGCCTAATGTGTAACTTGACAGAATATCATTAATTATTTTTTTGACATGACAATGAGTGATTAACCCTTTCAAGCACGAGTTTTTTTCGGAAAAACTTTTAAAAAAATGATCGAGGTTTATTTTTTGCCAGAAAATAAATATACAGGTATAGGCAGGGCCCGATTTACATTTTGAATCACTACAGGCACAACTCATGTTTGGGGGCCCCTCACGCAGCAAAATTTTTTAAATAACATTCAGCACGTGTTGGTAAAACTTGCCAGTCACACCAAAATTTGGGGGCCCCCAAAGCACAAAAACTAATTTGTTTTTCAAATGTCAAAGAGTCAGACTAACATTTGGGAGCTCCCAACGTACAAAATCAATTTTGTTCTTCAAATTTCAAATTGTCAGACCAAAATTTGGGGGCCCCCAAAGTGAAAATTCCTTTTGGTTTTAAAATAATTTAATAATACAAATTTTCTGTGAAGCAACAGAACCCTAACAGTTGGTTTTTGAAAGATGCTAATCTTAATATTTTTCTAAAAAATTTTAAATAATAAAAAAAAAATAATAACCAAAATTACGGGGCCCCCTCAAAGTGAGGTCCCTAGGGGCTCACGGGCATATTGGTAAATAAGGCCCTGGGTATAGTATAAATGAGCGGGGGTGGGGTAAAAGTTATATAAAAGAAATATTATACAAAACAAACAAAGTGCAAACGGATCTCAGACGGACGTCAGAAATAAAATAACGCGAGATTACAAGATCGCCCGAGTGAGACACGGGCAGTGCACATTTGCCGGTAACTTTCTCCCGTGTTAGACACGGGCAATTGCGTTAAGGGGTTACATTCTGTTCCGCGTAACCCATGGGTTCCGCAGAGATTCCTTAAGGGTTCCACGAAACTTGCAGAATTTTCTTTCAGCATTCAAGAAAGTCATTGGAAAAGCAGTGAATGAAGAGCAAATTATATGTTAAAATGTATGGAGAATTAAAAGCACACATTTATCATTGTAGCAGGGGTAATTGGGGCACTTGATTCCTTAGAAATATTAAAGCGAGAAACTTGCTTTTAAAAATATTTATGATCCCCAGATTTTAAAATTCGGCGCATCTGCTTGCAGCAAAAATTACGACCTAAAAGTCCTTAGCGGAATGTTCGTGCACTTTAAATGAACATTTTTCCCGAATTTGCCGCAAAATGCGATGCACTTTCAATGACCTGAACTTTGTTTTCAACTTATGATGTCGACAGAAAATAACTTCCACAAAAGATTAAATCCTCAATCCCACATACGAGTTCCACTTTCATTCATAAAGCCTGAAATTAAGTATCTACAATCATAAAAATCAGTTTCACTCGCCTCATTAAATTTTTACCTTTTAAAATCTCATTTTGGTTTAACTGCTAATTGTTTAATGTACTTTTCAAAACCAATCAATATATTTTCAAGCAATTTTCATTTTGTTTGCCAGTTTTCTATTTGTCAAATATGTGTTGCATTAAGCCTCTGACTGCTCCTCTTTTTTTAGCGAATTCGATCCGCTAAAAATTGGTCTACTTTGTACAAAATGTCCAAATACTTGAGAAATTGCATAATGACGTTTTAACGATGAAGCGTTAAAACGTCATTAAGACGTTGTAAATGAAGCAGAAAAGATGATATTTTAAATGCACTTAAAAAGCTCATGCCCCTGGAAATCGCGGGGTAATCAGTTAGAGGATCAATCTATCTATCTATCTATATTATTTCTGTAGCCTGTTTTTCTGTCGCTCCGCGATATCTTCCTTAGTCTTTTACCAAATTCCATGATAGACCCCTCATTTTGTTGTGCCGGCTAATGACGAAAAATAGACCCACGATCGAAAAATGGTCCGCTTCTCTTAAATTTGAGATTTAAAATCATCTAGGAAGATGTCTTTTAATGAATGCCGAATTGTGTTGTGTATGCTGGCGCTATCAAGTAAACAATCCAGTAACTCTTCTATTTTTATTGTGTAGAAAAATGGACAGTGTTATAGTCTGTGTAATTAGAATAGGCGCGTCAAGGTCGCGTTTCCTGTTTGTTGCCATGGAAACTCTGAAAAAGATAACCGCGCCAGAGTTTTTTTTTTGCACTGCAGTTAAGGCAATTGCATGACTACGCCTCCGATTCAAAATATTAGAACAATTGAGAAAAAGTAATAAGAAAGAATTTATTTTCCATTCATTCATTTTTGATACTAAGTAAATGCAATTAAATGTCTCATAAATTAAATCTGGAATGATTAGATAAGATTTTAACGATTTCAAAATATAAAATACAATAACTGAGCTATACAATAGCTTTCTGAAACACATCAAAATAATAGAATAAGATTTATATTGGTTCAAAATATTAGAATACTTTATCTGGCGCAATCTATTTTTGCCATTGAGAAATAAATCTGATTTGAATCCGCCTATTATTATTCGAACTAAAACAACAAACTTGCTTATCATGTTCCCCAAACCTACGTGGGGAAAAAGTTTATAGCACAGAAACCATGACGACCAGAAGAGGAAAAGGTTGAGTTGTGTGATCTTGACGCGCCTATTCTTATTACACAGACTATAGCTGCGTCTGTGTGTTAAACTTATTCAATCGTTAGGCTCTACACATTCATTTATATTATTAATGTGTAGTGTCTAACCGACCAACCGTAACTATATTTTAAGTAATGGAACTGTTTCGTTATTGTATTTTAATGCTAGGTATACTTATAATAAAAATAATTATCAGTATTATTTTATTATTTTGAATATCTAAATTATAGTGGAAAAAAATTGTAACAGCTATTTATACTGATGTGTTCAATGACATGTCTTCTCTTGTAAAAGCACTTTACTTTTTTTCTATTCTTCTTCTTAATGTCCTTTGTCCTAAATTAGTGTGGAATTACGCACATGTCTACTATTACCATATAATCAAAGAAAACAGGGGTTCCGCTGTAAAAATCGACTTTAAGAAAGCATTCCATGCAGCAAAGAAACCAGGAATCGCAGATGTAGAGGGATGTATAGCAACAGGTACTCCTCCCTCTCTGTTCCCAATCTCCCGGCCTTGATCCTGAAGTCCATTTTGTTAATAGTCCTCACGGTCGACGCCACGCCACACCCACACAGTCTAACGAATGGGGCTACGCCTCTCGCCGCGGATATTAATCGACACTTTTGATTGGGGCGATTAAATAAGCCAATAAAGCGTGAAATGCAACTTACAAATATACATGTTTTTTTTAAAGAATTTAGTTACTTATGGGAAGGGTTGATGTAAAGGTCGTGAAAAGAAAGCGAAAACAATAAAATAAAAAAGAAAACAGAAAGAGAGAAAAACGAGAGCTTTTTCTGATAAAAATCTATGTTGGCCATAAAATATTCTGTTTTTTTTTTAGCCTACTTTCCCGTAAAAGTAAAAAAAATATATATTAAAGCATGAAAGAAGGCTTAATGTACCGAAAAATATCGTTAAATATGAAGAGAAGTCAAAAATAAGTAAATTAATTAAATAAAGATTGAAACATAAAAAATTTGAAAGTAGGGTTTTGAGATGGGGGGGGGGGGGGAGTGTGTCGGTCGGTCTATCGGTCTGTCCCCCCCCCCCCTAATAACGTTTGAACGAATAGTCCGATTCAAAAAATTCGTTTTGCATTCGAAAGATCTCGGCAAGGACATCTCATTTCCATATTTTACTTTTTGATTTGAACAATATTTCGTTCAATTTTGAACAGTTCAAAAAATTTTAACATTAGCGCCTATGGGCAAAAGTGAAGCAAATTATGTAAACTCTGGGCATAAGAGTCGAGTTCTTATGAACAAGATTACTAAAAAGCTCTCGAAGGAAAATAGTTTTTGAGTCGAACAATTTTTGTTCATTTTTGAACAGTTCAAAAAAATTAACGGTACTTTTTCCTTTATCCCGGCGCAGGCGATAACGTAACCAATAATGATGCAACGAACGCCAAACGGAATACCTCCGCTGGTAACCTTTTGCGTGTTTTGTTGCCTTGGCGAGATTTGCGTCGGGATAAAGGAATTCATTATTAAACAGTTCAAAAAAAAAGAGATTAACATTAGCGCCTATGGGGAAATTTCAATCCTTTATAGATCATGATTTAACACAGGGGTTCTCATCCTTTTTTGACTTGTGGCCCCCCTTATAGGTACCAAATTTTATCATGCCCCCCCCCTCCTCGTGTAAACTTTCATTTTTCATTATGAAATTGCTTCTTCCAGTTTTGATAGCTGGTTTACTTTACCGTACATAAGAAATTCAAATCAACTGCTGATCTAATAGATACCACAGCATTCAACTTATATATCATTGAGTACAATAAGCACATTCATGTTTTCAAAGAAGAATGCAATCTGTCGTATATTATAGACTTGTAGTTTATTTGATCAGAATAGTGTGTAATATTTTTCCATTGGTTTGGAATGTGGATTATTTTATGAGTTTGAAATAATTGGTTGGTGGTCTCCTTTCGGAGGTTTATGGCTTCCCTATTTTACTATTTTTCCCTGTGGCCCCCCCGCTTTTTTCTGTGGCCCCCAAGGGGGCCATATAGCTCTCGTTGAGAAACCCTGATCTAACAGACCGATTTGCTTGGAACAAAATTTATCGGAAAGATGTTTGGCCGTAGAACATGTACAGATACGAAGTTGGACCAGAACGGAACAAGCCTATTTTCTTATGAAATTTTTTGATCGGGATTTTTAACGATATTTTCGAATGAATGAATGATTAAGTTAACGAGTGATGGAATAAATGAGTGAAGAAATCAGTGAATAAATAATAAAATAGATAAATGAATGTATGAAGTGAAAAATAAATAAATGAGTGAATAAATGCATAAATGAGAAAAATGAATGAATAAATAAACGAATGACTGAATAAATGAAAGAATGAGTGAGTGAATGGATATGTATTAGCCGTTGACAAAGGTATATTTGAAGTAATTAAGAACTAAAGTTAAATGAGGGGGAGAGAGAGAGAGAGAGAGAGTTAGCTAGATTATAAATTTCAAGTTGGTGAATACGGGAAAGTAGGCTCGTATAGTTCTAGACGGAACTTCTTGTTTTCTTTTCAATACTCGTGGCTCTTTTTATTTTTCTTTGCTCTTTTTCTCAACACTAAAAATTTTGCTGTTCGTTGCCACCAGTTTTGGTGTTCAGTTGTTGTAAACTTAAAAGTGTTTCATTTTTGATGTACTTTTAATTTTTTTACGTGGCTGTCTAAGAAAAGATAGACAGTATAACGCTTCTTAGCACATGAAATGTATCGAAATGTCATTGCGATTGCTCACTTCCATGAAAATAGAAAAATGAGCAATCGTCATGAACGTTCGACCCATAGATGACTTAACGCATATCATATGCTAAAAAAATCATTCTGCTGCCTGTATTGTTTTGGAAAGACACTTAAAAAAAATTCAAAATGTATCAAAAATTGAATAATTTTCAACTTGACACCAACAGAACGCCAAAAATTGTCTTCAGAAACACCAAAACGTGGGAAAACCAGGCTTGGAGTAATCGCGATTAAGTAATCGTAATCTCCTACAATCGATTACATTTTGGCGAAATCGTAATCGTAATCTGACAATGGCATATTCTTATAATCATAATCGTAATTGAGTAATCCCTCTTCTTGCATAATTTTAATCTTAATCTAAAGGGAAAAAATCTGTAATCCCTTATTAAATCAAAAATATAATAAAACATCATAAATTTTTGATTTGTGACACTGTTGCAAAAATGAGAGTTGTATGCATAATATATTCTAATGTCTCGCTAATCTAATCGTAATCGGTTATCATAATCGTAATCGATTACATTTTTTAACGACCGTAATCGCTGCCGTAATTGTAATTACTTTTTGGCAAAGGATTACAATCGTAATCGTAATCATATTCTCTTAATTTTTCTCTTTGTAATCGTAATCGTAATCGATTACGTTTCTTCGTAATCGACTCCAAGCCTGGTGACAACTAAAAGAAGAATTTTTACAGTGTGGGATTATGAAAAAAAATGCAGTCATTCAGGGTAACTTTAAACCATGAGGGGCAACTTTGAACCACTTTATATCTTTTAATATATTTGACAAAAAAAAAAAAAAAAGAGAGACTAGAAGGTCCAGTCCTGCCCTCAGGCAAATTGGTTACAAAATCAGTTTTCTACTCTTAGTTTTTAAATTGAGTCAAATATACTAAAAAGCATGACGTGGTTCAAAGTTAAGGCTCAACCCAAGGCTCAAATACCCTGAAGGTACACCGTAATATTCATCATTATACCTTCCTCAGCTCCTCTTACATTTTCTTCCAAGTCTGATTTTGTTTTAATAACAACTCTTGTCTTCTAAGGAGCGCTTGCAGGTTTTTCAGACATGATTGCTTCTAAATAATACGCGTGCTCGATTCCAAACCCGCCGGTATTTGGATTGGATCCAGAATGCGCTGGATTCTAATCCCGACGTTGCGGTTCCTGCTTTGATAAACGTAGGGGTTAAATAGTTGTTGTGACACATTATCTGTTTCTCATCAAGTTGCCAGTTGGGAGCTATCCTGGTTTTCTCCTATACAAAGCGTTAATGCGGGGGAAGCCAAACTCAGAAGATCCAGAGAAAAGCACTTGAGATGATCTGCTACAAAATATATCTGGAATTAACAAAGTGTCCCGCAGTGGACCAGTCGGAAGAAGCTCGGTTCCCGCAGAACACCGAATGTAAAGTAACATTGACTGAGGTCAGTGGTTTGGGAGGATGACAATCTCTAGCGGCGGGTTGCTTTGAAACCGTATACGCTAAAGGGAGCTGGTGCACATTAAATCCGTCGTGCCTTCAATGTCCTCCAAGTGAAACGATGCCTCTGCGGATGGATAACACCAGGTGACGGACTCCCATCTGGGAGCTGGTTCAAAAAATTACGATACGTCTCATAGGGGAAGTCGGACTCCTGCCTATAAGGGCCCCGTTAGACTCGGGGGAAGTCGGACTCCTGCCTATAAGGGTCCCGTTACAGCCGATACCAGAGCAGCGCGCCCATTCTTCCTCGCTTCGCACCAGCAGGAGACGACAACAACAACAATTAACTTAAGTTCGGTGCAGAATAGCCTGTTGACGTTCCTGAGCCAGTTCGTTGACCATTTTGAATTCGAACACTTTAATATGCATACTTTAATGAAGTGTGATGATTTACTCCTTGTACGTTTCATTTTAGTTCAAGCAGCGATCCTTTTTACTGCTTCTGAATATCTTGCATAATAAATACGTATTAAACTCCATAATTATATAAGTTTTGTTTTTCCGAACGCAGCGGCATTGATTTTGACAATTAATGTTCTAAAATTAAATTACTAAACATTAATTAATCTGAATTAATTGAATTTCGAATGGTAGCAAATTTATTGAAGTATTCTTATGAAGATTTGATTAAAAAAAAAGAAAACCGTGTCTTCAAGCTCTTGTCTTTTTCCTCGGAACCTTGAAAAAATTTTCCATAAAAATTCCACGACGTCAACTTTCGTCGTGCCGACCCGTTTCGCTGCGACCGTCACTGACAAACGACGACAGAATCAAATTAAGATTAAAAAGTATGAAAAAGCAAAAGATCTCGAACAGGTTGGTTCAGATGGAACGAGAGTTAACGGTATCCCTTTTTACCCTCGGTGTTTGAGATGACCTCTCTCTCAAGATACGGATTCCCGCCGTCCCAGGCAGAGCCTCACGTGACCCAGAGGACAGGTCATGGGGATTGTATGTCCCTCCACGACAGGAATTCGAAGATTACATTTGTTTAATTTATGCCGAGTCTGTTTTGGAAAGAATGCAGCTCAGCTAAGATTCGAAGAGCCTGGAAAGAATGAATTAGTGCATTTTTGGTATTTAAAACATGTTCACGAAATCTTCCGTTTTCGCTGTGGTATCATGGCAAAGGTTCGCTCAACATTTTTCTGTTGGGTTCGTCTTTTGTGGATTTGGAATTAGTTTGGTAAAAATTGCAGTTACTTTTTAATTATAACGTGATTAATTTTGTAAGAAAACTGACTGAAATATTTTGAATTTGAAAATTTAGAGGAAATATTGTACCTGCCAAAAAGTTTTTTTATCACAAACTTTTAAACACTGCAACCAAAACTTTAAAAACGTCCATTTCATCTCATGTTTTTTTTTTTGGATATGTTTGATCAAATAGAGGAAGAACTTTTAAGGAAATAGAAACAAATAGATACTTTTTTTGCTTTAGTACTTTTTACTTTGTAATTCAAGCAACGTCATTGGTCACGTGATAGAGATGAAAGCAATGTAAACAAAGGAAGCCGAAGCATCGCTTTACTTCGAGTTCGACAAATCTAATTAAGAACTAGGCCTAAATAAAGTTCTTCTGCATTACATAAAATTAACACTAAATACAACACTATAACTACTGTTATAATTAATAATTTTTTATAATGATTAAATTAA
Organism: Octonoba sinensis; assembly: GCA_038502835.1. Lineage (NCBI taxonomy): Eukaryota > Metazoa > Arthropoda > Arachnida > Araneae > Uloboridae > Octonoba > Octonoba sinensis. The sequence continues at coordinate 14,103,653 of CM076602.1, read as the reverse complement.
ATGTAAATTATAATTAGAAAAAAGCTGTGCAAATAGTCTAATTAATTTTAAGATAACTCATTTTGCCTAGTGCCCTGCTACGCAGAACTCAATTGAAAATCTTAGTAAACAAAGAGCGGATATCACGTGACAACGGTGATCGTGCATGAGATAATGTAACAAAAGATCAATTAATTCTCTTTTGATACATTTAGTTATCAAAATAATATTTTCTCATTTATTCAAGGTTTACTTTATTCAAGCCTTGAATAATATTTATTTTTTTTAAACGCTTAACTGTTGCTTGACTGTTACTCCGTGACTGAAACTTGTCACGCACTTGTAATGTAGGTTTGCGCAGCATGCCATTTTCTTTCACAGATATTTAGAATTATAATTTACATTAAATTCCGCGATTAATTTTTGCATGAACTATACTTTAAAACACCTACAATTTTTATTTACACTTTTTTCTAAATCTTTTGGCCAGATAAATTCAAATCATAACCATTTTTACTTATGTACTATATCCTGTGGCGTAGGTTTCCTGTTCCAGTGCCTTGCCATGTGCATTTTTTTTCCGTCAGTGGGAAACTTGATAGCATTCTCGAGTGACGCTTTTTTCGCTAGCTCCCCAGCAGAGGAATTCCTTTGTGTTTCCTTCTGACTGGGGATGCCATATATAACTGCCTTTTTTGAAATTGCATTTTGAAGTGAAGATTATCCTTACAAAAATGCGTTGATCGAAGTAATCAAGATGCTGTATATTTTTTTGGATAGTTTAATGATTGTATCCATTGACCGATCAAAGGAAACAAATCTCTTTTTATACTTAGAGATGGTATGATATAAATCAGGATCCCTGTGCTATACTTCAAATCTCTAAATGAATTTAGCTATATTGATGGACACTCATTAATTGATGACTGCTTTTCATGATGAAAAAATGCTATACCAATGAACAACTGCATCACGGACATTATGTGTTTTGAAACGAATATAGAAGAGCATTATGCAGCAAAGGCGCGCTTTCTGGTGATCAAGTTTTCCGCTGACGGAAAAAAAATGCACATGGCAAGGCACTGGAACAGGAAACCTACGCCACAGGATATAGTACATAAGTAAAAATGGTTATGATTTGAATTTATCTGGCCAAAAGATTTAGAAAAAAGTAAATAAAAATTGTAGGTGTTTTAAAGTATAGTTCATGCAAAAATTAATCGCGGAATTTAATGTAAATTATAATTCTAAATATCTGTGAAAGAAAATGGCATGCTGCGCAAACCTACATTACAAGTGCGTGACAAGTTTCAGTCACGGAGTAACAGTCAAGCAACAGTTAAGCGTTTAAAAAAAATAAATATTATTCAAGGCTTGAATAAAGTAAACCTTGAATAAATGAGAAAATATTATTTTGATAACTAAATGTATCAAAAGAGAATTAATTGATCTTTTGTTACAAGAAGAAACATTTTTACGGTTAGAAAGGAACTTTTAGTATAAAAAAAACACAGATTATTTATCATTAAATATCAACCTTGAAAATTTAAGAGTCAAATGATTCTTACTGAATTGTGCTCATTTAATAAGCAAAGCAAAGTTTTCTGAAATTAAAAAACAAAACTTTGTCCATCGCCTGGCTCCATGACGTATTTGTTTTATAAAATAATTTTAGAAGTTAGTTACAAAACACTTTACTGTTTATGAAACTGAGTAAATTATACCTTAAAATATCGTGGTTTATTAAGACTAGACTGGGGACGACTCACGGTTTTGGAAATGCTGCAATGGAGGTGCTGGATAGTAAGAAGTAGGAAACGTTGTTTTCATGTTAAGAATAACAATAGTATTATGAAGAATCCGTTACTGGTGGTCTTCATATTTGTGGTAGGTTCATTGTTCGTTTATGCAATCGCGAACTTGTCAAAAGTCAGTTTTGACACCCTCCCCCAGAAGGTCCGTTACTCGTTATTCGAACTCGAACGTCACTTGGAGTTGGCACCCCCAGAGGTCTCGTTTCACTTGGAGGATATTGGGGCCACGACGGATGTATCGGGCGCCAGCAGCTCCCTTTAGCGTACCCGGACCCAAGCAACCAGCCGCGAGAGGTTGTCATCCTCCCAAACACTGACCCCAGTTAATGTTGCTTCCCCTATAGTGTTCTGCGGGAACCGAATAATGCACACGAATTTGTCAAAAGTTAGTTTTGACCCCCTCCACCAGAAGGTTCGTTACTCGTTATTCGAACTCGAACGTCACTTGGAGTTGGCACCCCCAGAGGTCTCGTTTCACTTGGAGGATATTGGGGCCACGACGGATGTATCGGGCGCCAGCAGCTCCCTTTAGCGTACCCGGACCCAAGTAACCAGCCGCGAGAGGTTGTCATCCTCCCAAACACTGACCCCAGTTAATGTTGCTTCCCCTATAGTGTTCTGCGGGAACCGAATAATGCACACGAATTTGTCAAAAGTTAGTTTTGACCCCCTCCCCCAGAAGGTTCGTTGCTCGTTTACGCGATCACGAACTTGTCAAAAGTTCGTTTTGAACCCCTCAACCACAGGAAAAAAAAAGCGCCTAGACATACTGTTCTTTGGGAAACTGCACATCTTTTTCAGAATGTGGCTGTAGTAGAAGAATGCTGATGTAACCGAGAATAAACAGAAGATTCCGTTAATAAATTATAAGCCACCAATAATTGTTAATATTATAATTGTTGTTGTGGTTGTTACTTATCCCCCTAACGTAGGAAAGCCTACACCAGTCCAGAAGATCATGTCGCTGGATACGACTGATCCATGGCTAAGGGTAATATGCAGCTTCCCTTGAGCAAGGAACCACGAGAGCTAAAGACTGACTTAACCGCATTTTTTGTAGGCTCTTAATTTTGAACCAGCTCACAGATGAGAGAACGTCACTTGGCACCCCCAGAGGTCTCGTTTCACTTGGAGGATATTGGGGCCACGACGGATGTTTCGGGCGCCAGCAGCTCCCTTTAGCGTACCCGGACCCAAGCAACCAGCCGCGAGAGGTTGTCATCCTCCCAAACACTGACCCCAGTTCATGTTGCTTCCCCTATAGTGTTCTGCGGGAACCGAATAAGCCACAATTCAAATTCAAATACTATTCTGAAGTCCAAGGAGGTCAAAAACTTCTTTGTACAGAGTGTATGTATGTTCTGGACGCACTGATCCGTTTGACTCAATGCCATATTTCTCGTTTTTCGTGTATTCTTCCGAATCGTTTGTCTGTATGCCATATTTTTCTTTGTTCATGTACTCAATGCTGGATCTGACGCCTTAAGCGCCCTTTACACATACGTTCTTAACTGCGCGACTGAACGTGGCGCATCTAGCCACGGTCAAGAACGCGAGTAAAACCGTGCCGTTCAAGAATGTGTTGCAAAAGGCACCGCATTCTTATCCGCGCGCAAGAACGCGTTCAGATGCGGGGCGTTCCATTGAAGTCCCCTACAGAAGCCACAGCCTGCAGAATTGTCCGATCCTCCCGCTTTGATGCGCGGTTAAGAACGTGTATGTAAAATGCATCATTTCTTGGAGCGCGATCATGAGCGCGCATCTGAGTGTCATTCTTAACCGCGTTCTTGAGCGTCCTAAAATTGCATTTACACGCACGCTCTTGACCGCGGATCTGAATGGCTCGTCGTCCGGACCGCGGTTAAGGACGTGTGTGTAAAGGCCGCTATAGTTCCATTATTCGTGTATGGCAATGATTTATTTGTCTCGGCGGCTTATTGGAGGCTTAGTCGCGTACTCTGGTGATTAGTACGACTTTTTCTCGTAATTTGTGCATTCTACTAATTTTTTGATGCGACGCCATAATGGTCATTATTAATGCGTTCTAGTGATTCATTTGGCTTGACGCCTTTTTAGCAGTTATTTGCGCATTCTACAGTTCTACCACGAAGTTCTGACACTTGGACGCTTCTGCGCATGACAGAAAAGGACGAATCCATTCGAATTTTAGGGAAGTTCGTTTTGCAGGGGCGTTTAGTAGCACGCGAATCGTTTGGTTCTCTGTTTGTTGAAAGCAACTAGTTTTATCAACTGGCGTATAGCATCAATTCGAAGGAAAGCAAGTACAGTAAACGAACTAAAACGAGAAGAGAAACGGTACATTCCTTACACCAGCAGCTTCTCCCTTGAGCATGAATGGCTTCTTCTTGGTGATGTTCCAGTAAAGGTCTTTTTTTTTTTTTTTTGCGATAGAACAACACCATCCAATATTTGCAGCTAAAATTAGAACCCTAGCCGTCATCCCAGGTTAGAAGAAAATCCACCATTGAAAAACTCGGTCTCCAAAAGCAGTTCACGTTCGCAAAAGGTCACGCTGAAAACGCATCTTCACAAGCGAGTTTATGATAGTACTGCAAGCTGAAAAAAAATGGCGAAAGATTGGTGGAACGCCTCTGCTCTGCACGGGGGCCGGCAGTAGGAGAGAGTTAATTAACCTTTTTCCTCTTCTCCGTATCCACGAGTTTGAAAGTTTGACCTTGACCTGATGCAGGTTAGAATGATTCCAATGCAGATGGATGATTGATATTGCTCGATCTGTGAGTTCATTCTGTGCGATGGATTTCTTAATTAAAACTGATCAAGCTCTGGAATTTTGTTCTTTACCCACTTTGTCTATAAATTTTAAGCAAAAATACACAGACGTATTTAACACTAGATGCCGGCATGATGGCGTCGTAGTAAGGGATCATTCATAAATGATGTCACGCTTCGAGGGGGGGAGGGGGGTTCGTGAAATTGTGACAAAGTGTGACAAGAGGAGGGGAGCAAGAAGTGTGACGTCATACATTATGCAACATAGCGTGACATGTGACAAAGGGGGAGGAAGTCCGCTGAAGTGTGACTGATTGTGACAAAGGGGGGGAGGGGGTCAAATATATGGGAAAAAAGCGTGACATCATTTATGAACGGCCCGAACATATGGGAAAAAGCGTGACATCATTTATGAACGGCCCAAACATATGGGGAAAAAGCGTGACATCATTTATGAACGGCCCAAACACATGGGAAAAAAGCATGACATGATGCGTTTAAGATGCAGAAAATTGTCTGCGTTCCTGTCGTATGATTATGCGGCATGCAAAAGATCCCTTGAGTGGACATTTGGCTTGGATGCTCTCGGGTAAATTAAATCCCTAGTGCCATTTCGCATCAACAGAGTGCGGGTGCTCTCCCTTTCAGGTGGAGAAACTGGACGTAAGAATTCTCATGCGGCGATGGTACCACACTCATTGTGGTGCCGCTGAAAGAGATGGTACCAATCTCTGGGAAACGCACTAGGTCTGCAATTGGTAGAAGCCAACAGCAGCCTATTAGAAATAATAATTTAAACAAGAAGTTCCGTCTAGAACTATACGAGCCTACTTTCCCGTATACACCAAATTCAAATTTATAATCTAGCTATCTCTTTCTGTCTCTTTCTTATTTATCTTTAGTTCTAATTATTGAAAATATACCTTTTTCAACGGATAATACATATTCCTTCATTCTTTCATTTATTCAGCCATGCATTTATTCATTCATTCGTTACCTCATTCAAGTGTTTATTCATTCATTTATGCATTCATGTATTTATTCACTCATTTATTTATATTTTCATTTATTCAATAATTTATTCATTCATTCTTTTCCTCATTCATTTATTCATTAATTTATTCTTTCACTCTTTCATTTATTCATTCATTCATTATTTCACTCATTGAGTCACTGAGAAATATCCTTGAAAATCCCGATCAAAAAATTTCATAGCAAAATAGGTTCGTAAGTTATGGATAAACTTTCTATTTCTACATGTTCTACGTTATAAGAGCTTTCCGATAAAGTTTGTTCCAAGCAAATCGGTCCGTTAGATCAGGATTTATATAGGGTTGAAATTTCCCCGTAAGCTCTGTTAATTTTTTGAACTGTTCAAAAATGAACAAAAACTGTTCAAATCAATATTTCACGCCGAGAACTCCTTTCAATAAGCTTGCAATAGGAACTTGGCTCTTGTGCCCAGAGTTTACAGAATTTGCTTCAATTTTGTCCATAGGCGCTAATGTTAAAAATTTTTGAACTGTTCAAAATTGAACAAAAAATTGTTCAAATCAAAAAGTAAAATATAGAAATGAGATGTTCTCGCCGAGATCTTTCGAATGCAAAAAGAATTTTTCCAATCGGACAATTCGTTCAAAAGTTATTAGGGGGGGGGGGACAGCCCGACAGACCGACAGACAGACCGACAGACAGACCGACAGACAGACAGACCGACAGACACACTTTTTCCCCATCTCAATACCCTACTTTCAAATTTTTTATTTTTCAATCTTTATTTAATTACTTCACTTATTTTTGACTTTTCTTAATTTTTAACGATATTTTCACGATACATTAAGCCTTCTTTCATGCTTTATTATTATTTTTTTTTACTTTTACGGGAAAGTAGGCTAAAAAAAGGTACTTACGTACTATCGCAACCATATGGCGAGATTGGCGGCTTATATACCTACTTAAAGTTACCATAAGCGCCTTAGATAGGTACAAAATCCGAGTTGCCAATTTGACTCGTTATCCCCGAATTTTGGCATGGTTGCGATAATACGTAAGTACCAAAAAAAAAAAAAAATAATAGTATGTAGTAGTGATGGGCATAATCGAGAGATTTCAATAATCGAGTGATTAGTACTCGGGTGGTTTTGATAATCGAGTGATTAGTACTCGAGTGATTATCTCGCGTTCTCGAGTTCTCGATTGATCTTTTCGAGTTCTCGATTAATCATTTCGAGTTCTCGTTTGATCATTTCGAGTTCTCGAACGATTATTTCGAGTTCTAGAGTGATTTCAGAATGGAATGAATCTCTAACAGGGACGTCATTTAGTGAGTCAGAAGGGAAAATTTTCCACCCCCCCCCCTACAAGCCTTAATATAATGTATTTCTCCGTAGGTGCAAGTATTTTCGTGTCAGGTAACTGGAGCAACAAAATTTTTGAGTTGCTCCGATCCGACTATTAAATATTTGTTCCAACGCTGCTCCAGCTCTGCTCTGTGCAGCGAATTGCTTTAATAGAAATCATCTTTATTTATTTAATTAAATAATGAAATGATAGTAAATTTAGTTATTTATAGACAATTTATTTTGAAAAAAATCTTTTTAAAAAATCACGTTTCGTTTTACGTTGTTGTTCACTTAAAACTAGTTTTAATGAAGAAAGATGTCATGTTTGATGAAATCCTAATTTTAAATGAGCAGAGCCGTTAAGCGCAACAAGCTTCCGTGTTTTGGCTCCACTCCTACTCCAAGCAAAAACTAGTTGCTCCACTGCTTCGCTCTGCTGCTCGACGCTCCGTTCCAGATCGCTGTTTATTATTATTATTTTTTTTCATGTAACATGTGCCGAGTGTATACCCCCCCCCCCCCTTTTGAAATGAAGGGGAATGATCTCGACAAGTTAGGGGTCATTCATAAATGATGTCACGTTTCGAGGGGGGAGGGGTTCATGAAATTGTGACAAAGTGTGACAACGGGAGGGAAGGGGGAAATGTGACATCAGGCTTTTACAACATAGCCTGACATGTGACAAAGGGCGGGGGGGGGGGGGGGTCCGTTGAAGTTTGACATTTTGTGACAAAGGGGGGTGGGGGGTCAAATATATCGAAAAAAAGCGTGACATCATTTATGAACAGTCCCTTAGCGATGATTATTTCAAAAGATTTCTGGGTATGAAATTAAAGATGGCCCCCTCCCACCGCACTCGAAGCATACAGATTTATGGGCACTGAAGGGATTTCGGTAAAAGAGGAAGTAGCGGAAAGGTGAGTATGGGAGTGTTATTTCTACTACGTTCCTGATATTAGTTAACCCAAAAAATATGCTGGCCTAAGGCTGCATTTCCTAATTTTTGACCTTTATTGATGGCATATTGCAGCATTTGTTTATTTTATGTTTCTTTATTTATTTTATCGGCTGGTAAAGTGACAGCAGTTTGCTTTTTTTTAATTTTTTTATTGACGAAAAAATATTTTAGCAGAAAACTTAGACCGAAATTGGTTAATGTCAACATTCACGAATTCCATGAAAGTCCGTATTTGGTTATATTCTTATACATTTGGACATTCAATACTGTATGTCGACAATCACAGATGTGCTCTGGTGAAAGTCGAAACAAACAGCCTATGCCAATAAGAGCTGCGGCAGTCTGACGAACTTTAGTCTGAAATAAGATTGTATAACGTTAAATCCTTAAAATTATTGTTTGTATTAATTATTATTATATTTATCCATTTAGAGTGTATATAATTCGTTTGACATTAATCAAAGTGTCTCAATAATGAAATGTCAGTCCTGATAAGGAAAGCTAATAAAGCTCAGCTCCGACTCAGGGCCCAGTGGTAACGTATTCAAGAGTTGTAGTCGTTGCTTTGGAACTGAGGAGGGGAACTTGTTATTGTAACACAATATATAACACACATCCTACTTAGTAAAAGAACCGGCGAATCCTTCCAAACCCCTACCGTTGCCCTAACATTTCGCAATACAGCTTAGGAGTCATTCATAAATAATGTCACGCTTCAAGGGGAGAAGGGGGGGTTCAAGAAAATGTGACAGCTCGTGACGAGGGGAGAGGAGGGGGTAACAAGAAGTTTGACATCGCACATTTTGATTTCTATAAAAACATTTAAAATCAGCAAACAAAACCTTTTTTATGCTAATGTAATATAGCGTGAGATGTGACAAAGGGTTGCAGGGGGTATGTTGAAGTGGGACACTTAGTGAAAAAGGGGGGGGGGGAGGGGGTCAAATATGAACGGTCCCTTAAAACCCCGATTTTAGAATGTCAATTTAAAAAACTTTTCAGTGGACGAGCAACCGGACCCCCTCCCCTTATGCTCTTACCCCTGATGACACACTAACGATAACCTAGAAATGCGTACCCCTCCCCCCCCCCCGTTTCCTTAACGTCATCAAAAACAGCTTACCATTCCGTTTCCTGCAATTTCCGGGAGAAGTCCGGAAGTCCCCTAAACTGCTCAACCGCTTCCCATCACCAAAAATATACTAAAATAACGCACATTTCCGCAGATAATCCCGAATATCAGCTTTCCCAAATAGCTCTATAAATACAGCATTAAGCTGCGAATTTATCACTTAAATTTCAAAAAAATTCTAGAATTGTGCCCCCTCCCCCCCCCAAACGCCACCGAAGAGGTCAAAACGTTTGCCAATTTCAAAGTAATGCCCCATAAAAATCCCCCCTTAACCCTAATAGCACCACCCAAAATTGCGTTTTCAGAATTTCAATTTCGAAAAATTTCCGTCACTTTTCATTTCGTTAGCATGATAAAAATAGTCTCAATTTCTATTTTTTTACATTGAATTCTATAAATTTTTTATTTTTCCTCCCCCTCTTTTTCCAGGAAAAATTGCCTAAAGTAACGTTCTCGGGGGGTCCCTTTTTACTAACATCTGCAAAATGCAACACAAAACTGCTATTTTAGCGTCTAAATTTCTAAAACTTTCGGAGAAATTGCACGAACCCGTTCCACTAATGTCACCAGCGATTGCTTTAATATATATTTTGAGGATTTTAATTCAGAAAATTATCCTCAAAGACTCCCCCGTAAAACCCCTTTTCTCTAGCACTTCCATAAACTATTCAAAGAGATATGTAACCACACCTAGATATAAAGCAATTCTGCGAAGATAAAAATGTATCGGGAGGTGCGAATCAAATAAACATGTCAATTTTTAAAAATATGCATTGCTTTCGAAAGGACGGGAGTGCTTCCCGTCCTCTAAATTTGTTTATAGCAATGACTTCCTCTTAAATAAGCAACTATCCACCTTTGTTACCTACTCACACACATAGCCTTTTTTCGCAATCACGTGACTATGAATCATCCAAATGTATTACCCGAGAAGAAAATCATTCGATTCTATCTTCCGAGAAGTAAACCAACCGAGTTCTCGAGATGTTTAATCGAATTCTCGAGATATTCGAGTTCTCGAGAGGTTCAATCGAGTTCTCGAGATGTTCAATCGAGTTCTCGAGATGTTGAATCGAGTTCTCGAGATGTTCGTCTGAATCGAGTTCTCGAGTTGTCCTGAATAATCGAGTTCTCGATTATGATCACTCGATTATGCCCATCACTAGTATGTAGATTTATCAGACAGTTTTCAGCCATTTCTAAGCTTTCATTTTGCTCCAAGTTGCTACTAATTACAATAAAACTTTCAGTCGCATTAACTTGTGCTACTCACCGTGTATTAAGAAAAGCCAATGCAATTTAAAGTTGCACCATAATTACAAACAAATGAAGCGAAATGGAAGCTTCAAAACAGTCAAAATGACTGGTCTGGTAAAGCTAGTGTTAAGGGGAGGGGGCACGCCAGTCCTGAAATAAATACAAAAGTATTATTTTAAATAAAACTTTTAATATTTTGGAGCTTCAGATGAACGTTATCTAAATGATGGGTTTGCGCGCTCTCCGAACTAAATATTTTTATGTATGCCCTTGCAATAGTAGAACACAGTTTTGAAATGTTAGAATAGTTAAATTGTGTAAATAAAAGTTTCTGATCAAGTTATATCGCTTATAGAAATAAACCTTGTCATATCTGCAAAAAATCTTTTTTTTTTTTGGTGTTTATATCAAAATGTTCAGATTTTCGGGCTCTTTACATTGCGAATACTGCCGTAAGTAAATGTTCAAAAAAGAAGGCTAGAGGCGAACTGTATTTTTTAGTGCAATACTGTAATAGATACTTTTTATTTCTAATTTTTTTGACATCATTAATATCAATCATGTGGGAGAAACTTGAACAATCACTATTTTCTGGAAAAAAAAAATCGATTATAATAATCATTGTAACAAATAAGGCAATTAAATAAAACATTGTAAAACGTTCAAACGCCTCTCTTGAAAAATGTCCATTTTTCAGATATGACACTGTTCATTTCTATAAGCGATATGTAAACTATACAACAGAAACACGCACAATAAGCAATAGTAATATAGAATTGTCGTGTGTACATAAAATCGTGTATTTTTCTATTCTTGCTGCTGAATAAAAATATTTAGTGAGTAAAAATGGCAACATTTTTGCTCTAAGAAGCATTTTGCATATTTTTTACTTAGCTATGATGTAAATGTAATGTGTGATGCAAATGTAGTTACAGCTGTACATGGAACGAGATTAATTTTCAGTTTTGGGCGAAGAATAAGGATAACTATGAATGAAATTTAAGCCGTACAACGAGTACTTCGTAACTTATGTAAAATTTCAATTCCGGGTATTAAAAGAACTTTTCCGAATCTCGCCAAGCTTCTGATTCTGTGTAAAACCGATGCACATTATGTTACGAGGAATATATTTTGGATTCCAAAGATTTGTGTGCAATATAGAACGTTATTTCGAACAGAAAATGGATTCTTTCCATGAAGCTACTCTAAAAGAGTTTAGTTCGTAATGAGCGAGCGAAGCGTGTTTGAACTCGTGAAGCGATCCGAAGGAGCTGCGCGATCAGTTAGGAGTTTGGTGCGTGATACAGACCAGGTAGCGGCAGCCACTTAGTAATAATAAATAAAGACTCAAATAAATGAAATAACTTAAACTTTTTAATATCAAGGTTATTGAAAGGATAGGTCTCATAGATCTTAGCGTCATCAGAAAACCGAAACCAAATAAACTTATATATAAGCCGCTTAAGTGTCTGTCGCCGATAGCAGATAGCTCCTAGAAAACTGCATCGTGCTGTCTTCTACACAATTGTTTATATGATGAAAACGTTTTTTATGGAAGAGAACTTACGGCAAGCTTCTACAAAATAGAAGTTCCACAAAAGCTTAGCAAATTTACAGCAGTGCAATCGAATTTAATTGAATCCTTCTTTCTTCGTTTTAATTTATTTATCGTCTGCGCTTTTTATACATATTAAAGTGGCAGCCCTCTTTTTTCCAGTGTCGTTAAAACTATTGTTTTGACAATGATTATGTTGGATATAAATAAATATTTTTCACAAACAATTTAATTGTATAGTAAATAACATTTTTATTTTACAAATTATTATTACAACTTTGATGTTTTTTTCGGTAAGAATATTTTTCCCGCAATGATTATGTGTTTATTATTTATTCATTAAACTTTACTGTTCTACCTGATAAATATCTCTTTGATTTGATGTGCATTTCCGGTTGCTGGGAGAAGTGTATATTTATAATATCTAGAACAGCCGTCATTTCGTATGACCGCCGGCTTACTAGTTCCTTATGTTCGGAAACTCCAAATTCTGCAACGCGATTTTGTAAGAACGTTTGAAATACAGCTTCTCTGCACAGCGAGTACTATTATCAGAAAGGACAATTTACAGAAACGCGTAATTAAAAGTGGTGGTTTTTCCCTCTGTTCTGAGCTCGTTCGTTCCGCTTGTTAACACAAAATATTTCTCATTAAAATTAACTGCCGTGTATTAGTTCAGGATAACGCGTTTAAGTATTTTCCACAAATAAATTTTTAGTTTATCAAAAGCCTTGCGGTAAATGAGTGTTACATTTTACACACCGGTTCTTTCTATCTGTCTAACACTATTCTAAAAGGACTTCGGTTTTTAGAACAATTGTTCCATTTTTGTTACCGTCTAACGGAGCTTTTTAACAATGCTTACGAATTAAGCAATATGTACTAATTCATATAAATGTACTAATTCATATATATATTTCACTTAACGTGGACCAGTTACGATTAAATTTTGCGGTACGATACGATCATGCATAAAAACTATAGTAAAACGATATTTAAAAATTTGGCTAATGATTTCCATAGAAAGGTAACATATTATTTGTATTTATTATTGTAACATACAGACTTTAACAAATTTATTTCTATTTCTTAAAAAGTATTTCCATTCATAACTTAGTTTAAATTTCCGATCCTTTTCAGTGGCAACCCCTTAGTTTTTTATATCGATCGATCACTCATGTTTACATCTAGCAATATTTTCTTAAGCCTTTTTTCGAATTTTAAAGCGGTTTTTACGATTTTAAAATAATTAATTTCCGATTCTTTGTAGTGGCAACACCTTAGTTTTCTTATATTGAACGATCATTCTTAAGTTTGTTGAACTTATAGTCCGCAGATGTTCTGCGGGGGTCAGCTAGAATATTTTAAAGTGCTGTTTCTTAAAGAATAAATATTTAAACTGAATAATAAAGTATAAAAAAGAATCTTCCCAATTGTAATTGAAATTGTTTATTAAAAAAAAGCGTGTACATAAACAAATTAGCAATACTAGAGTTCTCCAGACATTCGACCATAATAATTAAATTTAGCATTGAAAGCCTTACGCTACTTTTACAATCATATAAGCATTATTCATCAAAATTGGTTGATTATAACGTCGAGTTTATTTTGATCATCCTCACTTGAAGCAAGCGTATTGTCAATCATTGTTGCCGAAGGGCCAATGGCGCTCACAAATATTGCCGCTTGTACTTGTGCCGATGTTCTACTCAATGGAGTGGCAATTGAATAAAACTTAAATGTTCGCATCCATACACTATTATCACTTTTCATTCCATTGTTTCAGGGAAGTCTTCACTCGAGCTCTTATTACAACTGCTTTTAATATGACAGCCTAATGGCGACAAACTCTTTTTAACAGTGAGTTTTAGATTTATTACACAATAATTTATTCAACCAAGGCAGGTGGCCATCCGCTATGTACAACAATATAACATTACAATTATTATAAATGAGGCTTGCCCGACAAAAGAAAAGGGGAGATAATTAAGTAATAATAAAACTGTAACCAAATGTTTTAATTGATGTCACTAAACTCGTCAATAGCTACTAAGCAAAAAAAGAAAAAAAGTAAGAAAATCGGAGGAGAAAATTATTCTTAGCTGTTTTGTCTTTGCATATTTATACATAGATAATTTTATTATAAATAAATAATCATTTATTTAATGTGCTATAGTCTGTGTAATTAGAATAGGCGCATCAAGGTCGCGTTTCCTGCTTTGTCCCCATGGCAATTACGAGATAAAAAACAGAGCAGACTTTTTTTTTTTTGCACTGGAGTTAAGGCAATTGCATTACTACACATCCGATTCAAAATATTAGAATAATTGAGAAAAAATAATAAGAAAGAATTTATTTTCCATTTATTTATTTCTGAAATAAAGTTAATGCAATTAAATTTCTCATAAGTTAAATCTGGATGTTTAGATAAGATTTTAACACTTATACAAACTATAAAATACCGTAAATTAGCTATACAATAGCTTTCTGAAACACATCAAAATATTAGAATATGATTTAGATTGGTTCAAAATATTAGAATACTTTATCTGACGCAATTTATTTTTGCCATTGAGAAATAAATCTGATTTTAATCTGTCTATTATTAGTATAACGAAAACCACAAACTGACTTATGTTCCGCAAACTAAGTGGGGAAAAAGTTCCTAGCACGGAAACCATGGCGACCAGAAGGGGAAAAGGTAGAGTTGTGTGACCTTGACACGCCGATTGTAATTACACAGACTTTAGTAACTGGAAACCTAAATTAAATGACTGAAAAGGAGACACAACAGATATAGTTTTTAAAGAAAAGACTTCTGGATTTAATTTTTTTGAATTACAAACGTCACCCGAAACGGATCATGCTATTTAAAAAAAAGTATTAAAGAACTGTTCGTTTCCTATAGCTTTTATATTAACCGGGAGTATATATATATATATATATGGTTATCTATAATGTAATTTTTGTCTGACAACGCTAGTGGGATTTCTGCGCATAGTAGTTTGAAGAGAGAAATTCTAAATTTATTTCGTTCATTAAAATTTTACGTACTACTACTTTCATTTGTTCATAGATTTTCTCACGAAACTCTGAGCTATGTTTCCCGGAAGAAAACGGCCCTGGAAACTCGGATTTGGGAAAATTTTCGTGCTTAGGAAAATTCTTAAAAAGTGGCGTTAGTTACCGCTAAAGAACACTGGCCTTCCAATGCAAGGTTTTTTCGTTGTATTTTTGTAATGAACTTGTAGTAATTTTGTTGAACAATCCCAATTTTTTTTTTATTTTTGTTCATTTCCTTATTCTTAGAATGATTTAAGATAGAATGATGTAAGGTAAATTATATTAACGTGGTATAACTGTAATAAATTACTGGAATTTGGGTATAATCAGATCATGTTTATCATAATTTACTTACTGTATTCAGATTATATTTTCATAAAGTCATAAAATTTATTTATTTATTTATTTATTTTACAAAATTCTTCTGCAAATATATTGCATAATTTAGGCGAAATTAGCCCTCTTCAACGTAGTGTAGACTGTGGGCAATTACCGTTTGATAAGTGTTTTTGTGATTTTCTTTGTAAAGAATTGAATTTTTTTTCTGAAATTCGTGTTATTATTTTATTTTTTTATTACCATCTCGAATCCAAAAAAAAAAAAATTAAACCAATCCGAGTTTATGACTGATAAAAAATTATAAAAAAAGTAATTAAAAAATCGCTCAAATTAAAAATCCTTAAATACGTGTATTTTATATTTTTGTTAATATCTCGAATTCCAAAAATCAAGTAAATTCGAGTTGTTGAGAGTTAAATCAGTCATTGAAAATATTCCCGTATTTTTATTTTATCTTGAAGACCTTAAATAAATTAGTTTTACAGAGATAAACTAGTAGCATTGTAACCTTAGTTGATTTTAGAATACGTTACAATTATTTTAACATAATAATGTTAAGATTATAACAGGCAATTATACTTAAATCAACACTTAATAAAATATGATATTATTACTCTTAGGGTATTAAGGTAATGCCAAATAACTTAAACTTTTAAACATGAAGTTAATTAACTTAAACTTTCAAACCTTAAGTTAATTTACTTAAACTTTTAAACTTTAAGTTAATTAACTTAAGGTTTAAAAGTTTAGGTTATTTGAGTTATTTTATCTTTTGTTATTTTTGTTATGTGTGTGTGTATTAATTAGGTTTAGTGTAACATCATATATTTGCTTTCAAACAGGCAGAAAAATCCAATAAAGTTCACTACCACCCGGATTGGGAGCTTTTGAATTTCTAAGCGGTCAGATTTTCTGCGGTTCACGGTTAATGATGAAAAATAATTAAATATTATTCGATATGAACTTGTTCCACATATGACCTCAGCGCCGTTACTCTTCTAATACAGAAAACATTGGTGCATTGGTTTCTTAACCTAGTTTTAATTACACTTCATTAAAAATAAATATTTATTTTATTTTAAGTGCTTGAAACGCGTAGTGCTATCATAACATACTTAATTGAAACGGGCAATGTTTTAATGAATGAATCAACCTCCTCCATTGCTTGTTCCTATTGTTCAAAATGGCTTTCAACGAAACCAGCTGAAAAAAATCCCATTGTATTATCTTCTATTTTAATTATACTACTTCAACTTTGATTCGCAATGTTAAATGGCTTTTCTGAATGCATTATATATGTTGAATAGATTTATTTACAGCCAAGGTTGTTTGCGTTGACTTGGAATGAAGTTAATAATAGTTCAAATTAAGCATTCATTGTGGAAGTTATTGATCAGAGTCAACTTACGAAGCCTTTATATAGCTCGTCAATGAGCTACTGCTTTAGAATTTTTAAATTAAATGACTATTTTTTTTTTCCAGTTGATTTCCTATTTGTATAATTATTTTGTCAAGCTGTTTACACATAAAAATTTATTTTTTTGTTATTGTATATAATTTTATTTCGCATGTTATGATTAATCTCAGAATTATTTGTTTACTTTTTGCTATTATCTAGTTTTTAAAAGTTGGTGTGAATTTTTATTATTGATTTTACCTAACATTTGTTTGAAAAGAGACTTTTATTCTGCCTCATCTCAGATAAGTTCGTGCTAATTTAGCTTGAATTTTTAGGGATTAAGATAACAGTAAAGTAAAGTTTTTGAATTTTCCGAATTGATCTATCAAGTTGAAGCGAATTATTATCGATAATTAATAAATATCTCTTTAAAGATATTTCTGGCTGTCGTTTCGCCTGACATGTTTCTTATATAAGGTCCAGACCTCTGCCTTGACTCCATTTTCCTTCTGAAGAAGCCTGAAACATGTCAGGCGAAACGTCGGCCAGAAACATCTTGGTTGGACCACGGCCTATAAGCCCGGAAAATATTATGTTTGGTATGGACACCGGCCGTGAAAGCCTAAATTCTTACACCTCATTAAAATTTTTTTTTCCTTTTCATATTACCAGCATACTTTGAATCTCACTTCAATTTAGGCTGAATAATATTTGATTATTTTCTGATATTTTTGATAGTTAAGGTAAATGACCCGGTAGTGGATACAGTTAAGAAAATTTTCGCACTCTTTTATGTGGCAAAATTTTTTCAAGGGACTTACATCAACATTTGCATACTTAGCTTGATCGCCAACTATTTCTCTAAAAATTAATGACCTATAAAATGTCATTTGATGAATATTTAGGATTTTTACGTCAAATTTACTAAACGCTTAATTTTTATCTGTAGTGGACATTCATAAGACGCGTATTTGCATTAGTAATGGACAGAAATGAATATCATCTATTTTATGCTGTTAACTCGGAAAAATAATTTTAAAAATGATTAAGGGACGATTCATAAATGATGTCACGCTTTTTCCTCATATATTTTCCCCAAATCCCTAACCTTCCTATGGATCGGCTTAAGTAAAGAGCATCAAATGTGATCGTTGTGGAGGCAGCTATTAAATATTGTGATCCATGTACTTGCATAGATGCTCCACCACGCCAACTTTAGTTCTATTAACCAGCACTAGGAATCGTTCGCTATAGGTTCTGATCATTTCATTGAAGTTTAATGGTACATTCACTTATTTTAGGAGCTTAAAGATCTAAGTGTCCACTACTAGAGCAGGGCCGTGGTAGCCTAGTGGTTAGCACGTCGGACTTCCGCCTGGAAGGTCGCGCGCTCGATACCCACTGAAGACCACCATGTATACTTGGGGAAATGTGCATGTAAAATCCGTAGACCCCACTACCTCTCCCCGTGCGTAAGCAATCCTAAGGCCTCGGCTAACAGGTAGGGGTCTGGTGGAGAAAAGTGTCCACTACCGTGTCATTTACCTTACATGGTTTTAAGGGGAAAGTTATTTTGGCTTTGCTAAATACAACTTTTATTCATTTATATAAATTAAATATCATTAAAATGTTGCAACCAGCAGCGTCAGGCGGGTACTTCTAGTAATTTATAATTTCGCACGACTGCCCTTTTTAGCTTTGAATTGACAGTTTGATTGATGAGGTTTTGATATTGTCCGCAATTTGTGTTTGCTTTTTCGGAATTTTTCAATGAACAAGTAATCGAGCCCTCATTTTCCAAGGTTGTTCTCTTAAGAACTTGTAATCGTACAATTTAGAATAACGAGTCTAAACTTCCAACGTAGCCATTTGCGAGACTGAGCAATTAAGATAAGATTCTACCAGAACCGATATCTGCCACGAGATAAAATCCAAAGCAATATGAAAATTGTTCTTTTTTTTCTATAATAAGAAAGCAAACACTTAACAGGTTGCCTCGGGCCGTTCGAACACGCCTGTTTGCAATTTGGCATTCCCCGTACGTCCAAGCGAAACCATTACCATTTTTTACTCCCAGAAGAATCTTCGACAGACAACTCAGTAAAATGAGGAAGTGGCGTAACTGTCTTTAACCGGAGGACATGAAAGGAAAAAAACGATCGGAACTTTCTTTTTCTTCTAGAAACTACAAGACTGTAAACTTCCAATTATCCCTGGTAGACTAACTGTTCCGATGCAACTCAACTCAACGATGGTATTTTCCGGAGAAGGTTTGATGTTCCTTGGAAATGGCGCGCGTTCTTTTGCCCCCCGGATGCATCGTTATACCTCGTCCACGTGATTTCACTCGTGCCAAATGCAGTCATTGTACTTTCAAGGCTGGATTAGGAATGCTTCAACGGTTACAGTGAATTTACGGATGTGCTTTCCCTGGCGAAAATGGCAATTAATTTGGGCAAGGAATATTTGGCTGTTCTGAGGTTTATTTACTCCCACGATTATGAAGGAATCATCACAATAAGGATTAGATTTGATTCATTGCTTAAACACTATTGTGAAGGCAGAACTTAATGCAGGTTAATGGTCTTTCGTGATTGAATTTACAAATATAGTTTTTTGCTCTTAAATACTTTAAAGGTTGTAGTGACATAATTATTTAGCTATCTTCGTATAGGTTTGTGATATCACAAAAATGTAAAGGTATTAGACAAATCGGTAGAAGGATTATGCAGTATAAATATGCAAGAGATGTAAAGAAAAACGAGAAATCGAAAGGTCTAATAATACATCACATTTTGAGAATAAAATTTGAAACATCTTACTTCATGAAAATAACTAAGAATTAGCCCTTTAAATAAATGTGCCATTTTTTTGTTTTACAAACAAACTGACTTAAGATAGAAGGTTTGCGATGGGCTGGATAAAAAGAAAATACTAAAGAAATATTACAATCCCACTAGCGTTGTCAGACAAAAATTATTAAATATATATAATCTCCGATTAATATATAATTTTTTTTAATACTAAAGAAAGAAAGAAAAAAGAAGGGATAGGGAACCAAAAAAAAAAATATTCTTATTCTTTTTTTCGTTATTATTACCTTTAAAAAAAAAAAAAAACACATGTTAACCCTCTCATGCATGAAAGCCTCATATGAGGTGACGCAAATTTTTGCTTCAAATTTTTATGCAGATTCGCTTTTGTGCTGCAATTTTCATGTCGCCCTCATTTGAAGACTCTAAACAGTTTTTGAAAACCACAAAAAGTTTCACAGGTTATTCAAGATAGTTAAAAGATTAAGATATCTTTGGGAGTCCATGGAGGATTCAAGAAAGAAGAGAAAATCTCATTTTCGAATCAAATTCTGTTTATTTATTTTGAAGCGTGTATTACGTTACTGGGAAGTTTGGCATTATTTTACAGCTTCTTATTCCTTATATTCAGTTTTGCCAGGTTTGTTAATATATTGAACATATATGGCAAAAACACATAAAACCTCTTCATTCAAGAACACGAAATTTGGACTATATAGGGCAAAATTTCCGAAAATTATTACACAACAATCTTGAGATACTAAATTAGTTTGTAGCATATGAAACTTTTTTATATAACAGAAATAAATAAATGCACGCATGAGAGGATTAAAAGTTTTTTATTTCTCCACAACAGCCGTTTCTAATTGGTCCCCCATTCCGAGCACTACTCATTCTTGACATTCTCAATAGCCCAACAAAGTTACACCTTAAAAAATTTCTGTAAAAAGACAGATAGGAAATTGAGTGTTTCTCTAAGTTTACGAAAATAAAGTAACAGAACTGGATGTTATATTGAGAAGAAAAAAAAGAATGGAAGTTGAAAAGGTAAATTAATTGGGCATATTATTCATAATGAGGTAAGAATCCTTTTAATGTTCAAGGGGGATAAACATTTCTATATACTTATACCTGAATAACCAGTAAATATGAATAAACCTTCAATTGGGATTGGTATTTTAATTCAGATATAGAATGTGGGTGGATTTATATTTTAGGTATTTTATTTATAAACAATGGAACGAAAATTAGTGAGATTTTAAATTGAGAGCTTCTAATTCTTGAGTGTCTTTTGACTGTTGCCTTATCAATATGGTAACAAAAAACCCGAGAGGGAAGGATCCAAAATAAGTAAATAGATAAATAAAATAAAATAAATTAAATAAATAACTAAAATAAAAACAAAAACAATGTTTGAAAGGAAAATTGGTGTTGGTCTAAATGTTCTGTCACGTGTTAGACGCCTTTACTCAACCACACCCGTTACAATTTCAAGAAATATTGCGAAAACAGAGAGAGAGAGATTTGTGGTGCAATTCCGTTATTGGAAACAATTTGGGAACGGATGCTCCAAATATGTAGAAAAAGCTTACAGCCGGGACAAATCTTTCCATCGATTTCACCATCTTTATCAAACTGGTCCAAGCATCTCGAACTTTCTTCCATTTGAGAAAGTCCAGTTTCTTTTCGAAATCAAAACAACCAAAATAAGTGAATTTTTCAAAGCCAATCATTCCGGTTTCGCATCCTGTCCATTGCTTCGATGTGGTTCGGGTTTCTCTCGCCTCTAACCTAATTCGAACGTCCTTTTCATCTGCGGAGGAAAAGGGATTTGCGTAGGCCATCCTTTCTCAAAGTCACGTGGCATATTTGGACAGGTTTGAGGGTTGCCAGCCAGTACTTTGCTGATTGATCTCTTTGGTTAACTCAATTTAAACTATTCTACAAATACAAAAGTGACAACCGACAATAGGCTCTGGGCCCATCTAGGCTGATCCTAGTCCATTTACCAATTCCCAATGAACATCAACAGCCCTCTTAAAATTTTTTACCCCGCTGCAAGTAACGGTCGCTTCTGGTAAACTATTCCAATGGCCTGTAACACTATTGAAGTAGTCATTTTTCCTAATTTCATGATGAGCCTGAGATTTGAAAATCTTAAAACACCTCTGGTACTACCTTCAGTGCATAACTGTAGCCCATTAGTATTATCCATTTTGATGAATTTAAGCAATTGAATCATGTCCCCTCTCCCTCTCCTTTGCTCTTCTATTCTATACATATTGATTTTAAGCCTAACCTTATAATTTCAGTCTGAGAGACCATTTACCAACCTAGTACCCTTTGAACCATTTCCAATAAGGTAATATCCTTCTTTAGATAAGGAGACCAGAACTGAACAGCATACTTCAAATGAGGTCTTACCAAACTTCTGTATAATGGCAATACCACTTCCTTAGACTTGTTCGAAATAGCCGTATTGCCAAACCTTAGCGTCCTGTTAGCTTTGTAACTTACTATGCTGCACTGCCGACTAAACTTGAAGTCATGACCAATCAATACTCCTAGATCAACTACGACTTCTGCTTCACTAATGAGGAAACCTTGGAAATAATAGCTCGCTTGTTTATTCTATAATGGTAATCTGATAGTATTGGATAGGATATGAACATATCCGTTGTTATATAGTCTCTAAACTTACCTAAATAATAGGGGATCATTCTGAAGAACATTTTTATGATTAACCGTCCCTCGAACAGATCTCACATATTCCTTCCCCGGTAAAATAGAGAAAATAAATGAGTTTTCTTTAAAATGATTAAAATTAACTAATTTCGAAAGTTAATTTATTAATTATATATGAAAGAACAAAACAGCTACAGTTAAAAGAAAATAACGATTTCCTTTGAAAAGACTGAGTAAAATACATAAACCACTGTAGAATATATTCTAATGAGCAAAAAAAGTCTTAATGACTGAAGAAGCCTTAATGATTAAGCGAAGAAAATCTTAGTAACAAAGAGAAAAAAATCTAAGAATGAAAGTGAAAGATTTAAGATTCAAGCGAAAGATAATCTTGTTGAAGGACAATGAAAAACTTTACATTTAGAGATTAAAGAAGACGATTTATTGACTGAAAGAAAAATGGCAACAATAACAATTAGCGGAAAAATTCTAATAACTAAATGAACAAGTTCAAATCACTAAAAATGTAAAAAATGTCTGATTAACTAATTAAAATAAAATCTTAAAATCGAAGGGGCTAATTCTAAGAACTATGAGAAAAATTCTACTACAGGGATAAAGAAAAAGTTTTAATGACCGGAAGAATGGTTTCAAAGTCTAAAGACTTGGGAAGAATTCTAATGGAGTGTGGCAAAAATTGTTTACCAAACAAAAAGTGACTTTCAACTAAATGGTGTGTGTGGGTAGGGGTCTGTGGCCATAGCGTCGTTGTTTTGAAATGCAGCTCGAACTATTAAAAGCTTGTTAGATCCTTGTTTTCGCGATTCTTCAAACTAGAATATGGGAAACTTCAAGTTACTTCCGGTAAACGCGTGCACAAAACATGGTGGGATAGATTAGAAATTTTCCTGTAAAAAATATTCAACCAAAAATAATTTTATAAAAAATAAATAAATAAATAAATGGAAAACTAAAAATGAATATAATGCGAGAAAACCCCAAGTAAATAGATAAATTTTAGAGTCCCATAAAATACACGCATATGTAAGTTTAGGCGAAGTACAGTTAAGCTGCGTTTACACCAAAGTTGACAAAACATTGTTTGTAGAAAACGAAAAGTTGTCAACTAAAAGTTGCTCTTCGCAAATTATAGAGCAACAAGTGGAAGATTTTTTGTAGAAAACTGAAAGTTGCTCCTCTCAAATTTAGAGCAGCAAGTGGAGAACTTGCTGCCGAAGAATTGACTCCCTGTCACGTCCGGGGCGCGTGGAGAGGGAACAGTTCTCCACTAATTTTCTACAAGTTGCTAACAACAAATCTTCCACTTTTAGTTGTCAACTTTCTTTGATCTTTACCGACACTCCGCGAGAAACCGAAATTTAGTGGAAGATTTGTCTTTCCACAAGTGGAAGACAGAAAAAGTTGCAGTATTTTGTAGAAAAAGCAGCAAATTGCACAACTTGTGGAAAACTTAGTGGAAGACTTTGGTGTAAACGCGGCCTTAGAAGGATCCAGGGGCAAATGACCAATTAGGAGCAAATTCCTAAAATGGTTTTAGAAGAATTCAGATGTCCACCCAGGGACTCACAAAACGTTGCCATGGAAACAGGGCCCGCACAGCACATACGGACGGGGCGGGCCTGGTAACACAGAAGAAAGTATCGTTATCTATACTAATATTATAAAGCTGAAGAGCTTGTTTGCTTGAACGCGCTAATCGCAGGAACTACTGGTCCGATTTGAAAAATTCTTCCAGTGCTAGATAGCCCATATATCGGGGAAGGCTATAGGCTCTATATCATAGGTTCTCAACCTTTTTTTGCACACCGCCCAATTTGAGAATATTTTTCTTTCTAAAGCCCCCCCCCCCCTTTTTTACCCTTTTTTTTTTACTTGCGAATCTGAAATAGCTATTCCCACGAATATATTTTTAAATGTGTAATATTACATATTTTATTCGTAGATAGGATATGGCCCTGTCCTATTTCTGTTTTTAAGGAAGACTATTTTAATGAGAGCAATAAAAATACACACTTAATTATATTGAAAAGTATTTTTATTAAATTTTTCAGGCATCGAATTCGTAACTTAACTAATGAGAAGGATGAATTTGATGCATTTGAAGGAGTTTGCTAATATCAGGCTCGATTTTACTTAAAAACAATCGTAAGTCGCGGCGTTCAGTAATATGGAGCTGATTTCTCTTTTTGGTTACCAACGTTGCTACAGCACTATAGCCACGTTCAGCTAAATATGAAGATGGGAATGCTATCAGAAATCGTTGAACAATCGACCATAAACCTAATACTTTTGTTAGTACATAATCAGCGTGTTTAGTCTATTTTAGACTATATTTAATTAATCTGCCCACGCCCCTCTGTGTCATCTCAACGCCCCCCAGTTTTCTCAGGGTCTTTTACTGCCCCCTTGAAAGTCTCAAACGCCCACAAGGGGGCGTTATCTTCCACGTTGAGAACCTATGCTCTATATCATCACGCTAAGCCCAATAGGAGCGGAGCACCAATGAAGAATGTATCAAAATCTGTTTTTTTTTTCCTTTTGAGAGCATATGTCTATAAATACATAATTTTTTGTCCTCCGCCGGAAAATGAACATTATTTAAGATAGACCGTGCAACGCCGGGAGCGCAGCTAGTTAGATATAAAAGGGCTCATCCGAAACAGTATGTCTTTCTTCTGGTTGACACGATACACTTTGGAGACACCGGAAGCACACCAGGTAGTGCTTCGAATTCTTCCTCACCAGGAAGGCAATTAAAAGGGCCTCGTTAAGAAAAGGAACGCTTTTCTTAAAAGAGTGGGAGTTCTGAAAGGACACCGCGGCTCGTTAGTGGGTGAGAGAACAACAACGTGTCTAACGAGAAAGTGGTCCAAACGATCTCGTTACAGCCGCTTTCGGTTTCCGAGATCCGAATATCGAACGTGTGAGATCTGTGTGTGACCTCTTTCGCCGGACGTTTTGAGGCGGCTGGGACCTTGAGGGTTGTAAATTAACCAGAACAACCGGATTGTGCTCGCGGAGAATGTGATTTAAATTTTAACCTGCCGTTATTCATTATAATGGTTCACCTGTTTAGTTGGGTCAGACGATATTTCGCCGGAAACTGCAACCGAGACGGTTCCGTTGATCTATTTGCCGATTTCTAATTTAGTATTTTAGTTTGTAATACTGATGAGTCAGCATGACTCATTGAATGATGAAGGGTTTATCCTTTGATGAAGGGATCTTCTCAAAAGATTTCTTTTTAAAAGGCAATGATGAAGGGTTTATCTCTCGCTGGATTTTATAAAAGGTTTTTTGATGAAGAGTTCTTTGGTGATGAAGGGTTTACATGTCCCTGATGAGGGGAAAATGAACCCTTCATTAAAAAAAGATGTTCTTTTGATGAAGGGTTTATCTTCCCCTGATGAAGGGCAGATGAAACCTTCATCAAAGAAGGATGAAGGGTTTTTTGATGAAGGGTTTATCTTCCCCTGATGAAATAAAGACGAACCCTTCATCAAAGAAGGATAAAGGGTTTTTTAGATGAAAGATTCATTTTCCCAGGTCCGGGTGGAAATACGAAACGGGACATAATGAAAATTGAAAGCTGAATTGTTTAAGATTATTCTAAATATTTCGCCAATAATCGAGCCAATGTTTCTTCCTTTAAGTACAGTGGAGCCTGGAAAAGTGACCACCTTTTGTAAAGTGATCACCCTGTCTAAAGTGACCACCGTCTGCAATTCCCCCCCCCCCTTTAAGTTTTTATGTATAGTCTAGAGCAAAGGAGAGTTAGAGGGGACATGATTCAGTTGTTTAAATTCATTAAAATGGGAAATGCTGATGTGCTGCAGTTATGCACTGAAGGTAAAACCAGAGGTCATTGTTTTAAGCTTTTCAAATCTCGAGTTTATCTTAAATTTAGGAAAAATGACTACTTCAATGAGGTTGTGGGCAGTTAGAATAGTTTTCCGAAAGCGACCGTTACTTGCAGTGGCGTAAAAACTTTTAAGAAGGCTCTTGACGTTCATTGGGGATTGTTAAATTGACAAGGACCAACCTAGCTGGGCCCTGTGCCTGTTGCTGGTCGTCACTTTTGTATTTGTATTTGTATAATGAGTATGGAACTGTACTGCATTGTATAGTGACCACCTGTTTAAAGAGACGAGTTTTCTTGGTAGTAGACACTTAGGCAGGTTCCACTGTATTCAAGTTCTTATTTCGAATATGAAAATTTTATGCATTTAAAATGCAAAGTTTATTTTGCAAATATTATTTATTTTAAGTTTCTTTTGCAAATATTATTTATTTTAACATTTCTGTTTTCAATGTTATCAACTCTAGTTATCTCAATAATAACGTAAAACTTACATGCAACAAGTACAATGCTGAGGGTTAACATTCATGGGGAGTTCAAGGTGGCAGATCAGAGATCAACTTTGTCTAGGAGTAAAAGGGAGATGAATATCGGCCAGTTATTCTTCTAAACCATAGATTCCCAAGCATTTTTTTTTTTTTTGACCCCTACCATTTTTTTCTATTTGATGTATACCTCCCTTTCCTACAAGTCGTTATTATTATTAGTGTTATTATTTCTAATGGGCCACGTATATTGGTTCTTAGACATTGCAGATCTAGTGCGATCCCAGAGATTGGTACCAACTCTTTCAGAGGCACCGCAATGAGTGTGGTACCATTGCCGCAATTTTTGACGCGCAGTTTCCCCCCCCTGGATGGCGACACCTTAGCTCTAATTGATGCAAACTGCACTAGGAATTAAATTTAGCCGGAATATTCAGGCCAAACGGATACTCAAGGCATCTTTCACATGTTGCAGCATGATCATACGACATGGGCGCTGTCGATTTTCTGCATCTCGAAAATCCAAACTTGGGCCAGGTTTGATCCTACGAACTCAGGCGTACATGGCCCGCGGCGCTTTACCACCTCGTGACCCTGCCGGCGAGAAAGCATTATAAAAAAAGTCAATTAGCGCAATATTTATAGTTGAACTTTCAAAAATAGAGTGGAACTGTGGGTAGAATGTGCCCCCAAGCTGTTCTAAAATGGTTGGGAAAGCAAAATGTATGGAAAGAAATGGTGAAAATTTCGAAATTTAGCGTAAAAATAATAATTTTTTATCGTGTAAAATTTAACTCTATACGTCTGCATTATGTTGGGCTGTAGCTTTGCAACTGATGCACAAATGCAAGTTTTTACTCGTTAAAACCACAAAGAAATTGAATAAATACTCCCATAATTTATAATATATGTTTAATTGATATATAATTAGTATATTTATATGCTTCGATATTTATATGTACTTTCATCATATATCGATATATATCATGAAAGTACATTGCAAAGTTTGTGTTAGGTGCATTATTGCTAAAATTTGGTGATAATCCACTTAAATGAGATCTAATTCTGCAGACCCCTATTTTTATCTTGTACAACCCCAACTTTCTCTTTTGCTGACATAGACCCTTTATAGACCCCTGAAGGTCCATATGGAACACTTTGGGAACCTCTGTTCTAAACTGATATCAATAAAGCAAAGAGTTTGGCTCTGTAAGTGTGTGGATATCGGCCGCCTACTTTTCTCTACCAGACCCCTACCTGTTAGGATTGCTTAAGCACGGGGAGAGGTAGTGGGGTCCACGGATTTCACATGCACGTATCCCCAAGTGTACAATGTACATGGTGGGTCTTCAGCGGGTATCAAACTCGCGACCTTCTAGGAGGAATTCTGACGTTCTAACCACTAGGCTACCACGGCCTGTATCGGTAGCTTACTGTCTAGAAGTCCGAAATTTTGTTTAGATACCATGGATCAAATCCTGGTGTACCTCCAGGCGTTTTTTTTTTTTTTTTTTCAAAATTAGGAATAGTTCTTGCTTTAAATTTGAATTTTTAAGCTTTTCACATAAATTTGCACAACCGAAATAAATAAATAAATAAATAAACAAAGAAGCTCGCATATAAAACCTTCTTTATATCAATCGAAAGCGTTGCTTTTTTTTCCACAAGGGCACAAAATGTAAATTGTTCCAATATTCTGAGCCATTAAAACAGAAGCTATAACTGTTTTAGCCCAGAATTTGAGGCTTCGCCGCTAGTGCGGTGATACAGTTAAACTTTCAGTTCGAACAGAACCTTAAACAATTACTTGATTGTGACCAAAAATTACTTTTTGATATTTAACAAATATTATTAGTAATCTATTTACTATGTATACGTATCTCTCTTTCTCATTTAGCTTTAGTTTTAATTACTTCAAATATACCTTTTTCATCTGTTAGTGCATATTCATTTTTTCATTCATTCACTCGTTTATTTATTCATTCACTCATGTGTTTCTTCATTCTTTCACTAAATTCGTTTATTCAGTCTTTCATTCAGAAATATCCTTAAAAATAAAGATAAAAACGTTTCTTTTGAAAATAAGGCTCGCTTAGTTCTGGACGTACTTTATCTGAACGTGTACCACTTTTTAAGCTCTGTCGGATAAAGTTATTTCCAAGCAAGATTTAGACATTTTTTATATTTTCTCCTTGTCTGTTAGATCAAGGTTTATATATGATTAAAATTTCCCCGTATGCCTTAATGTTAAATCGTTTTGAACTGTTCAAAATTGAACAAAAATTGTTCAGTCAAAAAAAAAATGTTTCACGCCTTGAGAGCTCCTTCTGATAAGCTTGTCTGTACTTTGAATCTTATGTCCAGGGCTTATACTTTGCTTCTTATTTCCCCATAGGCGCTACTGTTAAGATTTTTTGAACGGTTCAAAATTGAGCAAAAACTTGTTCAACTTAAAAAATAAAATACTGAAATGAGATGACTTCTCCAAGATCTTTCGAATGCAAAAGAAAAAAAAACTTTCAAATCGAACAATTCCTTCAAAAGACAGACCGACAGACACACATTTTCCCCACCTCAAAACCCTACTTTCGAAATATTTATTCAATCTTTATTTAATTACTTCACTTCTTTTTGACTTTTTTATATTTTTAACGATATTTTTAAGATGCGTTAGGCCTTCTTTCATACTTTCGTTCCTTTTTGAAAAACTTTTACTGGTAAGTAGGCTAATAAAAAAGAGAAAAAGAAAAGAAAAAAAAAGAACATTCACTATTCTATGGCGATAGAACACGTCTTGCATGACACTGCCAATAACAACATAATAAAGTGAAATTTCGATAGCACGCTGCTATAACAAGATACATTTGTATAAGTCTATTTTAAGAAGCGATTTAAATCATTGTTCCCAAAACGCCATTTTCCATTGTCTTACGCGCAGGGGGAAATCGGGCTGCAATTCCATTCGATTATCATTCGAATTGGGGTGCTGTTATCACATTGGAAGTTCTTCAAACGTGCCGGCTGAATTTTTAGTTCGAAATTGTCCCTTTTTCAGGAAGTTCGAAATAGTGAAAGGTCGGAATAAGAGTTACTTTCGCATTCGAAAGTTACCTGGAATAAAATGGCGTATTGTTGCTTATGTTATTGTTTGTTTTTTATTGAGATGCATATTTCAAAGCGCTACTGATGCAAGCAGTAGAACTTTTTAAGGAACTAGATTTTTGCGGCCTAATTCCAAGCACAAGTAGGTATATCACATGGATTTAGAAAAGTCAAAAGGTTGTGCCGTATTGACTTCAGGCTGGTGTCTACGATGTAGTTCGAATTGTATATTTTAAGGGGAGGGGGAATAAATTTAGCTAAATACAAATGCATCATTGACAGACTTTTCTTTTAGAGAAAAGGTATTGGTTTTTAAAAAGAAGAAATTAAATTTAAAGATAGAGAAATTGCTTTATTTTTAGAAGGGATAGACTTGTGGCCGAGCGCAAAAATACCGATGCTGAAACGTTAGAATTTCCGGAGACAATTTTTTGTTTGAAACACACGAAATTCCCCATTCCCCAAAAGTTATGAAAATTTTCAGAAATATTAAAATTCACATACGTCCAAGTTTCTTATTGCGATAGCGCAGATAAGTTGAAAGAAAGCATGATTAATGTGAATGCAAAATCTGAAATCAATCAATAATTGTCTTTCAGTTCAGTTTTTGGGGATTTTGTGTCACAAATTAGCCGAAAATAATAGTCAAAATGAAAGTCGCAAATGACAGATAAACATTCGTGCAAAATTTAAAATAAATCAATGAATATCTTTCGGTACCACTTTGTGATCCAAATTTTCGTAAAAAGGAAATAGTAGAAATAAGTGCCATTCCAAGCTTTGTGCCTTCAATGCCGGTCCAAAACTTTTCTGCAGTGTCTGGAAAACAATTTATAAAATAATAAATAAATTTTACGCTTTGTCCATAAATTTGTTAAATTATTACTTCGTTATTTATTTACGTTTACAATTAAAAATTTCGCCATTACAATCTTAATTTCGCGAACCACCGGTTGGGAAACGCTACTCTAGGATGTTGCCCCCTCACAGGTGCGGATATAGGATTTTGCTGAGGAGAGGGTAATTAATTTACGGTTTTGCCTAACTCCCGGAAAATTTTGTGTAAACGGGAAGAAATTATGAAGTTCTGGCTAGTTATTCGAAAAATCTTTACTATTAATTTATACCCAGGAGGGTTGGCAATTGCCCGTATTTCCTTCCCTATATCCGCGCTTTTCTGCACTTCAAATTGAAAAAGTTTTATTCTTAAGCGAAGCAAGACGATCCGCAGTCTTGACCAAATAAACATCAATGACCTCTGAAGAAGAAGAAAAACAGAGTTCAGGGATTATATGTCTCAGTTCAGTATGAACACCTCAGCATAAACAGCGCAGGAAAAAAAAATCTTGAGGCGTTAAGTTTCTCAAAGCAACTCAAATTCATTTCAGCTTAACAAAAGTAAAATAAAAAAGACCATAACTTCTTGAGACCTCCTGCTGGGTTTTATTACCACTTCGATTAATAAATCGAAGAGAGTTTCCGCTGTCTCACACACACATACATAACCTGCAGTATGTAGTCCAGAACCAAGGTCAGTGTGTTCCATACAACACTGATGTCGTCTGATGCGAATGAACCAAATTTTTCGCATGATTACATCGTTCAAGTCTTCTTTCTGGCAAGGCATCACACATTTTTTACTTCGGAAACAGCACTTGCGAAACTGATGAAATAATACAAAGAAATGGCTCTTGAAATAGTTTTTACCCCATTATTTTTTTTTTCTATTTATACTTTATAATAGAAAAAAAGTAGATTACTCGGGGTTCTGAAAAAGTTACGTGAGGTGTCGAAATTTGAATGCAGATTTTTTTTTGTAAACAGAAGTACCCGATATTTTGGCATTTATGTAAATGTCACGTTCTTTTGTCAAGGGTGATTATTATGTGGCTTATTATTTGGAGTGATGTTGTTTTCTTAAAATGTGATCTTGCAAATGACGCGTATTAAAAACTTGAGATTACCAGTACGAGCCAAGCTCTAGATTACTGACGTTTGTTTATATGTATATATATATATACAAGTAAGCACGGCGGTCATACGAAATGACCGCTGTTTTAGATATTATAAATATACAATTCTCCCAGTAACCGGAAATGCACATCAAATCAAAAAAATATTTATCAGGTAGAACAGTAAAGTTTAATGAATGAATAAAAAACAAATAATCATTTCGGAAAAAAATATTCTTACCGAAAAAGAAAAAAACATCCAAGTTATAATAATCTGTATAAAAAAAAAATATATTATTTACTATATAATCAAATTGTTTGTGAAAAATATTTATTTATATCCAACATAATCATCGTCAAAGCAATCGTTTTAAGGAAACTGGAAAAAAGAGCGCTGCCACTTTAATATATATAAAAAGCGCAGACGATAAATAAATTAAAACAAAAAAATAAGGATTAAATTAAATTTGCGTTTACATTGTAGAAACAATTGTGTAGATGGTAGCACGATGCAGTTTTCTCGGAGTGAGAAATTCCGAACAAGCTATCTGCGACCAACAGACACTTAAGCAGCTTATAGATAAGATATATACATATATATATACATATATTCTATTTAAGAGCCTAAGAGCATAAACTCTTTCAACATATCTTACTATTAGCGCCTATGGGCAAAAATGAAGCAAATTATGCAAACCTTCGACATGGGATCCGAGTTTTTTTCAACAAGCTTATTGGAAGAAGCTTTCGACATGAAACATTTTTTGATTTATAAAATTTTGAACATTTCAAAAAAAAAAACATTAGTGCCTACGGAGAAAATTCAACCCCATATGAATCCTGTTCTCACAGATGGCTTGGAACAAACTTCGTCGAAAAAGATATTATGACGTAAAACACGTGCAGATACGAAGTTCATGCAGAACTAAACGAGCCCATTTTCCCACGAAACGTTTTGATCTAGATTTTTAAGGATATTTTCGAATGAATGAATGAATGAGAGAATGAATATTTATAGACCGATAACAAGTATATTGGAAGTAATTAAGAATTAAAGCCAAATGAGAAGAGAGAGAGAGAGAGAGAGAGAGATAGCTAGATTATCAATTTGATGGTGTATACGGTTAAAGTAGGCTCGTATAGTTCTAGACGGATCTTCTTGTTAATTATTATGTTTCAAATGACACTTTCTGTGGTATGGTCCATTTCCTATAAACCCTTTAAAGTTCCTTTTTTTTTTTGTAGTATCGGTACATTAAAATATTTTTCGGATTTTGGTTCGTTTCAAAGAAGAAATTCATATAGGACATTAAAAAAGATTCACGTGATTTTTTGTACCCCCTCCGGGGGGGAACGTTCTAATATGGGAATATTGATGCATGTGGTGGTAAAGATGCTTCCCAGCGTCTTTGCAAGATTCTACCTATCAGAAAGGGTAAAATAGCTTACTCTAAACATCCATAACTTGATGAATTAGGTAGAAAGCATACTTCCCACCGCCTTAGAAAGGGTTAGTTCATCAATGAAATTTTTCTCAAAACGTCTAAAAATGCTCCAAAGAAGCGAACCCTGACAAAAAATGTACATGTCTGCGATTATGTCTTTTTGTAATCACTGTTGCGATGAAACTTGATGCTAATCCGGCAACAGACCTAAAAATTCCATAGCATTGCTAAGAAATGTAAATCAAACGCTCTTTCAGGCTAGCGACTGATATTCTACTGATAATAAAATGGTCATCTAGCCTTGGCCAAAAAGCCTTCTTCCAAAGATTCCCTTGATATTGTCCTTCGAAAAAAGAACCTCTGCAGCAAGAATGTTCAATGTTGTTGTCCTCTTCCGATATAAAAAGGCAATTCAGCCGAAGACCAAAGTGGTTTGTTATCGTAATTATCCACACACGCAGATTTTGCATGATATTCCCCAAACATGTTCAGGGTTCGTAAAAGCAGGTATTTGACCTACTTAGGCCGGTCGGTACAATAAGTATTGTCCGCCACATGGTTTCTTACTTGATTTATCATGCTATTGTTGATCGCAAAGAACTAAACGTGACATTTTTTTTTCTCTTTGCAGGCAAACGACATACTCAAGTGTCCAGATGGTAAGTCATATCTCATTTCTTACAAATCAAATCCATTTATCACTTCTTGTTTAATGCTTTGTTTTGCAAAAAAAAAAAAAAGTCTTTCTTTGAAGAAAACTTTCTTCGATTAAGACCGGAACGGCACCAAAGCAGTTTTTTGTTTTTGTTTTTAATTTAGCACATTGACGGACAGTAGGAACAAGTGAAGTTCGAAAATTAACTCTTGTAATTTTTAGAATATCAGAAGTATAGTTTTATTTTTTCTGCTTAAATAAACTTAACTTAGATTATTTCAGCACCTTTAATAAGGTTGCGGCTATAACCGTCATGGCGCCAGCTGTAAATACTTACCCTTATAAACAATAAAGGCCGTGGTAGCGTTGGACTTCCACTTGGAAGGTCGCGCGATCGATACCCGCTGAAGACCCACCATGTACACTTGGGGATACGTGCATGTAAAATCAGTGGACCCCACTACCTCGCCCAGTGCGCAAGCAATCCTAAGGGCTCGGTTAACATGTAGAGAAAAGTATAAACAATAAATAACGTTAAATGTATCGAACAACTATAAATTCAAGAGAAAACACGGTTCGACTACTCCCTTCCCAACCACGTGCATACTGAAGCAGCAAGTCGTGTAACAGGTGGGAAACGAAACTCAAGCTAAAAAATTGTTTCCAAAACATGACACTAGGCTTCTATTTGTACGCCGGTAAATGCACATTTGTGCCGCTATAGCCGTAGTGTCTAAAAAACGACCGCTTCGTTTTGGACGGCTATTGCCGTCATGCCACATAGTGAACTTCGCTTTGACGGCTATAGACGCAAGTGTCCGTCAACGTGTTAAAAGATAAAATTTAATTTAATGATAGGGAAATTGCTTCATTTTTAGGAAAAAGACGTGTTAATTTTTTCCCCGAACATTTTTTTTCCCTGTCTAATGGGCGTCGTACATATGGTTCTTTACCATTGCAGACCTAGTGTGTTCTCTGAGATTGGTACCAACTCTTTCAGCGGCACCACAATGAGTGTGGTACCATTGTCGCAATTTTTGAAGCTCCGTTTCCCCCTAGATGACGGCACCTGAGCTCTCATTGATGCAAACGGCTCTAGGAATTTAATTTTGCCGAAAGTATCTACGCCAAGCGGATACTCAATTGATTTGTAACATGCCGCATAATCATACGACATGAACGCTGTCGACTTTCTGGATCTTGAAAATCCACCGACTTGGGCCAGGTTTATTTTTTCCCCGATGCAGAAGCATCTTTACTTTTGATATAAATGTCCTTAGGGGTTTTTCCCCCACAAGAAGAAGTTTAGTTATTTTTATGAAGTAAAAAATAATGGTTTACCTGAAATCAGAAGGTTGAACCCATCAAAGCAAATTTCAGCCTCCGTTTTTAGACGTGATAAAATACTCCCAGATACATCTCTCTTGAGGACATGCTAACGTAATTATATAAAGAATGGTCGACGTGGGGGCAAAGACGCGACAAGACCTTGTTGGCATTGCTGTCGCTGTTGGTTTGAACATTACAGTCAGCAAATGCTGTTGCTATCGTTGTCGAGGGTTTGAGGGCTGTTACAAGAAAGGCGACATAGACCAAAAACTTGTTTTTACCCCCTCTGCGCTTGAGCAAATGAGAAAGGACTTTTTTTCATTGTAGAAAATTTCTCTGTCGCTTTTGGTGTAAAAGAACCCTCTCTTGTTCGAGTGGAACTTGAAACAAGTCCTCCAACAAGGAAGGAGTACAGCAAGGCGCTTCTGTTTTAATGGAGGCAATTCACCGCTAGAGGTACTCATGAGCGATCATCGTTGTCACGTGATAGCCGCTCTTTGTTTACAAAGATTTTCAATGGAGTTCGACGTGTAGTTCACTAGGCAAAATGAGTTATCTTAAAATTAATTAGACTATTTTCACAGCTTTTTCTGATTATAACCCAGTATTTACATTTAATTTAATCATTATAAAAGAAATTTATTAATGATTACAATAGTTATAGTGTTTTATTTAGTGTTCATTTTATGTAATGTAGAAGAACTTTATTTAGGCCTAGTTTTTAATTAGATTTGTCGAACTCGAAGTAAAACGATGCT
Organism: Octonoba sinensis; assembly: GCA_038502835.1. Lineage (NCBI taxonomy): Eukaryota > Metazoa > Arthropoda > Arachnida > Araneae > Uloboridae > Octonoba > Octonoba sinensis. The sequence goes on along the minus strand of CM076602.1, from coordinate 14,067,960 downwards.
ACGGCTTCCTTTGTTTACATTGTTTTCATCACTGCCAAGTGACCAATGACGTTGCTTGAATTGCCTCCATTGAGTTCTGAATGGGGAAGGAAATCCGCCTTTTGCCCTGAAGCGGTCTCTTAATTTTGAACTAGCTCCCAGATGAGAGATCGTCACCTGTTGTTACGAATTTAGGGGGTACTGATGCTGCTTGTCGCCAAGTTTGGCGACCTCCAGATCACGATAAATAATTCTATTTATTACTGGAAATTTCTGGAATATTCCTGTCATGTGATCCACGATGCTATATAAGGAGCTCTAGCGAGAAGTAGAGGTTCAGTTAAGTTTTAAACTTTGACGAGTACCTGTCAGTCTGAGCCGTTACGCTGTAAACTTCGTACTTGATTCCTTTTGTATTTGTGAAGTTAATACGGGATTACCGTTGGTTTTACGGGGATGTGTGTACTTCGTAAGATATTTTGTCTGTGTTTAAATTTGTATATAGTGTAAATAGGCTGTAAATAAACTGCTCTGGTTTAGTCATCAATTTAAGAGCGACGAACTCGCATAGTTTGACCCAAAAATAGAAGCCTCATTTTCGACGATTCTTTAACCGTCAAGAAAATTTAGTCATTTAGAACGATTCTTTCCGCGCGCGATCATGTGACTTAAAAACGTTACTGCACACATATCGCCAATTTGACGAAAGGTTTTCTCGGAGCATTTTTCACGAAGCCATTTCGTCAAATACGACGAAAGTTTCGTGAGATTTGAGCATGCGTTTCTGAGAGTGCACCCCAAAGGTAATTTTGAACGCAGAAGACATTGGAGCCATGACGGATTTTACGTGCACCAGCTTCCATTAGCGTACACGTTTAAAAGCCAATCTACAAGTAACAGAAAAAAAAAATCCTGAAGCGTTCCAAAGAATTTATCCAGTCCCTATTTCATCACGAATCGAAACTCTGACAACCCAGCATTGTCTGGAGCTGTAATCTCACAGAAACCATAACCTCCAGTGAACAACAACTTGTTGAATGGGACGTATTAATGGAAATCTGAAGGCGAAACTTACATTCTTTAACTCACTTTCTATGGGATGAAGGCTACGGAAGCGTTAAGTGTGAAAAACTTCTCCATTGATTGTTTAATCGATGGACAATGAAATGGGAGATGATGAAACGATAAAGGGCTGGAAATAGTCTGTCATCAATTGTTTTCGGAAACTATTGTCTCATGTTTTTTTGGTTCCAAAATCTGGAGCGATGATGGGGAAATGTTCTCAAACAATTCATCCGTAGAGATTTCCGAATGAAATTATATTTATTACAAAAAACATGTAATGTTTTTCTTTTATCGGAGGAGAGGAAAAGCCAACAACTAAAGAAATTCGAGATTAAATGTTTTGGCGTCGTGGCAGATATTGTAGATACTGATCAGGCACAAGTTTGATTTCCGAGTTTTTTATGTTCAACTCTTTTGGAATTGATATACAGGGTGATTCGAAAAGAAGTACAGTGAAACCTGTAAAGTTGACCACCTTTGTTAGTTGACCACCTGTCAAAGTTGACCATTAATGTGCTCCACCGCAAGTGGTCAACTTATACATATTTCACTGTATATACAACTTCACTGCCCTATAAATCAAGAACAAGATGAGATATTACCTGTTACCTGAGGCCAGTGGATTTTAGTCTGGACGGGGACCATGACCAGGAATAGGGTTAAACCGGATACTGGTTTTCACGGGAATACTGGATATCCGCTGCTTCTTTGGTGACTTTTCCCATACCGTTCATCCGACTCTGGTGTTTGGAACCTGTAAATTCTATACCGGATAACCGAATTTTTCGTGCATCGGGTTCCAGATATTTAAAAAAATCGGACGGATACCGGATATCCGATGCCTTATGGGGAGGGCAGTCCCGTTGGTCGGTGCACCCCTGCTTGTGACAATTGTATGGTATTACTGTAAGTTCTGTTATAGACAGCCACAGATATTCCATGTGTAATCCTTTAGTCACAAGACGGATTGGACCGAGCCACAGACTATAATCAACATACTACTCTTTAAAACCACTTACCCAATGGCCATCCATCAGTTTTGACCAAGCACCTTGTGATTTCTTCCTGTGAGGGTTCATAAAAGAGAAGGTATTCGTCCCTATTCTTCCTGTTGATTTAGGGAAGCCGGAAAACATCGCATCAGAACCACTATCGATTGATTTGAGTTGATAGTTTCCATACCTTAACATGGCGGGAATGGATTACCGGCTCAATGTGAGTCGTGTGACTAGGTGGTCAAACATAGAAAAGCTATGGCTGTCTCTAACGAAACTTAAAGTAATCCCATACATTTCTGTCGCAAGTAATATGTAATATTTTACATTGTTCTTGATTTATAATGCATTGAACTTGTGTACTTCGTTTTGAATCACCCTGTATATTTCCGTTGAAAACTGGGCAAAAACCATCGTAAAAAAAGTTGTACCATTAGCTACAAAGAATATTCTTGTTTTCGGTACTCCAGGGAGGGTAGGGGAGCTTATAACTAAAGTTGCAAGTTTGTCGCGGGAAAAAGAGCCCGAAATTCGCTGCAAATTTTGCGAAATGTTCGCGAGAACACAAGTATAATAAAATATAGGATATCTGCGATGGAAGTTATTCTTCAATGGAGGCAATTCACCGCTGGAGGAACTCAGGAGTGATCGTTGAAACGTGATATACGCTCTTTGTTTACTAAGATTTTCAATTGAGTTCTACGTGGAGTTCACTAGGCAAAATGAGTTATCTTAAAATTAATTAGCCTATTTTCACAGCTTTTTCTGATTATAACCCAGTATTTTCATTTAATTTAATCACTATAAAATAAATTTATTAATTTTTTTTCTTCTTTCTAATGGGGCTGCAGTATTGGTCATCAACCATTGCAGACCTAGTGCGTCCCCGGATATTGGTACCAACTCTTTCAGCGGCACCGCAATGAGTGTGGTACCATTGCCGCATTTTTTTTGACGCTTAGTTTCTCCTAGATGGGGAACCTGAGCTCTCGTTCATGCAATCTGCACTAGGAATTTAATTTAGCCGAGAGTATCCATGCCAAACGGATATTCAAGGGATCTTTAACATGCCGCATAATCATACGACATGGACGCAGACGATTTTCTGCATCTTGAAAATCCACCGACTTGGGTCAGGTTTGAACCTGCGATCTTGGGCATACGAGAACTACGTCTTACCACTACGCCACCCTGTCAACAATTTATTAATTATTAAAATAGTTATAGTGTTATTTAGTGTTAATTTTATATAATGTAGAAGAACTTTATTTAGTTCTAGTTTTTAACACTAGATTTACCAGACCAGTCATTTTGACTGGTCTGGTAAATCTATTTTGCATCATTTGTTACTAATTATAGTACAACTTTCAATTGCATTGGCTTTTCCTAATACACGGTAAGTCGGACAAGTGAATGTGACTGAAAGTTTTATTATAATTAGTAGCAACTTGGTGTAAAATGAGAGTTTAGAAATGATAAGAAAACGGCCTAGTAAATCTAGTGTTAATTAGATTTGTCGAACTCGAAGTAAAGCGATGCTACGGCTTCTTTTGTTTGCATTGCTTTCATCGCTGCCACGTGACCAATGACGTTGCTTGAATTGTCTCCATTACGTTGCTAAGCACTACCCAACAGCACTTCCTCAAAGTCCAATAAATTTAACTTAATACTATTATGCTTGCTGGATAACACTATAATTATTTTAACTTCAAGTATCTGCATTTTTTTCAAACATATACTGCTCTTTAAAGCGTACTGTTATTCGATTCTAGCACCGAAGAAAAGGGTTTCCGAAACCTGGAAACAGTTATAAACTTTCATTTAAAAATTTCCATTTGTGCATCCTTCCTGCAAATGATGCTTATAACCACTTCCGGAAATAATTGTCTCCCTCATTTTTAGAGTTCACGCTATTAACTTTTTCATAAATTTCTGCCGAGAGGCTTGAACCCTTTTCAAACAAACAACATCCCAAAAAATGAAATTGCGAATTTCTAATTCCTCTAAGTGACATAATTGAGATAAACATCCTGCGTAAGCAGGAAAGCAAAAAAAAAAAAAAAAACTTTAAAACGGACAGTCTCGCCGAGAATTTGACCCTCTAGAAAGGAATTCGTCTTTTTCTTTTCCGTTCTTTCTCTCGTCTACTGTTGCCACCTGATTTCCTGGTCATAAGAAATATCATGGCACGTGATTGGCATGAATAGGCCGCACGTTTTTTTTTTTTTTTTTTTTGTTGGTAAGTTTGTGTTCTTTAGGTGGCATGTTGATTTCTTTAGGTTGCTCTGTTTACGACAGAGTGAAGGTATTTAAGCAATTTCTTTTTCGGCACTGTTTTTTTTTACGATCATGACCTTTTTTTTTTTCTAAAATCGATTAAAAAAGGAGCCATTTTGTTCTTTTCATAGGTTATTGAGATAAGCAAAATAAAGCAGTACGGGTGAAAAAGAGATTTATTGATTAGTGAACTAACTACACTGTAAAAATTTTTGGTGCTAGTAAACACCATTTTTGGAGTTCAGTCGGTGTAACGCTGAAAATTATTCATTTTTTGATGTATTTTAAATTCTTTTAAATGTCTGTCTAAAAAAGTACAGACAGCAGAATGTTTTTTTTTAGCCTATGATGTTCGTTAACTCATCTATGAATCAAAAATAAATTACGATTGCTCAAAGGAGCAATCGTAATCCCATTTTCATAGAAATCAGCAATCGCAATGACACTTCGATACGTAACGGAGTTAAGGCTTTTTAACCAATCAGCTTGGTTAAAAGCCGTAAATACAAAAGTTTACGGTTTCATAGGCATTTGGTAGCACTTATGATAACATACTGCAGGCTATGGTAATTAACTATATGCCTAGATTGCGTATTCATAGCTATTATATTGTGGCGGGCGACGAGGTGCGAGGACACAGTAGAGCAGGAGGGCTGCTGGAGACGGGGATAGAACCACGGACCTCCACGGTGGAAAGCCAGTACTTCCATGCTTTGCCAAGAGGTACCTACTGGATGTCCAAGGTTTTGAGAAGTTTTTTTTTTATTCTGAGAAAGACAAAAATTCAATATCAAAAAACAATTAAATGGGATATGTTTCCACAACCAGTTTTTATGACTATTGCTAACTTCAACTTCTCTTCATTTCCCTCCTTCAGATAAAAAATGAACTATACAATATTATGCGATGGAATTCTAATATTCACACTTCGATCCGTAACCAAGATGGACGTTCGATTCTTATTGACTACGAGACCTAGGTGGCGCTCTTAAATTACAGTTAATTAAACGTTCTTTAGGAGAAACAGAGAATAATCGATTTTTTTCACAATCAGCGGTTTCAGAACGATCTTTTTAATGGTTATTCGACTGTTGTAATTAAATATGGTAAAATAACAATCAAATAAATTGTTATATTACTATTTTTTTAGCGAAAATTTTTAACAGTGCAGGGTGAAATTTTTGAATATGTAGCATGAGGAATGGTACTCAAATAAAAACAGATCAAAATTTGAATTTGAATTGTAAATGAAGAAAGAAAAAAAAGAAAGAAAAAGATACCGACAAGCACAAGCTATATTTTGCTTCCTAACATATCCCAGTAGGCAGGGCCTGATTAAGGCAAGGGCATACGGGACAGCTGCTCCGGGCCCCCACATTTGAGGGGGCCCCAAATCGAATAGAAAAATTATATTGCGCTTCCTTCTTTAATGAACTTTTTTTAAACAAAATGATCAAAAATACAAATGCATATTTTCACAAGCGACTTTTCAGCCTCATTATCATACAACGTTCTGTAACAGCAAAGAATACTTTATTTTGATCCAAGTATCTAAATGCATAGGATTTGTCTATGGTATTTTTCGTTAGTTAACTTAAATGGCTAAAAAAGTCTTTACATTTTCTAATTTTCAGTTTAAATAGAACTTTTGTCAAATTTGTACTCCTTTAATGGTAGACATAAAGTTGCCAGAAAATCAATAAAATGGATGGAATGACATTTCGTTTGATCATTGGAGGCGGGATGATCAAAATAAACTCGCCGTTATAATCGTCAAAATTGATGAATAATACTTACATAATTATATAAATAGCATAATGTTGTCAACGCTCAATTTGATAATTACTGTCAAATTTCGACTGTTGGGCGAACTCTAGTCTATTTCTCCCAGTTTGATAGCATTATTTCAAAGACAAACTATGCTATCCATGAACTACGTCATCCGTAAGAGATTTATCACAAAATGGCCATCGACGGTTCCACGAAAGAAAGTTTTCGTGACTCTTCCTTTTCTCGAGCAGGTTGTTCCTTCGTGGCCGTCGCTTTTTTTGTTCTCACCGTTAAGTCACGTTTTTCACTGACACTTCGAAGGCTGCATTAGTCAATAATATCGAATGGCATTGATTAAGTCGTAAAGGCCGTCGGAGTGAACGTTCCCAAAGGGTCAAAAAGTTAAAATGATTCTTTAGCATCTGCGAGGTCAAAGGTTTAAACGGTTTTTAGAAAACCTCTGGAAATATTGATGATGGGAAGAAAAAGGTGTTTCTTTGTCTCTTCATCGTTTTTTCTGCTGGTTTATGATATTCTCATAAATTATTGGAAATGATGGTGATATAAATCGTTGCTGGTTGTCATGGAATGCACGTTCCTAGTTTGTGGATGTCATATGCATTTCATTTTGTTACAGGCCGTTTAAACCACATGACTCCTTTTTAGTTTGCCTCCATATTCTTTTGAAGAGACGCAACTCAACTCCGCCTTTTAACTAAGCAGAAGTACAGTTCTACCAACAACCACAGCAAGCCGGCTGGCAGGGTGCCAAGAAGAATAAATTTATGCATTCTCGAAAATAGAATCCTCATTTTCGACGATTCTTCAATGTTCAAGAAAATTTCGTCATTTATAACGATTCTTTCCTCGCGCGACCACGTGACTTCAAAAAGTTACTACACAAATTTCGGCAATTTGACGAAAGGTTTACTCGGAGCATTTTTCACTTAGCCACTTCGTCAAATACGACGAAAGTTTCGTGAGATTTGAGCATGCGTTTCTGAGAGTGCGTTCAAGAAAGGAAGTGCTGGTATATAAAATATTCCTTTATCTTCTCGTTCTGTTTCTTTAGCATACTTTATTTCTTTCGAACTGATGCCATATGCTGGTTTATAAATTTAGTTGCTTTCAACAAACAGAGAAGCAAACATTCTGATTCTGAATAAAAGCACTTGCAAAACGAACTTCCCAGACTCGAATGGATTTGTCCTTTTCTGCCATGCGCAGAAGCGTCCAACTACTAAAATTGCGCATTCGAACTGTAATAAGGGACAGATAAGAAATTTGTGGAGCCCCCTGGCGGTGAAATAAATGTATGGCCCCGGCTCATTCATTTTACTGTCCTAAACAGAAGCTTTTGAAGTTACAGTTGAGGACTAAAATTTAACTTGTTAAAGAAAAATAATAAAAATAAAAGTTCTTGTTCTTCAACCTTTTTTTGAAAACTGACAGGAATTTTTAAGGTTAAACTAATTGGATTGAAAAATGGCATTTCCGACCTCATTTAAGTTATGTTATAAAATTTGCTTGGAATATCATCTGTCGCGCGGCCCTCCAACAGAGTTCTCCACAACGAAACAGTGGGGGAGGGGGAATGAAATTCGAAATAAGAAAAGGGCCCTTGGCGACCGCCAACAGTTTAATCCGCCCCGGAAGTAATTCTATGAAATATTGAGAATGAATCATGGATAGAGAGATATTAAAATTGAAACGCAGCCCATTTTATGGTGCAATTAGTTAAATGTAACTACGTAGTTGATGCAATTCAGTGTTTTTCCTTTGTACATACTATTAAGTTTTATTAACTGATGTCTTTTAATGTATAGCTTTTCATTGCCACCCATGAAAATATTTCGTTAAAGGGTCAAATTTTATCTTTCTTTTCTTTTTTTTTTTTTCTTTGGTTTTATTAAACTTATAAATGGTCTTAGAAACAAAAAAAAAACATGCTGATGAAAAAAACAAATGTTCTGTCTTCACATAAATTAAACAAAAAAAAAATAAAATAAATAAATAAATAATAATAATAAACAGTAAGAGAGAGAAAAAATAATACTGTCAATTTATACCGTCTTCGCTATCTCAGCATGACTGTTGAATATTTGAAAAAAAAAAAAAACTTTAACTGCATTTAAGTACAAAAGATATTTTTTGAAGTACTACACGTTTTCAAGAGGACAATCAAAAACACGTTTAAATTAACTTCTGATCGCTTGTTAAATGCATTGCATTTCCGTTTTTTTTTTCTGTAATGTGTCTATAATAACTCGAATCCAGCAATACGAACTAGGAACAGAAAATGAAAAAAATTAATATTCTCGAATTGGTTCCATTAGGAATTTTAGCAAAACTTTAACCTTTTAAAGTTAATGCTTCATTCTACTCCCATTGTTTGAAAATGATAAAGTAAAATATCGACTGTTCCCTGTTTTTGAACTCCAGGACTTGATAAACGTCTTTTAATGATGTCATTTAGAGATTTTGCTTCCGGTAACCGTCATCCGGTGTTGCGAATGGTGATCTTCATTATAGCTTTTTGTACAAAAACTATTCAACAAAGAAATTGATTGACTTGTACCATTGTTCACAGGCGTTGCCAACATCTCAATTGTTCTTTTCTGTAAACAACCGTTATTCTATCTCCTTCAAAACAATTAAAGGAAGCAAAGCGCGATAATTTCTTCTTTTTCTGACGCATTGACCTCTCTAAGAATGTTTTTGGAAAGTGCGACGTGTGTGGGGATATCACAGGTATAACCTTGAGACAAGATATCAGGTATGTACGCAATTTTTTACGGTTTTCTTTGAAAATTCAAGTGGCAGTGAAAAATTCCCTGTAACTGTGGCGAAGTTTTCTTTAGTACCATAATGAAAAGCATTAATAACAGAAGGAAAGAGCACAAAAGCAATTAATGTTTGAAGCCTAATTAGAAATCAACCATTCCTGAAAGTCACATGGCTACTGAAAGCTCGTCCACTCTCAGAAACGCATGCTCAAATCTGACGAAACTCTCGTCGCGTATTTGACGAAATGGCTTCGTGAAAATGCTCCGAGTAAACCTTTCGTCAAATTGCCGAAGTGTGTGTAGTCACTTTTTTAAGTCACGTGGTCGCGCGGGGAAAGAATCGTTGTAAACGACGAAATTTTCTTGACGATGGTAGAATCGTCAAAAGTGAGCGTTCTATTTCTGAGAGTGAGTGGTGATTCTGATCCGAATTTCTCTCCCATTTCCGAAAATTTTCAAGGGCCCATTCCGAAAATTAAAAAAAATAATAATCGGTTTTTCCGAAAGTGTTTCAATTTATTAATCTTAAGACTTCTTACACTCTCAGAAACGCATGCTCAAATCTCACGAAACTTTCGTCGCATTTGACGAAATGTCTTCGTGAAAAATGCTCCGAGTAAACCTTTCGTCAAATTGGCGAAATTTGTGTGGTAACTTTTTTAAGTCACGTGATCGCACGAGGAAAGAATCGTTATAAATGACGAAATTTTCTTGACGATTGAAGAATCGTCGAAAATGAGGATTCTGTTTTTGAGAGTGTGAGAGCATATTCCCCTTTTGAAGAAATTCGAATGAAGGTACAGTTCTACCGCAAAAAAAAAAAAAAAAAACAAATCCTCTGACTGGCAGAGTGCCAAGAAGAATCCATTCACGCTCAAGTGAGGAAGTGCTGGTATAAAGAATGTGCCGTGTTCTGTTCTCGTTTAAGTTCGTATAGCATACTTGCTTTCTTCCGAACTGTTGCTGTCGGCCAGTTTAAAACTTTGGTTGCTTTCTACAAACAGAGCAGCAAGCATTCTGATTCGCGTGCTAATAAACACATTTGCAAAACGAACTTCCCTAAAACTCGAATGGATTCGTCCTTTTCTGCCATGCGCAGAAGCGTCCAAGGGTCAGGACTTCGTGGTCGAACTGTAAATGGTGCTATTCATAACATTTAACTTAAACTTCAAAAAGAATAGGGAAGATGCAAATATCTACTGAAAGGAAAAAACGTAATGGTACCAAACTTTTGTAAACAGCATTTACAACTTGATATACAGCATTAATGTCAGGAGAATTTTTCCTTCAGAAGATAGCTTAGCTTCAAACATTGCTTCATGTTATTCGTGGTTTCTGGTAGGATTGAGGAATAGATGTACACACAAATACCACAGGGTACTCCCACAAGTCCCCTCCCGCCCCCCCCCAAAAAAAAGACAGACACAAAATACGAACCTTGCAGTATTTTGCGTCTTAGTTTCTGAGGGTTTCTCCCAAAATGATTCTTTCAATCTGAACTGTTAAAAATCTTTCGTCGGAGGCCTGGTAACAACATTTGAGAATAATCTAAACCACTATACCAACCGAATAGTTATACCTCCAATTCTAAAGCTCTATGCATGTCTGTTGCTTTTGGAGCTGACAATTTCCTAAGAATTTAAGCTGCACATACGAGTAGATAAATCCTCGTATCTTACATAAATCCCTGGTTCCGAAGACCAGAATGGCGGTTTTATCCCTGACTTGTGGTAGTAAAATAGTTTTGGCATGTGTGTGTGCTGTAATACTTTTCTCCACCAGACCCCTACCTGTTAGCCGAGGCCTTAGGATTGCTTACGCACGGGGAGAGGTAGCGGGGTCTACGGATTTTACATGCACATATCCCCAAGTATACATGGTGGTCTTCAGTGGGTATCGAACGTGCGACCTTCCAGGTGGAAGTCCGACGTGCTAACCACTAGGCTACCACGGCCCCTTGTGCTGTAATACTAGTAGAAAGGTTGATTCTTAGACTGCGTACTTAGTTTTTAGAAGATCGCTACAGTGTGTCATTTATTGTGCTAAAAAGCACAGGGCGAGGGTTAAACAGGACTCGATCCAGCATTTTTAACAGGGTCCGTTTTTTATTAATTTCAAAGAGATTTTTGTAAAAAACCGAACAGTTTTGTGAAAATCGAAAATTTAAACATATAGTGATGAAAATTTGTATTATTAATTGCTGCTTATTTAATAAATTATGGTGCGAAAAGTACTATTTGGAAGCTCGGGATTTTTGTGAAGGGTCCGTTTTGATTGATTGGAATTTTGTGAAGGGTCCGTTTTAATTGATTGAAATTTTGTGAAGGGTCCGTTTTGATTGTTTAGAATTTTGTGAAGGGTCCGTTTTGATTGATTGGAATTTTGTGAAGGGTCCGTTTTAATTGATTGGAATTTTGTGAAGGGTCCATTTTGATTGATTAGAATTTTGTGAAGGGTCCGTTTTAATTGATTAGAATTTTGTGAAGGGTTCCATTTTGATTGTTTAGAATTTTGTGAAGGGTCCGTTTTAATTCACTAGAATTTTGTGAAGGGTCCATTTTGATTGTTTAGAATTTTTTGAAGGTCCGTTTTGAGTGATTGCAATTTTGTGAAAGGTCCGTTTTGATTGATTAGAATTTTGTGAAGGGTCCGTTTTGGGTGATTGGAATTTTGTGAAGGGTCGGAAAACTTACGCGAATTTCCTCTGGCACGACCCTTGGTAAAAATGCCTAAAAGAGTTGGAAAAGCCATTTTGGTTCTGTCCATAGTGCGAAAGAGAACGGTATGACGTATAAATGACGGACCTTTTCGTTGAAACGTTTACTTGTTTTACTATTTTAAAACTTGATATGTCATCAGACACAACACGCACCAATAGAGCAAGAGTCCAATAAAACTGTCGATTTCCAACGCCTTAAACCGAAATAGGTCATTTCCAAACTGACCTTGAAACAAGCTGTGTCTTCTCTTTGGACACAATTCATCCTCCGTGATCTAGATCTGTTGGCTTCACTTCAGATCGCTGCTCACCGCTCTGCCGAGTCACCCAAGACGGACCGGCAGACTATTTCGGTTGCTGCCGGACAAATCGGTTCGCAGCTACTGATCCGGAAAGGGAAACGAACACTGCCTTGGACTGATGACCGCGAGCATTGTGTAGCCAACACGTATACCGGGTTATCGGTCGCTCGGTTTTCGGAAGCATCTTTGTTTTCATATCCATCAAGTTCACGTTCCTTTAAGTTTTAGTCTGCTGCATTCTTAATAAGTAGAATGAAAAGAAAAATAAAGTCGATTTATTTGTTTACATAAACATTCAATCAAGCAGAAAATTATCCCATTACACATTCTCCAGACAATAACGCAGATATATCTAAAACCGAAAAGTTTATAAAACAAGATCAAACTCTCAGCCAGCTGTAGCATTGCAGATGGAACCTTGATTGCTTCAGGGACGTAACTAGGTCATTTTCCAACAGGGGCAAGACCAGGCTCACCCCGACATACACAATAAAACACACACACACACATACTTAGTCAATTTAGTACCCCAAAAATCTGTCTCCCCTCCCCCTCTTAATTACGTCCCTGGGTATATACAAATGCCTCATTTTTTTAGATTTCAAAATTACTTGCGTCGTGCAGACTGGATAGAAAGTTAAGGCTGAAACCCCGTTTTTACACATATTTTCTTAGCTTATCTAATTTATGGCCTTACTTTTCCCCAGACCCCACTTTACACTTTTCTTAGCAAGATATGGGTCTACGGACTTATGCTACTTACTGTGTACAGACCCCTCTTTTCGTTTACCAAAAGGTATTAATTGCTTCCCCGAAAGTGGGAAATTTAGCTGCAGCCCACATTTGGTACTAACTGTTATAAGGCACTTTTCCTAGTTTCACATTACACTAAAAGGTGATTAATTTACAGCCCATTTACCTGAATGGTGAAATTAAAGCTTCCCACATTTGGTACTAAAGCTGAACCATTATAAGGGTTCCTAGTTTCACATTCATGGTGAAACTACACCATTATAATGGTTCAACTTCCCACATTTGGTACTAAAGCTGAACCATTATAAGGGTTCCTAGTTTCACATTCATGGTGAAACTACACCATTATAATGGTTCAACTTCCCACATTTGGTACTAAAGCTGAACCATTATAAGGGTTCCTAGTTTCACATTCATGGTGAAACTACACCATTATAATGGTTCAACTTCCCACATTTGGTACTAAAGCTGAACCATTATAAGGGTTCCTAGTTTCACATTCATGGTGAAACTACACCATTATAATGGTTCAACTTCCCACATTTGGTACTAAAGCTGAACCATTATAAGGGTTCCTAGTTTCACATTCATGGTGAAACTACACCATTATAATGGTTCCACTTCCCACATTGGTACTAAAGCTGAACCATTATAAGGGTTCCTAGTTTCACATTCATGGTGAAACTACACCATTATAATGGTTAAACTTCCCACATTTGGTACTAAAGCTGAACCATTATAAGGGTTCCTAGTTTCACATTCATGGTGAAACTACACCATTATAATGGTTCAACTTCCCACATTTGGTACTAAAGCTGAACCATTATAAGGGTTCCTAGTTTCACATTCATGGTGAAACTACACCATTATAATGGTTCAACTTCCCACATTTGGTACTAAAGCTGAACCATTATAAGGGTTCCTAGTTTCACATTCATGGTGAAACTACACCATTATAATGGTTCAACTTACTACCAAATTTTGTTGTAGCTAAAGCTGAACCATTATAAGGGTTCCTAGTTTCACATTCATGGTGAAACTGGACACATGTTATAATGGTTAAACTGTCCCATCATTCTGGTACTAAAGCTGAACCATTATAAGGGTTCCTAATTATCACATTGCCATGGTACGATAACTATTCACGTCAATTATAATGGTTCAACTTCCCACATTTGGTACTAAAGCTGAACCATTATAAGGGTTCCTAGTTTCACATTCATGGTGAAACTACACCATTATAATGGTTCAACTTCCCACATTTGGTACTAAAGCTGAACCATTATAAGGGTTCCTAGTTTCACATTCATGGTGAAACTACACCATTATAATGGTTCAACTTCCCACATTTGGTACTAAAGCTGAACCATTATAAGGGTTCCTAGTTTCACATTCATGGTGAAACTAGACCATTATAATGGTTCAACTTCCCACAGTTGGTACTAAAGCTGAACCATTATAAGGGTTCCTAGTTTCACATTCATGGTGAAACTACACCATTATAATGGTTCAACTTCCCACATTTGGTACTAAAGCTGAACCATTATAAGGGTTCCTAATTTCACATTCATGGTGAAACTACACCATTATAATGGTTCCACTTCCCACATTTGGTACTAAAGCTGAACCATTATAAGGGTTCCTAGTTTCACATTCATGGTGAAACTACACCATTATAATGCTTCAACTTACTACCAAATGTTTGTTGTAGCTAAATTTCACCATTTTTTTTTTGGTGAACGGTTGAACTGGAACTTGTTATAGTGTACTGTCCTCTTTCTGATAAAATTCCTATTGTAAAAAAATTGTTACGATAATATAGTCTTTAGTGCATACCGGACTGTGGTCTGATTGCCTGCACCCTATGCATTATATGTTTATGAAATACTAGTGAGCCCGGCGGTCATGCGAAACGACCGCTGTTCTAGATATTATAAATTGTAATCAAAATGATTATTGCAAAGGTGTCTGCTCATTCAAACTGAATGACCCAGGTCAGGCTGCGAGGAAGCCCCTTTGCTTATTGCCCCACAGTACTATATATTTATTTACTATATAATCAAATTGTTTGTGAAAAATATATATTTATCACCGAAATAACTTATTGAAAATTTTATTATGCTTTTCAAAACAAAAGTTTTAACGAAACTGGGCAGAAAGAGTGCTGGCATTCTAATATGAAAAATATAAAAGGGGCAGTCGATAAATAAATAAATTAAAAAGAAAGAAAGTATTAAATTAAATTCGATTATACATTAATTTTTAACGGAGATTGAAATACAGCGAAGCCTTACTCAATATGCTAGATAAACGTTTCGATTGTTATTAGTACATTTGTTACAATAGCAATGGCAACTGCATTGATTTTTTTTGTTCACACGGCAACTGTAATTATACGGTTGGAAACAAAGGCAACAGTGCAAAATAAAATAAAACGGGTCAAGAAAGTCATTGAAAAATTTTTAAAAATTAATTTAAAAAAAACTAATTGAGTCACGACTTTTATTTTTGCATCGATGTGTTTCTCGGGTCGTAAACATTAACCGTGCCGAATGGGGTCCCGATCGGTAAAACGGCCTAGGATTCTATAGCGGACAGACAGGTAGAATAATCCTCTTATATATAAGAAAGATGTATATATATATATATCGAAGATTTTACTTTTATTTTTTACTAAATAACGAACTAAAATTACCAACTTATTAGAGAATCACCAAATAATATTGAGTGGTAGCTTATCTCTTTGCTCTTATTTGGCAATTGTAAACGCGTTTTCAATGTTTTAACTTTTGATCCTTCCCTTCCTCTTGAATGAATTCAGAGATAAAATTGTGGTCATTGTAGCCACTACTGTACTTCTTGTGAGTAAATGTGTACAAAAATTTTGACTTTATGACTATTTGTTAGCGAATGAGCTCGTGTTTACAATTACCCCAGAGATTTGGGGTAATTGTAAACAGTGATTGATTTTCGAATAAGGTTGATGCAAATGAAAAATTGTTTCATACACAGTCTGCTTGAAGGCTTAAGAAGTTCCGGAGCAATGGTTCTCAATCTGCGGCCAACAGGCCGCATGTGGTCCGCTGAGTTATGTCACGAGCTGGCTGAGATCACTTAACGAGAAATATCTTGCAAAAAATCAAGTAATGCGACAAATTTATGTCAAATTTGTCCCGCAGTTGATCGATCGGTTAAGCTTGGATCCCACATAACACCGAAAGTGAAGCACAACTGGCCGTGGTCAGCGCTTTGGAGGGTGACCACCTCGCGCGAGTGATTACTCTGAGACCGAATGCGCTAAAGGTAGCTGTGCACGTAAAATACATCGTCGCTTTAAATGTCCACCAAGTTAGAAATAATTTCCGCTGAGGGACCATCCTAGGTGACGATCTCTCATCTGGGAGCTGTTCAAAATCATCAAGCCCCTCTGAGCCAAGTGTACTTTATTCTAGCGGAGCTTATTAATAATTAGTAGGAGCTTCCTTAATTCATGGTTGCCCTGCAAGGGGGACTTGGATTTCCAAGTGGCATTATTAACAACAACAGAAGTTATGTAAAATAGACATAAAAGTGTAATTTACATCAAAATATAATACTTATTGTCCCCCCCAAAATACTGGAAATAGGATAAATTTAAGTGTTTACAATTACCCCAGAGTACGAAATATATGGGGTAATTGTAAACACCTAACATGCACATGAAAAATAACAGGGAGGATTAAAATCATAACGAAATGTTTTTCGCAGCATTCCATATGACAAATAACAAGAAGTTCCGTCTAGAACTATACGAGCCTACTTTCCCGTATATACCAAATTCAAATTTATAATGTAGCTATCTCTTTCTCTCTCTTTCTTATTTATCTTTAGTTCTAATTATTGAAAAAAAAACCTTTTTCAACGGATAATACATATTCATTCACTCACTCATTCATTCTTTCATTTATTCAGCCATGCATTTATTCATTCATTCGTTACCTCATTCAAGTGTTTATTCATTCATTTACGCATTCATGTATTTATTCACTCATTTATTTATATTTTCATTTATTCAATAATTTATTCATTCATTCTTTTCCTCACTCATTTATTCATTGATTTATTCTTTCACTCTTTCATTTATTCATTCATTCATTATTTCACTCATTGAGTCACTGAGAAATATCCTTGAAAATCCCGATCAAAAAATTTCATAGCAAAATAGGCTCGTAAGTTCTGGATAAACTTTCTATTTCTGCATGTTCTACGTTATAAGAGCGTTCCGATAAAGTTTGTTCCAAGCAAATCGGTCCGTTAGATCAGGATTTATATAGGGTTGAAATTTCCCCGTAAGCTCTGTGTTAATTTTTTGAACTGTTCAAAAATGAACAAAAACTGTTCAAATCAATATTTCACGCCGAGAACTCCTTTCAATAAGCTTGCAATAGGAACTTGGCTCTTGTGCCCAGAGTTTACAGAATTTGCTTCAATTTTGTCCATAGGCGCTAATGTTAAAATTTTTTGAACTGTTCAAAATTGAACAAAAAATTGTTCAAATCAAAAAGTAAAATATAGAAATGAGATGTCCTCGCCGAGATCTTTCGAATGCAAAAAGAATTTTTCCAATCGGACAATTCGTTCAAAAGTTATTAGGGGGGGACAGACCGACAGACCGACAGACAGACCGACAGACAGACAGACCGACAGACCGACAGACACACTTTTTCCCCATTTCAATACCCTACTTTCAAATTTTTTATTTTTCAATCTTTATTTAATTACTTCACTTATTTTTGACTTTTCTTGATTTTTAACGATATTTTCACGATACATTAAGCCTTCTTTCATGCTTTATTATTATTTTTTTTTACTTTTACGGGAAAGTAGGCTAAAAATGGTTGAAACCGCTTACATCGCTTTTGTAGATGAGCTGGAAAAAAAAATGTAAGATCTCTAAATTTTGTTAAACAACTTTTTTCACTGTGCCATTTTCAAACAATAGTGACGCCTCCACAGTTGTTTCGAAACTTAACGAAACTGTTTCAATGTCTTCCCTATGCTGCCAGTTTATCACTCACAAGCAGTTAAGTTTCCAAAACCACCACAAGTGTAGTTATGAAGCTTGTTTACAATTGCCCCGTGTTTACAATTACCCCAACTGACCCTATATGTCAATGCTTGTGTCAGGAATCAGAAGTGATACGAATTAAATTTGCGATTTTATTTATTTATTTATTTATTTATTTTTTTTTTGCGTTTTTCATGAAAAAAAAAAGCTGAATGGAAAAGGACTAGTTTTACTTAAAAATTAATGTGTTAAACGTAATGGTTCACAAAGGGCATATTAGAAAAATTGTCTGATAGTTATACGCAGAACGATAAAACGAGAGAAAAAAAAACATATTGTTTTCAGTAACCAGTTAGTTTTTAGCGAACACATCGAATAAATTTCGCTACTAAAAAGAGGGAGAGGTATTTTTCGATTCTAAAAATCTATCGGAGTAAATTTAGTTCCTAAAAGCGCCGCTACGAAAATTTAGTTCTTAATAAAACGGGTGCTGTTCTTTTACGAAAGTCGAGACTATCCGTCGAGAAGATTCTATCCGACGAAGGGGGTGATAAACTGAGATGGGCATTTTTCGAAAATACATTTTACGCTGCCCTTTTTTGCTTTTCTCCAATGATGATATATTCTATTTTCAATTTGAATCTTAAAGACAAAATACAAAAGAAAAAAAAAACCTCCGAGAGTTTATTATTCTTCATAAAAACTAAACATTTCCTAATATTTTTTCATCCTGTCACCCCTATTTCGATGAAATGGAAACAAACCCGACGCATGCGCAAATCTGAGAAAGGACTCGGCTAAGAAAATCAGACAGAAGTAACTAGCATCTGAAGAAAACTCATATTCTTAGGCGGTGCTTAAATTTTTGAGCGAACTTATGAAGAAATTTAGTTATTCAAAGATGACGATCGCTTGAGAATGTTTGAAGAGAACTAAGCTTAGGTATTACAAAACAAAATAGTATGAACCATTCTCGATTTACTACATTAATGTTACTTATCGAAGAAAAAAAAGGGAAAGAAAAAATCCCAGACCTTGCCCTACTTCTCAAATATCCATCTGGTCAACTCTTCTGTATTTATTTACTTCAACTTCAACTTCAGCTCCATATACCGCGAACTCATGGTTCATTGCTCCTTCTGATGAGGAGGAATACGAGCAGTTGATCCGTAAAATGTTTTGGAAATTTTTAACCGGACAACTTCGAAAACATCACTCGATGAGGGATGAAGGACTTGGTCCTAAATAAAAGAAGGTAATTTCTGCAGTTGACAGATGCTAAATTTGGAGGACTTTTAAGGTTAAGATTCATCACTGATCCTGATCGTGACCTTGAGCATTCGACAAAGACAACTGAGACGCTTCGATCTAATAATTTTTAAAATTTTAACTCTTTGGGAACTTAGAAATGGCTGAAACTTCCATTTTCATCAATAGCATAAATTTATTTACTATTACGTTTTATGGAGATGTACTTCGTTCTTAATTCTCTGTATCATGCCACTGACGGTAGCTTCGAATTTGTAAAATTTGAAAAGAATAAAGTTCTTTTGCATTTTAATAAAATACATTCAAGGGTTCTTAAGTAATACTTCATGTTGGTATTTGCTGTGATTTTTTAATAATGTATATATTCTTTTATTCCGAAACATCTGGTCTTTCCCTAACGACGAATATTTTCTTTCGGAACAAGGTCAAAAAGTACTTTTAAAATTAAAAATTATGTTGTTGAAAAAGAGCCAATAATGCCGAGTAAACTCACACTTGACTGCTTACATGAAGCCACTAATACCTCAGCTCTAATCTATTAGTATCTCAGCGGTAGTGTAGTTATCCTGCAATCTGAAAATCCCGGGTCTTCACACTCAGTTGCCCTCTAGATGGCAGCACCTGGGCTCTAACGATGCGAAACTGCACTAGGAATTCAATTTAGCCGAGGTATTTAAGCCAAACCCATACTGAAAAGACTTTTAACATGCAGCATAATCATACGACATGGACACTCGATTTTCTGTGTCCTGAAAACCCACCGACTTGGGCTGGGTTTGATCCAGCGACCTTGGGCGTACGAGGCCAGTACCTAGCCACTGTCAACCACAACCCCCCAATGATACTCCTTAAGCATAGGGTATCAAGGAGGGCCAGGTCCACACAGTAAGAGGTAGTTAGGCTGAGCAGGCGGGGTTGTGCGCATAAAGTCCAGCAAGCCTATCTCAGACTTATATGAGCATTCGCCGGACTTCACTTACCCGTGCCCGGGGGAGGGCAGCCCTAAGGCCTCTAGCCAACAGGGGGTAGTGGGTGTGAAGTAGAGAAGTACCTAGCCACTACGCCACCCTGCAAGCCCATTGAAAAAATAATTGCAATAAATTTGACGCCACTGAAATGTAAATGTAAACGTAAAATTGGACAAAATGAAACATGTTTGCCTTGAATGCGATTTAATAGATATAAAACCTAATAAACTGGAAGGAATTCAAAAGAAAAATAAATGGCCCACGAAAGAGTTAAGGCAGCGGTTCCCAAACTGTTGTACGCGAAGTATCTTCAGGTGGTACGCGTGCAGGAAAAAACAAAGTAGAGATGGACTGAACTGAAAACATGCGTTGCTTTCTGTTCTGATGGTACTCGGTCAGTGACGGAACCACGGAGGAGTTTTTGCCAAAATAAAATCTTTCACATAAAATTACTTTTGTTCATTGCAGCATTAATGAGCATCAGTTGGCAGCAAAGGGTACACCTGAGCCATTTAAATGTGTCTTACAAGAATCTGTCAAGGTGGTCAATTTTATTAAATCACAGGCACTTCATAAAATATATGAAATAAAATATATTTCATATATTTTATAATATGTATGCAGCTTTATTGTAATAAACGCTTTTCTCTACCTTAATAACTATCAAAAATAATGTAATTTATATTACCTAGCGTCCTAGTATTTTTCTATAATTTATTAGTATTCTATTCTATATAATAAAGTTATATTCGCAGTGGTACGCAAATGGTTTGCAAGTAAAATGCTGGCACACGAGAGAAAAAGATTGGGACCCGCTGTGTTAAGATCTTAAGCAATTAAACATCAAACTAAACTCATTTCATCTGACTGTCCAGAAATTGATTAGAAACAGATGAAATGAAATATGCCACATTCCGTTAATGCCAGAACGAAAGCCGAAGCCTTGACTGAAGTTCTTTGCCTCACCTCGTGACCCAGCCCGATGCCGCACGAGGAGTAAGTAAACAACGGAGTAACAAGCCTAATTTCACTTGCCCTATTTCCTAATAAGGGTGCGCTGTCTCTCTATTAGCATAGCTAGAATAGATCGTTTATTGTGTATTGGGGGGGGGTTTTGAGGTTCGATACGACTTCCGTGGTTTAAAATGAAAGCAATTGTTTTTCCAGTTATGACTTATTTAAACCAGTCACGATTAAATGCGATCGTGTTGCAACGCAATCAGTATCAATATTTTTATGTGTAATAATATTAAATCGCCAAAGATGTTTTAAGTTGCACGGTTTCATTTAAATTCCAAACATCGTTGCATTATCCAAACAAAACTATCGTTGCCAAATGACAAATGATAATTCTGATCATTTCCTCAGAGCCAAAATTATTAATTTGTTTCCCTAATGAACGTTATAATAAATTATAAAATGGATGGATTATTGTATTGTCATCGAAGATAAGCTTGTGTGCAAAATTTGAAGATAATTTATGCAGTAAAATTGTTAGAAAACCGCCTCACAAAATTCCGTGACAAGTCAAGTTAAATAAAACCATGTTAAAATTCAAACAAACAAAACATAGCTTCATTATCCAAACAAAACTATTGTTGCCAAACGACAAATGACAATGCTGATCATTTCCTCAGAGCCAAAATTATTAAATTTTTTTCCTAATTAACGTTATAATAAATTATAAAATAGATGGATTATTGTATTGTCATCGAAGATAAGCTTGTGTGCAAAATTTGAAGATAATTTATGCAGTAATAGTTGTCGAAAACCGGCTTACAAAATTCCGCCACAAGTCAAGTTAAATTAAAGCATGTAATAATAAAAAGAATTAGTTTTAGTTTATTCTTTTAAATAATGATCAAACTGTGGAAGTTATTAACTAGCGGAGCTTAAGCTCAATGTTTACACGTGGGTTCTCCTTTTAAAGCATCCCACTCAACACCCTGAATCATTAAAAAAATTTAAAGAAAAGTACTTATAGGTTATATCAGCGGTTTTTAAACCGTAGTACCCCTGGAAGAATTAGAATTTTCTCACGGCACTATTCATGTGGCATATTAAACATATACTTTCACGATTTTGAAGCAAAGGTCAGAGAAATAGTGAGAGCATAAAAAGTCTGATTATAACTCATATTTAAAATTAACGAAAGTACTTACATAATTGCATAACCTGGCCCAAGTCGGTGGATTTTCAAGATGCAGAAAATCGAAGGCGCCCATGTGGTATGTTAAGGATCCTTGAGCATCCGTTAGCGTGGATACTCTCGGCTAAATTAAATTCCTAGTGCAGTTTCGCAATGCTTAGAACTCAGGTGCCGTCATCCTCGGGGAAACTGAGCGTCAAAAATTGCAGCAACGGTACCACACTCATTGTGGTGCCGCTGAAAGGTTACCAATCTCTGGGAACGACGCACTGCAATGGTCTAGAACCAATACTACGCAGCTCATTAGAAATAGCAAAAAAAACGTACATATTTGTAACCAATCATCACACTTTTATAGTTTGCATATCAACAAAAACATTCCATATCCTGATGTTATGAAAGCCTTGACGCCCGCATCTCTTGATGTGGTACACCAAGGTACTATGGTATCCCAGTTTTGGAACTGCTGGGCTCAGCCGCGGTTTGCCAAGACGCAGGAACATCACCAAATCAGATGTAATACAGTTCATTTAAATGTGTAATTTTATCGGTATCATCTACTACAGCCAACACATGGAGCTCATATCCGTTAAGTTCGTGTTGGCGACAATTTAGAAAACGGTCCGCCAACATTTCTCTAAGTTGTGTAGAGCTTCTGTTATCTGAATCTATTGCCACCCGTTAGGTCGAACGCCCAACACTTCAGAAAATCATCTAAGATGAGTGAACTTGACCTTTTATCAAACACATTCTACAGTAATACCTCCTTTAAGGGACACCTCCGAAAAAGGGACACCTCTAATTAAGGGACATTTTTTCTGGTCCCAGTCCCTTTGAATAGGGACTGCAATGTATTTACCTCTGAATAAGGGACACTCTATTTAAGGGACATTCTTGGAGAAAAATTTCCAAAATTCAAGTTATATAGATAAGAAAATTTATTGGAAGCTAAAGTTCTTTTTTTTCTATTCTAAAAATTAACTTCTGAAAGTTGGTATGAGTCCTAGAAGCATGAACAAAGAAACAAGTGTATTTTAAAGTACTTGACAAAACATACTTGTAAAGGCTTTTCCCTCTTTTGTACAATGGAATGCATGTGTGTTCAGCAAGGACAGACAGTAATAACAAGTTTTTTTATGCAAGGATTGTAAAAAGTACACTGAGCGTAATTTCTACTGCATTGCCCAAAATTACGTACTTTGAAACAAACCCATCTAACAGATTACTTCAAATAAATTTCTGTAAGTTACAAAACTTTGCCAATACGAAATTTATGCTAAAATTTCAGTTTTTCAATGAAAAAATTTTAAATTTCAATAATTTCAACTTATATTTCGTATGCATGAGACATTTTCAGTATTAAAGCTTAAATGGTAACACATGTTTACTTTAAAAAATTAAACTAAGTTAATACACTGTATGTGTATGCATCAATTTATGAACCTCCGAGGAAGGGACACCTCTATTTAAGGGACAACATTTCCAGTCCCTTTAGTGTCCCTTATTGAGAGGTTTTACTGTATAATTAATTGAACTCTCGTAGGGAAAAAAATCTTGTTTCAAATCTATATTTCATGCTTCAGTAGTTCACCAAATGGCCTCAATCACACGTCACTGCAAATAAGGTTTCCCATTTATTTAACTTTACTTATGATATTTTATTTATTTACTTTTTTAAAGGCTTAGACAAATAATGCAGATGCATCATGGTTCTTCTTTCCATAACTAGTCGGAACAGAAGTTTCGTAATTTTCGACGGGCAATTGATTCCCGGACACACAACAATGGGAAATCAACCGTTGCGATGATGCGTCATGTCCACCTTTTGCGATACTTCCGTTCTTTACTGCCGCTTATTATTAGTAATCTCACAGGTTACAGCTGATTCAGCCGCTTAGGATCATCAAAATTCTGCGAACCGCTTAGGATGCAACCAATTAAGATCATCAAAAACCTGAGAACGGAATAGAATGTGCATAGCATTATTCCTTAACCTTTTTATTGCTGCGGCCCATTTAAAAACCAAAAAGAAATACTAAAAGAAAAAAAAATGGCCAACTTTTCGTTTAATTTTGAACAGTTCCAAAAAAAATTATTATTAGTGCCTACAAGGAAATTTGAATCCTATATAAATCGTGGTCCAACAGACGGATTTGCTAGGAACAAACTTTATTGGAAGGAGCATATGACGGCAGAACATATACACATGCGAAGATCATCAAGAACTATACGACCCTTTTTTCTCATGGAAAGTTTTGATTTAGATTTCTAAAGATATTTCTGAATAAATGACTGAATGAATGATTGAAATAATACGTATTAACTGTTGAAAAGGTATACTTGAAGTAATAGAGAACTAATACTAAACGAGAAAGATAGCTAGACTATAAATTTGATGTTGGTGTATACAGGAAAATAGGCTAGTATAGGTCTAGACGAAAGTTCTTGTTTAAACGCAATTTATGATGTCAAGTTTTGCTGAAAGCACATCGGTGCCATATATGTAAAGACTTAAATTGTTAGAAGTACAACTACAGAACACTGAAGCGTCCCCGTACACTTTCAAAAAGGAAATAGATACAAATTATTACTTTGTAAAGCTTATAAAAGTTTCTTTTATTATATGGCGTACTGAGGCTAGTAAACTAGCAAAAGGCCGAACTCATTATAACCGTTGTGCCGATGATAATGAAAAACGAAACTTTTCCATAATTCACCGTCATAAAAGACACGATCGTTCAGTGAACTTTGGTATCAAGCATATCTTAACAACTTTTCGAAAATCACCGCAAACGCCCAATTCTGTCATTATCTTTCTTTGACTATGGATGAAACACAGCACTCCTCTAGTACCTGGAGGAAGGAAGGATGAAAACAAAAGAAATCAAACATAAGTGAAAGAACGTAAACGGCATTTGTTTCTCTAGATGGGAATTAGATTAACGGAGAGGGACATTAACTTCGGAATGATTTCATGGATCGTTGAGGACGCAAGAGATCATAAAAATGAGTTCCACCATCAAGATTCTAGGACAATTGACTTTTTTTGCTTCATATTACAGTTTTCTGATGGCAACTGCTCAGCTGAAGGGCTTGATGGTTTCGTTTAAATGATATGGATCTTGATCTTGGTATGCTGGGCGGTGTGTTCTTAAGATATTTATTGAGAGTGGCACTTGATTGTGGGATTAAGAAGCAATGAAGCTTATTGGTCTGCAATAATATTTCTTGAAATCGTTTCGAATTGGTTTTTGGAAATTATATTTAGACTGATTTCAAAAGTAGTTTGTAAAAAATGGGGACATAACAGATAGCTATTGCAAATCCCCATTTTCTTCTTCTTTTTGTCTTGATTTTTAAATAAAGTAGTGGAAAGTTTCGCTTAAGTGATTACAACAGCGCCCAATTGAGATCGATACTTATCGTTTTCAATTCATGTTGTTTTGTTTTTCTTTTATTTTGATTCAAATTGAAGAAATAAAGTAGTTTCTCTGCCTATTATGCTTATTAGTCTTCTAGATTGCTCCCCTCCCCTAAAATAAAACAAGATTAAAAAAATAAATATAAACTATTAAAGCATGTATAAATGCGACAAATTATAAAAAACACGTCAAAAAAAAATGCAAAAGATTTTAACTAAGCATATGATCATATTTCCAATTTCTTTTCTGTTCAATCCTACTTATTTTAAAAATATATTTATTTGGAGAATCGAAGTGGTCGGAGTTTTTTGTTTGATATATTGTTATTACTAGCTGCGACGCCCGGCGTTACACGGTCTATCTTAAATATTGCTCATTTTTTGGAGGAGGACAAAAAGTGATGTTACGTATTTCTATGAAAAACGTATCATATTCCATTAAAAATACATATATAAAGTACTGGGTCTTATAATCTTATATTATGTAGATTGTAGGTTATTAAAACGAAAACTCAAAACAATTGTTATTTTATAGTACTTCTGCGTGCACTATACTTTTAGTTCTGTTTTCTTCCGCAAGAAGTAGATATTGATTTTTACCAGAACCGGATCTCGATAGGGCAACATGCAGTTGCCCGTTCTCTTGGCATAAATCTATTCCTACGTGCTGAAATGTTTGCTCCTGCTCCTTATTAATTGTTACCGCAAGCGATACCTTCACTGGAAATTGAATCCTTTTAAAGTTAAAAGGCAAATCCATTAGTATCATAGGGATGGGAGGTATCAGCACTGTTTGCCCTACTGCTGGAACAGTCAAAACTGTAGTACCAATCACGTTATTACGAAGAAAGTGGGAAAAAAAACAATTTTGATACATTCTTCATTGGTGCTCCGCTCCTATTGGTCTCAGCGTGATTATATATACCCTATAGCCTTTCTCGATAAATGGGCTATCTAACACTGAAAGAATTTTTCAAATCGGACCACTAGTTGCTGAAATCTGCGCGTTCAAACAATCTTCAGCTTTATAATATTAATATAGATATAGATTTTTTTGAAAGCGCTTTCTTTAAAAATTAATATTCATAATTATGAGTATTTTTATTTTAAAGTATTAAAATGGAATTTTTTTTCTATCGATCTATTCAGAGTTCATGCTATTCAATAACAATTACAACTTTACATTATTTTCTAAAGTATAAAGTATTTGTAAAAATAAAGTGCACTAACGAACGACTCAAATGAAGTAATGATTCTGTGGTCAACCGAATTTCTAAGTACAAATACTTTTATATCACAAATAGTAGGTTCATTATTTTAAACAAAGAATTAAATCTTCGATGTGTTCTGCATTGTTCTTCTTATCTACTGTTCTCTCCTTGCGACCTTGTGAATCATTTCAACCTATTGTTTCTGGTGAAAATGCTATTTGGAAAATATAAACAAATGACTTACCATTTCTTCTTGAACATGTGAAATATAGTAAAATTTGAGCCACAATAATTTTCCACTTCGTAATTGCTCAGTGGTACGTCGTGTGTCCTTCCAGTTTTCATTTCAAATTTAAAGGAATGGCTATTATGAATAGTAGTTTACCACCCAAAAAATTATTTCAGCCCATAATTATTGGAATTCCAACCATTATTAAACCGTCCAATTTTTGGGATATTAGGCAGAAATGAGTTAAGAAAGGATAATTTTTGAAAAAAAAAAAAAATACACACTCATATATTAGGCTTAATATTAACGTTAAAAAGAACAGATTTTATTAAGTTGCAAAATTCCCAATGTTCTGTTAAGTTCCAGGTTTATTCCCCTGAATTCCTGTTTGTTCCTGTCATTCAAAATCTGAGGCTTTTTAGCATCTTAATCGCCAGAGTCAGAGATCCCGTAATAGTCCGCGAATAACGTAACATTTTATTCCTAATAGAACACTTGTGCTTTATAACACTTTGGTTGCAATCTTTATATATTATTTCTCTAGCCTGTTTTTTGTCTTACGCGATATCTTCCTTATTCCTTTATCAAATTCCATGATTGACGCCTCATTTTAAAGCTTATCGTGCCGGCTAATGACGAAAAATAGACCCACGGTCTAAAAATGTACCGCTTCCCTGAAATTTGACATTTAAAATCATCTACGGAGACGTCCTTTAATGGATGCCAAATTGGAGCTGTGTATGCTGGCGCCCTCTGGTATCGAGTAAACAAACAAGAAACTCTTCTGTTTTTATTGTGTAGCAAATTGGACAGTTTTAGCTGCGTCTGTGTATTGAACTTAGGCCATTGTTAGCCTCTACACATTCATTTATATTATGAATGTGTATAGCCTAACCAACCAATAGTAACTATATTTTAAGTAATGGAACTGTTTCGTTAGTGTATTTTAATGCAATGAATATTACTACTAATAAAAATAATTATCGTTATTATTGTGGTTATTTTATTATTTTGAATATCTAAATAGTATGGAAAAATTGTAACAGCTATTTGTACTGATGTGTTCAATGACATGCCTTCTTTTGTACCAACACCCTTTTGCTTTTTTCTATTCTTTATAATGTCCTTTCTCCCAAATGAGTGCGGAATTCCGCATGGGTCGACTAGTATATGTTAATAGAGTCCTTTCGATGAACATGAGTTTATTTAAAATCACATTTTACAATAAAGATACGAATTGTTTTTGGATATGTTTATGCATTATTTTTATGTCTTGTATTATTTATTGGTTCAGCAGTTCATTTATTGTTTCCTTTTACAGGATGGACGCAGGACGACATTCACTGCTATAGGTTATTTAATATTAGGCATTCTTGGAAGAAAGCAGCAGAAATCTGTGGAAGGTAACTTTAAGTTATTATAAATGTTGTATTTTAACTTTGTTAACAAGAACTTCGATTAACGACTTGACAACTTTTAATTTAAGCAAAGTGACTCGACACATTCAAAAAGGTTTTAAAAAACATGTAATTATAGCGGCACACCGTCGGGGACAGGGGGTGGGATGAACCCCCATCAGGAATGCTTCGGATAGCTGGAATCCGATCCGACCACTATACTAAAGATCAAGTTAGGCAGCATGTCAAGTTTGATTTCAAAATTTTATTATTTAGTACATTTTGAAAATATGAGAAAATAAAAAACTTACTATGTATTTGGAACCTTCGGAATTTAAAAAGAAGGGACAGTATTTATAAAATTTATAGATTCAGATATCCGGTCAGTATCCTAGAACAAGAGACTCCAGATTCCAGATTCCCGATGAATGGAAAAATCAATATACTATGCATTCCTAACATAAATCTTGTTTACCCTCCCCCCCCCCCAAAAAAAAGAGGGAAAAAACTGGGTGTGCTACTGTATAGGTATTATATATAGGTACCTTATAAACTTTTTATATGTGATCGAATCGTTCATTCCCATGTGCCCGCGCCAAAGCTACAGGCACCCAGGCCGCTGTGCGATTTTTTAGGATTGAGAAAAAATTCGGGATTTCCCGAAAAATCCAACTTGATGGGGTTTATTAATAAGGATTTTATTGTTTATTTAGCGCCGTTTTCAGGGGTTGAGAAATCCGTTTTTCCCCAGAAAAACCCAACTTAATGGTTTTCTTCTGGTTTTGTTGAGTTTTTTCGAGTCTCATTGGGTTTTTCAGGGTTTTATTGAAGGTTTATTGCTTTCTGAGTCCCTTTTTTTAGTGTCGAAACCCCGCCCCCCCCCAAAAAAACAACCTAATGGGTTTTATTTTTCGGTTTTTTTTCCAGGTTTTATTGGGATTTTTTTAAAGGGTAGAATGAACGGCGTGTGCATGACTCATAATATGAACAGATTATTTATTCCCATGTGTTTTAAAGAGTTTTCAGGCTTTCAGTTCACATGTTATCCTGTAAATTCAAAACTGCTACTTCCTCTATACACTTAATGATTTCTTTTCAGTTATTTTAACTTAACTGTAACTGGCAAGCAATGTTTTGGTGCGGGATTTAAAAATTTGTCATCGTTAATCTTGATTTGTGTCTACTTAAGCTTTAAATGGTAAATATTTTTCTGTTTCGATGGTGTCAGACCGAATTTTTTTGTGCATTAAACAAGAAAAATAAATTAAACAAATATATTTTCATTCTAAATTCAAAGATACTTATAATTAGAGTTTTTATCGTTAAATACAAATCTCATATTGCAAAGAAAAGCTGTTTGATGGTTGTGTGTTAAATAATTTGAGGGACATATAAGAAGAGCCTCTTGTAAAAAAAGATGTTTTCATGAACTATATTTGATTGCAATGCGGCGTAGGGGTCATTCACAAATGATGTCATACTTTGAGGGGGGAGGGGGCAACACGAAGTGTGACATCCTGCTTGTGCAACATAGCATGACATATGACAAAGGGGGTAGGGGTCAGATATATGGGGAAAAAGCGTGACATCATTTATGAATGGTTCCTGTAGCAGCACCCCCCCAGAAGTGGGGGGATGCTTGCATTGAAATAAAAATTTAGGGGGACGCTATCCTTCTGTGTCCCCCCTCGACTACACCACTCCCCGAGCCTAAAGGTAGCCCTGGGAATCAGAATTCTAGCCTCCCCACCATGTTTATGTTTTAACTGCAAGTGCTCGATATACTAAGAGTAGAACTTGGTACAAATACAATTAGAGTTTTGTCAGAAGAACAATGAACATGTTTGTACATTCTGTTTAGAATCTTTCTTTGCCCTCAGCCTATGGGAAATCAATAAGAAATTTAAAGCAGCTTTACACATTCTTCTGCTATTTTATATTAGTTAATGGACATATTCATTCTACATTTTTGCTGAAAAACAAAATTTATATTAATATAGATACCATATAATGGGAAAAATCTTCTTTGAATGACATATTTATATTAATATTAGAGCAGAAAGGTAACTTTCTCTGAGACTAACATTGTCCCAACCCCGCTATATAAGGGTTAAGTATTTGTAGTTCTGAACTCTAGAAAATTCTGAGCTCTGTGTGTACAAATGCAGAAGTTGAGTTATGATGTATATATAACTATGCTAATTTTATCAACATATTTTTTAAAAAATATTATGCTCATCTTAAATGTATCAATTTTTTTTTTACAGGTATGGAGGAGATTTAGTCTTAATTGGTGATTATAGTCAAAACAATTTCACCAGCAAGGTAGCTCGCAAAACTCTGAGAGATACTGGAGATGTGTCCTATTGGATAGGTGAGAATTTCTTGCTCAACTTTAATTGGTTAAGTAACTAAATAGCAGTGAGGCTGCACTTGTAAATAATTTTAAAATGTATATTTAAGTTTTTTGTTTTCTTTTTCAAGCCTTGTGAATATTGATTTAGATGTCCTTAAATTTATTTTTTAAGTCCTTAAAAATGTTTGATTTTGTCAAAATTAAACGTTCTTATTATTATTGGTATTTTTAACAACTTTAAACAGTATTTATCAATACATAAATAGGCAATGGCAAAGCAGTTAAGAACCATTTTCTCGTCTGTTTTTTCACCGATTTTCTTACTTTATTTTTGTTTTGTAGCTATTGACAAGTTTTGACGATATCAGTTAAAACATTTTGGAAACACTTTATTATTAGTTAATTATTTCCCCTATTTTTTTGTCAAGCAAGCCTCATTTATAAATGTATATTGTTAAAGATAGCAAGTGGCAACATGTCTTGGTTGAGTATATTATTAAGTAATAAAAACAAAACTTATTGATGAAAAGAATTTGGTGCCATTAAGCAGCAATACTAAAAGCAATTATACTAAGAGTTTGAGTGAAGGCTTCTCTGAAACATTGGGAATGAAAAATGAGAAGAGTGTATGGACACACACATTTAAGCTCTATTCAACTGCCACTCAACTCTGTACGACATCGGCAGAAGTGCGAGCGGCTACATTGATGAGTGCAACCGGCCCTGCGGCGACAATTATATACAATAAGCTTGCTTTAAGTCAGGAGGATCAAAATAAACTCTACTTTATAATCACCAATTTTGACAAATAATGCTTATATTTACTGCTGAATTTAATTATTACGGTTGAATTTAAACTGTTGCGCAAACTCTAGTTTATTTAATTCTTTTTTTTTTTGCAAGAGATGTAAAGTTGAAAACATACTGAAGTGTCATTATTTATGTCACTTATTTATTGTTGGGGAAAAAATATTTTCCAAGTAATAACCCATGGCATGTAGTTTAAATTACAAAATGTGATAGTAATATTTTTAAAAAGCAAAAATCTGTCTCGTGTTTATATTTTCCACTGATTGCGCATGTATGCATTATGCTCACATTATCATTAAAATTTTGTTTGCATTAAAAAAAAAATGGTTTTTTTTTCTTAACAAAAGTATTGCATGTGAATTTTTTTTATTTATATAATCCATTTTCTCTCTCTCCCTTTTTTTTATCTGCCTTTCAGCTTCTCTATTTTGATTTTTAAAATGCTTATAATTACTTAATTTTTACATCAAGATTTGAGCACTAGTGATTCTTTCTGTATGATGTAATGGGATTTTGCCAATTCAAAAAATAACTTCAATTTTTTCTTTCTGCAATGCATTAGGTTTGACATCTGTCGATGGCCTATCTACGAACACTCTCGAATCCTCCAGTGGCACTTTCATTTCTAAATACACTGGATTCTGGGACCACAACCAGCCACAGCCCGATAGGGGTGAATGTGTGCGTGCCAAACTCAAAGGAGAGTCGCAAGTCTGGGAGCTGGCTCCTTGTGAAACGCTACTTCCTTTCATTTGCCATATCAAGTCATGTCATAGAGGTGAGTTGTTTTTTGCCTGGTCTAAATGAAAATCAAGTTACACTAAATGGCCTAAATTAAGTTAGTTAAATTAACTGTTATGGTTTTGAAACATAAAAATATTTCCCCCAATGATATGCTTTTGAGGAAGTAAAAAGGTAACCCTAGTATCTGGTATTAAGAAAATAAATATTTCATCATGGTAAAGAAAAAAAATGTATTTAAACATGTAATGTACTATAGAACTGGAGGTTGTTAATGTGTTTCAAAAAAAAAAAAAAAATATTGGTTCTCTTTCCAAACAAGTTTGTTCCTAATGCAATATTAGTCGTAGATTATTTTATTTGATTGCTGTATTAAAGCAGTACACAACATGGATTGAGGAGCGTTTTGATTATTTCAGATAACCTATCAAACAGCTCTACCAATGTCAAAAAAAAAAAAATGATCCTCTTCTCAAATGAATATATACTTCATTCAACATTAATCTTAAGTTATTTCCTTTGACTGCTATATTAAAGCAATACACAGCGGATTTTTGGAGGGAGCACAGAGAGTAAAATGTGCCTTGACATTTAACATAATAATGTTAAAATCAGAGTTAAAATCTTTAGTGTCCCTCAAAACCATTGGATTTTGGTTAAAGTACAGAAAAGAAAGTAAAAATTATTTAGCGGGATAACTTCAAATTTCTTTTTTTGGAGGGGGCACGTGCCCCCTGTGCCCTCCCTTAAATCCGTCACTGGTGGTACAGCATGAATTGCTCACGAGAATTTTCGATTTAGGAATGTTCTGAGTAATTCTTTCAATATCAAAAAATTGGACCAATGTCAAAAAAAAAAAGAAAAAAAAAAATAGTGAAAACTGAAAGAAAATAGTGAAAAGCTATAAAAAATAGTGAAAAAAAAAAAAAATTTATATATATATATTAAGCAAAATCATACATTTTGTACCACACATTTTGCAAATTTAAGGGTGTGCTGCAAAAATGGAGGTAGCTCCAAATTTTAAGAAAGCTATAATACACATTAAAAGGTCAAATCTAATTTTTTTTTTTTTTTTTTGGATAAATCATCCCCTTGTATTGATTGTGCTGAGAGAATAGAAATCCCTTCTATTTTAAACAGACTATTTGTTTTTTAAATTTTAAATACAAGATCAGAGGGGTCATCCAGCATTTTTTAACAGGGTTCTTTTGTGAATTCTAAAGAGATTTTTGTGAAAAATCAAGAAATTTTGCGAAAATTGAAAATTTAAACACATAATGATGAAAAAGTTCCTTACTATTTGCCTTCTTTTAAATAAGTAATGGTGTAAAAAGTGCGATTTAAAAGCTTGGAGTTTTATGAAGGGTCTGAAAATAAGCCTAAATTTCCTCTGGCACGACCCCTGAGACTGCATACTATATTAAAAGATTTCCTAAAATTGAGTTATATATCCTTGTTGCAGCAAACCCGTTAATTGAACTTCTGCGAAATGCCCGGGAAGTTTTCAGTAACTGAAGTTTCATTCGGTTCATATTCAGATAATCGGTGCTTCAAATAATGTACTGTGTGCAATTTTTATTTACAACTTAATGTCACACTTGAAAATGCTGCTAATATAACTATGCCAAATTTCAATGTTTTTAGATTCTTTCCACTGCAACAATGGTCACTGCATTAGTAAGAAATTCCTGTGTGATGGAGAAGATGATTGCGGAGATCAGTCGGATGAAATGGATTGCCCAGGTATTTTTCAGTGTTTTTTTAAGCAGTATGAACTCGTTGAATAGCTTTATTTAGTTGTAATGATCTTCATTTGTTGCTGTTGTATTAATCAAGCTATTTTTCAGTATTTATTTTTTGAGCAATCTAAACTTGTTAAAGTAACTTTTCCATTCAGTTGGAATGATCTTTATTTGTTGCTGTTTGATGCTATTAAATGAAATCAAATTATCAGTGTGTCCTTAGGTCACAAAAAATCACAAATTTGGAAATTGGTCACAAAAGCAAATAAAAAGTCACAACGATTACAAATAGGTTCTGAAAATTTTTTGTCCAACAGGACCGGTCTCCCCCAGGAGGCATCAGATTTTCGGTATCCTACAGGATAATGAATATCTGCTTTACGTTTTATTATTTAACTTATGTTAAATAAGTTACATTATTTTAATCGACATTATATTTTTATTAGTTAAGTAATACGATTAATTAAGAAGAAATTTAACTCAGTACGAACATTGCTCCAATCATAAAACTGAAGAACTTTAATACAGTACAAAATTACTGTAATAAATTTCTTCAGTTTTATGATTGAAGCAATATTAACAATTTAGTGATTTTGATCATTTAAAATTGTTAAAATATTCTTTAAATTTGTTTCAAGTAATAAGTTTTGATTTTCTTTTTTACCAGCTTCTTGCCACTTCCATCTACAAAGCTCAGGAGATGCGATACAGTCTCCAAATTATCCCAATCGGTACTATGCAAATTCAAATTGTAAATGGACACTGGAAGGACCTATTGGAACTGGTATTGTACTTCAGGTAACATTGATTTTTCCTTCCCAAAAAGAAGAATATTTGCTCATTAATGATTGTCATTTTTTCCTCAAATTCGCTAAATTAAATATGCTTTTGTTTTTGACTTTTGACACTTATGTTAGTCAGCTTTCTCAAATCCATCTACCTGGAATCCACAATTATCTAAAATTCACAAAGGATTTAAGATGTACAGAATCAAATTTAATTTGTTAAATGTTGAGTAGAAATTTAAGATAGCTATAATGTTAGATGTTTAAAAAAAAGGTTTTAAAGACTTTTTATGGAGTACAGCTATAAATACAAAACCACTAAGTAGACTTACGCAAAATTCTATTGTTCATCTGTTAAACCTTTCTAAAACATTAAGGATCAAAACTTTCAATTGCTAATTTTTTCTCCAGTGGCAATTTGCCTCAACTACTGGGCTTTTCAATGTAGAGTTGAATAGTATCCCATTTTAAAACATAGCCTTTTTACAAAGCCTTACCCTTCACGAGACAATTCTTTCCTAGAAATTCATTACATTTTCAATAATGATTATGAAGAAAAACAGCTTAGTGTTAAAATTACTTACGGGTTCAGTGGGTCACTCAAATCAGCCTTACCAAGTGCTTGATAGCTGGCATGTAACTCTCAAAGTAACTACTAAAACGCAATAAATGATCCCACTTCCACTCTCTCTTTTAAATTGCATACTGTACATCTCCCATTTTTTGCTATCCCCTGCTTTAACCTTATTTTTACTTAACCGGTTTACCATTGGTCCCAATTAAGCCGGATAACAGAGCTTCTATTGTACTTCCGATTATGTAACTCAATTTTATAATCCATGAATTTTTCTCCACAGTTCTCGGATTTCGACACCGAGTCCAGTTTCGACACTGTACAAATTCAAGTCGGAGGACGCACGGAAGAGAAGAGTGTATCATTGGTTACCCTGTCGGGAAGTCAAAACCTTTCCACCATGACCTACACGACAGCATCGAACCTCATGATCATCAAGTTTAGAACGGATGCCTCGGTGGAGAAAAAAGGTTTCAGAGCGAGCTGGAAGACTGGTAAAATATGAAACTTATTTCTAATGAAGATATAGTATTTTAATTTAGATGTTCTAGCCGGCACAAAAATCATAGGATAAAGACATCAGCTTTTTTATTTTGTACGGACATTACATACCACGAATACATAACATACCAAAAAAAATTCCATACAACTACACCCAAGGCACGCTACTCCACGTCTACTTCTTTTTCTCTATCCTCCTCTAAGATGGGGAAAAAGAGGGGGAAAAGTTCACATGATAAAATATTTTTTTATTACATAAGTTAATTTATAAGTTTTTTATTTTCCAACTTTTAGGTATTTTTTATTGCATGAGTGGGAAAAATGAAGGTCTTATAAATTAACTTTTCATGAAAACATGGCTCTTAAATGAATGACTTGAATTTTTTACTTATTTTTGAGTAAATCATCAATGCTATATGTTCTGTAAAAAAAAGGAAAAAAATAATGCAAATGTCATGAAAACTTGGAAGATATTTTCAAAATGTATGAATATTTTAGCTCACCATCTCTTTTCCCCAAGTCTTTGGCTATTTAATACACAAATGCTCCAAGAGTTGATGTAAAATTAATCAGAGTTTAATTTTTACACACAAAAACAAGGAAAGAAGAATTGAGATCTTTAGATTCTGTTGTAAAAGTTTTGATAATGCCTTAATTTTGACTTTTGACTTAAAATGTTAAAAGTTTAAAATTCTGCCCGATCGCTTGGTTAAATGTATTATACTAACCTTTTTTTTTTTTTTGGATCAAAATTATACTATGAAAAATATTTGAAATATTCATTGTAAATGCTTGATAAAGCATTAAAAAAGTATTAAAAGTACTGCTGTTAAGTTAAAGTGATAACTTTATAAGGCAAGGATATGCTATTTTTAAAATTGATGATTTTTTTTTTGGATGAACTCAGGGCTTTATATATAAGACTTTTGCCAGTATTATGCACGATCAACTTAAATGACTTAGTCTTTATCATTGATCTACTTCAAATGTTTGCTTAAATATAAACTTATATTTCGAAATTAAATGCATTATTTGCACGCTAAAAAGATTTAAATATGTTCTGAAACTATATTAGAAGGTTCTTTGTTGAGTTTTAGAATTTTCAGCATGCAACATGTTTCCACGTTCTACTAATGTATTTGTTTGATATATAGTTTATACATTGAAGCCATCGAGTTTCTGAATCATTTTAATTAAATATTAATTACAGGAAGTCTTTTTCCAACTAGGTGATATTTAATTATCTATGTTGATTTTGATGCAGTACTGACTGTAAGCATTTCAAGCTTGCTTTTCTTCTCTCCTATTTGGAAAAGAGCTAAATAATGTTCTTTTCAGAGCCTGTTCGTTGCGGAGGAGAGTTGTTTGCTCAGCCTTCTGCCCAAGTCCTCACTTCTGCCACTTATCCACAACCCTACCCTGGTGGGCTGGAGTGCCTTTACGTTCTGACTGCACCAACTGGAAAAATCCTAACTCTAGAAGTAAGCTGCTATCATCGTCTTTGTTCTTTTCATTTTTAATGTTACTAACTTTTATTCAAATTTTTCTCGTGCATGTTATTGATTATGTTGATAGTGTTAATGGTTAATGGCAGTACATATTCATGTTCATCAATTCATAAGCCTAGGAATTATTTTTTTTTAAATAGGAAAAAAAAGTAAGATGGTACAATGCATAGTAATGTTTCTCTTACAAAAGAAGAATGTAGACCTTTTTTTACCTTTGTAATAGTAAAATTATTACATGCTAAAGCAGGAGTGCCCAGGGGGGGGGGGGGGGGGGGTCATGGCATAGATTGTGCCATCAAAATTTTGTTGGGCTACTTACAGGGGCATTTTGGGGTTTGTCGACTACCTGGCTGGGTTGAGGGGTCATCAATTTTAGGGGGTTCCGTAATTTTTATGGGGGGAGAGTGCACGATCCCTCGGAGGGGATAGAGCACCCCTGTTGTAAAGATTTAACTATTGAGTAAACAGTGAAGTAAAGTTTATCCTTCTAAAACTAAACTCGGTGGTGCGACAGCCCATTGGGTCCCATGGCCTACTGTACCCATCCCAGCTTTCGAGATCGAGGGCCCTGGGGTGCAGAAGCACATGTTCTGGTCAAGTGGTCGGCCTGATGCGGACCCCCTAGCGTTTATTTCGTAATCATGCTTGGTCCTCATTTTATCGACCCCACTGAAGGGATGAAAGGCTGAGTCAACCCTGCCCAGCCAGGGGATAGAACCCCGGACCTGTGGTGCGGTAGTACAGAAGTCTACCACAGTTTATCCTTCTGTTTGCTATAAAATTGAACTTCAGATGTACCCAAGTGCAAATTATTTAATTTTCATTAAAGTTAATATTACAATTTTGTTTCATTTTTCTCTGTTGAATTACTTATTATTTTTCCTATAGAAATGCTATTGAAATAATGAACTTTTTAATATAAGCATTACCAATCATAATACATAAAAATTTTAAGTATTTTTTAATAAAAAACATTTTATGTATGATGTATCTATTCTTTATTTTTTCTTCACAAGTTAAATTGATTCTTTGTTTTATAAAAGGTGATCGATATCGACTTGGAACCAGATAAAGATTTCATCCACATTCGAGACGGTTCTAGCCCATCCGATCCTCTATTGGCTAAGATGACTGGAGGCATTGAGAACAATCCAAAATTTTTATTATCTACAACAAATCAAGTGTACATTTATTTCCACTCAAGCTTTGGCGATAGTCGTAGAGGATTTGCCATTCGCTTCAGGGCCGGTAGGTTCCTAGAAGATTTATTAAAAACATAATATAATTTTCGTACCTCCAGCAATTAGTATCGCTTTCATAATGCTTTCTCTACATTTGTACTAGTGATGTTTGTTAAATTCTCATTTATCCTAAGTATGACTGAATTAAATGAATTGCAACATATAATTTGTAAAAGTTAATAAAATCATATGTTTTTAATTTAGGTTGTGAAATCGAAGAAGTGGCTTTAGCTGGCAATTTATCGTCACCTGCTTATGGAATTTCCAAGTATCCACCTAATCAGTTGTGTACCTACAGAATAAGTCTTCTAGGTGGAGGACCTGTCTCCCTCAAGTTTGATGAATTTTATGTAGCTGCTGATGACGTTGTTCAGGTACTTTTTACCACATTAGAACTTTTATTTTTCTAATTTCCCGTTTACCTTTTGGATTGTAGTGGAAAGCTGCTGTTGGTAGTCTTTCTTGTTTCATGCATCGGACATGGTCTCTCCAGCCATGGCAATATACGATAATTTTGCCACGGAGGTTCAAATTGTTTAATTCCTTTTTTATGGGTTCATTTTTTATTTTGTCCATAATTGTGCAGCTTTTTGCAGATCACAGGTACTGCATCTATGCTGCCTGGATTAAAAATGCAATAATAATACATTAATATAACCTGTACAATTGATAGCTTTTTTTTAATTATTATTATATTGCCGTAATAGAAGTGTTTAAAACTCTAACTAGAAAATCAGACCTTTCAAAATGTTAATGTTTTACCTTTACATGTCGAATTAATTTTAATCTTATAAGCAAATGAAATTCTACTTGTTAAAATTTACGTAGCTCACTGTGATGAATTGTAAAATGATTACGTTTGAAGAATTACTAAAAAAAGTAAGAAAATAACGGCTGTTTGGTTTAAGCTACATTTTTAGTTAATACAATAAAAATGTTTTAGGCTGCATTCAAATGTTCAATTTTTTAAAAACATAGAACTGAAGTATCCTACATTTTAACTTTTCATTAGTTAAATGCTGACTTTGTCTCTTTGAAACTCTGAACCAACTGCTACAATTGCTAATCAAATTATTTCCAAGTAGTTCGGATTATCAACTCAGAATACACTTAAATTAATCGATAATAATATTTTTGTTAGCACCATCATGCTGCAGGATTTGTGCATTTTGCAATTTATTTAACTTTTCGTAATTTTTCGCATGCGTAGGTGTTTGATGGTATCGGGCGAGAAACTGCAGTTCCTTTGCATCCTGGTCCTGGTTTCAGTGGACTATCCAGACCGTCTATTACTCTGACGGCCAGCAGTGGAAATTTTCTGGTTCTTTTTTCCAGCAATCCGGTCAACACGGAACGAGGGTGGAAAGCAAGTTTTAGTGCAGGTAGGTCTCGATTTTTAAATTTGTTGTGTTTGTAAAATCTATGAAAAAGAAATCAGATCTTGATGTCCCCTTTGAGCCCCATGTAACTTTGTCAATAAAAGCAGTTTTGCATGAATAATAGAAAATTTCCATTGAAGATACTGTATTGATTTGTAAAATTTATTTAATTCTAAAATTAATAAAATACTATGCACAAGATATGTGTTTGATTCATGGGTGATTCTGATCTGAAATTCTCAGACCTTTCCGAAAATTTTCAACACCTGCTCCGAAAATTAAATAAAAAATCAGTTTTCCAAATTTTTTAAAATTTATTCATCCTAAGATTTATTTGACAGTTAATATCTGCTTTTCTTTTTACCTTCAGACCAGCAAAATATTTTGTACTACTTTAAAAAACTTTCAATGCAATAACTCTTCCGTAAGATAAAAAAAACTTCTGGTAGTAATATATTAGACCTTTCATTAAATTATTTAAGGGATTATATTTGGGCATATATATATATACACTACTGGCCATTAAAATTGCTACACCAAGAAGGCGACATGCTACAGACATGAAATTTAAACGACAGAAAGAAGATGCTGCGATATGCAAATGAATTTCTCAGTATCTATTCCCCCAAATTTCTTGGAAATTTAATCAGTTGTTATTTCTAACATAATATATGTGTCCAATAAATATCATTTTCTTAACTGCATTTCTTCCTAGTGTAGCAATTTAAATGGCCAGTAGTGTATATATATATGTATATATTATGTGTTGGGGGGCAGGCTTGTTAACCTAAGTATGTAATTTTTTTATTTTAAATTGATGGCACATGCTTTTCTGAAAATTTTGTGTGCAGTTCAGAAAAAAATTTCCGCTTAGAATCACCATGGTTTGATGAGGAATCGGCCTAGTTGTCTTATTATTAACTGTAATTCGGTATATCTTCATACTTGCTGGTCATAAGAACCATTAACATTTGATGTTGAAAGATTTCCAACATTACATACTATTAATATATTTAGTATAATCTAGCTTGTTGTTATTTTTTCCTTTCAGATTGTCCTCAGATATCAGTCGGCCGAGGAGCCATCGCCTCCAGTAGAGAGAGGACATTTGGAGCCAAGATTCGGTACACATGCCCTCCTGGGCAGGAGTTCAGTACTGGAGTGACAGAGATCGAAATTGAGTGCATGCAGAGTGGTCAATGGAGTGTTTCACATATTCCCAGATGCCAAGGTAATGGATTTGTGTAAATCATTACGAATCAGAATCTTTGTGCCGTCTATTAGCCTTGAACTGGAAGCCCAGAAATGACTTTTGTAGGGAAAGTCCTCTTCAGAAGAAGTAGTGCAGTCTTGCATTCATATGTTGTTCAAAATGCAGTTTATATTAAAGAAGTTCTTTGATGAAATGTTTGGTTCTAGGATCTTTATCTCTGTGATGATCACGTTTTTTATTTCGGCAACTCCCTTGCCATGTCGTTTTTGCCAGCTTATTTCATTCCTTAAAAAATTTCAGTCTTTTAAACAAAATTTTCATTGTGCTAGGAATTTGTTTTGTCTATAAAAAAAAAAAACCCTAAGAGGGGTGAATTTTACATAGATGACAAAATAAATGAGAATTAACAAAACATTGTAACATGATTAAATTTTCTTCAATGTACAAATAGAAACACAAAAGTGACAACCAGCAATGGACACAGGGCCCATCTAGACTGGTCCTAGTCAATTTAACAATCCCCCAATGAACATCAAGAGCTTTCTTAAAAGCTTTTACCACACTGCAAGTAACAGTGG
Organism: Octonoba sinensis; assembly: GCA_038502835.1. NCBI lineage: Eukaryota > Metazoa > Arthropoda > Arachnida > Araneae > Uloboridae > Octonoba > Octonoba sinensis. The sequence goes on along the minus strand of CM076602.1, from coordinate 14,026,192 downwards.
CTTTTGGTAAACTACTCCAACTTCCTACAACCCTATGGAAGTAGTCATTTTTCTACAAGATAATTTCAAGATAAGCCTGAAATTTGAAAAACTTAAAACAATGACCTCTGGTTCTATCTGTTATGAATAACTATAGCCCATCAACATTTTCTATTTTAATGAGTTTGCATAACTGAATCATGTTCCCTCTAAATCTCCTTTGTTCTAGACTACACATATTGACCCTTTTAACCTTGCCTCTAACTTTTTATACCTTGCCCCTAACTCATAATCTAAGGCTGAGCGACTACTTACGAATCTAGTAGCCCTGCTTTGAACCCTTTCCAATAACTCCTTCTTTAGATAAGGAGCCCAGAACTCAACAGAATACTGCAAATGAGGTCTTATCAAACTTCTGCATAATGTCAATACAACTTCTTTAGACTTGTTTCGAAACAGCCTCATTGATAAACCCAAGCATCCTTTAGCTTTGTTATTACTATGCTGCATTGCTGACTACACTCCTTTGAATCAATACTTTCCGTTTATTCTTAGAGCGGTATTGTGGACCAGTGCCGCAAATCGACAATGGCTTTGCAGTGGCCGCCACCAACGTCACCTATCGAGGAATCGCCACCTACCAATGCTATGCCGGATTCGCTTTTCCCAGCGGCATGCCGACAGAGACGATTCGTTGTTCCGAAGACGGCCGGTGGGAGAAACTGCCAGTCTGTTTGGCTTCTTCTTGCCCCCCCTTGGCAGAGACGCCCCACGCCAATCAAGTAGTCCTAAACGGAGGAGGGCGGAGCTATGGCACGGTGGTGCGTTTCGAATGTGAGCCAGGCTATTTCAGAATGGGCGCCCCCGTTGTGTTGTGCATGAGTGACGGATTGTGGTCCAGCTCCCCACCACAGTGTGAAAGTAAGTGGTACATTAATTTGGTTGTTAAAAAAATATATGTTAACTAGATTTCTTTTAAATATAGGTATGTTTTTAAAAATCCTTATAGTTTCAAAATTTGAATTTAGGTCTATATAAGAATTGCTGTTGAAACTATACTCAAAACTATGTGCTATCATGAACATAATATACCAGATGAAATGCATCATTAATGTGGGGTTCAAACCTGAAATAAGATGCATTGATGCACGAAAACACATTTAATTAAACTAATAACATTTTTACACATAAATATTCACAAAACAAGCTGCTTCTATGGGACATCTTACACAAACATCTTTCTTTCACACTCTCATCTTTCCCTCTTCTCAGATCTGGGGAGCCAAGCACGAGCTCCACGATCGGTTACAATTAATTACCGATGAGTAGTCTAAAGTTAGTGGAGACTTTTGGAGCTGTATCCCACATTAATTAACACTAATAAAAGTTGTTTGTGAGACTAAAAGAGATGCAAAATTCAAGAGATGCCAATGAGCTGAAAAATTACTACCTTGTGTCGGTAAAAAATCTCGGTCTCTTCAATATGAAGCCCTTTAATTAAGCATGTTGAAAAACCTTCTATTATGATGACAAATATTTGTGATAATCCACTTCAGTGGCTTCTCAAACTTGGAATTTGTGATTAAACTAATCTTGTCCTGGTTAAAAATTACTAGGGGGGGGGGGGCATGAATAATGACGCACTGCACTGGAAATAATTCACCAGTCAATTCATTAATAATATATTCACTAAGGATATAATGAAACATTTATATAAAGAAGAATGCTTTGAAATTTAGCCTCATTTTATTTTTATCTTTTCAATTTAAACACTTGTTTTGACACGGTTTTTTTTAACTTGATTTGTCATGGAAGTTTGTCAGGCGTTTTTCAACCACTATCACTGCATAAATTGTCTTCAAACTTTGCACACGAGCTTTTCTTCGATGACAATACAAATTCCAAATTTTCTTTCATATAAAACCGTGTAACTTGAAACATTTTTTGCCTATTATTAGGAACTGCTGTCTTAATTTTTATGGGGGATCTTGAGACAAACTGTTTGAAATGTTTAAGAATTCTTGCCTATAGACTAATGGGTTTTGCCTAATAATATATAATGAGGATTTTAAAGTTTTACTGTTCTAATGCAGATTTTTTAAAGACTGTTGCTTATTTTCTAATGGGAATTTTAAAGTAATTAGTATGTGTACTTTGTTTTTTAGTATTTATATATAGGGCAAGCTCTTTCTCCCTAAGAAATGTTCAAGTTAAGATTATTGAGCTCTGATGCTTGGAGCAGAAGTAAAATCAATTGAAATTTTATTCTTACATTATTTAGACAGCCTTGCATGAATGAAGGGGTTTGAAATGTTTAAGTACAATTTGTAAAAATAAAGAAACTATTTTAATCAATATCGTAAGAATATAATTTCTTCATTCTGAGGAAGGGGTGTAGGGGGGGGGGGTTTGCAGTTCGTAAGAACCAACCTTTTATACTGCATGAATGCTTTTTAAAAAATGACCCAAAATCTAGAAGTTTGTGACATGCAACATGGTGATTTTGTAGGTTCTTTCCAAAGTTCTGCAGTTGGGGGGGGGGGGGGGGTGATAGGGAATCTATAAATTTGCTTGTATCTTTAACATTGTGTCAATTATGTTGATTTATTTAATTATTTTTATATTTTAGATTTGATACACTCGCTGTTGTTACTGTATGTAAAACACTTTTCTGTGTGTGTGTAGTATATAACAAAATATTTATTGCCACACATAAGTATGTACATAAAGTATATTTTTTAAACTTTACAATTTTTTCCACACAGGAGCACAGTGTCCTATACTACCAGAAATTGAAAATGGATTTGTTGTTGAATCCCAGAGAACCTTCTTCTTTGGTGATGTTGCGAAAATCCAGTGCCACCGAGGCTACAGATTGGAAGGCAGTCCAGTGATAACTTGTGGACCAGATCAGAACTTTACCAATGTGCCTATATGTACAGGTATACGCAGCTTACTTTTACTTGAATATTTATTATATAGTTGCATTGAGCTGTATGTAATACGTTGATACTCTATGTATGCCTATTTTTAAACATGACAAAAAAAAGGAAGTACAGTGATCCCTCGTTTTTCGGGGTTAATGGGGACCAGAACCTTCCGCAAAAACTGAAAAACCGCGAAGTAGGATTTGCCCCTAAGAATTTTCGTGTATGCGGGTACACAAATGTTTTAAATATGTAAACAACCGTATTTATACTTCACACATTTAAGACAAAAATTACAACAGTATACGTAATTACTTAAACATGTCGGTTCTAATTAATAAGGTTAATTACAAAAAGTTTTTAGTACAGTAATAAACACTAATCAACATTGATTTCTGAGAGAGACGAAGAGTCTTGTGTTGGTGGGAGCTTTTGAGAGCCCGTGGTATGTACTCTGAGTCAACTCATCTCTTTGTTTGACATGCAGAGATCCTTCTCTCTCACGCATCAACATGAAATAACGCTCCTTTCCGCAATGTGGCTGCGGACATGGTTGTATTTTTTCATTTTTATTTTTTGATGAATATTTTGGAAAAACCCGCGAAGCACTGAAGCCGCGAAACATGAAGCGCGAAGTGGCGAGGGAACACCGTAGTTTGGTTGCATGATCTGGCAAAAGGGTCATGTAATTAATGTAGGAGCCATGGCTATGCAGAATAACAACTTTTTGGTATACGGGTGACTACATACAGGGCCTCTTACGACATACATTTTGAAAAAAGCTGTGATCTCATGAAGGCCTAGCCTACATTAGATTAATATTGCTTCACCTGTGTGCTTATCTGATTTTAATCAAGCATATTTAAAACCATCTTGGAAAGTATCCAACAATAGGACATGTACCAGAAACACTGGCGTAGATAAGGGAGAAGTTTTGGGTAAACCCCCCCCCCCCCCCCCCCCGAAATGGTGCAGATTGTCTGGAATTTAACCAATTTTTCTTGTAAAACCATGAAATTAGCTCACTTCTCCCACAGAACCCCCCCCCCCCCCTGAAATCTGGCTCTAGCTACGCTACTGACCAGAACCAAAATTCTAGGAATTGTTTGCAGATGTATTAGAGTACTAGATGTGGACACTCTATGATATAATGGGGCTGTCCTGTGTAAAATCTTACATTTAGTGTCTATGAGCATCCCAGTGGGCTATCATCCCTTTACAATCAATTATCTTTCAACAGTTAATTTTTCTCTAGTTCTGAAATTATAATTAATACATAACAAGTATAGCAATTAATCTTAGCCTAAAAAATAAAAAAAGTGTTTTTTCTGGGTATTTGAATGTTGGACTCTATCCCCCAGAATAGAACTCTATCTCCCACGATTTTTTTTACTTATTTATTTTTTATGAATCTGTAGATATTCAGACACAAAATACAATTTACAGCAAAATATTGTTAAGAATTTTAATAGTTTAGATATAATATAGCTTATAAGTTTTAAAATATGATATCAGTTACTGTATATCTGAAGCTTAAAAATCAAATGAACTGATTTAATGAATGCTAATCCAAATCTTTCTTTCAGATGTTAATGAATGTTCTGCCTCAACTTGTGATGCAGCTTCAACTATGTGCACAAATACAGCTGGTGGATTTTTCTGCAAATGCAAAGAAGGCTTTGAGCCAAATTTTGGTCAGTATAACTTTAATACATTCTAATCTAGTGTTTCCTAACATGTTATTTTTTAAAAAATTATTATTATTTTGAACTATCATAATCTTTGAATATCAATTTTCTCCTTCTTATTTTTTTTTATTTACTAATCCCTTAGAATTCATATCTAGTACAAAGGTTTGTTGGATCAGGTTGTGGAAAAGACAAAAGAAAACAAAAAGCAGAACATTAATTATGAAATTCAGTATAGAATAGGAAAATTATTTTGAAAATGTTTAATACAAATGCAATAATTGAAACCTAGACTGAAAATCTAAAAATCCGCATGGGATTTTTTTACATTCACATTTGGATGAGTTTTCCTTGCACTTTAACCTGATTCTAAATTTAAAAGCAACTAGTTGCCATTATGTCTCTTTATACCCCAGTTTCTGCTTACATGGTTAAAAAGTGGTGGAACTAGTTCATTTTGGGTGCAACTGGTTCAAGGTATAGTCATTTGTACCTATAATTAACTTATGGTGAACCGGAATGATTTCAGGGTGCAAATGGTTCTTAGGCCAATGGAAACAAATCCATTATCTCTTTTGAAATGAAGAATTGATTCTTAAAAGTAATGTGAGATTTTCACCTGTTATTCTATTTGTAACAATTTTCTTTTGAAATTCATTTGAACACCTGTTCTCATATATAGCATAAAATAAACATTGTACTATGAGTACAAGAAAAATCAGCATAAATAAAGCACAAATTGTCAAAACAATAATGCAAATAGCTATTTCAAAGGTGCAATGGAGTCTTCATCAGTGCAGGAAAAGAAATGATCAACACAACTAGAAAGTCTGTGTTCTGCATTTCCTTTCCTGTTGTGAGTAAACAGGACTGTTCACTCACAACTTTCTAGTTGTGTGTTGAGCATTTCTTTTCCTGCGCTGATGAAGACACCATTATAGCCTCGAAATAGCTATTTGCGTTGTTGTTTTGAGTTTGTAAATATTTACATAGTTTTTCCTTGTACTCATATTCTAGTGCAAAGCGTTTTTGATCATTTCTCTTATAAACATAGTACTAATTTTGAATCAGGGGCGCAGTACATATTTTGCTGCACAGAACCTTCCCTTATATACAGACAGACAAGGTGCTCTACAACCAATACATGTAACACAGGCAGCTATGATCTTCTCCAAGGCCTCCAATGTTGAATATTTAAATTTATAATAAAGGCACAATTTTTATCACTTTGAATGCCTTCTTTCTGAAAAGAATATTATATTTATTATTTTTTCGCAGACTGCAGACCTGTTGGAGACTTGGGGCTTGGCTCTGGTATTGTTCCTGACACAAGCATTAAAGTTTCTGGAGTAGAAGCAGGTTATGGTAAAAATGTAAGTATTTGTCTTCTATTAAAAATTTTTTTCCATTGAAAAATAAAATCTTTTACATAAGTTTTCCCCTGGTAAGATACTTCTGTATTATATTATTCTAAAAACTAACTCTCTGTAATTACAGCCCATGATGGACCATGCCCTCTCTAACAATTTTCCTCCAAATCCCCATGTCTTTCGCTTTTTCCTTCCAGTTTTGGACATTTAGATTTTTAAGGTCTTTCTCCACCTTGTCTATCCATATTTTAACTGGCCTTCCTCATTATATTATTCTAGCTTACATTAAAATTATGTTGTTGTGAACTGTAGCACATCTGATATTTTTTTCAATTGGAAAGGGAAGAGGGGATCTAATGTCCATTCATGCAAAATTGATACATATTCAATAGCAGTCTTATGTCTTTATGTACTGGGTTTAAGGTTCCATTTTATTTTTTGAGTACTTTTAAAGATACTGGCATTGTGAAGTCTACCTGTATACAGTTCTTTTAGTTGATGCATGGTGGGACAAGTTGATTTTTCCTTTGAAATTTGCTGGAGTGAGAACTGAATTAAACCAGAGTGAAGCTGAATAGAAACAATTAGAAAAAAAAAATGATAAAATAAAGAGATGTATAGAAAGGGATAAACAGGAAAGGATTAAAGTTTTATAAATGAAAATAATTAACTCTAGATTACATTTTTGGCATTTTTAGTTGTTTACTATTTGTGGTCTGCTTTGCAGCATAATAAAGGTGTAGGGCCTATTTTATTCTTTTCAAAAATTTTAGCTCTGACAGTGATTTGCTGGTAGTTTCAATGAACTTGAATTGGAGCCTAGTAGAATTATTGGTTATAATTCCACTCTATTGCACATCTCGAAAGATTATTCCCAAAAAAATCATAAGAATACAGGGGGAAATTCAGGTCTCTTTTGGGACCCTTCACAAAATTCCAATTAATCAAAATAGGCTTTTCACAAAATTCCAAGCAATCGAAACGGAGCTTTCACAAAACTCCGAGCTACCAAATTGTACTTTTCACCGAATCATTTATTAAATAAGTGGCAAATAATGATAAAAAAATTTTATCCCCAAGTTTAAATTTTGAATTTTTACAAGACTATTTGATTTTTTGCAAAAATCTTTGTAAAATTCACAAAAAACGGATCCTGTTAAAAATGCTGGATCAATCCCTGAAATCCTAATCCATCATGAGTGACAATTTGTGTCAAATGAAATGTAAAGTGTTTAAAGGGATGAAGCTTCTGCTATATGCTCTTGATGATTTTGCAAAGTTTGGTAAAATTCCCAAAGGGTCTGTTTAAGTTGCTTTTGAAGCAATACAAATGCTGTCTTAAGTAAATTCCTGTGTGCATTTTACTGAAGATGTAATCTTGACTTTTCAGATGGTGAGATTCGACAGCAGCATAGGCTGGTGTGGCAATGTCCCAAGACCTGGGCACAACTGGGTCCAGATTGACCTGAGAGCACTGACCGTCATTCGAGGATTCCGAATCCAGTCGGTGATCCGTGGAGATGGAGCCATGGCTTACCCCGTGAGCTTACGGATACACTATACCGATGACTTGACCGATGCTGTCAAAGTTTATAGTGATTCTGCTGGAAGGGTGAGAGTTTTTCTTTTGTTCAATGCTCTTTATAAGTCTTTATTAATCTCTCTGTAGTGAATGAAATATTAATGAGAAACTTTGCTTTTCAGCCCATACAGTTTAGAATAAACCCCGATAGCCGCACAGGAGTTGCTGTCGTAACTTTACAGCAGCCTCTTGAAGCAAGATATGTTCGTTTTGTGATCATGGAATTCGTTGTAGCTCCCTGTTTGAAATTGGAACTTATGGGATGCTCTAGGCAAGATTGTGTTGGTCAGTATCATTTTTTTTAAATTTGCTTTTGTTTTCTGTTTTTTCTATGCTTCACAGCCACACTCTAATGATAATAATAATTTTCACTTTTTTTAGAAACAAATATGTTCAAAATTGATTTATTCATTTTTAGTTTGTTACATTAGTTTTTCTTTAACCTTTTATTTATGTTCAAACTTTGCTATCTGTTCTCGATTGTTTCTCGTGTTACCCATCTTGACTGATAAATATGGAAAAAGAGTCAAGGCTCTACTGTATGTGTATACACAAAATAAATCTCTAATACAAAGTCGACATAACTGTGATAACAATGCATAAAATTTAGAATACTGTCTGATTTTCTTAGTCTAGACTAGGGGACGAAACTTAGACAAAATAGGGGTGAGAGGATGAATAAAGATTAGCAAATGATTAAATTTTATGAAAAATTTTTCGTTTCTCTTTTGTGTTAAGGATTCAATTGGAAATAGAATGTATCATCATCGGGAAAAAGCAAAAAATAACAGCGTTGTTACAATTCAATGTGAAACTTTTCTTAAAATGAGAACAGCCTGTCTAGATTGATAATTCAATGGCAAAATTCTTTGTTACAAAAAGAACATTTATTATGACACATCTTACACATATTATAAAACGATTTCAAGCCCTTCTTAACATTATATTTTTCTTTTTCTATTTCTTCAAACTATATTTTGCTCGAGGTCTCTTGTCTCGGGGTCGCGACATCTCGTTTCCATCACAACAATTAAAAATATAAATGAAGGAAATTACCGACTAAAGGCTCATCTTCAACAAGCGTAAAATAATGATTTCGAAAAGTGCCCATCTTGGCGTATCACCCCTTTGCCAAATGGAATCTTCCTGATGGATAGTCTTGGCTTTCGTAAACGAACAGTACTTTGTATTTTTATCTTTTTAAATTCTTTAAACTGTAGTTTGCGGTTAAATTTGACATTTTTCTACTTGAAGAAAAATGTAAACAGGTTTTGAACAGTTCTGGAACTATTTATTTGTAATATTTCTAATATTTATTTTAATTTTTATGAAGGGAAAATATAGAATGCTTATTTTAGAGAATCCTAAGAAAAATTAAGAATTTTTTAAAAAAAATAACATAGTTGAGAGTATTTCACCTAATTAATAACCGAGCAGTTTGTTATAGTCTGTGTAATTAGAATCGGCGTGTCAAGGTCACACAACTCAACCTTTTTCCATTCTGGTCGCCATGGTTTCCGTGCTAGAAGCTTTTTCCCCACGTTAGTTCGGCGAACATAACGAAATTTGTTGTTTCAGTTACAATAATAATAGATGGATTCAAATCAGATTTATTTCTCAATGGCAAAAATAAATTGCGTCAGATAAAGTATTCTAATATTTTGAACCAATCTAAATCTTATTCTAATACTTTGATGTGTTTCAGAAAGCTATTGTATACCTAATTTATTGTATGCTAAAATCTTATCTAAACATTCCAGATTTAATTTATGAGAAATTTAATTGCATTTACTTCGTATCAAAAACAAATAAATGGAGAACAAATTCTTTCTTATTACATCTTCTCAATTAATCTAATATTTTGAATCGGAGGTGTAGTAATGCAATTGCCTTAACTGCAGTGCGAAAAAAAGTCTGGCTCTGTTATCTTTCTTGCCGTGTTGCCATGGGGACAAAGCAGGAAACGCGACCTTGATGCGCCTATTCTAATTACACAGGCTATAACACCTTCCTAATTTCAATCCATTTTTGTGTTCATCATTAGTTACCAATGTAACGAAAGAAAATCATTGTTCACAGTATTTAATAAAACTTTTTCAAAGGCATGAACATCTTATTCTAAATTCCTTTTATCTTCAGATAAAAACGAATGCATGGATAAGAATGGAGGCTGTGACCAGCGTTGTATTAACAGCCCGGGAAACTTCAACTGTCTTTGCAATGTTGGATTTGATCTTTATGCCGAGAATGGGACGGCTGGTTTCGAAATTCCCGAGAGCGAGACTGGACTCAAAGACGACGATGTTTATCGAATCAACAAGACTTGCGTCCGTAAGTGATTTCCCACCTGAAGGCATAGATATTGACTCTGTTTAAATGATCTGAAATTTGGTGATTTATGTTTATTGTGCGAACAGCCGGACGATGCAGCAATGTCTGCTTTGGGATGCATCTCCAATTTTACCTCACGTTTGATGCCCAAAAACTGTAAATTCTGGCAGCTTCAAATAAAATAATACAACCCAACAGTCAGTCATAATTAAAAAGGATAATATAATTTAAAATTTAACTAATTTAATAAATTCAATGTTTTTAAAAAATTTTGTAGCATTTTTATTCATTTAAATTAGATTTTGTAATGCTTCTACTTGAGCTGAAGGCTCTCTGAAGATAATTTGACTCTTGAGAGCAAAAGCAAATTTTAGCTAAAATTTTGAGATTATTGATGATCATATTGATAATGATCTTTGTTTTGGTAGACATTTAAAGAATTTATCAAAGCTGTTTAAGGCATTTGCTTTGCTATTATATATTACATAATATAAAGATTTTTCCTGTATCCTTGTCATTGAGGCCTCCGTTATAATACAGACCTGTCCATTTAATTACTTTCCCATAAATAATTGTCTTCCATTTTTGCTTGATGCTTAGCGTCATCTGTTATTGAAAATTTTATTTTTTTTTTCACATTCTATTTATTATATGATTTTGAAGCAAAACTACTGTTGTAATAAATTTTATAAATCTCGCATTTTTTCTTGAATTAATTAGGAATGTAACTTGAAAGCAATATTTACAAAAGTTAGGGGGAATTATTTTCCGACATTTAGCTTTCCTTAAACTTGTCAAATGGCTATTTCGGTTTATCAATACTTCTAAAAGAGAAATCTTCACTAGTGAAGCAGTCATTCTTATTACTGTCCTTTAGCTAAAATTCAAAATTGTGGAAAATGAAACATAAAGATAACAGCGCTTTTTGAGTGAAAAGCATCACTTTGTGGCGCCTTATATATAGCGACCTCTAGTGATTACACGCAGACCGGCACTATTATCAAATAGGTTTTTAATATAGTGGACGTCTCACTTACCACACAGAAGGAATTTTACTCTGCTACAGTTATTGCATTATAGGAAAAAAATCTTTCAATATGAACCTATACTAATTGCATTGTAGCAAAAAATGGATTTTTCTTAGAGCAAGTATTGTCCGACTGTGTAACAAAACTTAAATTTGTTTTATTCATAAATCAAAAGTATATTTTCTAACATGATGCTGCTCAAAATTCTTTTTTTGATTTTCAATTCATTTCATTCTTCATTTCAGCAAAAATGTGCCCTGCACTGAACCCCCCTGAGAATGGAGTCATCCTGTCTACAAAGTCGAATTTCCACTATGGGGATGTCGTGAATTTCTTGTGTGATTTCGCTTTTGTGATGGTTGGTAATCCAACCATTTTGTGTACCAGCAACGGAGTATGGAATGGCAGCGTACCAACTTGTGAATGTAAGTGAATGCTTCCTTTTTAACTCTTTAGTATGATGTGCAGCTTGCAGGAGTGAAAGTTTTTCAGAAATGAACAAAGCTTTATGTATTATGGTAAAAATGCGAATTGAGCCGGAAAAAAAGAATGGAAAAATGCTACCACAAATAAAGAAAAATGAATTTTTGGATAGCTAAAGTGAATTTTTTTTTTTTTTTTTGTAGAAATCTGCTTAATGTGGTATGCCAGATTACATAAAAAAATTACAATCTAATTACATGATAAATTAAAAGGAAATGGAAGTATGGGGGGGGGGGAGAGATTGTCATGCTACTTTGTTTCATGCTACTTTTGAAGACAAATGTGTTATGTGTTTTTGGAAAATCTAGCAACCCTGGTCTAAAGAAATGTCCTTTTGTTGGAAAATTTCATTTAGTTTTGTATATCCCTCATTTATATTCTGATTTTTGCTTAGGTAACTAATGAATGGACAAGTATATAATTTCTGTCTTTAAATCTTTTAAATAAAGCAGTTTCTAACATGCATTAAAATATTTATACATGAAAAATGCTCCAACTACTGCTGTCAGTTGTTCCTGTTTTGACGACAAGATTTGTTGAGTGCATAGGCATCATTTTTTGAATATTGTAAGAAATCATTCATCATTTTCAACAAATTCTATATGTAGTACAATTTATGTAATGGTAAACAGTAGAAACTAAGTAATTTTACATTTTTTTCCCTTCCAGATGCTCATTGCGACAGATTGCCCGATGATCCTTCACAGGGCCTGATCTTGAGCTCAGAGACAGATGGGAAATTCATTCCTTTCTTCGAAAATGTGACCATCTCTTGCCACGAAGTCGGGAAGCCATTGCGTTCCACAGTTACAGCTAATTTCAGACAATGTGTCTTTGATCCCCATGACGGAATGCCAGCACACTGGCTGTCTGGATCCAGGCCTTCATGCCCACGTATGCTTTCTTTTCTTTTCCTTTTCTTTCTTTCTATTCTTTCTCTTCTTTTTTTTTTTTTTGTAAAATATGTATCTGTTTCATGCTTCTTTGAGGCAAGCATGTTATCAGTTTAAAAGTAACCCCAACCTTCAGTAACTCTTCGTTTTATGTACCTTTTTTTTTTTTTTGTAGGAATTGATTGTGGTCCACCACCTGAGACTCCTGGTGCCACATACGGTTTTTATGCGGACACAAGATATAAAGCTAGTTTCTTCTTTGGCTGTGAAGAAACGTTCACCCTTGCTGGAAAAACTTCCATGAACGACAATGTAATTCGTTGCCAGGCCGACGGAATTTGGGATTTTGGAGATCTGAGATGCGAAGGTATTTCATCTTTTTGCAGTTGCCCTTCTGTCACATAATTTATAAACAATTTTTTTTTCTAATTTTTATGGGAATTTAAAATTCCCTCTCAATGTATTCCACATTTGCTGTAGTTCTGTCTTGTTACTGTTGAATGAAAGGTATCTTTCCATCATAGCTGATACCATAAATAACATTCTTTTGTCTCTCGTAACTTCATTTCTTTTGTCACTGATAAGCATGCAGGAACAATTTTCATTCAAAAATGTGTACTTCAAAAATGTACTGTTTCTTGCCAACCTGGATTTGGTTATCCTTCATGAGTTGATTTTATCTTATATTAAATTTCAAATCACATGCCGATTTTGTTAATTATTTTGATTTGTTAATTTTTTTACATTGCTAGATTACTTTTGTGATAAACTGTTGCATTGAATTTAGTTGTCAATACAGTAGTTGTTTTTACTTTTGTCTCTATAAAGATGTTTTTTATATGCTATGTTTTTTTCTAATTAGGACCTGTTTGTGAAGACCCTGGGCATCCTCCTGATGGTGAACAAATTGCTATTAGTTACGAACAAGGTGCAGAAGTAGAATTTTCTTGCACACGACCTGGATATGAACCGTACAGTTTGGAGCCAATTAAATGTGATAAAAGTATGTATGTCATCATAGCATCAGGCAATATTACTTTCTTAGTTTACTTTATTTCTCATATCATGCCCATAACTACAGAAATGGTAATTTTTTGGAGCAATAATGTCAGAACAGCATCATCAATCGCATTACATAATGCGTCCAATAAATAGCCAGTCTTTTTCACTTTATATTTTATTCACCTCACTAACAAACTCTGGCAAATGGTTGATATGTACATATTTGCAGATTCTATTTCATTTTTAAACAATAATAATAATGCTACATCAAACTTAAATTGACATGTAATCAAATTATACCCACTCGGCACATAGCGTTCCGAGCCAGTTACCAACAAATTTGTTTCGACTAACTAAAATTCCCCCACGGTTAGGGAAGATGAGCCACTTCAGTCCCACTTGTAGGGAAAATTAAAAAATCTGTGGCGGAAGTTGCCACAAATGTAGCTCTTATCAAAGCGTTGGTTGGAAGAAATAAAATAGTCAGGAGGAGGCAAAATCAGATTTATCAGAGTTTGATTGTTTTTCTTTTAGGGAAATTTCTCTCACCCAAAAAACTTATTTAGTTGGCAAAAACTTTTTCTTTTTACCAATCAAGTAATACTACCTGTAGGTAGATTCAGTAGAAATTAGAATATAAACATTTGCATTTACACTACATTTTGATAACGTTGTGATTTATTTTGCTACGCAATTAAAATGTTTCTGTAAATAAAATGATGAAAATAGTATAGATTGCATTTTTATTTATTTCTCTATCAGATGCCGAGTGTAAAGTTATAAAACCAATCGGAATTGGCAGTGGCATCATTCCCGACTCCTCCATCAATGCTACCTCACAAAGGCTCAATTATGAAGCTAAAGTAAGTGAATTCTACTTTCAATCGACATTTTATATTGTATATATTATTTATATTTTTGTTGATTTTTGTGTGTTTTTTTTCTCAGAATGTTCGATTGAATAGTGCTACAGGTTGGTGCGGCAAGACGGAACCTTTTACCTACGTCACGGTTGATCTTGGCCGGATATTTATCATTACTACTCTTCTGGTTAAGGGAGTCATCACGAATGATGTGGTTGGTCGACCGACAGAGATACGCTTCTTTTACAAAGTGCAGGAAGCAGAGAATTTTGTTGTCTATTTTCCTGTAAGTTGGTTTATTTAATATATTGGAAATAACATTTTTTTTTAAATACAAATACAAATACAAAAGTGACAATTAGCAACAGGCTCAGGGCCCAGCTACTGCTGGTCCTAGTCAATTTAGCAGTCCCCAATGAACATCAAGAGATTTCTTAAACGTTTTTGCCCCACTGCAATTAAAAGTCGCTTCTGGTAAACTATTTCAATTGCCTATAACCCTATTGAAGTAGTCATTTTTCCTAATTTCAAGATTAGCCTGAGATTTGAAAAGCTTAAAACAATGACCTCTACTTTCAGCGCATATATAAAAGAATAATTTATGTAAGGGTTGATAAAGTATTTGGTGGGAAGTTAGCTATCACAAAAAGACATATGAAATGAAACTGTTGTAAACTAGTTAAGGACTTAAGATTTGCTCTATCTTGCTGGTTGTCTGTAAAACTTCAATTCATTTTACCTAACCATTATCCTGTGAATATAACTACAAAATTTTTGGGCAGCTCAAATGTATGACAAATGTCAAATCTACATCAATCTTGTTAAACCCACTAGATTATTTTTTTTTCATCAAGTTGATTTTTATCAATTAGTATTTGAGTTTCTTGTTTTATTATTTATTTGTTGGTTGGAGTAAATGTTTTGAGTTGGTATAATTATGTAAATTAGAAAAAAGGAAAGAATAAGAGCTAAGATTTAGAAAAAACTTGCACGTCAGTATCAGTGTATATATTAACCTTTTGTTTCATGAAAACTTACACTTATAGAAATGCATCAGCATGCATACATCTTGAATTACAATGTTTTTCTGGAATGCAAACTTTCTCTTCAATTCTCATGCAATCAATTCTCATTTGAAACTGACAAACACTTGTTTATCTATTTCTTATTAAAAGGAATAATTTAATTCAAATTTTTATTTGTTTCATTAGCATTATATTAATTGAATGTTACTTTTTTTTTGTCATACCTCTTTCATGCTAGTTACAAGGATTGAAGTTCGGGCAAGGTGCGTGATTCCCACCCAAATGTCTTGGATCCCTTCCTTGAAAATAGACTGGGCAAAAGACTCCCGCCTGCGGATTAAAAATTTTTCAGTGGAAACTCAAAAATCCGCATTTTTTCATTTGTATACGAATTAAATGAAGTTTTTTTATTTAAAAACTGGAATTATTATTAAAAAAAGTTTTGGGTGTGAAGTATGTGTAGATGTTTACATAAAAATAGAAAAACTTATCTCTGCAAAAACAGAATTTTCCCCAGCTTTTTTCTACTTTTCTTACAGCACCTACCAAAAGAAATATGCAATCTTTTTGCATCCTTAACATAAATTAGAATCTTTTCTTTGAAAATATTTAACTTTAGGCTCTAAAGTATGGATCAATATTTCTTGGTATTATTTTAACTTATTTTTGTTCAACACTTTATTACGCTTGTGTTAATGAATTGTTTCAAACATGAAATGTACACTAATGTACTCCTTTATAAAGCCATATTGCCAATCCTAGTATGGAATGCAAATATGAATATTAGGACTGTTATGAACCCCTCCCGCCAAGATAAAATTCTGTTTATGCCACTGTATACTATTTTACTAAAGTAGAACTTATATTCGACTAGAATTAAAAAAAAATTCTAATGTGGAAGTCCATTAAAGGCTGAAATAAGGAAATTGTGTTGCTAATTTTGCTCCCTTCTAAAAACATATTAATCCCACATATATAAAGCTTGTGGGGGGGGGGAGTCTTCTCCACTCAAAATTTGAATTTTAACCCCTGTAGTTATATTGTGTTTATTTTATTTATATTGTTCTTTGACGTTTTGATAATAATTTCAATTTTTGTATCTTTAGAATTTCAACCTAACAGAAACCGATGCCAACTTTGGGGCTCTCTCTGTCATTAATTTGCCCTTGAGTGTAAGGGCAAGGTATGTCATTTTGGGCATTGTCTCATACAGCAGGAATCCATGTCTAAAGTTCGAACTTTTGGGATGCGAGGAGCCAAAACAACCTGTGCTTCTGGGATACAATGCTGGTGCTCCCATTTGCATAGGTAAATTTTACAAAATTTTCTCTGCTTTAGACATTTAAAGTTTTTCTAGGAAAGCATTTTATATGTGAATAAATATTGAAAATAAGGAAGTTCCTTTCTCACAGAAATTTCTTGTTTATTATGGTTAAAATAATTGCGGGTGATCTGGCAATACCTTCTATCTGGAACTGCTAAAAGCTTGTGCAACCCTGATAGCAAGCAAATACAATAGGAGATATTTCATCATGTACTTTTATCATCCTTTTTACAGGACATAAAATTTTTACATTCACGAGAATTCTGTTGTACATCAAGCAAACTAAATAAAGTTTATAAAAAGGAAATCTGAAAATCAAAAATTTATAGGTAGGATATATTGGAAGATTGGCTCGCAATATATCAATGAACAAAAATCTGTCAAATGCAAAATAATTTGTTATATAAATATTTTTTGCCTTTTAAAGAGAATTATGAATATATTTAAATTATATTACATGTTTTAACTCCGTTTTATTATAGTTTGCATATGTGAATATTTTTAATTGAAAAATATATTCATGACCAAGCAACATTGTTTTACCCTATTTGTTGGGATAAACCACTGTTGTAGATAAGGGGGTAGTTTTGGGGATACCCCCCCCCCCCCTGAAATGGTGAAGATTGTCCGGAATTTAACCAACTTTTCTTGTAAAACCATGAAATTAGCTCACTGCTCCCGAAGACCCCCCCCCCCCCCCTCCCGTGAAATCTGGGGAGAGCTACGCTACTGGGATAAATTAAGGCTTTGAGGATTTGATTTGCTACAAACATCTGTTGCAATAATTTAACATGCCTTGAGATGCATGCCTAAATCATAGCATCCCTCCTAAAGGAACTCTTGTTTCATTTCTGATTTACGAAATTAAGAAATATTAATATTATCCAAAAAAATTGCTTTCATGTTAACGCTATTGAGATAATGAAATTTAACAACATTTTACTTTTCAGACAAAGAACCGCCACAGTTTATAAATTGTCCAACAAAGCCCATAGTTGTGACCAGGACACTCTCTGGACTGCTGCCAGTGAATTATTCCGTCCCTGTGGCAGTGGACAATTCCGGACACATTTCCAGGTTCGAGATTCATCCTCTTGGCTTCGCTCTGCCTGCCACGGTGGTTGAAGACATGACTGTGATGTATACAGCCCATGACTCTGATGGAAATGTTGCTGTCTGTGTGGTCAACATTACTGTACCTGGTATTTAAATTTAAACTGTCTTTCGATAGATTTGAATTTAACCCTCTCATGCATGTAAGCCTCATATGAGGTGATATAAATTTTTGCTTCAAATTGTTATGCAGATTCGTTTTTGTGCTGCAATTTGTATATAGTCCACATAGGGAGATTTCAAACAGTTCTTGGAAACCACACAAAATTTCATGGGGTATTCAAGATAGTTAAAAGATTAAGATTTCTTTAGAAGTCCATGGGGAAAATCTCTGTTTCAGATCAAATTCTGTTTATTTATTTTGAAGCATGTATTACATTACTGAGAAGTTTGGTGCTATTTTATAGTTTTTTATTCATTATAAATGAAGTTTGAATATTTAGTTTTGCCATGCTTATTATTATATTGAATAAATATGAGTATGATAAAAAAGCATAAAATGTCCCCGTACAAGGACATGAATTTTTGGTTATACAGGACAAAGCGTTCCAAAAATGAATTATTGCACTACAATCCTGAGATACTAAATTGATTTCTAGCATTATTTTTTATATAACATAAATAAATAAATGCATGTATGAGAGGGTTAACCTGTTAAGCCTAGGATGGTGCAACATATGTTCCAGAATCAACACTCCCCTCCCCTACTCAAGTTGACTATTCAAGCTGTGTTGTCGAGTTCTGGAACTAGAGATTTATGTACAATTTGTATCACATGATTTCTTATGAACTTGGCTTTCCTGAGTCAACAGTATTTATATGTTTTCTGAGGGAAAAATATTTCTGCAACAAATGATGTACCATGCTAGGTTCAAAAGACGTAACAATCAATTTTGTTGTAAATATGAGTTTGGTTAATTTAGATGAATTTATGCTTTTAGTTTATGTAAAAAATGTTACTTAGTTTCTAGTTTTTTTTTTTTTTTTTTGTACCTTGTTGCTCACAATGTGTAGTTTTGTTTGTTCTTATTTTATTTATTTGTTTACATTTCATTTTGGTAAAAAAATATTACCCACAAATGCATAAAAAATATTAATATTTGAGGTTATATATTAAGGAAATTTTTGGAAGCATAATAAATCAAAAATATTAAAACATGAAAATTTTGGCCCCACATTTTCTGTTATTGGGGCTCAGTTGGTGAAAGCAAGAGTATTCTAATTGAAAAGGGCAGTCATCGTGCAAATTTTGATGTTTTTTGCTGCATCTGTCACTTCTTCTTTTACTTTAAACATACTAAAATTTTCATGATTTTAAGATTAACACTTAAAAAACAATGAGAGCTATCCTTGATTTTTTTTAATTGAGAGAGAGAGAACCCCATAGTATTTTGCACTCTAGACTAAATTTTTGCTTTGCATTTCCCATGTCACAATATCCAGCAAATGCTAATTGTAAACTTGTAGAAACATTTTCCTATTTCTATCTTTTTGTGAAATAGCCTTTCCGTGAAAAACTAATCAAACTATCTACTACAGGATTTCTTTATGGATAAAATTTGCATTATATTTGATTAAATCTCTTTTAGATGTCATCTGCCCTAGAGGCATATAAGTGATGTATTGCTCTATATAATTTGATTCTGTCAGAAAAATTAACTGCCCGTTTCATTTTTTCTAGATTACAACCCACCATTCCTCAGTTGTCCTCAATCCTACGTTGTGGAACTTGTTGAACAACAGGAGAGCTACACGGTGAACTTCAATGACACTCGAAGATTCATAAATGCCACAGATTCCAGTGGGCCAGTGTCTGTGACCCTGAATCCTGAAATGGCTGTTGTTCCACTTTGGGGCTTTAGGAATGTTACTGTCACTGCCACAGACATTCATGGCAATGAAGCATTTTGCCATTTTCAAGTGGCTGTTCAACCAGCATCTTGTGTGGATTGGTCTTTGGACGCTCCGTCAAACGGTGTTGTGAACTGTCTACCGAATGAGGAGAGGAATGGATTTCGCTGTTTAGCCACGTGTAACAGTGGCTACAGGTTTACTGATGGAGAACAGGCAAAAACATTTATCTGTACAAGTGGCCAGCCGTGGCAGCCAATGAGCATTGTTCCTGATTGTGTTCCTGAAGGTTAGTGAAAACTTTCTGTACCCTCATGAACTGTTGTAAAAACTGTGATGTGTGTTTTAAAACTCAAATATTCATTTCTTATTTCTGTGTCATTTGAAGTCGAAAAATTTTTCCTTACTGTAATTTATTACTCATAATTAATGATAGCTTAAAGTCTGCATGCATTGCGGAATTAACTGCAGGTTTTTTAAAATTTTTGAATGATCAGTAAGGCTAGATATTTTGTAGATAATCCAATGGGGGAAAGTTATCCCATTTAGGAACCTCCAATTTAGGAATAAAACCATGCAGAGAGATCAGCTTCACTGCAAAGGTTCTGAATGTGCATATGTTAATTCATAATGCTTACTGGAATTTATAATAGTGTACTAGAGCTTTGGCAGTAAATATTGCTATTTCATTTTCTGCTTCAAATATTAGCCATCAATGGGGCTAATTCTTTTAAGCCACATCATTCTCGCTCTTTGTTTCAAAGCTGTGAGCAAAGATTTTTTATTTATTTTATCCAAGTGAGTTATTTCTTTGTTATCATTAAACTTGAACATTTAAATTGCTTTCCCTTTAAAACATCTTCAGCTTATCTCTTCAAACATTCAAAGAAACAAATAAATATGATTTCAAATTTAATCATGCAAATTTTTATTTAGAATATCTTCTGTGCAAGTTCAGACTAGTTTGTTGTTGTATACTTGTGTTGAGATGTTTTTTAACAGTGGCAATAGTATGACTATTAGAGACATTGCTATTTTAGAAACAAAACATGTAGCTTTGTTCAGGAATATTTAAGAAGACAACCAATGTTTTTGTAGCAGAAATTACAAAAACTATTTCATACATACTTTTTGTTGTTACAAGGGACCCACATAATGTCATATGTTTGGGATATATGTAATCTGATGATGTATTTGGTAACCCATGTGCAGCGCATGTCTTGCTATGTGGTGGTAATGAAACATTAGTTTGCCCATTAACAATGCTATTAATCTCGGGTTTTTTTTTTTTTTTCAATGTTGAAGATAGCATTTTATCTTTTCCTGGGCGAAAATTCCATGAATAATGTGCCCCAAATTGCAGTATAAATGCTCTTTTATATTTATCTGAGTCATAATGGGTACCTAACATCCTAAAATAAAATGTTGGCTAAAAATGATCATTCATTTAAATTAATAAAACCAAAAATTACGACTTAAATCAGAAATGATTGTTCTTATTTCAATTTTGAAAATCCTTACATTACGTACTTGTGAAATTATTGAAGCATAGGTTATACAGTGCATGCAATTAAATTTGAAAAAAATCATCAATGAAACTGAACAAACTAAATATTAAGTACTATTTGTAACATTCCCTTAAAGAAATGAAATGGCCTTTCTTACGCCATACATACCAGTTGTATGTTATTAATATTGTATATGTTTCTATTAATAATATTTTATATGATTTTTAAATTTAGTTTTTATTCTATTTTTAATGTAAAATTTCGTGATGTGGATCAAATTTCTAGGAATATAAACCATCTTGCTGAATGAGGTACTGCTAAATGCGGACTATTAATAAAACATTTAAGTAATAATTCCAATTTCGTTTATCTAAATTACTTTGAATACATTGCTGTTTACCTACTTTAACAAATATAAATTAATTACAAATTTAGATACCAACCAAGCTGCTTATGATGTAATGGCCATGGTAGAGTATGCGGCAGATGACACCGTTTCTGTGCCTTGTGTAAACCAGTACATTGGGTACCTGAGGTCTCATTACACTTCTCTCAACCAATTGTTATCGGAAAGATGTTCTGCCATCAATGTTAAGATGGACATCACATTTCACAACACATCAATCAAAATAAAGAGTGAAAGTGAAGTAAGTCTGAGACTATTTTTAAAAATTCAAATGTTATTTTAATTGAAGGCTATACACAAGTATTTTTCTTTGTCTTTAAATAATGATTTACAAATACAAATACAAAGTGACAATAAGCAGCAGGCTCAGGGCCCAAATAGGCTGGAAGCTTAAGTATCATTTTAAATACATACAGTTTTCATATTCGAAATAAGAACTTTAATGCAATTAAACCTACCCAATGTGCCTCCCTCGGGACCAAGAAAACTCGTCTCTTTAAACAGGTGGTCACTATTCAATGCAGGACAGTTTCCCAATCATTATACATATATAAATACAAAAGTGACGACCAGCAACAGGCACAGGGCCCAGCTAGACTGGTCCTAGTCAATTTAGCAGTCCCCAATGATCATCAAGAGCTTTCTTAAAAGTTTTTACCCCACTGCAATTAACAGTTGCTTCCGGTAAACTATTCCAACTGCCTACAACCCTATTGAAGTAGTAGTTTTTCCTAATTTCAAGATTAGCCTGAGATTTGAAAAGTTTAAAACAATGACCTCTGGTTCTACTTTCAGCACATAGCTGTAGTCCATCAACATTTCCCATTTTAATGAACTTAAACAACTGAATGATGTCCCCTCTAGCTCTCCTTTGCTCAAGACTATACATATTGAGCCTTTTAAGCCTAACCTCAGGGTGTCATTTGTGTGTCTTTGAAATCAATTGTTTTTGAAAGTGGCAAATAGTTAAAATAAAGCTACAAATTAAACTTTCCAAATGTTGAAAAACGAATAAAGCGATAGAATTAGTATTTTAACATGACACATTGCACAAGCTGTGAACTTTAATATTGCACAAGAAATCACAAATTCCGGCGTGTGCTGTAACATATTGAACCCTGGCAAGAAAAGTGACACAGTTCACAAATGAAACACCTTTGCAAAACGAATTTGTTGTTTCTCCAGATTCCATATTCTTCTATAAAATTGACACACAAGTCTGTGTAATAAACACAGCTATCAGCCACTTTTCGATTGAAGAATATGGAAACTGGAAAAAAATAAATCCCGTTTGGAAAGGTGTTTCGTTTTTTAATTTTCTTGCCGGGGTGCGACAGTGAAATGATGTGATTGCTGAAATAATTTAATCCAGTATCCAGTGAATATGCCATATTTTCCTTAGCTTCATATGCTACTTATGCCATTCTTTCAAATCATTTCTAGTCGATTTGAAATTGCAGTAAAAACTTGTTAAACCAGTATAGACATGAAAGTTGAAAAATGCTTGTAGGTGTAAAAAATAATTTGGCTAGTTAGGATTTAAAAAAAAAAATTATATCATTTATTTTGTTGGATCTAATTTTCAGAAAATACTCTTAGGGATTCTATGTTTAAGTATGAAACGTTAAAAACTATTTCATTTCTTAAACTGATTATTTCTAAAATTAAAATGTTATGATTTTATTTATTTGCTAACCTATGTTTTTAACTATGAAAATGGATTTTACATGTTTTAATTTTTTTAGTTGTACATTTAAACAGAATAAACCATCTGTTAAAGTTTTTTGTTAAGGCTTCACTAGCAAAAACTTAGCTCTTAATATTATAATTAGTATGTTTGAATTTTAGAGTGCACATAATTTGAAATCTATAATCTGCATATTAGTACATTAGCAGTTTAATTTTTATAATTTTTTTTTCATATTTATTTTTCTGTAATTTTTTTTTCTCCTGTAGATTGTTATCAGCTACACGATTAGGATTGATCCAGTAGTTCGTCAGACTCTCCTGTATGATCTCTGTGGCTCGACGTTGGGACTTATTTTTGATCTCAGCGTTCCAAGCACCTCGGCTGTCGTCGAACCCATTTTGAATGTTTCTTCACATGGTCTCAATGGACAGTGTCCAGGCCTACAGGCTGCTCGCTCCCATGTCACCAGAGGTTTTGCCTGCGAAGACGGAGAAGTGCTCAACAATATTGAAGGACAAGTGCCTCGTTGCTGTGAGTGAAAAAATACTGTACACTTTTTAGCCTACATTCCCGTAAAAGTAAAAAAAAAAATGAATGAAACAAGGCTTAATGTATCGTAAAAATATCTTTAAAATAAAGAGAAAGTCAAAAATAAGTAATTAAATAAATATTGAAAAATTAAAAATTTGAAAGTTGGGTTTTGAGGTTTGGAAAATTGTCCATTTGTCCATGGAAATCCATTTGTTTGTCTCCCCCTCCCCCCTCAAGAACTTTTGAAGGAATTGTCCGTTTTGAAAGATTTTTTTGCATTCGAAAGAGCTGTACAAAGACATTTCATTTTCATATTTTACTTTTTAATTTGAAAAAAATTTTTGTTCAATTCTGAACAATTCAAAGAAAAAAATTAAAATTAGTGCTTGTAGGCAAAAATGAAGCAAATTACGTAATCTCTGGGTATAAGATCCAAGTTCCTATAAACAATTGAATTAGAAGGAGCTCTTGCCATGAAATTTTTTTTATTTGAGCATTTTTTCAACATATATATATTTTATATATATATATTTTATATATATATTTTATATATATATTATTAGAGCTAAATACAGTACCGAACCCCAAATTCGGCATGCTCGGGACCGTCTCCAAGCCGGATTTCAGAATTTGTCGAATTTCGGAACCCGACCAAAAATGGCGGATTTACGAAAACATAGCGCATTTTTACTTCAGATCGCAGTTTTCTTAACTGATAGATAAAGAAGTAATTTTTTTTGGAAAAGATAATATAAGTAAAGCCATGTGTTACAATATTTTTACCAAACAAAAAAATAACTCATTCATGGATCTAAATAAAACGCTCCAAATTACAACACACAATTCAGCAAAAATAAATCATACCCACCATGGTAGTTAACCATTTCACTGAATCACCTGCAATTGCATGAAAAAGAAAAATAGAGCTACATCTAAAAAAAATATTAGCAGAGAAGTTAAACTAAAATGCCAGGCCATTTGTACAAATTGCAAGGGTTACTGGGCGCCATTTATGACCACAAAGAAAAAAAATAGAGCAAGTTTCTTTATCTTTCTTCCTTTTTTCTTTTTCCAGGGAATAAAATTTGAAAAACTTAAAAAACAAATTCTTAAGAATTTAAGGGAAAAAATAATTTTTTTACAGGGAAAAAAGATGCTTAACTGAGCCCAAGAAATCAATTTTCACTTTTCAACATAGTAGGGTTTTATGGTTTTATCTTGGTTTCCTGAGTTTAGTTCATATAAAGCATAAATATATCTGCAAAATTGCTTGTATTTGAATCAAAATTTACTGACATTTATTTAACAGATTCTTACATTAATATTTTTCTGATACAAAAAAAGAAAAAAAAAAATCGGAATTTTTCTAGAAAAGTGCCGAATTTTAGGATTTTTCGAATTTGGGGTTCAGTACTGTATTTTGCTTTATTTGTAATAAAAAGTGTGAATGACTTTTTGCAAATGCTTAATGGTTTTATATGTATGTCTTGGTTCATGATATAAATGCTTTTTCGTTTCATTGCAGTACATTGCCCATCTGGAACTTACGCATCCAAAACCAATCAGTGTCTTTCTTGCCCACGAGGTTTCTACCAGGATCTTATGCGACAAGGCTCCTGCAAACGTTGCCCTGATGGTACCTACACCAGATACGAGGGCAGCAAGAATCGTGTCGACTGTATACGTAAGTGTGATAGTCTTTAAAGTGATTTTAAAACTTTTTTTTCCCCATTGAAAATCAAGTGATAAATGTTTTGATTTTTCATATTCAATGGGAGTGGATTAAACAGTTGGCAGCTGTCAGGACCCCTGAGTTTATAAGGGGTCCCAGGTGCACCTTCATGGAAACTTTTGATGAGTTAAGCATTTTTAATGCATCTGAGGTGTGGAATTAATGAATCTAAAACTCAAATACTAGCCAGTTTTGTGTTAGCATTCATTTTCATACACTAATGAGGTATCCCTGATGTCCCTGTGAACCCCCCCTATGGACGCATGTCAAACAAAATAATTGTTTTAAGACCAACACTTGAAGTCTCATCAACACCAACTGTAGACATAAACATGTTAGATTATATGCCAATATTTGCCAAGTGCTGATCCTTTTAGTGATAAATAAAGCCTACATTTTTGGGAATTATCATGTAATTTTCTGAAAAATAAATAAATAAATGAATAATGATAGAAGTTATAGATATGTTATGTTTCTAAAATATAAAGAAATCCAAAATCAGGATTATTTTGTAGCAAAGTGTTACTTCAAGCTTTTTGCAGTTTTGATTTTACATGGTATAAGGTTTTGAATTGCGTATAGCCAAGCGTAATGTAAATCTTTTAATCTGATTCTGCAAAAAACCTAGTAATAGGGAATAAAATTGAGGCACAGTGGCATCGTGGTAAGGTGCAGGACTCGCATGTCCCATTGTCATGGGATCGAGCCTGGCCCAAGTCGGTGGATTTTTAAGACACAGAAAATAATCTGCACCCACATTGTATGATTATGTGGCATGCAAAAAAAAGATCTTTTGAGTAATTTGTCTTGGATACTCTCGACTAAATTAAATTCCTAGTGCATACAATTTCCTAGTCAACAGAATCCGGGGGCTCACCTTTTCAAGTGAAGAAACTGGACGTCAAAATTCTAATGCGGCTATGTTACCACACTTATTGTGGTGCCGCTGAGAGAGATGGTACCAATCTGTGAGGAGTACACTAGGTCTGCAATTTGCAGAAGCCAACAACAGCCCATTAGAAATAAATTTAAAAAATGTTGTCTCGTCTTACATGAGTAGCCTTGAAAATAATCCATTATGTTTTTGCAGCTGTATGTGGTTATGGCACCTATTCTCCAACTGGTTTGGTACCCTGTCTTCAGTGTCCAAGCAATACCTTCAGCACTTACCCTCCGAGAGATGGATTCAAAGAATGCCAGAGGTGCCCATCTGGTACAGTCACTTATGCTCCTGGATCAAAATTTTTTGACGATTGTCGAGGTAAGTCATACAAATGAAATTTCTTGCCTCATTTTTACGTTATGCTTATGAGAGAACTCTCGTAACGTATTTTTACGAATTTCAAACTTCAGTGTATGGTTGGAAAGACATGCACAGTACAGTATAACATCTGTAATTCGGGCTTCTGTGGTTCAAAACACCTGTAATTCAAACATTTATAAAAAATTTCCTGGTTTTTGAGAGTGTTGCCTTTATTTTTGTCAAAAAGACAGTGTTGAATGTGGCCGTCTCCATTTTTTACTTTTTACAAAAATCTGTTAAACTTTAAATGCTGCATGTTTCCATTTGGCAACACACCCAATTTAAGTCTTCTAAAAATACTATGAGAGTAGAATTGAAAAGCTAATGCCTGTTTTAGCAATAAGTTACCCAATGAAAAAACAAAACAAGTCAATTTTTAGCTTGTTTTTGTGCTGTAGGAAAATAAAAATAGTACATTTTTAGCAAATACTTTTACAATATTTGTTGCGTACTTTGTGTTTAGTGAAGAATAAAAATTAGTGTTTCAAAGTTTACAATATTTACCAAAGTTTTCGAACATTTGAATGAAAAGTTTTTTCAGTTAAAGCTAAATGGCAACAACTAGTTTTTCAACCATGAACCGTACTTAAACTAAAATATGGTTTTTTAAATCATTTTCTCCACAATTGAAATAAAAGAAAAGAAAAGGCCAGGCAACAATTTTAATAAGGTATAATCAAGCATTTGTGATCAAAGGTATTTAAATACGTAGCTTAACCTTAAATAACTTATAAAAGTTTTTTCTGCATTCAAAATGTCCTGTGTTTGATTTGTAAATAAAATATTGGTTTTTCTGCAATCAAATAATTTGGAACAATATTTTCAGCCCAGTGTCCTCCAGGAACCTATTCTGAAACAGGACTAGAACCATGTGGCCCTTGTCCAACAAATTTTTTCCAGCCTTTGGAAGGTCAGACAACCTGTTTAGAATGTGCTGCTAATCACAGAACTCTCCGACCAGGTGCACTGAGCCCTGAAGCCTGCACACCAGGTGAGATTTTAGTTTTTACTTGCATGTTCTCTGTTATATTAAATAAGCAAAAGCATTGGACAATTCAAATGTGATACATTTAAGTGAATAAGATACTTTTGTTTTCTGACATATTCATATAAAAACACAGGGTCTACAGGTCACGAAAATCTCGAAAAAGTCCCGAAATTTGCGAATATGTCACGAAATTTGCAAATAGGTTACGAAATTTTTCTGTCCAACGAACCGGTCCCTTCCAGAAGGTACCAACAGGTATTTGCAGGTGCTAATTCTGCAAAAAATGTAGTACAGTCAACTCTCCAAAATCCGCAACAGGTTTTTTTTTGCTGATTTTGGACAGGTTTTTGGGGGGATCTGATCTGGCTGCTGCACGAAATATCCGGTTAATGCGGCACGTCAAACTTTATTTTTGAAATTAACATGTTTTGAAAATAAATGCGAATTGAACTTACTAAGTGTTTGGAAGCTGTGGGATGTTTAAAAAATGTATAGAATTTACAAGTTTCCAACATCAAGAGTCGGATATCCGTTGCTGATACATCATACAGGTGGCACAGAATATCCCGCAGAATTAGTATCCGATCTATCACCAAACAGTCATGAAAAGATCATGGTAAAGTCACGAAATTTCACCTTTGAAAATCTGTAGACACCTTGAAACATGTTTTCATTCAAATGAAATTGTTATTTCAACACCTTGACGGACACTTGTGTCTATAGCCGTCAAAGCGAAGTTCCCTATGCGGCATGACGGCAATAGTCGTCCAAAACCAAACAGTCACTATTAGACACTACGGCTTAGAGGCACATATGTGCATTTACCGGCGTACAAGTAGAAGCCTAGAGTCATGTTTTGGAAACAACTTTTTAGGTTGAATTTCGTTTTCCACCTGTTACACGACTTGCAGCTTCAGTATGCACATGGTTGAGAAGGAAGAAGTGCAATCGTGTTTTCTCTTGAATTTATAGTTGTTATTGATACATTTAACAATATTTATTGTTTATACTGGTAAGTATTTACCGCTGGCACCATGACAGTTATAGCCGCAACCTAATTAAAGGTGCTAAATTAATCAAAATTAAGTTTATTTAAGCAGAAAGAGTAAAACTACTAATATTCTAAAAATTACAAAAATATATACAGTTAATTTTTGAACTGCACTTGTTCCTACTATCGGTCAATGTGTTATTTAATTATTTATTATTGTTATTATTTGTTTATTTGTTGAGGCTCAAAATTATTTTTAATTAGATACACAAATTGAAAATATTTGAGACTATCCTTTTTCTTGTAACTTATTGTCAAATTTTTTGAGCATTAATGTTAGGAAACATTATTTGTTGTCAAAGGCTAATTAATACATTTTTGAATTTATTTAAACACCTACTAAAGAGGGTTTTACTTGAGAGAATTTTTGTGAACAAAGTGAAAGATTTTGCTCAGTTGAGAGAATGCTTTGTAATCAAGTAGTTGAGTGTTTTTCAATAAAAGTTTTTTTTATAATAATTTTGTTAAAAGTTTATAACGGGACATAATTTAAAAGTTGAAAGACATTGCTAGAGAAAACCTTAATTATTTTTCTTTAAAATTTTATTTGCACCTGAATTATGCCTAAAAACTCCCTGAATTGTTTCTAAGAATAATTACTATTCTGTTATACCAAGCAGAAATGGGGTATTGGCATCTCAGCGCATAATGAGATATTCACAATTAAAGTAATTACTTCAGAAACCACTTTTCAGAGATTTTAAAAAATATTTCCCATCCACATATGACCACAAAACATATTTAGGTGAAACAAGTGACCTGGTGGAATCAATTCAAAAAAAAAAATTAAATTTGCAACACACAAAAAAAAAAAAAAAAAAAAGAGCAAATATGACTTTATTGCTTAGAATGGCAGTATAATTTTTTAGAACAAATTTGGACCCTCAAGTTGTTTAAAAACTGTTCTGAGGAATAAAGAATGTAAAGGTAATTTTAATTGTTCAAATAGCTACTTTTACTTGGAGAAAAATTATAGAAGCAGTTTTTGTTGTAGATTATCTATTTAAATTAATTCTTATTCTATAAAATGAAAGAAATTTTTTGCTTTTTCTGGTTGTTCCTGTCTAAAATGTTTAACTAAATTTTAGGAAAATATTCTTGAGAGTATTTTATAGAAAATTATTACCATGAATTTTACATCTTTCTTTTAAATAATTATTTGTTATTAAAACTATGATATGTTTACTTGTAATAACCCATATGAAGATGAACGAAATAGTTTGTTTTTAATGCATCCGTAAGAACACAGTTTTGAAAACTAAGCATTCAAACAATAGTTGAATGCGTTAAAATAATGTCTTTCTTTTAGTTTGATTAGTAGAGGAAAATTTTAAAATTTTTTCTAAAGGAAAAATATAATGTTTGGAAGAAACTGCTTATATTAAAATTATCAAAATAGAGATTTTAATTATTATTTTGTTTATTAATTTATTTATTTTCACATTTTTTGCAGTTCAATGCAATGCTCAATCTTGTCAGAACGGTGGAGTTTGTTTGGTGCAAAGACACCAACCTAAATGTTATTGCCCAGCTGGATTCACGGGTCAGTTCTGTGAAGTGGACATTGATGAGTGTGCCAGTCGACCATGCAATAATGGGGGCACATGTGTGGATCTTCCTCAAGGCTACAGGTGCATGTGCCCACTTGGTGAGTTGATGTTTTTATTCTTTTTATGGCATCTTGTTTTTTTTGCATATTTGTATCAATGATAGGTAAGCATTAATGTAATATTAGGAATGGTTTATCTTAGGCAAAGAAATTTGAAAGTAAATGGGCATTTGAAGATAAATGCAATAAATTTTAAAATTCTCAAACTTGAGAAATGAATTTGTGTTTTTCTTTTTAATTCCTTAAACTCATTCCTTTACCACCCAGCGGTTCATGACGAGATATCTCGTCCATTTAACATGTAATTCTGGACTGCTCAACCGCAAGATGGTTAAACACCCCTCTTAACTCAGGGGGGGGGGGGTAGCATATTTGTTTAACTTGCATAATTAAGAAATAATTATCCTTCGCATATTAGGAATGGTTGAGCAAACATTTCTAATGGATTTTCATTAAATTAAACTGAACCATACTCATCTCTTCTTTTTAAAAAAATTTATCCCTTTATTATGCAACAGGATTCCTATAAGATCTTTTAAACTTAAAATATAGGTAGTTTTATCCATAACCATTTGTGTCCTTTTACTAGCTTATTATTAATTTTATTCTTATGCATATTTTTTTTAATAGAAATGAATAAATGGTGTTAAAAAAATCGTAAGAAATATTAAGATTTTAAAAAGTTTCTTCTTTAAATTAGTAGAGAGTAATTGTTACAGCAGGTTAAAATTTATGAAGAAAGAGAGAAAAAAAGTAAAGTGACAATTTCTTTTTAATTTTATTTTATTCAAATTAATTCTATTGTGACATCTCATTTTCATTTTTCTGAAACAATGACAGTTATACTTATTGCTTCTTTTCATTTTTTCTAACATAGAGTTAAAGCTGCTGAAATAATAATTTTTTTTAAATGCTTTAACCAAATATTTAATGTAGTGATTAGTGTAACAAAGCAATAAGAATAATTTTAGCACAAATACATGTATGAGTTATTGACTGATCCATAACAATAATAATTTTTGCCATTGAAATCAATATCCCTTTGTGCTGCACCATATTTTTCAATGGAGTTTAACTAACAATCAATTACTAAGTACAATTTATTTATTAGTTCGAAATACATATTTTCAATATTTCTCTTATTTATTTGAAAATTATGGGTGTAAAATGATTGTTTTGATAAAAAAATATTTTGTTATGAGAATATGGTTATCAGATTATTAATTTTCATGTCTTTCCAGGGTACTCTGGCATGCAATGCCAATTGGAACAGTCGGAATGTCGAAATGGCACCTGTCCAGAGCGAGCAATGTGTCAGGATCTGCCAGGCCGTGGCACCTTCAACTGCCTGTGCCGCTCAGGATATGAAGGACCGGCTTGTAACGTCACTGTAGATCCTTGTACTTCTGGGGAGAACCCTTGCCTGAATGGAGCAACTTGCAAACCGTTGCTTCAGGGAAGATATACGTGCATTTGTCCTCCTGGTCTCACAGGACCAACCTGTGATGTTAACATAGGTAATGTTTCAGACCTTTTAGTTACTTAAAAGGGAAAATGATTACCTTTTTTCTTTTTTTAAGCATTTCTTTATTTACTTTTGCAAAGTTCTTTGGGTGTTGATGGACCCGGTTGCAGAAATCGCGCTGCAGATTTACCTTGAAGCTTGCAGATTAATTAGGCACCTTACAATTTTTTAATTAGATTTAAAATTAGATTAGTTCAATTTTAGATTTATTATTTTTTTATAAACTGAATAATTATAATATTTATTGTCTGCATATATTATTGTTATATGTCAACTATTTTAAAATGCATAGTTTGCTATTTTTGTTGATTGTAAATTTGGCTCCACACCATTTGGCGCAGCAGATAAATTTTGACTTCCAAAACTTGTGCTGCAGATTGATACAGAAAATTCTGCTATGGGTTGATTGGATAATCTTGTTAACTTTTTTTTAGATGACTGTGCTGAGCAACCTTGCCTGCTTGGAGCAAATTGCACTGACTTGGTCAATGACTTCTCTTGTGACTGTCCACCTGGATTTGGTGGCAAGCGCTGTCAGATGAAATACAATCTCTGTGCGTACGACCCGTGCCTCAATGGGCTGTGTGTGGACCACCTGTTCTTCTACAGTTGCTTGTGCTTCCCTGGATGGACTGGACCTTCTTGCGAGGTAATCATATAAAACCAAGCTGTAAATCAGTTGCATTAGTGATGATTAGCTAGAAATTTTTGTGTAGAGAAAATTAGAGAAAAACAGCTGTGCTAAAATGTAGAAATTGGCACAACATTTAATGATTTTTTATCTCCAGTAAACTTTAGAATAATTAAAATGGTTATTTAATCAATCAGTAAATCATCTTTCACTTTTAGCAAAGAAAAATAAGTACTGTACAAAGTGAGAAGGGTTATATGGTTAATATGCACTTGTGTTGTTTAAAGGACGTGTGATAATGTAGGGTTCTCTGGTTAGAAAGATGCATTTAATATTTGAAAAAAATCTACATGCTTGCAAAATAACAAATATTTTGTACATTATTCCATGTGTAAATTTTCTGAATCAGAAATTGTTTGAGCAATACAATGTTTTGCACATTGGTTGACAACTCTTCTTGTCTGATTTCTCTGACCATTCTAAGTTGCTCTTATGTAATGTAGTGGCAGCACAACTGAGCAAACTTAACTTATTTGATAAATAGTACTTTCAATTTATTTCCTGTAAAGAATCTTCCGAGTACAATGGGATTTTTACCACATATTAAGGGTATCCTTCCCAAAGTCCAAAGAGATTCAATGTTGTAGAAAAAATAAAAACTTAGCAAAAAAGTAACTGTGGGAGTACAATTTTGTTAGTTTTGCTAGTGGTGTATAATACCTGTTGCCCCCCTTGTCTCCCTTATGGGAGAGCATATTCTTGGAATATATGTAACAAATTATGGTTACTCTGCTTATCCTAAGTGCAAATTATGATGCACTCAAAGTCACTTTTACATCTTTCTGAAATAAAATAACTTTTAGAAATGTATTCATTACTCGTTAGGGGACCTCGAGCGAGCAAATAGATATTCATATTCATTTCATTATTGTTTGTGTTATTCTTTCCCTGCCAAGTTTGCAGAAAACACCAAAATGGCCCAATGCTGAATTATTTACATTTTGGAAAATAAATTTAAAAATATTTTTTCATCTTGCAATGTTTTGTTTGTTTCCATTGCTGAAACAATATGCTCGTAAACCGTTAATATAACTTAATCATTATGGTTGTATATGGTTCCAATTACGTGTTCGTGTGTGCATATTATTTTTACTAAGATGTTTAATTAAATAAGCTTTAATTAAGATTAAAAAAAAGATATATGTGACTTATCAGGGGAGCTAAAAATGGTTTTATGTCCCTGCAAGGCAGCAACGCAGAAAAAATACAATGCTGTACTGCAACTGCAAAACAACCAAAAAGTTGTAGGAAGTGAAATTTTACAAAGGAAACGTTAATGGTTTGACTCTATTTCCAAAACTCGTTCCTAAAAGCAATTTATTTTCTGTGATTAAGCTCGCTATTATTTTACAGTTTAAATCTTCATTACCTGCTTAGGTTGATATTGATGAATGCAGCAGTAACCCCTGTGCCAATGGTGGAGAATGTGTGGATCTTGTGGACGGATACAAGTGCCACTGTGAGCCGGGATATACTGGCTCCCGCTGCCAGCACCCCATCGATGCCTGTGAGGAGAAGCCGTGCCAGAACGGCGGCACCTGCTTCGATCTCATCAACGGCTTTGCGTGCCAGTGCCGCCCCGGCTATGTCGGGCTCCAGTGTGAGGCCGAAGTGGACGAGTGTGTCAGCAGCCCTTGCAATCCCAGTGGCACGGAGAAGTGCATCGACATGGATAATGCCTTCAAGTGTATGTGCCATCCTGGCTTTACTGGAGAGCTCTGTGAGGTTGGTTTGTTTATCATTCGGCTGTTTATTTCTTATTATCTATTTATTTATACATTTCTATATTGCTTGTCTTTAAGATGCACCTTTATCACTCCAAAATGTGCCTCAAAATTTAACCCAAATCATTTATTAGGAGTTTTCTTGGCCTTGTGCGATTACCCTAGCTTCATTTCATTATCAATTTATTTTTCTGTTTGCAAGACAACAGTTTAACATGAGCGGAAAAAAATAGTGTAATTTGCTCCAATATGCAATCTTGCATTCGATAATGACAGCCCTCTAAAATTTTGCAGTTTTAGCCTGTCTTGGCGACAAATGTGACCATACCAATAGAATTGTTTACAATAGGTAGTTAATTTTATTTGGTTAGTGTATTTTGCTACTGGCACTTTTGCCAACAATTTGTTATAGTACCAATTTTGTGATCTTCCACTTTAATTCCACAACTTGACTGTCCATTCTGAGTACATTATTTTATTTACTTGGCGCACTTTGTATCCCATTACTAGTCTAGTTTTTGTTGATTAAGTTGCAACTTATCACTTCAACATAGTTGTATACTTTTCAACGTAACTACATGATTGAATTTAATATTACTTCTACGACTTCACAGGTACCTTCTTAACTGGCCCTTTACATGTTATGTATTGCTTTCAAGTGTAGACAATTTCGAATGTTTTACTCGATGAATAGGCAAACAACATTTTTCAAGCACTTATTACAGGCTGGAGGCTTAACGCTGCAGGAGTCGTTTTTAAGTCGCAGGCGACATTTTTTGAATTCAACACAGGCAACAACGCGCGAGTACCACTAGTGGTAATAATAATGTTAAACTTTTTTTATATCTGTTGGTTTACATATTGGTGAATCAACTTTTCTTTAAATTGCGATGGAAACATCTCACCATGCCGCAGCTACTACGACATCAATGTAGAATAGATTTTTAGCGAGAGCCGTCTGGCAGGCACATGGTTGAGGGTGACCTCTCTGGTGCAGAATGTTGTTCCACTTGCTCTGCTTACCATGTTAATCTGTTTCCCACTCTTCCTGTAACCTAGTGGATGGTGTTTCAGCAATGAATATCAGTTGAGTTTTATCTTTAGTGCTCTGAATTTCATTTAGTCGGATAATCACTAAAATTTAATCTTAATGTCTAATATGTCAAGTCAATATGCTATACATATCTTGAAGCCTAAAAGGGTGCGTAGTTAGTGTACTTCTCATAAAAATAAAAATGATGTGTTTCTCTTTTATGTATGTGAATATATATAAATGATTCTTTCTAGTTCAATATTAATGAGTGCATGTCGAACCCTTGCCTCAACAATGGCATTTGCACAGACACGGTGAATGGATTCCGCTGTCAGTGTCCACAGGGTTGGACTGGAGAGCATTGTGAACAAGACATTGGTGGATGCAACGGGGATCCTTGTCTGAACAATGGCAAGTGCATTGACCTCTTCCAGGATTACTTCTGTGTGTAAGTGTTGATTCTCCAATTCAAGTTGTCTCGAAAGAAGCATAGTAATTGATCATTGACTTTAAATGTGATTTGGAAAGAAAAAAAAAAACAAGTTTGACTGTAAATGCAATTGACTTTGTTAATTGTAGTACATGCTCTTTAAAACTTACTCAGTAGTCATATGAATTATATCAAGAGTCAACCCTCTGACTGCTTATCCCGGGATTTCTACGTGCAATGTAAATGTAGCAAAAATTGCTTATCACGTGATTTCCACGTCCAATGTAAATGTAACAAAAATTGCTCATCCAGTGATTTCCATGTGCATGAGCTTTTTATCATCAAAGCATCAGTAATGCAATTTCTCAAGTATTTGGACATTAATTAAAGTTTTATTCCAGATATTGTTTTAGTTGCATAAAGTCGACCAACTTTATGTCTAAAATTTATGTTTCAGAACATCTGTTCCTATGATTCAAAATAATAATTTTTAAAAATCTACTCCAAATCATATGTAGATTTCAAGTATGTAATTAAAAATGCATATTTTGAATCAAATTTGCTTTAAAAAAAGCAGTCAGAGGGTTTTAAATGTTTTTTGAGGTGTACTTGTTTTCCTATTCCAACATATTTTTTGCTCTTATTAAGTGGTTGATTCTCTTACATTCTATCAATATCACACAGAGCCAGATTGCTGTAATGCCAATCCCAGGAAGGGCAAATACTACCACCTTTTTTCTGTATCTCTTTCTCTCTTCTTATTTTTGACCTTTTTTACTCTTGCTTGCTAAAATTGACCGATATAAAAACTTATTAAGAAATGTAACAAAAGCTTTTGAGATTCTCTCGCTTTTGCTACATTCTTTTTTATTTAAATAAACCACCTTTTTCGGTCATTTTCAAATTGCTCTATTCGAGCCTTAACCAAAAATAAACAGTTAATCTGCTTAACTGTTCACTCTCCGCAAAAAAACTTGTTACACACTTTTTGTGTACCTCTACGCCGTGAGCCATTTTTTTAAAATCCAATATATTTTTATATAACTTATACTAAATTAGGGGATTAATTTTCACATTAAATAACTTCCTATTTAACTACATTATTATTTACACCATTAATACAAATATTTTGGTCAGAGAAATTTGAATTTGAGCATTTTTATGCAACGCACTATATGTTGTGCGGATGCAGAAGTTTTCGAAGTGCCTTTCGAAGCACATTTTTTTTCCAGCATTCTGTAATTCGACACCAACACAGGAGGATGCAATTTGCAACGGTTCCCCAGGAAGCGGGACTTTTGACCTTTCTTCTCTGGGGAAATCACATCAGTGCTCGAATTCCTTTTAAAAAATGTTTAGCAACTGTATTTAACTTGTTCATTGAAAACATATTGCAAGTACGGAAAAAATTTGATCGAACTTTTTTTGGGAAGATGCAGAATTTTGCAAATGATTTTTGTCCGGAACATTATTCATCGTATAAATTTATAATCAACTCAGTATGAATATAAGAGTGATCAAATTTTCTTCAGATAATGTCCGTTTCTCACATTGTGGTC
This sequence comes from Octonoba sinensis, assembly GCA_038502835.1. Classification (NCBI taxonomy): domain Eukaryota; kingdom Metazoa; phylum Arthropoda; class Arachnida; order Araneae; family Uloboridae; genus Octonoba; species Octonoba sinensis. The sequence goes on along the minus strand of CM076602.1, from coordinate 13,988,953 downwards.
CTTCAATAACTCATCTCAACATATTCAATCCGAAGGCTTCAAAATCAACGAAGTGAATGTAGAATTTGCAAATTTATCAGAGTTCCATCTGTAGAAAACATGACTAAGATCAGATCAAGCCAGGAATGAACTGTCAGCAAACCTGTTGCTTCTACATGAACTCAATGTTCCAAAGGAAAGTGCAAGAGATTCATTGAGTATATTTGAAAAGTGATTCTTGTTCAGTTGATCCCAATGTTGAAATGTTGACATGAACTAGTAGCTTCTGAATAATTCCGTTATTATGCAAATAATCAAGAAATCATGGATGATCTTTGTATCAATGTGATCAGTGGTACCACAGGTATTTTCTCCTTTTTACTGAGCTCATTTTAAATAGTATTTGATAAATTGTTATTTTGATACATTGCTTTTAACTTTAAATGGTGCACTATTTCTAAACATTATTTTAATTCTGAAGTCAAATATATAAATTTACGCAGTCGTAAATAAATAAGCTTCTTTTTTCAAAAACTTGTTATGATCTTTTCACAAAGATGGCATCTGAGTGTTTTTACTTCAGGGAGTTTTACTTGATTTTCAGAAAATAAATGTAGATTTATGATGTTAATGCTTTAATGAATTCAACGTATCATACTGACAATATACGATCATGTCATGTTACAACTTTACCGTAAAAGCGGAGAAAAAAATAAAATCAAAACTTTTTAAAAGAGTTATTTTAACATTGGGAAGATATTAATGAAACTGGTATTGGAATTAAAAACTTCTTGAATGGGAACACTTCTTAAATGGGTTTTCCTGTATGTATATACAGGAAACATACATGTAGAAGTGGTATTATTTGCTGTGCCTGGTTTTGGCATTACATATATTATATATATATTGTATATATATATATGTTACTAATATGTTTATTTATATTTAGAAAGTGCTTATATTTTATATTTGTGCTTTATTAAGCTAGGTTTTAACCTTATAAATTTGTTTAAATCTTATATAATTCCATGCCTCAAATTTTGCTGCTTCCTAAAAATTTTCGTCGGAGTCAAATCCTTGCCTTCTCATAAGTCACAAATTTATTACTTATCAATAGTGATGTAAAAATGAATATTTGTTCATCATTTTCATTGTCATAAAGGGTTTATTGTGCTAGTAAATATATGTTCTGTATATTTTTTTCTAATCATACGTTCTTTTTCAGATGCCCCTCTGGCACAGATGGCAAAAGATGCCAGACTTCTCCAGAGCGCTGTATCGGAACCCCTTGTCAGCACGGTGGCACTTGCAACGATTATGGCAGTGGATTGAATTGCACGTGTCCGGCAGAATTTACTGGCATGGGATGCCAGTTGGACTATAATGCATGCGAAGAAAATGTGTGCCAGAACGGTGCCACCTGTGAAGATGTTGGTGAAAGATTTAGATGCAATTGCCCACCTGGATTCACTGGTACTCTGTGTGAAGAGGACATTTCAGACTGTCTTCCGAATTCTTGTCCTCCCACCGCGCAATGCATCGATCTCACTAATGGCTTTTATTGCAAGTGCCCATTTAACTTTACTGGGGAAGATTGCAGAAAACGTAAGATTATTATTCAGTTATACTACTCACTTAATTTTTTTTTCTGTAAAAAATCAGAATTTAACTTTGTATGGCATGGCCATGCCTATTGAATGTTAAATTCCACTGACCAGCTTTAAATGAACTCAAAGCTGATCCCTGCAGTGGACCAGTTGGTAGAAACTCCATTCCCAATGAACACCGAAAGTGAAGCCACATTTGACAGAGGTCAGTGTTTGGGGGAGGGACATCCTCTTGCAGCTGGTTGCTCTAGTACTGGGTATGCTAAAAGGGGCTGGTACATGTTAAGTCTGTCGTGTCTCAAATGTCCTCCAAGTGGAACAAAACCTCTCGCCAACATCTGATTTTCAAAGCTTGAAAAATTCTTGCTGACCCTTTTTTTTAAAAAAAAGTAATTGTGAGAAATGTGTTACACATCTGTGAAAACCTGTAAAAATTTTAGTACTTTCTGAATAAATTTAGAATAGTTAAGAAATCTTTAGCCAAAGAAGAAAAATCATTTTGCGTTGTGCAGAAAGAAGTGACTTAGCTTTTCCGACATCAATCTAAGCATAAAAATTTCCATGTTATGGTACTACTTAAATATCAGCATAAAATAGCAATTTCGAGCATTTGCAGTGTTTCAGAGAAAATGTGACATCCAATATGAAATTCATTAATTGTGCCATTTTGAAAGTAAAATTTAAAGGGTGTTTTTGTTTAAACACTTTTGTTAATATAGTAGATTATAACTATGCATTTACGATAATTTATTTCTTACTTTACAATAGAGTCGTTTATAAACAAAAGAATTTTAAAAACAATTTTTCATATTAAGGGTGTTATCTAAGAAATAAATTGAGGTGCTCCGAATAAAAATAACATATCTCAGCTTAACTTGAGTTTTGAGGCAAATGCATGACAGTATGGTCCTGCCATTTAGCTTTCATGTGATAAAGTATCAAATAAATCTGGGATGTGCCGAAACTCCTATATTCCACATGTAAAATTTGTCTGAAGTGCAAAGGAACTTGTTCTTCAGCAGGTAATGTCATTTTTCTTAAAATAGAATTCGGTTTGGCTTTGTTGTTATTATTCTGAACACCTGATTTGCACTGCATTTTTCATGCATACCTAGGATGTTAAACTATCCATTAATATAAATACATTTCTCTTAAGAACTTTCATTAGAGTTGTACAGTTTATTTAGCTTATCTCTGTGGAATTCCAATATAATTTATTTTTGATGTTCACTTGTCAGGGGTCATGGCAGAGGAAACGGTTCAGGTACGTTTTCAGACCCTTTACAAAATTCCAAGCAATCAAAACAGACCTTTCACAAAATTCTAGTCCAACAAAACGAATCCTTCACAAAATTCCAAGTTACCAAATCTTACTTTTTACCGAATTGTTTATTAAATATGTGGCAAAAAAATGAAAAATTTGATCATTATTTGTTCGAGATTTGAATTTTCACAAAAAATTTTTAAATTAAAAAAAAAAGGACCCTGTTAGAAATGCTGAATCCCTGCTAGTAGTTCTCCACAGCTTCACCATTTAACAAATTTAAAGCAATTACTATATTATTGGAGATTTATTTTATGAATACAACTATTGGGATCAGTTTAGTTGGGCCAGAGCCTATTGTTGACATTTTGAACTGATTTATTTTGTATTTATTTAAATTAAAGCCTTATGTATATCTTTTATCTAATGACATGTGTACAGAAATTTTTTAAGCTGTCTTAAAAAGTACCTTTAATAAAAGTTTTAACTTATTTTACTAAGTGCTATTTGTTGTAGAACTTATGGTGTTTTCTAATGAAACTTTATTTTATTTTTAGCTATCAGCATCGATTATGATCTTTATATCAACGATGAAAGCAGATCGTCTAGTGTGGCCTTGGCAGCACCTTTTGATTTGGGCACAACGAGCCTCTCTGTTGCAATGTGGGTTCAGTTCAATAGCCACGAGTCTTCGGGCGTCTTCTTTACTCTGTACAGTGTTGAGTATGTATTTTTTTAGCCCCTCATTTGAAGCTAATTGGTTTCTTCTTTCAATGATAACTTTTGAAAAATTGCTTGTAGATTCAGAGGCTTCTTGTGAAAGCATAAAGCTTTTTGTTTTAATTGAAAAGAAGCCGAGATCTCCCACGTAAATTAAGCCTTACTTTCATCCAAATTCCAAAAATAATTGTCACTTTGCCCCTGCCCCGTATATTGGGGCAAAGTGATAATTTTCCACCTTCATTTTAATGTAAAAATTTAATGCCTAAAGAGAAAAATTATATTTTAACGGAAATTCAGTTATAAAATACATAATTCTCTCTTTAGGTACTTTTATTGACAATTTGTTCATTTTGCAAAAATATAATTTCTCGTAATTACTATTTCACTTTACTCTATATTCTCCTACTTGTATGTAAAAACCATGTAATGATGCATGTTATTTGTTTCAGCAAAAGACTTGTGTAAAGTGCAATAATACCTTTTTGTTACATACATGTAAAAATATTTACTGTTTCTGATTATGTAGCTTAAAAGTGAGTTTTTTTCTTACTTTTTAAAATTTAGGTCTTTACACTTGCCCGTCGGCAAAAAGATCCTTCTTCAAGCTGATCAAGCCGGTATATTGATTGGTCTCTTCTCCGATGACATTCCGGACACGTTCATTCCTTACTTAAAGAATGTGCCCATCAATGATGGTCAGTGGCATCACATCGTGATCATGTGGAACGGAGAAACGGGAACAGTTTCTTTGATAACCGATGCAGCAGTCGCTGGCACGCTGACTGATTATGGAGCAAATATGCGGTTGCCACGACAGTAAGTTTTTTCCCTTATTCTGTATCATGAATGGAATAATTTGTGACGTTTTCTGAAGACTAGAGTTCGCCCAGCAGTCGGAATTTGACCGTAATAGTTTAGCATTGAAAGCATTGTGCTGTTTATGTAATTATATAAGTACTACAGTGTTCATTCGCCACTTTGCGCTTCATGTTTCGCGGCTTCAGTGCTTGGCGGGTTTTTCCAAAATATTCACCAAAAGATAAAAATGAAAAAATACAACCATGTCGGCAGCCACATTGCGATAAGAAGCGTTTCATGTTGATGCGCGAGAGAGAAGGGTCTCTGCATATCAAACAAAGAGATGAGTTGACTCAGAGTACATACTACGGGCTCTCAAAAGCTGCCACCAACGCAAGACTCTTCGCCTCTCTCAGAAAGCAATGTTGATTAATGTTTAGTACTGAACTATAACGTTTTGTAATTAACCTTATTAACTAGAACCGACATGTTTAAGTAATTACGTATACTGTTGTAATTTTTGACTTAAATGTGTGAAGTATAAATACTGTTTACATATTTAAAACATTCGCGTTCCCACATACACGAAAATGCTTAGGAGAAAATCCTACTTCGCGGTTTTTCAGTTTTCGCGGAAGGTTCTGGTTCCCATTAACCGCGAAAAACGAGGGATCACTGTATTATTCAAATTTGCTGATTTTAACGTCGAGTTGATTTTGATCAGCCTCACTTAAAGCAATGTACTGCAGATCATTGTCGCCGCTGGGCTAATTGTGCTTACAAATGTTGCCGCTTGAACTTGTGTTGATTTATTACTCGGTTAGTTGAATAAAACTTAACTGTTTGCTTCCATACACTATTCTCATTTTTCACTCCACTCAGTTTCAGAGAAGCCGTCAATGAAACTCTTTTTACTATTGCTTTTAATATTATTGCTTAGTGGCAACAAACTCTTTTTGACAAGGAGTTTAAAATTTATTACCTAATATTTTACTCAACCAAGGCATGTTGCCATCTGCTATCAATAACAATATAGCATAAATGAGGTTTACCTGAAAAAAGAAAAGGGAAAATAATAAACTGTTCCCAATTTTTTAAAATTTATATCACTAAGACTCGTCAATAGCTACTAAACAAAAAAAGTAAGGAAATGGGTTAAAAAACAGAAGAATCTGAATCTTTCTTTTTTACTTTGCCTATACAGTAGAATCTCGATAATCCGAGTCTCGATAGTTCGAGTTTCCCATAAATCCGAGCTAGTGAAAAAATATCGGCTTAGCTCCCAAATAATGACCAACAATAGCGAAACTCGTGAAATAAATACCACATCTGGTTTTTATTGTTATTTGACGGTTCATGCATAAAAATACCGAATTGGGCTACTTTTAACCATGACAGGTCACCAAAAATTTCATTAATAAGTAGGCTGCCTACATTTAGATCGATTTGAAATGGTGGCAAATTAAAAAATATAATTAACTTTCAATCATGTAACTATGTCTATGTACATTTTTCCTGTAAGTGTACGATACTGAAATTTAAAATTTGCTTTACTCCCTTTTACTTATTTATAAAATATTATGATTTCTATAATTCGAGTTTTCGATAGTTCGAGGTAGCTCCGGTCCCGTTCACCTCGAATTATCGAGAGTCTACTGTATATGTGTAGATATCGATAGCTTTTGTCCCATTAGAAAGAAAAGGCTGTTAAGAATCTTTTCCTTTTGCGACTAGATGTACAACAGTTGTTCATTTGTGGGTATACTCACGTGAACCATTTGTAAAAATGTTTTCTTAATTATTTAGGTACTCATATAGGCACAGAATCAATTGCATTACTAGTTTTTTTATCAATGGTTTAATTATTAATGTAAGACACAATTCTCTTGGTGTAAGTTATACAATTAAGTAAGTGATAAGGGATTACAATTTCTTAAAACAATCTGAAACATAATATACTTAATATTTTTCCATTGTATCTTGTATAAAAGTGCACAGTTAATAGGTTTCTTTAGATGTAGTATGGGCAGAGGAAAATATTCATTAAATGCTGTTCAATTAATGACTTTTTCAAAAACTTTAAATCACACAGTGAATTCTTTTGTTTATGTAAATTACTGTTTACGTTAAACATGCTATAGTCTTTTTTTTAACAGTTGCATATCTTTTATAAGTTCTTTAAACATAGCACCTTTGAAAACAGTTCTAAATGTTGCTTTATAAAAAGTTTTAATACTAAAAATTAGCAAGTGATTAAAATATTTCATAGCATTTTTTTTTTTTCTCAAAATGTAAAATATTTTTCTTGACATAGGAATTAATGACATTTGATTCTTAAGGTATTTAAATTTTTGTTAACAACTAAACATTTTACTCCATTTATTTATTTTGTAGTGCTTGGGTTAACATTGGATCACCACTCGATGAGCAGAACAGAGCCATCGCATCTGCTGGATTCCATGGTCGCATCAGTCGTGTGAACATCTGGAACAGAGTCCTGGACATATCTTATGAAATTCCTACCCAATTTAGAAGCTGCAAGAATGCCCCAGTTATCTTTGATGGATTACTGCTGAGATGGACTGGATATGACAGGTATAAAGAAACAACCCTTTTACAACACTAGGTTCAAATGTTTGAGACCGTTTCAATCCTCTATTTTTTTCTTTGCCCAAAAAGAACACTTTGCACTTGCATGTGGCCTTGTCCTCTTCAGACCCCAGAACTACGCACAAACAATTTTGACACAATTTTTTGGTTCTCTGATTTAAAAAATGATTACAAAACAAAATAACTAAAAACATTTTTTTTTTAATTTTAATTAATAATTAGTTTAAATAATAATGAATGCCCAATTTCCATGTTAAAACGAAGTAAACTATCTGTTGATTCATTTCAAAAACAGTTGGGTGTTTTAGCTTTCAATTTGCACAAACAGTAGTTAATAAACAGTATTTTAAAATGTACCCAATTGGGTACATTTGGAATGTAGAGATGGCCAAATAACATATAATGCTTCATATTTTCGACGGCAAAGACTTAATACTATGTATATATATGCACACACAGTGTGTCAAAGAATTTTTTAAAACTAGGTTTAGGAAATAATATTATAACTAGTAATTATATTCTTTAAAGTATTTTTATTCAAAATAAGCTCCTTCGACTTCAATACATTTGTTACAGCGGTTTAACAACGATTCAAATGCCTGTTTCAGCTCACATTGTGGGACAGCCTCCAAAACTCGTGTCAAAGCTGTTTGTATAGTGTCAATGTCGTCAAAGTAGAAAAAGATAGCAAACAAATGAGCTGAGGTTTTGGCAATGGATCAGCTGATAGTTACGGAGTTTCCCGAATGCTCAATAACGCAGATAGCACCACTCTAAGCTTAGTTCCAGTGTAGTCTTAAAATTTCTTTGACACACTGTGTATGTATGTATATATAATCTTAATTACTATGTCATAAAGAGATTATGTATTATCAATGATTGTCATGCTCTATACATAATACTAAAGGGTCATTCCACGGCAACGGACGTTACATTTATACAGCATTTTTCAACTTCAACGAGCTTTCTAACAAACTTATTTTGTATTTTTTAGGTTTTTTAATTTTGGCTAGTAAAAGTACATGTGTTCTAAGCATGCAAAAAATTTTTTGAAGATATATATGTATTTTCTGTCTGTTAAAAAAAATGCTGAAATTTCGTTACGTGTGTTACTCATCGGGTAACACACGTAACGAAATTTCAAAAAAAATTTTATCATACAGCAAATACATATATATCTTCAATTTTTATTTTTTTTTTGCATACTTAGAACACATGTACTTTTACTAGCCAAAATTAAAAAATCTAAAAAATACCCAACAAGTTTGTTAGAATGCTCGTTGAAGTTGAAAAATGCTGTGTAAATGTAACGTCCATTGCCGTGGAATGACCCTAACTATGAATAAGTCCCTCTTGTCTGGAGGGCCAGAGAAGTTATGTTCTTTTAAAGCTCTTTAATTTTGTTTGATTTTGCACGTGCATTTTGGTTTGCTGAGCGGTCTAACTTGGGTGGCTGAAGTTTCAAGTTCCCATATGAAGCAACAGCATAGTTTAAATTATTCATTATTTGTCTATGAAAATTATTAGTAATAAACTGTTTCATAGTTTTCCTGTCAAGTAAATGTGAATATAAGCAAAAAAAAACAACATAAGTGAAGCACAAAAATTCAAATCAATAATGCAAATAGCTATTTCGAGGCTACAATGAAGCCTCTTAATCAGTGGAGGAAAGAAAAGGGCTCAGCACACAACAAGAAAGTTGTGAGTAAACAGGCAGCTACCAGAAAGACAGGTGGTATTTATACCAAATGGGTCGCTAGAGATTAACCAATAGGAACAAAGGCAAGGAAGGATAGAGGGGAAACATGTACTGGAAAAAGAGAAAAATCATTTTATAATTTGTCTTATCAAGTAAATGTGTTACGCTTGTTTTTTATGTTATGGTTTTTAGGGTCGATGGCACCATCGAAAGGGAAGGACCCGGTACTTGTGGCGAGTATGTGTGTCCTGTGGGTTTCACTGGAGATGCCTGCGTCATTCAGACTCAAGATAAATTGCCACCAAAAGCCTTGGAATGTCCTCAGGACATCTGGGTAGTCACGCCGAACAGCAGTGCTCAAGTCTCATGGAAGGAGCCCTCTTTCACCGATTCTATGCACACTTTGTATGTTATGGAGCACAAAGGACTAACACCAGGTATGACACGTGCACAGTAAACCAGTATTGGGTGACTCGTATGGCTGTTCGGTGGCATGGTTGTTTTGAAAGGGTTCTATTGTATGGGAACTTTTCATTACTTTCCCTCTTTTTTGAAACCTTGAGACATAAATAAATACTTTCTTAAAAATATTTACTTTAACAATAATAATTTAATTTCAAAACTAATTCATTAATATAAATTTTTATATAGTTACATACATTATATATATATATGTGTGTGTATATTAACCTGTACTTGAAATTAGGGGCAATCCCCAATTTTGAATATTTTTTCATGCTTTGTCCCCAAAAATAGTTTGACTACTTGGGGGGGGGGGGTGCAAAAAGTCTCTAAATTTAGAATTTTTAGTTCATTGTTAAATAATTGTTAAATTAATATAATGGGAGTTATCAAATTATTAACTTAGTATTACAACTTTTAACAGACAATAAATTAGTAAAATATGTTTATGCAATGTAGAAAATACATATAAATGCACTTTGAAATGTTATTAAGCAGAGTAACTTTTCATACTATGGGTGTTTATGTATTTGTTTATGCCCCCAGGAATAATTTTTTTCTAGTGTCACTAAAGGGGGGGGGCGGGATGCTTTGAAATATGGCTACTCTAATAATTTATTTTACAGTTGTTTATAGCCGAGCCCCAGAACAAATTTTGATTCCATCTGTGATGTTTTGCATAATTCATTTATATTTCAAAAAGATTATCAATGCGTTCATTGTGATGGCAGATTTATATTTTTCTTTCCAGGACAAACTCTAAGCAGAGGCATCCATCAGCTTTCGTACATTGCCAAGGATGCAGAAGGAAACACCGCCAAGTGTGACTTCCGTATTCATATCCTAAGTAATCACTCTTATTTGTAAAGATTTTTTGTGTTTAATGTCTTTCCTTTCGGTATTTGCTAATATGTGCGCAACTTTGAACAGGGATTTTTGGCTTGACAAAAGTGTTGGTTTTAATAAAAAAAGAAAAGATAGATATGCATGCCAAGGTAGCTATTGACATTTATTTTAACTAAGACGACATGGCTAATACTAAAAACAGATAAAGATCATCCCGTATAAAATAAACATAAAAGAATAAAAATATAACAATGCTCTAAGAGGGACACTGCTCCAAGCGAGTGCTCCAAGAGCTGCGTAAAAAAGGGGATTTCACTGGCAAGTTCCCGGAAGCAGCTCTTATGCTGCCAGAAAAAAGAATGTGCCATATCGGCGCATGCCCTGAGCACAATTACATCTTGCACACCTCTGAGTGAGCACATATGCAGATTCTTGTTTAAAACTAGCAGATTCAACCGTAATTCAGACAACAACCATATGCAGATTCTTATTTAAAAAATAAGATATTTACAAAATAATAAACATGTATGGCTACGAAAAAGCTTCACTTTTGTCCTAAAGGCTGGATACATTTACATACCTGCCAACTCTTCCGGAAAATCCGGAAGTTTTCAGGAAAAACGCATTTTCTTCCGGCCTTCCGTACGGGAAAGAAATCTTCCGGATTTCTGAGAATTTTTTCCATCACGCCAATTTCAGCCATAATGCGCCAATTAAGCTGTACTCACGGACTTTACTTACGTGCTTTCGCAAGGGCAGTAACGGCGGCCGATAGCATTCAGTAAACGAGTAGTAGGTTGCCATAAAAAGTAACATATGGAGCGAATCCACTAATCGGATGGAGATATGGAAATCTGCACTTCGATATGAATGCGGGGGGCAGTAGGATAAGTTCTTTTATGTTCTTGGCCAATCTGAGCGCAGTTGGCGACATTGGCTACGGCTGGTGGGAGAAACACGGGTTTTCGGGTCGGAGCGGCGATTCAAGAGTGCATGGTTGGTTTTGTTTTCATCTGTTGTTGAACAACGCTATTATCGCTGCAATCGATGTACTGTATTTTTTAATTATGAGTATATACATTTTTAGTATTTAAGTTGATTTTTTAAATTTAATATATTCTATAAATTTGATTTTCTATCCTCTATATTTTCAATTTGGGGAATAAATACTTTCCAAAAGTAGATGTTTCCATTTCATATTTTTTTTTCAAATTTTTATTTGAATTAAAAAAAGTTTGGGCAGAATAATGAAATAACATTGACAGCATAAACCAGCGTTCTATTATTAAAATTTTTTTAACAAACAATTCTAAAGTAATGAGGAGGAGTTTCAGTATTTATACTGTAATATGATGTATGGCTTTATACTTATTGGGGGGAGGGGTGTTTTTACGTTATTGAAAATCTTCAGGATTTGACTGAAAAATCTTCAGAATTTTTTCTCTTTGAGGTGGGCAGGTATGCATTTAGACACTACTAATAATATGAATATGCTTTATTTTATTCAAGCCTGATTATTTTTTGTTGCTTCATTTTATCCTCCCAATTCCAGAGGAGTTCTGCCCCCTCCCTCTACCTCCTATCAATGGACAAAGGCACTGCTCAGACTGGGGTCCCAGTGGCCGCTTCAAAGTGTGCACCATCTCCTGCGATCCTGATCTGGAGTTCTCTCAGCCCATCGCCAAGTTCTACACTTGTGGTGCAGAAGGTATATGGCATCCCCCATCTGGCCACGGATCCAGTCTTGTCTTCCCAGCGTGTTCAAGTGAGTACTACACAATTTAATATGTTTTACAAGGGCAACCAGGGGGAAAGTCACTTCCCTGAAAATTTCTCCAAAGGGGTAATCATAGTTTTAGAGATATTTTTATTAATTCTTCTTTTAGCATTTTGCTTTTCTTTTTTTTTATGATTTTGATTGCAAGCTTTTGGGTGCTTTGCTGTATCTTTTAGCATTTATATCTATGAACATTTCCTTTCACACCATTTGATATCAATTTTTAAGCAAGTTTAAAAAGCTCATTAATATATTCCATTGTCACAATTAGTTTTATAGATGCAGGTGAATGGAGACTTTTTTTTTTTTTTTTGTAGAGGCCATCCTTTTTTTCTTGTTTCTTTTTTTATTTTAAGATCAAAAATTATTAAATAAGATTTATTCATTTTTGGGAAAAAAGTAATAGCATTACAAATAATTTTAATTGTTTCATATTTAAAAAGCCTTTTTTTTTGTGCCCCCCCTGTCTTCTTTTCATAGTTGACATAATTTGTTTGATACAAAAGTTAAAGAAACAATACAAAGCCTCATAATTTATCTTTGATTGTCAACATTGTAGTTTTATCAAAACAAGCATCAATGAGCTCAATGAATGAAGAAACTCCTTCTTAAATATTGTTTCATGTTGATAATTTTATAATTCATACATGAGTCTCTCTCTGTATAATACATGTGTGTATTGTAATAATATTTACTATTGTTTTTCACAGAACGAAGACCCGCCCAAAAAATTTTCCGAATTGGAATGAACTTCCCATCTTCTGTGGTATGTTCCGAATCCGGGAAAAAGATCTTAAAATCACGAATCGAAAATAATCTTCTCCGTGTAAATCGTGAGTGGAGGATTTGCTCGGACAATGTGCCTGGAGTGTGCAACGGACTCAAAGTAAAAGTTCAGTGCAGCAAACAACCGAGAATCGCACGACAACTTGAAAGCAATGAGCTCTACCTTGTAGAAATATCTTTCCCTGCAAATAAGTAAGCATTAAACATGTTTCGTGGCATACATTAATTTGGTAAATCTGTTAGAACTGTTTACTTGCAGGGATTAATCCAGCAGTTTTAACTGGGTCCTGTTTTTTTTTTTATTTTAAAAAGATTTTTGTGAAAAATCAACTAATTTGGTGAAGATCAAAAATTTTAAACACATAGTGATAAAAAAAATGTTATTAACTGCCATTTTTTAATAAATAACTCTTTGAAAAGTAACATTTGGTAGTTTGCAATTTTGTTCTCATTGATTGGAATTTTTTGAAGGGTCGGAAAAAGGACCCGAATTTTCTCTGGTGCGACCCCTTGACTTCTTCAGTTGTGTGAATATTAGCTTATTTAAAAACTGCATGCTGTATTTATTTTCTCCTTGTAAGAAAGCATAAAGATGTATCCGAAAAATGCATAAAAATATACAACACACTATCCATTATTTCCCCCCTCCCCTTTATTCTCATAGAAATGCAGATTTTTTTGCTGAATGTTTCAGTGAAAAGGCAACATTCTTCTTTGAAAAAAGTAAAAACATAATTTTTAATCCACATTTATATGTGATCTATTACTCGCACTTCCTCGAAGGTTGCACTGAGTGACAATTTAGATTTTAGAAAATTTTCTATCTGCATAATTCTCCAATTACATTTTGAATGTAAAAAAGTAGATACACATGTGAAATATGCAATAGCAAATGTTAGAAAATTATTTAGTTGAACCACTCTAAGTTTTCAATTTTTTTATAACCGAGAAAATCTTGAAATAATTTTCTTTGATGCTGATTTGAAAACAAGCTGCTAAATTAACACTCGCACATTCTCCTACATTAAATTAAAACTTTATGTGCTTTTAATTAATTTTATGAATTTTTCCAACATGAAAGTCAAATTTGCTTTCTTTGTTTGGTAATTCATTTCAAAATACAAATATTAAAGTAGTTGGTCCGTTAAATAAACATTTTTGTAATTTGACCTTCTTTTGCTTTCTTCTCTTCCCCTTCTTCAAAGAGTATTTTTATACTTGCAGGCTAAACTGTGCATGTCTTCTTATCCTCATTATCTATTACTAAATTTATCGCTTATTTCTCACTTTCAGTTTGAAAAAAAATTTTGTCGAAGAGATTGTTAAGTTTTAATTTGTTTTTGTTTTTCAGGGATCCTGTTGTTAATATAAATACTCAGCAGCAGTCCAACATCCAGAAGGTGCTTGAGTCGGCCATCCTGCAAAATCAGGCATTCGACATACATGACACTCTACCCAATGTATTGCCTGACTTGACTTCCCTGAACATGGTCACCGATTACACATGTCCATCTGGCCAAGTGGTGGTCGCACCAAATTGCGGTATGTCTGTTTTGCCAAATACTAGTGCTCAAGGTGTTGCCATTGAGTTACGCTAAGATAACTATCATCAAATGCATGCCCCCTATTCTTCTTCAGTTTTGTTACAAAAATCTGAAGCTGCTTTAGATTACATTTTCCAAACATAGTTCCCTTCCCTTTTAACAACTCATTATTTCTGTATTACAGTATTTAATAACCGTATAATTCCGAAAATCCCCCCCACCCTATTTCTCTCTGAAAGTCTTCCATTTTTCCCCATGGGGTGATAATCGTAATTTCGGCAAAACTTGCAATTTTGCTTTATGGCATGGGGGGATAATCGGAAGTTCTATACCCGATTTCGTAAGTTTTTTTTTATTTTTTCCAAACAAAAAATATATAGTAAAAGGGAATACATTTAATGCAGGTAATACTAATAATTAAATTCACTTTTTTAAGACAGCATAGCTCGACAGGCAGGGCATTTTGATAGAAGAAAATTTGCTCTTTGAATTTACTGCTGAACGCCAACCTAAAATGGTTCACTCAAACTCAAACACACGTGCATACTATGCAGGGAAACAGAGCTCCGACGCAACTGTTTGCTGATTGGTTGAGCCTTCGGAGCGCAGCCGCTTTCCTCCTCCTTCCTTGGCGTCATGGTTGCCATATTAGGCGAAATTCGCCTATCCGGCTACTTTTTCTGCGGCGATTGATTAAAAGCTTCTTTAGCTCACCTATTTGGCTATTTTCCCAGATGTTTTCGATTACTTCCTGTCGGAAATTTTGGCAACCCTGTTTGACTTCTACGTAGTTTCTAAGGGAGAGGGCAACTGAAATTGGATTTCTTTCTGTTTTTATGGGATGGGGGGAAAACGGAATTTAGCTTCTCCCTGAAAATTTACTTTTTTACCCCATGGGGGATAATCAAAGGTGGGGGCTTTTTTGGAACTATACGGTAGTTCGGCTTGCAATTTTTGTTAACCCTACACTGCACAATTTTTTTTTTTTTTTTTTTTGTGAAATATTTTTTTTTTTTTTTTTTGTGTTTGTTTGTGCTAGTTATAAGTGGGAAAAATACTAAAAAAAAATCCTATTTAATTAGGAATAGTAGAATTCGAGAAAAAATTGACATGTTGTTTAAAAACAACACTGCGCATTTAGGGGTAACAATAATAATTCTTTGAAAAATCATTTTAACAAATGAAACCAAATCAAAAATAAATAGGCATGCATTATAATCATAAAATAGCTCTAAAATATGAAAATTTGTTAAAATAATTTATTTTATTATTATTTATAAATTTATAAAATGTATTAAAGTAAAAATTTGCAGATGTAACTAATTATTATTAGTTACATGTGCAAATTTTTACTTTGATTACCAATAAAGTTTAATAATAATTTCACTAAAAGATTTTAAACAAGAAACCTAACATCTGTAGGGGATCTATGGGATAATCTTCGTTTCTTCTTTGGTTGAACTTGAATTGATTTTAAACAAAATTCCTAAATAATAATTTAATTGACCACTTTAAGCTAATTTGTGAAATATTTAACAATCTTCTAAAAGATACTAAATAGAGTGAAATAGAACAACCTGTGACACCTGTTTTTATTTACACTGCGAATAATGCAGGAGCATAAAAATTGCCCCCGAATGCGCAGTGTTGTTTTAAAACAAGTAAAAAAGGCGCCTTAATATATATTTTACACGAAATTTTTTGGACAACTTATATTTATTTTATTTTAAAACTATGTAAGCAATTAGAGGCTATTTTTTTTTAATAAAATTGTTGCTTAAAATTTGTAGGAAAAAAAAAAAGAAGTTATTGTTTTTTACGATATCAACATGTCTTGCGATTTTGTGGAAAAAGATGAACCTTGAGTTCAGTTTAGAAGATCTAGGGGAAACTATATTAACTAATATGATCACACATACAAAATGAAACGAAAGAATGGGTCACATGTTAAAAATATCACAAAATAAAAGCTTAGTGAACAAAAAATGGAGGTGTTGTTTAAAAACTACACAGCGCAGTGTACGGTTAAAAAGGATGAACTAAAAGGGAACAAACAATGCAACAAAAGCTCATGGAAGGAAATCTTCCATAGTTTTTTTTTTTTTTTAGCCTCTGTTACACAAGATTTTAATTTTGCAAAATCTTCATAGTTTACATACTCGCATCCTTTTCCAGAAAACTTTCCTGACGTTAAAAAATGTGTGCTGTTTTCCCCCCATCATTATTATTTATTTTTAATTTGATAATTTTGAAGATAAACTAACATTAAAGAATTATTACAACATAAAGTTTTAGGTATTTACCGGTGCAGTTTTTCAAGCATATTCCTTTTGTGTAACTTTTTGGAACTTTTATTGAAATAAATGAAAACTTTTATATGTATTGAATTTTGTATCTTTATTATTAAAAAAAACCTACTTAAAATCAAAATTTCATGAATCATCCAAGTTATATTTATTCTTGAAAAGAAAAATTATTGAATTGTTTTCTGTTTGCAAAGCTTTTACTCGTACATTACTTAAAATCAAAAAATCATGAATGGGTCAAGTTTTATTTATTTATTCTTGTAAAAAAAATCATTTAAGTGGTTTTCTATTTAAAAAGTTTTTACTTACTGGTGATTTTTCTTTCATTTAGTTGAATGTGGCTTGGGAACATTTTATGATAATTCAAGCCGGAGCTGTCTGTCCTGTCCTGTTGGGACATACCAGGATGGAACTGGTCATTTAACCTGCAAAGCTTGTCCTAAAATTGGAGACAAACAGGGAACAACTGAAACTATTGGAGCAAGATCTGTCACTGAATGTAAAGGTAGGAATATCTTCCATTTTAAGAACATATTCTGAATCACAACTGACACCGGCCTCCCAAATATGTCCAGCTCACTATATTATTAAAGGTACCATCAAGTAGGCTTACGTAAGACCTGGGATGTTACTAGAACCCAAAACAAAAAAATATTTTAATATGTCCTTGCAGCACCTCGGGTAGTGCAGTGCTACAGTGGTGCTACCTAATAGTGATACAGCAAACTACGTGTGTAAATTTTTAAAAAAAATTTCCAGGATAAATGTAAAAAAAGCACTTCTTTTTTTTTTAAGGGGGGGGGGGGGGAGCTATAGTAACCCACCACTTGACACTACAGTTGTATTAAGAAGAAAAAATACATAACATTTGAATACTATTTTACTTTCTATGTGAAAATATCTAAATATCCTCTCAAAAAATGACAGAATACACATTCTGTTGTTCTCATCTAGTTTTATATTAGTCAATCACAAACAGTCATCTGCACTAAGGTATGACCATCAGAACATTAGAATCTTTGTCATTTCCATTTTCCTATAGTATGTCATCTTCAACGCCATCCAACCATCCATGGAACTTTAATCCAAGATTATATAGTAATCGGTTTTGCCTAAAATAAAAGTTTTTTTTTTCATTGCATTTATTTTATGTTCCTACCAAATTTTTGTGTTCCTTGCATGAAGAGGACTTTCATTATAACAGTGCTTCATTTAACAATACATTTTCTATTTAATGCTCAAAAAATTTTGCAAACAGGTTTTTGTCATACCATTTAATGTGTCAAGATCTGTAAAACTTTTATAAGGGGAAACGCTTTTCAAAAACACTTTCCAAAAAGGATTTTTAATTACAATCGTCTGTATTAGTGGTCGCAACTGGTCGGTCGCGAGCCCATTTTTTGTCGATTGTGACAGCATTTTGGGCAGTTTATAGTTTAAAAAAAAAATCAAATAACTTTTGAATTAGAAGGCGAATTTATTATTATTTTTTTCCCCTTCAGAAAATGTTTATTAGTTTGTCAGACCATTCACCAGACCTAAAAAAACTTGCCAATAATATGGAATGTCAGTCGTCACATTAACTATGCACTCCATGAGAGTTACTTGAAGAGTGTAACAGCATTTTCCATATGTCTTTTAGATAAAAAAAAATAAAACAAAAACCAGTTTTTTTTAATCAAATTTAAAAGAAATGATATATTAGTATTGTTTTGATGCGAGTTAGCGTTAACATAAAATTATTTTAGAAATTTAGGTATTTATAAGCATCTAAACTTGTTCTGAGATGAATTAACCCACAATTTTAAGATAGGTGCAATCGCAACATGCCCTATTAATAGTGTATGCACCCCCCCCCTCCCTCCGCTCCCCCAAGTCGATCTTGGTGTTTGTCAGACTTGGAAAGTAGATCTTCAGTCAATTTAAGTTGCTGACCGCTGCTCTATACAATATTGGTATTTGTTGAAATTTCAAAAAAAAAATTTACTGCAAATGTTTTGCAACCATGAAATATGGCCTTAAAAATGTGCACTTTCATTTATTTTTCCAATTATTTATTTGTTTATTTATGTTGCAGAACGTTGCCTGTCAGGAATGTACTATGATGATGCAGCAAATGTTTGCCGCCCATGTGGTCATGGCTTCTATCAGCCAAATGAGGGAGCATTCAGCTGTTTGTCTTGTGGTCCTGATTTAACAACAAAAAGTGACAAAGCAATATCACTCCAAGAATGCAGAGGTATTACTTTTGCATATTTGTCTCGTGAAATTTAAAATTGCAAGTTTCTTTTAAAAAGAAATTTTATTTTGACGAGTTTTTTTTTTTTTTTAATTTTAATGAACTAAGTTAATGAAGGCATTTTCAATTTTTAAGATTATTAACTGTAGTGTATTAATTTTATGTTTTCGCTTATTTATCCCTTTAAAAATGGAATACAGTTTTGCCCGTTTATAACGAAATCAAAGATACCCAATGAAAATTTTGTTATTACTGTAATTTCTTTACAAAAACTACCAAATAGTATGCAGTAAAACTAGGGGACTGAAACTATTACCTTATAATCGCAAATTCTCTATATATGACTTTGCTATAAGCCAATGCAATTGTATTTGGCTTTGGCCTAGAAGAAATGGCCAAATGTTCTGCTTCAACCTGGAAGGAATAGCCAATTATTGAGGCTATTTGTCCAAATTCCTATTGGTTACACCCCAAATTTTAATAGTTTTAAACTTTGACTCTCTCTTATTGCCAAACATAATATTTTCCGAGCTTATAGGCCGTGGTCCAACCAAGGTGTTTCTGGCTAACGTTTCACCTGACATGCTTCAACTTCTTCAGAGTGAAAATGAAGTCAGGCAGAGGTCTCGTCCTTAAATATCAAGCATCACATGTGCTTAAACCTCATTGGATAAGCCACTAGTCTCAGGCTGGCTGGGACTCATTTTGATTGGTTCCTCAACTTTGCTCTTAGCATTATTCTGTTCGGTATGGACACTGGCCGTGAAAACCCAAGTTCCTATGTCTTTCTTATTGGTTTCTTTGAAAGTTCTCTTATTTGTTAACTGCCTCACCCCTCGTCCAAATAAACTCCTGCGTATAGCCCCTGATTAATGCCCTCACAACTCTTGGCTGACGGAATAACTAGGTTCAGGGGCCAAAATTCAGGGCATGATGGCGGGATTCTCACCCAAATTTCTCAAATCCCCTCTACCTGAAAATTTGAATTGTAGCCCATAATATTGATTATGCTGACCTGGAAAGCTTTAACATTGAAGCTGTGTCTTGCGAGACAAGCATATCGTCATGAGGGCTACCTATTCAATCAATCTAATTCCTTCTAACATCAGCAATGATGTACAAGACCTCGGTTCATATCTTCACATCTGAAACTGTAAATACATATTAACAATGTAATGCTTTTGGACCAGGTTTTAAATTTTCATGTTTTCTGGTTATTTTGTTCTGCAGAAGAGTGTGCTGCCGGCTTTCAACTGACCAAAGACGGAAGCTGCGAACCTTGCATGAGGGGTTACTTCAGGCCCAAAGGAGCTCCGGCCTGCATCAAGTGTCCTCTAAGACGTACCACTCCCTCCATCAGTGCCAAATCAGAAACAGAGTGCTCTGAAGGTTTGTTTTCCGATATTGAGCTAAAGCAACATTTCCTAATTTTTTGATGTGTGAAAATTTGGCCTGCTCTTACACATCTTGCCTTTTTTTAAATATAGCGGAAGAATTTTTTCTAAAAAATAAGAGTTTGGGATTATTATGTTAAAATCTGGTTGAATTACTTATACTTTGAATTATTATATGAAAACCATGTCTAATTTTTATCATGTCCCTGTCATGGCATATATTTGCACAATAAATCAGAATATTTACTTCATGGACCAAAACGCATCCATTAATTTGTATGCAGGACTACTCTTGCATACAAATTAATGGATGTATTAAAAAAAGGCTTATGTATTAATAAAATTAATAAAATATTATAAGTAAATTTTAATTTAATAAAATGCATTATTAATTAAATTTAATCAATAAAATATTTTCAGGAGATTAAATTTATAAATAAAATTAATGATTAAATTAATAAAATATCTATTATTTTATTTAGTAATAAATATTTTCTTATTTATTAAATTTAATAGAATGTATTTAAATATTTGAAACCTGAAATGAAAAAAAAATGTCTGACGCCTTGAAAAATTACTCTTCTAGAGCTCTGCAGCCCGGGTTCTTTCATGG
The DNA here is from genome assembly GCA_038502835.1 of Octonoba sinensis. Lineage (NCBI taxonomy): Eukaryota > Metazoa > Arthropoda > Arachnida > Araneae > Uloboridae > Octonoba > Octonoba sinensis. The sequence continues at coordinate 13,968,306 of CM076602.1, read as the reverse complement.
ACGTAAGCAGACACTGTGTGCCTTGCCCGAAAGGAACTTACATGGATCGTGAGCAGCAGGAATCTGAGTGCAAACCCTGCCCCCAAGACACCACTACTGCAGGGAAGGGGGCCACTTCAGAAACGGAATGCACAAACCCCTGTCTGGTAGATGGAAAGATGCGTCTCTGCCAGGCCAACGCATTCTGCGTCTTCAGGGAAGAAGCCGATTCCTACGACTGCGACTGCCAGCCTAAATATCGCTTGGAGAATAGAACGGGAGAATGCGTGTGTGAGTATTTTCTAATTCTTTTTTTTATCCATTGTTGCTGGGAATTGTTATTGTGTAATATTCTATGCGGTCTGACGCGGGGGAAGAAAAACTGAATTTTCTGTTCGTTTTAGCTGTTTGCGAGAACTACTGCGTCAACGGGGGCTCTTGCGAAGTGAACGCCGACTCGCATGAGCCTGTGTGCCACTGTGCAACAAACTTTCACGGTACTCGCTGCGAGAGCAAGGCCGAGTTTGTCTACATTGCTGGCGGAATTGCGGGAGCCGTGATATTCATCATTTTATTGGTGCTTCTCATCTGGATGATATGTGTCAGGTACAGCTGAATTTTTAGTAGTCATTTTTATACGGTTTTGCATTTTATTTTAAAGCACTAGAAATAAACTTGTACAGTGCAAAACATGCTCTTTTGAAATAACTGGGAAGTTTTCTTTGTCGCGCATCAACAATGAGGTTGTTTAATGCAATATTGTGCAATGAGAGGCATAATTAAATAATCGAATATATATCTTTGTAATTTAGTCATGTAGATGGAAAAAAAGGATGTTAGGGGATGATGAATAGGAACTCTGCAAAGCTCATGAGGCTAAGAGCTTGGCCAGACATTTCAAAATGTCCCGGGGGGGGGGGGGGGGGGTAAAGGCAGTGGTGTAGCCAAAGGGGGTTGGTGTCCCCTACCTTTTTTTTTAAGCTCAAGCATCCCGCCACTTGTTTTGCATTTTAACATAAGTGTACCCCCACTTTTTGATACTTGTATATGTAAGCGTCCTCCCTCCTTTTTTCCCAGGACTACGCCACTGGGTATAAGATATTCAATATTGGTAAGAAACAACAAAATACATAAAAACATTGTGTTTCTATAAGTTGCTCCCTCCTCTGATCGCACAAATGATGAGCCTCTTGGAGCATAAAATGTTGTTCAGCAATGCACAGCAAATTAATCCAGGCATGTGTTTTGTGTATATTATGCATGGCCTATAGGGATGCACAAACTATGGCCCGCGGGCCGAAATTGGCCCGCCGAGCCTTTTGAGTTGGCCCGCTAATATAGTTGATAAAAGAGAATAATTATAATAAAATAAAAAAAAAATACGAAAGAAAAAATAATTGTGAAAAAAAAAAGCTTACGAAAAATCTTAGTAAAAAAATACGATCGCAGTGCCGCTACTGAATTTTGGTCGCAATTTTCAGAACTAATCGTCATATTTAATTTTATTTTATTGGAAATACTTCAGAAACTAATCAAATCATGATAAAAGTGGTAGAATATTTCATTGTCTTCGGGTTCTGTGCTATATGTAAAGTTTCAGAACAATGATTGAAAATTCGATTGCTGGATTTTTCGAACAGCCAAATAAATACATGCGTTAGACAAAATACGTGCCTTATTTCGTCTATGAAAGAATTTTGTCCCATTCTTGCTATAATTTCTTTAGTTAATTCAAAGCAACGATCATTAGACAAGCAGGCAAAATGTCATCATTTTCGTCTTCATCGCTACTTGCTCTTCGTCATCGTTCGGGTGTATTTTATCCGGTGTATCGGTACCATTTGAATGCTTTCCGATTCGGACATCTTGTTTATCAAATTATTAATTTCGTAAAATCCGATCATCAATCATTTTTACAGCAATAAATGATTTCAAAAAGGAGGTAAACGAAATGTAGGAAGCACGTTTACATGCAGAAACGCGCAAATTTCATACTTGTGTAAAACGACTTCGCTTTTGCAAACTCGATTTTGATAAAGAATTCATTTTCACAGTTGAAATTTTTGTTGCCTTAATATCAATTTTAAATTCTTATTACCTTATTGAAGCTCTTAAATATAAAAAAAAATTATAAAACAAAAATAAACGAGGTTTAATTTTCACACGATCAGCTATTGCGGAAAATTCCCGAATCTGCCGTATTAGAAATTTTCCGAACTTTTGTATAGTCCGACTTTTGTTGCGCCTTCAAATACTGACGAGACAATTAAATAAATGTATAAGAATCTAATTACTTATTTCTTTCATGTTTAATTATTGAAATGAAATAGAGAAAAGGTCTGATTTTTCTCAAGTATTGTTGGATTTTTTTTTTCTAATCTTCATCCGCAAGTTGACGACCCCCTCCCCTAAAAAAAACATCGTTTTTAGACTCACTCGTTCGACTTATAAACACTGAATATGTTACTTGTAACGGAAAAATGCGTATTTTTAAAGGCATTTAAAAAAAATCGTATTTTTACTAAATGGGCAAAAAAGCGCGAACTTTTCAAAAATGGCAGGAAATTCACGAAATTTTTTTTTTTCTGGTTCCCGGATAAGAGGTTCTGTACTGTATTACTATGCCAATTTAACTAATAAGATTTTGTAAATGGTAAGTTAAAAAAACAATTCTACTAGCCAAATTGACTAGTAGTAATGAATGAATAAAAATTAAACATTAATTTTCAGAATTAATAATATCAATATGAATAATTATTTATAATTATTTACTTTATAAAGTGTAATTTATCATCAAAATTTAAAAATTTTATTGTTGATATATATTAAGGAAACATTTATTGTTGATATGTATTTAGGAAATGAATGAATAAATAACGGTTTTTTACATTAATTCACAAAGATCAATTTCTAATCTACAGGAAAACTAGTGATTAAGGGATTTAAATTTAATTATATGCCATGGAACAAAATAATGATATGTTGATTTTTGAAAAAGGAATCAGTTAAACTTTTTTTTATTATCCATGTAGCAATGTATAAATTTAATATTACTATGCCAATTTAACTAATAAGATTTTGTAAATGGTTAGTTAAAAAAACAATTCTACTAGCCAAATTGACTAGTAGTAATTCTGAATCGCAACAGTTTAACGTGATGTACAGACTCATAGCATTTGGATTTTGCTATTTAATATATGTGTTTATTTCTTCTGTATTTATATTCTCACTTTTAATTAATTTCTCATTTTAACTCTTAATATATATTTTAAGTTTTACATTATAAAATGTCAAAGAAAAATGATCTAAATTTTACAGAAAGTTATAATTTAGCGAATAATGTTGTGTTTTTCTAAGTTTAAATTATCTTTATATTTTCCATTTGTTTCATTTTCATAATTTGCACACATTTTTGTAAACAATTTTACTATTTCTCTTTTTGACCTATCATTTCATTGATTTATATAAATGTTGTGCAATTAATTGTTTAGAAATCTTATACCTCATTTTATTTGAATTCATTTACATTAATTTTTAAAACTTTTATTTAATAATCTGTTCCCGAGTACAGAATTTATTAATACATGTAATTTGTACATATTACCTCTAAATAAAAACTGAAATACACTCTGTATTTTTATGAATAAAACATTACGTTACTTTGGCCCCCAACCTGATACTTTCTAATTGTTGGCCCTTCACCCAAAAAAGTTTGTGCATCCCTGATACTGTACCTGTACCTAGGGCCGGCCCTATCAATGTGCAAAGTGTGCAAAATACAAGGGCGCCAGCATCTTGGGGGCACCTCAGCTTCAGAGCAAAAAAAAAACAATAATCCCTGTTCCACACAATGAATTCAACAATTCTAGTTGTCTTAACATCGGCAGACCCAATGATAGCGACTCCTCCCAGATGCTCCATCTTTCAAGTGAAAGAACTTAGCATCAAAATTCACTTGTGGCGTTGGTAGTACACCCTCTGTGGTGCTTGATAGAGATGGTTAGTTGGTACCAATCCCTGTGAAACGCACTAGGTCTGCAATTACCAGAAGCCAACAGCAGCCGATTAGAAAGAAAAAAAATAAGCTATTTGTTTCATGTATGTAATTATTAAAGTTTTTAAAATAATTGAAAACGCAATAAAATTATACACAATTGAATTTATGGTATATTAGTTTGTTTGATGAAAGAGGGAAAAGGGTGACGATTTTTATAAAGTCCAAGGGCGCCGAATACTGTCGAGCCGGCCCTGCCTATACCACCTATGCACATAATATCATATTAGATATGTTTTCACATTAAAGTCTAGATTCATGGATTTTTAAGTAATGTCTTTCTTGCTAAGTACAAGGGTCAAAAAACATTTTCAGGATAGAAATTATAAATTTGCGAAACATTAGTAAGATTCCATGTCTTTTCCACATGTTGCTCTCCTTTTTTGGAAGAAAGGTTATTATTTTATACGCTCAGTGGTCAAAATTCGACCGTAATTCATTAAATTTTTAAGGTAGAATGTTATTGAGCTTTTTATTTTATTTTATTTTATTTTTGTCAAAGTATACCTATATAATCTTTCCATATAATAGTTTTCTTAAATTTTTCTCAATTCCATCAGCTGCGAGTGTGTACAAATGCGTCATTATGCATTAATTATTTTAACAGTTCTTCGAAAAATATGTACGATATGAAAAATGAGGGTTTACTTTAGTTAGGTTTTTTTAGCATTAAGAAATTTTTATTGCTCTATTTCATACCATTGTTAGCAAAGAATCTCAGTAAACTTTTAGGACAGAAATTTCTCTCAAAGTTCTTTCCTTTGAAAAACAAAATTATTAAGCGAAGTGTTTATTTATGCAATTGCAAATTTTAATTACCCCTGCATATACGCTCAAAAAGCTCTTCTTAACCCTCAGAGTAGAAGTTTTAATAGCTTTAACTAAAAGTTTTATTCCTTGCATATTAATTTTTCATTCAATAACATAAATATAGCAGAAAAAACCCACAAAATCATTATTCTCTTGTTACCATTTTGATGATCATGTTTGTTATGTTCAAAAACATTCCGTTCAATAATGTTCCCATTTTTTTTACAGGTCAACTGCTCGTAAAAATTTACCAAAGAAAATGCCAGAGCCGGCCATGGACCTGAGCAGCTCACAGACAAACTTTTACTATGGAGCACCGGCTCCTTATGCGGAGAGCATTGCTCCCTCACACCACAGCACTTACGCTCACTACTATGATGATGACGATGATGGTTGGGAGATGCCAAACTTTTACAATGAAACGTACATGAAAGGTAATCCATAAATTGGAATGTATTTTTAATTTTCTTGTGATACAGGACAAAATCCCATGTTTGCAGTCCCAAAGTCCATTAGACCCATGACACTATTCTGCTTATTGCTCCCTGGGTTGATTATGAATTTCTATTTATAAATTTAATTTATGGTAGAACTATGGAGCCATTAAACACAGACATTTTTTTCATATACAGTAAAACCTCTCAATAAGGGACACTAAGGGGACTGTAAATTTTGTCCCTTAAATAGAGGCGTCCCTTCTTCAGAGGTTCATAAATTGATGCATACACATATAGTGTATTGACTAAGTTTAACTTTTTAATGGTAAACATGTGTTACCATTTAAGCTTAAATACTGAAAATGGCTCATGCATACAAAATATAAGTTAAAATTATTGAAATTTAAAATTTTTTCATTGAAAAACTGAAATTTTAGCATAAACATCGTATTGGCAGAGTTTTGGAGCTTACAGAAATGTATCTGAAGTAATCTGTTAGATGGGTTTGTTTCAAAGTACGTAATTCGGGCAATACTGTAGAAATTACGTTCAGTGTGCATTTTACAATTCTTGCATAAAAAAGCTTGTCGGTACTGTCTGTCCTTGCTGAACACACATGTATTCCACAGAGGCGTAGCTAGGTGGGGGCAAAGAGGGACAGCTGTCCCCTGGCGCAGCGTCAAGGGGCGCCAAATTAATGTTAATTAATTATTTTTTTAAATGCGAAAAGTAAATTATTTGAACTGAAGAGGTGTGAATATGTTCGACAAAAAAGTGGGAGCATCGCGAATCATATCGGGAATGACCAATGTAGCACAGGAGTGCGTGGGAAATCAGACAAATAATTTTGTGAAGCCTAAGTGGCCCATAATTCCTTTAGAAGTGAATGGTCGCTAATAAAAATGAAGGTTAAAAGGGCTGCATTTTTTATAGCTATTTATCATTTAGGAAGCATAAAAGTTTTTAAAATTCCGTTTAAAGGCGCCCCCAGGGATACAGAGGGGCGCAAAATCTTCAGTTGTCCCCGGGCGCTGAAAACCCTAGCTACGCCTCTGGTATTCCATTGTACAAAAGAGGAAAAAAGGCTTTACAATTAGGTTTTGTCAAGTACTTTAAAATACACTTGTTTCTTTGTTCATGCTTCTAGAACTCATACCAACTTTCAGAAGTTAATTTTTAGAGAAAAAAAAGAAGGAACTTTAGCTTCTAGTAAATTTTCTTATCTATGTAACTTGAATTTTGGAAAATTTTCTCCAAGAATGTCCCTTAAATAGAGTGTCCCTTATTCAGAGGTAAATACATTGCAGTCCCTATTCAAAGGGACTGGGGCCAGAAAAAATGTCCCTTAATTAGAGGTGTCCCTTTTTTGGAGGAGTCCCTTAAAGGAGGTACCACTGTACTTTATGATATCAAGTTGTTTATTATATTCTGTATAGTTTATTGTTGTAGCTCCATCGCCAATTATCCTTTTCATTTATAGCACTAGGAATACTTTACAGTAATTTTCTTTCAAAAAAATGAAGTTTAGTTATTGTCCTAGTTAAGTAACTTAGTTAATAATTCAAATTTTTCTAAAATATTTCAAAGTTCTTTTGAAAGATTACAATCAGTTTTAAATACTTTTCAAGCTCTTTAACAGGGAAAATAAAATTCAAGAACTGTGAGAAATCTGTATTATTTAACATTTTGTAAATGTTTATTCGTTAAGTTAAATATTGTGACCATACTAATCTTATATCAAATAAAGTCTATTTTAAAGTTTTCTTCGCAGATAACTTTCTCTTTTTTTGTAATTTTCTAAATGTATGTGCCATTCCTAACCAATTAAAATGTTCAACCCGGGTGCCTGAAAAATTCTGATTTCCAGAATAGCAGTTACTAGGTGCATGCTTTATTTTAAAAGTCCCATACTGCATTAATAAAGTTTATTTTTTTAAAGCACTAAATACGTATAATCATTAAATTTCCTTACATGTTATTAAAGTATTTAAAAGAAAAAAACAGCAAATCATGAAAACTCAGTTTCCCGACTTTTTATTTATTCATCTGAAGTAAAAGAAATTTTCAATGGCACTTTTTAATATAGCTTTATTAACTACATTTTGATTCATTTAAATTTACAGATAGTTTACACCATGGGAAAGGAAACAGTTTAGCAAGAAGTAATGCATCTATTTATGGAAACAAAGAGGATTTATATGACAGATTAAGAAGGCATCAATACCAAGGCAAAAAAGGTATGTAGTTTTTCATGATATGCATCGCAAACTATAAAATTGGCATTTGATTCTCAGTGAAAAATTTAAAATTTTAATCTCACACAACATTTTTGGAAAAAATATGCAACACAAAATAAAATGAAATAAAAATCATATAATTATTTGAAAATCCCTTCCTTCTTTAAACACAATACATGTGTGAGTGTATATATATATACATTTGTATAAGCCCCTACAAAAAAAACCAAGTGAACTAAATGAAAGTTTTGTATTATTAATACCAGAAGACATTATTTCCCCTGAAACATAGTTGTAAGTTTTTTTAGAGTACCAAAAATGTTGCTAGTTCTCAAGGTAGAAAGAAAGGCAATTAATGTTCTTAAAAGAAATCTTAAAATTAATATAAATTTTTAAAAAATTCGTAAAACCAATTTTTCTCAATTTTTGAAACAGGTTCTCTAAAATTTTCGGGGAATTTCAAATTAGAATCACCCATAGGCATATCATTTGAATATTCAAATCTGCAATGGAAAATACCAAACACTTGTTCTTCATTCATTTTTCTATAAATATTTTTATATTATCTAGAAAATCTTTTCAAAACTTTTCACATGTAGCATATATACATTTTATACGTTTTTATTCAGATTATTCCTCTAATTCTTTCATGTCATAAACATTTTCTTAACTTACATCTTATAACTTTAAGTTCTTTTTTTTATACATCAAATATCATCAGCATTTTGTAGTTGCTTTGTGCTGAATTCCTTCATTACTTTATAAAATGTTTTAAATTACACAATAAGTTGTTGCTAAAATTATAACAACAATCAGACCATTTAAGAATTAAAAACACCTTTTTTAAAGCAGATTACGAATAAGAAATATAAAATAACAAAAATCTGATAAGTTTAGTCGAAGTAAATCAATATACTAATATGATGTTTTTGTTTTAAATGATTATCTTTTAAACAAAAGCCATTTATAACTTTTGATGCTTTTATATCACAATCCTCTTTTGTTCCTTACAGACAGTGACAGTGAAGACCAGGGTTAAAAATGTGCACTAATTTATTTAAATTGCATTTTAACATGACAACGAAACATTTCTGCAGGAAATCCTTCTACAAATCATGTGGAAAAAGAACAATTTTTTATGTATAATGCTGAGTATTTTTATATTTATTCTTTCGATCCAATAGTTTGTTTTCAATGTGGTTGGACTTTCTACGTGTATCAAAATGCCACTTGTGTAACAAGAGATGACTGATGCACTGAATCTATGCCGATTATAATTAAATAGGAGATGGATTTTCTCAAAGAATGTCAGATAAAACAGAATATTTGAATATAATATTATATTCCAATCCAATATTACTTCCCTAATCTATACCTGCCAACAATCCTAATAAAAAAAACAGTAGATGATCGGCAAAACCTCATTTTCACTCTTTTAAAGGAAATTAGAGATGAAGATTCCTTATGTGATATGCCTTAAGATGACAAACAAAAACATCACTTTTATGGTTAAAATTGTTTGTATAATGTCTAAGGCCCTTATTTTCTTGAGTAAATCTATTTGTCAAAGAAATTTGCCAACTAGAAAAAGAATGTTTGTGAAATTACTTTTTTACTTCCCCAAAAGTCCCTTTAATATAGCGATTTTACCAAACTTTTTTATGAACCGGGAGATTTTTAATACAGAACAATGAAATAGGGCTTTGTATTAAAGGAAAAAGAAATCCAGTAGAGTTGGCAGATATGCCATTCTATATTTAACTATAATTTCTCCAAAATAACGAACATAAAAATTGCAATCCCAGTCATGTCTTGGCACAAAACAAAAATATAAATTTATGTATTAGATTGTATCAAACCAATATGCCTTCTAACTTTTTGTTAAACAAGAAGTGGAAAATGCCCAATAAATGGCTCCCTTTTAATTATAATCAGCTGCATTCTAAATAGACAATTGATGCTCATTTTAAACTTGCAACCGATATAAAAAAAACTTACAAGAATTGTTCAATGTCTATTCTATGTGTATAAAGTACAGGGTATTAATTAAAATATAACCTATAAGCAAAGATGAAAATTATTTGTAAGCTAATTAATGCATGAAAAAAACTGGTATTATAAAATCAATATTTTTCAATAGTTAAGTAATTCTACGATTGTGAATAGGTTGTTTCATGGTTGGCATTTTCTATTACATTATTTTAGGAGATGATCACACCCTTCAAAATTAACCATCCATGAAACTAATTTTATTGGTCTAGTTGAATGTTTGTATTGTTCCTGAATATACTTGCGCTTGTAGAATCATTTTAAAAAATTACTCAAGGTTAATATACAAATGCATCTCTCAATCTATAAAAACATGGAATGGACAATCTTATCAAATCAAATGGTTCAATCACAAAAATTATAACGTCTTGCAAAGTATTAAGCATTTTTCATATTTGATCTAATTTTACAAAACACTATTATGTTTAAACTGGTAAGGAAAGACATGAAAGTTTCGTTAAAATGCTCCTTTAACAACCGGCTCTACATGTTCATCCAATCCAATGATTTGCATTTTTTAATCAGCACTGTACATATGCTTTCACTGATCATCATCATATCATTTTTATTTAAATTTAAAAAGTTGATTTATATTGTATATGTTTAGGAGTTTATAATTTATTAAAATGGAAGGGGAAAATGATAATTGTATATTATGACTGTAGATTTATAGTAAGTCATCACATTTTCCCCTAATTCACTAAAAATGCTTTGTTTTGACGCATGATGTGTAAAAATTCTGGTGGGTGCTTTCCTAATAATTACTTGCCCTGAGAATTTTGTGTTGATAATCAAACTTTTTATTTTTGACTGATAATCTAGTTTAACTTGTAAAACATGGTGTTAAAAATTAAATTTGTAACAAAATAAATGGGCTGCATTGTGATGGGAAGGTAATTAGGCTTTCCTTAGGGCACAGTAATTAATGGGGAAGCTTCCCTTTCTGCTGGAGAATAATACGGTTATACTAATGAAGCTAGTCAATTTTAGAAGCTTCTGATTTTTATTGAAATGTGTTCTACATGAAAAATGTGGTGAATAGAAATGCTTTTTAATGTATGTTCCAATTTTTTTGCATCGTGTGAATGTGCAAAAATGTTTTACATCTTTATGATTTGAACTAATATGAAATTTGAAGCTGAAAAACTTCAACTATCCATATAGATAATTACATGTACTATATGTGTGTAGTTTATTACGCAGCCTTTGATGTCAGCAGTTCAAAGAGATCCTTTGTAAAAGGCAGAGGCATAGCTAGGTGGGGGCAAGGAGGGACAGTTGTCCCCTGGCGCAGCGTCAAGGGGCGCCAAATTAATGTTAATTAATTATTTTTTTAAATGCGAAAAGTAAATTATTTGAACTGAAGAGGTGTGAATGTGTTCGACAAAAAAGTGGGAGTACCGCAAACCATATCGGGAATGACCAATGTAGAACGAGTGCATGGGGAATCAGACAAATAATTTTGCGAAGCCAGTGTCCCATTTTTCGTTTAGAAGTGAATGGTCGCTAATAAAAATGAAAGTTAAAAGGGCTCCTTTTTAGAGCTACTTATCATTTAGGAAGCATGAAAGCTTTTTTAATTCCCTTTAGGGGCGCCCCCCAGGCCTCCAGGGGGGAGCAAAATCTTAAGTTGTCCCTGGGCGCTGATAACCCTAGCTACGCCTCTGGTAAAAGGTATAGCAGATGAAACGTTTTTGCATTATTTGCAAAGGAAATTTGATTTTATTTTGGAAACTAGGATTAATATATCAACTGTGTTTGTATATGTTGCTTGTTTAATATATGTAAGGATACAGAAATCTGCGTATTTAAATGTCCAGCACTAGGTGACAGGGCTAAGGAGATTTCCACTTTAACGTGACGGTTGGCATTGCCATTTCTTCTTTCAGAAATTGAAGGAGAAATGGCAACGCCAACCACTACATAAAACCAGAAATCTCAGTGGCCCCTTCACTTAGTGCTGAAAATTTAAACACATTGTTTTCCCTGTAGCCCTCACCAACGTTTTAAAATCTTTGTTATGATCTATTTGTGAAAATGAATTGAGAGGGAAAAAAAAAGCAGCACAATACTAGAGCTTTAAATGCCACATAAGTACCCAGATGACAACTTTATTAGTAATGTATCACAATGTACAGAATAAACTTTTACACATCATATATGTACATTTCTTTTATTGTATTAGAGTTCATGTACAAACACAGACTGTCCTGTAAGATGGAGAGGGGAAAAAATGAAATGATGAAAGTTTAAAGCTATGTCTATTTAGAGCTTTCTGAGGTCTACAGCTGCAAAGACTTTAATCTAAATCTGGAACTCTTGATTTTACCTTTATCCCAGCATGGAATTTAGAATCCCTCATTCGGTCTAGTGCACTTTCAAAGTCTGCCATGTTTATGGGACGCAGAGCATCGTGGTAAACTTCTGCATCAGATGGACTGAAATACAAAAATATATCACATTAGGTTTTAAAAAAAAATCCTTATTTAGGGTCACCTGACCTGTAAAGGAACTCTTAACCACAACATACATAAAAGCATCTTTACTATATAGTCTGTGTAATTAGAATAGGCGCATTGAGGTCGCGTTTCCTCTTTTGTCACCATGGTAACTGCGAAAAAGATAACAGAGCCAGACTTTTTTTTTTTTTTTTGGCACTGCACTTGCGGCAATTGCATTACTACACCTCCGATTCAAAATACAGTAAAACCCTGTTATACCACGGAATCGGATATACTGCGGTGACTGTCATGTCCCCCAACGTTTAAACCACCCTTTATCATTGCCATTTAAAGTTAATTCCTTATTTACCATTGAAATAAAGCCAGCCGAAGCACACAAATATTCTAGCCAAAGAGCTCCTATCCCTCCACTATACTCACTAAAACAGGTAAAGCCTTATTGTGATAGGCGTGATGTACACCTTTTTTTCACGCTTTTTCTGTCTTTCAACCTAGAACATATAGCTTGATTTCAAAATTGGGTGCAATTGTCCTGACTTGTTTCTCTTGAGGGCGGATATCAATCTGTCAGGGACTGTTCAGTCCAACGATTAACTATTCCATTCTCAGTAGTCAAATTATGCGTGTGTAACTTGTTTTATAGCGCTATCAACCTTTGTATTCCAGATTCTTTAGCATTCCTGAAAAGTAAGCATATTAATCAGTGAGAAATGCATTCCTCCCCTTCCAAATCCAATTTTTCCTTTCCCCCTTCACAATCCTTGTTGATAACAAAGCGATTTTTTTCCTCTGAACACAATTGGTTTATAACCTATCGCTCAATAGACTGATTGCGCAGCTGAGATTTGTGTGCTTCTTACACAGCAGTTGCAGTGAATAAAATGGCAGCAAAGAAGAAAAGAAAAAATTATGCTATAGGGGAAAGAAAAGTTGCGAGTAATGGATAAAGTTAAAAGTGATGTCACAAAAGCGAGTATTATTTCGTGAATATGGTTCTGCGGTATAGTTTCACTCTACCGCGGTTATGTTATAACGCGGTACCCACGTTTTAACGGGGTTTCTTACTGTATTAGAATAATTGAGAAACAGTAATAAGAAAATTTATTTTCCATATTAAGTAAATGCAATTAAATTTCTGATAAATTAAATCTGGAATGTTTAGATAAGATTTTAACATTTACAAAATATAAAAACACAATAAATTAGCTATACAATAGGAACAGCTTTCTGAAACACATCAAAATATTATAATAAGATTTAGATTGGTTCAAAAGTATTAGAATACTTTATCTGACGCAATCTATTTGTGTCATTGAGAAATAAACCTGATTTTAATCCGTCTATTATTATTATAACTAAAACAACAAACTTAGTTATGTTCGCCAAACCAAGTGGGAAAAATTCTTCTAGCACAGAAACCATGGCGACCAGAAGGGAGAAAGGTAGTTGTGTGAACTTGCATGCCGATTTTAATTACACAGACTATAATGTGGGAAAAAATTGGAGGAGTTAATTACTAAACCTACCAAAGCAACCAATTTTGACTCTAATCAAATTGTTTAATTCCAGGTTTCCACTTTTCTTGAACTTATAATTTGACTTTTTCTATTATAGTTACCTATGGAGCTGCATTTAGAATACATAGCTACTAAGTAGCTATAGAAAATGGAAACCTGGGATTTAATGATTTTGATTAAAGTCTCCAAAGTGGCTATTTAACTAGTCCAGTGATTCTCAAACACTGTGCCACAGTGCCATTTCTTGTGTGCTGCCTAATTTTAGAAATGTATACAGCAAAAATTATAACTCGTTTTTTTTATTATGACTAAAGTTTGTTTAAATTAAAGAAAAGTAGACTAAAAGAAAACTTTTCACAGTTAAATGCCATATTTTAAACTTTTTATCGTCTCTGTGACCTTTCATAAAGTGAAATATTTGCCCCACAATATGAGAGTAGCATTGTGATTTTTACGACCAAATATAAATGGAATCATTAAAAATCAAGCTAAATTTCTCATTAAAAGTATTCTTATTATTACCTTGTAATTAATCCCTTAATACGCATACTGTTGTTTTTTTAGTATATATTATACTATTTTACAATCAAAAGTTATTATGATAAACTATTTTACACAGTGTAATATAGGTAAGTAAACAACTTTCAAACTTATCCTTTTCTTTGGGTGCAGCCAAAATTTGAAAACATTAAAAGTGTGCCGCAACAAATAAAAAAAAAGGGTGAGAATCCCTGGAGTAGTCTGATAGGTTAACGTTCAAATGACACTGTATCAGGCTTATTTGGGTGTGCAGATAAAATTGGGACAACAAAAGTGGTAAATGGCCAGTCTATGAGCCCAGTAGCAGAATTTTCTGTATCAATCTGCAGCACAAGTTTCAGTACTCAAAATTTACCTAATGATGTGGAACCAAATTTACATCATAAAAAATAACAAACTATGCATTTTAAAATGGAATTAAATTGGAAGAAAAGGGTGATTATTTATGCTGGGGGAAAATACATAGTCATTTAAAAACCAGAAAACAATTCTGCAATTTAGTGGTCAACTTAAAGAGGGTGGAGATTTTTTTTATCACTTCTTACACTATGCATTTATTCATTTGTAACTAATTAAAATACAGCATCCTGTATTAACATTACTTTACATAGATTTTTTTTTTTCAGCTATCCAAAATATCATTAGAGTAATTTAACCTGAATGTCTTACAAATGTATCCTATACAACTTTACAAAAACTCAGTAAGGTAAAGAACTCGGTTAAAATTAAAACGAATATCTTATTAATTATGTAAGTTACTTATATGATAGTAAAGATTGCCTAAAAATACATCATTTTTCAAAATGACTACATCAGATAGAAGAAAAAAGAAGAAACTTAGTTAAATAAAAGAGTGCTCATAGTAGTTTGCCCATTTGGTTAACTTACAACAAGGTTTAGGCAAACTTTATATTGATGTTTCATCCAACCATACAATCATTACAGCATAAAAAATATCCTGGAGAAGTTATTTAAGTCTTTTTCATCTTTGCAAAAATAGATAAATTAATAAATATAGTTATTTTTAGGCGGTCAAATTACAAAGGACTCCCACCGTAATTTGGCGTACATAAGTGGTCAATATAGAGAGGTGGTTTATATTATCCACTTGTATTAGGAGGCCAAGCTACAAAGATTTCCCTACATTAAATAATATAGAGCTAATTCCGTTCCTGACAAAAGTGGCCAACTTACAAAAGCGATCAACTGCACAGGTTTTACTGTAATTGAATCTTTAGTTTGGTGTATTTAAAGGGAAAAAATACCTTCATAGTATTTTAGCGATTTGCTTGCGAGAAAACAAAAGGAAGAGGTTTGAAAAAATAAAACAATTTTTAAATAGTAAGCTGAAAATACAAAAGGATGGTAGTGCCCTGGAAATTAATTCTGAAAGGTTTCACATTATAATAAATAGCTGCTGCAAATAAAATATTTAAAGTAAATGATTTTCCAATTGTATCCTTACTGCCAAAAATAGCAGATTACTCAATATTCATGGAATAGGAGAAATAAAATTGGTGGGGGGGGGGGGCATATGTTGTTAGGTTATCCCACCTTGGTAACTATGATAAAAACTGGTATTTCTACTGTCCTGAAATACATTCCATTGTTTACCAATTGGCAAAAACTTAAAATGTGACTGCATGGATAAAATCAATGGAATGCTGAGCAAAAAAATAAAATGCATATTTTATTTACTTGCTTTTGTTTTCAAAGCATCCTCAGTAACTAAATTCTTTATAAAATGTTAAAAATCACTCGGGGAAAGTTTGCTTCAATTTTTTAAAAAGGATATTGAGTTTCTTATTTATTTCCTTCCAGAACTTTATTCGTAGATTTTTTAAAAATTAAACTTTAAACGCAATATTGAAAATAAAGAAACATTCAGTGCAGTCAAGTTGCATTAAGCTAGCAAAATAATAAATGAGTACTTATTGCATATTAATCTTTTTTTTTTGGATTAAATACGCACACTAAATGATCACTATGTGATTGCCAATCACATTACCCATGAAATATGATTGGCATATAAATAATGATCATTTTTCATAATTCATGCAATTTTTCAATAAAAGAAAAGGGTGGCGGGACGGATGCTGTTACGTCGAAGTAGAAGTACTTCAAGTTTAAGCTTTTGACTGCAACAAACTTAACACAAAGGAACAAAATACCAAAAATATATAAGGGTTTGTAGATCACTCACCCGTCTGATTGTGCCTCCAATCTCATTTCTTCTTTGCAGTAATCTCGTACCCTATACAGAGCTGCGTTGCGGCACAATTCTCGGAGATCGCTCCCCGAGAAGTCGCCTGTCATCTGGGCTATTTTACTGATGTCCACATCCTCTGAAATCTGTAATTCAGTTGATTTAGCAAAATAAAAGTAATTCAGTAGGAAAGAGAATTTAAAAAAAAACAAAAAAAAAAAAAACGTACCACTTCATTTTCCAAAACAAGCTTAATAATACCCATCCTTTGCTTCTGATTCTGAAAAACAATTGAAATTATTTACTTATTTATTATTATTATTTTACTTTTATTCATTCATTTTTTATTTATATTCATTTGACATAAGTAAAAATTTTAAATAAAATGAAATTGCACACTTTCACAAAATGCCAGAACTTTAAAAATGGACACTTCACAAAAATCCTTGTCTCTAAAAATAAACTCTTCACAAAATTTTTGAGTTAAAAAATGGAATTTTGTAATAATCACCGGAACTTTGAAGTAAAAAATATGTCTTAGCAGCACATACACATTACACACCTTAGCACATTAGCAAAGCACTACACACTAGCAAAGAAACATTAGCAAAGAAAAGTCAAAAGATCAAATAATCTAGAAGTTTTTGGAAGGTCCCTTTAGGCTTTGAATTTTGTAAAAAGTGTCTTATTTATTCTTACCTGGCGGACCCTTGAAAACAATTATGATACACATCCTGAATTAACTTTAAATTATGTCAACAATATTCCAACTTATTTCCAGTTCAAACCTTGCATTATACGAAGATGTTCCAGAATAAACCTAATGTAGATTTCAACACATTTTCAGCATTTACATTTGTTTTGCCAACCATATTTGCAATTTACATTTAAAGCATAATCAACCATCCGGTGGAGAGGAACATTTTGTAAGAAATTGCAACAGGAAATTCTCTTCCTTTCAGCTCAAAGATATTTTAAAGAATGAAATAAAATGTAAATCCTTGTACTACAAAATAAAACTTAAAAATCACCACAAAATTTTCAAAAAAAAAAAAAAAAAGGCAGACAAGTGTTTTGAGGTTACAAAGAATCCCTTTTTCAAAGTGTGAATTTCTAGACCAGTGCTTTCCAAAGTGGGTGTCGCGAGATTGTAAAACGAATGAAGAGCTTATGATAAAATAATATCAAGCATCCTTTTCTTGGTTGGGTGTAATCATAGATCACACAGTAACCCCGCGATCGATATGTTGATTTGTACAATTTGTGCATGTAACTTTCAGTTAGGACGCTAGATGTCTCTGTAACTGCCGCTGTACATTGGCGCTCTCTATAGGTTTCTTGTTTTAACTAGTTCTTCGAGAGGCGACATTGGGCTATTGTACATTTCCTTGTACCTTTTATTTTACCTGCTTTAAAGTGACATATATGCGCCATAAATTTTACGGAACTCATCTGCTATGGATAAATTTATTATCAGAAAGACATCTTTGGCATTTTAGGAAGCAACGGTCAAGTGGTGTGTCTGAAACTTCAGTAGTTACTGAACAACAATTAAATAGTGTGTCTCAAACCTCTGTTTATTCCTCGCCAATATGCAGTAGCAAGAACGAGAATGTATAAGGAAGAATACATAAAAATGGGATTTACGTGGTGTGGAGTTGAAGAATGTCCAATGCCGGAGTGTGATTTGTGAAGAGAAACTTTCCAATGCAAGCATGGCACCAAATAATTTGCTACGCCATATTTCAACGAACTACAAGCTAGTCAACAACATGCTAGTCTGCAAGGTAAGGATGTAAATATCCGTACCCCTACAGACAACGTAGCCATATTTCAACGAACTACAAGCTAGTCAACAACATGCTAGTCTGCATGGTAAGGATGTAAATATCCGTACCCCTACAGACAACGTAGCAACCTTAAGAGATAAAGTTGAGGTATGGTTGAGAAAAACAAAACAATTTCGACATGTTTCCATTAATGTCTAAATGTGCAGTTAGTAATGAAATACAACCATTGATTCATGGCCATTTACTGCAATTGAAAGATAGGTTGGATGGATATTTTCCAACATTAGATATAAACCAGTATGACTGGATAAGAAACCCTTTTGCGCTTTCCAGCACTTGAGAACTTCAACTTGCTGAAGAGGAGGAACTGGCAGACCTGAAGAACAACCGCACTTTAAAACTTACGTTCCAGGAATCAGATATGTGCAACTTCTGGAATTCTATTCGGCACGATTATCCTCACCTAAGTAGAAGGGCACTCTTCATTTCGCTGCAGTTTTCTACAACATATTCGTGTGAAAGGGCATTTTCTGTTATGACTAATACGAAAACAGTTAAACGTAGTAGTTTAAGAAAGTTCCATGAAGAAATGCGTGAGAATTTGTCTTACATCCGACCCAATATAGTAAGACAGATTTGTAATGGGCGTCAAGCCCATGTGAGCCGTTGAATTCTTGATAGTATTGGAACATTTTGTATCTGTGAAAAAAGTGTTTAATGTATTAATTATACTGCACTTCCAATTCGCATATGAAATAATTCTTGCTTTAAAATACCATTTGTTATGATAACATCAAATCTGTTTTATTAGTATCAGCGGAAGGGGGTCTCGTTAAATTGCATGTACTGGAAGGGTGTCGCCATCAGGGAAAGTTTGGAAAGCTCTGTTCTAGACCAATGAGAATAAAGGAAGCACTAGAAAGGAACCAATAAGGATTTTGGTATATTGGAATTTTTTTCAAAAAAGGTTGGAACTTTAGAATTGGTTACAAACCATGATCAGTTTAAGGGGAATAGGGAATACAGTTGAACCTGTCTATCTCGAATCTCACGGGAAGGGAAAAAAATTCAATATAAAGAAGTTTTGAGATACAGAGGTTTTGATAAAACTATTAAAATTTGCAATTGAAACAGAGACTGTTGTAGGTTAAAAATCTTCTGTATTACTTTTATTAAGAGCATTTTACTATAACATTATACTAACGTTTTTTAACGAATTTTATATTGGTATAAATAACATTGACAACAAAAAAAAAAGTCTTCGGCATAGCTTTTCGCAAGTGTTTCAAAAATCAAGACAAGTACTACTACTTTCTTTAGCAAGTACAAGAAAAAGTCTTTCCGTGTTTTTTGTTGTCTGGTTGTTTTGGACTCGTTTATATTTTTGAGAGTAGCGATCGCTGTAAATCCACCTTGACTGAAATTTTGCTGAAATTCGAGGAAAGTTTTTAATGTTTCAATAGCCTTCTCTGCTTCCTTTTACAGTGATTTTCGTGACATTATTTTCCGCAACCTTCTCCTCCTTTTCCGAATCACCTTTTACGTTCTTTACGATTTTCGCATCATTTTTGTTTGCTCGGCTTCGAATTCGAAAATGGCAGCAAAACCAGAATTCGAGATATAGAGGTTTTGGGGGGAAAAAATTCTAGATAAACATGAAAAATACATTCAATTTAGGGTATACATGCAGGGAAATTATAAAATTTCGAGATAGGGAGGTTTTCGAGACAGACAGGTTCGAGATAAACAGGCTCGACTGTATTACTACCAGTTACAAAAATAAAAAATAAAAAATGAGGGAAGAGGATTTTTATCTGCATAAAAAAATTATTTAACAAATGATATTTTAAAGTTTTCAGAAAAATAGCATAAAATTACCTAATTACAACAAATCACTCTCACCGCAAAATATCGTTTTCAATAGCATCAGCTTCAGTTATGACTAACTTCTCTCATTCCATAAAACTTTACCTTCATTTTCAAAACCCTTCAAAACGCCACTCTTCTTAAAACTTTTTGAAATAATATCAAAATATGCTACTCAAATTCCGTTCCGTAGAGCACAATTACACATTAGCGCCAAGGACAGACATCTTACTCGGATAATGGTATCTGTCCCGAGTAAAATCGGTGGCAACTAGCTGTGAATGCATTTTGGGTGTAATCTAACATAGCACAGTTAAACGTGACGACTGAAAAGCAAGAGCAAAAGTCTACTCACGGGCAACCCAATATGGAACATGGAAGGCATTCTCCTGAGAATCGCCCTGTCCACATCCTGTGGCCTGTTGGTAGCCCCCATTACTATCACTTGGCACTCGGCATCAGTGAACAGGCCATCCCACAGGCTCATGAACTGAGCTTTCATCATGGCAGTCGCCTCGTGGTCAAATGAATCTCTTGATCTCAGAAAGGAATCTGAAAAGGAAACGGGCCAATTAAGAAGGGACGAGAAATAAAATTTAGTAACATTGTTCGCGATTGAACATTCAATGGCCACTACTTTATAACATTTTGCCATTGAAATAGTAATTTAGATGTATTCTATCGGAAAATGAAAATCGTTCTGGCAAAATACTGTCGTTTAACTTGGGCAGTTAAAATTAAACTGTTTAATCTTAATGTTAAATGGTATTATAACATTTCAAATATCTTTTTTCAATTTACAAATCAAAAGAATTTGTTCACAGTAGAATTAAATAATATTTCATTTCTTTGACTGATACATATATATATATAGAGAGAGAGATAGCAGGAAAGAAAAAAACCTAAAACAAAGGAGTTAAAAAATTCTTGCTCAAAAAAATCTTATTTATGTTCAAAACGAAGCAGACAGCAATTTAAAGTTCATTTCTTTCCTTTTTTTTTTAGGGGGAGGGGGAATCAATAGCATTAGATTTTTTTTTTTAAATAATTTGTATGAGTTTCAACCATTTAATAAACAATTTAAATAATTTAAATAACTTACAACCACTTAATAAACAGTTTAAATAATTTTAATGAGTTCAAATCATGTAATAAACGATTTGAATGTGGTTTTTACTTCAATCTGGATGTAAAAGGTTGTAAAAGTTTTTTTAACGGTAACGATGCAAAACAATTTTTCAAAACATTTTAAATGTAATTTTATTAATTGTTTTATGAAGATATTTATCTAAACACCTCAAAGCAATAAAGCTAATAAATATAGTATGAGACTTTTTTTTAAATGTAAAACTTGGATGATTGGTGACCAGTAGAAGAGATTCACATTTGACTACAGTAAATACAGCTAAAAAAACTACTTTCTGTCAAAAATATTTTGCATTTTTGAACAAAAATGCAAAAGAAAATATTACAGGGGAACTTACATTTAGGATAGAAAATATACAGGGTTCATACTCCACTTGGAAATTGCTTTTGATAAAGTCATGAAATAGTCAGGGGAAAACGTAAATTTTTGACAAAACCTGGAAAAGTCGGGGATTTTTACCCTTACCAGGGACCCCTTGGAGGGAACCTACGCCCGTTGTAATGCCAGATCCTCAATTAACTCACCTTTCTTTTCCTATATAGGTTTCCTCTTTATATAATGGTGTTTATTATATTGTCATGGCATAAAAGTGCCTACCACAGTATTTCTTTAAATATTTGTTTTCATGTGTTATTATAGAGTTAAAAAGCTGATTTGTGCCCACTGGGATCATCCTAGCTTTTATTTTATTTTTCCTCTATATTTTACAGTGTTTTAAATTAGCTTTCTAAAATTTAAATTAAAAAAAGAATAGAAAAAGATGGATGCAAATATAAAAGCTAATAAAATAAATGAACTTTGTGCACAGTAAAACTGAAGAACAATTATTCATGTAAAGAAAGCACAAATGAGCATTAACCCATTAACCGCCAAAAGTCGAAATCGTTATTTGTTTTCGATACAATTAGCAAAAGTTGTTATTTAGGCCACATACAATAGTAATATGCTGCAAAAACAAGAAAATTGTAACTATCTTTAGAAATATGGGGTGTTGCGTTGACGCAACGTCGGCGGAAAAGGAGTACGGATGCGAAGAATTCTCGTCAGAAACTATGCTGCTATTTCAATGTGTTTTAAAAATTGGAAAATTTTATGAGCACTATTATACTTTTAAAACATGCATTACACCTTATAGGGTACTAAAATTTATTAAACGCAGCGGGTATTATAAGGGGGCACTTGAGGAATTATACATTTGAGAAAATAATCAGTAACTATTTTCCATACATGATATGCTTCACTGCAGTCATGCTGTAAAGCAACATTACAAATACTGCAGCGATAAATTGTTTGGCTGTGGCAATGCTTGCAGTGTAGTCTTTTCTTGTCGGTTGAATTTACAATGAAATGTTTCCCAGTTGCTGGCTTTGGAAAACCGAGTTTACTGGGCCGTCCCATTGCTATTTTTTCCTGATTTACATCACTAGCAAAGGGGGGCCTGCAAAAGACAAAATGCAACCTCCCATTAAAAACCCCAGCAGTGCCTTCTTATTTCCTTCTTCAAATAATCTTGAAAGTTTCCAAGCCTTTGTCAATGGCAACATAGATAGAATTTGTAAATATTTACCACCGCCATTTTTTACCTCCACCTCGAATTCTGTAATTTGAAACCACTTTGTTACACAAATAAACACCCCCCGCCCCCCATTTTCAGGTTATATTGCCCAATGATATGTGGCTGGGGAACTAACACCTTCCTCTTTCGGATTTTGGAGTAGCGAGAAACATTTTCAATATTTCCAAAATCCTCCTCTTCATTAGCATCGCAACCGGAGTTTTCATCTAAAATCCGTGATAATGCTTCTTCTAATGTAAGATACAGTGATCTCTCACTTATGTGCGGTCTCGGGGGGCCCTCGGCAAAAACGCGCATAAATGAAAAGCGCGCCAAAGTGGAAAACCAAAAAAGGGAGCTAAGAGCAAACATCAGTTTAATGTAGACAATAATTGTTATGTAATATATTATGCATTAGTTGTAGTGAAAAATGGGAAAAGAGACGTCCATAGCGTCAAAGAAGCTAAGTTTTCTCGCCATTGTTCAACTGTGCTTGCATTCACACTCACCTTTTCCTTGGCAAGATCCATATCAACATTAACAGGGATGTTCAAGGCACGAGCTTCTTTAAACTATAGTAACAAAACTGTTCGAACTTTCCACCTTGAATCCAACTTCTTTATTGTCTCCCGATTTTTAAAAATGCCCCACAATGTCGATTCATGGCTTAGCTAAAGCTATTTTTGATGTGCTGGGATTTCCTTCGAATTTTTGGATAACCTCCATTTTAAACAAAAGGGACAAGTGCGTTCTATTTGCCATTTTAAAAAGCAACGTGCTGCTTACTGTACTCTTATTGGACGAAACACAAACGCAAGTTTTGCCGACGTTCGTCAATCTCAAGTACACCCGTAGCCCCACGTTTAATCCTCTGTTTACCTTAAGGGGAATGTTTTCTTGGAATCCTAACAACAGGGGAAAGAGGAGAGAACGAATTCCTAGAAACAAAACAAAAAAGGGTGAAATGCTTTTGTTAAGAAACACCTGACTTGAGGAAGTGATTTTGAGCTGAAAATTTTTTTTGACGCGCATAACTGAGAGCTGTCTTTTTTAGCTCCGCGCATAAATGAATAAGAGTTAACATTGGTTTCGTATTGATAGGAAATGTTATTTTTTTTAATTCTCATCACTTAATTCAAAAGTAAAAATTAAATTTGTTAACTTACTTCTTTATTTGGTTTAAGCCTTTAATATTGTGAGCAGTAAAAGTCAGCTAAGTTGCAACGTACCTCCCGACACTCAAACCTCTTTCAAACTGATTAGTTGGTTAAATCTGCCACTTGGGGACGTTGCCGGTTTTCCCCGATCGAGAATTTTCTCGAATGCACATCACGTGTCATCGACGCATGTGCGTACACGTGCTCAGCGATATACGCAAATCGACCTCCGGTATTTAAGCGTAGTGCTCGCTTGCTTCTCTCTTAATCCTTTTAGGACTTCCTTTACTACGTTCGCTCAGAGGGTGAGCGGGAAGTTGATGTTTTTACCCGGTGAGATGGAGCATATCACTTAAGATACTTTATTAGGGATAGTTGTTTCTTGAGTTGCATCGACTCTGTGTGAAATGCCAGATAGTTAAATTTTTTTTTCGTAAAATATAAAAATCTAGTCAACTTTATTTTTCACGAATGGCTTTAGGTGATATTTTTAATGTTGTATTGTGAAGTTATAGTGATATTTACATAAATAAATCTCTGCTATTCTTTTAAGAATTGTATTAGCTTCGAATTATTTCTTAGCAAAATAATGGGTCCTTTAGAAGGGATAATGGCCCATCACGTATATCGCTGGACGGGACCGTAGGAAAAACGCTAGTAATAAGAAGCACACAACACAAGTATTAATCATATATAAATTAAAAAATTGCTGATCCCTCCCTAAAATCTCTCCATTCATGAAAAATTACCAACATCTTGCTACGAGGTCATAAAAACATTGTCAGCAGTTTTGGTTTTGAGATACTACATCTACCAGGTTTTTCCCATACATAGTCTTTTTCGAGCATAAAAATAAAATAAAAGAAAATAGTAAGTGGAAGCATAATTTCTTGGAAAATGAAAGAATGGCAATAGAATCTCACCCCTGATCATTACACACAGAAACATATTATCATAAAATGAACAAATTTAGTACTAAAAAATTAAAAATAATGATTTTGGGGATCATTCATAAATGATGTCACGCTTCAAGGGGGGAGGGGGGTTCATGAAATTGTGACAAAGTGTGACAAGGGGAGGGGTAGACAAGAATTGTGACATTGTGCATTATGCAACATAGTGTGACATGTGACAAAGGGGGGGGGGAGGGTCAAATATATGGGAAAAACATTGACATCATTTATGAACGGCCACTTGTTTATTTTACTCACCAATTTCATCAATGAAAATAATACAGGGTTGTATCTTTACAGCCTAAAAAAAAACAAACAAATGATTACAATTTGAATTTTCTCGCGTAATGTCTCGAAAAGAATAAATATTTCAGCATACCAAAGTGAAAACTGCAGCAGCCAACTTTTGACTTTCACCATACCATTTATCAGTTAGTGCAGATACTTCCAAATTAATGAAGCGTGCACCTGAAAAGTTAAACACACACACAATAAGTTTTATAGCTCAATGATAATTTTAATCAAAAAAATCTAATAAACAGCATCTTACCAGCCTCCCTGGCAGTAGCTTTTGCAATCATAGTCTTCCCACAACCAGGAGGTCCATGCAAAAGGACACCTGGAAAATGAAAATTATTCTAAAACATGAAACTCAAATTTGAAAGTTGAAGACAAAAGTACTAAAACTCTATGTTGAATAGAAAATTAACTAATAAACTTACATTTTTTTAAATTTTGCAATAGAAAGAAAATTAACTTTTCTTATTTGGACAACTGTAAGAAAATCTTATGATATATTCTTTTTACTCATGAGAAAGAACGTTAACCTTTGTCATGGTTTTCTTATTTTTAATTATAGGTGAAAACTGGGAAATTTGGTTAGCAGTGAGTGGCAGATAAGACTCAGTTTTGTAGCCACTTTTTGGAATTGCTAATAAGAATTGAAAACTAACTCTAAAATCGTTTAGAAAATAAATAGGTTATTGAAATAAAACAAGAAATATGCAGATTTGATCTAGCACATGCTAAAATGTTTTAGAACTTTTAAAATGATTTAAATATATACAGGATGCTGAAGGATTGAAACTTGAAATACGGCATGAAATTTTCGGCAAAGCACGTGTTCGATATTGGCATGTTTACAAGGAAAAAACAAAAAAAAGTGATTTGCTTAACCCTTTCGGGACGGGCGCCTCAGTCAGCGAGTTGCAGCCACCAGCCGGGGTTCTACGAGAATACATTGTCACTTGCGGACGGGCCATTTGCGCTGCTAAGCCTAACTTTGAGAAAAAAATTCATAAAAAATTAATTTTTTATTCAATTGCTTCCAAATTTGGTACATTATAAGAAAAACTTGTTGCCAGCCATCAGGATTAATTTTAAAACTTCATCATAATATTTTCCATAAAAATTCTATAGAATAGATTTAGAACGATGAAATTTTCGACTTACCTCAAGTTATGTACGAAAATATCCACAAAAAAAAAAAATTCACAAGAATTTAGTTCACGCAGCATATAGATACAAATAAAATAATACAAAGTATTTTATTGCTATGCTTATATAGGTATGCATGCTGCAAGTTCTGTGTCTGATCGTATGTCAGTATCAGAGTCACTTTCACCTTCCAGTTTCTTTGAAATATCAAAACTATCATCACTATCTCAGAATGAATCATTCACTAAATGGGTGTATTTCTCTTTTTTTTAAATATAATTTTCTCTTTGCTGTTTTAATAATAAAGCATTTGCCAAATGATACCAGAAAATTTCCTCCGAGCGCTAGCCAAATCCGAATATAAATGAAGACAAGGAAGCAAGCCACTGAAATCTATGTATTGACAAAGAAAGAAATAAAAGTGCTTGGAATGATTCAAATCAATCCAGTTACAGCTCCAGTTTGTTTATTTTCATTACTCATTGCAGTCTTGCAGTCCCTGCTCTCTCATAAATCTTTCCCTCCAACCTGAACCAAGGAAAAAAGAATAAAAAAAAGCTATGGAAATGAAGGTCAACATTCTCCAGTCTCGACATATTACACCATAACAGTCATAGGGCCCCATCTACTATGAAAGAAAAATACTAATATTTCATTCCGTCTGAAATCCTGTATACGGTACACTAGTCCTCAAGACTCTATTAGAACAGCGAGACGTATTCGTCACACCCGGCTGTGAGGTGGCTCTTGCTGGCGGTTCGTATACATCACACCCGTCCCGAAAGGGTTAAAAAGATGATTTAAGTTTATTTAGAAAAATACTAAAATTGCATAGTGAAATCTTAAGCTACTTGCAGGTGTCGCACCAGAGGAAATTCGGATCCGCTTTTGAACCCTTCATAAAATTCTAATTAATCAAAATGGACCCTTCACAAAATTCCAATTAATCACAACAGACCCTTCAAAATATTCCAATGAATCAAAACGGACACTTCACAAATTTCCAATTAATCAAAATGAACCCTTCCAAAATTCCAATTAATCAAAATGGACCCTTCACAAAATTCCAATTAATCACAATGGACCCTTCACAATATTCAAATGAATCAAAACGGACACTTCACAAAATTCCAATTAATCAAAATGAACCCTTCCAAAACTCCAATTAATCAAGATGGACCCTTCCAAAATTCCAATTAATCAAAATGGATCCTTCACAATATTCAAATGAATCAAAACGGACACTTCACAAAATTTCAATTAATCAAAATGAACACTTCCAAAATTCCAATTAATCAAGATGAACCCTTCCAAAATTCCAATTAATCAAAATGGATCCTTCCAAAATTCCAAATAATCAAAATGGATCTTTCCAAAATTCCAATCAATCAAAACAGACACTTCACGAAATTCCAATCAATCAAACAGACCCTTGACAAAATTCTGAGCTACCAAATTGTACTCTTTACAGAATTATTTATTAAATAACCGGCAAAATGTAATTTTTTTCATTACTGTATGCTAAAATTTTGAATTTTCACAAAAATATTTTTAAACTTCACAAAAAACAGACCCTTTTAAAACTTCTGAATTTTGATCCCTGATAATTAAAACTAAGATCTCGCTTACCTTTGGGAGGCTGTATGAGCATGGAACCCGAGAAGAGTTCTCGTTTCTGTATGGGCAGGATAACTGTTTCCCGGATTTCTTGAATAATGTCTTCCAATCCAGCAATATCCACCCATGAAATATTTATGGTTGTAGGATCCACCAGCTGAGCAGCAATTGAGAGTTCATACTCACTTAACTAAAGGGAAGAAAATAATGCCAATTAAATAGCTTATTTTAAGAAAAGAACATATAAATTTAACATAGGGGTGATTGCGACACAAAGTACAAAACTCCGAAAATTTTTTATGCAAAAAGACAGTATCACTTTTTATGCACCATAAATTACACGAGAGCTTTTATACATATAGTTGGTTACAACGACATGTTCAAAATAACTTTTGAAATTAAAATGTATATTTTACTTATATACTTCTAACTAATAAGAAAAATTTAATTTCTTTATTTTTTGAAACGAATTTTTGTTATTTATAGTAAAACATAATGAATAGGAATTTCCCATTACTATATATTTTTTGTCAAATTTTTGCAGTGAAATACTTTTTCTAGTTAGAGTTATTATTTTTTTTCATTTATTTGTCAAATATCTGCAATTTTTAAAATAAAGGTTGAGAAAACACAGTCAACTCTCGGAAATACGAACTGCTTGGGACCAAGGGTTGTACGGATTTTAGAATTTTGCGGATTTCGGGTCATTGATCTGTGTACGCATTTTGCAAGGTTATAATGTTGCATTCACCTTTTTACTTATTAATTAAAAAATGTGTTGGTAAAGCACTAATTATACAGGCTTGAATATATAAAAAAAGATTGATAGTAAAGAAAGAAAATTTATAAAAATTAAATACAATATATATATATATAATATATATATGGGAAATTTAAATTAAATTTTATTTATGCAATTACTCTGTAAAGGTGCAGATTGGTATTCCCCATTCACCAACTGGCTACCAAAAAGTTTTAATGGTGCCCAAAAATTTTATTGCTGATAGCCACGTTGGAGACCAAAATTGTCTCCGTTAACTAGATCAAGAAGGAATAACATTTGTACCATAAAACCGATGCAAATGCAAAATTTACAGCAAAAAATAGCTTATTATTTTTGCTGAATACTATTTGAATTATGTACTAAAGAAAAAATAATAAGAAATATCGCAAACCGAAAACAGATGCAAAAAGATTGATGTTCAATTACAGCAAAACGCTAATATTGCGCATGACACGTGGCTATCAAAAAAAAAACATAAAAATAAGCAAACAATACATTGTTTTCAATGTATAAAATGTAGATGTGAGTTATAGTGAACATTTCAAGTTATAAAAAATGCTTTTAGCTTTGAAAATTTAAGAAATTTCTACTTTTTTACGAAGTTTTTAAAACTAAGTTTAGCTGTTTACATAGGCAATCGTACGTAGATTTTGGGTCTGCGGATTTGAGAGAGTTGACAGTAAGTCCAGCGCCGATTTCAGGAAAAGGACGTAAAAAATGTGTTAATATGCAAACAAAAAAATGAAGTTCGGAAAATGAGTTCAACTTTTTGCGATGTTTATAGGAAAAATACTAAATCCAAAAAAAAACCTTATATAATATTCAGAATTCAGCCAAATCACTATTCATTGCATTCCTAGTTGGGAGTATCTTTTTACTCCATTGTTGAGGATTTAACATTCCTAAATTTGTCATCGGCAGATTGTTTCCTAAAAATATATTAGTTTTTTTACGTTTGCAAAAATAACTTTTCTGGAAAACCAGATCGGGACAAAATGAACGCGGATTTCGGAAGGTGGTGGATTTCAGGTCGGCGGATTTGTGGTGCTCGACTGTATAACTACAAGAAATTTAGAAAAGCAAAACTTGATATTAACTCAGCATTAAAGCAACAATTAATAAAAACTATAATCGCAAAATTACTTTTTTTGAAAGCTGCACATTTCTGATCTAAACGTCAAGATTCACGGTCGCCACTCACCACGTGGCGACCTTGTTTGAAAAAGTGGCGATTGAAAAAATTAAGCGCGATCGCCACATTTAATTTTTTTAATTTTTAAAGTAAATCCTTCCTTTTCGAATACATCTAGAGAATTTACAACTCTTGCTTCTTTCATGCACACAAGCACAATAAAAACATCAATTCGGCATTCAAGTAACCGAATTTCGGCCCATGATCTTCATTTCACCTTTCACAAGAAAAAAATGGCGAAAACGTTTCCCGATTGTGCTGGGTATTTTTTAAATTCTTCTCTCTGCCATATAAATCTTTTAGATACAGTGGGAGACAATTAAATCTTGATTTTTTTTCTCATAGCCGCAACACTTGCATTTCAGACCAGCCATTTTCGCAAAAACTTATAAAACATAAGTGTCGCGCCATTTTGAAAATGGTGTGAAAGTTTGAAAAAAAAGTTTTGAAATGAATGAAAATAAAATGTACTGAACAAATTTAGAACTGGAAAGATACATTTTTTTATAGTTGTGTTCGAAAATGGTCTGTATTTATGATCGCTGTTTTTTGTAAAAGGTTCGTTTCTGTAATTGGGATTTTTGTTATATGTTGCTTCTATTATTAACAAAAATTTTACATTTAAATCTTTTGTACTGTATAACATTCAACACAAAAATCTATATCGCAAAAAATCATATTTCCTTAATTTACCATCGGCAACGAATCTAGTTTTTTCTTTTTCCAATTTGAAATCCATAAGATATTTTTTTTGTAAACTTAATAATTTTGACAAATTATTATGTTTTCTTCACTGAAAATAAGACACATAAGGAATTGCGGGGGAGGGGGGCATGCCCACTTCTCATAGATGGCCACCAAGTTAATCAAGTTCTTCCAAAATTTCTCAGTCTTTGCCTTTATTCCGATCTTAAAGATGTTCATTACATTTTATTTTCCTTCCTTTTAAAATGTCTTATTTCCAAAAACACAGTGTGAAATATTTCTCGATTTTTCTTTAAAAAACAAAAGCTGGGTTTTTTTTCAGCTATCGCTTTTTTTTTTGAAAAAATTCCGGATTTTAGGATTCCGAATTTGGGTTCCCATAGTGTACTGATACATCGTGATATATAAAAATATTGCGATATTATTTTGACGATATATCGCAGTATCAAAAAGTAGACATCGCCCAGTACTAACATGCTCTAAATTTAAAATAATATCACTTGATATTATATAAACCATACTCACTGTAACATTTTTGACACCAATCCTATTTAGAATTCTCTCTGCCTGTAACAAACAAAATAAAAATTTTATTTTTCTTTCGTTTATTAGATTTTAGATAAAACATAAAAAGGTGAACATTTTTAGTATGATGAGGCACAATATTAACACCAAACACAGACATCACTAAACTTTTTAACCAGGTAAACAACTATAAAACAAATCTGTGCTAATTCCATTTTAAGATAATTACCAACTTTCACTCCTGAATTAAACTGTAGCCAAACAAAAGAGAACCTTAAACGCTTTATATTGCAATTTTCCAATTTTGATAAACTATATGTGTTATTATATTCAACATCAAAATTCAACTTTGTTATAAAATACAGAAAATTTTTTGATGGTAATAAAATCTGTAAAAATAAGATAATACTCATTCTAAAAATATATAAATAAATTTCAGACTTTCCTTAAAAAAATATTCATTGGATAAATTTATCTTTCATTGCCAGAAAGTCCAAGTTTAATTATGATAATTAAGGAACTTACACATTACAAGCAGGCGTAACTCAGTTGGGGAAACAATGCTTTAACCTGTTTGCATAATTAGAGCAAGTAAGGCAAGAACAGCAGGCCACACATTAGAAATTTCTAAGTTAGGACATACAGTTAAACTTGCTTAATACGAAATGCCAAAAATTCAAATTTGTTTGTATTAGTCGCTATTTGTAACAACCGTGAATAAGTAAA
The DNA here is from genome assembly GCA_038502835.1 of Octonoba sinensis. Lineage (NCBI taxonomy): Eukaryota > Metazoa > Arthropoda > Arachnida > Araneae > Uloboridae > Octonoba > Octonoba sinensis. The sequence continues at coordinate 13,936,561 of CM076602.1, read as the reverse complement.
ATTGTGTAAAAAAAGTATTAGAAATGAATGTTTGTATTTTAAAAATAATAACTACTATTTATAATAAAAAGTAAAATAAATAGTGAAAACAAATGATTTATTTTTACTAAAATATACACTTCTAAATCTTACTAGTACATTAAGAAAAAGTGAACTTACGTTTTAAAATTTAACAATTTTGGAAAAAAATCTTAATGGTTAGATCATAGGTTCTCAACGTGGGCATTAGAGACTTTCAGGGACCTAGAGAAAACTAGGGGATGTTGAGACGACACGGAGGGGCGTGGGCAGATTAATTAAATAGTGTCTAAAATAAACTAAACACGCTGATTATATACTAACAAAAGTATTAGGTTTATGGTCGATTTTTCAACGATTTCTGATAGCATTCCCATCTTCATATTTAGCTGAACGTGGCTGTAGTGCTGTAGCAACATTGGTAACCAAAAAGAGAAATCGCCTCCATATTACGCTGAACGCGGCGACTTACGATTGTTTTTAAGTAAAATCGAGCCTGATATTATCAAACTCCTTCAAATGCATCAAATTAAACCTTCTCATTAGTTAAGTTGCGAATTCAATTTCTGAAAATTTTAATAAAAATACTTTTCAATATAATTAAGCGTGCATTCTGATTGCTCTCATTAAAATAGTCTTTCTTAAAAACAGAAATAGGATAGGGTCATATCCAATTTACGAATAAAATGTATAATATTACACATTTAAAAATATATTCGTGGGAATAGCTATTGCAAATTCGCAAGTAAAATGGGGGGGGAGGGGGGGGGGCTTTAGAAAAACAATATTCTCAAAGTGGGCGGTGGGCAAAAAAAAGGCTGAGAACCCATGGGTTAGATGATTTTTCGATACATTAAATTTTAGCATACACATATCTCTGTGCAAAACGCTTTGTGCCATTTGTATATTGTGATTTTCTGGACTCTAAAACTGATTTACAAAGTGAAATAACGTGCCTTATCAATGTTCTAGAAAAGGGAATAAAGGTAATAGAGAGACAGTGCGGTCATTTTCTTTGTGCGAACCCGTTTCTAGGACACCTGCTGAAGAACCCTTTCGAAGACGAATGATTCAAAGATAGAGGGTTTGAACCCCAAGCAGAAAGCCCGCATGTGCATGAGCTTTATTCTCTACCCAGAAAGATTCAACATATGATCCGAAATACGTACTTGGTGGTTTACAATGACTCAAAATAACCAACAATTTCTATTTAAAAAATATTAATTATATGAAATCGAGAAAATCTCTCGTGAATAGGTCAGAAATTTTGTCCAACTTATCTGAATCTTGTATTTTAGCCTTGGTAATATGCATGAGATATTTAGTGTCATCAACTAGTAAATCAAGTGAAAAAAATGCTCGTTTCATCTGTGATTTCGTATTAACCGTGTCCGTATTAAGAAAGTTCAACTATATTTGGCTTGGTTGTGAAAATATACATGACCGAAATTTATCAATTTTTCTTCAGAAAGACTGTTCTCTTTTTTTTGTGAATAGATGGGGGAGGGGGAGGAAGGAGAAATGTATTCCTAATGTAGCATGGATAGTATGAATAAATCTATCAGAAAATTGACATACAATTAATAATAACAAATTTAAGAATTAAAATGTATTAAAAATGCTGCTTTCTAAATGATGCATTTTAATTTCTTGATTTTTTTCGGTCGGAAAACGTTATAAATGCATAAGGGCCATTTCAGTATTTTCTAAAAATGTAGAGTCCGCAACATGAAATTTTTTTTGTTATAACTATGTGATTTACAGTTTAATTATCACAAAATTTTATTTTCAAATAATGTGCTCAACACATTATTTGAAAACAAAATTTGGTGATAATTAAACTGTAAATTACGTAGTTATAACAAAAAAAGTCATGTTGCGGACTCTACACGTTTGGACAAAATACTGTGAAATGGCCCATAATTTGTAATTGTCACATTTTAGCAAATTAAATATTAAAATCTTGATGCATCAAATCTTCAGCCCAGTAACTAAAGGAATTGAAAGTACTAATGAACTAAAAGTAATTTTAGTACTTACCCGTTTTTGTGCTTCAACTTTTTGTTTTCTTGTTGGGTCCAATGCTTTTACCATCCATTTAACACCAAAGTATGTAAGGGCACCAAACAATGTCAAACGAAAAACTAAACCAATAACTTCATTTCTAGTTATCTGAGAAGTAATTAATTTATCACCGGCCATCTTTGAGATAGAAATTTGTAAATAATTTAAAAGAAGAGCTAATTTGCTACCGGAAACTACGATTTGAAAAACTTGGCGACGTCTGCCCAGCGGCCATTCCTTAAGGCTGTGGCTATTGAACCGAACAGTCGGTAAAATAGCTCCACCGCTACTTAGCCGAACAGTGACAACAGCGCCACTTTAAAAGAACTAATCCGTGCATTTGCTCGGTTCAATAGCAGTTACATTATTGAACCGATTTCTTTGCTCGGTACAATAGTGGTTATGTTATTCAACCAATCTCAAACTGTCGCACATGAGTTTGGTGTTCGGTTCGGTAGCGGTAATGTTATTGAATCTTCGTGAATCCCAAATCGGAACATTATTGAACGAATTGATTATTGTTTGATAATTTCTTAAATTACGTTTGATAATTTAGTTTGAATTAATCTTTACTTTTTTTTTTCTTTCTTTTTTTTGCAGTATCCACAGTGCGCATTCCTTAATTTTGCTCAATAGATATATTCAAAAAATATTGTCAATAATAAAACTCAATTTCAGTTTAAACTGTCTCGTATGTGTTCAGAAGCATTAGCTTACCTAAAACATTTTTGCAGGGGGGAGGGCAAGCCCCCAGATCAGTTCCAACTTGCTATATATATAAATATAGAAATAGGGCACAAAAATAATTATTAATTCCGTAATTTATTTGTCTAATCGTACTCGACATTTATGTATCTACTACATACCAGTTTTATCCGTATACAAAACAAAGAATATAATTTGACCAGAAAATTTATTTGGGTGTAAAATTGCAGATTAAATTAATGTAAGGACAAAATTAATATAACAGAATAATTTTGGTATAAAGTGAGTTGGAAAGATGTTTGGAACAAAGATCCTTTTTTAAATTGATGGACTTGGAGTTATTTAAGTAGGAGCCCCCCCCCCCCCCCCCCCCCCCCGCCGCTTTCAAAGGGCTTTAAATTTGCCTTTTTGAAGGAAGGAAAAAGGTTTACATTTCCCGTATCAGGGCCGGCCGGAGGGAGGAGTGGTCGCCCTATTCTCCTGCGCAATCTAAAAAAAAACAGGCCAATTTATTCAAAAAATTCTAAGGTATTTTTATTTTCCCAAAAATTGTTAATCAAAATGTGCAGTTTTGAATTTGTTTCAAGAGGGGTAATCCCGGGCTCCTCATTTTGGCAATTAGGCGGGGAGGAGTCAATTGATCCCCCCCCCCCCCCCCACCTAAAGAAATGCACTGAATTTGTGTGTTTTTATGTATTTCGTTGCATTTTTACCTATAATATGCATTAAAAAAATACCTTTTGCCCCCCCCCCTCCGTGGAGAATTTTTAAATGAAGTGCCTCCCCTCCCCCCAAATGTGCTTGTTATAGTCGATTGCTTATGAAATGTGAATTATTCAACAGTATGCTATTACAAATTTGCATTGAATGAATGTTATCAATTGCTTAATTCAATATACAACACATATTTATTAAAATAAACTTTTTATCGTGGTTACATATCAAGTAATACTTTTCTTTTCCTTTCATAATTTATATGTATATATAAAGCCTTTGTTTAAATTGCCTTGTTATGCATGCACATGTATATCATCAGAGGTTTTTTTCCCCTTTAAAATTTTGAATTTCACTTGTGTATAATGATGAATGAAATGTGAAAAAAGGTGAAAAATCCAATACTATTACTCAATAATTTATTAACCACAAGTATTTTATTACATGCAAAATCATGTGTCGACAATAAACAAGAGGAAAGGGATGTGTTTCATGAATTTTTATTCAAAAAAATAATACTATAATACAAAAGGGAAGTGTAGTAACAAAGTTAAATCAATTCAATTTATGTGTAAGTTTTCAAAACTTATTTATCTGTACAAAACTGTCAGGCATAAATTGACTTTGTGCCTGATAAACAGGGCTCTAGGAACGTGAAAAAAAAAATGTAACCAGTAAAAAGTATCCCCTCCCCCTTCCCAGCCATTTTCAACTTTTCTTTCAATTTGAAATTTGTTACAATACAGAAATTAAAAATTACATAAAAATTGAAGTGGCTGTTTTATATCTGCCAAGATATAAACATAGTAATGCATAAAAGAAGCGCATCTCTTGTGCTTTATCCCACAAAATATCAAACACATTAAAACGAACAGAAAACAAACATTATGCAATTTAAAGTCCTGAAAAAGAGAATATTAACCAAACAATTACTTAAGACAATCTAATCAATACAATTTATATATATATATATATTATATATAGTACACTGGAATAAATTAGGGGCATTTACGATTTATTACTGATGTAATGTGCATAAGAGTGTAAGCTAAACTATAGAATAATTATATTTGGAAAAATATTTTAATGCATTTTTTCCACACACAGAAATATATTATCAAGAGCATACACATACTTTATTTCTACCAACACTTTTTTAAAATATCCACAAGTGAAATTAAATCTTTGATCCATTTTGGTATAACTATAATGCAATGGGGCTAAAATTCACCTAGTTTAGTTAGGACTTTTTTCCACTTGCATTTTTGAAAGCATAAACAGAGGTTATTAAGAACAAATAAAATGTAAAAGTAGAAGAGTGCAAACTTAATTGTAGGGGACTAATAATAGAACCTACTAGACAAAAGCTTATACTTTAAAACAAGATTTTTTTTCCTCTTCATGTATGCATTCTTCTTCTTGTCTCTCGTCATGGATGCATTCTTCATGTATGCATTACCAGTAAAATTAAAACCATGATACAGAATTTCAAAACATCTGCATCAGGACTAAAATTCAACTAGAACTAATGTGTAATGACTCTCTGAAAGCAAAAATATAAATCCATTAAGAGTGAATAAAATATAAAACATTTCATAGATAGAAATATAATTTCACGTTAATTTAAAGCACAAATGAGCATTAAAACGCAGACATATGTTTCGGGATTGCTTGGAATCCATTTTTCAATGCGACAGGGAGCTTCATTTGGATGTTTTGCATCTAGAAGCTCCCTGTCGCATTGAAACAGGGATTCCAAGCAATCCCGAAATATATTTCTGCGTTTTAATGCTCATTTATGCTTTAAATTAACGTGAAATTATATTTCTATTACTGTTTACTTGCACAAAGTTAAATTATTACTATTTCATAAATACCTGACAAGTTTTGAGCCCTAAAACATCAATCTTGTTGAAAATTCAGTATATACCTATCACCTAGGAATTACACAATAAAGCATAAATTAAAAATATTGTTCACAATGCACATGCTATATTGAGCTGTAATTAATTAGAATGATAAATTTTTAAAATTAGCTTGGTTTAAAGGCATCGTTGCAAAAAGGGAAAGAGGAATTTCGCGATATTTTACAGTACACAATGCTCGATTTAAGTCCTAACCCATATGTAAATTAATGCTATTGATTTTGAATTTGTCATAAGAAAAAACAATCCTGGGCCTGAAATAAAAAGTTTTAAAAGTAAATAACTTTAATCATTTATTAACAAATACATATCAAGAGAAAATTATCGTAGATATAAAACATATTGTTTTTTAAAATACTCGGTTATAACTCTTTTCTGAACAATTGCTCTTTAACGGCATCTAAATTGTTTAGGCATTCTGATGAATTATCCATTTGTTATTTAGCTGTTTGGTAAAAGTGAAAAATGATGGTTGTTTGTTTCATATTGAATTAAAGTTTGAATGGTAGGGACCACAAATAAGTGTTTGACTTATCCGACAGGTTCGAATTAAGTGTGTTTGGCTGAAACAAAAAAATAACATTTGTCAATACATCAGGACGGAGATTGCAAATGTAGTTCACCCTAGCAGTAATTCGTTTTAAGCGTGTTTTATTGTGATAGGTTTGAATACTTTTACGGATATTTAGAAAACCATGTTTCTGTACACCGACTTAAAGAATAATTCCTTATCTTGTAAAAAAAACACACACATCATTAATCTGAGACGTAGCTAAGTGGGGACGGCCCATCCCGGCAATGGTGTAGTCCTGGAAAAAAAGCTGTTCAAAACAAGTGGGAAACTGCTTGTGTTGCTCAGCAATGAAGGAGAAAAGACCACTTTAAAAGCTCCACAGAATGAGTTGCGTGGCCTTTTTTAAGAAAACTGAAAGTTGTAAACACTAATAAAAATGTAATAACAGTGTAAAGCATTTCTTAAAATTAAAACATAAGGTTCATTTCTACAACAAATAAATGTTTAAGAAACAAATGCAAAATAAAGTAATCAGAATGTAATAAAATTCCATACTTATTAAAGATTGATAAAAATATACAGCAGGCAAACTTTCAAAGACACTTCTTTTAGTAAGAAAAGTAGCAATTCTCTTCAAATTTTAATACATATATCATTTGATATGTGAAGAGTCAAAAACACTCTGAATTTTAATTTGTGTTTCTGCTTGTATCCAATTTTTATGGAGTTCATATAAAAATTGACATTGAGGCTTAACATATATTCAAAATTACAACTGTACCGGAGTAATTCTACACAGGCGCCTCGGTGGCCGAGCGGTCTTAGTACCAGTTTCCGCCCGCTGCTTGCGCGTAGTAACGAGGTCGTGGGTTTGATTCCCACCTTGCCATGGGTGTATTTCTGTTATTTCCTCTCTTTGTGATGTAATAAAATCTTTCTTGTATTGTCTTGTGCTATCTGTCATATTGGACGACAGTTCATAAGCGAGTCCCGAGACTAAGCACACGAACTGGAAAATAAATGTAAATGTAATATTCTACACATACAGAAATAGCTAAAACACTCAAGACTAGTGGTGTAGTCCTGGAAGAAAAGTTAGGGGTACGCTTATGTTAAAATGCAAAAAATTTGGCGGGGGACGCTTGTATTACAATAATAAGGTAGGGGGACGCCGTCCCCCTCGACTACACCACTGCTCAAGACGATGTCAAAGCAAAACAATACCTTGAGCAGTAATTATAGGTTTGAATACTTTTAAGGATAGTAAGAAAACCATGTACTACACTGCGAATAACAAAAGAATAATACTTTATTTTGTAAAAAAGCATACATTAATGCCGAAAATAAGGAAAACTAGCATAGATATGGAAAACCGAACATAAATTTTGAGTTTTATAAAATAAAACCAAAACATACCTGTCGATTCAAATACTTTTTGACTTTCTCCTGATAGTCAGCTGGAAGACAACGTTCTTTCGGTAAAGAATTAAATGAGGTTTCTGAAACCACATGTCTGTGGTCTTCATTTATAGATTTTAGTTCCAAGAACTGTCTGTCGCAAGACAGCAGCACATTAATGTGAGCCGGACAATCTTGGCGAAAGGTTCTGGGGGGAGGAAATATGCATGCAACTACATAGAAAAAGTTAATTCTCAAAATCAGTAACGTTGAGAGAATTTTGGCAAAAACATAAAAATAATTTCGCAAATTAATTAGTTAATAAGAAATAAACATACTTGGATTGCCGGCTCCCATCCGTGCATCACTTTTTATGCTATCTTCCCCCTGCCAATGCACGTGTACTTGATCGTATATTTCCATTTCAGTCGTGAACGGTCTACATAGTTGTATTTGCTGGCTGCATTAGCTAATGTTTTCGACTCCCTCTTCCAGAACGTTATCTGATTTCCTTTTTCGAATTGAGAAACAGATTTCTCTAATTCCTCATACGAATAAAACCGCGCACCCACAGCTATTGTGGCCGCCATGATTACTGCAATAAATAGAAACAAAGCAGGAAAAATCACGTGAAAGAAATCCAGCCTGTGATTGGTTAAAAGTCTGTTCGGCGCAATAGCAAAATGAAGTCTTATTGAACCGAGTGCTCGGTTCAATAGACACTCCGTTCCTTAAAGCGAAACTCAAGTGAAGTTGAAGTTAATGCGCAGTTGCGTAATGCGTTCTAGTAAAAAAAGTACATAAGATGAACCTAAGCGTAATTTTTTAATTTATATTTCAAGATAGTACATTGAGACTTAACAATTATTTATAACAGAAAATACTTACAGCTAGAATACTTCTTATTAAACAAAAAGAATTTGGCAACTAGCAGCTCATGGTTTTTCAGAAAAGAAGTCGTTTGGAAAAACATTCAATGCAGGAAAAATCCATGGCGAAAAATGCCAGGCAACCCTATGATTGGCGAATACTTAAATATCGCCAATCATGGATTATTCCCAGTCTTGCCAATGTGCGGGTAATTACCCGAAAATCGGGTATTTTATTCATCCGCGGGTATTTTGGAGGGTATTTATAAATTGAGGGTAATCGAGGGTATTTTTAGAATTTTAATAAACAAAATTTCGTTCTAATTTATAGCAACAAACACTTGATGACTCTGTTTAAAGCCAACATTTATTGCTGTACGCCGTTGCAGCACATTAAGGAACAAGCACTACACGTGATCAAATGAGCTTGTCCGCATATCTACGGATCCCAACCAATACAGCAATTTGTTTCAGAAAAACGAATTACTCACCCGAAAGATAATATCAATAGTAATTATTATTATTACAAAAAACAAGAAAAAGTACTAAGAATTAAAAAGTGAGCATGGGATACTTTCACGCCGAGAAGAAGAACACCGCTGCGAGGGGGGCAATATGGCAAACAAACGCACGTGGTAATGTTATTTGATTTGGGAAAGTCGCGCTTGCTCTTAAAATCGTCTTTTTTCGTAAAGAAAGATGGGTACCCACTGTTGTGCCTATGGATGCACCAATAATAGTGTAAAGGAAGAATGCAAAGCGAAAAGAATATCGTCTCATTTGCTTCCCTATTCTAATCCAGAGCGTTTGAAAGAATGGCTTGTCAAAATCAAACGCGTTAACTTCACGCCATCTGTCAACTAAGATCTGCTGTTTCGAGCACTTTGAGGCATCCTGTTTCTTTATATTAACTGTTATCACACATGTTACAGAATTAACTTGTTGCAAATCAGAATAAATAATATTTGCAGATTTAATTCCTGAAACTACAATTTCTTATTTCTTCTAAGCTATTACTAAATTCTGATTCTATACTAAGTGGATCAATTATTGATACAGTATCATTCTTATTAAATAGAACTACAGCATGGTTACTATTAGTTCCTTTAATAAGAAAAATACTTAAATATTGATTGTTATGACATATTGCTTTCTTAACACTTACTGTATCAAGAACTGAATCAATTTGTAGCCCTGATTCTATCATCAATTGTATATTATAATCGATAGATTCTAGATCCATTCCTTCACCCTCTTTACAAGTTACTCCACAAATATCTTGTTGTTGAAAATTTAACAAAGCTGCAGGAGTTTTTCTAAATTTTGTACATTCTTCATTTAATAACTTGAATACCTGCTTAAAATCTACTGTCTCATCATCTACATTTGTATATTCTTCAATAATAGAAGTTAAATATTCTGTTCTTGCACCTGTTTCATCAAAACAAAGATCATGTAATTTTTTAAAAACGGAACAAACTTTGATTCCTACTCCATTTAATAACTTATTAGATAAATTTTTTAAACTAAAAAGTTCTTTTTCAGCTAAAAAATGATTTAAATATTCTTTTTTATCATGAAAACAGAGATTATGAAAATTACTTAAAATAGACGCAGCTTTAGCTCCTGATATAGATAATATGCGAGACAAATTACACAGGGTAAAACCTACGTCAATGAAATCTTTTAAATATTTTGTTGTACTTCCATCTTCATCAAAGCAAACTGTATGAAATTTTTTTAAAGCAGAACAAATATTACCTCCTGCTCCATGTAACACGTTAGATACAAGATCTAGTGTAAACTGTGCCTTAATGAAATCACTTAAATATTTTGTTGGATTTCCTGCATCATCAAAACAAAAATCGTAAAATTCTTCTAAATAATCTGTTCCGTGGCTTAGAATTTTACATAAATCACTTGGTCTAAAATTTATCTCTGGTTTAAAAAAATCACTTAAATATTTTGTTGGATTTCCTGCATTATCAAAACAAGTATCATGGAATTTTTTAAAAATAGATGCAATGTTACTTCCTGACGAACAGAGAGCACAAGATAAATGACGTATTTTAAAATCTGCATTAGTGAAATCCTTTAAATATTTTGTTGGATTTCCATCCTCATCAAAGCAAACTGTATGAAAATCTTCTAAAGAAGAACAGATATTATCTCTTGCTCCATTTAAACTACCGGATAAATTACTCATCTTAAAACCTACGTTAGTAAAATTCTTTAAATATTTTGTTGGATTTCCTGTGTCATCAAACCAAAGATTATAAAGTTTTTCAAAAGTTTGTTTAGCTTTAACTCCTATTCCATGTAAAATACTAGTTATAGTATATAGATTTACTCCATTTTTTTCTAGAGTTTGTAAATATTTTGTTGGATTTCCTGCATCGTCAAACCAAAGATTATACAGCTCCTCAAAAGCTTGTTTAGCTTTACCTTTTGCTCCACCTAAAATACTAGACATATTAGATAAACTCACTCATTTTTTTTCAGAGTTTGCAAATATTTTGTTGGATTTCCTGCATCGTCAAACCAAAGCTTATAAAGATCCTTAAACGCTTGTTTAGCATTAGCTCCTGCTCCATTTAAAATATTAGATATATTAGATAGGCTTACATCATTTTTTTCTAGAGTTTGTAAATATTTTGTTTTCTCTCCTTTCTTATCAAACCAAAGCTTATAAAGCTCCTCAAAAGCTTTTGTTTAGCATTAGCTCTTGCCTTACTTAAAATACTAGATATAGTAGATAGGCTTATATCATTTTTTTCTAGAGTTTGTAAATATTTTGTTGGATTTCCTGCATCGTCAAACCAAAGATTATAAAGACCTTCAAAAGCTTGTTTAGCATTAGCTCCTGCTCCACCTAAAATACTAGATATATTAGATAGGCTTACATCATTTTTTTCTAGAGTTTGTAAATATTTTGTTTTCTTTCCTTTCTTACCAAGCCAAAGCTTATAAAGCTCCTCAAAAGCTTGTTTAGCATTAGCTCTTGCTCCACCTAAAATACTAGATATATTAGATAAATTCACTCCATTTTTTTCTAGAGTTTGTAAATATTTTGTTGGATTTCCTGCATCGTCAAACCAAAGATTATAAAAACCTTCAAAAACTTGTGTAGCATTAGTTCCTGTTCCATGTAAAATACTAGATATAGTATATAGATTTACTTCGTTTTTTTCTAGAGTTTGTAAATATTTTGTTTTCTCTCCTTTCTTATCAAACCAAAAATTATAAATCTCCTCGAAAGCTTGTTTAGCATTAGCTCCTGCTCCATCTAAAATACTAGATATATTAGATAAATTCACTCCATTTTTTTCTAGAGTTTGTAAATGTTTTGTTGGATTTCCTGCACCGTCAAACCAAAGATTATAAAGCTCCTCAAAAGCTTGTGTAGCATTAGTTCCTGTTCCATGTAAAATACTAGATATAGTATATAGATTTACTTCGTCTTTTTCTAGAGTTTGTAAATATTTTGTTGGATTTCCTGCATCGTCAAACCAAAGATTATAAAGCTCCTCAAAAGCTTGTTTAGCTTTATCTCCTGTTTTATGTAAAATACTAGATATATTAGATAAATTCACTCCATTTTTTTCTAGAGTTTGTAAATATTTTGTTGGATTTCCTGCATCGTAAAACCAAAGCTTATAAAGCTTTTCAAAAGTTTGTGCAGCTTTATCCCTTGCTCCACTTAAAATACTAGATATATTAGATAAATTCACTCCATTTTTTTCTAGAGTTTGTAAATATTTTGTTGGATTTCCTGCGTCATCAAACCAAAGATTATAGAGATCCTTAAAAGTTTGTGTAGCTTTATCCCTTGCTCCATTTAATATACTAGATATGCTAGATAGATTTACTTTGTTTTTTTCTAGAGTTTGTAAATATTTTGTTGGATTTCCTGCATCGTCAAACCAAAGATTATAAAAGCTCCTCAAAAGCTTGTTTAGCTTTACCTTTTGCTCCATTTAATATACTAGACATATTGCGATGAATTTGATTTTTATACAAAACATTAAACATGTCATTTCCTTCTTGTGTATTTAAAAAACTTTTAAATACTGGAAGATAAAGATGAGACTTAGTTGCTATACTTTGAACAAATTTACTTTTTGCTTCATCAATTTCATCTAGTCGTAATCTTTTTACTTTTACATTTTCTTTAACTTCAACATCTCTTTTTCTCTTTTGTGCTTTCTGATTGTTATTCTGATACAATAACTCTGAGTCTGCTCTGAAATTAATATTTTGACTATTAGGTATATTTTTAGGGTTTAAGTTCGGCATTCCTCCTTCTTAAATATTGTATATCTTAATTAATAGGTCGTATTAGCTTTTTGAGTTACTTAAAATACTGAAATGTAAACTTATAATTTTCTAGAAATTTTAAACTCATAGTATTTTTTGTCTGATTGTGTCGAGTCTAATATAATTCTGACGTGAAGATGTAACGGCTTTATTAAAATGGGAGATGCTTCCTGTACTATACAACAAATGCCTCATATCATTTTAATTAATTTCCTTGAAGAACTGAAAGTTCATCTTTTAAACTATTAGTATCACTACTAATAATGTGCTTAAGCTTCCATTTTTGGAATGGAAAATTTAATTACATTAACAGAAAGATATTATAATGTAAATATTATAATTTGATTATATAGTTCAAACTACTTACTTATCCATGATAGATATCCAAAATGTGATGTATTAACTGTATGTAATATTTGTATTGAATCGGGCAACAGTGTCGAATGTTTTCATTCACATGGATGTAACAACTTTGAAATGATACTGGATGTGTAATAAATATTTCTACTTCCAAGTTAATCTTTTATAATTAATTGTTTGAAGTAGTTCAGACATGTCAAATGTGGCGACGAGGCAATCTTTTTAACGTCATAGTGATTATTTTCGGAAAATATAAGTTCCGATAATTTTTAAAGCTCTTTGCGAATTTTGTTGTTCTGAAAATAATGGACCAGACGAACGTGACGGTGGTAGCCAAAGGAGTTGTATCTAACATCCACAGTACTCTGTGCAAACATCAGCCAGTTCAATATAAACGATGACTGGGATATCTTTATTGAAAGGTTAATAGCTGTCTTCAATTGCAGCAGCGCGAAAAAACGTGAATTACCGCAGCAAAAGGGGGAAGGGAAAAAAAAATTACCATACATGTTTTTTAAAATCGCTTTTAGTTCAACGTTTGTCGATAAAAGAGCCAACATAGTAACCCCCATGCAAAGCTGATCATCCAATCAGATGTGTAACATCAGTCCATCAGTGGATTTTTCCTGCATTGAAAGTCGCGTGCGTTTGCTCGTATTCAGACAAGTTCCGAATTTTCTCGAAAGGAGGATCGTTTGCTATTCTTTGCGTAGATAATTTCTTGAATAAACGAATTTCCTGTCCATTATATATGGTAAAAATATGTTAACGGTATTCATTTATTGCCGTCAACGTTGAAAACTTTTTGCTTTTGTGTGCAGCTGTTTTAAATGGCAATCGTAGCATTATAAAGTTTTAAGAAAAATCACTGATAAAAAATTTTAAGCACTAAATTTGTGCAAAATGTAATTTTAATTTATACAATGCTTTACAAAGGGAATTTTGCACATTTGTGTTAAGAGAAATTAATTTTAATCTGCCGGAAAGACAAATGGACCTCAAGCTAACACAGGCACTGGAGCGTTGATTTGGTTTTGACCACTCAATCTCGGGTTTTTTTTTTTTGCAATTCCCAGTTCTTCCCAGACTTTTGCAGCTTCGATTTTTCCAGTGATGTATAATACTTAGGGAAATGATTTTATTTGAATGGTTTCAAGTTTGATGGAATTCACCTACTGCAGTAATTGCTCGAATTTGTCATTCAGTTTTCGTTTTTATGTGCATTTTATAATTTTTTGATTAAATTTTGTCGTATTTATTAGATGCTAAGACATTTAAATTTTTTTAGTGTGTGTCTTAAAACTGCTCATAATCTCATTGAAAATAGTAATTTAAGATTTGAGAATTGGAGGAAAAAGTGCATCTCAGGTTTGAGGGTGCCTTTAAATTTGAACAAATATGGTACATGTATGGCTTCAAGTATATAGCTCTTCAAGTATTATTTCATTCATTTTGTTTTCTTTTTCAGGTTTGATATTTTTGCTTAAAAGAAGATGATTATCCCAGTTCGATGCTTTACATGTGGAAAAGTCATTGGAAACAAATGGGAAGCATATTTAGGGTTGTTACAAACAGAGTATACTGAAGGGTTAGTTAGTAAAATTACTTTATATCATCTGTATAATAATTAAGTTGAACATTAAATATTATATGAAATTAAATTTTCTAATGTAGTTTCATTTAAAAATCTACTCATTTACATATTTGTTGAAAATCTACAATTTCAAGATTGTCGAGGATGTTTTTAAACTGTTTAATGAGGTATTAATTTCAGCTTGTTATATTTTCATCAAAATTTCAAACTTATTCGTATTGGTCCATTAGAAAAGAAGACATTTTATTGCCTATGAAATATATTTTTTAATTTTATATTTTCATTATGTAGGAGAACATTTATTATCCAACAACTAATCGAACAAATCCTAGGTTTTGCCAAAATCATTCTGCAAATTCAAATTTGAATTTTATTACCCATTACAAGTTTGGAAAACAGCAGCTAGTACTTACTGCTCTCCAATGACTATGAAACTTAAAGATATTTTTCAGCTTGTTTTCCTAAACTCTAGGTTTACTTGGATGATCATTTTGAACTTGTCAAACTAGGCCCCCTACATTTGTAAAACTTGTGATACAAAATGTAGAGATTTTGGGCATTTAATTCCTATGTTTCTTTATTTTACTATGCTCCTATGACAAGGGTACTTTTTCTCATTAAATAATGTCTTATCTGGCCACTTCTAAACCGTGACTATGAGATGATTGCTACTTTTAAATTTGATATACAATAACCCCTTGTTATATGGCTTATTTGGATATATTGTGCTTTTTCTAGGTCTCTGAAAACTTTGTGTGAATTCTCGAAAGTAAAAATATTGCATTTCTGAGAAAAGCCCTTTTCCCCCACTAAACAAAGCCATCGCACAGAAGTGTTTTCCTTTCTTCTGAATTTGCTGGAGTTAAAATCTACAGCAACTTATATGCCTGCAGAATGATTCTACTCAAACCAATCAGGGCTGGTACTTTTCCGGCCGTAGGCCGAAACTCCAGATATTTTAATGCTTTTAAGTCCGGATTTTCAAAAATTATTTCCAATTATTTTTAGCTTTATCCTGAAATTTAACGCCATAGCCAATCACACTAAAATGCGTACCTTTGCCGCCCATCGTGCAATTGGATGGCTACGGCTACACGCAATGTTAATTTGCAAAATGTGATGCAGAATTTTTCATAGGTTTTATCCGTATTTTGTTTGGAGCTGTAAGATGGAAGTTATGCAGGTAACAGCGCATTCAGAATGTTCTTCAAAGATTAATAGATCTGTAAATACATAAAAATTTATTCAATTCTTATAAAAGATGTACCTGCATTTTTATGTGACAAATGACGATTCAGAATATAACTTTTCTTTACAAATAGTAATAATACCGTATATACATATATAGCTTAAAACTTTGTTTCAACCTTAAAGATTCTGCAAATTAGTTTCAGGATTTTTTCGGGAGTACCACCCCTGACCAGTGCCTGATTACCGCACAGGCCAACTAGGCCGCGGCCTTGGGCCCCCAATATTTTGGGGCCCCCAAATTGTTTGAAAGATTTCTGAAAATATCTCTTAAAAGATATTTTTTTATAAAATAGAAAGATCTTAACTCATTTAAATAGCGAGCTAAAAGTATTTGCGTAAACAAGGTAAACTATGCACAATCAGATCAATATCTTTATTGACTATCATGCTAAAAAGTGTCCTTTAATCGCGGAGGCATCTCGACGTTTTTTATTTATTTAATATTATAAACAGTAAAATTTGAAAATGCAATACGTGTATTCAAAAAGCTTGCTTATTTAATGAATAGCACAAAAATCATATTGAATAAAAACAATATAAAATGCAGAATAGTAAAGTGTCGTGTCAGTAGGTGTTTTCCCCCTTGCCAATTGGGTATGAACCCAATATTAATAGAATAATCTCCAAGCTTATTTAACTTTATACATCATACCCAGTATTTTTACTTTTCGTACCATAGGGGGCCCCAAAATGTTGTGCCTTGGGCCCCCGACTGTCTTAATCAGGCCCTGCCCCTGACCAATTGACGTTTTACTTGTTTGTTTTGTATTGATCCTAACGTCCATTAATAAATGAAACGGACAGATGTTCACTGGCCAAGGAGAAAAATACACCCTTTTCTGGATACCTTTTAGTACAGAAAAGATTCGCACTGCTGAACAAATCCAAATTATACAATTCCCTTAACCAAGAAAGGGAGACTGATAGGTGATAGGTAAAGGAGTTTTCTGGGAATAAAATAGTTACTTTTATCTTTGACATCAATTTCACACTATGCCCTGGTGGCATGCACAGATCCACTCAATTTACTTGTACGTTTTGACTTATTTCTATTAACGGCATTGGTTATAGCATGCTTTTTTGCTGTCCCCGACGAGCGCAATATAACGAGGGGCTACTGTATTATTCATAGATCTTAGGTTTCCAGTATTCAAACTACTTACAGCAGCAGTTATTTTATAGAAAAAGAAAAAAATAATAGTACCATAAAATATAAGTTTTATAAGCTCTTGAAAAGAAAAAGAAAAATATCGGAAACTTAACCAATTATTTGTCCATCATAAAGCATTAAAAATAAATTAATTCAATCTGATTTATAAAAAAATTTAACGACTGCAGTAGATATTTAGATTTAATAAAGGGGATATTCACCTACATGTATATGCACTTTACCTCTTGAATTCCTGCATCACCTATGACAAAGTCCTAAGGATTTCAAAATTTGTCAAATTTTCTCCGCTAAAATTATTAGCTTTACAGTCATTAAGTGTAACTTTGAACCATGTTATATCTTTTTGTAATTTGAATTTAAAAAAAAAGGGTCCACTGCGGCTTTCAGCCAAATAGATTATAAAATCAGTTTTCTACTCTTAATTTTTAAATTAAGTCGAATAATAATACTAAAAACTATGACGTGGTTCAAAAAACCCTAAATCACTGTACTAATTTCTATATAACCAATGATGATACTATTTTTTAAAACTTATTAATTGTATAAAAAGACATCATTACATTGTTAAAATTATTAACAAGACATTGTTAAAATTATTAAAGGCATAAAAATATGTTTAAAAAATCGATATTTTTTTATTTACTCACTTTCTTTTAAATCATTTTGGCTGCTTTGCATACTTTGAAAAGTTTATCGTCTTGAATATTCACTATAATTTCTGTGCTAAATATTTGATAGTAAAATGTTACAATTTTTTCCTTTACAATATGATACTGTTGTAAAAATTTTGCCGTTTCTCCTCCCCAGTGATGCCCTCGATGCCCTAGGCTTGAAACGTTACTGTTGTCGCCGGATGCTCCTTGGACATGTCGATCTGATTGAAAAGCTTCTGAATTATGCACCACTCGAAAAATGAACATTGGTGGGTCAAATGAGCTGTTTTTATAAAAGATGTACATAAAAAAGTTTGTCTCCATGATTATGTTTATTTTGTGATGTGAAGTAATAAAATTAAAGAAAAGGCAGATTAGTTTTGCTTTTCTTTCGTTGCTTTCTGAATGATCTGAACTATACTGTAGTGTATTTTTCTAGAAGTTGTAAGCTTGAGCTAGCTTTAAAATACTCTCATTTGGTTTTTTTAATTTAAAAATTCATTAAAATCTGATTTCAAAAATTATGTGAATAAAGTGATTAGAAAATAGGTAATTCATAAAAGGCAAAAATAATACTGATTAGAGTGCTTAGCACCAGCTTAGGCAGCAACACACATTAACTAATGTGTGATATGTTACTAGTAGCATATCAAATACATATTGGCTTTTAAACATGATATATTTCAGCTGATATGTATTGTGATATATGTACAATCACCAGTCATCATTTGAGGTTTTTCCTATTCAAATTGACCTCTCTCTCATTGAAAGTTTAATTAAAATAAGCTTAAGTACTGATTGACTCACTCCTAAATTTATAAAAAAGTAAAACATATACTTACAGCGCCAGAAAAAGAGGAAATAAAAGTATATTGGGTGTGAGGAGCAGGATAATGACTAGCCTGAGAAATATATCCTCAGTATTAGTGGGTTTTTCTCTTATTTTGATTTTGACTTTCTCAAAAATATGCAAATACACTAATAAACAGAAGAAGTAATCTCATTTTACTTAAATTGATTTCATAAAAATAATTGTAACAGTAATCAATAGAATATGCTCAATGCTTTGCTGGTGGGAATTAAAAGAGATGAAAAAGTTAAGAGATGAAAAAATTGGTCATGATAAAAGTTGGTGACATCATGACCTCATTAATATTCATCAGATTTGTTGTATTATTTATACACACACATAATTTAAAAAGAACATAAATAAGTTAGAAATGCAAACCAACCAAATACGGGCAAAGACGTGCCCATGCACCAGGTGTGCTCATGAAACATTTAAAAACCTTTTCTAATGGGATCATCTTAAAATTAATAATAAGGATACTAATAAATCAAAGTATTGAACGAGTCTTACAGGTGAACATTTTGAAAATACTCTGCCTGTTTATTAGTGGGATTGATCCCAACATGGATTATCTTGTTTCTCAAGCTGAAGCTTCTCGGTAATTTCTGCTAATTAAGTAAATACCTTATCTGTAGTCTGTACAATATTATTCTCGTGCTTGAAACTGTGTCAATATATTTTTTTAAAATTTACCGTAATATTTCTATTTTTTTTCACAACTACTAATTACCAACGGCCCGCGACTTCATTGAAATTTTTACGTTTAGCCCGCAACTTTTCACAGGTTGCCCACACCCGATTTAAATCAGTAGTTCATGTTGATATGTATACATACCTATATATATAATTTTGAAATTAGAGACAAAAATTTTCTTCATTAATGTTATAGATATTTGGCAGAAGTAGTTGTTGTTACTTGGGGATGAAGAGGCAGGCCCATCATTTCAAAATTTTCTGGGGGGCAAAGGGTGTATATTTAATGCCTATTATAGGTCAAAAGCAACTAATATATAAACAAAACACCTGTATGTATACCTGGGCTTAGGAATCAGAAACAAGATCATTTTTGGGGCAAAGGAGTCGGAGTCGCTTAAAGATGCGTCAACAAGCAATATATGATTGTAAAGAAGTCGAGAGTCGGAGTTTTAAACTTGCAGGAGTCGGAATCCATGCTTTTCTTAACCGAGTCCATAGCCTAGATAAATACTTTGTTTTTAAAAGTGGGTTGTGGGGCAACTGCCTCCCTTCTCTCATGATTACACAAATGATGGGACTATAAAGAAACCTGCTATTTGATTTTTGTTTAAAACTGATAAATTGACTAGGACACTGAAAAAAACCCCTCAAAATAGTTCTAGTTTTTTATTGCAACTCGAAGCCTTGCTGATCTGCTTCTTGGATTTTGATGCACTTCATCTACAGATGGTTTTAAAACATGTTTATACATAGAAGTCCATTTGTTGGAGTAAACAGCATTCACTACTTCTAGTGGATGCCATACAATAGAATTATGATATTTCTGGCTGAAACCGTGGGAAATCGGTTCATCAATATCGATGCCCATGATGTGACGTTTGAAGATTCTATCTTCCAGTGAATGAAAGGCAAGTGTGGCTAGTTTCCCCCCAGGCTTCAAAAACATGTGCGCCATTTCCATTCCATAGTTCAATTCATTTAGTTCATCATTCACAAAAATTCTTAGTGCTTGGAAAACTTTGGTAGCCACATGTACCGGTCTATGAAGTTTATCGAATCTTTGTTCCCTGAAAGATATTCAAACAGGATTTTGTACTTCCAATATAAACTATAAAAATTAATTATTATAAACTGTTTTAAAATTTAGCTTTTACAGGTTTCTTATTTGTATCTTGAAATAAATATCAATGATTTCATTGAAAAATATACTTTGGTGACAACAACCAATTACACAATTACTGAAATCTTGATATAACAATTTGACAAAATAAATTGCATATGACTCTCAGAGTTTACAAGGATACAACAAGAGGAAATATGACGCAAAAAATAGGATTACAAAATTATATTTATTACTTTCTAGAAACAATTTGATAAATAAAAACTTACAAAATCCAAAATTAAAAATTATTTTGAAAAGTGGAACATAAAAGCTTAAGAAATCTTTGGGGGGGGGGGGGGGGGGACAAGCAACCGCATTATTAAATAAATCAATTTACAAATTTAAATAAAATAATTTACAAAAAAAAAAAAAAAAAAAAGTTTCCAAAAATTAAGAGCATTTCTCAAAATTTCTATTTGTAATATAATTACAAACATGGCTATGATTCTAAGAATGTTCAAATTATTTTCTTAACTAGTTTTCATTGTGAAGCACAAATGAACAAAAGGGGGGCACAAGTAAAAAAAAGGTTGCGAACCACTGAATAAAAACAAATCAAAACAGTGAACAGATAAAATATAAGATTCTGAAATAAATAGGATTAAAAAAATGTTTCATAAACATTTGCAGAGATTAAAACGGCTATAGAAAAAGCTATTGTCCATTATCGAAACGAAAGCTACCAAACCGCGGAGGGTGTAAATAGCAGATGAGAAATTCTTGTGCACCAAAATATGCGATTACTGCGAAATATTGCACTTTTTATCACGTTACTTGTGGAGAACTTTGGGGCGTGTGTTTTCCGAGTGGAAACAAGTTACTTGCATCCCCTATGTAACGTCAACTCTACGGTTTACACACGACACATTAGCTAGAAAAGAAAAGGGGCTTTATCCAACATTAGACTTTTTTTTACGGTAAAGTGGCCAATAGGGGTAAACCTAATGATATTGATATAAATTGGGTGGAGTTGAGTAGTTAAAGATAAAGGTTTGGTGGATAAATTATAAATATAGATACAGTAAAACCCGTTTAAGAAGTTTTTAATTTCAACACCAGCTTCATTCCCATCTCCCAATGTTAAAATAACCCTTTTAAAAAGTTTTGATTTTTTTCTTTCCTGCTTAATAAGTTTATCATATTGGTCTTTTTTTTTTCTTCAAATGACACTTTACACTTCTAAACTTTTTTTTTTTTCACGTTTCTTTCAATCTACGTAGTTATTTTTCTTTCTTATAGGAAAATAAGATCAGAAGAACCTTTAGAAAAGCTGTTTTAGTCAGCTTTTTCTCAAGGGTACCTTTTTCTAAACACCAAAGTTCCAGGAAAACAGGTAGCAGAGAGGAAGAGTCAGTTGTCAGGAGAACAATGATGACTGATAAGGGGAGAAAGGAATGTTTGTAGAGGCTACTATGGGGTGTCTATTTTCTGTGTAACTTAAATATTGTCAAATAATAAAATAATATCATCCCTAAATATCATAAAGTATATTCATTTTCAATCATAGAGCTTACCTGTTCAAGAAGTTTTCTGCATAAGTTTTTTTTGTCCCCTGGAAATCTTCTTAAGCGGGTTTTACTGTATTTGTAAAACATGTTTGTAAATTGAGGGACCAATGACCAGTGGCCTAAGAATTAATTACCAAAGATAGCAAACTTCCAATTATCTGAGGCTAAGAGAACATATATGCATAAATAGTTAGCCTAACACCAAAGAATAGCACAAGTGAACATCTTTTTAACTATGCATTAATTTTTCAATTAAATGTAATTAAATTTTGTATTTTCAGGCTAGCATACCCAATTAGGAAAAAAAAAACCCCCACACAACTTGGTTTTATTAAAAAGGATTGTTGTGAAGTTAGCTAACTAAAAACATCACTGATGCCAATTCTTTGTCTTTCTTTTCATCTACTTTAGTTTCTCCTAACATACCATACTTATTGGAAAACATATCACATCTGCCTTAACATTCCGTTTAATTAGAATTATTATAGTTTTATTCATTGCCTATTTTCAAATATTAAAGAATTATAGCTAAGAAAACTTGAAAACACATATACAATGAAAATACAGATATAAATTTAATAGTAAAACAATTTTCTGTATATAAAATATTCCTACATAAGTTAAAAATATTTTGATTTTGTTTGTTTAAATTAAAAATAACTAGACTTATTTTACCTGCCTAAAATGCTTTCCACCAAATTTCCCAATTCATAGGTGGTATTTATAGTTTTCAACATGAAACGAGCATCGAACAAAGCTCGAGCAATTTTCCTTGCATGTTTCTCCTCTCCATAAACTTTGAATATTTTTGCCAAGCTTAAGACATCCAATGTATTTAGGACATCAGCCGCCGTTGCTTGATTTGGATATCTGAAATGGAAGATCTTCAAAATAAATATTAAAGTGGTTAATGTAATACAAAACAAATAAAAGCATTTGTCCTTATTCAAAAAGGGAAAATAAGGAAAACTCAAGTAGTAATTTAGGGACCGCTCACAAATGATTCTACACTTTTTTCTTCAATATTTTTGGACCCTCCTCCCTTTGTCAAAATGTCACACTTCAACATACCCCATACCCCCCTTTGACAAAGACCCTTTTGACCAAGCTGTATTACATAAGCATACAGGTAAGTGTGGTGCAGAAAAAAACCACTCACATTGTAGATCTTATTTCTAATCTTCTTTTTGAACTTTTAATGACATTTACGAGCAAAACAATAACAATGATTATGTGTGTAATTAACTTGTACAAAATGAGATTAAGGTTTACAACAAAAAAGACAATTAGTATATAAAAATAAAAAAATATTAATAGTTCCAAGTCTGAAAAATGACCGCTCGCTATTTATCCTAAAAATGTTAAGTGTGAAACTACTTTGCCTAACAAGATTTCTTTTTAAGCTTTTAACAAGAAGTATAGTTAAATATTAGTCAGCATCAGTGTTTTCGATACAAAATAAAATCAATGATTCTTTAAAATGAAATTTTGAAAATAAAAAAAAAAACTTTAAAAACAACTTTAATTTGTAGATTTCAAATGTTTTTATGGAAACCAAAATGTGTGATGTCACACTTCTTGTTCCCCTTTCCCTCCCTTTTTCACAAATTGTCGCAATTTCTTGAAAGCCCCCTCGAAGCGTGATGTGATTTATGAACGAGCCCTTACGGTAAAATCAATCCTGACTAAGGGTTTTCTGTGAATGGGTTTTTCCCATGGCCCCAGCAACAAAATATTTTGCAATAATCTCTAACTAACCTCTAGCTCAGCGGCTCCCAAACTGTGGTACGTGTACCACTAGTGGTACGCATGCAGGCGGATCGAACTACCCGATTAGAGTTGGGAGAATTTTGGCTCAAATCTAAAAATGAATCTTCGTTATTGTCGGAAAAGCAGTGCTGTTTTTAATTCGGTTCACAACCACTTATCTTTTTGTGAAACTGCTTTTTCCAATATGATATTTATTAAAAATAAATATAGACTCAAATTTTGAAGTTATAACCAGGGTTCACGCTAGGCGGCGGGATTGCGCGATTTCCGCAATATTTTTTGAAATTCCACTCGAAAAAAAATCTGTTTGCGTTTAAGTTTTAAAAATCCCACTTAAAATTTTGGTCATGGTGGGAAATCCCATCTCGTATTTTTTCCCAGTGGAAACCCTGTATAACTAACTGCTACTGAATCATACATCACCTCGCTTGTATCTGCCATGCAGCAGCAACCTTCTCATTAATTTCGTTTTCTTTTTCTTTGTACTTCAAGACGTATTTCTAACGTGTTTTGGAAGTGCGTAATTAAAATATATTTTTAATATTTAATATATTTTATTTTATATATACAATTTTATTTCAATAAACGCTTTTCACTGCATTAATAACTATCAATAATGGTGTAATTTTCAGCGTTATATGAATGATTGGCCAGAAAAATGGTGGTACGCGAAAAAAGGATTGGTAACCACTGCTCTAGCTGATTGAAAATATTCCACAGTGCACATGATGTTAAATTGCGATGAACACAAAATAAAAAATGAAGCTACTGAGGCATAATTTTCCTTTCCTCTCCCTACATTGGTGAAATATGTTCTTTCTTCAATTTTCTCAAGGAAACAACAAGGGTTTATTTCTCAAAAATGTTCTCCTGATGCTCTCAATCTGTATCAAGATATAGGGCAATGTCCTTCGACGGAGCTAGTCTGCAATATACATTCCGCTTTTCAGACATTTCTGCCCCACGGAATGGCAGTGTGTGAGCAATTTCTTGATTTAGAGTTATTATTTTTTATAGTCATGTTGAATAACTTGAGGGACTAATAACTCATAAATAAGTCCAAGCTAAGGGAAAACCTCTTAAGCACCACATGATCAGCAGTCAATACCAAAGGTGTGAATGTTAAAGTAGATTTTATGCAGCATTTTATTTAGCATGAGTAAATTTTATATTGTGTAACAAAGCACCTTGCACAAAAGTTCCCCCTGTACTTATGAAAGGATTAGAAAAATACTTTGAAAGGATTTTAAAAGCATGAATTGAAAAAAAAATCAACTATTATGTGAAAAAACAGTCAATAATGTGCTGCTGCACATTATACAGCGCTCGATCCAGGGTTTTTGACAGTGTCCGGTTTTTGTGATATTTAAAAAGATTTTTGTGAAAAATCACATAATTTCATGAAAATTCAAAATTTAAACATATAGGGGTAAAAAACTTCCTTTTTTTTTTGCCACTTTTTAAATAAATAATTCAGTAAAAAGTCCAATACAGTAGCTCGGAATTTTGTGAAGGGTCCTTTTTGATTAACTGGAATTTTGCAAAGGGCCTGTTTTGATTGGCTGGAATTTTGAGAAGGGTCCATTTTGATTAATTGGAATTTTGTAAAGAGTCTGAAAATGGACCTGAATTTCTTCTGGAGAGAAATTTCTACTGTTAAAAAAACTTTCAAAAAAAAAAAAAAACTAAAACAAATTTATTCAGAAACTCCATCTCCAATAGAAACTTGATTGTTACCTGTCACTGTCCATACGCATGTCAAGGCGACCATTTTTGCTGACGGAAAATCCTCTCTGAGGAGAATCCAATTGCATTGAAGAACAACCAGCATCAATAAGAATTCCGTCAACACTATTTGGCTCCACTCCTAAATCTTTTAAAAGGAATTCCATCTCACTAAATTTTCCTAAGATGGGTGTGACCAGAGGACTGCAAATGCATATGAAAAAAGGGTATAAACATTATTTGCAGTTATTAAAATGGTTTCTTCTAATCAGATTTCTTAGTTAAAAAAGTAATAAAAGAGAACACCAGAATTTAATTCTATGTGTGATATTTAATACAGTAGATCTATAGCACCAATCTATAAGCCGTAACACTTTTTCAGATGTAAACCTTTGCAGTTAACAAATCTCCAGTTTAACAACCAAAAACAATTTTCTCTGGAAAGTTAAGCTAAATCAAAAACTGACCGGAGTAGTTAGATAGCTCGGCTTTTTATGCTAAATTACTGGGCTAAAATTTACTATACAGGGATTTTTCGCCAAATCTGGAAGCCTGCCACGCCCCATGCAAAATCCATTTTGCGGCAACCCTAATGTGTTTTTTCCTTTCTGACTCTTAAGAGAGCGTTTTGACTCTTCAATTTGCCGACTTTTTTGGAAAAAGCGCCAAGGGTACAGGAAATTTCTCCCAATTACTGCAAATATTTAGCCAGGGGTCAAGGTTTAATGACCTTTAACCTTTCTCCTCCTCCCCTGTTAGCACCAGGCCTTAGGGATGCCCTTCCCTGGGCACTAAGTAGTGGGGTCCACGGATGTTACAAGTACATATCCCCAAGTGTACTTGGTGGGTCTTCAGCGGGTCGGTTATCGGAGACCCGACCTTCTGGCTGGAAGTCTGACATCCTAACCACTAAGCTACCACAGCCCACCCGTTGGTGGGCATTTCTATTTTACTACTAGGGGCCTATTATCCTATTGTCAGAATCTTCTTTCTAACAATAAGAAAATAACACATC
Source organism: Octonoba sinensis (assembly GCA_038502835.1). Taxonomy (NCBI): domain Eukaryota; kingdom Metazoa; phylum Arthropoda; class Arachnida; order Araneae; family Uloboridae; genus Octonoba; species Octonoba sinensis. Next base: position 13,910,282 of record CM076602.1, on the reverse strand, counting down.
TATGTACAAAACCTGACAATAAATGTTGTATTCTACAGTTGAGTTCAAAATGATAAATTGAAGATTACAGTGTTACGCTTATGAATACTTGATTCAGTGATGACCCTATTGAATGTTCTTCTCATTACAAGTAACTAGTCTCTCAAGAAATAATGGGGGGGGGGGGGGGGGGGCTTGTTGCCATGTAATGAAAAAGACTCTGCTTTTCTTTGAATATTTCTGTAAATTATTTGAATTCATTCAAATTCTCTACATTTGAATGTTTTTCATATTTTATTTGAATATTTCTCTACATTACAGGAATATTTTTCCTGGATTTCTTCTGCTTAAATATTTTTGATGTATTTTATTCTGGTGGATATGACAAAAGTTATTCCCTCACTTGGCAATTTATTTGTAATTTATGTCATAATTTATGCACAAAATAATTCAAAATGTTATATTTCACTTAAGAAAGAATATTTTAACCTATACCTTTGGTAAAGTTTTTTCATTTAAAATTAGAAATTATATGACGACCCCATCTGGGGTTGCGAGGCACAAATTGGGAACTCTTGAATCAAACTAACAACACAGTTAAATTGCCTGCTACAGAAATACCAACAACTCTGCTGATGCTGCCACTAAAAAGAAACAAACTTTCTTCTTGTTTTATGTTTATCATTTACTAATGCACTCAGTCTTTTGAATTTATTAAGAGAGTCATTTGAAGAACTTACCAAGATTTAGCAAGTGACTCTGCTTTCTCATAAGCTACAGGATCCCGATCTAAACAATATAGCTTAATTTTTGCTGCATTCAGTAAATGATTGCTATGTCCACCAGCTCCAAAAGTCATATCAATGAAAACCTTTGAAATTAAAAGAGAAAATTGTCAATTATTTAAAAATTTTCAATCATTCATATATTCATTAAAAAAGAAAATATTTATGACTCACTATCAATAACAAAGAGAAAATTAAGTGGAAGTTATTTTTCTTGAGTTCAAAAGTTTGATAAAGGATATGGAGATAAAGAGCATGTTAATGAAGAAACCGCAACTCTGGCTCAGGTGGACACTTTTTCCCGATTTTTTTTTCCTTCAATTTAGGTATATTTATACAGGGTGGGGCAGAAGTAATGACCCGGTTTTGAGAGGGCGTTAAAAAAAAAACTAATACAATTTGACACTTAAAACTTTTTAAATTTCGATCTGTATATAATCCCATTTTTTTACATTAAGTTTTCAATACCACTTCAGCTAGATGGCAGCGTTCTGCAGCAATACACTGATGCAGTCTATTTTTCCACGCAGAGAGAATAGACTGCATCCTTAACTGCGTTTCAATATCCCGCATAATTACAGTCCCTAAGCTATTTTCTGCGACGTTATTTGAAGGAGAAAGTTTAGAAACATCATCCCTACACTTTAGAAGAGCTGAAGGCCCGAGTTATCGAGGAAATATCCTCCATACCCCTTGAAATGTGCAGAAAGGTTTCCCAAAACTTCAGAAATAGACTGCATCAATGTATTGGTGCTGAAGGCCACAATCTTGCTGAAGTACTGTTCAAAACTTAATGTAAAAAAAATGGGATTATATACAGATCAAAATAAAAAAGTTTCAAATTGCATTAGGTTTTTTTTTAGACCCCCGTCAAAACCAGGTCATTACTTCTGCCCCACCCTGTATAATACAGGATGAGAGATGGGCGTAGAGAATTTAAGAGAGCATCATGCCGTATGGGTGTTTAATGACCTTGTGAATTGTTGAAGACAGTATGTTTGTATGCAAGAGTTTGAGACAGGAGCAAGAGTTAGGCAGGGTGCTGAATATGTCTTGGTGATACATATTGCTCCACCCTCCCCATCAAACTCGCAAGTTTCAAGTTTTAAAAACTCAATAAACTTATAATGCTGGAGAGCAATGGCAAAAATACACAACATCATGTTTACAAAGTAATAAATATAACTCAACGTTGCCTTATTTTTAATATCTGGTGAAAAAAAATCGTTCAACTTAGTACCGTTTTATTAAAATTATCATTTAAAAGGGGGGTATTTACGGTACGCTGTGAAAGCAAATGAAAAAGAAATACATTGAATTCCTCATGAATAACTAAATTACCTGGCCATCCTTCGGTTGCAGGGCTTCAATAATTTCATTTGGCATAACTGGTACATGACTATATTCTTCAGAATTTTCTACATTTTCGCAATTTGTATCAGAAGATACAGCATGTGAACTGAAACGGGATTTATAAATTCCATACCAAACAGAAGATTTGAACGACTTACATGCGAGTGATACAAAACAAATATTTTTATACAATACGTTCATATTGTTTCTAAGCAAGTGCAAAACTTTCTAAATGATTTAAAATGCTATAAAGGTCTTAAATGCCACTTTTAATAGAAAAAAAAAATCATGCTGTATCCGCTTTGTTTACAAACAAACAGCACAGACATGTGAAAGACGGTCAATGCAGTATTAATGCATTGTGCCTGCACATGCGATTGGTTTAGAAATTGTTACAGCGAGCGAATCAAAAAATCGACTATTGTCTCTGTAACTTTCGGTACTTAAATAATTATGAGAATAAATAGCTTTTCAGCTTATGCGGTTTATGTCTAGAGTTTTCTTTTATCAAATTTGTGGAATTTCTATATCGATAGTTATGAAAAACAAAATTTATTGACACAGAGGTAAAGTCGACAAAACTATTCTCAGGATTTTCTGGGTGCGAGAGTGTTAATTAATTTTTGCGTGTTTATTGTTTATATATGATTTAAATGTGTAGTGGTTTTAAATTCATAAATTATGGAGCGTGTTGTTTTAGCTTTATAAATCATTCTGTTAATCTGTGAAATCCTTGAAAGATCCCGCCTCAGTAGTTTGACACAGACCGAAATTGTTTACCGAATCCTATGATGTAGATACTTAGGTAAGTTTTGATTAAATTTTCTTTTATAACGGTCAGGTTGTATAATGCAATCTTTGTTCTCCGTTAATAGAATATATTCTATGGAATAAAATAATGCCTAAATTATAAGAAGTTGTTTAGATTCTATTCAAAATTACTACTGCAAAAAATGTCTCGTACAAAAGTACTTCAGAAAAAGGGAAATTCATTCTTGGGGCAAAACACGTGTTGACCAGTGTAATCAATCTCCCTTAAAGGAATGTTTTTTTATTAGGGGCATAGGTGGCGAATAACGTTAAGTCGGTTGAGGAATTTAAAATTGATGTTCACTATACAGTTTAAGAAGGGCTGTAGTGTTTCTACCGTTACAAAACATTTCCAATGCAAAATTAACAACAGCGCTACATTACAAATTTACTACTACATGAATTTTTGCTGCATTCACCTATAGAATCCCCAATTTTTATCCTTAATTGCAAAACGTCACGAAAGTCCCACTCACAGTAGAACATGAATAATCAACTATTGAGAGTACAAATTAGTTCCGTTAGTTCTTTCTTTTTTCTAGACAAAAATGCTTTTATTTCGGCACAAAATGCATAAACAGATTTGTCAAAGCATTGTCTATTGCTGGCTACTACCTTTTCTCCCCTGTCAGCCATTTTTTAAAAATTCCATCCCAAAAAATATTTGTCTCTTAAGCGATCCAAGTAAGGAGCCAATTTTTGATTTCTGCAAAAGAAGGAAACTGGTTACCTGCCAGGTTGTGCTGCATTAGTCGGAGCAACGTCCCGCAAATACGGCTTATTTGGTAAAATATCTCACTTGGGTGTTTCTAAATACTTTTTACAATTTATGCAACTTGAATCCGGTTCCAGTTCATAAGGCACCCAATTACCTTGCTTGTAAATCATTCTCATGGGCTTCAGTCATATGAGAAGCTGCTTGTTTATTAATGCTCAAGGAATTCACAAACTTCTCCTGCAGTTGACTCGGATCTTCATCAAGTATTGTCTCTGGTTCTGTCTTTGAATTTTTTTTGGCTGTACAGGGTGAATCTTGTCTTCAACTCTGAAACCAGTACCCTTGAAACAACAAAACCATTCCATACTTGATCTATGAGTTAGAGCATTCTCATGATAAACTTCTACAAGAATGCGATGTGCTTCAGCTACACTTTTCTTCCAATTAAAATCAAAAACTTCCCGCAAATATTGCTTAGTTAACACAAAATTTGACATAGGTATTTAATGCAGCAAAATTCAAAGGTTTTGTATGAAATTGAAGCGATATTAACTAAGTAGATGTCTAACCTCTCTGAAATCAGCTGTCACTATGAAACATTCATAACAGCCAGTACCATCTTTTAAAAATAGACCAAACAAATTTGTACTCCGAAAAAATTCAAGGTTAATTTTCTTCATGATATTGTTAATTTTTGAAACCAGTGCAATCATATTGGATAAAGTTTGCTGCTATATATTTAGTTAATAGCTATATATAGACTCCCCATACCTACTGGGTATTTTCTGCTGTATACTTCACAAGTACAAAAATGTTTCGTAGCATTAATAATTAATGGAAACCCAAAATTTATCTTAAACATTTACTTTTGTGCAGAAATAAACAACTTAATAATAACGAATGCTGTATATGTTTCGCCATTGCAAGGAGCTGTTTTTTACCAGTTTCTTGCCAACTGCTGCTTCTTGTTGGAAGTTGAAAAGGGATTTCTCCTAATTCCACTACACTTGTTGCTTTGGGAATTTATACATGAGCAATGTTAATTGTTTACCTGATGCCAAAACCATTTTAGTATTTTTTTTTTGTATTTTTATTAATCCACATTTAAAAAAAATTGTTTTTATCAGTAAAAACTTTTTTTGAATAGCATTGTGTAACCTTACATTATATTTTATTACAAGTTAAAAGGAATAAAAATTACTTATGCTAAAAAAAAACTAAATCTAAATTTTGTATTGTGTCTTATGTACAAAAGTCATTACCTTTTACTAAAAGTATTCACTATACATTTTTTATGTAAAAAAATGAAAATCATTCAGCAGCTTGTTTATAAGGGTAGATTTCTACAGACTACTCTAACATTTTTATTTTCTTGTGAAAAGTACAGGAAGTATTGTATTTCTGAAAAATTTCTCACTCACATTTCAATCTAAATTTCCGTAAGTAAATTTTCTTAAAACTTATGCCTCATATTATGTACCTGTGTCCTGTATATTTTTTTTTTACAAGTTAGTTGCATTAGTTTACAATTTAGTTGTTCCTGCTGATGTTATTGATTTTATTAAGATTTTCTGACGAGCATGAAAATGGCTATTACAATAATAGTTAGACTTAGCTGGTTTTCATGCTAAGAGGTTCAGTATTCAAGGTATTAAAATGAAGCTTACATAACAAAGATTTGTTATGGACTATTTGTTTAGTTGGACAACTTGTGTAGTAATTAATGTGCTTCATGAACTGGAAAAAGTCAAAATGTTATTGCTTTTTAATGTCTGAGTCATTTTGCATTGTCTCAAATATAATAAGTTCTCATACACTAACTGACATTATGGATTATCCATTAGAAAAGGTCTCGAATATTTTAAAGTATGTACCTCACTAGTGTCTTAAGGAGCATGAAATGTCAAAACTAAAGAAAAAAGATAAAAATTGAGAAAAGAAAAACATCTTTTTTTTTTCCTTTAAGAGCGGTGGTTTGTTTTCTGAAAATTGGTACTGAAATTGGTACAGTAAAGGAAATGTTATGTATCAGAGACAATAAAATAGAAACTACAAAAGAACTAATGCTATTTTTTGAACTATGATTATTTGAAACTTTTAACTATGATTATTTTCTAAGAAAAGGCAAAAATGCATTCTAAAATAGACAGATATGATCCAGGGTTGGCAAAGTTTTGGACACTATGGTAAAAACCATGGTTTTTACCATCCTGTCCAAAACCCATGTGTCCAAAACTGTGCGAAACTGTCCAAAACTATATTTTTCAATAAAATTGTATTTAATTAAAGGAATACATTAATCACAAATTAATGCAATAAATATTAATTAAAATATAATATTTTATTTTTATTAAAGCTTTATTTACTGAATGTGAATAGTTTAAAAAAAATATGTTTAATTTTAAAAAAAAGCTAATACATATCATGGTTCTAAAATCTCAAAAATCTCTTAGTTATTGGCATGTTTTATTTTTGTGGTACATTATCATGAATTTCCCTTTTAATTGGTAATTTTTTTGAAAGTGCCTGAAAAAATAGTTTCACTCAACAGAATTGGCTAAAGTTAAATTTTTTAACCATAGTAAAAATGATAGTTTTCACAGAACTATTGGCTAAATTTTAATATTTTAACATAGTATAAATAAAAGTAATAATAAAATTTAATTGCAAAATAATATTTATTAACATTCTTTATAAAGTGTACAACAATTAAAAACAGAGAGATTTTCAAAATACCCAGTTTGGGAGTTTTGGACAGTTTCGGACACTTTCAGACAGTTTTTGACACTTTCGGACAGTTTAAGACGGTAAAAATCACCAGTCCTGTCCAAAAATAGTTTTAGCCGTCCAAAATCCCAACAATGATATGATCTTTAAAAAAAGTTATAAAAGAAGCATCTGTCGAATTTTGTGCTTAAAATAGCATGCTGAGAAATAATTTCCAAACTCATCTTGAAAAAAAAAAAAAAAAAAAAGCAACAGCAATCTCAATTATTGACAGGCAAGCAATGGCTAACCTCTTGAAAAAAAGTGGTTTACCGGTATAATGTGATTTAATGAAATTTTGTTGTAAGCTAATAGAAATTATTCTTCAAGCCACAAGTTGAAAATTCTGTGGAAAATTGACATTTGTGATATTAAAAATAAAAACCTTTTACCAGTCTTTATTCATTAATTGAAAAATGTTTTTTAGCATGCAACAGCTCTTTGATTTTTGTCAAAATTTGTTTATTCAGAGTCCATGAATTGATTTATTGAACATTTATTTTTTCAGTTACAAGCTGCTTTTGAGAATTTCTTCGGAACTGAAAGAAGCAATGAAAGTCCTTAAGATAAATTTTGATGGTAATGTCTGATATATACTCAAGCATATTTCTGAAAACCAGTAACAAGCATTCACTAGTCTGAAGTAACTAAAAAATTGAAATTTATTAAAACTTTTTTTTCTTCTCTCATTAAAAAAAAAAAAAAAAAAAAAAAAAAGGGAAAATTTGAAAATAAAAAATCTAGGCATTATAAAAATATTTTTTCTTCCTATAATTTTATGAGTCCAATTTATTTTGTTCAGTAGGAAAATTTAATGCTTTTGAAAATCTACCCACATTCATTTGAAATCGACTCAATATTATATGATAATATTGCACACTATTTTTTGTAAATCATCTGAGCTGTGTGTTTGTCTGAAAGTGTTTTTCTTCTTAAAGAGTGAAGCGTTTTGGGCATTGACATTGTAGAAGATGTCCCTTAGTGGTTAAAAATGATCCTGATTGAAATGTTTTGTTGAGAAGAAATCTCTTATAATTAACCTACAACAATATCTTCTGGGAGCAGCCTTATCAAAAGTTGGGCCATGGCAAAAAATTTGGATGAGATAAAAGATTCAAAGCTATTTATTTGTGAATATTGTGGCAAGCTCTTCACTGAGACATCTTCCATGAAAAAACATCTAGAGACGCATATAGGAAAAAAGCTCTATAGCTGTAAAGTTTGTGAGAAGTCCTTTACTACTAGCTGCTGTCTTAAAACTCATGTTCTAGGTCATGCAAGAGAAAAATCACATGTGTGCGAAACTTGTGGGAAAGCGTTCTATAGACTTAATGACTTTAAGAGGCATGCAAAAACACATGTGGGTGGTCATGAGATCTCTTGCGATTTCTGCGAGAGAACATTCACTAAAAAGTGTTACTGGTTGCAACATACTAAGGCTCATGCATGTGATCTGCCATACACTTGTGAACATTGCAAAAGATCCTTTGCAGAGGAAAGTGATTTGGAACTTCATATGAATACAAACTGTAGAAAAATGAAATATTTTTGTGAACAGTGCAACATGGTTTTTGACAGAAAGGCCGACTTACTAAGGCATCATGCAGAGCATAAGGGGGTCTTTCAATGTGGACACTGTTGGCTGTCATTTAAAAAAAAAAGTGCGTTGAAGCTTCACATGACTGGTCACTGTCCAAAAGGATCCTATTTATGTTTTCACTGCAACGCAATTTTTCGTAGGAGAGATTACTTTCAAAGGCATCTTAGAACTCATGAAAAACACGATTATATCTGTGAACGATGTGGCAAGACTTTTGCTCGAGCAGCTCAATTAGAAGCCCATTTTTTGTCGCATGTAGGTCTGATGTATGCCTGCGAGCACTGTGAGGAGGTTTTTACCGTCAAAGCGAATTATGAAGACCATGTCAAGACACATCCTGTCCTATTGCATACTTGTGAGTTTTGCGGAGAGTCTTTTCCTGAAGGTTCTGGTCTGACTGCTCATTTGGCGAGCCACATTCACTCATCATACGTCTGCATTGCTTGCGGGGAATCCTTTTCGGAAAAAGCCGACTTGCAAAAGCATGAAGAGATCCATAATAGAGCTTCGGAATACGTTTGTAAGGTTTGCTCTGAGACGTTTGTTCTGTTGGAGGAATTTGAAAGCCATGGTAAATCACATGTTAAGGAAAAACCTTTTTCGTGTGAATGGTGTGGAAGGACCTTTGCTTATGAAAGAATTTTACAAATGCACTCAATTGTCCATACTGGAAAAATGCCATAGTTTTAAAAATAATTATATTGGAGCTCTTCGGCTGCCAAGTTCTTTGAAAGTCTTGTTTCTTTTGCAAAATGTTTGAAGTTCCAAATGTTTTCTCATAAGACTTAACCTAAAATTTGTAATTTGTAAAAGATTTTGTATGCCATTTTTTAAGCACAGTTGTAAAAATGTTGTGTATGTTATTCGTGATGATGTATTTGTAATCATATTTTTGAAAATATTTTAATTTAATGCCAAAACGGAGCATATTATCATCTATCATAAACTTTTCATTGAAGATGTACAAATGTTGATAATTTTGTGCTAGTTAACTAACATCTCTACCTCTGAAAAATCATTTTTTAGAAACCATGATTTATTTAGTTATTTTTTGTACCTTCTGAAATATGTTAATTAATATGAATGAAGTAGGGATGATATCTATTTATTACTTTGTATTAATTGGGTACTTAAAAACAGTTTTTATGTGTATCTTGTTTTTTTAAAAATATGTATGTAATATACATCATATGATGGGGGGCAATACCAAATCGTTGGGAACATTGCTGTAGGAAAATATTAACTCATGAAGCCGCTGCATATTTATCTAAAATTTAAAAAATGGAATTTGAGAATTAATATCGTTACAATTTACAACCATAAGTCCTTGTAAAAATAATACTATGTCTTTTAAGTATAGTTTTTTTAAAAATGTACTTATAAACCTATTTATTGAGCGTAAATTGTAAAAGTAGACTGTAAAATGAAAACTGTAATTGTATGATGCAATAACTGAATGCATATAAACAGTGCAGAATAAAAAGTGTTTCGTTTGAATTGGAGTATTCTTTCAAAAGTTATTTGGTGGAGGAGACGCCTCCTCCTCTACAGACAGATGGGCAGATAATTATACATTTGTCAATCTCATAATCCACTACCTTAAGAATTATGTTTTTATTTAAATATTTATTTAATCGACCTGTTTTGTTTATTTATTTATTTTTGTTTTTAGATATATTATTCTGAGATGTTAAACCTTCTTGAATGTTTTTATTTTTTTACTTATGCAAAAAAATAATGAATTTTATTATTTTTTTTTCTTCTGAAGCAACATTGTTTCATTCATAAAATTGTGATAAAATCCTGGGGTACCAGAGGCGTAGCTAGGGTTTTCAGCGCCCGGAGACAAGTGAAGATTTTGCGCACCCCCCCCCCCCCCCCAGTGCCCCTGGAGGCCTAGGGGCGCCCCTAAAGAGAATTAAAAAAACTTTTATGCTTCCTAAATGATAAATAGCTCTAAAAAGCAGCCCTTTTAACTTTCATTTTTATTAGCGACCATTCACTTCTAAGGGAAAAATGGGACACTGGCTTCGCAAAATTATTTGTCTGATTTTCCACACACTCCTGTTCTACATTGGTCATTCCCGATATGGTTTGCGGTGCTCCCACATTTTTGTCGAACATATTCACACCTCTTCAAATAATTTTTTTTTCGCATTTAAAAATAAAATAACTTAACATTAATTTGGCGCCCCTTGACGCTGTGCCCGGGGACAGCTGTCCCTCCTTGCCCCCCCCCCCCCCCCACTTAGCTACGCCTCTGTGGGGTACTACTCAATATTTGGGACATACCCAACATTCAAAACCAAAGATTCTCTAGTTGGTTCCACTGACACCATCACTTATAGATTTCTTTCATCTACAAATATCTCTTTAACATAGAATAAATATAAATTATAGCTATGTGAAGAAATAAAAAACAATGACTTGAAAAATAAAAATACGCTATATATTTGCAGCATAATCCTAATGGAAAGTTGTAGAATTCTTTTACATCCCCCCCTCGTGGGTTGAAGTGCTTATATCTAAGCAACTGCTTATTTTATGTGTATGAATAAATCTGAGTCTGCCTATGTTACCTCCGAATGGGGTTGTTTATGAACTGTTTTTAATTTAATTTATATATAGGCAACAGGTTTATTCACTCAAATCATGAGTATTTCACAAGTAAGGCGAATTTCTTTTTTTTTTTTTGAAATTTTGTGGCCTATATTAGTGCTCTATGCGGGGCCCTAACCCTTTTAACTGCTTGAATACAACAAAATTTTTAAAACACTTTTTTTTTAATAATATGTTTAAGTAAATGTTCCATCTGTATAATTTTTTAAATTACTCATTCAGAGCTAAAATGTGCAACATTATGATATTTTTGGGACTAAAGTTTAGGAAAATATTGGAGAATAATCTCTTTTATGAGAGTATTCATCAAAAGATAATTGCTAAGAATTTTACATCCTTAACCCTTTAATTGTGAGAGACCCAAAAGTAATTTCATGCACTTTTAGCACATAATATTTTGGCTGTTATATGTGTAGCGTACTATATTTTTACTGTAAAGCAAAATTGATGCTAAAATAGATGTAGTAAATGAGAAAAAACTCTTAAAATGGAATATTTATGCTAATGGTATTACAGTGAAAAGGGAATTTTTTCTGGGACATTGTTGGTTGTTTTATTTCCATAGTGAAAAGGTTAATTGAAGTGAATAATTGGTTGCATGAAAATGATCAAAGTGCAGGTTAAAAGCATTGAAATCACTGACATTGTGACATACTATTAATTTTAGTGTATTTACTCTTCTATAACTTAGTACGTGATTATGTGTTTTTACTACATTTGTAATTGATCAGCTCTTTTTTATTTTTCAGTAGCTACAAGCTTTTGAGAAACCTCTGAAAATAGTAGAAGCATTGACGTTGTTAACAGTAATTGTTATGGGAAATGTTGCACAACATTCTTCTTCTTTCAGAATAAAGTTTAAAAACTGAAGGAAAAAAAGAAGACGAATCAAAATCATTTACTTGACAAAAAATTTGTTCTTATAAATTTCCGGTAGTTTTCTCAGTCGGTTAAATAGTAGATTCTAGGGACTTTGTTTATCTACAATAAAATGTTTCTAGCCAGCTTTTACGTTTAAAAAATTTGCTTTTTGCATCACGCAACTTTTGTCTTTCTCATAATATTGGTGGGTGGACAAGGTGTTGCTCATTTTGAAGTGCTTAGTTCTTCATAAAATACTTAGCTTTTGTAGTTTATGTCAAAAGAAAGTACATTCATTATCTATTTGATATACAGACATTTTAATTTTAAAAAAATCAAGTGATCTAAACTTCAAATTAACTATAGTATTCATATTGTTAAAGAAAGATTCTTAGAATAAAGTTTTTCGCACAGAAAACTGTGCTTTTCTGTTTAATAATGCAATAGTAATTTATCCAGTCTTGGGTAATGGCAGATATTAAGGACAGTTTAGAGGACTCGGAAAGGTTTTCTTGTGCATACTGTGATGCAGTCTTTTCTACGAAAGTTACAATGGGAAGACATCTCAAGATTCACACTAGAAAAAAGACATATGCATGTAAGTTTTGTAAAAAGTTCTTTTCTTGCAATAGGAGTTTACGAAATCACAACCGGATACACACCGGAGAAAAGTTATTTTCTTGCGAAATTTGTACAAAAAATTTTTCTGATGCTTCATCTTTGAAGGAACATTTTTCGCTTCATCCAGGCAAAAAACCTTTTGCCTGCGACATTTGCCAACGTACGTTTGCTCGAAGTGATAACTTGAAAATGCATTATAGGACTCATTCCGGTGAAAAGCCTTTCACTTGTGAACTTTGTAATCTTGTCTTTTCGCATAAAACAAACCTGAAAAGGCACTATCGGGTACATACAGGGGAGAAACCATTTACATGTGCCATTTGTAACCGTGCTTTTTCTGCTTCTGCGTATTTGAAAGCGCATAACCGAACTCACACTGGAGAAAAGCCATTCAGCTGTGACATTTGTAAAAAGTCCTTTTCCTTTAGCAGTGGTTTAAAAGCACATTATAACATTCACATGTCGCAAAAGCCTTACACTTGCGAAATCTGTAACCAATCCTTACCGAGTAACTCAAGTTTGAAAAAACACTATTTGATTCACACTAAAGAAAATCAGTCTGATGGGAGCATACAGAGTCAGAGAACTGACCCGGTTAAGTTGTATTCTTGTCGGCATTGTGAGAAAAGCTTTAATTTGAAATCCGGTCTGCAGAGGCATCTAGTTAGTCATTTGGACAAAGCTGAGTCTGCAAATCCCACTGCAACTAAGGTGGCTTACGTTTGTCAGTTTTGGAAATGTGGAGAGTTGTTCTCTGATATTGGTGATTTTCAAAGGCATCAAGCCTCCCACAATGCATCTGCATGGAAGTATGACTGTATACGTTGTGGAGAAGTGTTTACTGAATTTGCTGATTTGCAAGCTCATGAGATGTCACATAGTGGAGAAATGCAATATGACTGTAGAATTTGTAAAAAGAGATTTTCTGTGCTGCTTGAATTTCAAGAGCATTGTAAGACTCACATCGATAAAGAGAAACCTTATTCTTGTACATTTTGTGGGAAAACTTTTGCCTTCAAGAGAATTTTAGAAATGCATTCAATTGTGCACACTAGCAAACAGCTATAATCCTTCTGATTAATCTCATTTACTAAATCATTTTGTTAACGCATTGAAGTGTGTGTTGTGCTTGATTCGTAATTCATGTATAGAAAAATCATTGATTTTTAAAGCATGTCTCCTAATTGACATGATTGTCATTTAGATAGTGTTATAATGATAGCCAACTACTAAAAAAAATAAAAAAGGACAGGAAATTTCAAGAAGAATTTAGTTTTAAGTCTTTCTCCTAAACGGAATTGAATAATTAATTATCTGTTATCTAATACTGTATTAGTATATTTACACTTAATAAAATATTGTTCCTTGTCATAACTCCACTCTGTAGTTTATTTTTTCTGCTTGGTAAAGCATTTTAAAGAATTTCAAGAGCAATAATTAAATAACTCATCTTTCCAATTTCTCTTTGGAGTGGTAAGGATACAGTCAAACCTGTCTATCTCGAATCTCACGGGAAGGGAAAAAAATTCGAGATAAAAAGGTTTCAAGTTATACAGGTTCACAAAAAAATGCAAAAAAAAAAAATAAATAATAATACTTACTTTTATTGTAGATAAATACATACTGCTGAATGATTTTTCAATGAAAATAGTCCTTCAAAGTTTTTTGATGCCTAACTTTCTTCACTTCAATTAACTTTTTAATATTTGCAAGAGCTGCAAAGCTGTCAGAGCCAACATTTTCCTGAGCCTCAAGAAAATTTGTCAAGAGTTCCACGGCCTTCTCAGCTTCTTTCGCTGTCACTTTAGGTGAATCGGCTTCGGTTTCTTCGATTTCGTCTTCTGACATGTTTTTCACATTATCGATGATCTCCGCGTCTGTCAAGGTTCCACATGTTGCTAGTGTATCATCCACTTGCAAAAATTCTTCTAAAGAAATGTCAACATTCAATCCTGATTTCAAGGTTCTCCATTCTTGAGAATTAATTTCCACCGCTTCATCAACAGTTTCTTCAGCTTCTTTTCCGTGCTCATCGCTGATCTCTTTCTCTTCTTCGCATTGATTATCGAACCCCGCTTTCTTGAAACTGTTTTGGATTGTTTTCTCTGTGACACATCTCCATGCATAATCGGTCATTCTTATGGCGTCTAGCACGTTCACCTTTGGAAGAACACTTCCCTCATGAATAGCATCGATTAGCTTACGGATTAATTGTCTTCTATAGTTCGCTTTAAAGCTTCTTATTACCCCTTGATCCATAGGTTGTAGTTTGGAAGTCGTGTTAGCAGGGAAGAACTTTACACATACATTTTTCAAAGAAGGCAAGTTGTTATGTGCGCTGCAGTTATCTACAAAGAGTATAATTTTCCTCTTTTGGGCACACATAGATTTGTCTAAAGATTTCAACCATTCACCAAAGATTTCACTAGTCATCCAAGCTTTTCTGTTTGCTTTGTACTTGAAGGGGAAAGACTTAACTTGAGCAAAACACCTAGGTTTTTCTGAGCGTCCGATCATCAGCGGTGGAAGTTTTTCTGAGCCGTCTTCATTTGCAGCTAACAGCAGGGTTAAACGGACTTTGCTTTGTTTCCCCCCCTTACACTCTTCATCCTTGAACATGGCAGTTTTTTCTGGCAAGCACTGATAAAATAGCCCTGTTTCATCAGCGTTGAAAATGTTTTTTGGTTTGTATCCTTTTACGAGATGAGGAATATTTTTTATAAACTCTTCACATACATTTTCTGGGACTGATGCGCTTTCTCCACAAAGCTTGCGGAAAACAATGTTGTGCCTCTTTTTGAAACTTTCGAGCCATCCATTGCTGGCTTTGAATTCTTCTGAATCATGTCCAAGTTCTTTAGCGAAATCTTCTGCTTTTTTCTGTATCACATGCCCACTGATAGGGATTCCTTGGTCTCTGCACTGTGTAAACCATTTCAAAACGCATGCGTCTACATCCGGAAAATTGCATTTTCTCCTTTTTTTTCCTTTTTTGTTGCTTAGAAACTTTTGCTCTATACTTTCACGGTTTTTGATAATTGTCGAGAGAGTGCTGGCTGGCACGCCAAACTTTTCTGCGATTTCGCCTTTTTTCATCAACGGGTTCTCATCTAAAAATGTCAGAATTTTCATTTTATCCTCATTTTCTAAAACATTCAATTTTCTTTTTACTCCTGCCATATTTGCATTTGCCAACCACGTACCATGGAAGAAAATCAACAATAGGAATGAATTTCAACTTTCCAGACTTCTTATCTATGTGTGTGGAAGCTGACCCCCTAGTGGTCACATCCTGCTTAACCAAACCCTCCATTGCACTCTCGCTTCTTGGAAACGCTAAACAATGATGACTGGAGGCGTCCCGGGAGAGATGACAGTAGGAGAGAGGTAGAATAGCGATAGTGACCAGAATTCCAGGAAAAGTCCCCTCCAGCTTCCTTTATCTGTGCGGCCACAGAATTTATGTTTTCCTAAACTCTTTTGCAAAAGAGGCTTCATTGTTTTCTGTAACTGACCCTATTTCCCAAAATTCGAGAAACACAGGTTTCGAACAAAATTTTTTCGAGATAAAAATGTAAAATGCACTGAATTTAGATAGTATGCGAAGGAAATTTCAGAAATTTCGAGATATAGAAGTTTTCGAGATTTACAGGTTCGAGATAGACAGGTTTGACTGTATTAATATGTCATATTCCACTATTGAAAAGAGAGGAAATTTTTGTTCGAACATTCTGTTTTGTCCATGCAAATAAGTAAATTACTATATAATTATATATAACATTGTATTTATGCTTATATACATACGAACACATTTAGTATGCAGAAAAAAATTCTGAATGGAGGATAAATGAAGGGATCATACGGATTTTTCCCCTAAAAAGACAGCGATTACCCGGCATCCGACAGATTTTTACGTCCAGAATCTGATCCGGCCATCCGGCTTCTTAAAAATGGACATCTCGTCACAACATATCTGGAGAGAAGACGCGGAGTTTAAAGTTCCCTCTCAAATATAAATTTAATTTTAAAAAGCCATTTTTAATTTTAAAAGCATGGGGTCGCTTCATAGGAAACTCATGTCCTTTGTCAAACCCTTCACGAAATGTCGAACTACCAATCGCACTTTTAACAGAATTATTTATTAAATAATGATAATTTTTTTATCAGTACATGTTTAAGGTTTGATTTTTCACAAAAGGTTTTGTAAAATTCACAAGAAAATATTGCTCTTAAAATTGCTGGATCGACCCCTGAGAGCTTCCTAGTTTCAAACATCAGAGCCGAATATCCGATAAAATGAATATTCGATGCATCCCCCATCCTGACTTTGGTCCCCTCACAGAGCGACGGTGCAGTTTTCTAAAACGATGACCTCTCTAAAGTCGGTCGAAATCCCTTGCAACTCCCTCCTCAAATAAAAATTTCAACGATGCAGTGCGCGCAGTACCGGATCTTGGCGTTTTCCGTGGTGGCGTAAAACTTAAAAATGCCGCCCCCAATGATCTCTAATTGCTCCTATTTCATAAACTGTTATGGGCTGGGCATTTTTTTTTTGATGATTTTTCACTGCAGGGGAGGGGGGGGGGGTGCATTGACAAACAGATAAAACTTATGCTAATGTCGCCCCGCATGGCCCTTTCAGCTCAACATTATTAGAGAGTAGAGCCTTACAAAGGGTCTCCCCGTAATTGCAAATATTAAATTCAGACAGTTGTAAAGCCAATCAATCAAAATAGCCGAGCAATGATCAAGTCGGAGTGCCGAACTAGGAATTTAGTTCGCTCTTCCCAAAAGTTGAATTTTCTTAATCAAATATTTTTCCTTTCTTCTTAATTTCCTTTTTGTGCACCACAGTTGAATTGCCACCCTGGGCATGAGCCCCGGCATCCCCCCCCCCCCCAGATCTGGTTCTGAAGTGTGCGTCATGACCTCCGTCCCTGATGGACACAACTGTACTATATTCATTATATATATATCTAAAAACCATTATAGTCAAACATAGGGAGAAGAAAACAGAAAATTACGCTTGTACCACTGCACGTATGATTAAAAATAAAATAGTTTTGTTTTAGGCAAACTAAAATTATCTTTGCAAATATACCACCTTTTTGTCTGTAAAAGGCACTAAAGTGATCACATGGATTTGTAGTTTTCTTTTTATCTTTCAGGCATTTTTGTGACGAAACAGATCTTTTGCTCTCCTAATTTCATTAAAATTTTTTGCTTCTAATCATAAATATCATCAGTTAAGAACATTTTAGATAGAGGTGTAGGAGGGCGATAATTTTTCTGTAAAAGCAGTCTTACGATAAATGAGCAAACTTTCTAACCAAGGTGTAATTTAGTTGGCAACACGAGATGTGGCTGTTGCTATGACAATGTATGTTTATCAATTGTTAACTACCGTACGTTTTTACGTCTTCATATACTACAATTTAAACGATTGAAATTTATGTTTTGATAAATTTACTATTACTAATTACTTCCAATAATGAGTTCAAATAGTATTGCGCGTCAAAATAGGAGGAAAAAGCTGAAACAGCTTCCTCCAATAACGTCTCTGAAGATTCCACAACTTTTAATACTGTCACCAGCTACTTTGGATTCCAGCACTGATTGTGATGGATCTCCAAATATGTCTCAGTATGATAGCGAATTGGACTCTAACAGTAAATTGGAACAAAAAATAGACCAAGAGAAAGTTTCTGAAGATAATGAGAACTTTAACTCTTCCACAGGTTGTAGCTTTGTTCAATGCGATGTATCCAGTAGACCTTTAGGAAAGGTATTTATTGAAGAAGAAAGTAAGAATTTTTGAATCTTTATTCTCTTTTCATCATGATTTTAAAAATATTGCGTGACTTTCGTTCGTGTGTGTTTTTTGGTTGGCTACACTTGTTTTGATTGAAGACTTAAAATTTTTAAAATTTGAATGAATTGTCCCTATTTTTAATTTGGGTACTTATCGGTTATACGCCGTACCTTTTTTTTTTCTCACCAATATCGTCAAATCAAATGTAAACAAAGCATTTTTATTAGATTAAAATAGCACACGTTGATTTTCTTTCATCACAACTTTTATTATTATTCGCTTGTTTTACGTGAACGTTGTTTTGTTTTTCTTTCATTTTGATTAATTTGTGCTCAATATGAAGCAAGGAGTTTTCTTCAGACATCATTTGGGCTCAAATTTATGTGGAGAAGCATAGACAGGTCCGATTATTAGAACTACCATGAGTCAATTATTGCCTCCGGAAATTAAACAGTTAAAATAAATTTTGTTAAAATCGTACATATTTTATTTTATATTTTTTGCATTTTTATTAAATCAATCTTATGATGTTTACATTTTTATTCAACAACATAGTACACCTTATCATAAATTAATGTTGGTGATATTTCTAAAACCTTCACCAAGGTTGGACATATAACCAATAAGCACTTAATTTGTTTGTTTTTATAGTTAGCTCAAATACTTAGTACAATAGACCTCTGGTCGCGGTACTTGGCCACTCATTCCTCCCTTTCCCTCATTTCGTAGCTCAAATACATATATTTTTAATTGTAATATTTTGGAATTTAGAACTTTCTTTCCAATTGTTGAATAAGTTCACTTGAATGAATCTCTTTGAACATAAATGTAACTTAACTATGGTTCCCAATGTTTTTTCCAAAGAATGTAGCATTTTTTTATACCGTCCTGTTTTATTTTGGGCCATACTGTTAGGTTTCAAATTAGTACCCAGTTTCAGTTGTGCATTTTTTCATCGGTGCTAGCAAAAATCCTGTCAAAAGTACAAGCAAAAAATCTTGCACACCTGTGCATCTCAAGGCGATTTTTAACATTTCTAGTTAGTTTCTTTGTCGTTAATTTTTTTAACTACAATTCACATAAACTGCCTGATAAAGAGTGAGAAAAAAATCTGATAAGGTGCGAAAAAAAATATCTTGCACACATTATATTATGTATCATTCAAAAGAGCTTTATTTTTTCTGCCCAAGATGAAGTTTGTTACAAGCTTCTAAGTCAATTAGAGCAATAATTATTAGTTTTTAAAATACTTCTTTACGGTAAGATCCAATAATTTCTATCTCACAGTTCAAAAAATTCTTGAACGTCTTAGCATTGTGTATCATTCCACAGTTTTTATTTTTTCTCGCTTACTAATTTCAAATCAGTCATTTTTTTCCCTTTCAAATGACAAATTAGACTTCGAAAGTTTCTTTTCACACTTTTTTTTTCAATCTATGTAGTTATTTTTATTTTAGAAGAAGGTTTAGAAATGCTGTTTTGATCAACTTTTTCTCAACTGTAACCTTTTCTTAATACTAAAAATTCCTGGAAAACAGGTGGAAGTAGAGAGGAAGAGTCAGTTGCAGTGGTGTAGTCAAGGGGGGACACAGGATGATGGCGTGCCCCACCTTTTTATTTTAATACAATCGTCCCCCCACTTGTTTTGAGTTTTGACATAAGCGCCCCCCCCCCCCCCACTTTTTAATGTTCGTATATATAAGCATCCCACCACCTTTTTTTCTAGCACTACACCACTGGTCAGTTGTCAAAAGAACAATGATGACTGATAAGGGGAGAAAGGAATGTTTATAGAGTCTTCCATTGGGGCTATCTGTTTTACGTCTAATTTAAATATTACCAAATAATATCACCCCTAAATATCACAAAGTAAATTCAGGGTTCACGCGACTGTGCGAGTCCCGCAATATTCTTTGAAATCCCACTCAAAAAAAGTTTGTTTGCGCGCTGTCCCCACAACTAGCGAACACGCGTTCAAAACATTTCGGAACGAAACTACTGTCCGAAATTGATAATTCAAAACAAACTAAATGCAGCATGTTACTTTTCAACTGCCAACTCATCCCTATTACTGAAAAGAATAATCTAGGAACCCTATATTACATGGGGTAAAGATTGACAACTTCTTCATTTTTTGGGATTATTGAACAATTGTCTATGGCAATAATCTTCATTCTATTCACATACAAAGTCGAAAAAAGGAGTGGGAAAGGGGAATCTTCCTTGGTCACTGAAAATTTTAATTTTGTGAGCGATCCATTTTGTGCGAACCTTGTTAAAGTATTTATTCTTTCCTTGCTGAGCATAGATTAGATACTCATCTTTTATTGCACAGATTGTATTAGATAACGGAGTTCAGTAATATTTTTAAAAACAAAAATTTCCCACTTAAGTTTTTAAAATCCCACTTAAAATTTCGGTCAAGGTGGGAAATCCCACCTTGTATTTTTCCACAGTGTGAGCCCTGAAATTCATTTTAAAACATAGAGCCTACCTGTTTAAGAAGTTTTTTTCTCTTTGTCCCCTGGAAAACTTCAAGTGGGTTTTACTGTATTTCTAAAAAAAAAAATTCTTCATGATAATTAGTGTTTTTGTTTTCCTCCCCCCGACATAGATAAAGTACTATTATTGTATATTTTATTTGTATTGTTGCCATTTTTAAAATTCCCTATGGGAATGATTGATTTTTATTTTGAGTTCACAAGAATTTTAATCATGTTCCATTTCGGGAGAGAGACAGAGGGAGTAGGGGCTTGCGGAGAAACATTTACTGTGTTCTTTTAGGCATTCAATGCCATTGTGGGAACGCATGATCATTGTTAAATAACGGTGGAAGCGGATATTTCTTTTAAGCTGTTAGAACAAGGAATGCTATTTTTTTATTTGAATTGTTGCCATTTTGCTATATATATATATATACTTTTCTCCACCAGACCCCTACCTGTTAGCCGAGGCCTTAGAGCGGCTTACGCACGGGGAGAGGTAGTGGGGTCTACGGATTTTACATGCACATATCCCCAAGTATACATGGTGGTCTTCAGTGGGTATCGAACGCGCGACCTTCCAGGTGGAAGTCCGACGTGCTAACCACTAGGCTACCACGGCCCTATATATATATATACTAGCTGCGACGTCCGGCGCTGCACGGTCTATCTTAAATTATATTTCGCAAATACAGTGATGCCTCATCAACATGCTAGAAACGTTGATTATTAATATATTTGATTTATTTAACAATGGCAACTGCATTGATTTGTTTGTTCCCACGGCATCTGTAACAATTGTTGAAAAGATGCAACAATGCAAATAAAATAAAACGGTCATCATCAGAGTCAAATAAAATTAAAGTTGATTACCAGGAAAAAATGCTTTCAAACTACAGAGAAAAACGCTCATAACTTCTTTTCTATTTAATTTAGAGGCTTCCAATTTTAGCACAAAGGACAGAACTCTTTCTAGGATGGTTTTTTACGTGCTTTTCAATGGTATCAAGCTCGAAAGGATGCAATAGTTTCTTCTGATAGAAAAGGACTATGTTATGCAATTTTTGGAACTCCGCTCTTATTGGTCTTGGCGCGATGATATATAGCCTATAGCCTTCCTCGATATATGGGCTATCTAACACTGAAAGAATTTTTCAAATCGGACCAGTAGTTCCCGAGATTAGCGCGTTCAAGCAAACAAACTCTTGACCTTTATAATATTAGTATATATATATATATATATGCTAAATAAAACTGCATTCAATGTTTTTAACACTTTGGACTTTGCTGCTCAAAATATAATTGACGCTGATTAGCTGTGGCATATTTCATAGACAATCGATGAAGAAGCTATTTTTTTCCTTTTGAAATCTGTTTGGTCATTTCAGCTTTACGTCAACAAATGAAATACTATTTGATGTTTTGAGCATTTTGAAGAGCAGAGAAAATTGAACTTTTATTATTTTCCTTTTATTTCTAATTCTTGTCGGCGCTTAACACGAGGCAGATATTCAAGTGAGGGTGAGGATTTGATGGAACACCTTTTCTGCGTAAAAAGATTGTTCTAACGGGGGAGGGGGAAAATATTTCTTTTGAACAATATTAGGGTGGTGGAAAGTAATTGTTGTAAAACGTTTTCAGAATCTTAAATTAACATCTCTCTTGGGTAGTGCAGAAATAGATTTTCTGCGTAAATGTGCCTTTTTTGGGGGGGGGGGGGGGGGGGGGGAGCGGAAGAATATCAGGACAAAATTTTTTTAGTTTTCTGCAAATAATAGGCTCTTATCAAGGGCACCCTTTTTGAGCATCGCCTCAGGTGACGTTTTTGATCTCTTAACACGGGCATTGCCGTGCTGGTACCATTCATAAATGATGTCACACTTTTTTCAATATATTTGACACCTCTCCCCTCTTTGTCACAAAACTTCACACTTCAACATACCCCGTACCCCCCTTTGTCACATGTCACACTATATTGCATTAGCATAAAATAAGTTTAATTTGTAAATCTGTAATGTTTTTATAGAAATCAAAATGTATGATGTCACACTTCTTGAAAGCCCCTCCCCCTCAAAGCATGACATCATTTATGAATGACCCCTAGTGGAAAGTACACATTAAAAGCAATAATAGAAATATAATTTCACGTTAAATTAAAGCACAAATGAGCATTAAAACGCAGACATATGTTTCGGGATTGCTTGGAATCCCTTTTTCATTTGAATTGTTCATTTGGCTTCATTTGGATGTTTTGCATCTAGAAGCTCCCTGTCGCATTGAAAAAGGGATTCCAAGCAATCCCGAAACACATGTTTGCGTTTTAATGCTCATTTGTGCTTTAATTTAACGTGAAATTATATTTCTATTACTGTTTACTTGCACAAAGTTAAATTATTATTATTAAAAGCAATATTTACCTTGGTATGTCAGAAGCATAAATTGTGATCTCTGAATAAATAATGAAATGCTTTAGCTTATCTGTTGTTGTGCAAAGAAATAATCACTAATCCAATCATGTTATAAAAATTTTCCATTAAAAATAATTTATTTTTGAAAAGTCTTTTGCCCCATTAGCCCTCAGCCTCCACTAATGAAATATTTTTTACGGATGCCTTTTGTAGATGTTATTAAGTGTTAACTGAAAAAGAATAGCTATTAAATATTATTTAAAAATCAGTCCAAATTACTGTAGTTGAATTACTGTCGTAGGTTTTGGTGATATGCAACTGATTTTTTCCGACTGACATGGTTCTTTAAATTTAGCAAAAGTCAATCAGAGTAGTTGCAAAAGAAAAGTTTGGTTGCATTAATTATTTTGCTGTACTATTTAAAAATTTTTTTTCTTACAGGGGGTTTTAAAGCAATTGATTTGAGCGAGAACTTTCAAACTCATTTTTCCGATATTCCTCATCAGACAGAGCTGAAATCCGAACTCGCAATAGATCTTGCATGCAGGACAGCAAAGTACTTTCATGGCATCAGCAACTTTTTACATGGAGTGCTTGGTGGGATGTCCCTCCTGCATATTCTTCTGTTATTCCATTTGATATATGCTGAAAATTTCAGTGAAGATCTGCTGCACCATTACAGTTTCTTGTCACAACCTGTGCACAATGTGTTCAACTTTCTCTGCATTGTCTGCTGCATTTCTGCTTTCGACAGGTATGCTTTCAATATTTTGTGTGATTATTTTATTTGATGAGCATTTATTACAAAATTGAATGCACAACAATTAAAATTTTGTTGGAAAAGTTACTTACTTTTATTATAATGCACTTGATTAAAAAAGAAAATAGAAAATGTTACCATGATTTTTCTTGTGTAATTTATTCTTTTGCATTCAACAACTTATTAACTTTTTCTCTTTTTGTAAGCCTTTTTATGTTGAAAATGTTAAAATTAATACATAAAAATTACCAATAATGAAACAACTTTATGTATATTTTTGTATAATTATGTCATTACTAATAATTAATTATTGTAAAAGCTTTTGAAAATTTCACTATAATTATTGTATCTTAGAAAAAAGAAAAAACTTTGAAGTTTAAAACTTGATTGAAAAAAAATTATAACAGCTACTTGTAATTTCTACAAAATAATAAGTTAATTCATTAATGCCTTAATAAAAAAAAATAGTATCGAGTTTATGTATACACACCTTTTTTTCAAGGTATGACATTGGCAACCCTAAGCAGTTGTATCAGTCAATCAAAAGGTGTGACATGAAAGTTTTGGTCCTCATCATTTACCCCATTTGTTTAATTCTGAGTCTAAGTACAGCTAATGTGGATGAGAAATTTTATTTACCACAAGCAAATTTAACAGCTGTGGAATTGCTCAAATCAATGGTAAGTGTTTATATGGAAAAAAGTATACGCATGAAATAATGCTTTCGAATAATGCAGATTTTATGATCTTAAATTAAAGTATTACATCATATCTATATACAGTGGACTCTCTCTATCTGAACACTCCCTAATGTGAACAGCCCCGTATTATGAACACTTTTCGATAGTCCCGGCGAAATTTCATACACTTAACATAGGATGACCTCTCTGTAATCTGAACACCCCCGTATTATGAACGCTATTTTATCCCCCATTCAGCAGTTACCTCTCTCTAAACTGAACAGGTGTGCGATTGGAATTCCGAAATTCCCGGAATTCAGATTGCCTCCCCCTTTCGAACAGGTGCTTCAGATCAGACAGGTGTTTTCAGGTGGAGTGGTCAAGAAAAGGCTTATCGCTCCCCCCCCCCCCTCCGCCCATCTCATTGGACAGCCTTATCTCTTCCCTTTCTTTCTTGTTGCTGAGATTTTTCGCTGGTAAAGGTGACATTTTTTGCCAGTGTACCGATTGCAGCAGTGTTGAAGAACAAGTCAGATATGTCATCGGAAATAAGTAAAACGAAAAAACGGAAAGAACTAAACCTCAATGAAAAGTACCATGTAATTCAAAAATTGAAGTCAAAAGTAAGCCAGAGAAAAATTGCAGTTGAATTCGGGATTTCCGTAGGCCAAGTTAATGCAATTAGTAAGAAAGAAAACGAAATTTTAGCTGCTTTTGAGCAGAATGCACCTGGCTCAAAGTGTAGAATTTTTGAGAAAAAAACGGGAAATGAAAAAATAAACCAGCATGTTTGGAAGTTTTTTTGCCAAATGCGCACAAAGAATCTGCCTGTCACTGGACCTCTGATGAAACAGATTGCGCTTGATTTTGCCGAAAAGGAAAACATTAGTGAATTCAAGGCATCAGATGGGTGGCTTAGTCGATTCAAAGTTCGCCATAATATTGAATTTAAAACCATAAGTGGAGAAGCAGCAGATGTAAACATGGACACAGTAGAGGAATGGAAAACTAAACTTCTAGAATTAACAAAAGATTTTGCTCCTGCTGACATCTTCAATGCCGATGAAACCGGCTTATTTTTTAGGGCCCTTCCAAATAAAACCCTAGCAGAAAGAAGCGATAAATGCATCGGCGGAAAAATGTCGAAAGAAAGACTCACTGTCATGCTTTGTGCAAGTTTTACGGGTGAAAAACTTAAACCTCTTGTGATCGGAAAAAGTGCTAAACCGAGATGTTTTAAAAATTTGAGGATTTCATCATTGCCTGTTAACTATAAATTTAATCGAAAAGCCTGGATGACATTTGCAATTTTCACGGAATGGTTGGAAGGTGTTAACGAGAGGATGAAGAGAGAAGGGAGAAAAATTCTTCTTTTCGTGGATAATGCTGCATCACACAAAAATGTAACTCTGAGCAACGTGAGCCTGAAGTTCCTGCCACCAAACTGCACATCTAGAATACAACCATTGGATCAGGGAGTTATAAAAACTTTTAAAGCCCACTACAGAATTTTTTTTCTAAAGAAAATGTCTCTTGCAATGGAAGATGCAAATTCAGCAAGCGAACTGACTAAGAAGGTCAATGTCATGGATGCTGTCCACTGGATATCAATGGCCTGGAATGACGTAACCCCCCACACTATACAGAAATGCTTTTACCGAGCTGGATTTCCACGTGTAGACAAACAAACACGAATTGATGACCAAGAAACAACAGCTTTAAGTGACTTGCAGTCAATTCTTCAGGAGCTACATATGGAAATGGAGCCAAGTGCTTATCTAGAAGCCGATGGACACCTTCCAGTTTGTTGCAATATCACCGTTGAAGAGGACGAGGATAGTGAAGAAGAAGCGGACGAAGCTGAAGAAACAAGAAGTGCAATAACGTTCAAACAATATGGCCAAGGGATTCAAGACCTTCTGAATTATGCAGCTGAACATCATCAGGAAGCATTTCCACTTTTGAAACAACTTGATAATATGTATGCTGCACGTGCATACACAATGCAAAAACAAACTAAAATTACACATTTTTTTAGGTAAAAACTGTGATGTATTATTATTATTATTATTGCAATTCCCTTTTTTGTTTGTTTGTTTATCATTATGTAAAACTTTTTAAATTAAAAAAAAAACAATGAGGTGTAAGAGTACAGGTCCGACTGAGTTTAGTTTGACATTGCAATAGCCGCCAAATCTAAATTCAGCACCTCCATCTCGGTAACTGGCATGGCTAACCAGGCTAAGTACTCAGTACAGTCGATAAATTCAATAAACATGTGTTTTGCTGATTCTCCCTCTATAATGAACACCCCCGTAATCTGAACACTTTTGTTCGGCCCCATGAGTGTTCAGAATAGAGAGTTCACTGTATATATAAAAGGATGTTGGTATGTACGACGCTGCTAATCCCGAAAACTACTGATCGGACTTCAGTTTGTCTCCATTGGCACGGAGTAGATTTTTTCACAGCTTATATTTCTGCCTAAGCAGTCTGAAATGCTATCAAATCTAAAAATTCACCAAGAAAGTAAAGAAGCACAGGAGTAGTACTCAGAACTTGCGGTCGCCAGTCGCCAAATGCGACCAATTTTCACGTTTTGGCGACCATTATTTTCATTGAAGTCGCCAATGTGGCTACTATTTGCAAATGCAAACCCCTTACCCGACCTATAATCTTGACATATGACCTTTTCCCAAATTCTCTTGCCTAACAAAAATTGAATAAAGAAGAAAGCATAAGGAGCTAATTTTTTATACTTGGGATTATTAATAAATGATGTCACGCTTCGAGGGGGGGGGGGGGTTAATAAGAAGTGTGACAAAGGGGAGAGGGTGTCAAATGTATGGGAAAAAATGCGACATCATTTATGAACGGCCCCTTTGCATAGAGTAAATACTTCAGTTTGATGTTACAGAATGGTATGCTACATTAAATAAGCCTTTTTACCTGAATAAATAATTTTATCACTATTATTGTTTCATTTATTTATTTACTTCAAATTTGAATTTTATTTATTTCGTATTTAATTGAAAAATCACCAATCCTTACCGGAGCTCAAAATTTATTTTAAGCGGAACCGCTAAAATCATGTTTGGACAAACATGAAATAATTTACAAATAGTTGGTGTCGGTGAGCGAATGAGATTTGAGCCTTCAGCGGCAATCGAACACTTGTTGTTCAACACCAACAAGACATGTTGACGGAAAACAAGACATGTTGACGGAGATGCATGTCAATAATAAAATTGGTAATAGAATTTTAATTTTGACTTGTAATGACTTATTATGTAATATTTATTTTTAATTATTTAGATGAACGTTAAAATAATTCTTGAATCGGATATAAAGTTCTTAATGTAATTTTTTGCTTGATTAATGCTATACGATGCATTCAAATGTTTTTATTAATATGCAATTAAACGACTTCTGAGCATGTAAAAATTTTGTTTGGGGTACGTAAAATTGTAAAGATTTTTTGAGCCCTGATAGTGACATACTTTTTAGAAAATTGTTAATTTACCTGGATCCAACTTCTAAAAAAAGAAACAATTATTGAAAACTATTAAGTAAATAAACAATTATTTAAAACTAGTATATTATCACAAATCATAAAATAAATAAGGAATTTTTAGTTTTAAACATTTTACGAAAAAAAAATTAATATATGTGTATTAAATAGAAAAAAAACTCAAGTAATTTTGATAAGGTAGATAATTATTCAATCAATTTTTATTAGGAATTTAGGCACCAACAAGCTAGGGGAAAGGGAATAACTTTTCAATTCCCAGAAAATTAAGTTCGAAAAGACGGCATTACTCATTACGTTGATGTCGATCCAAATCTTTGGTATTAGACTTTGCACTATTCGGATTCTCAACCATTCCATTGACAAATATGTTGTTATTACATGTATTTATTTCAAGTATAATGATTAAACATTAGCTAAAAAAAATCAGTCCTGGACAGGGTTCGTTGATTTAAATCCCGATTCAAACCAAGTGATTTTTAAAAAAAATAATTGATTTTACAATGCTAGAAAGTGTTGTGAAAATGAAATACTCAGGGTTCGCGCTAGGCCGCGCGATTTCCACAGTATTTTTTGAAATCCCACTCAAAAAAAGTGCGTTTGCGCGCTGTTCCCGCAACTAGAGGACACGCTTTCAAAACATCGCAAAACGAAACTACTATCCTAAACTGATAATTCAATACAAACTAAATGGACTATGTTAATTTTCACCTGCCATCTTATCCTCATTAATAAAAAGAAGAATCTAGGAACCCTATTTATCATATATAATAACATGGGGGAAAGATCGATAACTTCTTCATTCCTTGGGATTATTGAACAATTTGAGCCCTTTGTGAATGCAGACTTATCTTCAGTCATTCTATTCACAGAGGACAAAATCAAAAAAAGGAGTGGAAAAGGGAATCTTCCTTGGTCACAAGGTTACAAAAGAATGCTGGTTTCTAAAATATGCTGATTTCATTGAAAAACATCAATAGATAAAATGACATATGATTGGAAAAAATAGAGGAAATATTAAACTAATTTTTAGGATTTTTTTTTTTTTTTGTAAAAATCGCACAAAGAATTTTGATTAAATAGCCAAAATACCAGAGGATCTTTTTCATGCTTAACATTTTATAAAGCACCCATTTTTGCGATCGCGAATTTTGTGAAGGATCCGGTTTTGTGTGAACCTTGTTGATGTCTATTCTTTCTTTGCTGGGCATAGCTTAGATAATCATCTTTTATTACATAGTTTGTATTGGATCATGATCGGACAATTTAGTAATATTTTTAAAGACAAAAACAAAAAATTAAATTCCCCACTTAAATTTTAAAAATCCCACTTAAAATTTTGGTTAAGGTGGGAAATCCCACCTTGTATTTTTCCCCAGTGTGAACCCTGATAATACAGTAAAACCCCGTGAAAACACGAGTGTTGGCTGGGGGACATGTTTGGTACCCACGGTATAGCATAACCCCGATATAGTAAAACTATACTGCGGAACCATATTCATGAAATAATACTCCCTTTTGTAGCATCATTTTTAACTTTATCAAACATTCGTAAATTTTCTTCTATAGTATAATTTTTTCTTTTCTTTTTTTCTGCCATTTTATTCACTGTAATTGCTGTGCAAGAAGCACACATCTCAACTGTGCAATCAGTCTATCGAGCAATAGGTTATAAACCAACGATGTTCCGAGGGAAAAAAAGAGGCTAAAAAATCTCTTTATATTGGGGAGAGAAAAAAATAGATTTTTAGTGGTATGCTAATTTAAACCAGCCCAACACTAATTCTTTTACTAGACGTTTCCGACTTAACTTTATTCATATTGCGATCAAATTTGGATCTTCATAGTTCACATTTTATCGCTAGTGCGTTAGAGACAATCTTGAAAGTTTCGCCTTGCAATTATGCATAGTAACTGAACTGCGTAGAGATTTTGAAAATGTCTACGTAAATGCAAGGCGTAAATTCATTACTCAAAATTTAACTTTAGGATATGGTAAAATTAAACGTTAACTGCTGAGGTACTTAAGCTGATGAAAGACATTACGCAATTTAATACTCGACAAATTTAATAAACAACAAAGACATAATTAAACAAAGTAAATCAAAACAAACTTTTAAACATGCGCCGCGGGCAACAACCCATGCGGGCACACGACTGCTGCACAGCAAAAAGAAAGAGAGAGCGAGCGAGTGAAAAACATTTCACTTGGCATTTATACTGTTCTTCTCGCCACAAAACTTTAAAAAGTTCGCTAACGATGCATAACAGGTTGCGAGCAGGTTGAGTAGGTTGCATAATAATGATGTATAACAGGTTGCCACAGATTTGAAAGGAGGAGGAATGCACTTCTCAAAGAAACAATGCTTTAAGCCTGCATACACTGGAGAATATGTTTACTTTTCAGGAATGCTAAAAAATCTGGAATACAAAGGCACAAAGGTTGATAGCGCTATGAAAGAAGTTAACACGCATAACTAGACTTCTCTCTGAAAATGGAATAGTTAAGCATTGAACTGAACAGTTCCTGAGAGATTGAGCTCCGCCCATGTCAAGAGAAACATGTCAGAGCCAGGCAGGGTGATTGCACCCGATTTTAACATCCCGCTATATAGTGTCCCAGGTTAAAAGACAGAAAAAGCATAAAAAGAGACAGAAAAAGCATAAAAAAGGTGTACATCAGGCCTACCAGAATAGGTTTTTATCTTTTAGTGTTCGTGGTGAAGGGATGGGGAGCTCTTAGGCTAGAATATTTGTGTGCTCGGACTGGCTCTATTTACAATGGTAAATAAGGAATCATCTTCAAATGGCACCGATTAAGGGTGATTTAAACGTCGGGGGACGTGATAGTTATAGCGTTATATCCAATTCCGCGGTATAACGGGGTTTTACTGTATGTTGCAATTACAACCACTGTTTCAAACAAAACTTCCTAGGTCCATCTGTCTGTGTGCATAACATATTTCATAAGTTTAGAACTAATTATTATTTTTTTAATTTTACAACATTACTTTTATTCTTCAAGCATCTTAACAGCAAAGCATCGTTCATTTAATCATTCAAATTAGAATTCATAATAATCATGAACCCTTCTGTTTTTTTATCTTAAAAATAGTATTTTAGATCCATTTAATAAATGCTACACAATAAGTAATTCAGAATGATAGTGTTTAAAAGAACAATTGTTAGAGTTTAGAATATGTATCCTTAAAGTTTCATCCATGTCCCCTTCTAAAATATTTTTAAAATTAAAGTACACTCAATGTGCACACAATTGTTGCTTTTTTTCAGCTTTCAACAGCAAGATAATTCAGATTAAATTTGTTCATTTTCTCTGTACTTATGAGTGTACTATTATTCCTGGTAGGGTCAAGTATCATTTGAGTCATGCATTTGGATTAAAATTTGTTTATCATTATTATTATTAAAAAATATCAGGTTACAAATACATGGTTTATTTAAATGTAATTCAAAAGCTCATCACAATTGATAACAGCAGTTTTGCACGCTTAGAAAACAATGTACAGTTAATTTTTTTTTTAAATTTGGCTACCATTTTGTGGAGTTTTAGTATCCATTGGCTACCAATTAAGAATTGGAGTTTTGAGGTACATGCAGGAATCTTGTTTAAACTAAGCCCAGATGTTAGGTGAAAAGAAGTATTATATAAATAACTTGATGCAAAACAATACCAGTTGAAATATCTTAAGCAAGTACAAATGTTAGTAAAAAGGGTGTATATATTTATAAAGAGTATTTATTACACATATTTATTTTGCCTTTTAATGTATATTCACTTGAATTGTTACTTTTGATTTTTTCCCTTTTTTTATAAACTTTTAATATTTTATCAATTTCTGACATTATTTTGGGTTTTTCAGTTAACCAGGATTAACAAGATCAAACTTTTCATAACCTCAAACTATTATTTCAAATATTATTACTTTAGTATCATTCTTTAGATGGTCTTATCTGCTTGTTCATAAATGTTTTCTATTTTAAAGGACTCTCAAGAAGAACTTTTTTACTGGAAAACCTTGAGCCTAAGCAAATGTTTTGGAGCTTTAATAGGATGGATTATTATATCTTTGGACCCCAATAGTAATTTATTTCATAAGAAGCTTAGAAATATTAAAGAAAAGAGCAGAACGCCTGGAGGACATTTGAGAAATAGCTGATTTAATGTATATATTTTAATTTTAAATGAAACATTTAACATCATTGTTCTCACATATTTTACGTCGTGTCATTAATAATCCTATTTAGAAGGATGCCCTAGTCTTTTTCCATTTTGTATGCTGTGCTTGTTAATAATTGTTACATCATATAAAATGTTTTTTTGAATAGCTTTTGATTTTTCATTATTAGCTATAGTTTAAAACTTTTTACAAAAACAATATTATCATACACTGCGAAATTTTAAGCATAAAGTTTTTACTATTAAATGGTACTGTAAGTCGCAAGAAAACTAAAGTATATTTAATTTGGTCACAGCTAAAATATTTTACATGTGCAGTCATAGCAAAATACAAAAAAAAAAAAAAAAAAAAATGTTTCCATTTGGAATTGAAGGAAGTGATAAAAGATCAACATCTTATTTTCCTGAACACTATTTATTCAAGTAGCATAACTGTAAACATTTAAATCTGAGGGGGGAGGCACGACCAAAGTTTTTCAGGTAAAATTGTTTTTGGAAAGCAATTGATTTTCATTCAATTATTCAGTTTAAAAAAATAATAAATAGGACGCTTTTTTTTTTTGTAAATAAATCAACTAGAGAGATTTTCAACTTTTGTGACAGGTGCAACACTATTGTAACATCAGAAAAAATATTTAATTGCATAGTAAAGATACACAGGAATACAAAACAATTTTTTTATTAAGACAATTTTTAATTTTTTTGGAAAAGAAAACTTTTGCAAAAAAACCCCCTTATATTCAGTATTTTATTTTGAGCCAATACGATTTTATCAAGTGTGATTTTACGACTTGTCCCAAACAAAATATGAGATTTTTGAAATTCTTGCCATTTACTCAATACATGAAATGAGTTTTGATATTTACCATCTTCTCAAGCAGCTCATTATTCAATTTCACAAATGCAACATGCAAAGTTTATATAAAAAGATTTAATGACACTTTGTACATTCTGAAAACAAATATTTTTACTGAGAGAATGCAGTACAAAATATAACTTAATCCATCCTTGTTTTCAAAATCTTTGTTGTTATTTTGTCTTTTTCACTGTAAAAAAAAAGTATAAAGAATAAACAATAACTTTAATGAACAGTAACTTAAATACTAAATCTTTTTTAGTAACATTAATGATAATAATAAAGAAAAGAAAAACTTACATGACATGAACTATACCACCCCAGCCAGAAATTGCATCCCTGTCAAAAGCATTTACTAATGCTTGAGATATTTTTTCAAAAAGATCTTCCGGCTCCTGAAAATGCAAAATGTAAATTTACCTCTGTACTAGCAAAAATTAGTGATGAGTAGATTGAAGAAATGCAATTTATTTAAAAAAAGTTTCATCAAACCCAAACTGAGCTGTGTACAAGTATTATAAGTGATGGTTTTATATATTTTACTTTATCCAAAATGTTACAGTTGTTGTAATTTTATGTAGTTTGAAAAATATATAACTCTTTTTGTGTTGTCAAATGTAGCTTCAAATTTAAAGAGTAACTGATTAATTATTTCCATTTGTTATGAAGTTTTCTTAATAAGATTTACATTTTTTACTTCATCATTTGTATAACTTATACATTAATAAGGATATACTTAATGAGTGAAATTTAAATGAAATACCACATTTCAATGCAATAATTACAGATAACATGTTTTTACTTGAAGCAATCATAGAACAATCATTTTACCAAAAAAAAATTAAAATGCTGTACACCGGGATGAAAGTAAAAAGATTTCAACGAACGGAAGTTGAAAAAAGAAATCCGTAACCATCCAAAAACATGCATTTTCCAAAAAAGTTTGCTAATATATTGCATGTATTAATTACCTTTTTTTCTAAATAAATAGATTAATATTATCAGTAAGAATATTTAATAAATAAGGTGCGAACTCAAGTCGAACATTTATTAAATAGTTCTTAAGTATTTTAACAAAAATTACTAAATGTATTATAATTAGCAACACCATCACATATTAAACTTTTGAATGAAGCAGAATCGAAAAGCATTTATTATACATTTAAACCTATAAATATTTTAGTTTGGAGTATTCTGGCCTTTTCCATCCTAGGATTTATATAAAAAAGACGAAAATCTGTCTATAGACGGAATACATTCACCCATGGCTGTACATCGCAATTGTTCATTTTAAAGTCTCTGTGTATTACAAAAAGTTTACCATCAGCTTCATTACCAAAGAATACTGAGATAAATATGTTAGAGGCATGGAAAAAAGGAAAACAAGAGGCAGGAACCTAAAATTCTGAGGAAGTTCTCTTAAGTAAATATTAGCACGGCAAGATACAAGCGCCAGAAGATTAATCAATCATGGGTGACTTACATTTCATAATGTAAATTTTATCCATAATATTTTTCTTTATTTACAAAAAAAAAAAAAAAAAGAAAAAACCTTCTTTATTATTGTCCTCCAAATTTTAATTTCAGGAGAATAAGTTTGCAATTTTGAGGGGGTGATGATTTTAAACAAAGTTTTATTTTGACATTTGGACGCTTCTGCGCATGGCACATAAGAACAAATATATTTGAGTTTTGTGAAAGCTCATTTTGCCACGTTTATTAAGCACATAAATCAGAATGTATGCTTCACTGTTTGTAGAAAGCAACTGAATGTTCAAACTGGCTTGTAGCATCAGCTTGGAAAAAAAAATCAAGAATTCCAAACAAACAGAACAAAATGGCACATTCCAGCAGTTATTCCTCCCTTGAACATGAATGGATCTCTCTTGGCACTCCACCAGGCAGATTGCTTTGGTCGATAGTAGAACTGTAGATTGTTTTGCTTTTAAAACAAGCAAGGTGCAACAACAGTTGTCCAAATTGAAAGAGTCGAGTTGGCATGGACTACTCTCATCAAAGATATTGATAGTAGAAAGATTCAAAACTTGCAACAAACTTATTTACTAACCACATAGGGCTTAAAATTCAGATTTTTAAGAGAAGGAAGAAAGAGTTGTTTTCCTCCAGGGGCCCTTTGAAGCTTTATGTGTGTGTGTGGGGGTCATAAATTTCTGGCAGCTCAGGTGCTGAATGCCTCAAAGCAAAATTCGTTTAACTAATGTATGATGTAAAGTACTACTAAGCGTACTGTACGTCTTGGATAAAACTTTACTTACATAAAATTTGTCTCAAATGCAAAAATACATTTTAAAAAAAGTAATAGTAACAACAATAATACCATATCAGGTTCCCACAGTGCTTCACACATTCCCTGAGCTTGTTCGGTAGCAGTACCAGCAACAACAAAGTCTTCTGTTACATTTATACATCCTATGAGATCCATGGCAGAAATATAGGGCTCATAGGTGACTGGGGTCAACCCAGCTATCACAGGCTCCACAAAAAAAGGTCCAAATCTAAAATTAATAAAAAAATAAATACTCCATCAAAAAAAAAAGTCAAGTAATTAACAAAAACCATTAAAGTTGGTATGTTAATGAATTAAAATATTTCTACACCTACAAAGCATATAACCTTCTTACTGAATCAGATACATAAAGGTAAACATTTTAATGTTTACCTTGCCTAATTCTAGCATAAAAGAAAATCACTACCAATACAGCTATCATACAAAGAATATAAAATCTTTGGATGATTAATTTCTAATGAGTGAATAGCCAAAGAAAAATGAGGGTTTTTTTTCATATACACTTGTACCAATAAATGATACATTAAAGTATAATTTTGATACATAAAGGTAAACATTTTAATGTTTACCTTTATGTATCACTCTGTAGCTATTGTGAGGAAATTTTCATCTACTGGTTTCACTGGAAAAAAAGAACGTCACTGTCCATGTTTTTGGGGTCCGTATTCGGATCCTCACAAAATTCCAATTAAGCAATATGGACAGTTCACAAAATTCCAAGCTTCTAAATCTTACTTTTACCACCATTATTGATTATAAAAGAGGCAAATAATAAAACTTTTCATCACTATACGTTTAAATTTTCACAAAATTATTCGATTTTTCACAAAAATCTGTTTAAAATTAAAAAAAAAAAAAAAAAAAAAGACCATGTTAAAAAATGCTGCATCGAT
This sequence comes from Octonoba sinensis, assembly GCA_038502835.1. Taxonomy (NCBI): domain Eukaryota; kingdom Metazoa; phylum Arthropoda; class Arachnida; order Araneae; family Uloboridae; genus Octonoba; species Octonoba sinensis. Next base: position 13,874,243 of record CM076602.1, on the reverse strand, counting down.
CCCTGGTATAAAGGTAAACATTTTAATGTTTACCTTTATGCAGAGAAACATATAGCATACACATGATTCAGGGTTACTACATATGTAAAAGCTCTTTCAAGCCAGAAAAAGTTTTGAATTTCTAAAGTTAAGCTGCAGTATCAAGTCTAAAAAGCTCAACATTGAAAAACTACTCTCTTGTAAACCTGAAAGTATGCATCAGGGTTTCTGCCAGAAGAAATAATTTCTTCTTCACTGAAAGCAGACCTGAATTATTCAGGTCTGCTTTCGGAGCCTTCACAAAATTCCAATCTATCAAAATGGCCATTTCACAAAATTCCGAGCTACCAAATCGTGCTTTTTGCAGAATTATTTATTAAATAAGGGGCAGAAAATAATAAACCTTTTTATCACTGTATGTTTAAATTTTGAATTTTCACAAAAAGCTTTTTAAAATTCAAAAACCGGACACTTAAAAAATGCTGGATCGACCCTCGTACATAAAATATTTCTGAAACAATTATACTCTAATATATCATTTATTGGTACAAGTGTATGTGAAAGAAAACCCTCATTTTTCTTTGGCTATTCACTCATTAGAAATTAATCATCCAAAGATTTTATATTCTTTGTATGATAGCTGTATTGCTATTGATTTTCTTTTATGCTAGAATTAGGCAAATCTTGAAAAAATCTCAAGGCAATTTTCACTTTAAGTCCTCCATTTGAAATTAATAATTGCAATTTACGAAATTGAGTAATGGTGAGTTGAAGCAGCATTGAGCGCTCACTCTATAGCTCTTGTGAGGAATTTGCCGTCGACTGTTTGCATGGGAAGGGGAAAAAAAAAGGGGAGAAATTGCAGCCTGAGTTTTTGCTTGGATAGCTCAACGATTAGAGAATTGGGACATTGATCTAAAGGTCTTCAGTTCGATCTGGGGCTCCAGGAATTTTTCACTTTTTTCAACATTTCAAATTAATGATTGGAATTTATACAATACTAAGTACAGAAGAGTTGAAGCAGTATTAAGAGCTCGCACTCTGTAGCTATTGTGAGGAAATTTTCATCTGCACTGGAAAAGAAGAACGTCACTGTCCATGTTTTTACGGGTCAGAGGAAATTCGGATCCGTATTCGGATCCTCACAAAATTCCAATTAAGCAAAATGGACAGTTCACAAAATTCCAAGCTTCTAAATCTTACTTTTACCACCATTATTGATCATAAAAGAGGCAAATAATAAAACTTTTCATCACTATACATTTAAATTTTTAATTTTCACAAAATTATTCAATTTTTCACAGAAAACAGACCATGTTAAATGCTGGTTTCTGCCTGGGTACCTCAGTGGTAGAAGCTCTGAGGCATTAACCCAAAAGTCAAAAATCTATCTTGAAAAATGAGTGCTCAGCATACTGTTCTCGGAGGAAAATTAAATGGATTAAAAATACTACAAAACAAACCTTTGTTCATAGAGCATATTCGACACAACAGAGGCAAATGTTTTAGGTGTCATGTCTCTTCCTTCTCTAAGCTCGTACATATTCATTCGAAATTTTAGCTTTTGAGATCTACAAAAATAATAAAGTACTTTTAGAATGCAGATTAGGAAAGAACAAGCTATAAATTTTGATATTAAAAAGAAATTATTTCATAACAAAATATCAAAACAAACCAGTAATCAGCAGGAAGATTTTTACATATGAACACACATGCCCTATTATTTGACTTTTACTGAATTCATGAGTTGCATTTAAATCATTTAAGCTGTTGAAGTTGGTTGGAGTCTTGATATCTTTTATAATGTTAAGTAACTCTGATCCCTTCATTCGCCATGGGGGGGGGGGGGGGGGGGGGGAGCAAAACCATGGCAATCTACCATTTTTAAACCCTTCTGTGAGCTAGCTACCTTTCTCCTTTTCAAGTGGAGGCGCGATTCCCCCTCCAAGCTTTATATATCGACGGGAGTAAAAATTTTTAGAAGGGGGGAAAGAAAAAAAATATTTGACAATCATAACAATAACTTTATATAACATTGAAAAAATGTTAATTTTTCTAGCTTAAGGCCGAAGCTGGCGGCCGAATATTCAGTATTGGGCAAAATCACTATTCGTTACATCCTTAATTCATATTAATTTTTTATCATTTAAGTTTTAATAACCTACTGAAAACCCCAAAATATGGATTAGAAAAGTTTTCTCAATATTGAAACACAATAAGGCAAAATCTTACACAGTTGCAGCATCTGTAGCTAATCCTGGTAATCCCATGTATAATCTAGGTCCCATTTCATAGATTTTTTGAAAATCTGTAGCGACAGTTTGAGCTCTGACCCCAAGCCTTCTGTCAGCTGCTATGGCAACACAGTTCTTTCCAGTCATGGCAATGACTAATCCTCCATTGTATTCAAATATACTCTGTAACAAAATGAAATATTAGCAATAAAATAAAGACAAAATTGTTTTATACCAGGGCTAGAAAAATCTTTAAAATTTTACAAGCCCTCTTGGGCATGTTAGTCTAAAAAGTACATGCCCGAATAAAAATTTTTCATGTTTTATTCCACAGTAATAAAACCATTTGAGTTTGTCGCATAGCATTAATCAGACAAAAAAATAAATTAACAGCTTTGTATCTGAATCAAGAATTATTTTAACGTTAATCTAAAGCATTGAAAGATTACATTTACAAACAAAATATTACATAATAAGTCGTTACAAGTAGAAATTTAAATTGCATTACCAATTTTACACAAATTGTTAATGCCCATCGACATGTCAATTTTTAGCTTCGGTAAGAATCCAGTGATTTTTCAATAAAATACGAAATAATAATAATAAAGTTTTGGAAGCAAATACTTGGTTAAAAAATTAATGGCATAAAAATGCATTCCTGATTGGAATGTTTACATGCCCCAACAGGAGCGTAGCACTTTAAAAATCATGGGAGGGGCTCAAACAATTTTATTTCCAAATTTTCAAAATTATTTCCAAGAAAAACTAATTAACAATTAAAAAGTAATCAGTATTCACTCATTATTATTAATATTAATCACAAAAAAATCACTAATATTTTTATATATCATTAAAATAAATCCAGTTTTCACAAAATAACCGAAATCCTAATGCAGTATGATTTCTAATGAGGGGGCCTAAGCCCTCTGAGCCTCCCCCTTTCCTACGTGCCTGTGCCCCAAGCATGTCTGGCTGTATAATTTTTTATCCCTGCCTTATACGTTCATCTTTTCACATATAAATAACTTTATCACGCACAAAGTAAATATTTTAAAGCTTGATTGAAAGAGATGCGTGGAATATCAATTCTTCCATCTGTCAGTGCTAAATTTTTATAAGTATAGCCACTTAAGGTCTGCCCCATATTTCTTTTTATTTTTATTGATTTTCCCCTTAAAAATGGAGTTAACTTCAGAAAATGTATTTATTGTTCTTTTATTTGGAAAAATTAGAGAAAATATTCTCAATACAAGTCTGTCAAAGATTTTCCACACAACCACTTTTTTTTTTTTTTTTTTGAGAATTTTAATCTATTTTAGAAAAGCTCTTAAATTCTAGGAAATTATGCATTTCCTTTTGGGAAGAGGAAAAAAACCAGTTTCCAGTATACTGTAAGCACAAGATAAAATTAAAAAGTCCTTTCATGGGATTACTTTTTTTTATCCTTTTTAAGTTTAAATGCTTACAAGAATTTTAGATTTAAACACAACTTACAGCCGGCTTTTCTAACTTTTAATGCATGTCACTAGCTATTAAAAAAAATTTCCTAATCAAAATGTAAAGCAAAGAATATAGAACGATAATAACTTATTTAACAGAAGGTAGGTTCATTGTAATTAAATTTACGCTTTCGCGATTCCATTTTTATTTACAACAATTTATAAAATGACATGGAAAAAGATCATTAAAGAAAAGTAATTCGAAAGAATACTGCAACTAATTTAAGTTTAGATCAATGAAAAGCAAACATACCATTCTTAAAACTTTTATGTGACAAAGTAACACCAACAAATTTGTGAAATTCTCGTCGAAAAACACAAATCGCCGAATCACTACTAAACTGTCAAAATAACGTAACCGTAAAAGAGCATTGCCAAATCGTGATCAAAATTTAATTATTGTCATTAACTTTTTAAATATTTTTTTTAAAATTTAAACAATAAAATTGAATAGAATCGATATCCATAGACGAGCAGGATGACATTTATTTATTCCACCCTGTCTTTCGTCACAGGAAAAGGGATTGTGAGAAATTTCCGACCTCATTTTGGAAATCATGCCGGAAATTGATTAAAAGTAGTAAGGAGTGGAAGAATCTGATAAGTTCTAGGACTAAAATATCTGTTAACTTTGTATCTTGTTTTCTACTTTTATTTTTCTATATTTGCATACAATATTCTCTTATTTTAAAGAAAGAAAAAAAAAAAAAAAAAATTGCGCTGCTAGCGTCCTCTGGCGACAGTTTTATAAATTATTTGAAGGGAGAAATTTCTAGGAGTTCATTTAAACCACGGAGTAAAAAGAAGGAGACGAATCTCCATAGTAAAAGTTTGTCCGGACGATTTCACTGGCGCTAGATGGCGCGCATGTAAAATGTCTTGCCATGAGGGTGATTCGCAACATAATTTAGTGTTACAAATAAAATTATTTAAAAGGGTTTTTTTAAGAGTATTTAAATCGATATTGTCAATTTTTGTGAAGCTGGTTATAGGATCATGGACTACTTTTAGATTCAGAATGTGTTTGTGATTTCTTTTTATTATATTCGGTTCATTTTATTTTAGTTCGATGGTTTCGGTTTGCGACTGATGGTTTCGGTTTGCGACTGGTTTCGGTTTTCTAAAAGCCCGTAAATTTTCAGGAAGAAACTGGGAAATTTGGGAACATTGGGAATTTTGAGATGTTTTCAGTCTTAAAATATTGTTACAGAACATATAACATTGTAACGCTATATTATTTTTATTTTAGATACATGACCAAGCGTCAAACATAACATTTTATATCAAATCTATAATTGAGAAAATTAACTAGTAAATTCAATAGGCTTTTTTATTGCAGTATTATTGATTCTAAAAATTTATTTGATTTGGTTGCTTTCCAGAAAATAAGATTAACCTTCAAAATATTTTTTTTTCTTTACTCGTTGATTTAAATTATTATAAGCAATAATATATCTGTTTTATTCATAGCATTTTATTACAACTTTAACGACACATTTGAAGGGGTAATTTTTTGACAAGAAACACTGTTTAAAGCACTATTATACATTTCAACAATTTTTTTTAAAGGCAGGTTTTAAATATTTTTATGTGTTATTTTGTTTTTTATTGATGACTTAAACAACTATCAAGTTTCACAATCGGGCCGTTCATAAATGACGTCACGCTTTTTTCCCATATATTTGACCCCCTACCCCCCTTTGTCACAGTATGTCACACTTCAGCGGACCCCTTCCCCTCTTTTGTCACGCGTCACGCTATGTTGCATAATGCATGATGTTACAATTCCTTGTTACCCCCTCCCCTCCCCTTGTCACACTTTGTCACAATTTCACGAAACCCCCTCCCCCCTTCGAAGCGTGACATCATTTATGAATGATCCCTATGTAAATAAAAAACATTAACAACTTCCTTTTTTTCATTCTCAACAGAAACATTTTTTACAGGTACCAACATTACGAAATAAATATGTTGTCTGTTTTAAAATGCTTTAACAGTAATGTTCGGGAAAATAATTCTATTATAATGAAAATTTCATAAAAATGTATTTATTTTTGATGTGTTAAAATTACTATTTCAAAAAAAAAAAAAAAAAAAAACGATCCCAGTTTTTAGAAATTTGAAACTTCACGATATTGCTTTAAATTCTCGGGGGGGGGGGGGGGGCGGGTTTTCCGGAAATAAAGTAGGCGTTTAGACATCCTTGCAAAGCTAATTGTAACTTAAATTTAACTAAAAACGGTTTCAATTTTAATGTAAAGTTAAGTAGAAAACATGTCCATTAAATGTGATAACTCACGCCTCCCCAAAAGCTGTGGACCCTCCCTCTCCAAGGCATAACAAAGTCAGGTCCCCCCCCCCCCCCCACAAAAAAAGGATGCGAGCTCCAGTGGTGGTGGGCATTGTGCAAACCGCACGCCATTGAAGTTTTTAAGGGGATTGTTTTAGGTGTCTTTGCTTCTTTTAAGGGGTGGGGAAGGCTTCTTTTTTTCAGGGGTGAACAATTGGGGGGTAAGTATATATTTATTAGGGGTGCCCTTTGGGGTCATGGCACAGATTGCTCCATTAAAATTTTTATAGGGGTCGTTTTGGCTTTGTTGAATTTTGAAGGGAACATCGTTTTGGGGGATGCACCATCCTCTTGGAGCGGAAATGGTATATACATAAATATAGTATATATCAAGGGCGCAAACGAAAGGAAGGAGGGGGACATGTTGCCGATTGCTCCATAGAAATTTTAAGGGGTTGTTTACGAAGGGTGAAGGTGAGCCCAATTTTGAGAGGGGTCATCGTTTAGGGGGAGTGCACCGCAAAGGCCGTATCCAGACAGGGGCCCTCGGGCCCGCCCGCCTACGAAATCCCGAATTTTTTTTTCAATTTAGCATATATTCTTAACTTCTGAAACTTGCTTTGACATATATAAGTGTGTCGAAGTAAGTTGCCCCTCCCCCCGAAAAAAATTTCTGGGTACGCACCCTCGCTCATAGTGGAATGTTGAACGATCACCCTAGGGAATGTTCATAAATGATGTCACGCTTTTTTCCCATATATCTGGCCCCCTCCTCCCTTTGGCACAAAGTGTCGCACCTCAAAGGACCCTCCCTACCCCCCTTTGTCACAAATATCGCTGTGTTGCATAAGCATGATGTCACACTTTTTGTTACCCCCTCCCCTGCCCTTGTCACACTTTGGCACAGTTTCACGAACCCCCCTCCCCCCTCGAAGAAGCGTGACATCATTTATGAATGATCCCATCCTCTATATGTATATATATAGGGTGATCATTCCCTCGATGAGCGTTGTATATATATATATATATATATATATATATATATACAGTGGCGTTCCTATCATGAATGCCACCTGCCGGGGACTTAATTTGTAATTTGTGGGACACAACCCTTTTACACGCAAAAAAAAAAAAAAAACTCCACATTTGTTGTGTTGTATAAACTTATAGTTTATATATTTTCAATCGTGCAAAAAAGAATCTTAAGAAATTCAATTTTATTTATTTGTGCAAATTTTAATTCACTACATTTATTTGCAGTTATAATGCGTTGAAATAGCATTAGGTGCCACCTTCAACATTCAACAAAATGGTCCCCCGCGTAGTGACGCCACTGATATGTATATATATATATATATATATATATATATATATATATGTTTTTAGATTGGGTTTTTATGGGGTCCTTTTCTAGGAGTTTAGGGATCATTCCAAATGATGTCACGCTTCGGGGGGGGGGGGGGGTTTTGAAATTGGGACAAGGGGACGGGAGGGGGTAAAAATAAGTGGGATATCATGCTTATGCAACATAGCCTAGCATATGGGACAAAGGGGGGAGGGGTATGTTGAAGTGTGACATTTTGTGACAAAGGGGGGGAGGGGGTCAAATACATGGGAAAAAAGCGTGACATCATTTATGGACGGCCCTTTAGCAGAATTTTGAAAAAGGTCATCGCTCATAGGTGCGGGCGCCATTGCTCTGGGGAGGGGAGGGGAGGGGGCATCGCCTCAATATATTTATATATAAAAAAGCATGTGTGTGTGTGTGTGTGGTGTGTTTTAAACCGCTCAAAAACATTTACATTCCTGAAGTTTATGAACTAACTGATTCCAGATTATTAAGAGTATAAATAATGAAGTGCAGCAAGCGTTAGATAAAAGAAACGACGTGCGGAGTTCAAAAATCGGGTGCCCAACAGACCCGTTGTGTTAGGGTTATCAATTGCACCTCGCCCCTCACTTGGAAAATAATTTAATGTATTTCTTCGTATGTACATGTATTTTGTGTTTTTTTAATGCAACGTACAATGTGTTTTTACTTCCCTCCATTTAAGAGGGTCGGGGTGGGGGGAGTGCCCCCTGGCCCCGACATTTTCCTCGCATTCATTATGGCACGAATACCAGCTGACCGTCTGCTACCCCTCTTTTAATCCTAAATTATCTAGTCACTAGCTAATTACAGTGATTTTTTACGAAAGCAAAAAATGCATTAAATAAGATACTAAAATAACCTTCTGATTATATGTTTAACTTATAATAAAATGCAATAAAATATTGCAAATAATAATTTCAATTGTTGGAACAACGAGAGACTAATGCGTGCCCGAACGCCCGAACCGCCTGGCCGCTGCCGCCAAAACGAGCTGATTTTCCGCTACCTTTCTCCGAATACTCGGGGTCAAACGAAATTTCTCTTTCCCTACTTGATCAAACGGCAAGACATTTTACTCTAGCGCCATCTGACGGCGGTGGAAAAATCGCGCCATGTTTTCGGCCCGTTCCCCGCTTAGTTGAGGCTCCTTCCTTTTAGACTCCCTGATTTAAACGAACAACATCTTTCTTTTAGAATGTTAAATGTTTTGTAGTGGATGTCATTGATCAAAAATGTGATAAAATATTTTTTTGTGTTTTGGTTGCTTTTGAAAAGTGAAAGTGAAAATTGTACAGAATATTTGCCTTCTTGCAGACTACATTTCAATACTTTTAATAAAGCTTTTAGTAATGAATTATTGAGAAAGTTTTGATTGCAAATTAAAAGTTACTCTGTAGTTCAGTTGCTTGACGAATTAGATTTAAAATTCTAGATGAATTAAATACTATTAGGAAGTACATTTCATATCATTCTGGCTTAATATATGTTTTTTCACAAATCGCACAACTGACAAACATGACGTCTAGTGAAACACCTGTTACTGGTGATGGTTCCGAAAAAGATTATGGTATGTAATACAAAATAGTGGTATTCTGAGAAAATTTGTATTCGCTGAATTTATAGCTTTTCAATGGGATTTGTGATTAGAAGTTAAGATACTTCACTGTAGTTTTTTTTAATATAGAGCATTCAATAGTAAGTTTTAATGTATTTTCTGCGCTTAAGAGAAGAGTTTTTAAATTGAACTAGTTTAGCATTTGGAAGGCATTTCTCGTTGCAGAAACTATAGATTTCTTGCAGCTCTTTGCGTATTGTTACAAAGGAATACTTTTTGTTCCCATATCTTCAAATCACGATTTTTTTTCAGGGTGAGCCTACAATAGAAAACACCTTGAACTTTGGGTGTAACTTGTAAACAAAATCTTTTCTAAGAATGATTAAATAAGTTCTGAAGAATGTAGGGCTCCAGCATTTGTTTACTTTTTTTTTTCAGGAATTTTGCCCTCAACAAAACAAATAATTACAAATGTTGCTAATTGTTGATGTTAGTTTTTTTCCATATGAATACACTTCACACTATTTTATTGTATATGTTCTTTGTGTGTGTGTGTTTGAAACTTTTATTTTATATATATTAAGAGGAGGACATAGTTATCAAAAGTAGAGTCTGGAGAACTCGAAACTTTTTCTTTTTTTTTGGGGGGGTTGGGGGGGAATCTACCTAATGAAACCAGATTTTACCTAATCTTAAATTGCAAATTTTCACAGGATAACTCCTGCATTTGAGGCAACTATAGAATAGTTTCCTTTGCTATCTTACTCAATAGACAAGTACCATAAATACAAATTAGAAACCTGGACCATGATGCACTCTCAAAATTTAATCTTGGATGAGGAAAATAGGGAGCTTCTGTGGTCAGAGACTGGAGCTTTAAAGGTAGAAAACTTGACTTAGCTCTGGTGCCCACGAGTCTTAGCTGGGCAAATTGGAAAACCCTCCATACCTAGGGTAGCCCTAGCAGGTGTAAACTCCCATCATACTTTGCCTATTCTGATAAGGCAGACTGCAAGACTAGAGGTTGAGTTGCTAAATAATGCTTACCATTACAGCATTGCCATTGCCTGTAATGAAAATTTTTTAGCAACCAGTTAACTTGCTTTTATACTTACAAACAACTTTTTAAAATATTATAATGATAGTTTTTTTGCATCGGTATAAGTATAAGTCCAGCAGAATTTAAAATCTTCAATTTTGTTAACGGAGTTGATCCCAATTACTTTGGATAATCTAAGATCTTGCAATTAAATTTGTAGCAAATGCCTTTTTTAATGTTTAATGACTTGCATTGCCAACCTTAATAAAAAATTTTCAATTCAGATTTTTTTTTTTTTTGTCTAGGTCAAAGTTTAACCTATGATCCAGAATTTAAAGGACCAGTAAAACACAGGTAATTGATAAAATTTTGTTTTAAAAAATTTCAGTCACATGATTGAAATTATTTGGTGTTGTAAAAATAAAAATATGCAGTCTCTATGGTAGTAGTGAGTAAATGCAAAAAAAAGAAAATGACCGGTAGAATATTTCTATAAAATCACCAGTAGAATTCTGAGCCATATTTAACGCACTGTAAGGCACACCATAATTTTAAAGCATTTTTTTGAAAAATATTTTTTAAAACTATTAGCATTCGGTTGCAAAGCCAGTGTAAATTTTTTTTATATTACTGTATAAAACTAAACTGGCCTTTAAAACCTAGACAGTTGTTGTCTGATCAATTATTTTCTTCTCTCTGATACTTTTGACACTGGCGATAATTTAAAATGAATACTGGACATTTCAACATCAGCTTCAAGTAGGATAGCCTAAATTTTTGAGACAGTTTCTTGAAGATAAAAAATGTTTTTAATACTTAAAATATAGCAATTGTGATTTTTTTAGAAAATGTGTCAATCTTACATTGACATGTTTAACACTGCAAGAAATAAACTAAGTAGAATAACTTTTCCTTATTATAGCCCTCTGCATATCTCAATTTTTTAAAAAAAATCTTAGGCTGAATATAAATAATGTTGAATTTTTGCTATTAACTAACAAAGTCTGACCATTTATATGGTTTATTAACCTTAGGGATAAATTTTAATTTAACTTCAAGTTTGATTTACAATTTTTAATTTTTTTTTGAAAGATAAGGATTAGCATAATGTGTATAATTTATATGAAAGCTTTTCAACTATCATTCCTTTCCAATTTTCTAATTTCTGTAAATTTAACCTTCATTTAAATGTTTCTTCACTTATTTTGCAGGAATTGTACAGATATTCTTTGTCTTTTCCTTTTTCTGGCATTCATCGCTGGATGGATTGTTGTAGGTTATTTTGGTAAGTTAACATGTTTATATTATTTTATTGAATTTTGAAATTTTTGTGACTTCATTTTACTGTTAATGAACTGTCATATGTGTGCAAATTAAATGTTGAAGCATTTATCCAAGATCCACATTTGTTTTGAGTCCATATTTTTTACAAAAAATAAAAGAAAGAGAAAGCATTTATGTAAAGTTTCTTATTTTAATGTATTTTACCTATTTTTTGTGTGTGGGAGGGTGGGGGGGATCCATGATATGGGGCTAGAGAAGCAATTTTTAGCTGCTATTAATTCTATCTAAAACCACATTGGCTGTACGTCTTCAGGAAAAAGTTTTTCCAAGTTAAAAATCTTATGCAGGATCCATAATTTTAAGCTTTTTTTTTTTTTTTTTGATTTGATGGTCATCTGTTGCTATGTTTTCCTTTTTTCCCTTTTTTTGGATTCAATTTTCTTAAAGTACTTTTTGGACCTGCTGTTCTTGTAAAATTCATCTCCTGAGGGTTGACACTAATGCATTAAATGATGAATACTGGATTTAGTTTCTCTGTGGATGTTTGCTTTAGGAAGGTCAGAATCTCCCATTTCCTTACAAGAAAACTGTTTATGTCGAAGATTTTAGGTTTTTAATATTCCATGAAGTTTGTAAACATTTGAAATATGTTCGAAATAATTACTTTAGTGTTAATTTTAGCTGATGAGTAAAACTCTCAGTTAATTTAATCTATTCTGAGAAAATAAAGAATTCTTCTTAACTTTCTTAATATATTTAATGCAATACTATGCATAATACGATACAACCTTAAGAATAAAATGATTATAAATATAATGAAGCACAGATCAGCCCTTAGTGATCATCTTTCAGTCTCACTCACTCCTTTTCTTTTACTGCTTCTTCCTAAATAATGTAGCATTTATAAAATTGTTCTTAAATATAGAGACCAACAGAGGGCTCCCGAGACGTTGGAATTGAAGTATTAAAAACTAAATTATTACAGAGACGAGATGAGTGTAGGTGAAGAAAAAGTATGACGAGTGTAATGTTAAGTAGTCTGTAGAATACTTTATGCTGTGTATGTGTGTGTGTGTTATGATATGACTATATTAAATAATGAAAAAGATGAAAATGCCTGGCTTTTTGCTTCTCCTTGTGCATCTCCCTCAGTTACAGTATTTAAAAGTTAAATAAGTTATAAAAATAATTCCCTACTGCCAAAGCAGGAATCAGGGTTATTGTCTACTAAATGTAACAAGTTGTCATTGGAAAAGGATTTTATCTGACAATTCAGTGGCATGTAGTTATATGAATGCACTAAAGTTACACATAGGGAAGTAAAAATCTCTTGCAGTATTTTTATCAATATCCTTAAGTTGCTGTTGCTAATGTCAATTGGATATCCAAGCTCCCCTCGCAGAACAACCAGGAATTAAGTCAGACAAGGAGCGCCTACCGTTTTTTTATGAGTGCCAAAAGGGGGGGGGGGGAGTATAACTTGGCTAGAGCGCAACTTATGTATTCAGATGGTGCAAGATATCGTCACCACAATACACCACCTTCTTTTTTGACCTAAGAGTGAAGGGAAGGGAAATTCTCCACCCTCCAGTACCCTCGGGACTTCAGGATCCACGGATTGCACATATCCCCAAGTGTACATGGAGGACTTCAGTGAGTCCTCCAGCAGTCCCTCCTTCAGTGAGTCCTGAACACCCAACCTTTCGGTTGGGCGTTCAATACCAAAAACCGACATCCTAACCCCTAGGCTACCACGGTTCTTATCTATATCCTGAGGTTATATAATGTTTAAAGAAATGCCTTATATTGCTTCTTATGATAAGTAACACATTCATGTTTGTTTTATAAATTGAGAGTATAAACCAGGCGTGGTACATGGCAAAGAGCGACCTTTCTAACCTTGTAGTAAGCTGTACCAAATTTTAAGTGCTAAAGACATAAATTCATTTTTAATTTAATTGAAAAGGCGCACAAGCTAAATAAAATGCACGTAAAAATATATAATAGTTTTAAACGTGTTTTGCACTTATTTAAGATTTTTATTGATGCAAATAAAATGTATTGATAAAATGTAGAATATTTGACAAGGTGATATCTGAAAATAGCTATAAAACTTGTTGAAATAATCCACAAAAGTTTTGTAAGATTGTCGGTTAAGTGAATGACAGTTCAGTTTCATAAAACGTATTGGCACAATACAGAGATATCAATAAGTTTCACATCAAGCTGAAATTACATGGCAAACAGTTTTATGTGTGGAAGACATTTAAATAAAACACAACTTTGAAACACTCATTTATTAATGCAGATAGTTTTAAGGTGCATTTGCAGTGCTTCATTCTTTTTCAATTGATTCATCTTCCGTAATAAACACATGTACAAAGCATACATTTGGAGTAGTACAAATTTGAAGTTACAGAAATGGTAATGGGAGCTGCATCAAAGTCGAGAAAAAGCTGCATTTTTATTTGAATTTGTAAAACTCCAAAAGTAAAAATGCTATGCAGTGTCAAGACTTTTTTCTTTTATGGACACATTTTAAACATTTGTCTTATAGTAATGATGATTTTTAAATTGCAAAATTATAAAATTATTGCGTTGTTTAAAGACCAATGTTTTATAAAGTTTTAAGCAGGGATAATAAGTTGATTTGGTAAAATTTATTTAAGCGGAAAAGAATGAATTCGTTCTGAAACAGTCGATTTTAATTTGCCTTTTTGCATTTTTTCATGGCTAGCTGTGAAATAATCAGTTTTTCTCATTTGTATTGTTTGCTCTTTTCCAGCTTTTCGAGAAGGAGACCCGAGAGTTTTGCTGTACCCGACCGATACGGAAGGAAATATGTGTGGCATTGGAAAGTTGCAGTAAGCTAGCATTTTTGTAATTAAGTATCAGTGTGGGCTATTTTTCAGGCATCAGTATATTTGAGCTGCTGTCATAATTATTTTTCATTTTGTGTGGAATGTTGCCTTTCTGAGCAATGACTTAAAGATTGACATTGGCACTTAAGTGTGTTATCTTTTTTACAATCTTGCATGTGAATTTTCCACTAGTTATTAGAATTATGTGAATGTAATTCTTCAGATTCTTGAAACTCCACTTTCGGAGACAATTTATTCCGAAAGGAGAAATATGAGACTTATTTGAAATAGATCATTGCTTTGATGTTTTAGTTGGAATGTTGAAAAAATTGGAAAAAATTAACCTTGTGCTTTTCTCCATATGCTTTGTATTACCTGCTGTGTAGGAAATAATCGAGAGTATAAAAACCCAATAGCAGATGTTTTATAATTACTGCTCAATTTCAGGAAAGCTTTAAAATTATGTAAGCCTGCGTTACATTGTGCAGACAAAAGAATGCATGCTTTTTTTTTAAATTTACAATCTTTCTGCTTCCTTTTACTGTGACCCATTTGTTCCCCTACTCTGTATTGCTTTATTTTTTCATATTTGAAATTTTATTGTTTAAGAATTCAATTAGGATACGGGCTTTGCATGACAAATAATCATGCCTTTTATTGCATGAATTTAAGTTGGGTAATTTGCAGAGGCGTAGCTAGGGTTTTCAGCGCCCGGGGACAACTGAAGATTTTGCGCCCCCCTGTGCCCCTGGGGGCCTAGTGGCGCCCAGTAGTTGTCAAAGTAGTAAATTAAATAATTTATTAATGGAAATTTTTAACGTGTTTTTCTTGCTTGCATTACTTTTATTTAAATTGTTTTTAAAAATGTCCTTAAAAATGAGCAATAACAAAATAAGCCTCTGTTGTCATGAAATCTGAGCTAGAGAGGGGACATAACAAAAGAGAAGGAAAGTTTTTCTGTCAGAGGAACAGTATTAGTACAAATCACCATTATTTGGTATTGCATTGCATTGTAGAAGAATAAGATCCACATTTGTACTATTTTGCTAACTGAAATTGAGGAAGAGTTTGAACAGTATTCTTGTCTTTAAGTTTTTATTTTGAACTAGCTGGAATTATTTTTTGGAAAAGGCTTAAGATGCCAAATATTCTCCAAAAATACATAAATAAAAAAATGTAAATAGTAAAAATAAAGATAAGGAAAATATTTAAATATAAAATAATTTTAATTGTTGGAGGGTGGGTGTGGGAAGAAAAGGAAGAAATCCAGCTGAAAATAGGAGAAAGAATGGTATTTATTTTAAACAATTAAATGAATAATTATAATAATAATAATAATAGAACAACTTAAGTCATGATTTCTATAATGATTATTATTAGAAGCATACAAGCAGCTAAATTAGACAATGATAATAAGTTAAAAGTAAATAAATAATTTACATCTACATCTCTTTTATGTCAGTTTGTATCTCTTCGCAGTATGAATGATGAATCATGTCTTACTTTTTCAGGAACAAATCTTTTCTTTTCTACTTTGACTTAATGAAATGTGCCAATCCATCTGTTTTAATACATGGTTGCCCTACGCCTCAGGTATACAATTACCTTGCTTTCTATTTTCATTCTATTTCAACTATGAATTGCAAAAAATCCCCCTCTAACGCAATCATTACATTAATAATCAAAAACTTACTGCCAGTTTGTTTACGTAAAAAAAAATATAAATTCATGTATTCCTAATTTTTTAAATCCAAATTTGGTTTAACAAAAATTCAAAGTAAATATTTTCTTTGTGGGGGAATACAATTTCTAACTTTTTATTTTTTATTTTTGACCCACATTTTAAGATAAAAAAATTTTGTTTGTGGTGTGGCTGATTATTTGCATTTACTTTATGAGTCTCTTATGGGTATTCGTCTCACAGCCTAATCGGAACAGGAACACAACTGTAAAAAACCAAATTCTTTCATTAAAAACCACCACAGCAGCACCAGAGGAAATTCGTGCCGATTTTGTCCAGAAGAGGATGTTAAACACCAACAATGTTTCTAACAATAGCTGTGATATTATTAAAAGGTACTCATATGCACCAGTTATTGTCAGAAAGTAAAAATGAATAAAAACTATTTATGTGTAAAATGCTTTTTTTTTTTTGGTGAACAATTATTTTCTATCCAATTACACATTATTGTATGTGTATTTTTTGAGATAAAATAACAAAACTGAATCAACTCTTTTCATATGTGTTTATAAAGTTATTTTTAGCAATGTTTGAGCCTTGGTATCAATCTTCTCTTTGTCCCCATAAATAAAGTCCACTTATCCTTCAGAAACATATCTATTGTGTAAAATCAGAATTAAGCGTACATATAAATGATGTGAATGCATGTACATGTACGTCTTCTGACTTTTAAGTTTATTTTGAAAATGAATTCTTTTTCTTTTCATTTTGCCTTTTGATAAATAAGAATATAAATCAATGCATTGTGAAATATACATTTCAGAATAAGCATTCTTATGTATTTCTAATTGGCATCAATAGTGTATTGAGATTCATCTTCAGATGGAATTTCCTATTCTATTCTGGGATTCCCAAAACAATCTTATGAATAAAAATGCATGAATCCAAAGTATTTTTTTTTCTATTTGAAAAAGGCTTTAAAAGGTAAAAATAAAAGTTCCGCAGTATATCTATCTCATTTGCTTAAATGTATGAAAAGATTTTTGGTTAATCCTAGCTGTATAGGTGAAAATTGGTGGTCACCGCTCGCCACGTGGCAATTAAAAAATAATGTATCATCGATCGCCATTCATCCACTCCTTTACTAACTGCTTCATTTTCATTCTGTGAACGTTTCATGTATTTTTATCTATTTATTTGAGGATTAGAATAATTTTAATGAAAATCTTGAAGATAAATTGAATTTTCATTTTTTAATTCTTATTATGAGTAAATCATCTTTTTTTTCTTCTTAGAAATTTGCCACTTGCTTATTCGAAAATTTCATGTTGCATTTCAACTTTCAATTTTTCAGCATCCTGTATATGTTTAAATCATTTTAAGACTTCGAAAGAATTTTAAGCATATGCTAATCCAAATCTGCATATTTCTTGTTTTATTTCAATAATTTAATTATGTTGTAAGAGATTTTAGAAATAGTTTTCAATTCTTATTAGCAATTTTGAAAAGTGGCGACTAACAAAACTGAATCTATCGGCCACTTTTGACTAACCAAATTTCCCAGTTTTCACCCATACCTAGTTATATATATAGCAAGACGGTAAGTGTAACCATGTTTTGGCATAGTTCAACTTTGGGTTCAAATTGGCAATTTGTTACTACTGATATAATTCTGAAATTCCTGTTGCATCAACTTGAAGTAACTGCTTTTAAACCCATATGCAAATATATTTTAGAGAAATAAAAGGCTTAAATATGTTTTGTGTTTTAAGATGACAATAGACATAAAATAATGTTCTCGCATACAAATATAGTTTAATTGAAGTGTGATCAGACCATGCTTGCACTTACCCCACTTCACCTAAAATGAAAAGGCAATGATATAATTTGTGTTAAAGATTGCTTAATAATTGGTTTATTCTAAAGAGTGTTTAATTCACATTTATTTTAGGTTTGTGTTGAGCAATGTCCTAATGAAACATTTTATGCACATCCTGAAAATCCAAGAATTGAATTACACAAACCAAAATTTATCTGCAAGTATGATGCTAGAAGAGATGTAAAGGTAAATTGTTGTGTGTTGAGCATAATATATTATAATTATCAAAAAGAAAGATGTTAAACCTTGTATGTATATTAACAACTTTTTGAAGTTTGAATCATTTTTACCTTTATATTTGCTAAGATATCTTTGTTAAATTAAGGAAAATGTCTGCTGAATTATTTTGCTCTACATTAATTTATACCTCATTTTAAATATCTTTTGTTCATATATAAACAATTACTTTTACAATTCTGTTAGTGTTAAAAGTCGCAATTTGATTCTGGATTTTGAACCTACTAGTAACCATTAACACATTAATGGTATTCTACAAAAAAAAAAAAAAAAAATCTATTAACTTAATACGTGAAGTAAAATAGAAATAGTTGCAATCTGTATTGAAGTAAATAGGAAATTAACAGCTTAATTTTTGATGGAAATTATTTTTCTGGGGCTGTGTTGTGTTAAAAGGCAAAGAAGTGGCAGTGAAAAAAATGAAGGTTTGAAAAGAAATCTAGTGCAAGTTGTGGTAAAAAAAAAGTTTATGTTGTGGCAATAGGTGTAAATGACAGCCGTAACATGCTACTTCCCAAAGTGATTTTGAAAGACGATTACATTATAGTTCTTATATTATTCAAACTTAACCCTTGTTTTATTTAAAATCTTTCTGCCATCGTTTAAGTCTCTTTTGTTCCTTGCTGCATCATGTGAGGCGGTGAGAAGCAAAGGGATGTAAGTGACAAAATTGAAAATTTGGAGATAACTGGTGCAAGTGATAGGGAAAGCACCATTCTATATTGTGACAAGAAATATTAGTGATAGCTCTAACAGATGCTTCACAACAATTTGATTTAGAAAACAATTAACATTAAAGGTCCAACAAGATTCAAACTTTGAACGTGTTTTTCTCTGAATCCCTTTGCTTCTGACTGCATCATATGTCCTTTTTATTGTCAATATCAACTACATTTAACTTTAAAGACTCAAAAAAAAAAAAAAAAAAAAATCCCAGTGAGGGGGAAAATAAGGCATCTATTCTTATAACTACTATGTAATTGCATTTTACGAAGTTGGAATGAGGTTGAATATACATTTATTCTTCAATGACCTTGAATTTGCAGATGACATTATTTTATCATACAAATTAAAAGCTCTAAAAAACTAAATCTGGTGCTTTTTGTTTTTTGAAAAATGTGTAATTTGTGGGACTAAAAATCAAATAAGATTGAAACAAAGGTTCTTAGAACTTGTGAAGGTTCGAGGAATATAGAACAAATATATAGAAAATATAAACACCTTTTTATGCTTGCTAGCCAAGTGGGTGAAATGGCACGAAGCTAAAATTGCTGAATCAGACAGGAAACTGCAATCTATATTGAAAGGGTTATATGCCTTAAGCTTTCTACTAACTTATGATGATGGTCCAAGTTGAAAACAACTTCTTGAAAATTATTTTTGAAAATATAAATATATTTTTGAAAATTAATATTTATTTGTAAAATTATGCTTCAAACGTATTTTTAATGTTAATTTTTCCATGTGTGTATGTGATTCATTTAAAAATTATTTCTTATAAAAATTTTGCTTCATTCTATTTTTAAAATTGTTCTTTCTCACAGAGTGCAGTTGATTTAGTGAAAGATGAGGACTGTGCTATGTTATATCTTAAAAGTTCTTCAGGTATGAACAATATTTAATTGTATAGCTTGTTTTATTAAAATTAGTTTTTGCATATTCCTTTTCAGTATGTTTTTAAAATTTTTCTAAAAATAAAGCTTCCCAAATTGAGAAATTTGTTAATGAGAAAAATATTTATTGTTTATTGACACATGATTACAAGTCACTTCTTCTTCTTAACTTTCAACCTTGGAATGCAGTGTGTTGTTTAAGAAAAACCTTCTTTGTCAGTTTAAAAAATGTGGGAGGGGACATTTTGACTCTTCATGGAAAATTAATTTTGTTGCAATAATAGTTGACAGAATTTTAATCATAAATCATTTTCACTGAAAGTGAAATTGACTATCAACCAGCGACAGAGCCCCCATACCCCCAACAAATGAAACCCACTGGAGGGGAAACACGAGCAATAGATCTCCCCTGAACAAAAAAGAATGAAATACTAACGAAAGATAAAAAATGTACAAGAACAAAGAAAGCTGAATCTTCACTCAAAATCCACTCATAAACATAAAATTCATCGTTTTACGAAAGGGGGATAGAAATCTTTTAGCTAGTGTGATTAAGATATTGGTAATCTGGAATGCAGAAGTGATTGATTCTGTCTTTTTTTCTTGCTGTATCAAGAACTGTTTGCTGGGTTCCATCTTGATGGCGAAAAAAGAAATCAGCAGATTGTTATCATATAACAAAACAACATATTCTTAAATCTTTAAAGTTTTTGCTTTTAGGCCACTGACCTCTGGGTCACTCATTTGTAATATTGTATGTGTGGTTTTCTAATGTCTTCAGTTTACTGTGTCTTTTATATCAGTATGAGTACATACATTAAATTTTGATTTTATAAATTGAATCTGAATTGCTTACTTTATCAATAATTTGCTCCTGTCCCGGCAAACCTGGAAACAGTCCCTGGAAACGGAATGTCCTCTCAGAATAATATTAATTTCCCATTCTATGTGACAGAATGGAAAAAAATAAAATATTAAAACAAAAGGGAAAATGATGAAATGTATTTTTTTTATTTGTAAATCACAATTAAACCGAGTAAAAAAGTAAATGAAATTCGCTACTAAATAGCTTCTATGTTCGCACAGTTCTACCAGCAAGAAAAGACCTCTGACTGGCAGAGAGCCAAGAACAGTCCATTCATGTTCAAGGGAGAAACTGCTGGGATAAGAAATGTGCTGTTCTCATTTTAGCTCGTTTTGCATACTTGATTGAACAGAGAAGCAAACACTCTAATTCGTATTGCTTCTCATCAAGAGAGTGCTCGTATGATTTAATCGAAAACTATTTTTTAAATATTCAGTTTCATCAAATGTTAAATCAGGTATAAGGGTAGTATCTAAAGGGACAAAAATAAATGAATAAATCTCTTACATGGTATAGTTATTGAATTTTTTTAAATTTTTTGTACTGAAAAATTGTTTTTATTTCCGAGGAGAACTTTAGGAGGAAAGTTGTTGGTTGCAGAGGCTCTGGTTAAAGATGCTTCTCGTAAAACTTACAAAATAGAGCTACATAGTTTACAAAAACAATTTTTTCTTAGTTTTCATAAGGGACATTTTGTGCTCCACAAAGAAAAGGTGCCTAAGTTTCTTGACGTAATATTACCTGTAAACAGTACACATGTACAATATATTTTGAGTAATATTATTATTTTGGGTAACATTTGGTGTTTAGAATAAATAGAAATACTTTTTAGCTCCAAATATTTCATTCACTATGATGTTTTGAGGGGAAAAGTTGGTGTGAGAAAAATCCTCATGTGGCGAGTTTTCAGGTTACTCATTTCGACGCGAGTTCTGAAGGGTTAATCTAGATCGTTCATAATTTTTGTTTTGTCAAAAACAGAAATATGTGTTATTTATTTTGTTGATTACTGAACATTTACTGCTTTTTTGTAACAAGTAAAACTCACAAATTAAATCAAAATTTGGTTTATTCTAAATGCATATAATTAGTGGCCCTCTGCCACACACTTTTCTATATTTGCATCTGTAAGGAGTCCCCTACTATTCCCCCGTGGGATTGCACCACTGTGTATCATGCAAAATTTTCCAAAAGATTATATTCAATCACTACAATTTTTTTTTGTCACCATTATTGATAAAATATTTAAGTTCTTTATTATCCAGCATATTTATGTGTTTCTTTGTATTTACCTGTCAGTGGAAGCAACACATTTTGCAGAAGATTTGCCTCAGGGCATGAGAGAGATTTGTGAGTAAAGCCTCATCTGTCAGCATGTGTTTTGTGCACACTTTATGCATGGTTGAATCCATTATCCAATATTTTAAGTTTTGTTTGAAGTATCTATTGGCATGCAAAATGTAGCATAGTTTTAAAATCTGCACTTATTATTTATTATTTTTTTTTTCAGTGTTTTTTTTTTCTTTTATTGTTAACAAAGTTTAAGTTGAGTTTGTATACTACTATTGATATTAATTCTAAATATTTCATCATAATATTGTTTTGTTTGCGACTTGTGTTTCTGGAAAAACTTATTTTTAAATTTTTACATAACTGCACTGAATTTTGTTTTGCTAAATTTATCTATAGCATTTTTCTATTTAATTTCCCAAGCATTAATGTAATGAAAATTGCTAATTTTTTGCCTTGTTAAATATTAATTTGGTCCATATACAAGATATAAAATTATGTTTCATCACATGTAGAATTATATTGTATGGAGAATCATTTTATTTTTTGAATTGCTAAGGGGGTGGGGAATATTCTTAATATTGTTTCATGTCCTTGGAAGTTTAAACCTTTTGTGGGCCCATTCTTAGTTGAAGGTTGAAGGTTTGAAAAATGTTGAAGGTTATTTAAAGTTGCTAAAGGAAATATATTGCGGAAAGTACATATATTTTTAATAGAAGTATTTTGTTATAATTATTCAAAAGTGAGTCAAACTAAGCATTCAACCATTTACTTTCATTCTTCCAGATCTTTCACTATTGTATAATTTGCATCTCTTAAAGATTGCTCCTTGATATTGTATCACCTTAAAACATATGACATATGCATAATTGCATGTTTTACCATTGCTAGCAAAGAAAAATATACTGTGCAATCCCTACGAAAGAATTGCTTTTCAATTGTGTGTTATCATGAGTTGCATTGAATACTTCAGCTCTATGGGAGTTCTTGAAATTGCTTTTTAAATTGAATGCTTTGTTGGAATCTGTAACTACATTAAATAATTCTTTAGTTGCTGTTTTGAAAAAAAAAAAAAAAACTTGAATGAGGTCATATATTAATTTCCTTCTGTTATGAGTTACTGAAACCTTATGTAATATTACAAGAATACCTGTCTACTTCTTTCAAATTATCTTAAAGTTCATTTTCATCTCTTCCTAAACCTTTACCTGCAGAATCTCATGCTAAATATGTTGATGTTTTCATAAAAAACTTTCCCAAACGTCTGCTTTTCTTGTTGTCAGAATGCAACCAAATTGTATCCACTCGGTATGTGTTCTGATTTGAGCACTGAACCTATTTTTGTAAAACATGGCATTCAAGTATTGAAACTTGGAAGTTTGTATTGATTTCATTGTGAATCTTTTGTCGAAATTTCCTTTCAATATTTTAAAAAGAACATTGAGAGTGCATTCCCACCAACAGCGACAAAGACATTTAATTTTGTCAACCCCATAATAGACTGTTGCTATGGTT
This sequence comes from Octonoba sinensis, assembly GCA_038502835.1. Lineage (NCBI taxonomy): Eukaryota > Metazoa > Arthropoda > Arachnida > Araneae > Uloboridae > Octonoba > Octonoba sinensis. Next base: position 13,851,050 of record CM076602.1, on the reverse strand, counting down.
ATCAAACTGACAGCGATGACGTCTCTCTTTGAGAATGGGATCAGCAAATCAGGATCACGTGAGGGAAAGTAACTTAATGACGCAATATGAAACACCCAATCAGTCAAAATGAGGGCTTGGTTAGTAAGTTGTGTAGAACCAGTGAAACAACCTGAAAGGTTTCGTTGCTGTTTCTTGTCTTTGTTTTGGTTGGTCTGCTTTACATCAAAGGTGAGAAAGACAATATTCCTCTCTTTTCTCATTTTTACTCACTTTTATTCTCATTCTTTCATTTTAAGTACAAAGTGTGTTTGGGTGTTTTCGAAAGTAAGCTTTTCTCTTGTTCTTATAAGAATAGAAATGTTTTTTTGTCTTTGTCGCCTTTGGTGTGAAAGTACCCTAAGGAGCCGTTCATAAATGACGTCACACTTTTTTCCCATATATTTGACCCCCCTCCCCCCTTTGTCACAACATGTCGCACTTCAACGGACCCCCTCCCCCCCCCCCTTGTCACCCTATGCTGCATAATGCATGATGTCACACTTCTTGTTACCCCCTCCCCTCCCCTTGTCACACTTTGTCACAATTTCACGAACCCCCCTCCCCCCCTCGAAGCGTGACATCGTTTATGAATGATCCCTAAGTGTCAACTGACATCAATTGTTTTTGTAGAATACCTAATGGTTGAATAATTAGAAGCATTTTGCTTCCTCTCTCCAAGACTACATGAAAAGAATGCAAAGAATGGCCTTTTTTATTTAATTTCTTGCCTTTTGTTTTGAATAATTTCTCTTAGACAGCAATGAAAGGTGGTAGAAAATTCGCAAAATATCTTTAATTATCGGCGCTTCTAAATGAATGAAAAAACCGACTAGAACATTACCCGTAGGCACGGAAATACAAAAGTGACCACTAGCGTGGCATCAATCCCATATCTTAATTTTCGTAACACATACACCAAATAATTTTTCGCTTCCCCTATTTTTCCATAAAAAATTGGATATAATAAAATATCTACTGTTCTAGCATTAACTATGAAGTTCCTTTTTAGTTGTCGGAAGATGCGTTCCTGATATTTTCTTAAAAGCTATTCCCGATCAGCCTCTCAGGGATGAATTTAATAGAACTATAAGTGACGACATAACAACTGGAGAAATTAAAAAAGCGGTTGGGTAAGTTCTATTCTTGTTCTTTTTTTTAATGTTACACTCCATGACATTCTTTATAATGATCATCTAAAAGAGCAAATAGGTGATTGCAACTGTATGTTGAAAATGTAGCATTTAAAATCCATTTTTAATGAAATTCTTTCTTTTCTTTCAATATTTTTAACAGCTCTTACCTTAGCTTTTGAATGTTATTTTCGGATAGGTACTCTGTTGAAGTTGCATATATCCTTTGTAGAAATGGGAGGGGAGAATATTCTGGTTGAGAATATTCTCTGAGAATGAGAATATTCTCCTGAAGCTGAAATTTGGAGAATAATTGAGAATATTCTTTTTTCTTACAGATAAAATTTTAAAAAAGCATATAAATCACACTTGTATATGAAATGTAGTCCATTTATTATATAAAACAGATAATTATAAAATTACATTTAAGTATACACACCATATAATAGATAATTAGTAGTTTTTTTATCTCGAGAATATTCCCTGAAATGTGATTCTAACAGATTTTATTTTAACTGAACAAATGCTTTTGGTTCTTGTTTTTTTTTTTTTTTTTTTTTTGCTTTGAAACACAAACATTTACAACAGCTAAAGATTAAAAGCTTTTAATGTTAGCTTTATTTTACAAAAAACAAATACCAAACAATATGAAAGAAATTCAAACTTTGTTAAAAAAAAAAAGCTTTAAAAAATATTTTAAAGGCATCATTTATGCCTGAATTGTTTAGAATAACCAGAATTATTCTTAAAACAATATTGGGCGCTCAGAATTGTTTTGAGAACAATTTTGAAAGAATGTTTCTGTTTTATTTTAATTACAGTATAGCTATTTTATCTTGCAGAAAAATCTCAAATGAAATTCATTAATGATTTTTAAATAATGTGAACAAGGTTATTAATTGTTTATATTTATGCTTATTCTTAATATATATTTTTTAAAGATTTTAGAATATTAATTCATATGTAAAATGTTTAATTATAGAAATATTGTCTAGGAGAATATTCTCCAAAAGATTATTCCCAAGAGTTTTACAACTCTAGTCCTTTGTATGCAGGAGTCACGCCAGAGGAAATTCAGGTCCATTTTCGGACGCTTCACAAAATTCCAATTAAACAAAACAGACCCTTTACAAAATTCTAATCAATCAAAACAAATCCGAGCTACCAAATTATACTTTATACAGAGTTATTTATTAAATAAGTGGCAAATAATAAATTTTTTTATTCACTATATGCTTAAATTTTGAATTTTCACAAGAATACTTCATTTTTCACAATTTTTTTTTTTTTTTAATTTACAAAAAAATTATCCTGTTAAAAATGCTGGATTGGCTCCTGATATGAGATAAATGTATTTAATGTGTGAAATTAATTGCTTGTAGTAGAAATGTATTGCAATAAATTTTGTGAAAATTATTAATGAAGACGGCAACAACTGTAATAAGGTGTAATGAAACAAGAATTTTCTCGTGTATTGAAACATATCTCATGACATATTGCAGCTTTATGAAGCAGGAATCAAACATGACATTGGAGATGTTATTTTTCCTACTGTAAGACTTGTGTGTGAAATTTTCTTTGAAATTTTATGCTTTACCATAGGTAGCTTTCTACAGTTTCTGTAGGTGACGTTAATAATAATTTAATATTCATCCAAAATGTTATAATTCTATATTTGAAAAAAGGCTAAAAACCTTGATTGATTTATATTATGCAATTTAAATTTAATATAAATTTCACTATATTATCAATGTTCACACTGGGGAAAAATACAAGGTGGGATTTTCCTCCTTGACAAAAATTTTAAGTGGGATTTTTAAAGTTTAAGCCCAAAAAAAAAAATTTTTTGGGTGGGATTTCAAAAAAGATTGCGGGAATCGTGCGATCGCGCGGCCTAGCATGAACCCTGATTATAGATAAGTTCACTTTTAATTAACAACTTGAAAGGGGAAAGGGATATCATTATTGATCAAAAACAAGTTTTAGAATACTTATGTTTAAAAGGACAAATGCAAACCAAAAAGACAAAAAATCCTTCCTTTTATTTAATTCTTGTCGAATGATTTTCATTTTTCTTTTTTAGCTTTTTGGCCCGATTCTTAAGTGTAAGAGAACTTGGTGAAAAATTATTTTTGGATTTTAAGGTTTCCTGGCATTATATTGTAATGTAAGTTTGTTTAATCTGTATTTTTGTTTATTCTTAGTGATTTCAATGTTAAAATGTCAAGCTTTTAGTTTCCTTGGGAATCATTCATAAATTGTGTAATACTTCCAGGGGGAGAGGGTTTTCGTAAAATTGTGACAAGGGAATTTGAATTTATTCTTTTTTTTCCCAATTTCAAGTAAATACATAAATTTGTTGATTTTTAAGGCGAAGAAATGCTTACACATTTACTTGATTTATATCATTCGAAAGTGGAATTTTCCACATTCTATGAGTTGTGCTCCACAGTTCTGTTTATTAGAGTAGATGATATACTCACTTGATAATGCTATGCTGTTTTAGAACCGTGTACATGTTGATAAAGATGTTATTTTATCTTTATTCATGCCATTTATTAGTTAAGCAAATATTAATATAATAATTCATTTTGTTTTTATGCATCTTTTAAAAATTATTAAATATTTATTTCTCTGGTAAAATATCTTTTTTTTTTTTTTTACATTTTTGGAACTTCTTGTTGTAATGGGGTTTGTTAGGATCTTTCTGTTTTAAGAAAATTTTGGCCAGGAACAATAAGGTCCTACAATCTAATGGGGGATTTTTAGGTATTAATATCCTAATTGAAATAGGGAATTTTAGCTATTGTTCTCCTTATTGTAATATAACTTTTTAAACATCACTGTCTTTAATTTGATTGGGAACTTTAGAAATAAATTTTTACTTTATTCTGATGAAGACATTTTGGGACTGTCATCCTCAACCTAAAGACAGTTTGGACATTTTTGTTGTTAAAAAAAAAAGATAACTTGTAGGGATTTACTTTATTCTGATCAAGACATTTAGGGACTGTCATCCTCAACCTAAAGACAGTTTGGACACTTCTGTTGTTAAAAAAAAAAGATAACTTGTAGGGACTGTTGTTCTTATTTAAATAAGGGATTTTCAAGACCAATTTTGTTGCCCATATTTTAATGGAGAGTTTTAACTCAAATTTCATATATTTGCTGCCTTTTTTAGGTCCTAAAAATTTACTTACATCTCTACCGACATTCTAAATGTCGATGCTTTTCTTGAAAACTCTAGTGCAAACCATCTATGTTCATTAATAAGTTTCAGGATTTTGTCTGTCAGTTTTTAAGAAAAACATTAATTGAAAACCAAACGTAAGAGCATGAATTTTTTCTTTTTTATCCAAAAAAGTACAGAAAAGTTTAATCTTAACCGAAAAGGCTACTGAGACACACTCTAACACAACAATCGACTGTTTGTTACTTATTTTAAAGATCTTGCAAGAAATTATTCTTGATAATGAATCATGCTTCTGCTGTGTGTCATTAATGTGTAACATTTACGAGTGACAAAATAAGACGGCTGTTTTATTGCTTGATTTTCTTAAAAAAAGTAAAGCTTTTGCTAAAAATCACTAATGGTTAATATTTTTGCTCTATATTATTTTGTCACAAAATTCCTAGTAATATTATTTGCTCATAGAATTGGGTTATTTTATTATAAAAGATTGCCTTCATTATTTTACTGATACTTCAATACAAAGGTCTCCTCCCCTCCCCCTTCGATTCTTTTTTTTTTTTGTAACTATACCGAATAAATTTTATAATATATAATAAATGAAAGCACAAATCAGCATTAAAATGCAGACATATATTTCGAGATTGCTTTTGCATCCAGAAGCTTCACTACTGAAAAAGGGATTCCAAGCAATCCCTAAACTTATGTCTGCATTTTAATGCTCATTTGTGCTTTCTTAAGGTGAAAAGTTTTATTAGAGTTTATTTACACAAAGTTAATTTATTATAATAAATGAGTTTTATTTGGGGCAAGAAATTTTTTTCATGAGACTTGTTTTCTCAAAGATAACAAAATTATTTAAGAACCCCCCACCCCTTTTTGTATTGATTTGCATTATTTTAACCTTTCAATCAATCTTTCAAAAAAAATTCAGTTATAGATTTCTTTATGCAAAGTTCAAGTCTTATGAGATTTTTTGTCTTTCTTATTATGCTTTCCCAACATGATGCCGACATGAGTTTTATCCCTTTTCAGTGGTTTACTTTTTTCCATGCTGGTGTCACTCATTTGGATTATTTTAATGAGATGGATCGCGGGACCCATGATTTGGCTAAGCATCATTATAGTTCTTGGCTTCAGTGCATTTGGTACGTAAAGTCAAGACTCGTGTGGCATTTGCCATGTGTAACTGAAGTATTTATGTAAGAAATAGTTTAATTGAAACTTTTCTAAATTTTCCAGCTTGTTACTACAGCGCAACTCGATATAATGCTCTTAAAAATGATCCCTCTGCTGGAGGAAAGTTTCAGATAACTCTGAACCTGAAAAGTTATTTAGCGAAAAGAGACACGTGGCTCGCTTTTGGTTTGTATTTTAGTATATTACACATTAATCAGTTTCTTCTATTTCTTAGAATTGCTTTAAGTCATTGTTGTAATTTAAAAAATTACTGAAAATTAAAAAGAATAATAAATAAATGTATTTGCATTGTAGTGTATTTATATAAGGCATGTATATATATATATTTGCATATAAATTTCTTTGACATTATTTAACGTGCTTTTGAAATGTACTTGAAATTTAGTGCATGAAGTCAACTAATTTTTGAATTTGTGTGTCATTAGGGAGTATAATTATTTTGATTAAATTGAAGTAACAGCATTTTTCTTATCATTTCACCTGAAACTACTTTGGCTATGTTACTTCTAAAAACAAAATGTGCTTAGAATTTGTAGTTCATAATTTTAATGAACTGCAGGAATCATTTTTTTATCAAAAGATTTTTATTTATGTTTATGTTTTTTGTATTTTTTTTTACAGCAATCATAACAGGAGCTATCTGTATTATATTCCTTTTGATATTGATATTTTTGCGAAAGCGTATTCTGATCGCAATCGCACTGATCAAGGAAGCAAGCAGGTAATATTTTCCATAATGCATTGTGTTTAAATACAACATTTGCATTTGGCCCATTAAAAAAAAATATGTTGAAATTTAACTATAATATCAGGAAGGTATTAGATACATTATGTTTATCTCTGCTTTACGAAAGATAAATTTTTCACAGGAAAACATTAGATTACAGTAAAACCCGTTTAAGAAGTTTCGGCGTAAGAAGTTTTCCCCGCGTAAGAAGTTTTTATTTAAATGCCAGTTTCGATTCTATCTCCCCAATGTTAAAATAACCCTTTTAAAAGGTTTTGATTTTATTTTTTCCTGCTTAATAAGTTTTCATATTATTCATTTTTTTCTTTCAAATGATCCTTTAGACTTCTAAAGTTTCTTTTTTTTTTTTTACGTTTTTTTCCGGATCTACGTAGCTATTTTTCTTTCTAATGAAAAAAAGATCAGAAGAAGGTTTAGAAAAGCTGTTTTGGTTGGCTTTTCTCAAAGGTACCCTTCTCTCAACAGCAGAAGTTCCAGGAAAACAGGTGGCAGAGAGGATTAGTCAGTGATCCTAAGAACAATGATGACTGATAAGGGGAGATAGGAATGTTTTTAGAGTCTCCTATAGGGGGAGGGGTATTGCCAAATAATATCATCTCTAAATATCACTAAAGTTAATTTATTTTCAAGCATAGCTCCTACCAGTTTAAGAAGTTTTCCCGCATAGGAAGTTTTTTCTCTTGGTCCCCTGGAAAACTTCTTAATCGGGTTTTATCGTATTTTGTTCTTTCAAAGTTTTTTAATTAAAATATAAAAGAAACTATTAGCATGTAATTTTTCATTCAGACATTCAGTTTAATCTTTTTTTTTTTTTTTTGTTGCAAATACACTAATTGATATTATATTGTAACAAATATTAAACAAATATTCTTAGTGCTCCAGCACGAAAAATATAAGGTAAAGTGCCCTACAGCTGACACCCAAAAAACGGTTCCTAAAGCTGACACCCTCAAATAATAAAACATTTAAAGTATTACTAATTTAAAGAGATTCTAGAAGTGAAGGGATTAAGAAGTGATAACATACCAAAAAGAAAGAAAATCTCATTTTAAATTATTTTAGGGAATTGGTAATACTTTAAATGTTTTTTTATTTGAGGGTGTTAGCTTTAGGAACCGTTTGTTGGGTGTTGGCTTTGAGGCACTTTAACTTAGTGCTCATAAATTTCTCAAAGCATGCAGACAACACAACATCAAATCTTGAGGGTATAGTCATATTTTGTTTGAGTACAAAAATGTATGACATCGCTCCAAAGGTCACTTCCATTGTATCGTGAAATTACTCTCAATTTCCCTACAAAAACTAACTTAAAAAAAATAGTAAAGGAATATAAAAACTTGCTGCATGAGAGCCAGTTTGCTCTTACATCCATAAGAGAAAAAGAATTTTGTCATTAGCTAAATAAATTATATACTATAAGCTGTGTGACTGATTTTATGAATTTGAAAACACGTATTTTAAATTTGATTTTGAACATTCTGAGTAGGAGCTAAGCAGTGCAATATTTCTTTTAAATTTATTGTTGTTATTATTTAAAACTCTGTTTTGATGCTGTTTTTGACTGTTTCTCTTTGACTCTCTGTAATATTTGAAACTATTCGAGTATTATAAGTATATCATTATTTAGATACTTAAGTATTGGAAAAGTTTAGTAGCTAATACACGATGTTTTCTAATTGATTCATGCAAAATAGTCTTGACTTACTGTTACAATTTTGAGTGGTAAATTAAAAAATATTTTTAAAATTCAATTTCAAAAGTGAAATGAATTTGTTTGTGTGAGAAAGTCCTCTGTACAATATTTGTTTAAAAAAATTATTGATAAGCTCATTGCAACATATAAATGATTTATGTATGTTTGGTTTGCTTTTCTTATGCAGGGCTGTGGGAACTATGTTTACAGCCTTGGTGTTTCCCCTGATCCCCTATATGTTTATGTCGGTGTTCTTTGCCTTTTGGATTGCAGTTTCTTTGTATCCTTTTCTTATTTGCAATGAAATGACTACAATATGTGGCAGATTAAATGTGTGTGTGTAAAATACAACATCTATTTTACATTGCATTAAATCAGATTTCTGAGGAGAGAATAAATCCAAAAACTTTTTTTGGAAAAGTAAAAGAATTAAGGTTTTCATTATTATCATTATTTATTATTATTTTTAAAGTTCTATTTCCTTTTAAAGCTGATTATTTATGATAAATTCCATAAAAGTGGATCCTATGGTAAATAAATAAGAGTAATTTCCTTTTATAGTGAGTGTCCTATGCATTTGCCGTTTAAATTTAAGTGCTCATAAAATCAGAAAAATACAGTACATACCAAAGCATATAATTTTCTCTCATTGTTCACTCGCTCACAAAAAAAAAAAAAAAAAAAAAAAAAAAATTATTACTTAGTTTATTGGTTATAGTTATGCTGTCTTGCTTCCTTTCAAGCTCTCTAAATGTATCATATTTTATTATTAAAGCTCACTGCATCATCAGTTGCTCGTTTTGGGTTTAAATATTTTTGAAAAAAAAAAAAAAGGAAACAGAATTGGGGTGGGGTAAAAATTATGTACAACTTCTTTCTCACGTTTTTTCTGTGTTGGGAACAGAAAGAAAAACGATTTTATTATATGTTTCTGTCAATGCAGAGCTTAAACTGCAACATTTAAAAATTAAGATGCCTCAAAAACTTATAATTTTAGTTCAGAAAAATGCAAAACAGATGGCTCTGTCTAAAACTTAGAAAAGTAACATAGAAATGATAGGCAAAATATAACTTGAACTTCGTATGGTTGTTCCTCTAAAAGCTTTATAATGGCTTCCTATTTGCATGCAGACTTTTTGCAACAGGATTCAGTGTCGGTTCATTTCTGCCATAAATAAAATCAGCTTATTTCATTCTTGAAATTTTATTAAAGGGTGTGGGCATTTACGAGATTAACTCATAGTAAGCGGACTTTTTGAGAGACCAAATTACAAGTTGTCTCGTTGTTTCTGATTTTTTTTTTCATTTTTCACTACATTTATAGAAAGTTAGTAACTTTTTACTAAATGTTTTGTACAATATGTTGTAATTAATTTGAACTATCGTCTGGAGATCCAAACTACAAGCTGCTGGCAGTCAACGTGTTAAAATATACACACAAACACCTCTAATGTACAGAATGAAAGATGTTCATAAATTTCTATTAGCTAAATGTTTTTAAGCATAGCAATTTTCTTAATGCAGCCAATTATGTTCTTGTATGACTAAGAATTTTTTTGACTGTTAACAATAATCGGTGTTACTACAAAGAAAAAAACGCATATATGCCTGGACATTTATGGATTTTAGGCATTTGTTCAGTCATTTTACCTGAGCATTTGCCCCAACTCATAAATGCCTGGGCATTTTACAACACTACTTGAGATGCATATTTATGTCGGATCCTTATAGATGACCACCAGTAAAGCATGTTCCTTGCTTAGCCCGTGGGAGATACTTCACAACTTGAAACAATTTCGTTTGGAAAAATATAGTTAGTATGAAAATCTGCAGATTAATTGCTTAACCTTATTTTATTTCTAAGCGCTTAACTACTTAGAGTTGATGTTTTCAATGAAATGAAAAACATTTTATGTGTTTAATTGAATACTTGCTGATGTCGAAAAAGTTTAAATCCCTTGCATGAAATTAATTTCCAAACAGAAGCTTTAAATAAATTGTTTATTATGTATTTTATGTTTGGAAAAGTACATTTTCTTGCCCACAGAATAAAAGAATAGAAGACATTTCCTGAAAGGAAAGTAAAAAATGATATCCATTCTGATGATGGGGGGGGGGGGGGGGTCTATCTATGGGAGAGTCATCTAAATGAAAGTTATTTTATTGTTAATTAGTAATTTTTTTTAAGAGGAAGGGATTTATTTTTAATAGCAGAAAAAATATTAAAAACCATATTGAATATTTCCTTGCTTTTTAAATATCATTCATTTGAAAGAAAGCATTTTTTTTTAACTTTTTTTATTTAGTTTGAGTTAACAGGTGTGAACCATTAAAAGTGAAAATCTTCCATTTAAAATATTTATCTTTAATCAAAACTTCAGATATATAGCTTCTTCTGGAAAAGCTTCTTTTGTTATAGCTGATGCTCCTGATGGATCCAATTTCAAGAATGGCTCCATATGCAACCCTAATACAGTAAATATCTTTTTGATAAATATATTCATTAGTGATGCATTAACTCTTTGTCGAGTGATTAAATATTTTGTTACTTTTTGTAGATTCCTTTATCCTATTGTTTGGACTTAACAAAGCATTACATCAATTAATTCTGCATGAATAAAAGTATTAATATGCAATTAAATTGTAATAAAAAATTATTTCAAGTTAAGAAAGCACAAATTAGCATTGAAATGCCGACATATGTTTCGGGATTACTTGGAATCCCGTTTTCAACTGGCAGGGAGCTTCTGTGGGACGTTTTGCAGCTAACATGAAATAATTTTTTATTACAGTTTACGTAGCACAAAGTTAATTTATTATTTTATGCAACTAAATGTTTGTTCGTTTAGCACAATAGACCTCTAATCTCAGTCTTTGGCTCTTCCTCCCTTTTTTCTCATTTAATTTCAATTATTTGTTGTTTGTTCTGTTCAAATGCCTGTAAGAAAAAATCTTGTTAAATTTTTATCAAGTTATAAGAAATCTTTTTGTCTCATTTTATTACTTTCATTTTACAAATTGTTCACCAGTTTAATTTATGTAAAAATACTTTACACTATGAGTTCATTGTTACTTGTGTGATGAGTAAGTCAGTGAACTTAAAACAGAAAATCACTATCATTGTAGATTTTCAGATTCTGTCTCATTTTATCCTGTTTGCTTTATTATAAATCCAGTTCCATTATGCTTCCTCTTACACAATTATATTTTTTCATTATTTCATTAACTTAGAAGGGAATCATTGGGGTAATCCAAGATGAATTTAAAGTGTTTAACTTTAAATAATATAAATTTGTGGCTGGATATGCAGTGGAGTACCGCTTATACGATGTCGGAGAGACTATCAAGAAATCTCACATAATCAATTTTCTCTACGAACTAAATCCAAGAATGGGGACCACACTAAAGCGTCATACAAGCGTTAATGTTGTGTGAATGATTGTCGTCTAAAGACAGTCTAAATTGAGAAGTCTTAATGATACTCTACTTCATATCATGATATATAACAGCTTATAAATATCATGATATATATATCACAATATATATCATATGTATCAAGTGATATATATCCACCAATGCAACACACGCACATTTGAATAAATTAAAATTTTTTGTTTTTATTTGGTATTTATTTCCCCGTTTAGGAAGTTTTCCTACTTAATATAAGTTTTTCTCCTGGTTCCCTGGAAAACTTCTTCAGCAGGCTTTACTATATTTATCTTTTATTTCTCAGTTTTTCACGGCATGGCCGCAATTTTCTTTTGCTTTGAACACATGTAATATGTCTATCAAGTGATATGTATCCACCGATGCAACACACGCATATTTGAATAAGTTACTAAATGTTTTGTTTTTATTTGGTATTTATTTACCGTTTAGGAAGTTTTCCTGCTTAATATAAGTTTTTCTCCTGGTTCCCTGGAAAACTTCTTCAGCAGGCTTTACTATATTTATCTTTTATTTCTCAGTTTTTCACGGCATGGACGCAATCTTATTTTGCTTTGAACACATGTTATTTGTATGTCAAATATGTATATATATATGTGATTTTTTTTCCTTCAGAATACTAGGTCTTAAGACTATTATTTCTTGCCTGTTTATTAATAAAATAAAAAGCTTTTCATGTAGTATAATATATTTGAGGGATAAAAATGCCATTCTCTTGGTTTGTTTCAGTTCCGAAACAACGTTACTACAGAGGGCATGAAATGTCTGTTTCAAACCTACGGACTGAAGGACAATTTGTTTTCTGCTCACGTGTATAATACAATGGCCTTATTTTGGGGACTGTTCTTCTCGATCGGTTTGGGCCAAGTGTCGCTTGCTGGAGCATTCGCTGCATATTATTGGACCCTGGATAAAAAAAATGTCAACAGTTTATCATGGGTTGTTGGCTTCTATCGTTGCATGCGGTAAGAACCTGAATACTACATGCAAGGGTTTTCTTTTTTTTGGTTTTTCATTTACTTGTAATTTTTCTTTCTTTTTTTCCCCTGAATTTTTTCTGGGAAAAGGGGTTGATATACAGTCGACACTCGATATAACAACCATCTATGTCCCACACAAAAAGGTCTTTACATCGAGTGGTCACTATAAGAGGTAGAATTTTCTTTAAAAAAAAATATATGCATGTTCAGTAGCTCCATTAAAATTGGTAATGCTTCAAAGATTCCAACTAAACGCTTAAATTATTTTTTTTATCATTGGAATTATAAAAAAAAATATCAGGGAAAAATATTAAACAGATTTTAAAGTAGAAAATATAGGGAAAAAATTACATACACATTTCTAGAAGCAGAACTTCTGAGGTGACATGACACCTGGCACAATGGACCATTGGAAAACCACGCAATTCAAACGACCAACTACTAATACATCTGTCAACCCTTTCTCCTAAGAAATCCGGAAATTCCCAGTTTCCTCCAATTCCATTCTTTCCGTACTGTGACAAGAGATAATCTCCCCCACCCCTGTCATAGCTAAGTGTCATAGTTGTACTTGTACTGAACACTGAAGACTCTATGCAGCCTGTCCGTAAAAACCAAGGTCATTTGAAGTTAAAAATTTAGAAACATGCTCTATTTGGAAAAATGCCAGAAATACTGTCCACTAAATGCGGTCGCTGTATTGGATTAGGCAATACAAAACGGTCGTTATACCAAAAGCAAATTAACATAGAGTTTATAGGGATAAAGTTGGGAATCTTCCCGCTCCGTGTTATAATGGAAGGGTCTTTATAATGTGTAGTCGTTATAACGGGTGTCGACTGTATAACCATAACAACAATTATATGTACTATTGTATCACTGATTAGATGTAAAGGTAAAGCGATTCCCAAGTTTCAGAAAAAATATTATCGAATCGAACTAAGAACATTCCTCGTTGAGACTGGGCTGATTCATCTGGTTTTACCTTTGCTGGTTACTTGCCAGTTTTCCACATGAAATGAAATCAGGCAATATAATGACAAGGATATTTTGAAACCAATTAATGCAAGGAAGGGTCCTTAACGCTTAACTTCCATCTGGTTACATCCCTGTTTGTGTTCATGCATAGTAAATACCAAAACTTATTAATTGAATGAATTATTGTGTGAGGAATTGATTAAGAAAATTATCAAGAAAACTAATTAAAATAATTTATTTTTTAAGCCGAGTAATTATATTGTACTACTTTTTTTAAGTTTCAGAAAGTTAAATAACACTCATCAATAAGAGTTTATTTTCGATCATTCTAATCAAAACTAAGCAAAGTTGGAGCAAGAAGTTGTATGGCTAAATAAAAGTAAATTCATTGCAAATTTCAACTAAGAAGAATCTTAAAGAACGAAGAAATTAGATTGAATCTTGGAAAAATAAATAAGTAAATAATAATAAACAGGATGTAGAATTTGTCTTGATTTGCAAACGTTTCAACTAAATAAATTCTGGCGTTTAAGTGCCAAAATTGTTGCACTTATTGAGCAAGGAAAAAAGCTTAAAATCAAATATGGCATGCAGGCAAAATTAAAAAACTAAACAAAAAATAATAAATAAATATGACGTAAATTACAATTTTGCTTCATATATGAATGCAATTTCAAAAAATAGATTAGTATTTCTTGTTTAAATTGCACTAAAACTTTTTCCTGAAATTTTAAAGAATATTTCATTTATTTTTTAAATGATATTGGATTATATACTCTTGTGTACTGGTTTTTTTATTTGCAAGGTGCTGCTGCCTAGCAGAGAAACAATCAGGATAAATTTAAAGTATTTTGTTTGTTTTCATTTCCCCTTGGCTCAAGTCACTCATACTTATAGTATGGTGAAAGTTTTTTCATAAAAGCAGCAATAAAAATTTTCAGTTATTTCCCCAATTGCTTTCCCCTGTCTGTATCCGTGTTTGCTTATATTCAGACTAAACTCATCTGCTCAAACATGCACATGAGCAGAAGCATCTACTGATCTTTGAATGAATAAGATAGGTGTAACTTCCAAGCAGGTGGAATATTACATTGTATATGTATTTATTGTGCTGAGCAGCAAAAACATGCAGTAGAAATGTGTCGTGATTTCACACCATTTGCAACCCAAAAAAATCTTTCAGGACGCTTCATTGGTTTTGCATTTACCTTAATAAACAGTGTTGTAGTGCTAATTCTTTTCTTACCGGAGTAAGTAAAAGTATGCACCGGTGGTGCATACTTTTTCCAAAAATGTTGCGTGAAGTTGCAACAATTTTTTCCGCATAGAATCTGCCATGACTGTACCTCTGTTAATAACCACACCTTTATTAGCTGATTGGCAATTTTTTTTTGTGTTGTTAAAGCTGAAAGTGATTTCCACTCGGAGGATTGTGATTTGTTAGTTTAATAACCATAGCAACAGTATATTTATTTACAAAGGACACAAAATGTTGGTATTGCTAATGGTGTGAATGCGCCTTTAGAGCAAAGGAGGTTGAATGTATGTCTATGATGCTAAATATGTTTTCTTCTCATAGCTATCACATGGGCTCTGTGGCTTTTGGATCTTTACTCATTGCTACTGTCAGGATGATACGTGTCATGCTGGAATATATTGATCAGAAATGCAAGAAATATGACAACCAATTCACCAAAGCCATTCTCTGGTAATTTAATGTATCATATTTTAAAATTAGATTAATTTAAATAAAATATCACTTACTTTTTTGTTTTATTTTTAGTTGTATGAAATGCTGCTTTTGGTGTTTGGAAAAATTCTTGAGATTTATAAGCAAGAATGCTTATATAATGGTAAGTTACAACAACATTTTAATACTTCTTATATAATAATAGCCTTTTTTTAAAAATTCCAATTTGCCAAGTATAAATCCTGTCTACATTACTAAGCACTAAGCTCTGCATTATTTTCCAATTTTGAGAAAATTAGTTAATAAAGTCAGATTTTTTTGCACTAATGTTAAGTAAGGAAGCAAAACACCACATAGAGGCCACTTTGCATTTAGAAGTTTACCCATCTTTGTTATCAGTTCTTCTATGGTTAGTTATTTGGATAATGTTCTCTGTAAAAAATATCGTCTTAAATATTAAGGCTAGTATAAAATTAAATGTCCACTCTCTTACCTTATTTATTTTAAACTGTCAAGTAATTAAGAATAAAATTAGTCGGAAATTTTAAGTTCTATTAGATATGATAATAGTGGACTTTTTTATAAAATTCTAATGGGCTGCTTATATATTGGTTCTTATCCATAGTGCGTTCCCACAGATTGGTGCCAACTCTTTTTGCAGCACCACAATGAGTGTGGTACCATTGCCGCACATTAATTTTGACATCCAGTTTCTTCACTTGAAATGTTGCTCACCCAGACTGTTGATGCAAAATTGCACTAGGAATTCAATTTAGCCAAGCGTATTCAAGCTAAATGTCTACTCAAGGAATATTTTACATGCCACAAAAGCATACGATATAGGCACAGAGGATTTTTTGCATCTTAAAAACGCACCAACCCTGGTTGGCTCAATCCTATGAACGGAGACATACGAGCCCCGCACCTTACCATGACGCCACTGTGCCAACTGACATGCCATAGTTACAAAATGTTAAACCTAAATAGAATGAACAGGATGAGTAAACACAAGGGAAAGTGTGTTTGTCCACTCTGTTACTATACTTTAGTAACAGAAGGGACAGATTAGTGAAAAGTTATAAATTTTAAAAGAAAAGATTAAATTAAGCATACTTTTAATGGATTAATGCTCAAATAATTTATTTGACAAATTCCTTTCAAAATAGAAAAAGTATTCAATAATTTAATTGGCTGATTTTTACATAGTCAATATCATTTGCTACTCACTATGTGAAAAAAATGTTGTATAAAAATATTCCATATTAATTTGATAGTTGGCAAACTATTAGTGTTATATACACTTATTTTCTATATTATTTTGTGACACTTATGCAACTAGGTTAAATAAATATCAAGAAAAGGATGTATTTTTATCAGTTGTAGATCATTGGGGCTTCGTATTTTTGCCCATTCTGTTACCATGTGTTCCCCTGTTACCAAGTATCAAGGATGATTGTGATCCGAAATTTTTGAGAATCTGATCCAAAATTGAAAATTAATTCGGTTTTCCGAAAATTTTTCAGTTAATTAATCTTAAATTTTGTTTGACGATACAGAGTTGCTAACTCTCCCACTCATTAAAGCTGGCTACAGCTTTTCAGCCAATCTCCTTTTTACTTTATTTCTTCCGATTTTTTAAAAATTGTTTTTAATAATTTTCCAATGTTTTAAATTAAGCTTAACATTTTGATTTATGAGCAAAATTCTTGGAAACCAATATTATCGCTTCACAACGGTTCATTTTATATTTTGCTGTGAGAGAAAATGAGATATTTAGCTGCTCCTCTCCCTATAACATGAATCACGCATTAATCAAAATTCGTTATTGGGAGATTTTCTTTCAATTGCACCGTGAAATCAGTGTAAAATTTGTATGCACTTTTAAAGGTCCCTAATATTTTAATTGATTTTTTTTATTTCTATAAGGTATAAGTAAAAACATGTACTTTGGAAGGAAGCATGCCAACATTGAACACGTGGTTCGCTGAAAGTTAGTGTGCCATGCTTTACAATTCTTTTGCATCCTATAAATATTTGAATTGTTTTAAAAGTTAGAAGGGTATTTTAGTATATGCTACCTTAAATAGTCACCTAATTTCATAATTTTTATTTTAAATTCATAATGTATCTTTTTTCCAAGAATTTTATGAAAAGTTCAGAATTTTTTTTAAAACTCAGAATCACTCATGCCAAGTGTATCATTCACATAAAACACTCATTTAACTTTAAAATGAAATATTTGAAGGTCAAATCTTCTAAGTCCTGTATTAATGACTGCTACAAACTGATATTTCAATAATTGTTTCTCAATTTTTTTTTTTGTAATGAACAACATTCTGTCTTGACTGAACATGAGTTAACAGTGTGAACAAATTTTAATGAATAGTTTTTTTTTTCATTTAAAGGCTTTTGAACATTTAGTAACACTTATCAACTGCTATATAATATAAATCAGGGCAAAAAATTTTAATTTTACCAAAAATGTTTAACTTTTTATTTTTAATTTTTTTAATGAGTGGTAACAGAGTGGATGTTTTGATTTTTTTGAATAAGCAATAAATTAAATTTAGTTGATTACCATATGAAAACTACAAATTTTAATAAATTTTATTAATATAAATAGTTTTAAAAGTTGTAGAAAAAAAAAGATATATATTTTTCAAAGTCTTAAATATTGGAATTACAATATATAACAACTTATAACAATTTTTGAGAATGACCCATATGTTTCTATATATTTTAATTTATCTTCTTGTTCAATCACTTTCAAATAGAGATTGTTGTTACTAAATATTTTTAAATTAAACTCCAGATCTTTATTTTGTCATGCTGTTAATGTTAGTTCTCTTATTGTATTAAATGGTGATATTAAGGTATATTATGTGTACTAGGGATGTAACGAATAGTGATTTAGCCGAATACAGAATATTCGGCCACCTCTTCGCAGGCCGAAGCCGAATATTCGGCCATTTCTTCTAGGCTGAATAGGCCGAAGCCGAATACCAAATATTCGGCGGCCGAATATTAAAATTTCTAGAAAATAGTTGTAATAGAAAGTATTTGTCAAATTTAAAATTATTCGCAAAGTCAAACAGCAATTACACACAATCTATGATGAATGGTTTAATTCTGTTTGTTAAGAATTTTAAACTACTTAAAATTAATCTATTTTCTTTATTGTTTTGAAAGTAATAAAACTAAGAATTTCACCCACAAGTGAAAAAGAAATGACAGGTTTTATGGTAGTAAGCATTAGCATTATTTTACTAATTATTTAATTCAAATGAAAGAACTTCTGCTTAGTGAACTTTTACCTCGCTCAAAACTTTTATAAAGATATTTTAAAAGTTATAAAAGTTAATATTTTTATTTTATAGGGCTTTTACATACCTATTTTTAAAAGATCTATTAAAATTTAATACACTTAACTGGAATATATTTTTATTTTCAAAAATCCCAATAACTTATCCTATCTAAATATTCATGATATATTCTATGCTTTTCACATTTCTCTTACCCAATATTCACAATAAATAGTATACCCAAACAAAGTCTGACTTCCACTTTGTAATTAATAACAAAATTAATTTCTCATATTCTCCATCTAAATTAACTATTGCCAGCTTTTGGGAGAAAATGCTAAGTATAAAGTAAAATATTACAACTTTAAAATCTGTTTTTGCTCAGTCAAATATGAAACAAGGTTTAAAAAAAGCAGTTTTTTTTTCTAAATTATTTTTTCTTATTAAACTATATACTAATGTATTTTGCAATAATTACAATATAATTTTTAATGTTCAAAATCTACTAATTTCTTTATTTTTTTACATTTCTACTGCTGCAGAACTATCCGGCCGAATAGTCCATCAATATTTGGCCAGGCCGAATTTGACCTTACCCAGTATTCGGCCAGGTGATGAAATGACTATTCGGCCAAAGGGCCTGTCGCGGAATGCCAACCAGATAGCGCTCTTTTATTAATTGAACTGTTAATGCTTTTTATATTTGATTCATTCTGTTTGAAATTGTGTAACGAGATAGTTGAAGGGGGAATTCCCAGCCCTGATAATACTGGTTATTACTTTCGCATTTATTATTAAAGTTTTGTTGTTTTAAATGACTGCCTACTTTTATTAAATGGGACCCATTAGTTACTATATGAGCCACCGTTGTTACGATATTATAGTGAAAGATGTTAGTTGCATTTTTCTTCATGGTGCAAAAGCAAAATTGGATTAATATCATGCCCAAGAACTAAAAGGTAGGCATTTATCATAGTTTCATTATTCGTACTTCTATTTGTAAACGCGTACATATATTTTGGGTGTATTTCTGTTATTGAAAATGTCTGAAACTGAAATAGCGCAAGCTAAAAGAACAACTATTAGAAAACTCACTACTAAATTAATTAATCAAATTGATGCGAAATTAAAAACAGATGAAGTTGATGAACAGGATATTAGAGACGATTATGAAAATTTAATTGAAAAATCTAACGAACTAAAAGCACTTGATTCAATAATCGAAAGTTCTCTCACCCTCGATCAAGTTGAAAAAGAGGTAACAACAAATGAGGAATATAAAACAAAATGTTTAAAATATACAAAAAGGATATTGCGTTATCTAGATGCTAAATGTAAAATAAATCCACTTTTAAATGAATCACATGATCGAAGTGCCGACACCTCGTTAAGTGCCAATTTAAAAACTCGATGCTCAATTAAATTACCTAAACTTGTAATAGAACAATTTTCAGGCGATCCCAAACAATGGAATAGTTTTTGGAATAGTTTCTCTTACTCAATAGATCAGAATGAATCTATTTCTAAGAAAGAGAAATTCTCATACCTTAAATCCTATTTAACAGGACAAGCCGCAAATGTTGTTTCCGGTTTTGAAATATCAAGCATTAATTATGACAATTGTGTTAAAATTCTTAAAGATAGATTTGGGAAAAGAGATCTTATTATAAATTCATTCATGAATAAAATATTAACGTTAGAAGAAGTTAAAAGTAGTTCAAATATAATAGCATTATGTAAAATCTATGATGAGCTTGAAATCTCAATTAGAAATTTAGAAGCGATAAATGTAACATCAACTTCTTTCGGACATTTGTTAATGCCTATTTTGCAAAAAATTTTGCCCCACGATTTGATTTTGGAATTTAATAGACAAAGAGATGAAAACGATATTGATATTTCTAAATTTCTCCTTTTCTTAAAAAAAGAAGTTGAATATCGCGAAAGCACCTTTTTTGCGTGTGGAGGAAACAGAGTAAATAATGGAATAAATTCTAATTGCAATTGTCCAAAAATAGCAAATAAAAAAAATAATAGAAATACACCTACGGCGAGTGCATTTGCTGCAGCTACAAAACAGGTATGCATCTTCTGCAACAAACCTCATGATTCAATTAAATGTTATAGGAAACCATTTGAAAAAATTGCCATATTAAAAGAAAATAATCGTTGTTTTAAATGTCTCAAAAAATTTCATGTTAGCCGTAATTGTAAAGATAGAAGTGCATGTGGTAAATGCAATTTGAGAAATCATCACGAATCAATCTGCTTAAAAAATAATGAAGTAAGAAATGATTTTGTAAATCATCCGGAACAAAAAATATCTGAAAATGTATCAATTGTTTCCCATTCAAGTAATGAGAATTCAGAATCAAATGTAAATTCTAACGCTCTAATTTCTCAGAGTAACTTTTCTGTTTCGGAAAGTACTCGTACTTTGCTACAAACATGTACCGTTTTGGCTTGTAATGAAAACAAAACGAAAATAACATCTCGATCAAGGATCGGAAAAATGCTTTATTTTAGATACCCTGGCTGATTCCTTAAAATTAAAGCCCATTAGAAATGAAAAATTGTCAGTGTATGCTTTCGGAACAGAAAGACCAATAATAAAAAATTATCCTGTAGTAGTAATAGAATTAAAAGACAGAGATGAAAAAAATAAAATAAAAGTCGAATGCTTAGTAACGAACATGATCTCAGCTTGCCCCATAAAAGGCCCCAATCACTCTGCAATTGAGAAGATGAAAAGCTTAGGTATGTCGCCAGCTGAATTAAATGTAAACAAAAAAGAGATGAGTGTAGGAATATTAATTGGCGCCGATAAGTTTTGGGATATAGTTTTAACTTCATGGCGGCGGAGACTAAACAGACACCTTCAAGCAGTAAATTCGTTATTCGGGTGGCTCTTAATAGGTTCAGAAAAAAATAAAACAAATGAAAACGATTCAAAACATTTATCAGTAATAGCGGGGAAACACAAACACGATGACATTAAATGAGATGACATTAAATGATCTTCACGTGTTTTGGGAACTTGACTCTATGGGTATAATTGAGGAGAATAATGAATGTAAACAAAGCGAAATTGATTTAATGAATCGTTTTGAAAACGGTTTGTTAATGGGCGATACGAATGTAAATTATTATGGAAATCTGGTACTGAGGAATTGGGAAATAATTTTAACGTTGCTAATAGACGGTTTGAATTCTTGAAACAAAGATTACAAAAAAAGCCAGAAATATTGAAAAAATATCGGGAAATCATTGAAGATCAGTTGCGGGAAAATATAGTCGAAAAATGCTCGAATGAAATTAAAGGTTCGCAATACATAATGCCGCACAGAGAAATTTTGCGCTCGAGTGAGACTACACAAGTTAGAATCGTTTTCGATGCGTCATCAAAACAGGGAAATTATAAATCTTTGAATGAGTGTCTCGAAACAGGCCCAAATTTGAACCCTGAGGTTCTTGATATAATTTTAAAATTTCGTGAACCAAATATAGGCTTCTGCGGAGATTTAGAAAAAGCTTTTCTCAAAATTGGGATTGCAGAGGAGGAGAAAGATTTTTTAAGATTTTTTTGGTTTGGGGATAATAATGAAGCTTTTAGTACTTTGCGCATGTGCAGGGCCCCATTCGGTACCGTAATCAGCCCCTTTATTTTAGCAGCTACGATTAAACACCATATCAATAAATATAAAAGGGAAAAACCCAAGTGTTTTGAAATGCTTAATACATCTCTATATGTGGATGATCTTTATCATGGTGGAGAAACTGTTGAGGATGCATACCAACTGTCGGTAGATGCAGTTCATATCTTCCAAGATGCGGGTATGAAATTAAGGAAGTTGAAAACAAATTCTAAAGAATTAAATGACAAATGGATAAGGGCGAAAATTAAGGGGGATGATGATTTTGATATGGAAACAAAATTTTTGGGTATGATATGGGATCCAAAAAATGACGTGATCAAATTAAATTTCGAGCCTCTTAAAGAAGCAATTGGAAGTGGTGAAAGCGACACAAAAAGAACTGTATTACGATCTGTCGCCAAAGTTTTCGATCCTGTTGGCTACTTACAACCTTTCATAGTAAGAGTAAAAATAATACTGCAGGACTCATGGCTGTTAGGTTTAGACTGGGATACAACACTTCCTCCTGACTTAAAGAAAAGGTGGATGGAATGGTGCTCTGAAATTAAGAACTTGGAAAATCCAGAATTTCCGAGAAAATTCTTCCACGGCACCAATTATACGCAACTGACAGCACACATACTTTGTGATGCCACTCCCAGAGCGTTTGGAGCGGTTGCTTATTTCCGATATGAAGATGAAACTGGACAAATAAAAACTAACTTTATAATGTCGAAAGGCAGGGTCACCCGCCTAAAGTCGTTGTCTCTTCCAAGATGTGAGTTAATGGGAGCTCTTGTAGCTGAAAAAATTGCAAACTATCTTAAATCTATTCTTCCCAAGCTATGTGACAATATACATTTTTGGTGTGATTCCATGATTACGTTATGCTGGATAAAGAAATCTTCGAATGTCTGGAAGCCGTTTGTCGCCAACCGAGTATCAGAGATCCAAAAAATTTGCGATCCCTGCCAGTGGCATCATTGCAGTGGTAATGACAACCCTGCTGACCTTTTATCGAGAGGAGAACGTGCAGAGACACTTCTTAGCAGCTCATTGTGGCAAAATGGGCCAAGTTGGCTTCTCGAACCTGAAACCTCGTGGCCAATTGATACAACTGACGATCAATTAGTAACCAATGAAAGGAGAAAACATCACGTGTTTCAAACTGCCACAGATAATGAACAAAACTGTGATCAATTATTTGATTTAAATAAATTTAGCGAATTGAGCAACGTCCATCGTATAACTGCATGGGTATACCGATTTGTGCATAACTCCAACCCTTCGTCGGTAAAACATCATGGACCATTAACTGCTTCTGAAATGTTAACTGCTGAAAAATATTGGGTCAAAAGTACTCAAATGGACTATTTTCGTAAAGAAATTTCTGACTTGTCTAGTCAAAAGGTAGTAGACAAAACTTCGAGCATTTGCTCACTGAATCCAGAACTCGATGAAGATGGTCTCTTACGACTGAAAGGCAGAATACATTTCGCAGACTGTTCAGATTTAACTAAACACCCTTGGATACTGCCGTCCAAGTGTCGTTATACAGAACTGGTAATTCTCAATGCCCATTCAAAGGTCTTGCATTCGGGAGTGGACTTTACGCTAAATCAAGTACGTGAAAAATTCTGGGTTGTAAAAGGGAGACAAAGGATCAAATCTCTTCTAAGTAAATGCATAATTTGTAAGAGATACAGTGCTCGTCCTGGAGAACAAGAAGTTTTAAAACTCAAAAATCACTCATGCCAAGTGTTTTCATTCACATAAAACACTCATTTAACTTTAAAATGAAATATTTGAAGGTCAAATCTTCTAAGTCCTGTATTAATGACTGCTACAAACTGATATTTCAATAATTGTTTCTCAATTTTTTTTTAGTAATGAACAACATTCTGTCTTGACTGAACATGAGTTAACAGTGTGAAAAAATTTTTTAATGAATAGTTTTTTTTTTCATTTAAAGGCTTTTGAACATTTAGTAACACTTATCAACTGCTATATAATATAAATCAGGGCAAAAAATTTTCATTTTCCCAAAAAATGTTTAACTTTTTTTTTTTAATTTTTTTAATGAGTGGTAACAGAGTGGATGTTTTGACTGTTTTGAATAAGCAATAAATTAAATTTAGTTGATTACCATATGAAAACTACAAATTTTAATAAATTTTATTAATATAAATAGTTTTAAAAGTTGTAGAAAAAAAAAGATATATATTTTTCAAAGTCTTAAATATTGGAATTACAATATATAACAATTTTATAACAATTTTTGAGAATGACCCATATGCTTCTATATATTTTAATGTATCTTCTTGTTCAATCACTTTCAAATAGAGATTGTTGTTACTAAATATTTTAAAATTAAACTCCAGATCTTTATTTTGTCATGCTGTTAATGTTAGTTCTTTTATTGTATTAAATGGTGATATTAAGGTATATTATGTGTACTAGGGATGTAACGAATAGTGATTTAGCCGAATACAGAATATTCGGCCAACTCTTCGCAGGCCGAAGCCGAATATTCGGCCATTTCTTCTAGGCTGAATAGGCCGAAGCCGAATACTAAATATTCGGCGGCCAAATATTAAAATTTCTAGAAAATAGTTGTAATAGAAAGTATTTGTCAAATTTAAAATTATTTGCAAAGTCAAACAGCAATTACACACAATCTATGATGAAGGGTTTTAATTCTGTTTGTTAAGAATTTTAAACTATTTAAAAATTATTCTATTTTCTTTATTGTTTTGAAAGTAATAAAACTAAGAATTTCACCCACAAGTGAAAAAGAAATGACAGGTTTTATGGTAGTAAGCATTAGCATTATTTTACTAATTATTTAATTCAAATGAAAGAACTTCTGCTTAGTGAACTTTTACCTCGCTCAAAACTTTTATAAAGATATTTTAAAAGTTATAAAAGTTAATATTTTTATTTTATAGGGCTTTTACATACCTATTTTTAAAAGATCTATTAAAATTTAATACACTTAACTGGAATATATTTTTATTTTAAAAAAATCCCAATAACTTATCCTATCTAAATATTCATGATATATTCTATGCTTTTCACATTTCTCTTACCCAATATTCACAATAAATAGTATACCCAAACAAAGTCTGACTTCCACTTTGTAATTAATAACAAAATTAATTTCTCATATTCTCCATCTAAATTAACTATTGCCAGCTTTTGGGAGAAAATGCTAAGTATAAAGTAAAATATTACAACTTTAAAATCTGTTTTTGCTCAGTCAAATATGAAACAAGGTTTAAAAAAAGCAGTTTTTTTTTCTAAATTTTTTTTTTCTTATTAAACTATATACTAATGTATTTTGCAATAATTACAATATAATTTTTAATGTTCAAAATCTACTAATTTCTTTTTTTTTTTACATTTCTACTGCTGCAGAACTATCCGGCCGAATAGTCCATCAATATTTGGCCAGGCCGAATTTGACCTTACCCAGTATTCGGCCAGGTGATGAAATGACTATTGGGCCCAAAAGGGCCTGTCGGGGAATGCCAACCAGATAGCGCTCTTTTATTAATTGAACTGTTAATGTTTTTTTATATTTGATTCATTCTGTTTGAAATTGTGTAACGAGATAGTTGAAGGGGGAATTCCCAGCCCTGATAATACTGGTTATTACTTTCGCATTTATTATTAAAGTTTTGTTGTTTTAAATGACTGCCTACTTTTATTAAATGGGACCCATTAGTTACTATATGAGCCACCGTTGTTACGATATTATAGTGAAAGATGTTAGTTGCATTTTTCTTCATGGTGCAAAAGCAAAATTGGATTAATATCATGCCCAAGAACTAAAAGGTAGGCATTTATCATAGTTTCATTATTCGTACTTCTATTTGTAAACGCGTACCCTATATTTTGGGTGTATTTCTGTTATTGAAAATGTCTGAAACTGAAAAAAGCGCAAGCTAAAAGAACAACTATTAGAAAACTCACTACTAAATTAATTAATCAAATTGATGCGAAATTAAAAACAGATGAAGTTGATGAACAGGATATTAGAGACGATTATGAAAATTTAATTTAAAAATCTAACGAACTAAAAGCACTTGATTCAATAATCGAAAGTTCTCTCACCCTCGATCAAGTTGAAAAAGAGGGGAACAACAAATGAGGAATATAAAAAAAAAATGTTTAAAATATACAAAAAGGATATTGCGTTATCTAGATGCTAAATGTAAAATAAATCCACTTTTAAATGAATCACATGATCGAAGTGCCGACACCTCGTTAAGTGCCAATTTAAAAAAATCGATGCTCAATTAAATTACCTAAACTTGTAATAGAACAATTTTCAGGCGATCCCAAACAATGGAATAGTTTTTTTGGGAAAAGTTTCTCTTACTCAATAGATCAGAATGAATCTATTTTTAAGAAAGAGAAATTCTCATACCTTAAATCCTATTTAAAAAGGACAAGCCGCAAATGTTGTTTCCGGTTTTGAAATATCAAGCATTAATTATGACAATTGTGTTAAAATTCTTAAAGATAGATTTGGGGAAAAAAGATCTTATTATAAATTCATTCATGAATAAAATATTAACGTTAGAAGAAGTTAAAAGTAGTTCAAATATAATAGCATTATGTAAAATCTATGATGAGCTTGAAATCTCAATTAGAAATTTAGAAGCGATAAATGTAACATCAACTTCTTTCGGACATTTGTTAATGCCTATTTTGCAAAAAATTTTGCCCCACGATTTGATTTTGGAATTTAATAGACAAAGAGATGAAAACGATATTGATATTTCTAAATTTCTCCTTTTCTTAAAAAAAAAAAGTTGAATATCGCGAAAGCACCTTTTTTTCGTGTGGAGGAAACAGAGTAAATAATGGAATAAATTCTAATTGCAATTGTCCAAAAATAGCAAATAAAAAAAAAAATAGAAATACACCTACGGCGAGTGCATTTGCTGCAGGGTACAAAACAGGTATGCATCTTCTGCAACAAACCTCATGATTCAATTAAATGTTATAGGAAACCATTTGAAAAAATTGCCATATTAAAAGAAAATAATCGTTGGGTTTTTAAAAGTCTCAAAAAATTTCATGTTAGCCGTAATTGTAAAGATAGAAGTGCATGTGGTAAATGCAATTTGAGAAATCATCACGAATCAATCTGCTTAAAAAATAATGAAGTAAGAAATGATTTTGTAAATCATCCGGAACAAAAAATATCTGAAAATGTATCAATTGTTTCCCATTCAAGTAATGAGAATTCAGAATCAAATGTAAATTCTAACGCTCTAATTTCTCAGAGTAACTTTTCTGTTTCGGAAAGTACTCGTACTTTGCTACAAACATGTACCGTTTTGGCTTGTAATGAAAACAAAACGAAAATAACATCTCGATCAAGGATCGGAAAAATGCTTTATTTTAGATACCCTGGCTGATTCCTTAAAATTAAAGCCCATTAGAAATGAAAAATTGTCAGTGTATGCTTTCGGAACAGAAAGACCAATAATAAAAAATTATCCTGTAGTAGTAATAGAATTAAAAGACAGAGATAAAAAAAATAAAATAAAAGTCGAATGCTTAGTAACGAACATGATCTCAGCTTGCCCCATAAAAGGCCCCAATCACTCTGCAATTGAGAAGATAAAAAGCTTAGGTATGTCGCCAGCTGAATTAAATGTAAACAAAAAAGAGATGAGTGTAGGAATATTAATTGGCGCCGATAATTTTTGGGGATATAGTTTTAACTTCAGGGCGGCGGAGACTAAACAGACACCTTCAAGCAGTAAATTCGTTATTCGGGTGGCTCTTAATAGGTTCAGAAAAAAATAAAACAAATGAAAACGATTCAAAACATTTATCAGTAATAGCGGGGAAACACAAACACGATGACATTAAATGAGATGACATTAAATGATCTTCACGTGTTTTGGGAACTTGACTCTATGGGTATAATTGAGGAGAATAATGAATGTAAACAAAGCGAAATTGATTTAATGAATCGTTTTGAAAACGGTTTGTTAATGGGCGATACGAATGTAAATTATTATGGAAATCTGGTACTGAGGAATTGGGAAATAATTTTAACGTTGCTAATAGACGGTTTGAATTCTTGAAACAAAGATTACAAAAAAAGCCAGAAATATTGAAAAAATATCGGGAAATCATTGAAGATCAGTTGCGGGAAAATATAGTCGAAAAATGCTCGAATGAAATTAAAGGTTCGCAATACATAATGCCGCACAGAGAAATTTTGCGCTCGAGTGAGACTACACAAGTTAGAATCGTTTTCGATGCGTCATCAAAACAGGGAAATTATAAATCTTTGAATGAGTGTCTCGAAACAGGCCCAAATTTGAACCCTGAGGTTCTTGATATAATTTTAAAATTTCGTGAACCAAATATAGGCTTCTGCGGAGATTTAGAAAAAGCTTTTCTCAAAATTGGGATTGCAGAGGAGGAGAAAGATTTTTTAAGATTTTTTTGGTTTGGGGATAATAATGAAGCTTTTAGTACTTTGCGCATGTGCAGGGCCCCATTCGGTACCGTAATCAGCCCCTTTATTTTAGCAGCTACGATTAAACACCATATCAATAAATATAAAAGGGAAAAACCCAAGTGTTTTGAAATGCTTAATACATCTCTATATGTGGATGATCTTTATCATGGTGGAGAAACTGTTGAGGATGCATACCAACTGTCGGTAGATGCAGTTCATATCTTCCAAGATGCGGGTATGAAATTAAGGAAGTTGAAAACAAATTCTAAAGAATTAAATGACAAATGGATAAGGGCGAAAATTAAGGGGGATGATGATTTTGATATGGAAACAAAATTTTTGGGTATGATATGGGATCCAAAAAATGACGTGATCAAATTAAATTTCGAGCCTCTTAAAGAAGCAATTGGAAGTGGTGAAAGCGACACAAAAAGAACTGTATTACGATCTGTCGCCAAAGTTTTCGATCCTGTTGGCTACTTACAACCTTTCATAGTAAGAGTAAAAATAATACTGCAGGACTCATGGCTGTTAGGTTTAGACTGGGATACAACACTTCCTCCTGACTTAAAGAAAAGGTGGATGGAATGGTGCTCTGAAATTAAGAACTTGGAAAATCCAGAATTTCCGAGAAAATTCTTCCACGGCACCAATTATACGCAACTGACAGCACACATACTTTGTGATGCCACTCCCAGAGCGTTTGGAGCGGTTGCTTATTTCCGATATGAAGATGAAACTGGACAAATAAAAACTAACTTTATAATGTCGAAAGGCAGGGTCACCCGCCTAAAGTCGTTGTCTCTTCCAAGATGTGAGTTAATGGGAGCTCTTGTAGCTGAAAAAATTGCAAACTATCTTAAATCTATTCTTCCCAAGCTATGTGACAATATACATTTTTGGTGTGATTCCATGATTACGTTATGCTGGATAAAGAAATCTTCGAATGTCTGGAAGCCGTTTGTCGCCAACCGAGTATCAGAGATCCAAAAAATTTGCGATCCCTGCCAGTGGCATCATTGCAGTGGTAATGACAACCCTGCTGACCTTTTATCGAGAGGAGAACGTGCAGAGACACTTCTTAGCAGCTCATTGTGGCAAAATGGGCCAAGTTGGCTTCTCGAACCTGAAACCTCGTGGCCAATTGATACAACTGACGATCAATTAGTAACCAATGAAAGGAGAAAACATCACGTGTTTCAAACTGCCACAGATAATGAACAAAACTGTGATCAATTATTTGATTTAAATAAATTTAGCGAATTGAGCAACGTCCATCGTATAACTGCATGGGTATACCGATTTGTGCATAACTCCAACCCTTCGTCGGTAAAACATCATGGACCATTAACTGCTTCTGAAATGTTAACTGCTGAAAAATATTGGGTCAAAAGTACTCAAATGGACTATTTTCGTAAAGAAATTTCTGACTTGTCTAGTCAAAAGGTAGTAGACAAAACTTCGAGCATTTGCTCACTGAATCCAGAACTCGATGAAGATGGTCTCTTACGACTGAAAGGCAGAATACATTTCGCAGACTGTTCAGATTTAACTAAACACCCTTGGATACTGCCGTCCAAGTGTCGTTATACAGAACTGGTAATTCTCAATGCCCATTCAAAGGTCTTGCATTCGGGAGTGGACTTTACGCTAAATCAAGTACGTGAAAAATTCTGGGTTGTAAAAGGGAGACAAAGGATCAAATCTCTTCTAAGTAAATGCATAATTTGTAAGAGATACAGTGCTCGTCCTGGAGAACAAGAAGTAGCTCCACTTCCTCCAGATCGAATTTTGGAATCACCACCGTTTGCTATAACGGGATGTGACTATGCTGGCCCCTTTTACTCCAAAGAAGGCAACAATAAACATTACTTGCTTTTGTTCACTTGCGCCGTCACCCGCGCAGTTCATCTGGAACTTGTACATTCCTTAAATACAGAATCGTTCTTACTCGCTTTTCGGCGATTCATTTCGCTCCGAGGTTTATGCTCAACAATAAACTCTGACAACGGTAAATCACTGAAACGAGCAGACATTGAACTTCAAAAAATGTGGAAATGTATTTCTGATCCTTCTGTTAAAAACTTATTTTCTGCTTACAACATTCATTGGAAATTTATTGTTGAGCGCGGAGCATGGTGGGGAGGGTTCTGGGAGAGGATGATTAAAACAATAAAAATTACTCTCAGAAAAATTGTTGGTCGATCATCGCTTTCTCTCAGCGAACTCGAAACAGTGTTTGTTTAGATAGAAGCCGTGATCAATTCTAGGCCCATAACGTATTTATATAGTGACCCCTCAGAGCCGTCTCCACTCACTCCAGCTCATTTTTTAGTAGGAAAACGCTTGCTATCCCTCCCTCCGACCAGAATTTCTAGGGTCGATTTATCTGGATCAAGAGAATCTGTTGTGAGAAAGTTTAAACATCAACAGAATTTGTTGAATCAATTTTGGAAATGTTGGCGTAAAGGCTATTTGCTAAATCTCATATCAGCTAATTTCAGTCAGAAGGTCTCTAATGTAAAAGAGTTTAAACCCAATGACATAGTTTTAATTCACGAAGATCTACATCCTAGAAACATGTGGTCATTGGGTAGAATAATTGAAGTTTTTCATGGAAGGGATGGCAAAGTACGTTCTTGTTCGATTAAAACTCGTACTTCAATTATAAGAAGGCCTATTCAACTCTTATATAATATGGAAATTAATGATTGCAAAAAAAAAATGTATGAAACTTTCTTATTGATTTTTCTATTGTTGTATTTTGTTACTAATGTTCATTTTATATTTAGTAGATTCATTTCCAGAGTAGCTGTAGATGTCAAGTCTGGTAAACTGTTTATTATTTTTGTAAATTTAAATTAATTAAATTTGGTGGGGAGTGTCGCGGAATGCCAACCAGATGGCGCTCTCCTATTAATTGAACTGTTAATGCTTTTTATATTTGATTCATTCTGTTTGAAATTGTGTAACGAGATAGTTGAAGGGGGAATTCCCAGCCCTGATAATACTGGTTATTACTTTCGCATTTATTATTAAAGTTTTGTTGTTTTAAATGACTGCCTACTTTTATTAAATGGGACCCATTAGTTACTTTATGAGCCACCGTTGCTACGATATTATAGTGAAAGATGTTAGTTGCATTTTTCTTCAGGGCCAAATAGGCCAAATACCGAACAGTGGCCGAATATTCGTTACATCCCTAATGTGTACTGACTAAAATCTGATGGATATATTTAGTAATTTAGCTAAAGAATTTATTTATCAAAATATATATTTAATTTTTTAAGTGAATATAAATTCTCACCTCAGATTGCTGTTTATGGGAAAAATTTCTGCACCTCAGCTAAGCGTGCCTTTATGCTGTTGATGCGAAATATAGTTCGGTACGTATATGTTTCTTTCAAATTTTTATTCTTTGCAAAATATTATCTTAAAGCTTGCAATAATAGTTTCTACTTTTTAAAATCTTGTCTTTAGAGTTGTTGTCTTGGACAAAATAACAGATTTTCTGCTATTCTTTGGGAAGCTTGTCGTTGTAGCATTTTCAGGTAATTACTGCCATGTCTATTTCTATTTTATATACAATTTAAATATAAAATGGTACTGCTTAGCAGTTTTTACTTTTGAAATAATATTAATGCTTTATCTCCTATAAATCTGTAATATGCACTGTATATTTAATAATCATTATGAAAGAGCTTAAAGTTTTATCGATACGCACAATAAGGCTTATCTGCTTTCTTGAAAATGATCAAGATAGCTTAAGATACAGGGTTCGCGCTAGGCCGCGCGATTCCCGCAATATTTTTTGAAATCCCACTCAAAAAAAAAAAAAAATTTTTTTTTGGGCTTAAACTTTAAAAATCCCACCTAAAATTTTGGTCAAGGAGGAAAATTCCACCTTGTATTTTTCCCCAGTGTGAACCCTGGGATAGTTTTGAAAGGTGAATTGTTGCAAATTACTTTAAAATTCTATGTTTCAAAAGTTAACATTTTGACTTCTACGTGCATGGTTCTGACTTTGAGGATCTGTGTACAAAATTCATAAATGTAAGTGCTTTAGGTATGCACACCAATATATATTTAGGTGCACACATTCACATATACTAGATGATTTAATCTTATTTTGCAAAACTATCAAAAATTGATGATTTTTAATGTTTTTGAAATAAATTGCATTTAATTTTTACTCTCTTGTAATATAAATTACATTTTTCAGCCACTATTTCATTTTACTTCTTCGCTACTGATCAAAAACTTTACAAGGGCATTCCTGCTCTGAACTACAACCTGATGCCCCCTATAGTAAGTATATTTTGGTCTGAAATTAAATTAGTTTTATTATAGAATATGACTGATTTTTAATTTTTTTTTAAACAACATAAATCTATAGTTGTAGTTCTGCATATCTAAATTAAATGAGTTGTCTCATTATTTTCAAATTAAATAAATGGATAAACACAACTATATATTTTTGCAGTTATATGTGTATTAAATGTATAAGATTGTTGTTACAGAATGCATTTTATGCAACTGCAAAAAATGTTTTGTTGGAAAAATCCCACCAGTGGGATTTTTACCTTAAATTGTAGATCACTTAACATAAAAATATAAAAATACTAATTTAAACCAAATATATATTCATAAATTATGTATAAGGTTTTTTTTTTTAAAGTTAGATGAGCTTAAACTGCTCTATAGAATAGAAATGTGAATTTTTTTTTTTAAAGCATAGGTAATTATTTATGTTTAAAAATATATAGAAACAGCTAAAAACCAAACAAAAAAAAAAAAAAAAAAAAATCAGAATATGTCTCAATATGAAAGATAGCTTTTTTAAAACCAACTCAAAAATTACATGCTGCTTAATTTTTTGCTCAAAATTTGCTTTAATTTTTTTTTTTTTTTTGCTAAAATTGCATTTTTTTTTTCGTTCAGAAATTGCACAGTGCTCCATACATTTTTTGAGAGATAGGAAAGTCCACACAGTTATGTGCCTATGTATTATATGCAACTAATACAAAATTTTATCCAATGTCATGGTTCCCCATAACCTTATAAAGTCTCCTAAAAAGACCTTATTTTCTTCCATAAAGTCTCAAAAGCACCTAATTTTTGTTCCGGGGGCCTAAAATTTATTTTCTCTCTTCCGTTTATAATTCAGACATCATAAAACACAGTTGGTGGTTCATTCACAACGTAGAATTTGTAAAACTGGTAAATAATATAAAAATCTACATATACTGATTTTTTTTTTTTTTGTACATCTGCGCAGTTGTTAACTTGTAAAACTTTTCTGTTCTAAGTGAATAGCAACAAAGCATTTATTGACCACAATGAGTTAATTGTGCATAAAAATACTTTAAATCTCTGAAATCCATTGAAAAAAATAGAGCCATTGTTGTGATGAGTCTGAATTGTAATTTAAAAAAGGTTACAAATAAATATTTGATATTGATTGCTTCATGAATATTTTAATGTATTTATATCAGTTGGAGAAATGCGCAATAACTGTGTAGCCATTGGTATTACTATTATCATCTTCAAGGATAGACAAAGAGCTTCTGCCAGCCTTTCTGGTCTAACCAGTTTCCTGGATATGCCATGGCTTTGCTTGCCTTTTGGCTTGTGATAGAGTTAAGCTCTAGTTAGTCTATGTTAAACATGAGTTTACCAATCATTGTAACATTCAAATACCAAAGAAATATAACCATGTTGCTCCCAAATAGACTAAATAATATGTATACGTATTGCATGATCAGATGTCTGTAATCATCCAATTCATTAGTTTTAAAATTATTAATACAATATTTTTTTCTGAATTCTTTCAGTTCATCACTCTTGGCTCATACCTAATTGCATCAGCATTTTTTAATGTGTACGGAATGGCTGTCGATACTCTTTTCCTGTGTTTCTGTATGTATATTTTTAATTTTATTTTCTGTTGATTTTTTTAAAATACATGTGCAAGCACCATCCTGGTGAAAATTTAGCAAATTCTTTTGTTTTTTCATCCAAAACTTTTGATTAAATGAACTGATTTTAATTTTTCTTCTAACTCAAATATCGATTTAACTACCTTGTTCTTTAGAAAGGAGGTTATCTGTGAAAAAATAGTATTTTCTTTTAATTTTGAGAGGTTTAGCTTGACTTTTCTTTGTTGAGTAAATTATTAATAAATGTAAAACTCATTATTTAAAAGAATTTTTTGCCGTTAAGTGGTAATATTAAAAAGAATTGTTGTTGTTGTCGAGTCCTCGCTCATGACGAGGAAGAATGGATACGCTGCTCCCGAGTCTAACGGGGCCCTTGTAGGCAGGAGTCCGATTTCCACCCCTTTTTGAAAGGTCTCTTAATATTTGAACCAGCTCCCAGATGAGAGACCGTCACCTGGGAATGGCACCCCAGAGGTATCGTTTCACTTGGAGGACATTGGAGCCGTGACCTATTTGACGTGCACCAGCTCCCTTTAGCGTACACGGACACCACAGCAACCAGCCGCGAGAGGTTGTCACCCTCCTAAACACTGACCTCAGTCGATGTTGCTTCACTTTCGGTGCTCAACGGGAACCGAGCTTCTACCGACTGGTCCACTGCGGGACATTAAAAACAATTATAATAAGAGTTTGAGCGAAGGCTTCTCAAGGGAGAGTTTAATTACCATTACGTACACAGTGTAAAACTTACTTTACCTCAGATATTCGTTTATATTTGTAATTGATTCATGATTACAAAAGATTTTATCTGTCATAATTTTTCACCAACTTCAAAAATGATGTTTAAAAGTAGTATCAATGTTGTTTGAAGAATGAATTTATTTTTTACTTTTCAGTGCAATTTGAAGTTAGTTTTTTTTTCTTCCTAAAAATTTTATACATATCCTGTTTTATTATATGCACTTACATTCCCTTTTTTAGTGGAAGATTGTGAAAGAAATGATGGTAGTCCAGAGAAACCTTATTACATGTCTAAAGAACTTATGAAGATATTGGACAAGAAGAACAGGTTTAAAAGCCCTGCCAGCTCTCCAAAGTAGAGGAAGGCAATGCACCAAATCCAAAGAGCATCCCTTTTTTCAGCCAATTTTCATATGGCAATGCGTACATTTTCCTATTGGTTTCAATTTAGTCGAGATATTTTGACAATATTGTTCAATAATTTTATTTCTTTTACTTTATACATGTTTTGATATTATTTATTATTGTGACTGTACATATATTTAAAACATGAATTCGATATTCCTTTTTACAAATGTGCAACTTGAATATTGTTCGGGAGTGTTAAACAAGATTTTTTAATAAGCCATTAGCAAATTGTTCTCATGAATCTCATGTACTCCAACATGCTTCCTCATTACTTTTAAATTTATGCTTACGAGACAAAATTATTTTGACATACTGGTATACAGTTAAAAAGTGAACAGCTATAATTATTTTTTATATTTATGAATGAGCATGTCACAAAAATGTTTCATAAGTGAAATAGATGAACACACACCCAAAAGTTAATTTAATGCGTCACACCTTGGAATTTTTGTCTCAATTTTTAAGAATGGAAATATGTGATATGTATTATACACTTTTTTCATGTGTTCATTTGCACACTCATCTCTCAATGAAATCTCCTAGCAATCTGAGGCAGACCAGATCTAATATAAATGAACTTTATGAATATGAACAAATTGTTTCTGTCGCTCAGAAATTCTTTATTGCACAAACACTTTTTAAATCTCCTAGAATTAAAGTATTTCCCCCAAAACCTTTTTCCTCGCATAGTTCTTCTCACAAAGTGAAAACGCAGTGCAGCTATCAGAGGCCTTAACTTAGCAACTTTATTCATCTTACTGCCAGTTGTGAAAGCACAATTTTTGTATGCTTAATATTTTTTTACATTCAGCAATGCTGTGCTTTTTGCACAATTTTTTGCTGCTGCACAAGCTGCAAAACTTTCTATGGTAGCAAGCTATAAGCTTTTTAAATTTTGTATGTATTTTGCTATAGGGTGTTTGTACATAATGCACTAAGCTTTAACTGTGTCATGATCAGAGCGATAGGTGCATTAGATTTTAAAAGAATTTATGCTTCAGAAGTTAGCTTTATAAATATACACATATATATACGTACGTTTTGAAGCTGTTGAGCGTTGCTGATTTACAGTTTTTTGTATCTTGAAATTTCTAACAAAAGATTATGTTTCGAGATTTAAATTTAGCTTTTGTACAGCATCTTCCACAATGTCTTTATAAAAACGCCAAATATTTATTGAGTACTGCATACGGGTGATTATATTTAAGTTAGACTTATCCTAGAGTATTTATAGTTTTAATGAATTTTTACTTTAAAATGTAAAAAAAAAATATTTATTTTAAATACTTAAATGTATGTATTCTTCTTGCAAGAAAATGTATAAATGATTTTCATTAAACTATAATACCACTTTTATTGAGAGAACTTGTTTTGTATAGAAGTAGTTTATGGTGTTGAACATTTCAGTATTATTTTTTATTCTATATTCCATATATTCGGATTATTGATGTTTGTAACCCTAAACTTTTGACTCTAGTGTAGAAATAAAATTTTCTATTACTAGTGTTGAATGAATTAGTTTTGTTCATTTTGAAACTTTACGACTTTATTTTACATGCAACATATCTTCAAATGAGTTTCTCGGAAGCCAATGCAGTTAGTTTTTTTCTGGATTTTTGTTAATTTTTAATAGAATTAATAATATTCTTAATTATGAAAGAAGGTTTACTCATTGCTTTGGGTTTCCTTTTCTAGATCAAATTCCTATTTTTAAAATAAATTGTTTCTGAATGTGTTGTATAATATTAAAAAACATTAATTTTTCTCAGTTTTTATTTTCTGGACTTGACCAGCTGTCTACAGAAGACTAGATTTGTTGATGATACTATCTCTTCATAAAGTATTCCTAACCTAAAATTTTTATGGCTTTGCGTTTTGATTAACCCATTAAACATGTTCCAACAATTTTTTTTTTATAAGTAATTGTTTTTTGTAATGTACAGAGGGTATCTATACCTATTTCATTTGAATTTGTAAAAAAAAATAAATAAATAACTAAAAGTTATAGCATGTTCCCAAAATGGGAACATTGGCGCCTAATGGGGGTATAAGATTCCAAATGCATTTTGTATTAGACCAGAGTTTTCCAAACTTTCTCTGATGGCGACACCCTTCCAGTACATACAATTTAACGAGACCCCCTTCCGCTGATACTAATAAAACATTTGATTTTATCATAACAAATGGTATTTTAAAGCAATAATTATTTCATATGGGAATCGGAAGTACAGTAGTATAATTAATTGGAATTACATTTCGGAAGAATTTTAAGTACCAGTTTCTCTCTACAAATCACACACTCCAGAGTTGGACATTCTTCAACTCCACGCCACTTAAATCCCATTTTTATGTACTCTTCCTTATACATTCTCACTTTCGTGTTCTTGCTACTGCATATTGGCGAGGAATAAACAGAGGTTTGAGACACACTATTTAATTGTTGTTCAGTAACAACTGAAGTTTCAGACACACCACTCGACTGTCGCTCTGTATCTGATGCTTCATAAACTATCAAAGGTGTCTTTCTGACACTAAATTTATCCATAGCGGATGAGTTCCGTAAAATTTATGGCATAAATATGTCGCTTTGAAGCAAGTAAAATAATCGTGTGTGTCACGAATGAAAGAAAGAAGCAGACTGAAGGAAATGTACAATGCCCAAAGTCGCCTCTCGAAGGACTAGTTAAAACAAGAAACCTATAGAGAGCGCCAATGTACAGCAGCACAGTACAGAGACATATAGCGCCATAACTGGGAGTTACATGGACAAATTGTAGATATCCAGATATCGATCACGGGGTTACTATGTGATCTATGATTACACTGAACCAAGAAAAGGATGTTTGATATTATTTTAATTATTATTTGATATTATTTCATAAGCTCTTCATTCGTTCGCGACACCCTTGATGCTAATACGCGACACCCAGTTTGGAAAGCACTGCATTAGACATTTGAATTTCTGAAGTTTATTGCGTAATAGTAGCTGCTTTTATGATTTTAATTAATAAAATCTAACTTACCAGTTCATACTGTATACGCTTTGTGCAACTTTTTGTTTTTTAATTGTTACATTCTTTTTTTATAAACTATTATTTTGAATGAAAGAGAGCTATATCGTTCTTACGAAGCATTCGCTACATTTTATCCCGAGAAGGTGAGTGTTTTTTAGACAAAATTTGCCCCTTGCTCGTGTTCCTGCATTTAACAGGACATGATTAACCCTGTCAAAGCATACATCTTGGGATAAAGATCCAGAAGGACCGGGACGAAAATGATCCTTATGTTTTGGCTCATCACCTCTTTTCATCAATGTAGTCGTAACTTCTCGAATAAATTCCCACTTAGAGACCTTTCCCCCACATTCTCTATGCAGTCTCCAGGCAGCTACAATTGCCCTGTTTCATGTATTGGTAAAAAAAAGGCCATCACCATTTCTTGCCCCTGATTTTCGAAAAATCGATCAAGCAGATTGACCCCTCCCAGATATTTGTTGTAGGCAGCAACAACATGAGGCTGCGCTATATCAATTTTTTCGTTTCTGTTGTACTCCACTTTTTTGTTGTACCTATCTGTTCAACTGGTTCAATATTGGAAGCTAAACAAACAACCTGGTTGTCTTTCCATTTCACAATGCTGATCGACTTGGTAGTAATCGAATCATGGTCATCGAATGTCGGTCTTTTTTCTGGATGTCCTTATAATTTCACACAGGGTAATTTTATAGCCTATTTTCACACATTGCTTCTGTGATGATACACATAACTAACCTTGAGACAGTTAGTCACCGGAAGTTGCACATGTTCTATTTTGCAGGGGTAGCGCCGAATGTATGCTGAAATCTGACTCGCTTCGAAAACTAACGAAGGTGCCAATGTTCCCAAAATGGGACAAAGCTATTCTTTCGTCAATTGCGAACCTTTTTTCTTAAGTTTTCACTTTGGATCAGTGATATTTTATAAAATAGACAGTTATAATATAAATTAAGGTGCAAAATTATTTATTATTATTATATTATTAGGAAAAATATGCATGTGTATTGAATGTGTTCAAAAAGCCAAATTTCAAGTTTTTAACATTTTTATAAAAAATATTAATTACCAAGCGAGCTTTTTAAAAAAATTACAGAAGCTGTCTCAAACATAGAGGTTTGAAGAAAAATTAACAGTATAATGATATTTGCAATAAGTATTTTGAAAAAAAATCAGAAGGTAATGTTCCCAAAATGGGAACATTGGCGCTTAATGGGTTAATGATTGACGTGTTCCAATTTTCTAGATGAACCAACTGTGGTGGTGACAAAGGAGCGACGGTCAAGACAGAAGATTACAAAATAAAGGGATGTTCTTGTCATGCTTGTAAACAAATGGCAGATGAAGACAAAAAACAGGCCACCAATTCAGAAAAAGTAAGGTACCTTCCTATTTGTAGTAACGATAGGCCCACTTCAGGTAGTAAGTGTGGGTTCAGTTTCATATCTTTACTGAGAACGGATAATCGGCTTGCAATGCAACAAATCAGTTGTTCAAATGTTCAATTCATCATCAATATGGAATGAATTAAGCCATGAGAAAGACATAGAGGTGCAGGGCCTGCGCTAGGGATTTCAAACTGTTAGCTAATAAATTAGCCAAATTTCAAAAGTTAGGACTAACTAAAAAATTTTAACGATCAGAAAAAAAAAAAGTAATTTTTTAAACAAAATGCAATCACTTACTTATATTTTTTTACTGATGGAAATTTTGGAGAATTTTGCATTCGCCATTATTGTCGCCAGGTCAGAATTTATTTCGCCGAATTTACAATTTTGTCGCGATGGCGATTGCTTGGCTCAGGCCCTGCAGGTAACTCATTTTGGTTTGCATCTAAGCTTTCCCGCATGAAAAGGCCTTAGTTTGTGACTCGGCTCCTTGTAACTCGAAGCCGAGCTAGTGTCAGGGCGTGATTTGAATATCATGATATTTTGTTTGATGAACTTAGGCAATGATATTTTGTTTAGTCTAGATAATTAACCATAAAGCAATACATATGGATGAACCTGACTACATAATGTTTCTCGGAAAATTCCTGTATCGATGACATATACTGATACAGTTAAAGCCCAAATTGCTCTCTCTCAAATTAGAATAAAATATTCTCTTAAATTTCAAGGAATAGATTCTTTTTTGCTCACTTTTTGAATGATTTAAATGAAAAAATCATGTTCTTGGTTATAAAAAAAGTCTGTTCAATCAGTCGGAATTTTAACATCTGGTCACCTCTTTTTTGAGTGAAGT
This sequence comes from Octonoba sinensis, assembly GCA_038502835.1. Classification (NCBI taxonomy): domain Eukaryota; kingdom Metazoa; phylum Arthropoda; class Arachnida; order Araneae; family Uloboridae; genus Octonoba; species Octonoba sinensis. Next base: position 13,810,179 of record CM076602.1, on the reverse strand, counting down.
GCATTATCCTATCGAATGTTTCATTTTCCTGAACTTTAGTAGCTATGACGGAGATTTTACATAAAAACTCGCAACAAATAAGTTACCAAATATTGTGAATAAATTCAAAGAAATTGATCCACAAGAATTGTTGTAAAACATCTGTTTATTTGAGCCCCAGAACAAAGCAGTGTTGTCTGAAAATATTTGTATGACCAAGCACCTAATAAATTCAGATGACACAAGAGCGTCATCTGAATTTATGAAGTGCAATCGATCAACTGATATCAAAAGAAAGTCACACAAATTTCCAACAGAAGATATTGCGAGATTTTCAAAATTAAGGTCAGAAAGGGCAAATATTTTATTCTATTTTGAGAGACAATTTGGACTTTAGACGTTGAATTGTACGCGTACATGTCCAAAATGCAGGAATTTTGCTTGTAATATCTGATATGTTGCTTTATGGTTTCGTATCTGGACTAAATAGAGTGTATTGCCTAAAGGTGCTTTCACACCAAAGGCGACAAAGACAGAAAATTGTCTTTTCCCATCTGTGCAACCGCAGAGCCTATTTTTGAAGGCAAAAAAATGCCTTGCGCTTGCATAGCTGAGAAAAGACATGTCTTTATTGCCTTTGGTGTAAAAGTACCCCAAGTTCCCTCTGTTACAAGTCTTGCTTCAAGTTACAAACTAGGGTACTTCTTTTCATGTGGGAGAGTTGAGATGCAAACCAAATTGAGTAGGTGTTGGCCTCGATGGCTTTTACACGATTTAAATTCATTCCATAGAGATGATGAAGTGAAAAACTGAACAACAAATTTGTTGTATTCCGAGAGATTAACAGTTCTTGGTACTAATGAAGCGATTCTTTGGAGGTACAAAACTGAACCCTCATATGTTACATGAAGTGGACCTATTGTTTTTACAAATAGGAAAGCACAGAAGTGGTGATGAAATGCTTGCACTATTCACTATAGTGCCCACTGTACATTTTTGTCTCCATTAGTCATTTATTCACAAGATTTTCTCTCTCTTCCAATTTTGGTTATCATCCCTTTGTCACCAATCTAGTTCTCTTGTCTGTCAGTGGTTTGGAATCGATCCTTGTGAAAGCATCCAGGTTATGTGGCTTCATGTTTTGTTTTATTTTTTGCCAGTTCATTTATTGCTACCCCTGGAGCCCAAAATGAGTTTAAAACTTTCTAGCGGGTCATTCTGCGTCAAATCAACAAATCTCACCATCTCGGGGTATTTACTTAAAATTTGGCACAGCGTACTGATAACACAGACTTGGGAGAATATGAAATTGTACTGAGATATATGTGCTCGTTTTTGATTTATAGACTTGCAAAATTCCTAAAAACAAGGTCGAAAACAGAAAATGTAAAGTTTTGAATTGTTGTAGAAGCTTTACTTTGTGGGTGCTTCCACGCCAAAGGCAAAAAAAAAACCTGTCTTCTCTGATCTGTGGAAGTGCACAGCATATTTTTGCCTTTAAAAATATGCTCTGCTCAGATCAGAAAAGACAAGTTTTTGTCTGTCTCGCCTTTGGCATGATAGCAACTTGGATAAGAATTTACTTTGCAGCATTTGTCTTTCCAATGACATGCTACATTATGCATGTTCAATAAAAGAACCTTAAATTAATTCTATGAATACATAATGGTGTTGCAGAGGTCACAAGATAAAATGTTAAGATGGGACGATACTGGCTTCATAGTTTAAAAAACTGAATGTTATTTTTATCTTAGATAATATTTTCAATTTTGAGACTCTGAAGCCATTTTCATTCCATCTTGATATTTTATGCTGTGTTCTGCAACACTGTTAAGGTTTCACAAAATTTTAAATCAGATTTTGAGAAAAAAAATTGTTAATTTTGGCATGCCTAACTTAGCATATCATTGGAAACAAAGAAAAATGCTGTAAAATGACCCAAGTCTGTATCCCTGTAAAAGTTTTACAACAATTAAAAATCTTGCTGTTTTCTGTGTTTAGTCCATTTTGAGTTTTGCAGCTGTCTACTTCAAGCACACATATCACAGTAAAATTTCATATTTTCCCCAAGTCTATACCAGTTGTATATCTGCCAAATTTCAAAAACATCCAAGATGTTGAGATTTTGAGTTGGTGTTGATCTGACGTGGAATGACCCCAACGCAGCCATATTTCAGTTGCAACATAAGTGGTTTTTCAAAAATATATTTGCTTTGTGTAATTAGCAGGGGAAAGGAAGAAGTGGGTTTTTCTTCCACTAAACATAACGTTAAAATTCAATTTAATCCATTTTTGCTGTCACTTTTTTTTTAAAACAATACTTTGGAATTTTTTAGAAATAGTTATTAGGAATTTAGTTAATTCAATTACACGATATAATGGTGCTTAAAATATTTTGATACATTAAAAATCTAAGAATTTCTTTAAATTAGTATTTTCATGAAAAACCACCACTGAAAGATGGCTGTGAACTTCAAAAATAGGAAAACTTTTCAACTCTTGTTTTAGGATAGCTCTCAATAAAATTGACTGGCAAAAATTAAGAAATTTAAAAAACATGAAGTACCTGTTTTTGGAGGATTTCACATGGATTGACCAATTTACGATGAAGCCTGCAAGAATTCTTATAAGAATTTGATACAAATGCACACTCAAATTCACCAGATAATAGAGGAAGCTAAAGAAAGTAGTTAAAAATGAATATTTAATTATGAATGATTATATACAATAACAATGCATTATAAAGGTCTTAAAAACGAAGGTATTTACATACTGAAGTTACCTCCAAGTGCACAATTATCAAAGATAAGCTTCAAAATCTTCGAAACTGCTTCTTGAATTTTTCAAAATGAAAATCATCTGTAGCTTTTTCCTCATCTTCTGCTTTTGCTTTATTAGGTTTTTGACCTGTCAAAATATTTGTAAAATATATGTTATAAAATATTTAAAAACAGAATATTCGAGTTTAAAATACAGGTCCTCCCTCCCATGGGGGGGGGGGGGGGGTATCTGAACAACTTTGATACTAAAAAAACTTTTGAATCTTCGATACAAATAGTGTTTAATTTAGGATGAGTATATTTTTTACAAATAAATAATTAATTTAGAAAAAAATATATGAATTAAAGTGTCATAATAATCATAATAATTTTTAAACTATACACTAACAATCATAGCATGATATCCAAGGAAGCAGCCAAGGCTTTTAGAATACGTCATTGACAGGCAAGAATTTCAAATCGAAAAGTGCAAATTGTCAATTTACTTATTTTGAGTCACCAAGAAGCAAATAGATGTGACACAAATGAAAATGGGAAGATAACTAGTGCAAATGGTATGAGAAACACCAATCTGTTTTGTGGCGAGATGTTAGCTGTAGCCCACACAGGTGCTGCACACAATCTAACAATTTAGAAAGACTATTAAATGATTCTATGATTTTTACTTTGCACTCAGTTTATTCAAAATCTTCTTTTGTCACTTATATCTCTTAGCATCATACATAAATGAAATAGTACACACTATTTTACTTTAAGCAATGAAGATACAGTCAACGCTCTTTATAACGACCACACATTATAAAGACCATTCCATTATAACGACCAGTGGTAAAAGTCCCAACTTTATCCCTATGAACTCGATGTTAATTTGCTTTCGGTATAGCGACCATTCTGAATCGTCTAATCCAATACAGCGACCGTACCAGGTGTCATGTCAGCTAAGAAGCTCTGTTTCCACATGTGTGAATAATTTTCACCCTATATTTTCTATTTTAAAATCTCTTAATATTTGTTATAATATTTTGCACTGATAATTTTTTTTAAATTCCAGTGATTAAAAATAATTTCAACATTTAGTTGGAATATTTTTAAAATTACCAATTTTAATGGAACTACTGAATGCATGATGCATGTATATTTTTTAAAGAAAATTCTACCTCTTACAGTGACCACTCGTTATAAAGACCTTTTTCTGTGGGACGCAGGTGGTCGTTATATCGAGCGTCTACTGTATTTTCTTTTTTCCCTGTATAAAAATGAAAACTAGTTGTCATTGTGTAGTAGCACATCTGATTTTTTGTCCCATAAAATTTTTGATATCTATTTAAACTGCAAGCATTCAATCTTGGAATCAAAATGACCATTCTTTTGTTTCGAGTATCGAATTCATATAATTCCAGAGCACATATTTTCTTTGACTTTATTTTTGACTTTTCTCATAAATTGTTCAAACCTTTTCACAGCACTAGTTCCGAAACCAACCTTCCTCAAACTCCTGATCATGTTAATAAATCTTTTTAAAACAACAACATGAATTTTCACAAAATTTGCCATTATGAAAGTAGGGTCTGTGGATTACATGAACATTTAAAAATAATAAAAACTTAATATCACATAGAAGCTGAAATATTTGTTTTTATGTTGAAAAGGATGACAAAATATTAAACTATTTTTGCTTTTCCAAAATAAATTTCAGAATTCAAAAAGAACTGCAAAAAAATCCTTAGCAGACCCTGACTAATGCATTTTATTATACAATTATGTTACTGTACAAACTTTTATGCTTGTAATTTCAAAATGCCTATATTATGTTAAGAACTGTTGGTGGATATCTTAGAAAGCTTAATATACTCAGGGGTCGTGCCAGGGGGAAATTAAAGTCCGTTTTCACACCCTTCACAAAATTCCAGTCAATTAAAATGGACTCTTCACAAAATTCTAAACTACCAAATTGTATCTTTTACAGAATTTTTTTTAAATAAGTGACCAAAAGTATAAAATTTTTTTATCATTGTATATTTGAATTTTGGATTTCCACAGAATTATTTCATTTTTCACAAAAATCATCTTAAAATTCACAAAAAACAAAAACGGACCCTGTTAAAAATGCTGTATCAACCCCTATATATATGCTGATGAAGAAAACAAATTAATTTGTACTAACCAGGGTTAGGAATTGCAGTAATGGATGGACTCTGTTTATCTGGAGTGACTAATTCTGTCTTAATTTTTTTCACCTTGGGTTGGTCTGCGTCTTCAATGTTAACTACAAAAGTAGAAGTGCAAGTTTTTTATATATAATTAAAAAAAATACAATAAACAGGCATAATATAAACTAAGGTGATTTATGCCATTAAGCTTGAGCATAGTCTTCTAAAAAATAATCCAAGCTTTTACGTTTACTTTCTGAACTACAACTATCTTTAACAAAAACATTAAAAAGAATTGACATTTTAAAATGTTGCATACTTAGGCAATTAATTACAAATAAGCAAATTATGGAATTCGACCAAAAAAAAGCCGGAAATTACACGATTGCTTTTGAGCTTGGTATATATTTGAAAATCTAACAGCTTGGCCCAATTTTACAATGGAAATCAAATTTATGCCAAATAATGATTGATTATTTATTTGTACCTACAAACGGCATTGGTTTGATTTAAATGAGTAACTCACATCTGTTGTGCTGCACGAAATTCACTGCCATATTTGTTGGTACAAAGGACATGCTCTTCTCTTTTTTCTTCATTCTTTCTCTCAGAACTCTCAATTTGGCATCTTCTGTTGCTTCAATGTTACGAATTCGTTCTCTGAGGATAAAGAAATCATTTTCAGGTGGAAGATATAACTTGTATACTAAGTAAAAATTGTTAATATTGTACTAAAAATAAATAGACTTTCAAATGAAAAAAGAAAAACAGATTTCAGCAATATTTAATAAATTAAAATAATTTTATTGCAACTATAGATAGAATATTTTATTCCTTAAGTAGTGCACATAACTTATTTGTAAAATAAAAATAATAAAGCTTAAACAATGTAGTTTTAAGAAAGTTACAGCAATTTTTGATTTTTCCATCAATCTTACATGTTTTGGTTTAAGTACTTTTTTTTTAATAAGAAAAGAATTTAACCAATTCAGAAAAAAATAACAAAATTTTGCAGACAGGTTTTATCTAATTTTAGAAAAAAAAAATTTTTAGATTCACAAAATTCGTCTATTCATTAATTCCGTACTTTAAGATAAGAATAACAATTTAAAGAATTTTTCAGCAATTCTAATGCAAATTAAAACAAATTTTATTCCATAATTTTTACTTTTACAGAACTCGTATCGAAAAAGAAATGAAAATAAGAGTCGAAGTGTGTATGTCTTGTACTTATGAATCAATAAAGGTAAGAAGAGGGGGATGGAAATCAAGACAATTTTGATTTTTTGTAAAGTTTTACTGTAGAGAACATTAAAAAAAAGTTCCCTTCGTCCCCACAAAATTGTAAGAAATCTTAAGACCTTAATCTCTGTCCAACCTCAAAAAAACTTGTGCTTTAAAAATTTCCAATCACTACAAACTGTTTTTAAAAAATAATATAAATATAGCAGTTGATGAAAAAAAAGATAATTTTCACTTTTTCTTATTGCATTTAAACAAAATCTTTAAAAGGAAAGAAAATCTTACTCTATTCCTAAATCAACTTCAGGAATCCCAGAAAGCATTTGGTTAGACAACATCTCTTCTGATTTCTTGGTTGAAGGGCGTCTTAAATGTTCCGGAACTTCAAATAGAACATCGTCTGCTTTTAGAGGCCTTTGGGATGGGGAGGAAAAACATTAAGCTTTTTAAAATGAAATATATGTTAGAACTCATTTCCAAACCAAACATTAACAGCAGCTCATCAAAACCCAGTTTGACGATTTTTCTGGGACTACTATTTCAAATATCTAACCTTTTGAACCCAGGATAGTAAACAATAGTATGAGAAATAATTTGTCTTAACACTTTACCGACCGGCCATCGATTAATCGACGTTTTGTTCTCAGCGCATATCGACTGGCCGTCGATTATTCGACGTTTGCTCCCCAGCGCTTACCGACCGGTCATCGATTAATCGACTTTTGATCTTTCTGTTAGATTTGGTTGGCGTCTCGGACGATCTGCGGCTGAGCGGGTGGTGAAAGGGCATAGTATGTTCGAACTGCTACTGGTCGGTAAAGTGTTAAGACAAGTGAAACATTCGCTGCTACAGACGTATTACTTTAAGAGCCGGCCTTAAGACTTGCAGGGTCTCATAAGGAGTGATTTTGGTTCCTCCTATCCTCCCCTATTTATTGCAATTTTGGTACACCCCTCTCATTCCTGGTCTTGGCAAAATGCCATCAAGACCTAAAATTTTCATTGTTGAGTTCATAATGTTGCAGCAGAATATGAAGAAATCAAAAAATATTTTAAGATACGCATACAGAAGGTTTGTAAAACCTTGTTAAACCTATATGCTGTTAACTTCTTTATTTATCCTTAATTTATTTTTTTTTTTTGCCAAGAAAAAGTAAGCAAACTCGCCTTAAGAGCCGGGACCATATTAGGTACAATTGGCTTAAGATCAGCCCTGACACTATGGCTTTGAGAACATGCTACTGCTGGAAGCACTTGTTCTCAAAACTTGAAAATCTATTACTGTATTTGTCTCACAAGTATAAAAGCTTCATGTACATTTATTTTGTTCATAAAAACAACATTATCAAATCAAAATTTTGAACACTTTTTTTCTTAAAAAATATGTTAGTGCATCAAGGTAATTTCAGAAGTGTTTCTAACAAATGGGGGGAGAGTCCTTAGAGCATGGATTAGTACTGGAGGGAGCAAGTTCAATGCTTACGTTAAGAAAAGCTGAAGCCAAGATCTTAAATCACGTGACTCTACTTGCGCCAATGCTTTCAAACTTTTTCAAGGAAACCAGTTTTCTTCCAATACTTCACTGGTCAAAAGTCATCACGTGACTTTAGATTCCCGCTTCAAGAGTATAGGACTACCTTCCCTCTACCTTTTATACCTTCTCAATGGGAGAGTCATTCCATTTCAAATCAGGCAGGCAGTTCTGAAACTTGTCACATGACCCTCACGGATTTTTTTGAAAAAATTACAGTAGTTACAACTAAGGGACATATAAAATATTCCAAAAGGATTTTGCAAAAAAAAAAAAAGTTATTTCTCTTGTTACAGACGTTTAAAATTTGGGACAAAGTTGGCCGTTTTCAGAAAATCAGCAAAACACTCACTTTTAAAATGGCCACTGTCTCAAAAGTTTTTAACCGATTCGATTGATATTTTTTCTATAAATAATGAAGGGATGGTATTTTATTTAGACACTAATTTTTAAAATTTACTTGGCTTCATTGATAAAGGAAAAAAAGTGTTTCTGAAGTGAAAAAATAGTGTTTGTTCCGACTTCATGATTTTTTTTTCTTATGAAAGAAATTTATTTTTGACAAAACAGAGGTGGCGATCTAAAGTGCTGTTATGGAAGTTTTGTATCAAATTTTATTGTAAGCCTGAGATGCATATCCTCTCAGAATTTAAATTTTGAAATTTGAAAAATGTTCAAAAATTACGATTTTTGAAGTGTGATTACTGAAAAAAGCCATTTTTAAAAATCTGAAAATCTGCTCATTTGTTGCCCTTAAAGTGCTTAATGAGCTGCTATCAATTATATTGTGTATTTTTGCCCCAGATATTTTATATGATTTTTCAAAAATGGCCTTTTGTGCGTTGCACAAAAAAGCCAGAAATTCAAAGTCGTTCTTATTTAATCACTTTAATATAATATTGAATCAATATTTATTAAGAAATATACTGTATTGTTACACAATTTCTACAGATAAATTGTACTTAACCTTCTTAGAACTTAAATAGCTCCTAGCACAAAGCGTAGCTACTGTGATTTAATGCATGTTATTCTGTTCAATCCTATTACTAGTTTCAAACTCACACGCTTTATATCAAATACCAAGCAACAGCAAATCTAAAATTTATTGTAGGAATACAGTCAAAACATTATTGGCTATCCTACAATTCTGCTAAATAGTAAAAATCCCTAAAATAGTAATGCTTACATGGGATGCACAAGCAAACAAGAAGTGGAAAACAGTTAGAAAACTAACAGTCTCTTAAACAAATATAACTCAATGCATGATTTCTAAATAGGAAAATTTATTGAAAGTGTGAATGAGAATCATTGAATGGGGCAAATTAAGAATGTATCACCGATGGTTTAGAGACACTCTCGAATAATTTGTACACATATAATCAGAACAAATATTTCAATAGCCAGAATATAATACCGCAAAAAATATAACACCATCTGAACCCTCCTAGTCTTTGCATTTTTTTGGTAATAACGAGTAGAAGATGATTCAAGAACTTGATTCTACCTATTTTGCTTTAAGTACATAATTTTATATGCGTTTAAAACTATGTGTATCAGTGCTGTAACATATTTGATGTAAATTGTGCGAGTTTAAAACTAGTAATTGGATTGAACACAACAACATGCATTAAATCGCAGTAGTTACGCTTTGTGCTAGGAGCTATTTAAGTTCTAAGAAGGTTAAGTACAATTTATCTGTAGTAATTGTGTAACAATACAGTATATTTCTTAATAAATATTGATTAAATATTATATTAAAGTGATTAAATAAGAACGACTTTGAATTTCTGGCTTTTTTGAGCAACGCACAAAAGGCCATTTTTGAAAAATCATATAAAATATCTGGGGCAAAAATACACACTATAATTGATAGCAGCTCATTAAGCACTTGAAGGGCAACAAATGAGCAGATTTTCAGATTTTTAAAAAATGGCTTTTTTGAGTAATCACACTTTAAAAATCGTAATTTTTGAACATTTTTCAAATTTCAAAATTTAAATTCTGAGAGGATATGCATCTCTGGCTTACAATAAAATTTGATACAAAACTTCCATAACAGCACTGTAGATCGCCACCTCTGTTTTGCCAAAAATAAACTTCTTTCATAAGAAAAAAAAAATCATGAAGTCGGAACAAACACTATTTTTTCATTTCAGAAACTTTTTTTTCTTTATCAATGAAGCCAACTAAATTTTTAAAATTAGTGTCTAAATAAAATACCATCCCTTCATTATTTATAGAAAAAAAATCATTCTAATCGGTTAAAAACTTTTAAAACAGTGGCCATTTTAAAAGTGAGTGTTTTGCTGATTTTCTGAAAACGGCCAACGTTTTTCCAAAATTTTAAATGTCTGTACCTAGTGAAATAATTTTTTTTTTTGCAAAATCCTTTTGGGATATTTTATATGTCTCTTAGTTGTAACTACTGTAATTTTTTCAAAAAAAATCGGTGAGGGTCATGTGACACCCTCTGCCTGATCTGAAATGGAATGGCTCGGGAACAAAATTTTCAGCCCATGATGGACCACGGCCTCTCTAACAATTTTTTTATCCAATACCCTCCAATCTTATTGCATTACTCAGAATAACTCTTATGCATTCAATACACATGGGCCTGGATGGATTTTCAGGACTGAACAGGACTTTTTGAAACTAACTTAGACTTCATAAAATGTTTCAAATTAATTTACAAGATCATTGGTGCATAAGACATCCTAATTTCTTGCAGATATAAACATATGTTACTGTTAAAGTGAATAATTCAGTTATTTCGTGAAATAACTCGACAAGTCAGTTAAAGTATATAATAGATCGGTGGTTCGTAAAGTTGACTGTGCTCCGACCCATCTAACAAAAATTTCCAATCTTGGGACCCGCCGCTTAGCTGCCTTTGAGAAATGAGGGCATAAATATTGGTAATGCTCAGATTCCCTAGTGGTGACTTGGGGAATTACTTAATGCTGTCTTATTTGTTCTGATTGAAATATTTTTAAAAAATTACCAATATGAACAAAAAACTGTTGAAATAAGAAACAAAACTTAAATAACTTTTTCTTATTACTTAAATACCTGCACCTTTTTTTACAAAGTTATTTCAATAGGAAGGATTTTTTTCTTCTTATTTCTCTTCCTTAAAGTTTTAGCATCAACTTCAACTTTAGTTACTTTTATTCGCAGACTTCCTATTATTTTTAAATCATGTGTACAGTGGCAAGGGCCCACTGAATATTCGCTCACAACCCACCAATGGGTCGCGACCCATAGTTTGGGAAATACTGTAAACGATGAAAAATTTCATACTTTACTATAGTCTGTGTAATTAGAGTAGCCGCATCAAGGTCGCGTTTCCTGCTTTGTCCCCATGACAACACGGCAAGAAAGATAACAGAGCCAGACTTTTTTTCGCACTGCAGTTAAGGCAATTGCATTACTACACCTCCGATTCAAAATATTAGATTAATTGAGAAGATGTAATAAGAAAGAATTTATTCTCCATTTATTTGTTTTTGATACGAAGTAAATGCAATTAAATTTCTCATAAATTAAATCTGGAATATTTAGATAAGATTTTAGCATTTACAAAATAAAAAAATACAATAAATTAGGTATACAATAGCTTTCTGAAACACATCAAAGTATTAGAATAAGATTTAGATTGGTTCAAAATATTAGAATACTTTATCTGACGCAATTTATTTTTGCCATTGAGAAATAAATCTGATTTGAATCCATCTATTATTATTGTAACTGAAACAACAAATTTCGTTATGTTCGCCGAACTAACGTGGGGAAAAAGCTTCTAGCACGGAAACCATGGCGACCAGAATGGAAAAAGGTTGAGTTGTGTGACCTTGACACGCCGATTGTAATTACACAGACTATAATTATTCTATGAAATAACTAATGATAGACTGTTAAAGTGAAAAACAAACAATTGAAAAATAAACAAACAGATATGTTATAAATTAATTGATCCATAAATAGCTAAAATTCCTCAAAAAGTACATTTTATTCCTATGATCCAGATGATTAATTGATGAATAATAAGGAAAAGCAGATGACAAAATTTGTCATTGCTCACATTGCTAACATTAGTAAACAAAAAGGAAGAAAAACTGTTGCTTCATAAAAACATTGTGGAAACTTCTTTCAAGCAAAAACGTAAGACATCATTAATTTTACTGTTACGGAATACCTTTATTTTACTTTTCATTATTTATTAGAGCACGGATTGCTCACCCACACGTCATTGAAAAGCAGTTATAAGCTGGTCAAAACTGACTCAAAGCAAGTTAAATCATAGAATTCAATAATTTTACATACTTTGACTGATTTGTCGAGTTATTTCATGAAATACCTAGTTATTCTGTGAAATAACAAACTTCAACAACAATGTACAAAAGTGAAATCTTGGATGATAGAAAAAATATTTTAAATAAAATAATAATTATTTTTTTAAATTTTTGCAAAAATTTGAAGTTAAATTTCAATTTTCAAGAAAAATTTCAGACTATTTCAGAACGACTTGGGTGAACTTAACTCTGAGCTTCACTTTGTTTTGGAATTTCAAAATATAAAACTTTCACTTATTAACTTCTTTTACAATGACATGAAGTGGGTCTACGAAAAGAAAAAAAAACATTGCAAGGGGTCTACGGGATAAAAAAGTTTGGGGGCCTATGCACACAACTATGGCTCTCTAAAGCACATTTTTTAAATTTACAAAACACAATATTTATAACGTTTCATTTAAAATAATTTAGGCAATTGATCTATATATGAAACACTTATAACATATAAATTATCATACCCTTCACTATCAACACTTTCTTCACTTTCATGGGCACTACTACTGTCAGCTTGACGCCTAGATTGAAACAAACATTAAGTAATTACAAGTACACATACCGATACATTCATGCCAGTACAATACAGGAAAAATCAACAATTTTGCATAAATACAAAGTAATGTTTAAACACTTCAAAATGTATAACAACGTGATTTATACTTATTCACAATCATGAGGTGACCTAACAGAAACTCATGGGTTGTTTGTGTGTAATAAGTCTTGTGAGAAAAACTCAACCACAAGTTGCTTTGACTCCAAGGTCTCTTTCCGTTAATTTCAGCAGAAGATTTAGCAATGAGTTCTTTGCGATTGTGAAAAATAATAGCATTTACATATAAAAAATGACAAAAATTACTAAGGAATCTAATAACATGAATAATTTTATTGCCATGAAACCTATTGCTGTTATGTCTGAAGTATATGCAAATATTTCTTATATTAGAATATAAAATAAGATTTATGAAAGGTTTTTCTTTTTTTCTTTTAATTCGACTAAAGGAAAGGATTTAATTTGTTATAGAATTTGTTTATTATATTAAATCAATACAGGTACATTTTAAAAATTTATTTGTGTTTTTAAAAAATAGAGAGAGAGAGAGATGATACAAATTATTGCAGATACAAAAGTTGATAGCTAAAACTCATCACAAAAAGCACAAGAAGAGTGGATACCAAATATGTTTATAAATATTGTGCTAATTTCTGAAGAACGCGCAAAATTTTCATTGTGTATCTTACATACAGTGGACGCCGCTTAATGTGATCACATCTGCACGAAAAATGATTTGATAACATTAACCGAGCGATAATAATAAACGATGAAAGTTTAATGCTGGGAAAATGCATACTTTTGCCAGTGAGAAACAGATACACTGTTGATTACACATTTCTCAGAAGCTCATTTATGTGTTGTTGGAATAAAATGAATGTATTTGGGAAAAAAATAAGAGTAACAAGAAAAATATTAATAAGAAGGAGTAAATTATGAACTTAAAAAATAGTAATAACTCAAAAAAGGGATTGCCCAATATTGATTGTTTGCTATTTTGATGAAGCTTATAAAACTGTTCAGCGTCGTCTTTTTTCTGTGCACATCTACACAAGATTCAATATGCTTGCCTCATCTAAACAGCCGTGAACATCTTCCCCATAGAAGTTCAGAAAATAATTTAAAAACAAAAAAAAAAAAGTTTCTTTCCCTTGTTTTGAATGAATTAAGGAAAATAATATTTGTTAATTGATAACAATAAATGGAATTTTGATTACAAAACACAATGAATTTTTAATGTAATTTTATACAAGCGGACAGGTCTTTGATTTGATAACATTAACTGTGATCATTTAAAGCGGCTTCCGTGGAATAAAAATGAGGAAAGTTTTTAATTTTAGTCGATTCTTGTGTTTTTAAAAAGACATTTTTATAATAAAATATTAAACTTACAAAGCTTCTTTCTTGGCTGCTGGGATGCTAGATAATCCTTTTCTTTTGCCTAGTTCTTCTTCAATATATTTCATCCTTTCAAAAAGTAAATAAATCCAATTGGCATAAAAGTGTGAATTCTTACAACCACTTACTGTACAGCAAAATCAATAATAATGGAACTTTTTATATTTGATAATTTTTAAAGTGAAATGAAGAAGCAAAATAATACACAGCAAAACTTCAGTACGACAAGGGTGTTTTACAGTACCAAGGATTGCATGGGATGTTCATACTTAGAGGATCTGTTACAATTATCGCAATAGAGGGATGTATCGTTACCTACTTGCCAACTTTTATGATTTTTTCTTTTCATAACCATCAATTTAAAATTTTGTTTATTTTTACTAAAATTCTAGAGATTTTTCACAAAACTGGTTTGACTTTCACTAAATTTTAACAATCTTTAGTCAATATTTGATGACTATATTATTTGGGCTTTAACATCATGATTGGGTTATTTACACTTTAATACTGGATTAAAAGGGAAAAAAATTTTTTTACGACTTATGGAAAAAATTTTTTTTACGACTTATGGTAAAATTTTTTTTTTTAAATATGCATTTCAGAAATGGCAATTTTATAGTCATTAGTAAAAGCTTGTAATTTAAAGACTGATATAGGGAAGGGAATCAAATTTTGAGTTAAATTTTAATTTACAATTTTTCAAAAACGACAAAGTCAAACAACAGTAATAAAAAACAAATGATTTTTGTATCAATGATTGGAAATTGGCGAAGAAGATACAACTCTGAACTTTACAAACTCTTCAGAGATGTTGACATTTTGAAATTCATTAAACTGAACAGAATGAGATGGGCTGGCCACCTCATGAGAATGGAAAGCGATAGGGCTGCACTGAAGGTTTTCAAGGCAGTCCCTTTCGGACAACGCCCAAGAGGTCGACCAAAATTGAGATGGGCCGACTGTTTAGATGCTGATTTTAGAGTAATTAAGATCAAGAACTGGAGATCCACGGACACGAGCAGAACAGTCTGGCTGAATCTTTTGAAGAAGGCCAAGGCCCACAATGGGCTGTCGAGCCAGTTATGATGATCATGGTTTTTGTACACTCATTCTGGCTTTTTATGAACTTGATTTAGTAAATTTTGGTACTAAAATTTTGTTTTTAATTGTTTAAGAGTAAGATATTTCTAAGATGTTTCAGATCTAGATATAAATTAAATATTAACAATCTTAGAACTAATAGTCATTCTAAAGCATTGCATAAATATAAATAGGACAAAACAGAGATTCTAATTATTTTTGCAAATTCATCTTTAAAATAAAAACCAAAACAAAAATTGATTCCTACTTGCTGTTTTAACTTTCGTAATGGAATTTCCATCTTAAATTCCCACTCAACATTGTATATTTACAGGGGTCACATCAGTGGAAATTCAGTCAGACCGTTCACAATATTCCAAGCTACCAAATCATACTTTTTATAGAATTATTTATTAAATAAACGTTTTAAAAAATTAAGCACTGAATGGTTAAACTAAGAGTTTTCACAAAAGATTTGATTTTTTACAAAATTATTTTTAAAATACACAAAAAAATGGACATTAAAAATGTTGGATCAACCCCTGATTTATATATCATCGGATTTTAGGTGATTGCAGATATCAAGTTAACAGATTTCAAGAAGTTGACTGCATGCCAAAAGCTATTTTTATTTTTAAAACTAAAATCATCCTTGTTTACTTTTTAATGTATTGGAGAATGTCTTAAAATCATAAAACATAATTTTTGTGTGTGCTTATTCTTATTTTGCAATGCAAAATTATAACAGGATAAACATTTAAAAGTTTACAAAAATTGGAATCTGACATTACATTTTAAGAAAATAAAAAAGTTGCATACAAGCAATATGAACCTCTTTTATATTTATATTTAAATTACTTATTTTATCATCAACTTCAATTAAAAAAAAAATACAGATATTTTGTTTTGGCAGTACTTGAAGCAGTCAAGTAAAAAAAGATACTGAAATAATAAGTGTTCATAGATAATTACTAGATTTGAATTGTATTTAAGAGTATAAAACAAAATAAAAGCTTACATATCTGCGTCTTCATCTCTTCGATTTGTTTCCGCTGAGAAAACACTGCCTAAGTGTACAGCATCTAATTCATCTCCACCAATCCTAGAAAGTAACTTAATATAAATAATCAAATATTATGCTATTGCATGACAATGCAAAATAGTCTTAAATTGCACACATTTTCTAACAATTTAAAACGGAACATTGAACATGCACAAAATAAAGATTATTATTGTTGTGTTTTGTATTTGTAAAAAATATGTTTGTTGAGAAAAATAATAGAACCATTTGTAAACAAGTTGATGCAATAAAAAGAAGAAAAGTAAAAAATGCAAATTTCTGTTAATGAAGTAAGACAGAGGCACAACCAATTTCAGCTTGAGGGGGGGGGGAGGGGGCATAATACTCCTTACTTATAGGTATACTTACTTACATGCACTTCTTGTCAATTTTTACATGGTTTTATTTAACTTGACTTGTGGCAGAATTTTGTAAGGCGGTTTTCGATCACTGTTTCTACATAAATTATCTTCAAACCTTGCACACAAGCTTATCTTCGATGACAATGCAATAATCCATCCATTTTATAATTTATTACAACATTAATTAGGAAGAAAAATAATAGTTTTGGCTCTGAGGAAATGATCAGCATTATCATTTGCCGTTTGGCAACAATAGTTTTGTTTGGATAATGCAACAATGTTTTGAATTTAAATAAAACCATGTAACTTAAAACATTTTTAGCGATTTAATCTCATATTTATTTCATGATATTAAAACTACATAAAAATGATTTAATTTAAATACAACAAAAATAAGTTCTAGTTATTTAAATACCAGTAAGTTGGGAAGACTTATTTTAATAGTAGCATTTGCATTTTATTAATGCACGCACTTTTGTTAGACATACTGCCTTGTATACTACGTTAGAATTGGCAATGTGGTTGAAAACCCAGGGTTTGGAGGGGATAGCTCATCAAACGACCCTCACATTGCATCCAAATAGTTAATCCCAAAAGTGTTTCCTGATTTTACCCCTGAATTTAGGGAATTTAAATCTATCTCCTAATAGTTTGGTCAAAGATAACACTGAATTCAAGCAATCCGATACCGAATCTTAAGTGTCTTTTTGATTTTTGTTTCTTATTCACAGGGCCCGATTAAGACAGTCGGAGGCCCAAGGTACAACATTATTTTGGGGCCCCCTATGGTACAAAAAATAAAAATACTGGGCATAATGTACAGTACCGAACCCTAAATTCGGAATCCCGAAGTTCGGAAAATCCTACCTTTTTATTTCCGACCTTTTTTTTTTTTTGTAAATTCAGAAAAATATTAATGTAAGAATCTGTTAAATTTTTAAATCTCAGTAAATTTTGATTCAAATAGAAGCAATTTTGTAGATATATTTATGCTTTATATGAACTAAACTCAGGAAACCAAGATAAAACCAGAAAACCCTACTGTGTTGAAAAGTGAAAATTGATTTCTTGGGCTGAGTTAAGCATCTTTTTTCCCTATAAAAAAATTATTTTCTCCCTTAAATTCTTAAAAATTTGTTTTTCAAAATTTTTATTCCCTGAAAAAAGAAAGAAAAATAAAGAAGCTTGCTCTATTTTTTTTCTTTGTGGTCATAAATGGCGCCCAGTAACCCTTGCAATTTGTACAAATGGCCTGGCATTTTAGTTTGACTTTTCTGCTAATATTTTTTAGATGTAGCTCTATTTTCTTTTCACGCAATTGCAGGTGATTCAGTGAAACGGTTGACTACCATGGTGGGTATGATTTATTTCTGCTGAATTTTGTGTTGTAATTTGAAGCGTTTTATTTAAATCCATGAATAAGTTATTTTTTTATTTGGTAAAAATATTTTAACACATGGCTTTACTTATATTACCTTTTCCAAAAAAAGTTACTTATTTATGTACCAATTAAGAAAACAGTGCGATCTGAAGTAAAAATGTGCATATTAGCGTTGATGTTTTCGTAAATCCGCCATTTTTGATCGCGTTCCGAAATTCGGTAAATTCCAAAATTCGGCTTGGCGCCGGTCCGGAGCATGCCGAATTTGGGGTTCGGTACTGTATAAAGTTAAATAAGCTTGGAGATTATTCTATTAATACTGGTTTCATACCCAATTGGGCAAGGGGGGAAAAAAGCACCTACTGAGACAACTATTCTGCATTCCATATTGTTTTTATTCAACATGATTTTTGCATCTTTCTTGCAATTTGGGGGCCCAAGGCCACGGCCTAGTTGGCCTTTGCGGTAATCAGGCACTGCTTATCATTCGAGAAATTTTATACTAATAGGAAAAAATTACTGCTTCAAAAGCCAACATTTAAAATTCTGAGCTTGAGGAAATTGCTTTGAATATATAATCTTTTTAAAATAGCCAAATATTTGGCATTCAGCCAAACAAGTTTGTTGCATCATTAATTCCTAACAATAACACAAGAGGAAGGAGATCTAGTAAATTGTAGTTCCTTTTTTAATAAGGCACTTCTTACAAGTACAAAAAGAGAATATTTTTGTCACTGAGCAAAGTTTTATGTTAAATCTATGAACTTAAAACCGAAGAGAAAAATACTTATGCGACAGATGCATAGTTTATTCTTTACCGCATTCAAACTATCCTTTATTTTAGGCTTAATTAAGCTGAAGATCGATCATAAGGTAAAAACAATCAAAACATTCTTGAAACACAAACAACTAATACAGTTGTTAACATTATTTCATTTAATAGCAATTTCTTGTGTTAATAGCATTACAGTTTATAAAACGAGAATATGTTCGAACTTACTTTCCTTTGCCTTTTAATGATTTCATGTCAATAAAACCACCTGTTTTTAATTTAAATGGATCATCCTGAAATAAAGAAAAATATAATGAGAATAATAATAAATGATAACAGTGTTAACGATAAAAATGAAAGGAATCATGATTTAATGTGAGATAGCATGATGACAAAACTGCAGACACCAATAAATAATGCTACACTCTTACACCTGACATATTCATATTACATGTGTTTATTTTGCACCCCATATGTTACCTGGGGTCGATCCCGCATTTTAACAGGGTCCGTTCTTTTAGTGAATTTTGAAAATCAAGTATTTTTGTGAAAATCAAATATTTTTGTGAAAATTCAAAATTTAAACACAAAGTTATTGAAAAAATATTTTTTGCCACTAATTTAATAAATAATTCCAAAAAAGTACGATTTGGTAGCTCAGAATTTTATGAAGGGCTTGTTTTGATTGATTGGAATTTTGTGAAGGGTTTGTTTTGATTGATTGGAATTTTATGAAGGGTTTGTTTTGATTGATTGGAATTTTGTGAAGGGTTTGTTTTGATTGGATTGGAATTTTAATGAAGGGTTTGTTTTGATTGATTGGAATTTTGTGAAGGGTTTGTTTTGATTGATTGGAATTTTGTGAAGGGTTTTGATTATTGAATTTTGGATAAAAGGAATTTCCTCTGGCATGACCTCTGTTTACAGTAGTGATCATTCATAAATGATGTCATGCTTCGAGGGGGAGGGGGGTTCATGAATTGTAACAAGGGGAGGAAAGGAGCTAACAAGAAGTGTGACACCCCTGCTTATGCAACATAGCGTGACATGTGACAAAGGGGGGAGGGGGTCCGTTGAAGTGTGACATTTTGTAACAAAGGGGTTACAAAATGGGGGGGGGGGGGGTCAAATATGTGGGAAAAAAGCACAACATCATTTATGAACAATCCATACCAGATTTTGTAAAAAATAAAATAGTGATAGCATTAAGGCAGATTAATATTAATAAAATAATATTTTTCAAAGAAAGTAATTTTTTCAAGACAGAAATGTACAAATAGGAAATAAAATGTAAAAAAAATACATACTACAGTTAGTTCTTCTTGCACAGTAAGTTTTTTACCAAGTGCTAAACCAACAGCACTGAAAAAAAGGAAAAAATAATAAATTTGATGTCAAATGAGTAAACTTTTAAAAATAAAGTAAAATGCATCAAAAAGAATCAAGTAAAAGATGAGCAATGGTCATACAATAAGTAAAACAATAATAACAATTGCACTAATATTTTTACCATGCAGTTAAAAAATAACATTGAGTGAATGCAGTAAAAAAAAAAAAGAATAAAAATATAAGAATCATAAAATAATAATTAGTATAAATGCTTTGTCAAGCATTTCTTGCAAAACAATTTATTTCTTCTTTTTCAAAAATAGATTTCTAAAACTTAATGATTTATATGGCAGGGGTATAAATTAACCTTTTCCCTACACCACTGGTACAATGGTTGTACCAGTAAAAGTTCTTGTTTTGCCACCATTGCAACTGCATAAGAAGGGTATCCAAGGATAATTTTTTCCCCTTAGTACGAGAACTTTGTTGATATAGATTTTGTTTCCTAAATCTGCAGAGCTGAAATCCTTACGGTAACTACTGCACAAATATATACTAACAGTTCATTTTGCTCCTCAAGTGCTTGCCGTAGGGAAACGGTTAACATGAAATTATCCATACAAAGAAAATATTAGCCTAAAAAAGTTAACTAAGTGAAAATTACGCATAAGAAAGAATCGGAACAAAAGATAAGGAATGCCAATAACTTTAAGATGATGGTATGTTTTGATGCCTCAATAATTTGTGAAAGGCCCATTTTGAGGCTCCCCCTGTTTCTTGAAGATCCGCTTTAACAATCACAAAAATTTTTCTGGTTCCATTTTGGCACACCTGAAACAAGCTCATAACAAACATGCTAAACTTATTACTCAATAATGAGAAATACCTTTGTTATTTTGTAAAAATTCCAATATATTGGATGCACCAAAGTTTTTGGAAATACTTTAAGAGTACCACCGCCCATTTGGAGCATTTGATTTGTATTTAGTCAGACATAGCGCCTGTTGTTGGTGTAGTTTTTGTATTGTATTGTATTGTAGAAGAATAGAAATGCAGAAGTTGGAGTAGTTTTAATTATTGCATCACATTCATTGAATATATCAAGTAAAAATTTAACAAATGATTTTCTGAATTGTGAATTATGTAAAATAGTGATTTATTTAAATCGGGAACTAATAAATAATAATAATAACAACAGAAACTATTTGAATTTAAGGACAACATGAACTATTTACACACATTTACGAAAATACACACGTTATATTAAACTTATTTCAAGAAATTTTATTTCTTGAGGATAAGTACCAACCACAAAATTATGCTGCCATTTTACGAAAAATTTTGTTTTACAAGAAGATATTATTTTCAGGGAATAATATTGTTCACAAAATACAGTAGAGTTCCGAAAACTCAGCACTTGATAACACGGCTGTTTGGGGATAAACCCCCCTTGGATCTGAATGGTGAAGACTGTCTAGAATTTCACCAATTCTTCCTGTAAAACAACAAAATTAGCTCACTTTTCCCGAAGAAACCCCTTAAGGGTGACGATTGTCTAGAATTTAACCAATTTTCACTGTAAAACAATGAAATTAGCTCACTTCTCCCAAAGACCCCCCCCCCCCCCTAAAAAAACCAGGTTTAGCTACACCACTGGCTGTCTGGATAACTTGGTACACCCTGTATATTCATTAAATTTCTTTTTCATGTAATAAAGACTTGATGCCTTCATAAAGTATGTGCTTTTGTTTTGTTTAAGGGTATTTGGGGAGTTTATTCTCTGTTATATTCTCAAGCAAACAATACATGCCAACATTCTCAAGCAAACAATACAGTATTGTATTTTCTGAGGAAATGCTCATACCATATTCTTTTTTTAAATACCATTACCGAATTCCGGCATTTTCAGACTCTGCCACTTTTTGGCAGGGTTTGTGATTTTTTTTTTTTAATTTAAAAAAAAAAATCGAATTTTTAAATTTTTTTAAACAATGAGAAAATATTTCACAAGGAAAAAAAACATTAAGCTATTATGGAACATGGATGAAACATTTGTAAGGATACATATTCTAAATTTTAAACAACTTTGTTTTATCATCCTGAATTATTTATTGTGTGGTATTCAGTAAGTAGAACTAATACTATAATTTAAATTAAAACACACTAATGGATCACGATTACTATGAATTGCAATAGGAATTGTTGAATGCTGAATTATTCTTTGATGTTAAGACATCTGAAGAGTAAGAATAATATTGTAAAATTAAAAAACTAATAGTTATTAGTTCTAAAGTTATGAAATATGTAATTTTAAAAACTAAGATTTTCTAACACTAAAATCAATATATTCAGAAAAAAAAAGTTTTTTCAATGATTTAAATCATGATTTAAATTAAGCTGATTTAGATCAAAGAACCTGACCCTTTGGGGATCCAAATGATAGTTGTCTAGCATAAGGATATCAAGGAGGGCCAGATTCACACAAAAAGAGATAACCTATCTCGGAGCAGTTATGAACGTTCAACAGACTTTACTTCCCCATGCCCAGGGGAGGGCACCCCTAAGGCTGTCTGCTAACAGAGGAAGGGGATGGAGTAGAAAGGCCACCCTTTGGTCCACACTAGGCCAAGTTTTCAGGACTATATTGTACAACTTTTGCTTAGAAATACAACTTTTAAGGGAACTCCTGTCCTAACACATTAACTTAAAATTTACAATTCATATTTATTGAATAGGATAGTGTTACACAGAGAACCTTTTATTTACGATTATTATCAGTTTTTAACATTAAATAACATCCTCAAAAAAAAAAAAAATCAACTAATTTGAAATAATTTGCTTTAGAGAAAGTGGTCTGTTATTTTTGTTCATGCGTGCCATTCAGGGGTTGAGGAAGAGGCATCCCTTTCTCCCACAGGGGTTTTACAAAAATTTTTAAAACACATATAGAAGTGGACAGAACTTATGTATGTACATGTGCCCAGGGCAGTGGTGTAGTCGAGGGGGGACGAAGGGGGACAGCGTTCCCCTACCTTCTTATTTCAATACAAGCGTCCCCCCAAAATTTTTACATTTTAACATAAGCGTCCCCCACTTTTGATTTCAATTGCTTATCTTCGTATGCAGACACGTCCCCCAATTTTTTTTTTCAAGTTGTGATTCATGGGGCCTGGTTCAACATAAGAGTAGTGCAGAGGGCAATCTATTTCTATGGCTAAGATGAGTGTAAGAGCAACAAACCTGACATGGGGCCTGACTTTGTTTTGGGCGGCCTTTGGTGTGCCTCTCCTCACCCCCCCCCCCCCATATTTTCCCCTAGAAAGAATATATCAAATAACAGGCCACTTCTAGTTCCATGCAACTGTGAAACATTTCATTGTTTTGTTTTTAGCCATTTAGTGAAAAAAATTGGCAACACTGCTGCATTTAAAATTCTTTGTAATAAAGAGCAAGAAAAATATTTAATGTTTGAATTGGTTTAAGTTATTGTCACCAAATTTTTTCCACTTGCAATAAACTTATTAAGAAAACAATTTACTTTGAAAGATAACTTGGATTTTGTAACAAAACCAACACATGCAGGAAGAAAAGAAAAAACAAAATATTTTGAATAATATGGGAATATTTGTGAATAAAAAAAAAAAATGAATAAATATTGTTTGTAAATATGAAAAAGAAAAGTGCTTTAACTAATGAGAAAAAATATTGTAATTAAAAAAGAAATACCTCACGCCATTTGCTCTTTTCCTCAATTTCCGCAGTTCTTTAGCATCTTCTAACAAAGCACTAAAATTTAAAACAAAAAGGATGTTAGTTAGTTTAGGTGAAAGTTTTTTTTTTTTTTTGATAAACTTAACAATATAGTTAGACACTGCAATGGAGGGGGGGGGGGGGGGGGGAAACCCCTGCACCAGGGGTGTTGAAAAGTTTCCAGAAAATGGGTTTAAGTTACTCCACTAAGGAAAATTTGGCAGATTTTATGCACAAAAGTAAGTTTTAGGCCATATGAGGTATGAAAATACTATAGGGGAGAGTGTTGTACCTTGGGACATTGGCAATTTCTAAAAACCTATTGGCAACATTAACATTTTTTTAATTTCTAATTGTGACCTTAACCAGCAGATAGCATCACAGTAAAAGGCAGCATTAGAAGCACTGAATTGATGACTTGGTGAGAGAAAGAAATTTTTATCACTCAAAAGTAAATTTCTTTCTCATTCTAATTTCATTTACTGAAATAGCATTTGTAAAACTATTCCACTGAATTTTAATTGGATATTGAACAGAAGATTTTTAAATGTTTTGGTTATGAGAAAGTGATGATACTGCATTTTGATTTTATTTAAACCAGGTGATGATTGTACCTTGGGATAGTAAACCGTGTTGTACCTTGGGACATGTCTCAAGGTACAACATACACATGGTTCTTAATAATTTGGATATATTTTAGTATAAAGAGAGATATTCTAACCAAATGCAGTCTTTCAAATACAAGAATTGTTAGAATATGATGCTGTATTTTAGTTCAATAATGTTACGAATTTGTCAATGTTGTAGTATCCATCAACACTTTCAGACTACATCATTTTACTGTGAAACCAAGCTGGTTATGTTGAAGTAAATAATGACCAAAATAAAGTTTTTGATTTTTTGTATAAAATTGGCTACGTATATGACTTGCATGAATCACGAAGTATGTCCCAAGGTACAACAGGGTGTCGTACCTTGGGACAGTTTTCAGTTACTACTTAAAATGGCTGGCATTTTTTTATTTTTAAACTGTTTGAATTTGAAAAAATATATTATAGAGGAAAATGTTGGTGTATTTAAATAGCGTCTTCAGACTTTAAATCTAATTTTAATTTTTGAAGTTGAAAATTAAAATGTGAAAAGTGTCCCAAGGTACAATACTCTCCCCTACACATAATACACAACAATATTGCCAGTTTCATATTGACTTTTGTTTTTCGACAACAGTTTAAGGTGGTCATGGTCGCACGACTTAACAGGCAACATTGTGATAAAATTATTTAAAACTTATTTTAGAAAGTAGATACTTAGGTATTACTTTCAATAGTGGTGTGCTTTTTTAAAGTAAACTGGGATAGTACACCTGAGCTCAAATGTAATACAGATTGAAATTACTAGCGGTTAGACTTCCTGTTATGTAAGCCCTGGAAAATTCTTGGAAAAAGTTATCTTCATAGTAGAAGAGAACATTTATTGTTATAACATTTCTCAATGCGTTTTCTTAATTCTTAAACGGTATCAATTTCATCAGTAAAACAACAATATAAACTTCAAAATCAATTTGTGCAAATAACAAAAACAACTGTGACAGTTTGACATACAAGTAGAAAAAAATAAAAAGGGAAAAATAATTAATTAGTAAAACACGTAATATATGTTTTACCTCATATCTTCTTCCTTTTCATCTTCGCTTTCAGATGACGCTTTTTTGGAACGCAAGCACTTTTTTTTATTTTTTGCGCGAATTTTTTCAATTTTGTCTTTTAAAGACTGGTCAATGGGCGCAGCCATATTTGTTTTTTTTTAGGTGTTGCCATTTCAACTGAACTATCAAATAGTTTAATAATGCTACGGTCATGAGCATGGAGACAAAGTCTTAACTTTAAAAAAAAAAAGGATTAAGAAATTTGTGGGCGGAAACGGCGCAATAAAAAAAAACAGACTTCTGTAGGTAAAATATAAAACAAAAAATGAATTAATGATAACTTAATGTAGCAAAATCTAACTGTATTGTTTGTTCCCATATAGAACTTCGAACAAGGACTGACAGTGTGTTGGGGGGGGGGGGGGGGTGATATGCTGAGAAAGCCTTTTAACCCGGTCGCAGCACTCGAGAGTTTCACCTCTGCCGGAAATATTAAATGAAAAGTGTACTATTAAAAATCTTTCTTCGTCATCAGTCTATCTGTCCGGAAGCGAATTTAGAAACACTACCAGCTACGCAGAAGGTGCAGATGGCGCTACGATCGATTGGCGGGAAAAAAAAGTTTTCGGCTGCTGCCTCCGGACCCTGCTCCGGACCTCCGGACTGAAACTATTGCGCAACATCCCCGAAGGCCGATTTTCACCCCGGCCGTCAGTCGTCAGTCGATAACATTCGTAATAGGGACATTACTGGATTTCGACTAGCAATTCTTTGCATAAATACAAAAGGATGCTATCAGAAATTGCAGAATGAAACCAACACATGAAGTTATGAATGTCACACTTATGGTAATAAATGCAAATCGTGACTAAGGTTATTTAGATACTAAGCCTTTAAAAATCAAATTGAAATGAAATAATAAAGTAAAGCAAAATATTTAAAAGCAAGGAATAACGGAAATCTTTCTGTAAATTTCAAATTAAGATGTAAAATTAATTATCTTCAAATTCCATGATAGGCAAATAAAATAATTTTGATTGTTTTATAATAAATATAATTTTCTGAATGTAACATTCATTTCAATTTTTTTCAAAGCAAAATTGCAGATAGTCAATTTTTATTTTTCAGTCATTTTGTTGATAAGCTTTTTTGCTGGTGTAATATGTTTTTTTTTAGAAAGATAAAAGTAAGTTCATATATTTTTTTTACTCGAACATAGGACAAATATTACAAAATGAATTTCTGTAGCATTAAATATATATGTTTACTCATTTCTACAAATAATATGTATAATGTTCATTTCTAAAATAATATACATTCTTTTAAAATAACCTTTGAGCATTGGAAAGTCACCAAATTATGATGAATTTTCTTTTAGTCCAGATGGATTACCAGGACCATGGCCACTTCTGAACAACGCTATACGATCACCTGAAAATAGTCTCGTGCAAAGTAGCCACATTCGTAAAAGAAACCAACAAAAGTGAAGAAAAAGTATTTTCATAGTGTTTTTATCAGGTTCCCACAACTACGTTTTCTATTCCGGTGGTTTTTTGTGATACTGTGGATTGGAAAGGGGCTATTGAAAAGAGAAGCTTTAGTCCAGCGGACATTTTATCACTCTCTCATCTCAAAATGCTAGAAATTAGGAAGATTAACTTTTACTGGAAAATAAAAGATGCTTTATGGGCATCTTTGTGTTACGCCATGATCTCTCTTTCTGAAGGCTACATAAAAAATGCATGACGAGTAAAAGAAATGTTTTGAATTATAATTAAATTTTTCACTCTGATGCAAAGTTCAAGTTAAAAATTAATGATTTACTAAGAAGCAAAAAACAAACTATAGAGGTAAATCATTTCCCAAAACTAAATTGCTAAGCTATTTTTGTGCAAAAGAACTAAAAAAGTCAAAAATAAATTTAACAGAATGAAATCCATTTCTAAATGGTGTATACAGAATCTTTGTCTTATTTTATTGAAAGATATAAACTCCACTTTTTTTTAAACTGGGAAGTTTTTGAAAAAAAAGTTGATGCATTGTTTCTTTGATTTTTGCTCGTGCTACGTTTGCGTAATTCATAAATTTTCCCGAAATATAAGAAGTCAGAAACATTGAAAAAGCTATGATATTGAAATCATTTAGAATTAATGATGCCACGGTTTTTCAATGTATTTGACCCCCCTTTTTGTCACAAAAGTCACATTTCAATATACACATGTCACGGTATATTACATAAGCATATTTATTTGTAGTTCAGAAACAAAGCACTACGTTATAGATCTCATCTCCAATTTTATCTTGAACTTTTAATGACATTTCTGAGCATAACAATAATAATGATTATATGTGTGCTTAGTTTGTATAACATGAGATTAAGGTTTACAAAAAAAACATAGTTAATATATTATGTTAAAAACAATAATCTTTCGAATTTTGCAGAAATGAATTTTGACCTAAAATGCAAATGTCCCAACGGCGGATCTAAGGGGGGGTGGGCGATAGCCCTTCAAGTTCTATGCTTTCCCCCCTGACCCTTAGTTTGTCCTTTAGTATTTGCTGAGTTGCTAATCCTCGGAGTAATGGGAAAGAGATTCCTTGCTCTTTTCTTCTACCCATCAAACTGGTGACAGCTAGCCAACCCTTAGCACGTGGTGTAAATTCCTGCAGCATTTACGCTAAAACCTGGAGCCTGAAACATTTCATTGAACATTCATAATTACAGATGTTTATATAAATTGCACATACTCGTTGATGGTTTTTTAGTACATATTTAGTATTACATTTTGAAAATTTTAGAAAATATATTATTAATAATTGCTATTATTTTGTAATTTAGACATATCAATTCTAATTTAGAAAATGTATTTACAAGCCTACATTTTTCTTGAGAAAGCTTGAAGGAAATCCTAACTCGGTTAAAACTTGGCTAAGAAGCAGAATGAGTGATGGTAGACTCACTGAATTAGCGTTATTGCATATCCATAAAGATTGGACGTTGAAAAAATTATAGACAGATTTGCGAAAGCAAAAAAACGTCAGCTTGTGTTCCTTTTATAAGGGCTTTGAATAAACGTATATGCATTGAAAAAATGTGCTAGTAAAATTTTAAATATCACTACACTAGCATTTTTTTTTGTTGTTCCTGCTGTTTGAAAAAAAAGGGGGGGGGGGGCGGCGGGACTGTTGAAAAGGAATGAAGAATCTCCTCCATCCATCCTTACATTGAACCCCGAGATTTCCAAAATCGCCCCCCCCCCCCCTTTGAAGATTTTCTAGATCCGCCCTGAGTCCAAGATTCTCTTTCAAGTTTAAACTTTAACTAGAAGCTAATTTGAACCTGAATCAGCATCGATGCTTTCGCCACAAAATAAAGTCAATGAGAACACGAAATAGAAAAAAAAAAAAAAAAATCTCCCCCCCCCCCATAAGTAACACAAAAATATTTTCCTATATACTAATAAAAGTGTTTTTTAAAGTATAGAAAAACGATATTTTTTTACTATCAATTTTTAGTATAGAAATTAATTGCTTTGTTCTAAAATGTGTGCTCTATAAGTAGACTCTTCAGTGGATGTTGTTTGATGGTTTAATTGCAAAAACAAGCTGATTAATATTGTGAGTTAATCACCAACGCAGCAGAAGCAATAGATTTCGGCCTCCGATTTCTGCCTACGGAGAGAAGGGAATCGCTTCTCCGAGACGTAGTCCAGAGGCTATCTTCTCCAGTCGTTAAAATGTTAGAAAGTAAGCTTAAACGGACTGAAATCTGGTCATATGGATGCAGCAAACCATAGTATGAGTCATGACTTTTATTTCAAACTACGAAAAGGGGGAAGTCAACTTTTATGAGTGTTACTGAAGAAAAAAATGCACTTAATAAATCGTCAGTAGTACTAATTGTCACTGGAAAAATGTGATTTGGAAAATAATTTTCATTTTTTCCACTTCAAAATTAGGGCAAGTACATAGAGTAATATTTTCACTATGACATATGAGGTGTATGAAAAGGAGGCTATTTTTTTTTTTTTTCAAATCAAAGTAGGGCGAACAACTATTCAAATAAGACTGTTAATTAAAATTTCAAACATAGATTTAGGAAGGCTATGAAAAAATTTTGCATGATAGAAATTGTTCATGATGTAAACATCTTTAGTTATTAAAATTTAAAATACAGCGAAACTCAATTATAGTTGAGGATAAAAGGACTGAAACAATTCCGCATTGAATTCAAGTTCTCGTAGTAAAATGGTTTACTATAAATTTACACCATTAAGATGAATTTAATGAAAAAGATGGTTACAAAAGACATGCTTTTTACTTTTCACAGAATTTTTTGCAGAAAGAAAAAAAAACTGATCAGTGTTGTCCCCCCTCCCTTTTTTTGTTAATTGACGGCATTGAAAATGTAAGCCATTCTTTCGGAAATTTTAAATAATTTGCGATGTTGGATGTTGTCCAATTCCTCCAAAACTTCATTCAAGATAATTTCATGAAATAAATGAACACTAAGTCGGAGATTATGCTTGTAGAAAATGTGTTATGTAGGGTTGTTAATATTAAACAAACAATTTCTTTTATTCCCCTCATTCTATTGGAGTTCTTGTTTAATCTGGAGTCTAGGTAACAAAGTTAAAGTATATATGTATATGTTTAAACGCGCATCTGAGTGTCATTCTTAACCGCGTTCTTGAGCGCTCCAGAATTGCATTTACAAGCACACTCTTGAACGCGCATCTGAGTGGTTCGCCGTCTGAGCGCGGTTAAGAACGTTTGTGTGTAAAAGCGCTTTAGTCATAGTTATTATTTATTCTGATTTGAAGAATGTTCTCGAAAATGGCAAACAGATCGTCTGAAAATCATTTAATCTTCTCGAGTTTTACATAATTTTACGGGGTGGAGGGGAATTTGCCCCAAATATACAAAGCTATTAATAATACGAGGCCGGGTGGGGGGTATGGTCATGGTGGTCATTGCGACTTGTTTGCTAACCCTCATCGAGTTGCCTGATAGGAATTCTCCCGATTTTCTCCAACGAAATACGCAAATGCTTCCCCTTAAAATTATAGCCTAGGGACAGTCCACAAATAATGTCATGCTTTTTCCCCATATATTTGATCCCCTCTTCCCATTTGTCACAAAATGTCACACTTCAACATACCACGCTATGCTGCATAAGCACGATGCCGCACTTCTTGTTCGATGCCGCACCCCCTCCGCTCCCCTTGTCTCAATTTCATGATCCCCTCCCCCCTCGAAGCGTAACATCATTTATGAAGGATCCCCCTATTAGGACAGTTTTCGTCCAATGAATAAATGAGTGATCACATGAGCATTTATTAACACGTAGACTGCCAACCTACGAGATAACTCGTAGTAAATAAACTTGTCGAGAGACCAAATTACTAGTTATCTCGTTGTTGCCGACTTTTTTTAATTTTCCAATACATTAATTGAAAGTTAGTCATTTTTTACTTAATAAAATGTTTTGTACAATACGTTGCAATTAAAATAACTATGGTCTGGAGATATATAAACTACAAATAGCGCTGGCAGTCAGCGTGTCGTCATCAGTCAACGTGTTAACAGTTGAAAAGGTATTT
Source organism: Octonoba sinensis (assembly GCA_038502835.1). Taxonomy (NCBI): domain Eukaryota; kingdom Metazoa; phylum Arthropoda; class Arachnida; order Araneae; family Uloboridae; genus Octonoba; species Octonoba sinensis. The sequence continues at coordinate 13,779,218 of CM076602.1, read as the reverse complement.
TTGAAATAATTAAGAACTAAATCTAAGTGAGAGAGAAATTGCTAGATTTACAAGATTGTTGTTGGTATATGGGAAAGTAGCTTCGTATAGTTCTAGGTGGACTTTCTAGTTTTTTTATACTTAAAGATTACTATTACTGTCATTCGTCGCTTTTAGGGCATTGTACCGAAAATACACCTCGAAAAAAAAAACTAGTCTAGTTTATTGAGATTGTAATTGTTATTACTGTCATTCTTTGCTTTTAGGGTATTGTACCGAAAATACACCTCGAAAAAAAAACTAGTCTAGTTTATTGAGATTGTAATTGTTATTACTGTCATTCTTTGCTTTTAGGGTATTGTACCGAAAATACAACTTGAAAAAAAACTAGTCTAGTTTATTGAGATTGTAATTATTATTACTGTCATTCTTTGCTTTTAGGGTATTGTACCGAAAATACACCTCGAAAAAAAACTAGTCTAGTTTATTGAGATTGTAATTATTATTACTGTCATTCTTTGCTTTTAGGGTATTGTACCGAAAATACACCTCGAAAAAAAAACTAGTCTAGTTTATTGAGATTGTAATTATTATTACTGTCATTCTTTGCTTTTAGGGTATTGTACCGAAAATACACCTCGAAAAAAAACTAGTCTAGTTTATTGAAGGGCCGTGGTAGCCTAGTGGTTAGCACGCCTAGTGGTTAGCAATCCTAAGGCTTCGGCTAACAGGTAGGGATCTGGTGGAGAAAAGTCTAGTTTATTGAGTCTCTTGGGTCATTAAACACAAACGACCAGATTACATCCCTTACAATAATTTTAATAATATAATAACAAGGCATGGCTGCTTACAATCGACTTCATTTTCACGGGAAAAAAGAATACTACAGTTTTTTGAGTTAGCAAATAGCTATAAGTTTTGCATTTTTTAACCACTTACAGGCTGCAGAATGTACTTTATTTAAATACTTATAAGTGTCTGCAAACTTTATGATCATTGCTACGAAAAATATCAGTACAAAAATTAGTAAGGGGTCATTCACAAATGACATCACGCTTCGAGAGAGGGAGGGGGTTGAGCAATTGTGACAGTTTGTGACAAAGGAAGGGGGTAGCAAGATTTGTGACATCACACAATTTGGATAAAATAAAGACATTTAAAATCAACTTGTAAAATAATTTTATATTATTTATAGGGCTCGATCGATGGCATTTTTTGGCCGATGGGCCGATGCTGATTGTTGGCCGATTGTTCCAAGATCGGCCGATGGCCGATTACCGATTATTCTCCTCTTCCATCGGCCGATGGAAAAAAAAAGTTGCTTTAAACCATTAAAACGTGTAGAATGCTTGTCAAAAATGTCATTTAAATCATTTACTATTTAGTTTTATGTTTTTAAAAGCATAAATGCATTATTCAAGCACCGTAAAACTGTTTGGGGGAAGTTTACATAATATTTAAAACTGAAAGAATCACTCGCGATTCTAGTGAAGTAATTAAACTATTTGGAGGTTAAAAAAATTAAAAAATGCTATATCAGAGAATTTTCAATACTTTTTTCTTATCTTTGCAAAAAAAAAAAAAAAAAAAATACTCAACAACAATTGAATCGGCTCGGGTCTAATTCCCTTTCCTTCAACATTTTCTCTTTATAACACCTGCACTGCAAATGCCAAGTGCAGCTGCCTTAATTTTTTCATGGAGAGGAATACAGATGTTATGACACAGACTAACAAATAATGTGGGTTTGTATTTTTAACGAAACTGTCAACCCCCTCCTCTCAGATTTTTTTCATGACCCCCCCCCCCCCCGTTTTTAAAAGAAAAGCGGGAACGATTACATGTTTATTTTTCATTAAAAAGGTTATTTTAAGCTCTTTTTCTGAAATAAAAATAGAATATTAAATAATTTCGCTTGCAGTATTACCCCTTGTATAGTATATCCCTTGTTTATAACCAAGAAATACTGAATATTGCTTTAAAAACATAGATGTGAGATTTTTTTGTCATTACAAATGAATGCTGGGTCTTAAGAACTAATCTTATTAGATTTTTTTTTGTGAGTTTAAAATTACCCTGAAATACTTGACATGTTCTTTATATTTCCATGAGCACAATGTAAGGTCACCGAAATAAACCAATTTTTTGAGCACCAGCAGTTTTCTGTTGACAAATAATCTTCGGAAAACACGCGATCGTTTATAAAAATCAAGATGTAGTTTGAAAATTTTTTAAAATATTTTTATATACGTTGACCATTTTTGAAATTAATGAAATTGTAGCATTATTATTAAGGTATTGTTCCACCCTGTATCCCAAACTCGTTTTTAAAGGATTACATTTTTGAAAATTGCAAGTCGAACTTGGACACATAAAATTTTGATCAATAAACATTTATACTGAAAAATTGATTCATATTTTTTATCAATATGTTCTATGTTGTACAAGAAATATTCTGAACTGAAAGCAGATGCAACGAGATTGTTGTACAATAGCAGAAAAACTGTCAACTGTCTAACACGTGGCATCAAAGAAGCCAAAAAAATGCGCTATAAAAACGAAGTATAAACGGGAAAAAATTAAAATAATTATCGTATAAAAAATGTTAAGATGTATTTTGAAAAAAAAAAAAATGCATTGATCAATTTTTGAAAATAAAGAAATTTTAGCATTTTTATTAAGATGTTATTAAATCCTGTCGCGGTGAACTCTCATTTTGAGAATTCAACTTTTAAAAATTGCAAGTCGAACTTGGACACATAAAATTTAGATCAATAAATATTTATACTGGAAAGTTTCTTTTATTTTTAACCAATCTTTTCTATGTTGTAAACTAAAAATGAAATAATGAGAACAACCGCACATTAAAAGCAGATGCAACAAGATTGCTGCACAATTGCAGAAAAACTGTAACACGGGATCGAAGAAGCAAAAAAAAAAAAAAAAAGAAAACGCAAAGAGAAAATGTTTACGCTGGTAAAAATTAAAATTATTATCGTACTTTGATTGAGTTGACTTTTTATTGTTTACAATTTCGGAATAACAAGAAATATGACAAACTAAAAGCACATGGTATAATATTATTGCACAATGACATCTAATGCGCTGTCATAATTAAAAGAAAAACGGACAACAATTAGGCAACTAACCTAGTGCGAAAAACAAATAGCACTCATAAGACGCCTCTATGACTTTTACTTAAACATATTCTATTTCGCGAGCATTCTGCTCAAAGAGAACTATTTTAATTATGAAGGTTTTCGGGCAGCGATCGCTTACACTAGTTTTCCGAATTTTTTATCAAATGCTTTATGGAATGACATTATTTTTGTGTTTTTTTTAAACTTATGTACTGCTTGTTATTGTATGGAAATAGAAATTGAGCTATGCAGAGAAAAAGAAAGAGAAAGACTGAATGTTTTCTGGAAAGTTGTCGCTGTGAAAAACATCGGCCTTGCATCGGCTTTTAGATGTTTTTTACGGCCGATGGGCCGATGTTTTTCTAAAGATAACATCTGCCGCCGATGCGGATGGCCGATAGCAACTTTGTTGAACAATCGGCGCATCGGCGATGCCGATGCATCGGTCGAGCCTTAATTATTTATATATATTTTTATATAATTTATATTTAATTTTTTTGTTTTGTTTTGTTTTGTATTCTCATTGATTTCATTCTGCATCGAAAGCATCGATGCTGATTAAAGTTTAAACTAATTTCTAGCAAGAAGTTTAAATTTTAAAAGAAATATTGGAAAATATTCACTTTTCGGCATCATTCATAAATAATGTCATGCTTCGAGTGGGAGGGGGGGGTCGTGAAATTGTGACAAAGTGTGACAAGGGGAGGGGAGGGGGTAACAAGAAGTGTGACATGCATATGCAACATAGTGCGACATGTGACAAAGGGGGGGGGAGTATATTGAAGTGTGACTTTTGTGACAAAGGGGGGAGGTATTAAATATATGGGAAAAAATTGTGACATCATTAAGAACTGCCCCTTCAGACAAAATAGCGCGGTTAATGTTTGCAAAATTCGAACAATTAATATTTTTTACTTTTATGCACTAATTATGTTTTTGTTGTGAACCAAATCTTATTTTATACAAATTAAGTAACTGTAATGCTCACAAATGTCCTTAAAAGTACAAAAATAAAAAAAAGTTCAAAATTGGGATCTATAACGTAGTACAATGTTTCTGAACTGCAAACTGCAAGTACATATGAGTCGTCCAGATTCAAAAATTGGGATCTATAACGTAGTACTATGTTTCTGAACTGCAAACTGCAAGTACATATGAGTCGTCCAGATTCAAAAATTGGGATCTATAACGTAGTACTATGTTTCTGAACTGCAAACTGCGAGTACATATGAGTCGTCTAGATGCAAAACCAGATATGTCCACTTAGTTTAGATTTCAACTTTTTACACTTTATAATAGTTTGAAGTAATCAAACATATTCGTATGGTGTTCATTTTTTAAGTTTCTAAAGCAGCTACACCATGCTAAAAAAGTGTGTTTGAAATGTGCCGGTTAGTTACAAAACCAGATCCCCCCATCGACCCTGCTTGTCAGCTCTTCTTTTTTTCCCTCCAAATATCTTCCAAAGAAAAATAATTTGTGTGTTAACATTTCAGCAAGTTAAAAGTCTGTCCCAATGCTCTTAGCTAGAAATGGGAATTTCTTAGATATTAGTTTTGTTTCCCAACGTGAACAATTACATTTTTAAGATGTAGCTGGTTTTGAAACTAGACGACTCATATGTAATATAGTGTGAAATGTGACAAGGGGATTAGGGGGTATGTTGACGTGTGACATTTTGTGATAAAGGGGGGGAGGGTCAAATATATGTTGAAAAAAGTGTGACATTTTTTATGAATGGTTCCTAGGTTGGTGCGTATTAACTTATGTCGAGCAAAAGCATCAATAAAGGAATAAATAAAAACTTGCCTTTTTGTGTGCAATGGAACATTTTTGAATGCTTCAAGACTTCACTAAATAATTTTCCTACTGAAGATTTTACTAAAATAAATTCTCTTCAATGCTACAAGATTTAACTAAAATAATTCCCTTCCACCGAGATAATAATTCTCATAAAATCCGTTATTCCTCAAAGCCAGAGTAACCGATTCATTTTTTATCGATTAGAACATTTGTCTCAACTCTTCTTCAACGTGCAGAGAGATATTTTATCCTTTTTTATTTCCTCCTCCTGTCCCCAATACGGATGTATCTTTATCCGGCAAAGTATCTTCTTGTGAGTCACTTGGCGCCGGACAGATCCCGTCATTGCCCTTTGCCGGATCGATTTGTCTCTCTCTCTTCATGTCAAGACGAAACCTTTACACGTGTAGCTGTTACGGTAGAAAACAGCAAACACGGGTTTTAGAGCGGTTTTTAAGTTTTAGCAAATAAACACTTGTATTTCTACTTATATTATTTGTATTCTTTATATGCTCCTCTCCTCGGAAACAAATTTCAAATAATGACTTCTACTTCGAAAAAATATAGGAAGAGATCCTGTTTTTCGAATAGGGAATTTTAAGTAAGTAATATCGATAATTTCAACTTAGCATAAACCAACTCAACGACGGACACCTTAATATACTGTGTGTCAAAGAATTTTTAATGCTAGGTTTATAAAATAAAATAAAAACTAGTAATTATATATTTTTAAGTATTTTTATTCAAAATAAGTTCCTTCGGCTTCAATACATTTGTTACAGTGGTTTAACGACGATTCGAATGTCTGTTCCAGCTCACATTGTATGAGGAATTGCCCCTCTACCTTACCGTCTATAAATTGACCACTAAAGTGCTGCCCGCAAGTCGTCAGCTTAGCAGAGGCGTAGCTAGATGGGGGCAAAGAGGGACAGCTGTCCCCGGGAGCAGCGTCAGGGGGCGCCAGTTTAACGTTCATTTATTTTATTTTTAAATGCGAAAAGAAAATTATTTGAACTGAAGAGGTGTGAATATGTTCGACAAAAAAGTGGGCTCACCGCAAATCATATCGGGAATGACCAGTGGCACAGGAGTGCGTTTGGAATCAGGCAAATCATTTTGCAAAGCCAAAGTGTCCCATTTTTCCCTTATAAGTGAATGGTCGCTAATAAAAATGAAAGTTAAAACGGTTGCTTTTTAGAGCTATTTATCATTTAGGAAGCATAAAATTTTTTAATTCCTTATAGGGCGCTCCTAGGCCCCCAGGGGCTCAAAATCTTCAGTTGTCACCGGGCGCTGAAAACTCTAGCTACGCCTCTGCAACTTACACAGGTTTCACTGCATTTCTAAAGGTCATGCCCAAATGACGGACCTGAACGGAGCGCATTGAAGAACCAGAAAAAATGAAGCTAGAGCCCATTTGATTCACTTTCCGAACATCACTCAATCACTCCATTAAACGAATGGCTTGTTTACTATTATTCTCTTCCACCACACCCAGTCGTTCGAGCCATAATTAAGACATATACAGCACAAAAGTAGGTCAGGATAACAGATTCCGGAGCGTGAATACCAGGTAAGAGGTAATTCCATTTCCCAGACGAAATAGGGCGGTTCCCCGCGCTTATGCATTCCAGATAATACTGCGCACTATTGCCCGAGAGGCGTACCAAGAATGGGTAATGAAGTCTGGGATATAAAATTCCGTACTCTCTTTATCAAGGAAATATAAAACTCTGTATAAGTGCAACGAGACGTGGTTGTAAATATTTGATGAATATTATCGACTAGCAGACGTGACCGAAGAAGTTTCCCCGTAATTAATTAGAATATAGCGTTTGGGCGAGCTCGTTCTGTAAACATGGGTGGTATTTATATTCCGTGGACCACCTTCTGGATGAGGAGGAATGAGTGGGACAAGAATTCCAATGCATTTAGAAGGTTTCATGAATTTGTCAACTTCTTGTTTGAGGAGTAAAGCGTTTACCATAGTTCTGAAACAATGAAGTGATAAAAGAAAGATTATTAAATCACGAATGCAGGTGCCTAGAAGCAATGGGGTGTCTGACAAATTTGGAGATAAGTAGTGTAAATGATAGCGAAAGCACCATTCAATATTATGGCAAGAGATGTTAGTGGTGCCGTAAGGGGTGCTGCTCCCCAAAGTGATTTAGAAAAAAAAAAAACGTTAAATCTTAAAAGAGTATAAAACAAAGTCGCTTTCTGTCTGTACGCTGAGATCGTTTAAACTACGCAACGGATTTGAATGCGGTTTTCATCAATGGACAGAGTTATTCTAGTGGAAGATTTATAGACCCGTTAAAAAAAAAAAATCCGACAGGTAGTTCTTTTTTTATTCCAATTTTACGGAAATTCCCCAATATGGGGGCGACAAAAAATTTGCACATATTAATATAATATATCGATCGAAAGCGCTGGATTTTTGTACAAGATGAAATTCTCCCCCCCCCCCCCAAGAAAAATCCTGCGTGCGCTTTTTTTCTCTTACATGTCATTATTGGCACTTCGTTCGTATATCTCCATGTGTATGTGTATCACAGGAGATTGCTAACACACAGCATCGCTCCACAGAGCATTTACTGTGTTTACTGTATGCGATGCTTCAATAAACTCGACAAAGAACACACAAAAGTTCGACGCATAAGTTTACATAGAAATTTATTCACTTTCAAACATAATCGGAAATATATATATATATTAAGATCATATTATAATACATCCAAGTACACTCGCTCACAGAGCAACTGTTTTTTTTTAAAGCTACCAAAATGAAAAAAAGCTCCAAAATTTGTCCAGCAGAATACTCAGAGCGAACATCGAAGAACAACAACCAATTGTTGCCATTCTGAGTGGAAAAGCAAAAACATCTAATGATTGGGCTTATGCAGGTGGAGTAGTACTGACGGCACTTGGAAAGAGACCTTCTTGAATCGCAATGATTTCCTGTTTACTATTTGTCGAAAAATGTTTTGCTGTGGCAACAGGTACACTCCTACGAGAGCCCACCGCTTTTCAAAATCGCCAATTTGGCGTCCATTTCGCAGAACGATAGAAGCTGGGTTTCTATCGAATCTGGGTTACCAAGATTGCGTACTTATCGCCAACCACGCCAATGGGGTGGGTTCTCCTAAGATCCAACCGCGGCAACAATATTTCTGTTTCTTATGTTCATTTTGAAATAAAAATTTAAACATGAAACAAACTTAAAATCATTGCATGTAAGAAAATCGTGTTCTAAATTTGCAGAAATCTGAAGTGGAGCAAACGAAATTTTGCTGGAAACTGGAGCGGAAGGAAATTTACTGTGCTTCACTGCTCCGATGTTTTTTTTGAATTGTACTCATAAACTTAAAAAAAAAAAAAATGTACAAGTGATTTCATTTTCCTTTTCTATTTTCTTCCCTCTTTTTTTTTCTCTCTGTTTCTTTTTTTGGGGAGGTACTAAGTTTTTTCGTGATACAGTGCATATAAATCATTATATATTTATTAATAAATGAATAACCGGTACTTTTCCATTTAGGGGGAGGGGGCTGGGGATAGTTAAATTTTTGTCTCTCCAAATTTGTTTTGTGTGGGGAGTTCATCAAACATCGCCAACACGGCAACTTAAATGGTATAGTAGTTTGATTTGGCGAGAAAAAATAATAACCATCGCCAGCAGCCCCCCAAAGCGGAAAAGTACAAAGTAATTTTTATGAAATTTCTTAATTTATAGCATACAAATAAATTAACAAAACAAAAAAGAGAGGTTAATAACATAATTCCTAATTAAATTATTCTGAACTCGCTGAACACCGGACCGAAGTCAGAGCGGAGCAACTGAAAAAAACGAGTGCTTCAGATCCCTGCAAATTTGAAAGAAAAAAATATATATTGTGGTCAATAAATTTACGGGAATTTGTGTAAAACATTTATAGAAATATTTCACAGGAAGAAATAGCGTCCTAATAACTCCATTTGCATAAGCTCGAATCACCTAATCTTCTAATGTATGGTTTTAGCTGTCTCTTAGGAAATGAATTTCGTTCCACAACACTATTCACTTCAGTTCAGCAGATAAGCAATGATCATGTGATCGTACATTAAGTCTTAGTACATAGATAAAGAACTCAATTAATGGAATTTTATTAGTACAGAAAATGATTAAATATGAATTGCATCACCAAAATCGGATTTGTTTTTTATTCTGCTTCGGCTAAATTAATTAAAAAATAATTTTACGGACAATGTTTTCCATTTTAATTGCAATGAGGTTATTTACTGCTTTTTAGTACAAGTTCAATAATTGTGTTATGTTTTATTAAAATCACTTGTAGGAATAACTATTATGGTTACAATTTTAAAACAAAATGGCCATAACCAAACCACCGTTGCCAACTTTCGTTAATGTTTCCCTAATCTACGAATATGTGATTTGTCAGGAGAAGAGCTGGGAATCGAAATGCTCTTCATTCCAAGTGTACCCAATTGGGTACATTTTAAAATACTGTTTATTGACTACTGTTTGTGCAATTTGAAAGCTAAAACACTCAATTGTTTTTGAAATGAATCAACAGATAGTTTACTTCGTTTTAAACATGGAAATTATGTCATTAATTATTATTTAAACTAATTATTAATTAAAATTAAAAAAAACATTTTTTTCAGTTATTTTGTTTTGTAATCCTTTTTTAAATCATAGAACCAAAAAAATGCGACAAAATTATTTATGCTTAGTTCTGGAGACAGAAGAGGTTATCATAATCCATTTTTCATATCTTCATCATTATAATTCGTTGGAAGAAAGTTTAATATGTTGATAGATATGACTTATATGACTGATGAATCTGTTGCTATTCGTGTGGAACGAACCCAGGTACTCTTCAGAGACTGAACCACCAGAACAGAGTTCATGACTATGCAAGATGTGGCATGAAAATAAAATGCATCGACCTTCATAAGAATGAGATAAATTATTGCATAAAGTTGGATGAAACGGGATTGTGTGAATAAATGCGCTTTTGATAAAGTAATTCATCTGGATTTTTTTTTCGGATACATATTTTTCACAAGTTGTAAAAAAACACTTTGTAGAGATGCTAAAAATTGCTGGTTCGAAGAACGACAAACGATTTAACTTTAAAAACTAATTAACTCCGAGAAAAATTTCAAAAATATGTAATCCTATAAGTATCAAGAGTTTGTTTTTGTTTTAAAATTATTGTATGCAGCAATGTAGCAATTTTATAAAATACTGACAACGAAGCTCAAAGTAACGGACGGAAAAACAGCATTGCTAAGCAGATTGTAAGGCATAGCGGCACAACAGCAATTCTAAGCTTAAACTTGCCAATATGGCACAAATTTAAAACACTTCTAAAAATATATAAGAACACAATTGAAATATAAAAATGCACGGGCTTTAAAAGTCTTTTTTCTCTCTCTCAGAGAAGGAGGAGACGAAATATTTTACAATTTATTACCGTAAGCATTTATATTTTCAAATTTCAAGTGTGAAGATATTAAATGAGGATCTATTGCGCTTCTTAATAAAGTCATCCGTATACAATTGCCTGCGGGGCCGGCAGGGTGGCGTAGTGGTAAGACACTGGCCTCATACGCCCAACTTCGCAGGATCAAATCTGTCCCAAGTCGGTGGATTTTCAAGATAGAGAAATTCGACAGCGCTCATGTCGCATGATTATGCGGCTTCCCCCTAACTTTTTATTTTAAAACAAGCGTCCCCCCACTTGTTTTGAATTTTAGCACAAGCGTAGCCCACTTTTTGGTGTTCGTTTACGTAAGAGCTCCTCCATTTTTTTTCCAGGACTACACCACTTGTATCTCTTTGGCTTGGATACTCTCGGCTAAATTAAATTCCTAGCGCAGTTTCGCATCAATTAGAGCTCAGGTGTCGCCATCTAGGGGGAAAACTGAGCAAAATTCTGAAAGTGGTAACGACATCCGCCGATAGTGGTGCTACTTGAAAGAATGGATGCCGATTTCTCGGTAATGCACTAGGTCTACAAATGTTAGGAACCGCACCCAACCATTTTAGAAAGAAGAAGAAGACAATTGCCTGCGGTGTCTAGTCCTTCACGATCTATGGGACGACGCGCAAAGTCTAAAAGGGCCTGCCCAAGTAAATAAGGTATAATGTTAGTTTTAATTGTGACGTTTCGCGGAAGAGAAAAATTCTAGTAACCTTACGTTGGGCGGTTTAATGGTCATTGTTTGATAGGTTCTTTATGGAAAATGGCATATATTTATTCGCACAATCCAATTTCAAAAACCTACGACTAAACGGATGATCTACATCTAATGAAGTGAAGCTGCTAAAGACTGCCATCATTCTGAGAAAAGTAGGAGGAGCTAATTCAGCACTTGTCTATGGGGATGGTTCTCTCTCTTCCCGCCTGCAGGGCGGGAGGCAGGGGCGCCTCCACGGTAAGGAGACCGTCCTTGGAGAGGGCAGATCGAATGAGCTCTGGGTCTGTACCAGCAGGCAGCAGGAATTCCCGGTTGTACTCTCGATACACCGTCTTGTGGGGACTCTTTTCTTCGTGTTTAGCACTCACCTGGAAAAGATAAAAAACGGTTCATAATGATCATTCATAAATGATGTCACTTTTCGAGGGGGGGGGGGAGGGGGGAGGGTTGGGTTCGTGAAATTGTGACAAAATGTGACAAGGGGAGGGGAGAGGGTAGCAGGAAGTGGGACATTATGCATTATGCAACATAGCGTGACATGTGACAAAGGGGGTCCAATGAAGTGTGACATATTGTGACAAAGGGGGGGAGGGGGTCAAATATATACGTGACATCATTTATGAACGGCCCCTAGGCGAAAAATCACATACCATTTGACTTACGAGAAGCATTGTTAGAACGGTTTTGCTCAGAAAAATACCTTCCGGGTTCTGTCAAAATATCAAAAACTAACCGGAATGGTTAGATAGTTTGGTCTTTTTATGCTAAATTGCTAATATTATTTAGCCGAGGATCGAGGAATGTCCTTTAACCCCTTCCCTCTCTCTCCCGTGAAAATGACGGGATGAGGTTTCGCCATCTTTTTCTCGCTCCCGCGATATTTCCGGGCTGGAGTGTTTAACATTTCAAAATAAAAACAAATCAAAAGTTAAAAATGAATATATATATTATATTGTTCATACACATATTTTTATATAATTTTCAGGGATAAAAAAATAGGCACTTTTAGGACCGTTTTCTTGAAAATTACCCGACCGTTAAGCGGTTAACGGCTTTCAATGACGAAGACCTATATGAGGCATTGATATCTTTCCTCCACTTTAAGGATACTCCACTTTTAGACGCAAGGACTGATTACCGCCGGCAGGGTCCAAGTTCGCAGAAGCAAACCTGGCCCAAGTCCGTGGATTTCCAAGATGCGGAAAATCGTAAGCGTCCTTGTCGCATGATCATGCGGTAAGTTAAAGATCCCTTGAGTAGCTGTTTGGCTTGAATACTCTCGGCTGAATTAAATTCCTAGTGCAGTTTCACATCATTTAGAGCTCAGGTGCCGCCACCTAGGGGGAACCTGAGCAAACGTACCTTTTTCAATTCCTACTACAGTCGACGCTCGTTATAATGACCACGCTTTATAAAGACCATTCCATTATAACGACCAGTGGTAAAAGTCCCAACTTTATCCCTATGAACTCTATATTAATTTGCTTTCGGTATAACGACCGTTCTATATCGTCTAATCCAATACAACGACCGCATTCAGCACACTGTTTCTGGTATTTTTCCACATATTGCAAGTTTCTAAATTTGTTACTTAAAGAGACCTTGATTATAGTTTACGGACAAGCTGCATGGAGTTTTCAGTGTTCATTCCAACTTTGCCGGGGCTGAGGGGGGGGGGGGATACCATTCATCACAGTATGGAAAGAATAGAGAGGGAGGAAATGTGGAATTTTCAGATTTCTTATTACGAAAAGGGGTTGACAGATGTATTGGTAATTTTTCGTTTGAATCACGTGTTTTTTCAATGGTCGATTCTTCAAAATAAGAGGATGAAATTCCAGTAATGTGTATGCAATTTTTTCCATATATTTCGACTTTAAAACCTGTTCAATGTTTTGCACTGATAATTTTTTTTAAATGCCAATAGAAAAATAATTTTAGCATCTAGCAGGCATTTTTCAAAAATTACCAATTTCACGTGCATTTATACACCTTGTAGAAATTCTACCTCTATAGCGACCACTCGTTATAAAGACCTTTTCCTGTGGGACGCAGGTGGTCGTTATATCGAGCGTCGACTGTATTAGTGCACTCTCCCTGTATCTTGTTCAAATTTTCAGTTGCTAATAGATTACTTTTATTCACACACAGCAGTTGAAATACTACATTTTTTTTTTAAACTTGTAATTTATGACACTTGATGTACATACAGTTTTTTCAAATATTAATTCATTGATTAAATTTAATCTTTATTAATTTTAGTTTTATATCGATTCCAGTAAAAACATTGAAGCCATAGATCAACATTTTTATATCATTTAGCATATGAAATTTGATTCTTTAGTAGAACTCGTTGATTCCCATTCGGCTTATGCTAGCACGAAAAAATAATTAATTAATTAATTTTAGTTTTATATGCATTCCATTAGAAATATTAAAGCCATAAATCACTATTTTGAAATTATTTAGCACACGAAATTTGATTCTTTAGAAGAACTCGTTGCTTAGAAACGAAAAAATGTTAATAATGTCAATAAAAAGTAACTGAAATAAAGTTTTTCTTTGTTGACCTAAGTAGGATCAACTTTAAGGTTTTTTATTTTAATACAGTCGACGCTCGTTATAACGACCACGCATTATAAAGACCATTCCATTATAACGACCAGTGGTAAAAGTCTCAACTTTATCCCTGTGAACTCTATGTTAATTTGCTTTCGGTATAACGACCGTTCTGTATCGTCTAATCCAATACAGCGACCGCATTCAGCAGACACTATGCATTTCTCCAAATAGTGCATGTTTCTAAATTTGTAACTTGAAATGACCTTGATTATAGTTTACGGACAAGCTTACGATAGTACGTAAGCTGGTGGCTACGTAAGCTGCATGGAATCTTCAGTGTTCAGTCCAACTTTGACAGGGAGGGAGGGATACCACTCATCACAGTACAGAAAGAATTGAGAGGGAGGAAATGTGGAATTTTCAGATTTCTTATTAGGGAAAGAGGTTGACAGATGTAGTGGTAGTTTTTCGTTTGAATCATGTTTTTCCAACGGTCGAATCTTCGAAATAAGCGGATGAAATTCCAGAAATGTGTATGTAATTTTTCCCCCTATATTTTCGACTTTAAAGTCTGTTTAATATTTTGCACTGATATTTTTTTAAAAATTCTACTGAAAAAAAATTAGAAGGAATTTTTTAATTTCATAGGAATCTTTCAAAAATTACCAATTTTAAAGGACGTACTGAACATGCATGATGCATTTATATATCTTTTAGAAAATTCTACCTCTTATAGCAACCACTCGTTATAAAGACCTTTTTCTGCGGGACGCAGATGGTCGTTATATCGAGCGTCGACTGTAGTACTTGTTTTGTATTAAACACTAGTGTGAAAGTACGTGTCTGTGTGTGTGTTCATACAAGGGGTCGTGGTTTCTGAATTGTTAAAGAAGGGCTTGCGACGCGAGAAAGGTTTTGAAACATTGCTCTAGAACGGTGTTTCCCAGCCTTTTCCCCCTTGAGAACCCTTCTAAGATCCGAAAGAAAATGTTCATACATGGGGTCGTGGTTTCTGAATTGTTAAAGAAGGGCTTGCGACGCGAGAAAGGTTTTGAAACATTGCTCTAGAACGGTGTTTCCCAGCCTTTTCCCCCTTGAGAACCCTTCTAAGATCCGAAAGAAAATGTTCATACATGGGGTCGTGGTTTCTGAATTGTTAAAGAAGAGCTTGCGACGCGAGAAAGGTTTTGAAACATTGCTCTAGAACGGTGTTTCCCAGCCTTTTCCCCCTTGAGAAACCTTCTAAGATCCGAAAGAAAATGGCGAACCCCTTTTTATAGTCGTTAGTAACGGGTGACAAAACTCTAAAATTTACTAGTACATTTATTTTCCATGTTGCAAAGTACTTCATAACGAGAAATGAAAACATTATTGTAGAACATCTGCGTTTAAATAGAAACTAAAATACAGCTACAATTTTTTTTTTATCCTTACTTTTCTATTATTTGTTCTTTTGAATTATTATTAGAGCAATAAACATTCCTAAACAGTTTTCCTAAAAAGTTAAATAAGCATTTTCCCGATAGGTCCCACTTTCCGGATAAAATATACAAAATTCGGAAATGTTTTAGAAACTTAAAGAAAAATTAGAATTCACATATTTTGAAATTTCTATTGTGATAATCCAGACAAGTTGGAATGGAATAAAGTGTGATAAATGCGAGTCCAAATGTAAAATTAATGAATAATACCTTCTGGTTCACTTTAGCGTTTGTATAATGAAAAATTACCGTAAAATAATGCAAATTTTTATATTTTATGCAATAAATTTTCATACTTCCGACTCGTTCTTCGCGCTTGCAAGAAAAAAGTGCGAAATGGTAGAAGAGAAATACGTTCTAAAATTTAAAATAAACCAATAAATATTTTTCGGTACCGATTTGTGATCCAAATTGGTACCGAAATGATAAATCTGGTTGTGATCCAAATTAGAATTCAGGTTAACTACTTTCCTGCAGTATATAGAAAACAATTCATTAAAAAAATAACATTTTTTCACTCCGTTTCAATTCGTATGTAAATTTAATTTTTCGTTTTTCTCTCTTACGTTATCGATAAAAAAAATTCCGCAATTGCAATATCATTTTCGCGATCCCCCTTTCTGCACCGTGCGAACCCCTGGGGTTTCGCGAACTACCGGTTGGGAAATGCTGCTCTAGACACTTTTATTTAATAAATTAACCGACAAAACTTAACTTTCACTGTAGATTCAGATTTCTAATATGATGTCTTTAGCAGCAGGAAACCAAGGTCGCATACACGATACTAATTAATCTTTGCAAAGTCCAAAAAAAGGCAACAATGGCGACCTCGATGAAATTTGTCCATTTTATGTACCAATTACATGGAAGCAAGTGTTTCTGGGGTCGCGTGAGCATAAATTGGAACGCAGTAGTTTCTTTTTATTCTCTGCTCAACAAAGGATACATTTCATAAACTAATCATCCTTTTCCGAAAAGCCTTGTGTTCAGTAGATGGACGTTTCCACCGATTGTGCGTTGATGTCCTTGGAAACAGATTTGATTTTTCGAACAGAAAAATGTCCACGTTCTTCCGACAACGAAAGTTCTTTTTTGACGATGAATAAAAGAGTATTCCCAGAAAAGGTCACACCGATACTGCGACAGTTCTACCGCAAAATGGAACCAAAAAAAAAAAAAAATCTGACTGCAAAAGAAGAATCTATTCATGTTCAAGGGAAAAACAGCTGGTGTAAGGAATGTGCTGCATTCTGTTCTCGTTTTAGTTCGTTCAGCGTACTTGATTTCTTTTGAACTGATGCTACCTGCCAATTTAAAATTTTGATTGCGTTCAACGAACAGAGAAGCAAACACTCTGATTCGCGTGCTCATAAACGCACCTGTAAAACGAACTTCCCTAAAACTCGATTGGATTCGTCCATTTCTGCCATGCGCAGAAGCGCCCAAGTGTCACAACTCCGTGGTCAAACTAATTTATTTTACTGGGGAATTCAAAAAGGGAAATTTTCGTTGAGCGAGGGACAGCATATTTTGTGATTAGTTTTAAAACTTGAAAGTTGTTACCATATCTCCATGAGTCGAACCTAGGACACAACTCGTTACTACTACATTTCTGTGTGTGTGTGTGTGTGTTTTTAACTCGTACTAGGTTCCTAATTTTACGAAAATGAATATGTTCAGAAGTCGTAACACTTTATTGGACAATTACTCACGAAAAGTCATGTTTAGAGACTTAGTTGTCATCTCATCAGACATACCATTTTTAGAGGACTTTTAAAGGTTAACTTCATTATAAAATTCATAACACGAAAGTCCTGAATTAATTCTAAACTTTCATTCTACATCAAGTTGCTACTCATTATAATCAAACTTTCATAGTCACATTCCCCTCGTCCTACTTACCGTGTTTTAGGAAAAGCCAGTGTAATTAAAAGTGGCACTATAATGAGTAACAAATGATTCAAAATGGAAGCTTCGAAACGGTCAAAATAGCTGGTCGGGTAAATCTAGTGTTAAAATTGAAAGAAAAGAAGAAAAGAAAGAGAGAGAGCAAAAGATCGAGAGAGAGAAGGGGAGAAAAAACAAGTAGTTCCGTCTAGAACTACACGAGCCTACTTTCCCGTATACACCAAACTCAAATTTATAATCTAGCTATCTCTTTCTCTCTCTTTCTCCTTTAGCTTTAATTCTTAATTTTTTCAAATATACCTTTTTCAACGGATAATACATATTCATTCACTCAATCATTCATTCCTTTCTTTATTCAGCCATTCATTTATTCATTCATTCGTTTACTCATTCATGTGTTTATTCCCTCATTTATTCATTCTTTTCCTCATTCATTTATTCATTGATTCATTCTTTCACTCTGTCATTTATTCATTCTTTCACTCCTTCATTTATTCATTGAGAAATATCCTTAAAAATCCCGATAAAAAACATTTCATAGGAAATAGGCTCGTTTGTTCTGGATGAGCTTTCTAGTTGTTCATGTCCTTCGTTATAAGAGCTTTCCGATAAAGTTTGTTCCAAGCAAATCGGTCTGTTAGATCAGGATTTTTATAGAATTGAAATTTCCCCGTAAGCGCTGTGCTAATTTTCTGAACTGTTCAAAAATGAACAAAAACTGTTCAAATTGATATTTCACGCCAAGAGCTTCCTCCAGTAAGCTTGTTCATTGGAACATGGACCTTGTACTAAGAGTTTACATAATTTGCTTCATTTTCGCCCATAGGCGCTAATGTTAATTTTTTTTGAACTGTTCAAAATTGAACAAAAAATTATTCAAATCAAAAAGTAAAATATGGAAATGAGATGACCTCGCCGAGATCTTTCGAATGCAAAAAGAATTTTTCGAATCGAACTATTCGTTCAAACGTTATTAGGGGGGGGGGGGGGACAGACAGACAGACCAACAGACACACATTTTCCCCATCTCAAAACCCTACTTTCACATTTTTTATTTTTCAATCTTTATTTAATTACTTCTGTTTTTTTTACTTTTCTTTATTTTTAACTATATTTTTATGATACATTAAGCCTTCTTTCATGCTTTATTATTTTTTTTTACTTTTACGGGAAAGTAGGCTAAAAACGAAAGGAAAGAGAACCGATCAAAGTTTAAATCATCACACATTTGGTATTATTGGCTATTTGTTCTTAGCCCTCCTCTCCCCCACAAGGGCATACTTACTTATTTTCTATTCCATAAAATCTCGCTGATTGCTTGTAAAGAGCAGAATGCAAGCCCTAAGGACCGAAGAGATAAGCATCACTCTCAAGAAAAAATTATCTATTTAAAAAGTCTTGTCACTCGTCACTAAAAGGCTGTCATCCGTATTCTAATTTTCAAGGTCCAAAAAAAAAAAGTCCGTCCGCAACGGTCTATTTCCGCATTGCAGCGTTTCATGCAACGTGCACGTCAAGAGAGCAAGAGCGGAAGTCTGTCCTATTCCTGGCAAGCTCTCGAGATTCCAGACTGCAGAGATCTCTCACAACAGACAGGTTGCTGAATAATTTGGGGGGCCGTGACGACATACATCGGCTATTTCCAGGCTCTCATTGACGTCAGGCTTCAAAATGTGGGATGAACGCGTGGAGGGATGTGAAATGTCAGACCACCTGCGTACCCTTCGGAGACAGATTTAGAAAATTGATACAGAAATAAACAAACAGAGGTAAACTTGAGGGTGATTAATACATGAGGTTTGGTCTAGAGTAACTATTTTTTTTTCACTCACTTATGAAAAAGAGGAAATATTTTCAGGTGGGATAGCTGAAAACCGACATACGATGGCTGTATTTTATTTTATACTTTGTTTCCCGAAGAGTTGTTGTTCAAGGTCGTATCCATCCCCCTCTGAAATTCTCATCGCGGAATAATAAGAAAATCCTCACATACAAAAATATTTCATGCCCATTTTCTGAAAAACTCGTCTTTCGGCAAGGGCCGTTTTTCGGAAGGTTTTTCTTCGAGCAGTAGAGGAAATTTCGGGCATTTTTTCCGTGAGGGGGAGAGAGTTCCAGTATGTTTTCTGCATATATAGGTGTTTAGCATGGGGAGTGCCGTAGAAGGAGAGTGGCGCCCTTTTCCAACGCCGCCACAGACGACCTTCTGTAAACATGTAGCACGGGCATTGCTGTGGGGGTACCGCTAGTTTATATGAAAAAGATTCGCAACGGGAAAAGGTTTTCATTAAAGAAAATTTCAACCATTACAATGCAGCTGTCAGCGAAAAGCTTCTTTGAGGCTCCTACTACTTCCTTGCGGCTTCTACATGGAAAATGAAGTTCTTTGTAACTCCTGAAGAAATGTAAGCAATAATTTTACAATTTTTGCACTTCAGACACTTAGATTAGTGATGAAAAATAATTAATATTACATCTACGAACCCTTTATGTTAAAATTTTCACCACATCTGAAGTGAATTTTGACAATTATGTGTCATTTAGCTGTGTTGTTTTGTATAAATAGGCCGCAATATTTGAAATATATATATACTATTTAAATCGGTAATGTGCGCACGTTATGTAAAAATAACCTTTATTGATTCTCTTCCTTCGACAACGATCTATAGGGTATTCCTATTCAGCGCTCGTTTTAACCGACATATGTCATCTACACTTGGAACACACGTTATATATAACCTTTGGAAAGGGAACCTTCAGCAGGATACAGTTTTACCTCCAGATGAGGGATTCTGGCTCCTGTATCAATTGTAATTCTCATCCCTGTTGCTGAAATTGATAAAAAGAAACTTTCGCGTTATTGTTGAACACGCTTTGAACATGCAATTACAATTAGCGCAAAGAGAAAGCATATTGAACTAATTCTGTGATAAAGTCTTTTTTTTTAGTTCGTTCCTTCTTTTTTTTTTTTTTTTTTTTCAAATTTGATTCCTGTTCTTTGTGAGCCTTCTTCTCACATGGTCCCAAAAAGCTAAACTAGCATTTTCTTTCTGCAGATTTCTTTTTCGCATTGTTCATACAAGGCAGAGATGGCAAACCTATGGCATACGGGTCAGTAGGTGGCACGCAACAGGTATATCAGTGGCACGTCCACAGGTGCGTATTAAGCTATTATTATTCACTCGCATTTACTGATAACTCTCCCCCCCCCCAAAAAAAAAGAAGAAGAAAAAGAAAACTTTCAAGAGTAGCTGCGATTTTGCAAAAGTGGATGGTCTTAAAAATAAATTTTAAAAAGAAAGATAACAAGTGACAGTTGAAAATAATAAACCGTAATTTAATTGGCATACGAATTGAAAAAGGTTTGCCCTCCTTGATAATGATATATGGTGTATATTAACTTTTAACGACGTACACCTATTAGAACAAGCTCCGAGTTGGTTTAAACGAAGTAATTTTAGTTATAACCATCCTGTATTTCATATTTAATTCTTCATTTATTTAGCTACAGGAAAATATTAAGGTAAGCCATACTAATTTATATGAAAATATCTGTATATGATACCGGAGAAAACCCAGCGGCAGCGGGCAGGAGCAGTAGCCGCCTAAACGCATAACACTCTGGTGAAGGAAAGTTGTTTTTACTGCATTGGCAGTCTGCTGACAAAGAAACAACTTCTACAGAATTTAGCTGCTTTTCATCCTTACAATGAGCAGAGTGCCCAACGTCCCGGATTTAATGGGACAATACTCCGGTATTTTGAAAAAGTTGTCCTGCGTCCCGAAGAATTTCAATACGAGACAGCAAACTTACGTATTGTTGAACAGGATTTTGATTTTGCAGGATATTCGGCAATCCTTGTGTGAAGGGTCCGTAAGGGATATCCGGCTTTGATCCTAGAAACTTGTAGAATCTATACATTCTTTAAGCATCCCACAGTTTCCAAATACGTAATAAGTTTCTAATTTGCATATATTTTCAAAATATGCTAGTTAAATTTTAAATCTATATTCACTTGCCGAACAAACGGATCTTTCGTACATTGACCGGATCGGATTCCGGATATTTTGGTTGGACTGGATCGGATTAAAAAATGTGTGCAAAAATTACAAGTTTCAAACAATAGACCCGGAAATCCGCTACGGATAAATCGCACATGAGACAGGATATCCGGTGTCTGGAAAAATGAATGCCCGGTTTTTCGCAAATCCCGATCCTTGGTACCCCCCCCCCCCCCCCCAAAGAAAAAGCAATGTTCAGGCTGCGCCCAAAGCTGAAATGTAGCATTTTGTTATGTTTGTTTTTCTCGTTTTGGAAATTCGACAGAAATACTATTTGGATACTTTGGATTGGAGTCATGAGCAGAGCTTTAGAAAGGGGGTTACCACTGTTCTAGTAGGGTACCAATGTGCCGGGAGTTCAGATGACACCCATAAGATGGGAGTCCCAGGTGCACGTCCAGGAAACTTTTGATCAGTTAAGTTAAAATAAGAATTTCTGTCGTATCTGAGGTATTGATTTAATTAATCTAAAACGCAATATGTTTCAAATGCCTGTTTCAAATTAGCGCTTTTTTTTTAAAATGTGCTGATGGGGATTTCACGGTATTCCTCGAGGCCCCCCCCCCCCTCCGTGCGCCCGCCTATGACGGGAATAGTTGGATATCTCATGAGGCTTGTAGGAGTCGAAACTCATAAGGGATCATTGACAAATGAAATCACGCTGCGAGGGGGGAGGGGGGTTCGTGACATTGTGACAAGGGGAGGGATGGGGTAACAAGAAGTGTGACATCATGCTTTACAACATAGCGTGGCATGTGACAAAGGGAGGGAAGGGGTAACAAGAAGGGTGACATCATGCTTATGCAACATAGAGTGGCATGTGACAAAGGGAGGGAAGGGGTAACAAGAAGTGTGACATCATGCTTTACGACATACGAGATAGCGTGGCATGTGACAAAGGGAGGGAAGGGGTAACAAAAAGGGTGTGACATCATGCTTTGCAACATAGCGTGGCATGTGACAAAGGGAGGGAAGGGGTAACAAGGGTGACATCATGCTAATGCAACATAGCATGGCATGTGACAAAGGGAGGGACGGGGTAACAAGAAGTGTGACATCATGCTTTTGCAACATAGCGTGGCATGTGACAAAGGGAGGGAAGGGGTAACAAGAAGGGTGACATCATGCTTTACAACATAGCGTGGCATGTGCCAAAGGGAGGAGAAGGGGTAACAAGAAGGGTGACATCATGCTTATGCAACATAGCGTGGCATGTGACAAAGGGAGGGAAGGGGTAACAAGAAGGGGAAGATGTTAATGCAACATAGCGTGGCGTGTGACAAAGGGGGAAGGGGTATGTTGAAGTGTGACATTTTGTGACAAAGGGGGAAGAGGCCATGAAATATAGGGGGAAGAAGTCATGAAATATATGGGGAAAAAAAGGTGACATAATTTATGGACGGTCCCTAAAGACCATGCAACAGTTGAAGAAAAATCGCGTGTGGATCGGAAATGGACAAGATTCTTACCTTCAATTTGTTGTCGATTGTTTTGACGAGGATCTCTTCGGGCGCGTAGTCGCTGACGTCAAATCTCAGTTTGAGGCTCTTCTCTCCACCATCTCCGTTCTGGGTGATGAGGGGCGAACTGAAATCGTCCATCCAGGAATCGCTCTTGTGTGACGATGACGATTCCTCGGTGGACGACATGCGAATGGACGCACTGGATTGGAAGGAGGATGGCCGTTCGTGTTCCTGGAGGCGCGTTCGAAGGCGCGCCATTTCTTCCTCCATGCGCTTCATCTCCGTCTCGAATCTGCCGCGCATGGAATGGAATTCGTCGTCCAGGACGTGGAAGTCCGACTTCTCCACAGGCACCTTCCTCTCAGGAGCCATCTCGGGGGGTTGCTCCGAAGATGGTATTTTGGAAGAGCTGGAGCTGCTGAAAGAAATAAGAAAGACTTGTCATTTTTTTTCCTGCAGGTCGCATCTGTGAGACTTTTGACAGAATCAAAGTTCAGTGAATTAACCATTTTGACTGTCAGTGACGGATTTTAGCGGGCTCAGGGTGCCTATGCCCCCTGAACGATAGCGAGAAATTCGCAGTTATTCCTTTAAATAATTTTTTCTTGCTATACTGTGCTTTAAAGTATATTGATTGGCTTTAAGGTGGGATACTGCATCCTACAAAACAATAAGATACTCATAAGAACTATATAATAAAAATGTTTAAGAGAGAGAACCACTTTTTGCTTTCTGGCGCCCCTTCCTGAATCAGTCCTGAATCTGTTCCTGAAGTCCAAATATATTCGTTTTGGTTTGTGGAGTTCAACATTGATTTGGCGGGGTCCACCCCTTCAAGCAGTTAATACAGGGTTAGCAGACTCTTATACCACGTCCCATTTTGTAAGGACGTTTTCATTAGTAAACAGAAAAAACTATCTTCTAGAGAATGAATCGGGAATTCATAAAAAAGAACAATCTTTTTGATATACTAGTGGGAAAGGTATACTTTAATGTTACATTCGCTTATTTTAGGAGCTTAAAGATCTAAGTGTCCACTACGAGCTGTGTCCACTCCGGGTCAATTATCTTATATATTCATTTAAAATTTTTGATTTGTATTTAGTCTGAAATTTTAAACACTCCAGCCCGGAAATATCACGGGAGCAAGAAGGAAGGGGTTAAAAGAAAAGAATCATGAAAATCGGTTCATCCGGTGAGAAGTTATAGGTGGTCAAAGGAAAAAGAACGTCATACATACGGTATGAATGTGTAACCTCCTCCTTTGTAACGTAGGTTAAAAACTCTGCATGTCGAAGTCTTATAAATTAAGGAGCAGAACGTTTGCATTTTATGGAGCCATATTTGATATTTTAGGGATCATTCATAAATGATGTCACGCTTCTTCGAGGGGGGGGGGGAGTGCGGGTTCGTGCAATTGTGACAAAGTGTAACAAGCGGAGGTGGTGCGACATCAGGATTATACAACGTGGCGTGACCTGTGACAAAGAGGGGGGTGTAAGGAGGTCCGCTGAAGTGTGACATTTTATGACAAAGGGGGGAGGGGGTCGAATATATCGGTAAAAAGCGTGGCATTATTTATGAACGGTCCCTAAGATATATTTCATGCGTATCAGGCTCGTCATTTCAAAATTTTCGTGGGGAAGGGGCAAGGGGGAGGGGGAAAAGGGTATATATATTCAACGCATATTGTATGTAAAAAAACAACAAAATACATAAGAATATGCATAATATACATTGTATTTCTAAAAGTCGGGGGAGGGGGAAATTGACCCCTTCTGATCTCTCAAAAGACGGACCTGGCACATTTACATATACAGTAAAATCCCGTTATACCGCGCCTTAGTACAGCGGAATCGGATATACCGCGGTGACTATCATGTCCCCCGATGTTTAAACCACCCTTTATCATTGCCATTTTAATAATTTACCATTGTAAATAAAGGCAGCCCGAGCACACACATATTCTAGCCAAAGAGCACCCATCCCCCCGCCAGACATACTAACAGATAAAGCCCTATTGTGATAGGCCTGATGTACACCTTTTTGATGCTTTTTCTGTCTTTCAACCTAGGACGTGTAGCTTAATTCCTAAATCGGGTGCAATCGCCCTGACATGTTTCTCTTGGCATGGGCGGAGCTCAATCTGTCAGGGACTGTTCGGTTCAATGTTTAACTATTCCATTTTCAGAAGTCTAGTTATGCGTGTGTACAACCTATCGCTCGATAGTCTGATTACGCAGCTGTGATGTGTGCTTCTTGCACAGCAATTACAGTGAACAAAATGGCAGCAAAGAAGAAAAGAAAAAATTATACTATAGGGGGAAGAAAAGTTACCGAGTAATTGATAAAGTTAAAAATGATGCAACAAAAGCGAGTATTATTTCCTGAGTATGGTTCCGCGGTTATGTTATAACGCGGGTGCCAAACATGTCCCCCGACGCCCGCGTTTTAAGGGGGTTTTACTGTACTTTCTTTAACATCCCCAAGCGTTTCAATTAGTGAACTATACAGGGTTGATAGGTATCATCTGCTTTGGGAAGTCTCAAAAATCAAGGGATCCACGGTAGTTATCGAGATAACAGCAGAATTTTCAGGGGTGCCGCGTTCACCTACTTCTCGTTTCTAAAGTTAACGACAGATGTCGCCACTACAGTTAGCTGCGCTCTTTTGCACTGATGAGAGAAGTTCGGAAATATTTTATTAGACTGCATTTTTTGCGATTAATTTATAATTCTGAAAAAAAAATTCATGGATGCAAAAATTTTTCAGCGAAAGAAGAAAATCTCATAAATGAATTACTTCGGCACCAAAGGAAATTTAAAAATCATACACTCCAACCTAAAAACGACGAGAAAAGGATATGAAGTACTATGTACAGTATGGGACCTCAAATCCGGAACGCTCGGGGCCGCGATCTTTCCGTATTTTGGGTCCTCATTCAAAAAAAAATTGTAAGTAGCATCAGAGCCCTTATAATTTGCTCTGGAACTTTTTGTTAGCAATTTGCTCATTTATAGCATTTTTATTATCGAATATACTCGGCTATAAGTCGCGAAAGTTAGCACAAAAAACGAAGTTGAAGTAGGCTTACATTCGAGGCAATGCATCGAAACATCTAGACTTTTCCCGATGTTATTTTAACCACTTTAATTAAACAATAAAAGAAAAGGATTCAGTCAAATTTTGATGTGGTTTTAGTTTCTCTAACCACTAAATGAAGTAAAAGATCAAACTATCGGGAAAATGTGAGAAACGCTGATTTTTAATTTCGCGAATGTTCTGTATCGCGCGAAAATTAGAGCTCATTTTAAAAAATAAATACAAGAAACCTACCAGAAATTTTAAAAAGGCAAAATTTAATTATATTAACTCAAAATTAAAGTAACAATTAAGAAACTCTAATCGCAAAAACGAACCCTTTTCAGAAAATCGCGAAATAATTTTTTTGAAAGCAGCACATCTCCGACTTAAACATGTTCATTACATTTTATTTTCCTTCTCCTTAAAAAGCCTTTTTCCAAGAAAAAACGATGCAAAACATTTCCCGATTTTTATTTTAACAAAAGTTGTTTTCTTTTTCAAATTTTTCAGTTGCCGATTTTTCTCGAAATAGTTCCGGTCTTTGGGTTTTCCGGATTTCGGGATTCCGAAATTGGGGTCCCATACTGTATAATATTTTCAAAATTCTTCAGTGGAAAAAAAGTCGTACAGATATGGTGGGTTGGCTGAGGGTGCAAAAGGTAAAGATAAGTCTTTGGTTGTACTAATTGTCTACAATGTAAAAAGTAAAGATATTGGCATCTTTAATTGGGTTTTACCAATATTGTGCTTCCTTTTAAATTTCAATACCATAATCCAGTATTTCCCAAACTGTGGGTCGCGAGAAAATATTGATTAGGCCCTCTCCACTGTATACATGAACTTAATAAAATAGGAAGTCTGCGAATAAAAGTAACTAAAGTTGAATTTGGTGCTAAAACTTTAATGAAGAGAAATAAGAAACAAATACATCCTTCCCATTGAAATAACTTTGTAAAAAAAGCTTGCAGGTGTAGGTATTTAAGTAATAAAAAAAATTAAGTTGTGTTTATTTCAACAGTCTTTCATTCATATTGGTAACACTAAAAAAATGTTTTTTTTAACTTTCAATTAGAACAAATAAGACAGCATTAAGTAGTTCCACAACTCGCCACTAGGGGATCTGAGCATTACCAATATGTATGCTCTCTTTTCTCAAAGGCAGCCAAGAGGCGTGTCCCAAGATTAGAAATTTTTGTTAGATGGGTCGGAGCCCAGTCAACTTTGGGAACCACTGCCATATGTGTATTTTTTTCCTTGTGGTTTTACATTTTGGTTGTTAAACGTACATTTTAAGCAGTTTTCTATTAAGTGATTCAATTTTGCTGGAAAAATAAAACTTAACTGAGTTTTATCATCTTATACTGCTATGAGAGTTTTTTTTTTTTTGCATACTTTACAATCAATTATAAATAGTGGCGCAATAATTAGTTTGAAAAAATATTTCTACAAGGACGTAAGAGCTCTCTGAAAGTTGGATATAGTTCTGCCATCAACCAAAGCAATCTGCCTGGCAGAGTGCCAAGAAGAATCCATTCATGTTCAAGGGAGGAACTGCTGGTATAAGGAATGTGCCGTTTTTGTTATAGTTCTAGTTCGTTTAGCATACTTTATTTCTCCGAACTGATGTTACGGGCCAGTTTATAAATTCAGTTGCTTTCAACAAACAGAGAAGCAAGCATTCTGATACGCGTGCTAGTAAGCGCACCAGTAAAACGAACTTCCCTAAAACTCGAATGGAATCGTCCTTTTCTGACATGCGCAGAAAATTGCATTGCCCGCCGAAATTGCCCCCAAAGAAAATTGCCCCCGAAGGGGGAAAATTATCCCCGAAAATTGCATTTACCCGGGCCCATGCCCCTCGCCCGGGGCATGGGCCCGGGCTTGCCCCACCCTAGATCCGACACTGCCCCTATCCCCTTTGTCACTAAGTGTCACACTTCAACATACCCCCGGCCCCCCTTTGTCACATGTCGTGCTATATTGCATTAACACAAAACGAGTTTAATCTTCTGATTTAAATTTTTTTATAGAAATCAAAATGTCACACTTCTTGTTACCCCCGCTCCTCCCCTTGTCACAAACTGTCACACTTTCTTGAACCCACTCCCTCCTCGAAGCGTGTCATCATTTTTGAATGACCCCTAACGCACCCGTTGCTGACATGCTACTGACACTTGTAACTTAAATTTGATAAAATAAGCGTTTGGGGAGACCTAGGATTTCAATATTTGTGCCATTTCAAACCGAAGCTCTGTGATTGATATTTGATCTCTCACTAGTTTAAGTCCTTGATCACCCCAAACGCTTATTTTATCAAATTTAAGTTACAAGGGTCAAGCATGTCATGATAGGTGCCTTTATCCTACTTTGACTTTAAAAATCCATCAAAGACTCCTTTTAATACGATCTTTTCTTGACATTTATCAATATTTTTTAAATTTATGAAGTCCTCACGGCCATTTCTTCCCCATCCATAAATTGATTTATGTTAACTGCATCCATGAATTTATGAGAGATGCACTCCCTTTATAAATAAATAAGATTAATACATAGAAGTAGGGGGAGATCCCTGCCAATCCTTTGCTAGGGCTACGGTGATTAAATGTCAAAAAAAGAAAAATAAGTTTCCAGAAGTAGACAAGATTAATTTTTTTCAACAACAATCGATATTTAAACATTTATCTTGTTTTTCTCTGTAAATTAACTTTTCAGAAGCTAAAATAAAGATGTCGAACCGAAGAGATATCTTTGAGATATAGCTTCACGAAGAGAGGAAATGAAGTGTCATATTAAGTCAAGCATTATTTTTCGTTATGTTCTCGGAATATGATAAGGGATTTTAATAGGACAAAACTATTGAATATCACATGTTTCGAAGACACCAAACATGACATCTTCGTATCTTGTTTGTTTGCACACCAGAGGGCAATAAGGAGAATCCCTCACCCCAAGCCACTGCCTGATTACCACAAAGGCCAACTAGGCAACGGCCTTGGCCCCCCAAATAGTAAGAAAGATTTCTGAAAATATATCCCTTAAAAGTTATTGTGTGTGAACCCAGTATTAACAGAATAATCTCCAGGCTTATTTAACTTTATACATTATACCCAGTGTTTTTATTTTTCATACCATAGGGGGGCCCAAAATAATTTTGTGCCTTGGGGCCCCGACTGTCTTAATCGGGTAATGCCCACAGCCACGGTCAAGCATTATTTAACGCTTTATTTACTGACGGTACTTAAAAATACAGGTCTACCGTAAAAAAAAAAGCTAAAGAGCTCTGACTGGCAGAGTGCCAAGAGGAATGTTCAAGGGAGGGGGGGGAACTGCTGGTATAAGGAATGTGCCGTTTATGTTCTCGTTTTAGTGTTCGTTAAGCACACTTGATTTCTTCCGAACTGTTGCTATATGCCTGTTTATAAATTTGGTTGCTTTCAACAAAAACAAACATTCTGATCCGCGTGCTAACTAACGCACCTGCTAAACGAACTTCCCCAAAGCTCGAATGGAATCTTCCTTTTCTGACATGCGCAGAAGTGTTCAGAACTTCGTGATCGAACCGTACCACTCCGTTTAAAATTACATTCAGTAACCCTTTTTACGAATGTTCTGACCTTTCTTGGCAGGAACGTTCTTTGAATTCCACTGTTTGAGGGTGCATTTCAGCAAGGGTTCTATATAAAGAGTACTTAGCGAGGAAAGAGGACAGCTTTGAAACCGATGCTGTTTTCCCAACTGCCATTTTCTTCAGATTGTTCCATTTTTCTGAGTTTTGCTCCGGAGAAGTAGTAACATTCAAGAATTAATTCTCCTATTTTTTAAAAAAAGTGTTAGTCAAAATTTGACCACATATTTTAAGTGAACAATGTATGTAATTGATTTGCCAGTTGAATGACTCTGCGACACTTACTGGTTTTAGTGAGTTAAATTTCTATTGGATGAGTATTTTGTGTAAATCCCTTAATTATCCATCTACTCCCCCCCCCCAAAAAAAAACATTACGTGAAAATAATTGCTGCAGAACATAATGCAGTAGATATATTACGCTCTAAAACCTTTTAGTTTTTTCTTTTAGAACAAATTTTTCGAGGATGTGGGTGAAATAACAAAGGACGTGCCTAAGTGTCCTCAGTAAAATTCTGTACTCGCTCCTGCGCGATATTGCCATCAAATCCAACATTATACTTTGGGACAGCTCATAAATGATGTCAAGCTTTTTTCCCATATATTTGACCCCCGTCCCCCCTTTGTCATGCTATGTAATATAAGCATGTCACACTTCCTGTTGCCCTCCCCTCCCCTTGCCACAATTTCAGGACCCCCTCCCCCCTTAAAGTGTGACATCATTTTATGAATGATCCCTTTCTCACATGTAGACACTTTCCTTCTTCTAACTGCACCACTGTTAAAAATCAACACAAAATGAAGGACAAACTTTTGCAAAAATGTCTGCAACGTTTTGCACGTGTCTGCAATTTTTGAAAAAAAGTTGTGATTCATTTTACCTTGATTTTTATTTTTTGCACAAAGGTTTTACATTCTATTTCACCACTGTTTGAACAACAGTGCTTTCAATCAAGAACCATGTTACTACTCCATTCTGTCGTGAGAAGTTTGGAATTCCCAACTGTTCGAGCAGACATCCCCTCTCATCCGCTTTGATCTGCCGAACCAGTCGTTCAGTGGTCAAACCAGACCAAACAAGAAAGCTGTTATTTGTGATTATAAAAGAGATAAGAGCTTTTTAATCTTTGTTAAGATGAGAGGAAGTTTCAATTACATCACCTAAACTTGTTTACCATAAGAGGATACATAAAACCTTTCCGCAATCCGTGATTTATTTTATTGAAAATTTCTTTTTTCGTTGAAACTACTCTTTTTTTTTTAAGCCTACTTACCCGTAAAAGTAAAAAAAAATGAAAGTAGGCTTAATGTATTTCAAAAACATCGCAAAAATAAGAATAAGTCACAAATAAGGTTAGTACTTAAATAAATATAGGGACAAAAAAAAAATAAGTTGAATGTAGATAGGGGGAAAACTGTCTATCTTCCTACCCCCCAATAACTTTTGAAGGAATTGTCTGATTTGAAAGATTATTATGCATTCGAAAGAGCTCGGAGAGAACATCTCATTTCCCTATTTTGCTTTGAACAATTTTTCGTTCAATTTTGAACAGTTCAAAAAAAAAAAAATGTTAGGGATCATTCATAAATGATGTCACGTTTCGAGTGGGGAGGGGAAGGGGTAACAAAAGTGTGACATTAGGCTTATGCAACATAGCGTGACATGTGACAAAAGGGGGAAGGGGGGTCCGTTTAAGTGTGACACTTTGTGACGAAGGAGGGGGGGGGGGTCAAATACATCGGAAAAAGCGTGACATCATTTATGAGCGGTCCCTTAGCTGTTACGGGGAAATTTCAATCCTACATAAATCCTGTTCTAACAGACGTAACTTCTTGTTTCAAGTTGAATGAATGCTATACACTAAAACCTTCCTTGCAGCGGACACCAGCTGCACAAAAATATTGATCCGTAATTCGAGGGGTGTTCTCAAAAGATAAATTTTATTTTTCTGGTTCAAAGTTGCACGACTAAAATACTTATATTTAAAGGTTTTTTTTTAATATCACTTTTTGGATGACCCGGTTCAAAGTTACTACACAAGTAATACTATTTAAATAGGGGCCGTTCACAAATGACGTCACGCTTTTTTCTCATATATTTGACCCCCATCCCACCCCTTTGTCACAATATGTCACACTTCAGCGGACCCCCCTCCCCCTTGTCACGCATCACGCTAGGTTGCATAATGCATGATGTCACACTTCTTGTTACACCCTCCCCAGCCCTTGTCACAATTTTATGGACCCCCTCCCCCCCTCGAAGCGTGACATCATTTATGAATGATCCCATATGAGTGTTGCAACTGAAAATAGAGAAAGGGCAGGTGAAAGTTACCCAGAACGACAAAACTAATTTCGGTTTGATAGGATAAAAAACAACTATTTACTTAAACTTAACCAAAAGATACTTGACCAAAAGAGACTACAGTAAAAGCTGTAAAGTTCACCACCTTTGTAAGCTGACCACCTGTCTAAGTTGACTACTTTTGTCGGGAACGGGATTGTCCCTATATTATATAATGTAGGGAAACCTTTGTAACTTGACCGCCTAAGTTGACCACCTATCTATATTGACCACTTATGTACGCCAAATTTGGGTAGGAGAATTATAAAAAACCTTTGTACGTTGACCGCCTAATTATTACTACAGTAAAACGTGTAAAATTGACCACCTGTCTAGTTGATCACTTTTGTCAGGAACGGAAATAGACCTTCAGCCTCTACCTCAATCTTTATAAGTTGACCACTTGTCTAAGTTGACCACTTTTGTCAGGAATGGAAATAGACCTTCAGCCTCTACCTCAATCTCTATAAGTTGACCACTTGTCTAAGTTGACCACTTTTGTCAGGAACGGAAATAGACCTTCACCCTCTATCTCAATCATTTAATTTTTATTTGCACACCCAAAACGCCTAAAACAGTGTCATTTAATTTTTATTTGCACACCCAAAAAATGCATGGAACAGTGCCATTTAATTTTCAATTGCACACCCAAAAACGCCTGAAAGAGTTCCATTTAAAACCCCACTATTTTTAACAATATTTTCACATACCGTAAAACCTGTAAAGTTGACCACCTTTGTCAGGAGCGGAATTAGCCCTTCACCCTCTATAAGTTGACCACCTGTCTAAGTTGACCACTAAAGTGCTGCACCGCCACTGGTCAACTTACACAGGTTTCACTGTATATTTATTCGTTTGTATATTTTTGCAAAGATAAAAAAAAATTATCCAGGATATTTTTTATGCTATAATGTTAGAGCAGTATTTGTCTGGATGGAAAGATGAAACATCAATATAAAGTCTGCCTAAACCTCTTGGTAAGTTAACCAAATGAGAAAACTGCTATAAGCACTCTTTTATTCTTTAAATAAGTTTCTTCTTTTTTCTTCTACCTGATGTAGCCATTTTGAAAAATTATCTATTTTTAGGAAATCTTTACTATCATATCCTCTTCATTCCAAGCGTACCCAATTGGGTACATTTCAAAATACCCTTTATTAACTACTGTTTGTGCAATCTGAAAGCTAAAACAACCCATTGTTTTTGAAATGAATCAACAGATAGTTTACTCCGTTTTAAACATGGAAATTGGACATTAATTATTTTTAAAGCTAATTATTAATTAAAATTTAAAAAAAATTTTTTTTTTAGTTATTTTGTTTTGTAATCATTTTTTAAATCAGAGAACCAAAAAATGGCGTCAAAATTGTTTGTGCTTAGTTCTGGGGTCTGAAGAGGATATAAGTAACTGACATGATTAATTTGATTTTTGTCTTTGTTTTAACTAAGTCCTTTGCTTTTAAAGTTGCATAGGGTACATTGCAAGAAATTCAGGTTCCATTTCTCTAATGACATTTTAGATAATCGAGAAAAAAAGCCAATTACTGTTTTAAAGGAGCGTTAATACATGAAGGTATATTTTAATTAGCTGCAAATAAATAAATGCATAAGGGAAAGGAGGGTAAGAGTACGCAGTCGGTTAAGAGTACGCAGGGACTTTTTTCCCTGTTGGCAACACTGCAAGCAGAAGCGAGTGTGATCAACTCAACACGTTTGCTTTCAGCTGGCTCAAGAGTTGTTGTTATTTTAATTTTTGCTGTAGTTTATTTATCAGGTAAAATATAATTTGTGCATGTTGGCGTGAATTTTTTTGTGAAGAAATATTAATTTTTTTGTCAATAAAGGATTGATGTTTGCTTTTTAAGTAGATATCATTATGAGCTTGGTTCCCTTCCGAACAACGTAGGCATGTCAGAATTTTATTATTGTGAATGCTACGGCCATCTATGGACGATTTTGAGGAGCAATACATCGGCGGGTAAGAGTACGCACATAAGGGAAAGGTAGAGAGAAAGAGAGAATTAGAAGAAGCAAAGGCTAATGGAGCTTTATATGAAAGTAAAAATGAGGCCAAAACTGAAAAAGGAAAAACTGTGAAAGCAAAGAAAAAAACTTGCTCTGCATTGTATCGACAACCCAGTTCCATCAACAAGTTCAACAAACAATGAGGCGACAATATGCCCAGGCTGCGAAAAATCATATAATGAAGATTGGATCCAGTGTGGATTGTGTAAGGAGTGGTGGCATGATGAATGTTCCAGTTATGAAGGCACTGGAGCATTTGTATATGACTACTACTAAGTTTTATGAGTGCGTACTCTTATCCTTCCTGGGTGCGTACTCTTATCCGCCAGGTCGGGTAAGAGTACGCATTTGCAATTTTTTTCCGCTTGCTTTCTTTCATATATTTTTTTAAGATAAAACTTTCATTTTGTGTACCTAAGTTTCTAAGTTAATAAACTATGCTTCAGTCAATTTTCAAGGTTCTCACTCTTCAATTCTCATTTTTATAACGAACAATCCACTAGGTGCGTACTCTTACCCTCCTTTCCCTTAGTGCAAGAAATGGCAAGAAAAAGAAAAAAAAATCTCCATCTTCTATAAGTTGACCACCTGTCTAAGTTGACCACTAAAATGCTGCACAGCAAGTGGTCAACTAACACAGGTTTCACTGTACTTCTATTCTTATTTAGTGTAGAATATTCCAAGAGGGGAAAAAAATCATCTAGAATTACGAACTCCAGCAACGTAGCGCATTCAAATCACGTACACTTATACTTTATACAACAGCCTGTCATACAAAAAGGGATTTCATAAAAGAAGGAAGCAATAAATGCATATTTAATAAATACAGCTATAAAAACTAATTACAATGCAGCGGTTATGCGACGCGACCTTTCAAAGCCGGGAAACACTGAAGACCGCTATAATTCGTCACGCCCCTTCGAAAGTGATGCACAAAAGAGAGGTGGTGCCGGGTGATTGACAGGCGGGTGTTTTATACGAAGCGAAAGCGGAAAAAGGCACTAATTGGGATGTGTGCGTGCGTGCAGATTTCAAAAGACACAGTGCCCGGATTGTACGATGCACTTTTAGCTGTCTGAAAGAAAACAATGTAGAGGGATAGGCCGTGGGCAGGTTCAGTTAGTTTCTCTTTTCAAGATCAGGGTGATGCCATCTTGTTATCACAAAGTATACTGTAATTTCTAAAGAGACCAGTGAATTTCGAGTTTTTTTTATATATCTATAGCAGCATTTCCCAAACTATGGGTCGCGACCCACGGGTGGGTCGTGAGCGAATATTGAGTGTGCCCTCACCACTGTACACATGAATTTAATAAAATAGGAAGTCTGCGAATAAATGTAACTAAAGTTGAAGTGGATGCTAAAACTTTTATTGAAGAGAAATAAGAAACAAATACATCCTTCCCATTGAAATTACTTTGTAAAAATAACCGTGCAGGTGTAGGTATTTAAAAAATAAAAAAATATTTAAGTTGTGTTTCTTATTTCAACAGTCTTTCATTCATATTGGTAACACTAAAAAAAACTTTTTTTTAATTTCAATTAGAACAAATAAGACAGCATTAAGCAGTTCCCCAACTCCCCACTGGGAGATCTGAGCATTACCAATATTTATGCTTTCATTTCTCCAAGAAAGCTAAGAGGGATCCCAATATTGGGAATTTTTGTTGGATGGGTCGGAGCGCAGTCAACTTTGGGAACTTCTGATCTATAGGCTTGGTACGTGGGTTATTAAAAACACTAAAAGGGCATAAAATGTAGTTTAAATAGAAATCAACTCAAAATTAAGCACATTTTCAAAAATTGCAGACACGTGTTTCGAGGTTGCAAGGAGCCTCTTTTTCAATGCAGAAGAGCGAGTTCCTAGATGAAAAACATCCAACAGATCCATCCTTCAGTTGGATGTTTTTCATCTAGAAACTCTCGATTTTGCATTGAAAAAGGGGCTCCTCGTAACGTCGAAACACATGTCTTCAATTTTTACGAATCTAGTGCTTAATTTTTATTTTTACACTAAAAGGGAGTTTTTCTAATTACAAAATTCATTGATTCCACGAAAAACTACAATTGCGCCATTTTTATTTTGCTTGAACGAAAATAGTGGAGCAAGAGCGCGGATCAAAAAATTTGTTGTACTTTCCCACTAGCTCCGCTTTTTTTTTTTTTTCACTTTTTAATTTATAATTAAAAAAAATAATAAATGAATAGCTAAATTTATTTTAAAAAAAGAGAAATAATATATTTTATTAAAATTATTCGGAACACATAACGGAGCCGGAGCAAGTATTTAGAAGTTGAAGCAGGGCAATTCAAAGTGGATGCTCCAGATCCCTGCCTAGTTATTTTCCCAACGCAGCTCATTTTAAATATTATGTATATTTATTGATAATTAAATGTCTATAAGCAATATTTTACTTTTTTTATCACAAACTGCATACTACCGGAGCAAGTATTTAAAAGTTGAGCGGGAAAACTCAAAGAAGTGGATGCGCCAGATCCTTGCTCAGCAGGACGATTTTTAGCTAAAGCAATCTTGAATCTTGATTCAAAATCGAAAATTTGCATTTATGCTGTAAAATGAACAACATTTTAATCTGTAACCCGAAAAAAAAAAAAGGTGGGAGGAGAAAGCTATTAAAGCAGAAAAGAAAACAAATTAAAGTATAAATTTTTCAGTAGACGATAAAAATAAATCGCACTTTGATTTCTAGATAATATAATCAGACAGAAAAAGAAAGTATGATGTCAAAATGGATCGTCTGATAATTCAAATGAGCGTGTGTGAAGAATAAAATATAAAAAACGCCAAAAACCTTGAAAAATAAAAAAAAAAAAGAATTATAATTAAAAAAAAACAATAATAAATGAATAAAATTTAAGGAAGAATTTTTATTTAACAAGAAGTTCCGTCTAGAACTATACGAGCCTACTTTCCCGTATACACCGAATTCAAATTTATAATCTAGCTATCTCTCTCTCTGTCTTTCTCGTTTAGTTTTAGTTCTTAATTGCTTCAAATATACCTTTTTCAACGGTTAATAGATATTCATTCAATCATTCATTTATTAAGTCATTCATGTATTTAGTCACTCATTTATTCATTCATTCTTTTGCTTATTCATTTAATCATTCATTGATTCAAAAATATTCTTGTAAATCCCGATCAAAAAATTTCATAGGAAAATAGGCTCCTTAGTTCTGGATGTACTTTCAATTTGTACATGTTCTACGTCATAAGAACTCTCCGATAAAGTTTGTTCCAAGCAAATCGGTCCGTCAGATCAGGAATTATATAGGATTGAAATTTCCCCGTAGGCGGTATGTTAATTTTTTGTTGAACTGTTCAAAAATGAACAAAAATTGTTCAAATCAATATTTCATGCCAAGAACTTCTTCCAGTGAGCTTGTTCATGTTAACTTTGATATTGTACCCAAAGTTTACATAATTTGCTTCATTTTCACCCATAGGCGATAATGTTAAAATTTTTTGAACTGTTCAAAATTGAACAAAAAATTGTTCAAATCAAAAAGTAAAATACGGAAATTATATGTTCTCGCCGAGATCTTTCGGATGCAAAAAGAATTTTTCGAATCGGACAATTCGTTCAAAAGTTATTGGGGGGGGGGGGGGGGGACAGACCGACAGACAGACCGACACACTTTTTCCGCCATCTCAAAACCCTACTTTCAAAATTTTTACTTTCCAATCTTTATTTAATTACTTAACTTATTTTTGACTTTTCTTGATTTTTAACGATATTTTCACGATACATTAAGCCTTCTTTCATTCTTTATAATTATTTTTTTTACTTTTACGGGAAAGTAGGCTAAAAAACAAATTACACAGCAGGTGAACGATAAAAATCAGTTGCATTTTTATTTGAAGAAAAACCCCATAACAAGACCAAAGTTTCAATAAAACTATGACATCACAATGCATCGTCTGCGCTAATTCTGTTGAGCCGTGTGAAGAATATTTACGAATGCATTCATGGCAAATAACGCGCACGCGCCGCGCGTCATTATTGCCCAATCATTTCATTATTCCATTTTGATACTTTTTTTTCCGAAACGACGGATTACAACATCGCGGAACCTTCTCGGGCCGTATGGAATTACATTGTTGTGAGAGAAAAATACACGAAGGAAAAAAAGGGGCAAGTTCATTGTGAGCGATGCAAATATGAGATGACCTTGAGATTCGAATTTCGTTTCATTTCCTCACGGCGCGTCAAGAGCAGATTTTTACAAACAGGTTTCTAATTCTCCGCCGTGATTCATCCCTGGGCGTAAATAAATTTTGCAACACTCCTCTTCCTCTTCGCGGGTATCGTCCGTTGCGAATT
The DNA here is from genome assembly GCA_038502835.1 of Octonoba sinensis. NCBI lineage: Eukaryota > Metazoa > Arthropoda > Arachnida > Araneae > Uloboridae > Octonoba > Octonoba sinensis. The sequence goes on along the minus strand of CM076602.1, from coordinate 13,741,190 downwards.
TTTCGTCTAATGAGGGATGCTTTCACGGCGAGATTCTAATTAGTCAATAGGGGTTCTAAATGGAATGTGGTTTTATGGGGCTGTCTATTTTGTTTTATTTTTTAACATTTTTGTCAACGGCTGTTGCATTCGTTCTTACAAGATGCATATACCTTTACTCGCAAATTTGCAAATTTAGTTTGAAATTAACAGTACATAAGGAGAGGACAATAAATTTTATAATAAAACTTACATTGAAATATTTTTTATTGAAGGTAATAAATTTGTACCTTTAAATAAAGGGATAAAATTATGACGCGGCGACTGAAACGCTGTTACACGCGATATTTGCTGTGTCACGCGAGACATAACACTACATGTGACACGCGTGTCATAGATTCAGTCTCTAACCCATCCTTATAATTATAGAGTAAACTCTCGTTACAGCGAATACTGACACTACGAAATTTTCGTTAAAACGAAGAAAATGTTTTAGTCGTTGTAACGGAAAATGTAAGTTGTCCGTTTTGAACCCCAATGGAGCAATATATAATCCGTTACAACGAATAATCCTATACAACTAAGTATTTTTCCATTCCCTTTGAGTTCGTTGTAACGAGATTTCGCTACTTTCTGCATATTTACAGCTAGCAGCAAACGTATGGTTATATTGGTTTCTAAGCTGACACATTTTGGGTGATACGCAGGCGCAGATGCAAGATTGTGGCGAGGGAGGGGCAATGTTTTTGTGATTTTACCTGTCTCGCGGAAAATTTCTCCCAAAGGGGTAAAATTATAAAGTTTTCGTATGTTACTCGCATAATTTTTAGTAATACTTGACTCTAAGGGAGGGGGAGATACACACATATATACACACATGTGTACGCGCACACATATAAATATACATATATATTTATTTATATACAGAAGGGAGGTTGCCTCCGCGCTTGGTGACACATTTCTATTATACAGTGGCTAACGGAGCCAGAAAATTGAACAGTACAAAAAGACTAAAATCTCGCATATAAAATTGTCTCCACATGTTATCCTATAAAGATTTAAGTTACGCTTAATTTAAAGCAAATTTCGCTCTCATTTTCAGCATTATTTTTATTTCACTTCGTGGAAAAAATTCTTTTTAGCCTACTTTCCCGTAAAAGTAAAAAAAAAATAATAATAAAGCATGAAAGAAGGCTTAATGTATCGTGAAAATATCGTTAGAAATCAAGAAAAGTCAAAAATAAGTTAAGTAATTAAATAAAGATTGAAAAATAAAAAAAATTGAAAGTAGGGTTTTGAGATGGGGAAAAAGTGTGTCGGTCGGTCTGTCGGTCTGTCCCCCCCTAATAACTTTTGAACGAATTGTTCGATTGGAAAAATTCTTTTTGCATTCGAAAGATCTCGGCGAGGACATCTCATTTCCATATTTTACTTTTTGATTTGAATAATGTTTCGTTCAATTTTGAACAGTTCAAAAAATTTAACATTAGCGCCTATGGGCGAAAATGAAGCAAATTATGTAAACTCTGGGTACAACATCGAAGTTCCCATGAACAAGCTCACTGTGGAATAAGTTCTTGGCGTGAAATATTAATTTGAACAATTTTTGTTCATTTTTGAACAGTTCAAAAAAAAAATTAACATACCGCCTACGGGGAAATTTCAATCCTATATAATTCCTGATCTAACGGACCGATTTGCTTGGAACAAACTTTATCGGAAAGCTCTTATGACGTAGAACATGTACAAATAGAAAGTTCATCCAGAACTAATGAGCCTATTTTCCTATGAAATTTTTTGATCGGGATTTTCAAGAATATTTTTGAATAATGAATGATTAAATAAATAAGCAAAAGAATGAATGAATAAATGAGTGAATAAATACATGAATGACTTAATAAATGAATGATTGAATGAATATGTATTAACCGTTGAAAAAGTTACATTTGAAGCAATTAAGAACTAAAGCTAAACGAGAAGGACAGAGAGAAAAATAGCTAAATTATAAATTTGTATTCGGTGTATACGGGAAGGTAGGCTCGTATAGTTCTAGACGGAACTTCTTGTTTATTTATCACACGATGTTAATAATAAATTTAAAAAATAAAATATTCAAAGAGGGATAACTTTTTTTTCTTTTGAGTTACATATTTATTTATTAATTATTATTATTATTTTAACGGGACTAGATATAAAGATTAAAAAGACATGACACCGCCCCGGAGTTAAGAAAATATTTTTTTTTTCTGTTTTGACACGCCAAGAACACAAAAGTTTCGCCAACGCTAGTACAGGTATTAATTGGTGCTAAAATTATGCGTACTTCAAAATAGAGAGAGAGATAAGTTTTACAGAATTATCATTGGGCGGAAAAGATAATTAAAAATGACAATGTGTATGCAAATGTACAGGTATCTGCAAATAAGATAATAAAACAGGTGATATAATTCCCTCTGCAAGAAACAAAAACTATATTCAAATTTAACATTGGGTGTCAGAAAAGATTCGGCTAAAAGTCAGAACTCCATTTCGCCAGAATATTAGGCTCAACCATTCGCATATTTTTTGAATTGGAAAGCCACGGTCATAAAAATTTATTTGGATGATATTTTTAGAATGGCAACACGTAAAAACGATTTATGGTACGAAGAAAGAATCAATAAAAGGGAGGATTTTGCAGCTGTCATGTGCATAAAAGAAGAGCATACAGTGGGCGGAACCGGTGCAAAAACTAGACGTTTTCACATGTAAATAAGGATTACGTGTTTCGAATATATGGCATCAATGAATCAAGTGTTCGGTTTGGATTTATTAGACACTCAAAATTTACGTACTTGAGTTTATGTGACCCTATAAATTGTAAAGAACTATGTGTGGCTGTTTGTTTTGGATGAAGGAAAGGTTAGAAAAGAGCAAGAAGATCCGTCTAGAACTATCCGAGCCTACTTTCGTATATGCGCTAATATCAAATTGATTATCTAGCTGTCTCTTTCTCTTTCAGTTTTAGTTCTTAATTTCTTCGAAAATACCTTTTCAACGGTTTATCCATATTCCTTTACTCATTCATTTATACATTCATTCATACACTCACTCATTTATTTATCCAGGAATATCCTAAAAAATACATTTCAAAAAGTTTCGCGGTAAAATAGGTTCATTTAGCTCTCGATGAACTTCGTATCTGTACATATTCTACGTCATAACACCTTTCTGATAAAGTTTGTTCCAAGCAAATCCGTCTGTTGGAACAGGATTTACATACGATTGAAATTTCCTCATAGGCGCTATGTTAATTTTTTTTTTTTTTTGAACTGTTCAAAACAGAACAGATATTGTTCAAATCAAAAAATGTTTCCCAGGGAGAGCTTCTTCCAATGAGCTTTTTAAAAGGAACTTGGCTCTTACGCCCAGAGTTTACATAACTTGCTCCATTTTTGACCACAGGCGATAATGTCAAAGATTTACTGAACTGCTCAAAATTGAACAAAACATTTTTCAAATTAGAACGTAAAATATGGAAATGAGATGTTCTCACCGAGATCTTTTGAATGAAAAAAAAAAAAAAAAAAATCTTTCTAATAGGGCAATTCCTTTAAAAGTTATTAGGGACAAACCAGAGACACATTTTCCCCATCTTAAAACCCTACTTTGAAATGTTTTACTTTTCAATATTTATTTAAACATCTAGTCATTTCAGCTGCCTCTGGGGTCATTCATCAAGGATGTCACGCTTTGAGAGGGGGTGGTGGTTCATGAAATTGTGACAAAGTGTGACAAGGGGTGGGGAGGGGATAACAAGAAGTGCGACATCCTGCATATGCAACATAGCGTGACACGTTGAGGTGTGACATTTTGTGTCAAAAGGGGGTCAAATGTATGGGGAAAAAGCGTGACATCATTTAGGAACGGTCCCTCTAAGGATTAGCACAGCCTCCCTCCCCCCTCCCAGCTCTCTCCATAGGCCAGTATAGTGTCCTTGGCTACCTTGCTGAGTCCATACTCGCTTTCTGCATCACAAGTTGAAATGAACAATCCATTAAGAACATCATAAATCTTTGGCGCAGACGCCAATCTAAACAAGTGCTTTTACACAGCTCCATCTCTTTCATCTTTGTAAACCGAACAAAAAAGCGTCTCTCATTCATTGCCAAATTACAGCGCCTACAAGCATTCGAGTAACAAATTAATCCATCTCAAGAACAATCAAACTATCCTCCGCGCCAATAAGTGCCGCCAAAGTCGGTTTTGCTTAATTGAATAATTGCGTTCTGCAAGCAGCTCTTGATATTCCTGTGAGAACCCAGTGGCGAGGAAGCAGCACAAATTTGTTTTGCCCTTCAAAACAATAATCGAGGATCAACACAAGGGATCGTCAATCATTGCGTATTATAACAGGTTGCCATGACGACAAAGGGGAAGCTCTTTTATCTTCCGGATCGCCCCGCCTACTTTTATGCCCGTCTTGGCGAAAGGTCGATCCACTCGGAAATTGATCTTCAACAATGTTTCTACACCAAGTTTTTTTGCAACTAAATCTTCTTATAAGAGCATTAAAGCAGTGAGCAAGAATAAGCTTTGGATAACACATCATTAGAATGTACTTTTAGGGGAGAGATTATAGTAGCAACAGGCAGGAGTGGATACAGGGGGTGGGGGGCGGCAAGGGAGACAATTACCCCTCCCCGAGTCAAGTATCATTAAAAATTATATGAAGAACGAACTAATGCATTGTAAATTTCCCCCTTTGAAACAAATTTTCCGGGAGACTGGCAAAATCACACACAAAAAAAAGAACCTCCTCAGCAAAAATTCCACATCCGCACATGGCAACAGGTGAAAGAATAAAATAATATGATGCGATCTATAAAAATCTTATATATAAGCGGCTTCTTCTGTCTGTCTGTCCGCTATAGAATCCCAGGCCGTTTTACCGATCGGGACCCCATTCGGCACGGTTATTGTTTACGACCGGAGAAACTCATCGCTGCAAAAATGAAAGTTGTGACTCAATTAGTTTTTTTTTAAATTAATTTTTTAAAATTTTTCAATGATTTTTTTGACCCGTTTTATTTTATTTTTGCATTATTGCCGTCGCGTCGTTTCCAACCATATAATTACAGTTGCCGTGGGAACAAACAAATCAATGCGGTCATTTCGTATGAGTCCCGGGCTTTCTAGTTTGTAACAAGTATGATGGAAGTTTTCAAGAGAGCGTGTACATAATTATTTGAAAAATGTTTTTTGTCATACTAAGGTAAATGACCCGGTAAGTGGACACTGCTATAGTTGTGGACACTTAGATCTTGAAGCTCCTAAAATAAGCGAATGTAACATTAAACTTGAATGAACAGGAACAACCCCCTGAAAATAAAAAAATAAATAAAAAAAAATAATAATAAAAAAAAAACCGGCTGAAACGCCCCGAAATATCCTTTACTTCCTAAGAATTTCAATGGCGCAGTTTGCGCCAATGACCAGCGTTCGTGGTGACCACCTCTGCCCAATCTAAAAACGTAACAACTACGAAACTGAAAATCCTAAATACAAAACTGAAAATCCTAGTTTCCTTGCCTAAATTGAATGACTGATGCTAAGTTCTTACAAATTTGGGAAAACTCATACGGGACCGTCCATAAATGATGTCACTCTTTTTCCCCATACATTTCACACCCTCGCCCCCCCCCCCTTTTGTCACAAAATGTCACACTTCAACATACCCCCTCCCACATTTGTCACATGTCTTTCTATGTTGCGTAAGCATGATGTCACACTCCTTGTTACCGCCTCCCCACCCCCTTGTCACAATTTCACGACCCCCTCCCCCTTCAAAGCGTAACATCATTTATGAATGCTTCCTAAACCAGGGGCCCGATTTACATTTTGAATCACTATAGGCACAACTCATGTTCGGGAGCCCCCAAAGCGCAAAAACTAATTTGTTTTTGCGCACGTATGTCAAAGAGTCAGACTAACATTTGGGAGCCCCCAATGTGCAAAATGATTTTGTTTTTAAATTACAAAATGTTTGAATAAAATCTGGGGGCCCCCAAAGTGCAAAAAATTGATTTTGTTTTTCAAATTTCAAACTATCAGACCAAAATTTGAGGGCCCTAATGTGAAAATTCCTTGTGGTTTTAGAATAATTTAATAATACAAATTTTCTGTGAAGCAACAGAACACTAACAGTTTGCTTTTGAAAGATGCCATTTTTAAATAATTTTCTAAAAAAATTTAAATTACAAAACAAAAAAAATAATAACGAAAATGAGGGGGCGCCCCTCAATGTGGGGGCACTAGGCCCGGGCCTATTGGTAAATAAGGCCCTGCCTAAACCAAAAGTGACTTTCAGATGAATGGGGGGGGGGGGGAGAGCTGTAGCCAAAGCTATCAAATTCGAACCAGGTTGAAACACTAGAAATCCAGAACAGCGGTATACATCTCGCCAAGCGATCGGCTGTAATTAAAGCTCCGGCGGGGTCATGAACCTTTGTAGTGGAAGCGATCGCTCCCCCTTCCTCCCACCCCACTTGTCGATCGAGTGCGAAGAAATCAGATCACCGAAAGTGAAGACCTGAAAGCAGCGACACGGGTCCTGAATGAACAAACACATCATTCACAAATGGATCAGAAAGGGACACACCGTCTGTGCCGAGGTAATTGGAAATGAGTGGTCCGGGAGTACAAGATGTAACTATTTATAGCTGCGGGTATCCTTTCTCTGAATGTAAATACGTTGAATTTAATTATTAAGAGCACTGTTTGTTTGATTTTGGTGTATAATACATGGTTCAAGAGCCAAAAGTGTTATATTGTGACAAAGTTACTTTTGTGATTAAGTTGAGTTCTAATCATAGGCATGGGTCAGTGACGGAGAAACTTTGACACGCGTGTCACATGTGACAACTTGACACATTTTGGTGTTTAATGCATTGATCAAGAGCCTAAAGTGCCATATTGCGCCAAAGTTACTTTCGTGATTAAGTGGAGTTCTAATCACAAGCATGAGTCAGTGATGGCAAACCTATGACACGCGTGTCACATGTGACAAGCTGACACATTTTGGTGTTTAATGCATGGCTCAAGTGACTAAAGTGCCATATTGTGACAAAGTTACTTTCGTGATTAAGTTGAGTTCTACTCATAAGCATGGGTCAGTGACGGAGAAACTTTGACACGCGTGTCACATGTGACAAGCTGACACATTTTGGTGTTTTATGCATTGCTCAAGAGCCTAAAGTGCCATATTGCGCCAAAGTTACTTTCGTGATTAAGTGGAGTTCTAATCACAAGCATGAGTCAGTGATGGCAAACCTATGACACGCGTGTCACATGTGACAAGCTGACACATTTTGGTGTTTAATGCATGGCTCAAGTGACTAAAGTGCCATATTGTGACAAAGTTACTTTCGTGATTAAGTTGAGTTCTACTCATAAGCATGGGTCAGTGACGGAGAAACTTTGACACGCGTGTCACATGTGACAAGCTGACACATTTTGGTGTTTTATGCATTGCTCAAGAGCCTAAGGTGCCATATTGCGCCACAGTTACTTTCGTGATTAAGTTGAGTTCTAATCATAAGCATGAGTCAGTGATGGTAAACCTATGACACGCGTGTCACATGTGACAAGCTGACACATTTTGGTGTTTAATGCATGGCTTAAGAGCCTAAGGTGCCATATTGCGACAAAGTTACTTTCGTGATTAAGTTGAGTTCTAATCATAAACATAGGTCAGTGACGGAGAAGCTTTGACACGCGTGTCACATGTGACAAGCTGACACATTTTGGTGTTTAATGCATTGCTCAAGAGCCTAAGGTGCCATATTGCGCCAAAGTTACTTTCATGATTAAGTTGAGTTCTAATCATAAACATGGGTCAGTGATGGAGAAACTTTGACACGCGTGTCACATGTGACAAGCTGACACGTTTTGGTGTTTAATGCATGGCTCAAGAGCCTAAAGTGCCATATTGCGCCAAATTTATTTTCGTGATAAAGTTACGTTCTAATCATAAGCATGGGTCTGACTGCAAACCCATGGGAGGTAGGAATACATGCATGCATGATACGCGTGTTACATTTGATAAGCTGACACATTTTGGGTGACACATAGGCGCAACTACAGTTCGATCACGATGTTCTGACACTTGGACGTTTCTGCGCATGGCAGAAAAGGACGAATCCATTCGAGAAGTTCGTTTTGCAGGTGTGTTTTTCAGAAAGCGAATCAGAATGTTTGCTTCTCTGTTTGTTGAAAGCAACCAAATCTATAAACTGGCATAATATAGCATCCGTTCGGAAGAAATCAAGTATGCTGAACGAATTGAAACGAGAACAGAATGCAGCACATTCCTTACACCAGCGGTTTCTCCCTTGAACAGGAATGGATTCTTCTTGGCACTCGCTTAGAGTTCGTTTCTTTGCGGTAGAAATGCATTTCCTTTGGCGCGGTGCAGGTATAATTTCCCACAGAACTGTGTTAAACTATTGGCGAAATTTCCACCAACGATCACAACAAAACTGCGTTTCTTGCATCAGTTCATCCAGCGCCCCCTATATCTAGGAAGCCTTTGCACGGGAGTAGTCTAAATAATGTCACGTGGTTTTGAGAAGGCCATCAAATCTGCCATTGCAGTGTGTTGTGTCGCTACCGATACAGTTGTATGTTTGTTGGTTATCATTTCTATTATCTTTATCTCCTTGTAATCAATTTTCAAAGTTTTAAAATGCCTTACAAGTGTGCCGTTTACGGCTGCAAGGGCAATTATGCAATTATGCTTCCGGACAGAAGGTGTCAATCTCAAAGTTATGAAAGATTCAGTTCTTTTAAAAGTGTGGACATCAAAGACGAGGAGCAACAACTTCAAACCATCGAATAGTTCCCGAGTAAGTAATTAAATTCGTTAATTTATAGTTCGCCTTAAGAATATAGAAACTGGAAATATATAAATCATGTTTTGGGAAGGTGTTTCGTTTTTGAATTGTGTCACTGTTCTTGCCAGTGTGCGATGTGTTACATTATCATTTGTCATTAATGTTGTGGAACTTAAAGTTTTATGGTTAACAAGTTTTAATTTTCATGAACGACTTTCATCTTTCCTAATCCTGCAATTTGAAAGAATACCGACTTGATATATTTATTAGTTTGTATGTCATTTATGTGTGACAAGGTTATTCTATGCTTATCATATTTTATGAAGTTAGAAAACTTGATTTTGGTTCTTCATCGTTTTGCATACACATGACATTTAAGTTAAAACTCATTACTAAGCTGTTTTATTATTCTTAATATTACTTTTATGAACTAAAATTATTTTTGAACGCTTTAATGTACAATTACTTTTAGCGTACTACTCTTTATTCATTTCTTTAGTGTTCATAATTTTGTTTAAGAGTACTGTTACCAATAATAAGTGTGCTCTGTTTTATCTATAATTTAGGGGGTAGGTTACTCACTGTATTATATTGTGTGAATACAGCATAGGGATCATTCATAAATGATGTCACGCTTCGAGGGGGGGTCGTGATGTAGCTACAAGGGGAGGGGGTAACAAGAAGTGTGTCATCTTGCTTATTCAACATAGCATGGCATGTGACAAAGGGGGCAGGGGGTATGTTGAAGTGTGACACTTTGTGACAAGGGGGGGGGGGGGGGAAATACATCGGGAAAAATCCTGATATCATTTATGAACGGTCCCATATTGCTTTCTGGGTGATTCCACCTTATTTTTGTGTTACGTGCGGAACATTTTTGAGCAAAATTCTGTTATACTTATTTAATTGTTTTTAATTATGAAAATATTAATGCAAAGTTTTCAAAATTTTTTAGAACATTTTGTACAGCTGGAGACACATTTTGAATATTAAAATTTTGTTTCGCACGGTACATCACAAAGGTCCCGTACTTATCAAAATTGTAATATTTTTAAAACAATAAACTATTGACCCTATTGAAAAGAAATTTTGTACCACTGGTTGGCTCCAAATGTACGGACTGTAATAAAAATTTTTGAAAACTTTTCATTAATATTTTCAAAATTAAACACACCAAAATTTTGTTCTAACATTTCCAGTAGGTAACATAAAAATGCTGTGAAATGACTCTTCTATGTTTTATTTTAAAAGGGATTTCAATATTTTAAATATTTTAGGGGCCGTTCATAAATGATGTCACGCTTTTCCCCCATATATTTAACCTCCCTCCCCTCCTTGTCACAATATGTCACACTTGAGCGGACCTCCTCCCCCCCTTTGTCACACGTCACGCTATGTTGTATAATGCAGAATGTCACTTCTTGTTACCCCTCCCCTCCCCTTGTCACACTTTGTCACAAGTTCACGAACCCCCCACCCCCCTCGAAGCGTGACATCTTTTATGAATGATCCCTTACCCACAGCTCAAATACGAGTAGAACTCAAAAATTAAAGGGACTTTTGAGAAAAGAGGTATTTATTCTAATGACAGGAATTTTCTACATAACCTCCCTCACAAGTTCATACATAGTCCAACGTTTCACAAGTTTTATTACACAAGGTAGATTATATTTGTATAAAGTGTATTCTTTCGGCTCGAAATCAGTTTAATATTACTTTGAAATTTATTAGTAAATATCAAATGGTTGTTTAAAATACAAGAAAAAAAAAGAAAAGAATCATATAGCTTGTAGTAAAACTTTTACAAACAATGTCTAAGTTTATTCTACACTTTTAAGAGTTCTGATAGAAATAGTACCGAATTTTAGGTTTCTACTTTTTTCCAAGTGTTAAGTATTAACATGAAGTAAATATATAAATAAATTGCAAAATCATATAGAATGTTTGAGAGGATAATTCCTTCATGAAAATATATGAGAGAATGTCAATATTGGATTGCTTTTCAAAAGACAAGATTTTATTTTTCTTATTAAAGAAAAACATCATAGCGTAGATTAAAAAAAGGCTGAAGGTTAAATTAAAAATAGGTTAAGATGAAAAGTTATCAACTAATGAATTTAAGATGAGCGTTAAAAGAAACAAATAATGTAAAAGATATTTTGGAATGACTGAATTTTTGGTGTCGGTGTTTTTTTTTTTTTTTACATAAATTCACAATTATTATTTCTAATTATTCTGTTTTTTTTTCTTTACAAATATTGATTTATTTTAAGTAGCAGTCAATTGAAAAGAAATAAGCGCGAAGCGAAGCGGTCTTTCTCACTCATCGTGTTTAGCAACTTAGCAACGGAGACTGAGAGACTGGCCTTCTGCTGATCACGTGGCTTGCCTGTTAACGGGCTTCCTGATGCAGGGGGCATTGGTTCATCACGACCAACCGTCTTACATTTGAATAAACCGATCGTACACCGAGTATCCATAAGTATCATCTTCTTATATATAAGCGCCTTATTCTGTCTGTCTGTCTGTCTGTCCGCTATATGATCCCAGGCCGATTTACCGATCGGGACCACATTCGGCACGGTTAATGTTTACGACCCGAGATACACATTGCCGCAAAAATGAAAGTTGTGACTCAATTAGTTTTTTTTTTTAATTATTTTTTTAAAATTTTTCAATGCTTTTTTTTGACCCGTTTTATTTTATTTTTGCTATGTTGCTGTCGTTTCCAACAGTATAATTACAGTTGCCGTGTGAACAAACAAATCAATGCAGTTGCCATTTAACAAATGTAACAAATATACTAATAATAATCAAAACGTTCATCTAGCATAATTGAGTGAGGCTTCGCTGTATTTTCAATTTCCGTTAAAAATGAATGCATACGCGAATTTAATTTAATGATTTCTTTCTTTTTAATTTATTTTTTTATCGTCTGCGCTTTTCTTATTTTTCTTATTAAAGTGGCAGCGCTCTTTTTGCCCAGTTTCGTTAAAACTTTTGTTTTGAAAAGCATAATAAAATTTTCAATAAGTTCTCTCGATGGTAAATATATATTTTTCACGAACAATTTGATTGTATAATAAATAAATATATAGTAGAGTAGGGCAGTGAGCAAAAGGGCGTCCTCGCCGCCTGAACTGGGTCATTCAGTTTGAATTAGCAAACACCTTTGTACAAATCATTTTAATTACAATTTATAATATCTAGGACAGCGGTCATTTTGTATGACTGCCGGGCGTACTAGTTAATAATACCGGTGAAAGGGGCCTACAGTTTAAAACAGGTTCTAAACGGCTATTATTTACACATAGCAATGCTATACTGATAAATCGTAATGTAGCGGTCACGACTCTGCAAACTGAATAGAAAAAAACCAAAAACACTTATGTACCTGGGTAACGTCCAGACTTGAGTCGCAAAAACCACGTCATATCCTCGTTTCTTATTACAAATATTTTATAAACAAGCTTTGGTACAATAAGTACTGTCTGATTTTCGTAGTCACGATTTTCCTCGAATTTGCGTATGCGTCAGGTCTTCTATTTCATCGAAATAGATGAGAGAAGAGGAATAATGATTAGGAAATGTTTAGTTTTTATGAAGAATATTAATCGCTTTGCGATTTTTTCTCTTTTGTGTTAAGGGGAGCCAGCACCCAAAAATGTTAAAAAACACCGAAATTTTTTTTATTGGCTTAAGTAGTAAAATAAATCTTTAAAAATGTTCCCTGAAAGTTTCAGAAAAATTGGAGCAAGATTTATTGATTTATCATCGATTTTATTCCGGTGTGAGGTGCCACCTTTTCATTCCGAAACCGTAACTGTGCTGAATATAAGTCACATATTTGTTTTTTAAAATAAAATAAGCAAGAAGAATCACTTTCATTGTGACTGTAACTGAAAAATAAAAATCCTTACTTGAAATTTTGATAAAGAAAGGATTTAAGTTTTTGCAAGCCGAAAACTTAAAATGCTCTTTTCTCTCACTTTGTTTTTTGTGCATTTCATATCAATTAAAATGCAAAGGCTTTTTTAAATTTGGATCTGTAATGTGGATTTATTCCCCACATGTTCCTGAAATTATACATAACAAATTTATGCTCTACGGTTATGATAACTTAAGTAATTTTTTTTTAAATTCTTTTTGTAGGTTTTTTGAATTTTTCGCTCTTTTTTCTGCGCTACTTCAGTTATAATTTTTTTTTTTCAAAAAGAAAAATTCAAAGCATAAAAGTTTTGCTTTATGAATAATGAATCAATAAAAAAATTTTCAGACTTTAAGCCAATTTTTGAAAAAGATGCATTTTTAAAAATTGATAAATTTCGTTTTAAAAAGTAAAATTTTCAAATTATCTCGTATTTAAGAAATTCGGTGTTTTTTTAATATTAAATTTCTTATGAAGTCATAACATGACTTGAGACAAAAATATTAAAAGAGTTTGTAACTAAATCCAGACCTCAAACAGGACAAACTTAAACGATTATTTTTTAAACGATTCAATAAATTTTACGCCCCCTTTCTCATTGAATGCTGGGTAAGGGAATGAATGGAATTCTGGATAAGGAAAATGCTTTGCGTAAAGAATCGAAATTTAAAAGTTTCAAAGGAGCTATATATTAAATTTTCATTTTCTTCTTAGACGTTTGCTAGAAGAAAAAAAACCCCTACAGATTCTGAACAGCGCGAAAATAAGGGTTCCCTGTCACATCGAAGCAAATTTATGTAATTTTACAAGCAATTTGGTACTCCTAAAAACGTTACTCTTCTTTCCCCCTACCTGTAACGAAAAAAAAAAATTTTGAACTTTCAGGTTTAGAAGAGAAAAATAAAACAAAATTATTGTGTCAATTCGGATTTAAAAGTAGGTGTCTTGTACAAAAATGCGAGCCCTCCTCCCCCAACGAAATCGGATGAAAAAGAGCTTTCTAGTCCAAAACGAGCGTTTATCCACCTCCCCCCTTGCCTGTCCTATACTGAGAGCTCGCTTCTTGAAGAAGCATTTAAGAGCTCCCGAGGCATATAAAATTTTTAAAAAGCAAAACCACCATTGACATTCAGACTGTACTCGTTGCCAACTTATACTTTCAGAATGAAGTAAAGAAAAAAAATCCATCTTCATTCCATGGAGGAGGAAGTGCATGGCGAAAAGGGAAGAAAAAATAAACACGACTTTGGATGGCGCTTGCTGCGGGGAATAGCAATAGGTAACGAAAAATAAATAAAGCTGCTGGAGTAAAATTCTCGGGAGGCCGGCCAAAAAGCATTCCAAACGCTCGGTTCAATATTTATGTATCTCTGCCACTCCACCGGTATTGGTTTTTTCCTGTGAGAAACTCGACAGATAGGAACACGCAAAACCTAGTACTATCGTGTATGAAACAACCTTCATTGACAATTCTAACGTGTAACTTTGATGATTCTGCGCACGAAATTAATTTATATATTAATTCTTCTACAACAAATAAAATGGCTACAAAACATTACAAAACACCGAACATAGTATTTTTTATCTTATGCATTAAATATTAGGCGCAATCGGTTAAGACGTATTTTTTACATTATTATTTTTAATTCCTCACATGGCAACTGTCGAGGCGAAGGTCAACGAGCTCGGTGCGATTAAATTAAGAGTCAAATACAATGTTTTTTAATTTTCACTAAGGCAACGGGCATGGGCGATTCCAATCCGAAATTCTTCTAAATTTCAGAAAATTTTGGAGAACCTACTGTGAAAATTCAGTTTCCAAAAAAATTTCAACTTATTAATATTTAGATTTCTGTCTACAGCGTGGCATAGTGGTAAGGCGCAGATCTCGTACGCTCAGGATCGCAGGTTCGAACCTGGCCCAAGTCTGTGGATTTTCAAGATGCAGACAATCGTCTGCGCTCATGTCGGATGATTGTGCGACATGTTCAAGATCCCTTGAGCAGACATTTGGATTGGATACTCTCGACTAAATTAAATATCTAGTGTAATTCGCATCAAATGTGAGCTCAGATGCCGCCATCTAGGGAAACTGAGCATCCAAATTCTCAGTGACAATGGCATTCACGACAGTGGTGCTACTTGAAAAAATGGATGCCGATTACCGGGGTGCGCACTAGGTCTGCAAAGCTTAATGACCATACCGCAGCCAAATCAGAAAGAAAATATTCAGATTTCTTTGAGGAATAATATCTGCTTTTCTTTGTATCTTGAGATAAAAAAAATATTACGTACTTTAAAGCACTTGAAATAATGTTTCTGAAAAAACTTTTTGTTATTAATATTACAAAACTTTCATTTAATCAATTGATATTTTTTTTTTTTGGGCCTTTTTACCTAAGTATGCATCGTATGGGGTAGGGAAGGAGGTTCACCTACTTATATACTTTTCCCGAAAATTTTGTATTTAGATTTTTTTTTTTTACTTAGAATTACCCATACTAGTGTGAATGTTTGGTGTTATGTCAGACCATATCAATAGAAGATTTGACGCAACTTGAAAAGAAGAAAAGGGAACATTCTCAGTAGGTTTCATTAGATAAGCCAATAGCGAAATATCACTCATTTATCATGGTAAATAGCGGAGCATGATGTAATTTTCAAAATTTTAAGTAGCATGTTTTCAAAATAACAAACTTATTACGTGTTTGGAAGTTGTGTTATGTTTAAAAAAATTGTATAAAATTTACATGTTTGAAACATCAGAGCCGAATATCCGGTACGGATCCATCACACCAGTGGTCATCGGATACCCGATATCCGGCAAAAATCAATACCCTGCCGAGAAAACGGGACTTTATGTTGTCCCGCACAAAAGTTCCCCGGGACGCGGGACAGTTCCTAAAAATGCAGGACTGTCCAAGAAAATTCATTACGTTGGGCAACTCTGCTCTTCATCCTTTACACAGACACACAGTTTATATATATAGATATAATTATTATTTTGACTCATGGGATCCCCAGAGATAGTTCGACCGCCAACCAAAGAGATCTGCCTGGCAGGGTGCCAAGAAGAATCCATTCATGTTCAAGGGAGGAACTGCTGGTATATAGAACGTGTCGTTTTTGTTCTCGTTCTAGATCGTTTAGCCTACTTTATTTCTTCCGGACTGGTGCCCCATGGCTGTTTATAAATTTAGGTCCTTTCAACAAACTGAGAAGCAAAGATTCCGATTCACGTATTAAATAATAACTGCACCTGAAAAACAAACTTCCCTAAAACTCGCATGGTTTTGTTTTTTCCTGATTTGCGCAAAAGCGACAAATGTCAAATTTCCGTTTTCGAACACAGAAACAAGTGGCACCCCAGCATTCCGAAGAGCACATTTCCAAAACACAGCATAAGACTTCGAGGTTGTTCTGATTGGATTTTAGAGGTACCATAACAACAGATAAAAGTAATATGACGTTTTTTTCCTCATATAAAGAAATGTGTTCTCCAACATGGTGGTATGCTTGCCTGTTTAGCTTCGATATCGCCTTAAAATGGCGACAAAATCTTTTTTAATTGAATTATTTATCGTGATCCCATTGGCTAAATCATTGGCAAAAAGGAAATGAGAAACAACATTCAGATTGATTGGATTGCAAGAACTTTTTATCCTTGGCATTGGATGTAAGAGAAGCAAACGTAACCGATAAGTGGTTCTTTGCGTGATACCGCTAATAAACAGGAAACGGTGGTACTTTGCCAGCTATGAAAACTAATGAACAATTTGTTCCTAGACTTCAAAATATCGGATAAAAAATTGCAACTTTTAGTTAAAGGCATTTTGTTGTTGCAAATACGTAGTAAGTTTAAAATTTACATATTTTTCAAAACATGCTAGTAAATTAAATTTTCTGATCAAATTTGACATGCGGGATTACTGGATATTTCACGCTTTGACCGAATCAGAGGACAGATATTTAAAAAAAATCGGATGCCGGAAATCCGGTTGCATACCAAAAAAAAAAAAAAAAAATCGGAAAAATCTCCACAACTCCAAAAAAAAAACTGATGTCGCAATTTGCGCCATGGGCCCCCGCTCGTGGGTACCCCTGTCCTAGCAAAAATAATTGAAGGGGAAAATGGACTATTTAATAACATTTTTTTGTTGATTATTTGTTTGAAGGGACGCATTAAGTTGGGTGATGTTTTTGTGACGCATTTTGTGCACGATAGAGGTGTGTGTGAAGACCCCAATAAAAGCTCAAACAGACCCCAGACAAGCTTCCCATTACCTGTTACAAATTCTATCAAGTACCATTTTTTCCCTGCATGTTAAAGGTCATCGTTCCCGAAAATTATGAAAATCAGCGGGGAAAGTCAAACTAAAAGTAAATAAGGTGAAAAACAAAATAAATGCATTTTAGGAAAAGGGGGAAACCCCCGTTAATGTACTCGAAATTGAAAAAGAGAAATTTGAGTCTAAAAAAATCACCTACTTATCTGAAAATGAACGGCAGAATTAGATTAACATGACCAAGGCCCGGCTTAGCCTAATTGGGGCCCCGAGGCAAAAACTTATTTGGGGCCTCCTCCGCTTCGCTTTTTAAAAGTTCATTAAAGAAGGCAACGCAATGTAAACTTTCTATTCGATTTGGGGGCCCCTCAGATGTGGGGGCCCTGGGCAGCTGCCCCTTATGCCCCTGCCTTAATCAGGCCCTGAACAGGACTAGAATTTATATGGAAGGTACTGTAAATTTTGGTGGGAAAATTGGATAAAAATGAACAATCAACGTAAAAATACAGCACAAATCGGCAAAATCGATTAGTAGGCAAATGTGGGAGCAAAGTGAAATGGTTAAATATTTTACTTCGTTGCAGTGCCATTTAAAAATTATATAACACGTGGTTGATTCCAGTCAAAAAATAGTTCCCTCTAAAGATCAAGGTACAGTCATGCCGCTTTATGTCATCACGGTTACTGTTATCAGTCGTTTAATGATATCAAAGTCGCCAAGTCCCGCGCGCTTGTTATCAAAATACGTTGAAAAATCATCGGTTATTGTGATCAAAACTTTGTTTATTGTTATCAAGTTACAGATTACGCTTCTTAAATCAGCAAAAACATTGTTATCAAGTTAGAGATTACGCTTCTTAAATCAGCAAAAACATTGTTATCAAGTTAGAGAATTACGCTTCTTAAATCAGCAAAAACTAGGGAAAAATAAACTTTTTTTCCCTCTGTTTTATTTACTTGATTTGTCACGGAAGTTTGTTATGCAGTTTTCGACCACCTTTACTGCATAAATTATCTTCAAACTTTGCACACAAGCTTATCTTCCCCGATGACAATACAATACACCATCCCTTTTATAATGTATTACATCGTTAATTAGGAAAAAAATAATAATTTTGGCTCTGAGGAAATGATAAGAATTATTATTTGTCGAATGGCAACGATAGCTTTGTTTGGATTTGTCACGGAAGTTTGTTACGCGGCTTTCGACCACTATGCATTTTTTTTTTTTCATAAAACCGAGTAATTTAAAACATTTCTTGGAGATTTAATATTTATTTCTGCTTGTTTATTATATTCTGAAATTAATGGTCAGAAAAGAGATTTAGCTGCTCAGATGACGAGGGCGCTTGGAATTTTGTGTCGATGTGTACTGAAAAAAGACGCCGAATTCGTAACATTAGCAGAAAATCAACAATGAGTAATTCCTTTTCTTTTTAGGAAAAACAAATTTACTTATTCTTATTATATTTTTCTTGTTATACAATTATTTTTTCCCTAAATACCTTTTCAGCAACACGTTTTTATTTCAACGACATGTAAGGTAACTATTTTTTTTTGCGAAACTCGACAGTGTATTTATGTGTTAATGTGCAAAAGTACGGAATTTTCCAGCAGTAAAATTTTATCGTTTATTATTATCTCTCGGTTATTGTTATCAAATCATTTCCCTGTGATCACATTAAGCGACGTCTACTGTATATGATAAAAGACATTTTCAAAATTGGATACTCATATTGTAATATCTTGTGTAAGGGCAAAAATATTTTTTGTTATTATATAATCATAAAATTTTTGTTTTTTAATATTTTAAATATTAATTAAGACCTCCTGATGTCCAATACGTAATGTTGATTTTTTAAATATTAGGCGTATTTCGATTTCTAATGTTTAGTACAATGTGTCAAGTGCATGCGGGGGAAGTCAATAAATTAATATTTTTTACTGGTTTTTTGTTGCAAATCTTAATTTCATTTCATGCAAATTAAGTACATAATCATTATTATTGTTGTGCTCAAACATGTCATTGAAAGCAAAAAAATAAAATAAAATTAGAAATGTGATTTATAACGTAATTGCTCTGTTTATGAATTCTAAGAAGATATGTTTCTGTAATATAGCGTGACATGTGGCAACGGGAGTAGGGGTTATGTTGAAGTGCGACATTTTGTGTCCAAGAAGGAGGAGGGGGTCAAATATATTGAAAAAAAAGTGTGACATCATTTATGCACCGCCCCAACTTTATTCACTTGTGTTTCTGTTTAAATCACTAAGCCCATAAAAGGCTTAAGCCATAATTACAGATGTAGTTCCACATCAAAAGGCACGACGCAAATCGCCAAGTACAGTTGAACTTTCTTAATACGAACACGGTTAATACGAAATCACGGATAAAACGAACGTTTTGTTCGTTAAGTTTGGTTTGCTATTTATTTGCACTAAATATCTCACGCATATTACGAAGGTTAAAATACAGATTTCGGGTAAGACGAACAAAATTTCCGACCTATTCACAATAAATTTTTTCGATTGCCACTTATTCACGGTTGTTACGAATAACGGCTAATACGAAAAAAATCGCGAATTTTGGACATTCGTATTAAGCGAGTTCAACTGTATTAGTGGCTTTAACCTAGAATATAGATATAGGATGGACATTTTTACGTCCTTGGAGTTGAGTTTTGCTAGACACTCAAGTTTTACTTTTTAAAAGACGAAAGAGTAATAATCTCAAAATCGCAATATTTAAACTTCGGGACTTTCGCTAGAACTTCGACGATCTAATTTTAAAACCACTTTTTCTTCTATCATAACCCATCAATTATGTAAAACTATTTTCAGCCTTTTCCTTCCAAAAATTGACCTATCGAGGGTGCAACAACGCAGCACTTAAAAGCTCTTACGTTCTAACTTTAGTTTGCGCTTGAAGATGAAAGGTTTGCAAGAGGAAAGATGACTTTTTTTGTGACAAGCTTTTACAGGAGCTTTTTAAACATCAACTGTGAACCCATACATCTTTGTCATTATAAATCTTTGAAAGGAACTGAGATTTTGAATGAGAGTGCATAGTAAAATATACCGACAACCCTATACTGATGCCTGGGTTGCTGCTACGCTTATATTGGATCGGTAGTTTTTCCAACTACATAACGTTATCAAAAAACTGAGCGTCGTTCATTTATTGCAGAAAAACAGCAACCCATAAAAACACTGAAAAATTAATCGACGCAAAGAAAATTTCGTGGTTTGAATTGGGAAATCATCTGACAGCAGAGTGGCAGAGACCTTGCATTGGAAGCCCTTGAGCAACAGGTAAAGAGGCAGACCCTCCCCCCACCCCCAAAAAAGGTGAATGGATGATGTCTTGTTGAATCGAAAAACTGAAAAGGTTAAGAACTGGAGACTGGAAAGTTAAAGCCAAGAGCAGAGTCGTCTGGGGCAGTGGTTTCCAAAGTTGACTGGCTCCGACCCATCTAACAAAAATTTCCAATCTTGGGACCCACCTCTTATTAGCTGTCTTACAGAAAAGAGGGCACACATATTGGTAATGGTCCGATTCCCTAGCGGCGAGTTGTGGAACTACTTGGTAATGGTCCGATTCCCTAGCGGCGAGTTGTGGAACTACTTGGTAATGGTCCGATTCCCTAGCGGCGAGTTGTGGAACTACTTGGTAATGGTCAGATTCCCTAGCGGCGAGTTGTGGAACTACTTGGTAATGGTCAGATTCCCCAGCGGCGAGTTGTGGAACTACTTAATGCTGTCTTATTTGTTCTAATTGAAATTATTTTTTTTGTGTTACCAATATGAATGAAAGACTGTTGAAATAAGAAGCACATCTAAAATAACTTTTTTAATTACTTACATACCCGCTCATGCAAGGTTTTTTTTACAAAGTTATTTCAATGGGAAGGATGTATTTGTTTCTTATTTCTCTTCATTTAAGTTTTAACTTCAACTTCAACTTTAGTTACTTTTATTCGCAGACTTCCTATTTTTTTTATTTCATGTGTACAATGGCGGGGGCCCACTCAATATTCGCTCGCGACCCATAGTTTGTGAAATTCTGGTCTGCGGTAAGGGATCATTCATAAATGATGTCACGCTTCGAGGGGGGGGGGAGGTGAGTTCGTGAAATTGTGACAAGGGGAGGGGGTAACAAGAAGTGTGACATCTTGCATTATACAACATAGCATGACATGTGACAAAGGGGGGGGGGTAGAGGGTCCGCTGAAGTGTGACGTATTGTGACGAAGGGGGGGAGGAGGATCAAATATATGGGAAAAAAGCGTGACATTTATGAAC
Source organism: Octonoba sinensis (assembly GCA_038502835.1). Classification (NCBI taxonomy): domain Eukaryota; kingdom Metazoa; phylum Arthropoda; class Arachnida; order Araneae; family Uloboridae; genus Octonoba; species Octonoba sinensis. The sequence continues at coordinate 13,719,822 of CM076602.1, read as the reverse complement.
GGTCCCTAATGTTGTTCGGCAGGCTGAGGTTCACTCCGGGCTGTAGTACTAATGGAAGAAGAAGAAAACAGCAACCCCAGCCTTCTTCGGTTTTCACTCCAAATGCTTAATTTGATTTTTTATTTCGCATAATTATATTGAAGTTCATTTATTTTACTTCTTTTCCTGGATTCAATGCCACATCGTTAGATTTAAAGCATAGGTTTCCAAACTTTCTTATCTCGTGGACCCCTTTGGCCTTCCTTTCTGATTTTCGAAGACGGCATTCCTAGGGGATCTTGCTAAAAGAAGTCATTTATGCAACATATATAGTATTTGAAAGCTCCCGAAAGGCTGAAGTTAAAGATTTTCCAAAGAAGGTCTAAAACAGTAAAGAGATAGAGAAAATTGTAACGTGAAAGTCACGAAGTGTCATTGAAAATAGAGGAGCTTCCGCATTTGACACGTGTCCGTCAGGACGCTTCAAAATCGAGAGAAACCAGCAAACCAATTCGCATGCTTAAGAGAAATGCAAATTTTTAGGCTAAACAGCTTTGCAAACTAAAATGACTCACTTAGCAGGTGTCGAAGACACACATCAACAGGTGCGAAAACAGCTTCATTAAATTCAATAAGTATCTCAAAGAACTTACCTCGTTTTCATCTTCAACGACTAATCGCAAGTAAGATTTCTTTAAAGATCGGTTCTACACAATAACTACGATTTTCGGCGGATAAGACAGGAAACGTGTGGATACCAGACTATCGAGGCTGTTTTCTGAAGATGATAGTTTCAATGGTTATTTTTTATAGAGGAATGTCTACAAAGTCTGAGCGCAGTACAGTGCAACCTGTGTAAGTTCACCACTTGCGGTGCAGCACTTTGGTGGTCAACTTATAGAGGGTGGAGAATTTTTTTTTTGGTCATTTCTTACACTATGCGCTTATTCGTTTTGACTAATTAAAATATAGCTTCATGTACAGTGAAACCCCGATTTTACGTCTCCCGAATCTACGTTTTTCCCGCATTTTACGTTTTTTTCATCAGGTCCCAGTTTTTCCGTATACTAATAATGCTAATTTAACCCGGATTGTAAGTTTGTTTTTTTTTTTAAAATATCCCGCATTTTACGTTTTCCCTGGCAAGTGAAAAAAAAAATGTTCTAAAATAAGCAATATTTTTCCGTCTGTACTTTTCGTCAGCCGATAAAGACCAACAAAAAGAACCGGAAGCACAGCCCGTCCCTTCTTACACTATTGCAATGAAGAGCTTACAAATAGTGAAAGATTATTTTCTTCTAAACCAGGAAAAAAACTTGCAACGTATCTCAATCCTAGAAGATGCTGCATTCACTTTGAACTCGATGACTAAAAAACAACCCACTATTACGGATTATTTTCAGCCTACACGCCAGGAATCGCATCTAAATGTGTTAAAATTATCTTAAAATGGTGTGTATAATAATGTTCTTTTCGTAAAATATAGATATTATACCTTTTGAAAGAGTCATCTTTACTGCCTTTAGTTTTTTTAATTTGATTTTTGCATTCTATGTATTTCCCGTATTTTACGTTCTTCCCGTATTTTGCGTTTTTTTGCCCAGTCCCTTGAGAAACGTAAAATCGGGGTTTCACTGTATTTACATTACGTTAACCCGACAGAACGCGCGCTTCCTAAACCAACGCTAAGACGCGCGAGAGTCAAAGAATGATCCCAAACTGAAAACGTAGTTAAAAGCTACTTCTTTACTTATTTATGTGAAAAACATACCGTCCATTTTTAAACACTAGTGCGATGCATGAATTAATTTTAAAGGGCGATACGTAAAGAATAAATTAGCTTCATGTATTGCGCTAGTAATTAAAGGTAGTTTTATACACGTCTATAAACTAAGTAACTAAGTTCACAAAAATAGTGCTAAATAATTATTTTTAATACTTGTAAGTATTTGTGAACTTTATAATAAATATTCCAACTTGTATCATTGCTATTTTTAACATGAAATTCTTAGAGAAACATATCATTTTGTTTTTGCTATGATCATTTTTTACATATGATTTTAACCAACCAAACGGGGATTGGGGGCGTGAAAATGCCTGAAATACTTTCAAAACACCAACAAACGGTAGATTGGGGGGAGAAACTCAGCTACTGATAAGAAAGGAATGAGCAGGTGGCTAGTTTTCTAGGAATTGAAATTTGGATATAGCTTGGGGTCATAAAATGGCTCCCGCGCGTTCTCTCGGGTTAAAATTAGTAATTAGCTATTTTTTCACAATTATCTAAAATGCCGTTAGATAAATTTAATCTGAATGACTTACAGCATATCCCACACAACTTTAAAATTAAAGCACTTAGTCAAAATAAAAATAAATATGTTATTTTACTTATTTGATGGTAAAGATTCCCTAAAAATACATATTTTTTCCAAGTGGCTAGATCAATTAGAAAAAAAAAAGACGAAGCTTCTTTAAAGAGCAAAATAGTACTCATAGTAATTTTTCCGTGCGGTTGACCCTCTCATGCATGCAATTATTTATTTGTGTTATAAACAAAAACTTCATATGCCGCAAACTCATTTAGCATCTCAGGATTGTCGTGTCATAATTTATTTTTAGAAATTTTGTCCTGTGTAGTCAAAAATTCGTGTTCTTGTATGAACACGTTTTATGCTTTTTTGCCATATTTATTCAATATAATAATAAACATGGCGAAACTGAATATTCATTCAAACTTCATTTATAAGCAATAAGAAGCTGTAAAATAATAACAAACTTCCCAGTAATGTAAAGCACGCTTCAAAATAACAAAACAGAATTCGGTTCGAAACTAAGATTTTCTCTTCTTCCTTGAATCCTCCAGGGACTCCCAAAGATATCTTAATCTTTTAACAATCTTGATACCCTATGAAACATTTCGTGGTTTCCAAGAACTGCTCGGAGTGTCTAGATGAGGACGACATGCAAATTGAAGCACGGAAACTGATCTACATAAAAATTGGAAGCAAAAATGTATGCCACCTCATATGAGGCTTTCATGCATGAGAGGGTCACGTTGCACAGAAGTTTAGGCAACCTTTATGTTGATGTTTCATACATCCAGACAAATCCTGGTTTAACATTATAGCATAAAAAAACATCCTGGAGAAGTTATTTAAGTTTTTTTTTATCTTTGCAAAAATATACAAACAAATATAGTGATAATTAGGCGGTCAACTTACAAAGGTTTTTTTAATAATGCTGCCACCCAAATTTGGAGTATCTAAGTGGTCAATAAAGACACGTGGTCAACTTAGGTAGGTGGTCAAGTTACAAAGGTTTCCCTACATTAAGTCAGATAGGGATAATTCCGTTCCTGAGAAAAGTGGTCAACTTGAACAGGTGGCCAACTTACAAAGGTGGTCAACTTTACAGGTTTTACTGTATTTATGCAATAAAGCATCTTTTAATGCAAAACAATTCCATAGGGATGCTTGAGAGCCCGAGCATAATATTTGAGAAAAAGGAGTTACAAAAATATGACAAAACAGAGAAAGATAGAGAGAAAAAATACTAGCAGGCAGGATTTTTTGAAACTTTCGTTCCTCCCTCCCCCCGGATTCGCCGCTAGGGAAAACTGCCCAGCAATAAAGCATCATTCATAAATGATATCACGCTTCGAGGGGGAGAGGGGTTCGTGAAATTGTGACAAGGGAAGGGGAGGGGGTAAGAGGAAGTGTGACATCATGCTTATGCAACATAGCGTGACATGTGACAAAGGGGGGAGGGGTACGTTGAAGTGTGACATTTTGTGACAAATGGGGGAGGGGGTCAAATATATGGGAAAAAAGCGTGACATCATTTATGAACGGTCCCTAAGCAAGACGACGAAGACGAACCAAACATGGCGGAGGTAAGTTTCGTTTTAGCTCCATCCTCCCCCGACTCTCCTCGTGATTCACGCGACAGTCTTTTCACGTGGCACTGACGTCATCACAAAAGGACCGTCTGCCGTTTTTGTTGGCCGAGCGCCCCGCTCTATCGATTCGCCGATATAATATATCTATATATAGCCCGGCGAACAAGAAACTTCCATTCCACGAGAAACAAGAATTCCCTCAAGCCCCACAACCACTTGACGCGACCATTGGATTCCGAATGGGATCGAACACCTAGCACCACTTTTAAGAAAACGTTCGCGCCGCCTTCGACGAATTATTTCCTCTTTTATACAATTCCAAGCTTCCTTGGAATAGCTTCTGACGTTAAGTGCCAGTGCGAGAGGGAGAAGTGAAAAATAACAATGGGGAGAAAATTAAGTTGCCTAGGGGGCGGTCGGGTATTCAGCAAACACTTTGATGCACACTACTACGAAAAAAAAACAAAAAAAAAAGAAAACAAATGGAAAGAATAAAATTTGACGCGGTGAGTTAAATTTAATTCGTCTGAATTAAATTTGATGCAAAATGTAAACTTCAATCTATTTTTTAAAATAGTGGCAGATTAAACGGCCCTAAGCTCTTATAAGGAACCCCTTTCTTATTTCAAATCCTCCCTCCGTAATTTTATTTCATTGTAAAGAGTTCTATGGGAGGTGAGGGCCTCGCCGCAGATTATCTTCCATGTAAATTTTTAATCTTAACAGGTCGGAAATGTCATTTTTCCTTCCAGTGAATTATCTTGAAAATTTCTGAAAGTTTTCAAAAGAACGATTTTTTTTAAAATTAATTGAATTTTAGTCTTCTTAACAATTGGCATGCGGGCATACTTCGCCGCCGAATTACGCGTGCAGCGGGCGTTTTTTCGTGAATCGCGCGGAAGTTTGGTTATTCAGAAGGACCGCAGTAAATCGAACACTACTTTGTTTTTATGAACGAACCTTTTCTTATTTTACACTTTATTTTACAACTACAAGTAGAACCGATAACGTGTTAATAGTTTTTTACAGCATGGTACCGTTCGAAGCATTTTCCTCTGTGAAGAGGAACACAAGCAACGCAAACAACACGTATATAATGTCACAGATACATGTAATTGTACGTATTTCGTAGATTTGTGGTGGTTAGCGGGTATCCACCACAAATCTACTAAATACGTATTTTTACGCGACCCGCGCTCTACTGACAGACTGCAAAAAACGTAAAAATACGTTGCCCGCATGCGAAGTGTTAACTGTAACTTTAAAAGTTACTATTCAGAACAAGAAGATGACGGGATCCCACGTTTATTTTAACGCCAGGAGACACCGAACTTCTTAATCCGACCCTGTTTAAAAAAGCATTCTATGGGGGGAAGAAATCCGTGGTATACTTAAATAATACGCAGTATAATATTCAGGGTTATGCGAAAGGGGAGTATTAACAATCACGGACGACTAAAAAATTTCGATTACAGTAAAATTACATTAACTTCAGTAGCTGTAGTGTTGGTTTCACAGTGGTACAGCAACAAAATACTCTTGCCGCAATAAAATGTCGTTGTGGGTATCACACCAACAGTTAAGATTTCTCTGTTTTATTTGCATCATAGGGACCGTTCATAAAAGATGTCACGCTTTTTTCCTCACATATTTGATGCCGTTCCCCCCTTTGTCAGAAAATGTCACACTTCAATGGACGCTCCTCCCCCCTTTGTCACATCTCACGCTATGTTGCATAAGCAGGGATGTCACACTTTTTGTTAGCCCATCCCCTCCCCTTGTCACACTTTGTCACAATTTTACGAACCCCCTCCTCCCTTGAAGCGTGACATCATTTATGAATGATCCCATAGAGCAACTAAGAAATCATGGTCCTCTGGATGAAAGTAATTTTTTAAGGATGGAATAAATGACAGCCAATGAGAAACAAAATCAAAACGGTAATTAGATGACCACGCTCGGTACTAACGAAGTGGGCTGATTGCCCTTAAAACCGGTTTTGCCGTTTAAATCCTTTTTTACTTTTACTTGCGCCCTTTAACGTTGTTTTTGCTCAATTTAAAATAGTGAATTGACCATTTATTTTTGCTGATGAAAAATCATCTTTAGTTTTCTGTGGTTGTTCACTCAAAACAAATTTTACTGATGCAGAAAAGATAATTTTATGAAAAATTTGGAAAACTAATTGAAAAAATGGAGCACGACACATTTCCGTGCTCCAGCACTGCTCCAAGCAAAAAGTCGCTTGTCCATTGCTCCGCGCTCCTGTTTGAGATCCGTCGATTTCACCATTAAATTTTTTTGCCCAAAGGTAAATATTTTATTTCTTATACAGACAATTTTTTGTCAATTATTTTCCCAAGGCCACAGCAAAAAATGATTGAATCACTAAAAACTAGAAAGGTCATGCATTTAGAACAACTAGCCAAATGTTCTAATTTGAATAGAAAGTAAATGACGGATAGAATGTTTGCGTGTCGGAAGGGAGAATCATAAACGGGTTAGAACAAGGGCTGCTGTATTGATCATTTCAGCCAGCACACACGAAAGCAACACACAAGGTAGTTGCTATTCCGCGTCCTTCGCCTACTTAGTTTAACTATTAAAAATGAAAGGACTAACCAGAGATAATAAATCCCAATCGATTTTTGTAGTTTGGACAGATTTAGGTCATCCAGAATGATTTTGATCGGGGATCTGGAATAGCCATTTTTTTTCAGTTACTCCGCTCGGACATCGAAGTACTTGTTCGGGCTCCGCTAAGTACTCCAAATTATTTCAATAGGGGGCCGTTCATAAATGATGTCACGCTTTTTCTCATATTTGACCCCCTCCCCCCCCCTTTGTCACAATATGTCACACTTCAGCGGACCCTCCTCCCCCTTTGTCACATGTCACGCAATGTTGCATACTGCATGTCACACTTCTTGTTACCCCTCCCCTCCCCTTGTCACAATGTCACGAACCTCTCTCCCCCTCGAAGAGTGACGTCATTTATGAATAATCCCTAGGAATCCTATTTTTTATCGCTTTTTAGCCTACTTTCCCGTAAAAGTAAAATAAAAGAATGAAAGAAAATTTAATGTATTGTAAAAATGTCGTTAAAAACTAGAACAAGTCAAAAATAAGTAAAGTAATCAAATAAATAATGAAAAATTAAAAAATGGGAAGAAGTAGGGTTTTGAGATGGGTAAAATGTGTGCCTGTGGGTCTGTCGCCCCCCCCCCCCCAATACCTTTTGCAGGTATTGTCCGATTCAAAACATTTTTTTTTTTAATTCGAAAGATCTTGGCGAGGACATCCCATTTCAAAATTTTACTTTTTGATTTGAACAATTTTCGTTTACTTTTGAACAGTTCACAAAATCTTAACATTAGCATTCTAGGGGCAAATTATGTAAACTCTGGAAGTAAGATCGAAATTCCTTTTAACAAGCTTATTGGAAGAAGCTACCAACGGGAAACATTTTTTGATTCGAACTTTTTTTTGCTCAATTTTGAACAATTCAAAAAAAAAAAAAAAAAATACTTAGCGCTTACGGGGAAAATTCAATCCTATATCATATATAATATCCATAATAATTCTATATAAAATTCATCATTCATATCATTCTATATAAAATTCAATCCTGTTCTAACAGACGGATTTGCTTGGAACAAAATTCATCGCAAAGGCGTTATGACGCAGAACATGAACAGATCCGAAATTCATCCAGAATTAAAAGATCCTATTTTCCCACGAAACTTTTTGATCTGTATTTTGAAGGATGAATGAATGAGTGAGTGAATGAATGAATATGTATGAATCGTAGAAAAAGGTAGATTTGAAGAAGTAATTAAGAACTAAAGCTAAATGAGAAAAAGAGAGGGAGAGAGATAGCTGGATTATGAATTTCATTATCTAGCTTCAGTATTTTTCATTAAAAATACCGGGACTAAAAATTATTATATACTTATTTGTTTGTTTTGTTTTACAACCATTTCAGGTCACATATTTTCGATTTTATTTGCTTTTCTCTATGTCTATGATTCAAACTCTCGTCCAATATTACAGATAGAACTGAATAGCACGGTAGTTTATTACAATACAAGGAAGGAAATTACAAGGATAAACCCAGGGCAAGGTGGGAATCGAACCCACGACCTCTTTACTGCGCGCAAGCAGCGGGCGGAAACTGGTAACTAAGACGGCTCGGCCACCGAGGCCCCATATACTTATTTCTAAGCGTAAGAAAATGAAAACGTGTCCGTGACATGATTTGGCAAGAGTGGGAAGATAAATTTATGGGTTATAAGAATAACACGTGGAAGTTCAATATTTTAAAATAGACCTTCACTTACCCTCAAAAAGAATTTAATGGCAAGGCGGGACAGGATAAGAAAGTTCTTCTCATATATAATTAAAGAAGCACTGGATGTAGCAATTGTTTTTGAGTAAAATATTACTATGGAGGGGTTTAAATTATCTTAAACATGTGCGAGTAACATTATAATGTACGGTTGGATCTTAGGAGAGCCCACCCCATTGGCGCGGTTGGCGATAAGTACGCAATCTTGGTAACCCAGATTCTGCGAAATGGACGCCAAATTGGCGATTTTGAAAAGCGGTGGGCTCTCCTAGGAGTTTACCATAATGTACTAGCTGGTACCCTGCAGAACATCTGCGGGCTATAAGTTCAACCATCAAACCTGAGAATGATCGCTCAACATAAATAACTAAGGTGTTGCCATTCCAAAAAATCGAAAGTTAAAAATTGAGTTCTGAATGGAAATACTTTTTAATAAATTGAAATAAATTTGTTAAAGATCGCAAGTTACGATAATAAAAACAAATATTATTTTACTTTCCCATGATAATCATTAAGCAAATTTTTAAATATCGTTAAAATCGTAAAAAATGCTTTAAAATTCATACGGGAAAAGGTAAAAGATCACTAGATATAAACAAACTAAGGTGTTGCCATTCCAAAGAATCGGAAATTTGAACTTGAGTTATGAATAGAAATACCTTTTAAGAAATAGAAATTAATGTGTTAATGTTACGATAATAAGTACAAAAGTTAGGTTACTTTCTCACGCTAATCATTAAACAAATTTTTAAATGTCGTTTTAACTTGGTTTGTTTCTGCGTGATGTCAGTATCGTATCGTTCCGCAAAATTTAATCGTAACTGGTCCACGTTAAGTGAAATACATATATAGAAGATGAGATTCATGGGGAGCACAAAATATTGTGGCAGAGGGGGAGGGGAGGGTGGGTTATTGTTGCATGAAGTTTTAATTAAATTGAATTTTGTAAGTGGGTATTGTCCTTGAAATTCCCCGGAGGGGGCCGTTCGCCCCATTACGCCTTCCCTTTCTTAATTATCCGAATGAAGTCAATAATTTCGCAGTTCATTGCAGATTTAGTAGAACCACCAAAAACCCTCGGGGGGGGGGGGGGGGCACAACCATAATGTCATGTCGAAATCAATAACCAGAACGGTGATTAAAAGGGAAACGAAAACCTATGACCAAAGGAGTTATTGTTCGATGTTCTGAAGCACATCCTGAAGAATTTTCCATGCCGCTATTTTCATTTTTCCTCTCGCCACGTGGTGTCAAATTGGGCACTATTTTCATCGGAAGCCAGTGACCCACGTCGAAGCATTGTTCTTTCCGTTCTTCGAATGTTTTTCCACCAACAGCACATCATTCCCCGTGTCCATTTGGAGCAGAATGCCTCCTCAAAGTGAACTTCAAGGTGAGTGATCTGAGCAATTTTTCCTTTCCTCTCTCCGACTAGTGGCGGAACATTTTTTTTCCGTCACATTTCTTTCCACCCCAGTCCGAACGTGTGGAATGGAATCGTTGCCTCATCAAAAACTCATTTGCAAACTTTTAACAGAGACCCGGAAATAGATAGGATATTTCCCCTCCCAGTAGCGAAAAACACGTTACTTCCCACTTTGTGGCTAAAACTCATCGTTAGAGAAGATTTTAAAGGTTGCGAATTGCAACAAATGTTGCCGAAAATATATATGTTCAAATAAACAAAGGCTTCTATGTTTTCTTTTTTTTTTTTCTTTTTTAAAATAATAGACTCGTTACTGTGAAACTACTATGCAAAATAAAAGAATAAATGAGTTCCGGGTAACGTTTTTCCATTCCGTACAGCGCTGGGAACAACGAAAGAAATTTGCTTGTCTGCAATTGGCCAGCTTGTCGAATATTGTGTTATCTTATGCCATGAGAAAGAAAATATAAAATTTTTTAGAAAAAAAGGAAACAGACATCAAATTCAAAATTGCGCTAAAATGTGAAAATAAATTCATTCCTTAAACGACATCGATACGACTGTTAAACATAATTTTTGAAGCAGGCCCAAAATTATGACATTCTAATTACCATTACAACATGCGTTACGTTACATTGGAACTGTTGCAAACTTTGAGCCATTTATATTTGTTATTGATTCATGATTACAAATAATGTTATCTATCATAATTTTGCACCGATTCAAAAATTCTGTTTAAAGTCGTGCCGATGTTGTTTACAGATTTAATTTTTTTTTTCACTTTTTAGCGCATCTTTTAATTTAAAGTCGGTTCCCGTTTGTTTCTACTTTTTTTAAATTTATTATTTTTTGTGCAAACACATTTTTTATATGACTACTCTATTTTACCAAAAACAGTACAATCAAATGGCACACCAACGGAATTTCAACAGTTGTAAAAACCTTATCAATGGCGCCTATGAGCAAAACTGAAGTAAATTAAGTAAATTCTGCTCATGAGACTCAAGTTTCTTTGAACAAACTTATTGAAAGAAGCTCTCGACAGGAAACATTTTTTGGTTTGCACAGTTCAAAATAAAACTAACAATAGCGCCTACAAGGAGATTGCAATCCTATATAAATCCTGTTCTAACAGACGGATTGGCTTGGAACACACTTTATCGAAAATGTGTTAAGACATAGAACTGTGAGTCGTCTAGTTTCAAAATCAGCTACATCCAAAAAATGAAATTGTTCACAGCGGGCAAAAAACCAATATCTAAGAAATTCGAATTTCTAGCTAAGAGCATTGGGATTGACTTTTAACTTGCTGAAATTTTAACACAAAAATAATTTTCTCTTGGAAGATATTTGGAGTGAGAAAAAGAAGAGCTGACAAGTATGGTCGATGGGGGGGGGGGGGGGGGGACTGGTTTCGTAACAAACCGGCACATTTCAAACATTCAAACACACTTTTTAGCATGATGTAGCTGCTTTAGAAACGTAAAAAATAACACCGTATCGCCAACAGTGACGTAAATGCAAAAACTTCAATTTTACAGGAGAGTGAAAAAACGATTTGCAGTTGTATAAAACTTATAGTAATTGAAAAGGGTGTAAGTGACAGAAAATAATGGTATAATTAGAGTACGTAGGATATATACTTTACTTTCATTTCCCAGGGTTTTGGATTTAATCACGCTAATATTTCAACCTCTAAGTGCAGTTACGTCATTGTTTCTCTAAAAATTGTTCGTTGTTTTAGAAGGCACAAACTTGTAATTGTTAGTTCATCCATGCTCTCCTGTGTAAGAGAGTGTTGCTGATATTGTATATGGACTTATTTGCATTTGACAAATTTTTGCAGTTACATCATTGTTCTTCCGGACCGGCGATATGAAGAGATTATTTTAAATTATTAGAAAGTGTAAAAAAGTTGAAATCGAAAAACAGTGGATGTATCTGGTTTTGAATCTAGACGACTCATGTACAGATGCGAAGTTCATCCAGATCTGAAGAAGCCTATGTTCCCACGAAACTTTTTGATCTGGGTTTTTAAGGATATTTCCGTCTGAATGAATAAATGAGGGAATTAATGAATATGTCTAAACCAGCGGTCGGCAACCTAAACTGATTGAAGATCTACTTTCCAAGTTCGGCGAACACCAAGATCGACTCGGAGGACGGGGGAGGGGGGGGGGGGGGGTTATACATTATTAATAGGGCTGTGTTGGGATTGCGCCTGTCTTCAAATTGTAGGTTTATTCTTTTCGAAACAAGTTCTGATGCTTATAAAACACCTACTTTAAAATCTCTAAAATAATGGTTTGCTAACACCGTTAACTCGCATCAAAACAATACAAATATATTATTTCTTTCGAATTTGATTAAAAAAAAACTGTTAGTTTTTTTGTTTTTTAACAAAAACACTCATGTGAAATGTATACATTCTTGAAATAACTCTCACCAAGAGCATAGTTAAAGTGACGACTGACAATCCATATCATAAGAAGTTTTTTTTAGGTCCGGTGAATGCTCTGACAAACTAATAAACATTTTTTGAAGGAAAAAAAAATAATAATCTTTGCATCCAATTCAAAAGTTATTTTATTTTTTTAAACTATAAACTGTCCAAAATATTGTCGCGATCGACCGAAAATGGGCATGCGATCGACGGGTTGCCGACCACTGGTCTAGTCTAAACCTTTTTTTAAAAAAAGGTATATTTGAAGTCATTCAGGACTAAAGCTAAAAGAGAAAGAAAGAGAGATATATAGTTAGGCTATCAAATTTGACATTTGTGTATACGAGAAAGTAGGCTTGTATAGCTCTAGACGGAATTTCGTTTTTATATGACAAATTTAAAAAGTGAAAAAAAACTGGAGCGGTGGATGACAACAAATTTCTGTGCTTTCCGCTACCGATCTTTAATTATAAATTGGATGTAAACGCAAAAGCAGCCGCTTCTCCCTTTCTTTTTCTACGATTCCAAAAAGAGTATGTTAATACATTTGCGCTCATAAGTACGGATACTTTATAAAAGAAGTAATGGCAAAAACGGGGCCTCCACAAAATTAACTTATATTCTTTATTTAACCTAATAACTATTTTCTAAACAGCTTTCAAAAAGAGAAAATTCTCAATTCGTGCCGTGTTTTTCTTTTTTTTAATTTGCTTTTATTTTTCCTACAACTTCTAACTGAATGAAATGATTTGAAGGTTCCTATTTTCGATAGAGAAGGGTCTAACATAAGGCAAATAACTTCGTTTGACCGTTATTTGTTCCACAGAAAAAAAAAACCGTATGAATGAAAATTTAGTAATTTTCGTACAAATATTGGCTATACTGACAGCTAAACTTTACGTTATTCGTCACAAAATTTATAAAACTGAACGTTTTAAATATTTTTTACTTAAAAAAACCCCCATTCGTCGTTTAACCGTTATTTGTTCCTTATAATTAAAAAGGGCATGAGTGGAAATTTAGTAATTTTCGTACAAAAGTGGGGGGGGGGGGGGGGGGGGGGCAGCTGTTACCTTGAATTTACGTTACTCGTCACAGAAATTGTAAAACTGAATGTTTTAAACAGTTTTAATTAAAAAAACAAACTATACCTACGTTTGACCGATATTTTTTCCTCAGGAAAAACATGTCGGATTTAAAAAAAGGGATTCCAAGCAATCCCGAAGCATGGGTCTGCATTTTAATGCTTATTTGTGCTTTCTTAACGTGAAATAATATTTTTTTATTACAATTTACTTAGCACAAAGTTAATTTATTGTTTTAAACATAGTTTTACTTAAAAAAAACAAAAAACATACTTTCCTTTGACCGTTATTTGCTCCTCAGAAAAAAAGGTATGAGTGGAAATTTAGTAATTTTCGTACAAAAATGGGGGGGGGGGGGGGCTAGACTTGAATTTACGTTATTCGTCTCAGAACTTGTAAAACTGAAGATTTTGAGCATAGTTTCAACCAAAAAAAAAATGCTCAAACTTTCCATTATTAGAATAGAAATTAGTTTTATTAGAGTACAGTTTATCTTGGGGGAGAAAAACGCCCTAGTGAGAAATTTTTGATGCAAAAAAAGTATCTAAAATTGTCTCAAAGTTATATTTCACGAAACTCATAAAAATATATTTGCAAGATATTCAGAACGAAAGTTAAATCCTGATCCCCTCCTCTATTATCAGATAAAACTAAATTGCTTCAAATATGAGTACTTTCAATAAGTTTTTTTTTCTTTCTTGGAATAAGGTTTCGAGCATATTGTGTAACTTTTGAAACCCGATTTCGACAAGCAACTTTGAGATAGGGATTTCATAAATGCATATTTCGCAATTAATATGCTTATTACGCAATATAGAACAAACTAATATGTGAAACCATGGAAATGAGACAAGCAGAACACGTTTAAGAGACATTTTTCCTATAATTGTCTGTTTTTCATGAATTAAATGGAAGATTTTATTTGAGCAACCAGGATATTTCTTTCGACATCTTCTATCCGGCAAAATCGATATGCAATGAACCCCTGATCCTATATTAATATATCTTCTATCCGGCAAAATCAATATGCAATGTACCCCTGATCCTGAGTTTGGTTCTCCCCCCCCCTCTCAGGATCAGGGGTGGGGGTGGGGGATCAAACTCAGGATCAAGGGTTCATTGCATATCGATTTTGCCGGATATGAGATATACGGTGTCTCTTGTCTGACGGAAGCGTATGAAATCGATAAATTCTCTACATATTTTTAAACATCCCAAAGCTTCCCAATGCGTTGTAAGCTTTCATTGTATGTACATTTTCATAACATGCTCATTAATTAAATTTTATAAATAAAATTATAAAATTTGACATGCCGGTTATCCCGATATCCCGATCTTTAGTGCAGTTATTAATCGGTATTCCGACATTTAAAAATCGGTCGGATAGCGGATGTCCGATGACATCTGGGGGGACGTGCGCCCCGTCCGTCCTTCCGCGTTGCTGCGCCTTGTATGAACTTAATTCAAATTCATGCATAATACAATTGTATAATTAACATGTATGTGTGCAAGATATTAATTATTCAATTGTATTACACATTATGCGTAATACAATTGTATAATAACATGCATGTGTACAATTTTTTCTACACATACATATTATTGGTACATAACACTGCTCACCTATATGTGTAGAATATATGAAAGTTGTAGGAAATTTATGTTTGAAGAAATTATTATTCTTAATTTTAAAGGAATTTTGTTTAATTCTTACAAAAATAAATAACGATATTTCCAATTCTTTTCGCAGCTTATAAAATTCGGTGAATATAAAAATTCTCACAAGCAAACCATTTCAAAAAGTTCCACAAATTCCGGGGCAACCAAATATTAACTAAAAATATTTTCTATTCTACGCAACACAATACTGAACAAATAATTAAATAACATTCGACCCAATTCTTATGCGAGCTTTTACAATATAACGCTAAACAAATAACTAAATAGCACTTGACCCAAAAGAAAACTTAACTTCACACGTTCAAGCACTAAATCCAAGTGCAAACTCTCAGCCGTTCTTGCTGCTAGCTTTAAAGATTAAAAAGTAAACATACCGGCATCTTGAATACACGATTTTTATCGTCTGCTTGATGGCTGGTCACGTTTATCCGTGTGCAGTCGTCATGGAAACAGCCATACGTCACGAAGAAACCTCTTAAGTGCGCAATAAATTTTGATCTTTATATTTACATTTTATTACGAATATTTCATTAGCCTAATTAATTACATTTTTGCATTAGATGAAGATATGTCGCTGCATTAGTTTATTTTAAGTTTCTTATTAAATAAAATTTTCAACTCGCGCGAAATGTGAAAATGTTAAGGACACACGTGTGGAAATTGTCATTTGCAATGTTCTCAATAAATCACATTTTTTCCTCTTTTTTCATTTACGTATTCTTTTAGGTTTATACTTCTGGAATTGCTGTCAAATCTGGTCATTTTTTTCTTCAAAAATAAATTTTTAAACGGTTTTTTTTTCTAGGTGGATTGGCAACAGCAGTCTTCTTCTTTCCAATTCCAAGCTGTCTGATACTCGAATGATTTTTAAAATAAAAATCGTACATGTTTATTGAATGGAAAATGTTGTACTCATTCCCTCGTTATTTAACATTTTTGTCGTACCACTTTATTTGCACACCCAAAAACGCCTGAAACAGTACCATTTAATTTGTATTTGCACGCCTGTAATAGTGTCATTTAATTTTTATTTGCACACCCAAAACGCCTAAGCAGTGTCATTTAATTTTTAATTGCACACCCAAAAAATGCATGGAACAGTGCCATTTAATTTTCAATTGCACACCCAAAAACGCCTGAAAGAGTTCCATTTAAAACGCCACTATTTTTAACAATATTTTCACATACCGTAAAACCTGTAAAGTTGACCACCTTTGTCAGGAGCGGAATTAGCCCTTCACCCTCTATAAGTTGACCACCTGTCCAAGTAGACCACTAAAGTGCTTCACCGCAAGTGGTCAACTTACACAGGTTTCACTGTATTGGGTCATTCCACGGCAACGGACGTTACATTTATACAGCATTTTTCAACTTCAACGAGCTTTCTAACAAACTTCTTGGGTATTTTTTAGGTTTTTTAATTTTGGCTAGTAAAAGTACATGTGTTCTAAGTATGCAAAATTTTTTTTGAAGATATACATGTATTTGCTGTCTGTTAAAAAAAATGCTGAAATTTCGTTACGTGTGTTACTCATCGGGTAACACACGTAACGAAATTTCAAAATTTTTTTTATCATACAGCAAATACATATATATCTTCAATTTTTTTTTCGTACACTTAGAACACATGTACTTTTACTAGCCAAAATTAAAAAAAACCTAAAAAATACATAATAAGTTTGTTAGAAAGCTCGTTGAAGTTGAAAAATGCTGTATAAATGTAACGTCCGTTGCCGTGGAATGACCCTATTAGTAAAAATGTTCACACTGTCAGGTATCAAATGATATATTTATAAAATATTATGATTTATCAAAAATTAAATTGTCCTAAGCGTGTTCATTCACACATCAGACTACCCCACAATTTCAAAACAATTTACATTCAACAATAAAGTTATTAAAAAATAAACAAATAAAATACATCTCTACTTTAATTCTTCAAGAAGATAACATTCTAAATGGCACACAATATAATAATCAACAACGAAATAAAATACAGTAAGTAAATTTCAATATTAAATAAACCGCTTTTACTGGCAAAAAATAAAGCAAGAATGACAGCTTACCTGTTGGAATGAGAAAACGTGGTGAACGGGGGGAAAACAACGTTCCTTCCACACCGAAAAGATGCGTACACGTTGGAAGAGCACAAGCGTCAAATTAAAGAGCAGACGATTGCGTCGCAGAAGACTAGCCGGCAGACCGCTGGGTTGCACGATGATGAAACATTTTATTCCTCGCCAAGACTTACGCCAAGAGAGACTCACGGAAATAAAAAGCTTTCGTTTATCTTGTCTCTCTCATCCCCTCTCCCTTCCCCAAATGAAATTGACATCAAAAACAAGGGGGGAAAAAAGGATATATTTTAAAGTCAATTTCTTCTTAGGTCAACAAAGAAAAATTTTATTTTAGTAACTTTTTTGTTAACATTTAGCAGAATGGGAATCAACGAGTTCTTGTAAAGCATCAGATTTCGAGTGCTAATGTTTTAAAAATAGTGACCTATGGCTTCAAGATTTCTAATGGAATCCATATAGAAATAAAAATAATAGCAGTTAAATGTAATTAATAAATTAAGATGTAAAAAAATTGTATAAACATCAAGTGTCATCCATTGAATTAATAATAATAATAATAAATAAACAAAGGTCACTCACATCTTAATATCTTAAAATGAATTTTTCCAAATTTGTTTGAATATGTTGGGGGGAGCTATTTTAAGAAATTTTGGGATCGTTTAAAAAACCACTTTTTGAAGTCGTTAAATATTGTTTGATTGTTTTTTTGTTTCTATTGCAAGTGAACCATCTCCACGATGATGCATACAAACTATACTGCAAGGTATTGGGGGGGAAAAGTTTCAACAAGAAAAGTTGACATTAAAAAGGGTTCAAGGTGTCGAAGAAATTAATAAGATACGCTGCTCTGAAAGAAGAGCCAAACCTATATTCACTTTGAGAAAACAACTAAAACATGCTTTTCTCCATTGATATAGCATAAATTAGTTGATAATTTATGCTTGGAAAGTATTTCGTAGAACGATGAAAATCCACCCAAGAAATCCGAAAGACAAAACAGTTTAAATCCATTTTCTCCTCTGGTTTTCAACCGATT
The DNA here is from genome assembly GCA_038502835.1 of Octonoba sinensis. Taxonomy (NCBI): domain Eukaryota; kingdom Metazoa; phylum Arthropoda; class Arachnida; order Araneae; family Uloboridae; genus Octonoba; species Octonoba sinensis. The sequence continues at coordinate 13,701,849 of CM076602.1, read as the reverse complement.
TTCTTATTTATTTATTTATTTATTTTTTTGTTTTTGTTTATTAGCTATTGACGAGTTTTAGTGACATCCATTTAAAAATACTGGAACCAGTTTCTTATTAGTTGATTATTTCTCCTTTCTTTTTGTCAGCCAAACCTCATTCATAATTGTAATGTTATATTGTTATAGATAACAGATGGCAACATGTCTTCGTTGAATTAGGTAATAACTATAAAACTCATTGTTAAAAAGAGTGTGTTGCCATTTCGCAGTATTATTAAAAGCAATTATAGAGTTTGAGCGAAGGCTTCTCTGAAACAATGGAATGAAAAATGAAAACAGTGCAAAATTTAAGTTTTATTGAACTGCCCCTCAACTTAGTAGCTAGGCTTTCAGCTCCTGGGGACAACTGAAGATTTTTCGCCCCCCTCAATCCGTATCCATGGGGGCCTACTGGCGCCCCTGGTAGGGAATTAAATATACTTATATGCTTCCTAAATGACAAATAGCTCTAAAAAGCAGCCCTTTTAACTTGCATTTTTATTAGCGACCATTCACTTTGAAGGGCAAAATGGGACGTTTGGCTTCGCAAAATTATTTGTTTTTCTTCTTTCTCAAGTGACCTTTCGTGGGTTCTCTGGGCGTCCGTATCTTTTATCTCTGCTGCTCAAAGAAAATGCCCCTAGCCCTTTTAGAGAGTCATCACGGGACCGATATATAGAAAATATCCCAAGTCCAACTCAAAAGTTGTTTCACTGCCTTTTAAGGCTATTTCGCACGCACGCCTGTGCTACATTGGTCATTCCCGATATGATTTGCGATGCTCCCACTTTTTTGTCGAACATATTCACACCTTTTCGTTTCAAATAATTTTATTTTCGCATTTAAAAACAAATTTACATTAATTTGGCGCCCCTTGACTCTGCGCCCGGGGACAGCTGTCCCCCCTTGCCCCCCCCCCCCCTTAGCTACGCCTCTGCTTAGTACGAAATCAGCAGCAGCACAAGTGGCAACATCAGGATTCATACTCAAATAGCCAAAAAAATTTCCATGACTTTTCCAGGTAGATTCAAAGCAGAATTCTCCAGGTTAATAACGTTCCAAGTAAAAATATTTATTAGCAATGCACTACTTGTAGATTAAATACTCCCGCCATAACATTTTATACATACTATTATATTAACCTCATATTAAAAAATTCCACAGATGATCATTAAGACAACAAATTTATACTATAGAATTTCAAAAGCAAAATTTTATGACACAGTACTGCCAAAAGGTATTAGCTTTTATATTTGCCATCCATCTTGTTAAATTCTTTTTTTAATTTAAATTTTAGAAAGCTAATTTAAAACTATAAAACATAAAACATAGAGAATAAATAAAATAAAATAAAAACTAGGATGATCCAAGTGGGGACAAATCAGCTTTTTAACTCTATAATAACGCATGGAATTGAATTTAAAAAAAATCTTGTTATTTTTTAGCAAATTCTTTAACATCTCATTTTTTTTTTCATCATTTCTATTAGTATTTTGATTCATTCTAGAAAAAGTAGGTGCAGAGTGGCCATCTGGTGCAATCAATTTTAGAATTCATTCCACTAAATTAGAAGATACAACTGAATCACTCAGGGATCCGCGGGGGACAATTTGATTAGGGTACCCCCTAAAGGCTCCCCAATCGACCACTGGGGAAGGGGAGAGAAGAATAAATTTTTCTCTTACTTAATTTGCTCGGAGATGTCTGATCAATTGCTTTATTTATTCGCAGAAGAAAACCTTTTTTCTGGCATTGAAAACTTTCTGCTGAAATGTTTATCTTTTATTTTTTTTTTTATTATAAGGGGCCGTTCATAAATGATGTCACACTTATTTTCAGTATATTTGACCCCCCCCCCCTTTGTCTCATGTCACGCTATATTAGATTAACATAAAATAAGTTTAATTTGCTGACTTTAAATGTTTTTATAGAAATCAAAATGTACTATGTCAAACTTGTTACCCCTCCCCCCTTGTCACAAACTGTCACACTTTCCTGAACCCCCTCTCCCCTCGAAGCGTGACATCATTTATAAATGACCCCTAATGAAGGAAATGAGTATAAATCATGGAATCATTTACGACAAAGTCTGGAATTTGAAGCTCAGGCCCGTTATTCAGAGGGGTAAGGGGGGAGGGGGTCAATTACTCTCCTGACTTGGGAAATATAATGTATTTTTATGTATGTGCATGCATTTTGTTGTTGTTTTAAATGCAATATACATTGGGTTTATACCCTTTGCCCCCCCCCCCCCTGGAAAATTTTGAAATGACGGGCCTGCTCAAGCTTATTCCTAATTTTATCACTATTTCTAAGAAACCATTGCTTCATTTTTCTCATCAATAAATAAAAGAAAATAAACAAGATTATTTTCTAAGTTTGACACTGGGTCTACAGATTTTCAAAAGTGAAATTTCGTGATTTTTTCGGGACCGTTCGGTGATGCATCGGACATTTATTCTGCCGGATATTGGGTATACAGTGTCTCTTGCATGACGTATGCATACCGAATATCCGGCTCTAATATTTGAAATGTGCAAATTCTACATACATATTTTAATATCCCACAGCTTCGAAATATGTAGTAGGTTTAATTCGCATATTTTTTCAAAATATTTTAATTAAGTAAATTTTAAAAATCAAATTCGATATGCCGGACAACAGGGTATTTCGTGCAGTGGCCGGATCGTATTCCGGATATTCAAATACCTATAGGATACCGGATATCCGGTGTCTTCTGAGGGGGACCGGCGGACCGGTCTCATTGGACGGAAAATCTTCGTGACCTATTAGTAATTTTCGTGAGGGGGTCACGGCGACAACTGCGGCACTGAAATTTTTAGGGGGCGAGGTGTTTTAAGGGGACACAATTCGTACTAGTTTGTCTTTAAAGCGTTTTTTTCCCCTTTTCTTTTTAAATGGACGCGATACAAGTTACTGGTGACAATTGACATGTGTGGGGGTGAGGGGAATGAAATATAAAAGAATTTTTTTTTCAAGGGAATGCTCAATCATAGGTGAACCAGGGGTATTCACGAGGGGGCGGGGAGGGTGTTGCAATAGCGCAGGTTGTGCCATTAAAATTTTAAGGAAGGCGTTTTAAATGGGTTTTAGTCTTTTATTGGGGAGGTATCATACCTGGGGGTTACCATTATTTTGGGGGAGGGGGATGCCAACCTACGGATGAAGCAAAAAGAATCAGCATGTTGTTTGATACAAAACGAATCTCTGCATAAAAATTAGAAAAATAATGAAAGCGAACGCGCGATGAGAAATCAAGGTTTAGTTTACGATGTCTTGAGATTCTGATTTGTGACGTATTGAAGGAATTTTCGTAGAATCTAAATTTATTACGCGGAAAAACTAAAAATTCAACAAACTCAAAAATGGAAAAAAAAAAAAAAAACTTTGAGGGGAGGGGGAAAAAAACTGCTTTCCGGGAGGATTTCCAGCCAACTCTAGCAACCAGTCACCGAATCGATGCCTCACGAGTTCTTTTTACGGAGGCGGGGGATGATCTGGCGAAAAGAATTCTTTAGCATCCTCCTCAATCCCTGTCAGACGATTACTCTATCGTTCTCGAACAAACCGCGGGGAAGGGGGAAGAGAGAGGGAATTCAGTGCCGAAAAAATACTATGTATCAGTGACGTACCGTTCAAGAGTTGTGGCCTTCTTATTTTAGGAGGCAGAACCACTTTTACGAGCGTTTTTGGAATTTTCGCGAAAACTCGTTGTTATTCCAGGAGCGAGAGGGGTTGAGTCATTCGCTGGATGACAGCGTGGAAGAGGTGTAAAAGCGCATCTCCCCCGCTAACTGCGCATTTGACTGCGAACGCCCACTCAATTTATGTTTTCTTCCGCCTAAAAAATAGATCCAGCAAGGAAAAAGATTTATATCGCTATAAGAGATTGGTATTTGGAGCATCCATATTGTGGAGGGGCATCCATTTTACGTTAACACAAGAGTGATAGATAAAATAGAAGATAAATCGAGCAAGGGTTGGACAAAAATGTAAAACCAAATAAGTTTAATATCGTAGCTTACATACTTGAGTCGTAAGCAGTCATGACTATGGGGCCGTTCATAAACGACGTCACGCTTTTTTCTCATATATTTGACCCCCCTCCACCCTTTGTCACAATACGTCACACTTCAGCGGACCCCCCTCCCCCCCTTTGTCACGCGTCACGCTATGTTGCATAATGCAGGATGTCACACTTCTTGTAACCCCCACCCCTCCCCTTGTCACACTTTCACGAGCCCCTCTCCCTCCCTCGAAGCGTGACATCATTTATGAATGAGCCCTATAGCATAATTAAGGGAAAAGAAAAGGGAAAAAAAGAAAGAAAGAACATATATATCTGTGGCTTCATGTAAGCAGTGCCAATGTCAGATTTTGTTAAAAATGAGTTATACGAGTAAATAAGGGAAAAAACACTTTCCCACTAAAAAAATAAAGTGCTAAGCAGAATTTTTTAAAAGTTATGTTTTTTTTTTTTTTTTTAATTTTACTAAATTGCCCGAACATTATTTAATAGAGTGAAACCCGATTTAACGTCCCATCAATCTAGGTTTTTCCCGCACTTTACGTTTTTTTCATCAGGTCCCAGCCCGGATTCAACGTTTGTTATTTATCAAATTCTCCGCATTTTACGTTTTCCCATGAAAAGAAAAAAAGTTAAAAGTTTTCTAAAATTAGCAATATGTTTGCTTTTGTGCTTTTTTTAAAAGCTAATACACGTGATTTAAAGTTAACTATTCCTTTATCACAGAATAAATTACAATCGAGGATTGTTTTTGTTTTCGAAAATTTTCAAAAAGAGCATTGGAGTTCAAGGCGTGAAAACGTTTGTTTGCTTCTAGAATTGAACTTTAATCTCGTTCTTTTTACCATTTTAACCCCTGAACGATCGGTTCATTTTCAAGAAACCGGTCATAAAAGTCCCTATTTTTTTACTACTACTACTGAAAACTATATTAAAATATGTGTATGAACAATATATCTATTCATTTTGAATTTGTTCTTATTTTGAAATTTTAAACACTCCAGCCCGGAAATATCACGGGAACGAGAAATAGTTTTCAAGGGAGCGATCACGAAGGGGTTAAAAAGCAACAAAGCCCCAACACTTCGAGTGTAAAGAAGAATTTCGTTAGCAATCACCAGGGCCCGACTTACAAATTTGGGGACCCAGGGCACAGAAAAAATGGGGCCCCCTAAGCTGCTCGAACTGAAAAATTAAATCTTTTTGCTACACTAATAACACTTAAAAGAGTAGTGTCACTAAAATACTGCGTTTTGTGGTGCAGTGGGTATGATGTGAACACATCACTAACTATTCCTAGGTTTTTTTTCTCCTGGGTAAATTTCTTATTTCTCCTTCACAAGAAAAAAAAAATAAATATAATAATAAACGTTTTATTGATTTTTTAAAATTTCTCTGTGAATTTAAGCTATTTGGGGGGCCCCGGGCACATGCCCTTTGTCAAATCAGCCCCTGGCAATCACTATTACGTGCTATGTACTGTAGGCTCGCTAGACGGGACAGCTTACAGGACGGAAATAGTGAAAGACTATTTCCTTTCTCATAAAGACTAGGAAAAACACTTGCAAAGAATTTCAATCCTGGAAGATGATGCATTCCTTTTGAACGACATGACTAAAAAACAATCCACACCATTACGCATAATTTTCAACCTAAATGCCTCGCTTCGTTATTAAATGTGTTAAAATGCTATGCATAATAATTTTCTTTTCAAAAACTCAGACATTACCACTTTTTGAAAGAGTAATTTTTACTACACTTAGTTTTTTTCTATTTGGTTTTTGCTTTCTATGTATTTCCGTACTTTGTTTTTATTATCCAGTTTTGGGAAACGTAAAATCGGGGATTCACTGTTCTCACTATGTAATAAAAGATGATTATCTGATCTGTAAGTGGAAACAGATTGAATGAAGATAAGTTTGCATTCCCAAAGATCCTTAGAGTGTTCAATAATCAGAAAGAATAAAGAAGTAGTCAATCTTCACGTTCAGAGATTCTTCTTTTCATTAACAGGGATGAGATGACACTCGAAAATTAACAGACTCCTTTCAATTTGCATTGAATATCAGATTAGAAAAGTAATCGCGATCTTTTGAACACGTGTCCGCTAGTTGCGGGAACTGCGTAAACGAACTTTTTTTTTTAGTGGGATTTTAACACTAAACTTAAAAGGCCGTTTTCAACCATTTCTAAACTTTCATTTTACAGCAAGTTTCTACTAATTATAATTCAACTTTCAGTCGCATTTACTTGCCCTACTTACTAAGGCCGTAGCCAGAAATTTTTTTCGGGGGGGGGGGGGGGGAGGCCTGACTGTGAAACACTAGTGTAGAGGAAAGTTTCAGGAAGGAATATATGCTAATTGCGAAAATATTTAGGATTTAGGGGGGGCCCGGGCCCGTCGGCCACGGCCTTGCTACTTACCCCGTATTAGGAAAAGCCAATGCAATTGAAAATTGCGTTATAATTAGTAAGAAGTTATGCGAAATGGAAGCTTCGGAACAGTCAAAATGACCGGTCTGGTAAATCTAGTGTTAAAAAATATTGTGGGAAAAGCTCACTCCCGCGGTCTAGCGCGAACCCCGGATCAATTTTGACATCTTTTGCATCGGTAATTTAAATTAAAAAACAACAAAGTATGTTGTGTTCATCAACTAAGTTCTTAGACAAGAAAAAAATGAGTGTACCAATAATGTAAGACGTTTTTCTTTTATTATCCAACAATTCCCAGCAAATATATTATCAAAATTTCACAAGCCAAACTATATCAGAAGGTACTGAATTTGAAGTTATTATATAAGGATTTTTGGGCTGTTAGTTATCTAAAAGAAAATTCTTAGTTTGATCTTCAACCGCAATTATCACAATTGAAATACTGGCACTGGTATATCTTGCACCAAGCCACAGATCTATACCATTAAGCAGTTTAATGGTTTAAGTCCCCCCCCCCCCAAAAAAAAAAGCAAATTTTGATTGCGTTACTGACAAACTCAATTTGTGTATATTTTTTTATAATAAAGCCCTTTTAATTCATACACAATTCAGGATTTTGTAAAGGATGGTAAATTTTGCACTCTTTATCGCTTCTAGTATTAAAGTTTATTCTGTAAAAAATCACTCATTTTACACAGGCAAAACGGGAATTAAATAGGATGCCAAACAATAATTTTTATATATATATACTAGCCAATTCCCCGTAGAACATCTACGGGGCTATGAAAATCGTAAAAAACGCTTTAAAATTCGGAAGGCTTAAGAAAAGATAGCTAGATGTAAGCATGAGAATGATCCCATGATATAAACAAAGGTGTTGCCAATCCAAATAATCGGAAATTAATCATTATAAAATCGTAAACACCACTTTACAATTCTAAAGGCTTAAGAAAAGGTAGCTAGAATTTTTTAAAAGTCCTTAAGTTACTATAATAAATACAAATATTATGTTACTTTCACGTGCTAATCATTAAACAAATTTTTAAATACCGTTCTACCATAGTTTGTTTTCCGCATGAGGACACTATCGTATTGTACCGCAAAATTTAATCGTAACTGGTCCACGTTAATTGAAATATATATATATATATATATTTTATTGCTACAATATTCTGCAAAGTGAAGGGAAAACTTCTTCGAACTCCTCCTTCAAGTCCGTATCCAGAAATTACTTGTCGCGGAGTTCTCTTCAACCCTCCCCCGCCACAGAAATATTTTGCGTTTTTATTTCCAAAAATGTAATGATTTCCTTCTTCATGGCAGAATCACCATAGAGAATATCTATTTTTTATTATATTAAAATTACGCAAATACAAATGGGGGGAAACATTAATCCCCCCCGGCCAAAATGATGTGCCTGGATGCTTTTTGTTTGACTAGAAACAACACTCAGCATTGATGAAATGGTCAGCTCAGCTGACTGATTCAGTGTCACTATCAGGGCTGTGGAGAGTAGTTGGGCTGATTTTGGGGTAGAGGATTCAGTGACTTAGGAAGTGTCAACTACTGAATACTAAATACAGTTCGACCGCAAAGTTCTGACACTTAGTCGCTTCTGCGCATGTCAGAAAAGGACGAATCCATTCGAGTTTTCGGGAAGTTCACTTTGCAGTAGCACGCAAATCAACGTTTGTGTCTCTGTTCGTTGGAAGCAGGCGATTTTTTAAACTGACATACAGCATCAGTTTAGAAGAAAACAAATATGCAAAAAAAAAAAAGAAGACAAGAATTAGAATACGAAATACTTTTTATACCAGCAGTTCCTCCATTGACCGTGAATGATATTCTTGGCAGTTTGCCAGCCACAGCCAGGGCCCGATTTACATTTTGAATCACTATAGGCACAACTCATGTTTGGGGGCCCCTCACGCAACAAAAAATTTTTAAACATAACATTTAGTATGTGTTTGTAAAACTTGCCAGTCACACCAAAATTTGGGGGCCCCCAAAGGGAAAAAACTAATTTGTTTTTCAAATGTCAAAGAGTCAGACTAACATTTGGAAGCCCTCAATGTGCAAAATGATTTTGTTTTTAAATTACAAAATGTTTGAATAAGATCTGGGGTGCAAAATCGATTTTTTTTTTTCAAATTTCAAATTGTCAGACCAAAATTTGGGGGCCCCCCAAAGTGAACATTCCTTGTGGTTTTAAAATAATTTAATAATACAAATTTTCTGTGAAGCAACAGAACACTTAACAGTTTGTTTTTGAAAGATGCTATTTTTAAATATTTTTCTAAACAAATTTAAATTACAAAAAAAATAATAACCAAAATTAGGGGGCCCTCTCAAAGTGGGGGCCCTAGGCTCGGGCCTATTGGTAAATAAGGCCCTGGCCACAGCACTTTTTTTTCGCGGTAGACCTGTAGTGGCATAATATTCATTGCATCCCTAATATATCCAGTAAAACCTGTAAGGTTAGCCACCTTTGTAAGCTGATCACTTGTCTAAGTTGACCACTTTTGTCAGGAATGGAATTAGCCCTATATTAAACAATGCAGGGAAGCCTTTGTAACCTGACCCCCTGTCTATATTGATCACTTATGCACGCCAAATTTAAGTGAAAGTATTATGAAAAACTAGTTGTAAGTTGACCACCTAATTATTACTATATTTATCTATTCTTGCAAGGATTAAAAAAACTAAAATAACTCCTCCAGGATATGTCCTATGCTATAATGTCAAACTAGTATTTGTCTGAATAGATGGAACATCAATATAAAGTTTGCATAAACTATGTAAGTTAATCATATGGGAAACAACTATGAGCACTCTATTATTTTTTAAATTAGTTTCTTCTTTTATCTGATGAAGCCATTTTGAAAAATTATGTATTTTTAGGAAATCTCTACTATGGGGCCTTCATAAATGACGTCACGCTTTTTTCCCATATATTTGACCCCCTCCCCCCCTTTGTCACTCTTCAGCGGACCCTCTCCCCCCCTTTTGTCACGCGTCATGCTATGTTGCATATTGCATGATGTCACACTTCTTGTTACCCCCTCCCTTCCCCTTGTCAATTTCACGAACCCCCCTCCCCCCTTGAAGTGTGACATCATTTATGAATGATCCCTATTATATAAGTAACTTACATAATTAATAAGATATTTATCTTTATTTTAACAAAGTGCTTTAATTTTAAACTTGTATAGGATACATTGTAAGTCAATCAGATTAAATTTATCTAACAATATTTTAGATATTTGTGAAAAAGTAGCTAATTACTAATTTTAAAGTAACGTTAATAGATGAAGTCATATTTTAATAAGTCACAAAGGAATAAACGCATAGTGTAAGAAATGAGAAAAAAAATTTCCACCCTCTATAAGTTGACCACCGGTCTAAGTCGACCACTAAAGTTGTTTCCAATATGGAGGCACTTGCCCAGTTGGCATTCGCCCTTTTCCCTAGGAATTGCTGGCCATTTGTGTTTGTGTGGCCATTTTGATAGGTGACCAGCGTTGACCCTAACACACTAGTCGGATGACACCAGATGGCGCCACCTTCCTTTTCTGACCTAAGGGTGAAGGGAAGGGAACATCTCCACCCTCTGGTACCCTCGGGACTTCAGGGTCCACGGATTTTACATGCATGTACCCCCAAAAGTACATGGTGGGTCTTCAGCGGGTCGGGTATCGAACCCAAGATCCTCCGATCCGAAGCTTGATATCTTAACCGCTAGGCTACCACGGCATTTGACCACTAAAGTGCCGCACCACAAGTGGTCAACTTACACAGGTTTCACTGTATTTGTAAATAGGTCTTATTTTTAAAATTCTAGGAGTCACTCAGACACGATCCTTTTCCCAGCCGACTCCACAGCCCTAGCTACTATCTGTTTCCACATAAAGGCAAAGCTCTCATTTGCAAAACAAACTACTTAAATAATAAATCAAATAAACCAGAACACATCAAATAAAGTATTTTTATATCTGATATTTTAATAATTTCATCATATCTATAACATATATCTGTTTAAAACAAATTTATCTATACAAAAAAATACATGGAATTCTTTCATCACATGGACTACAATAAAAGCACTATACGAAATAAAAAATCTCAAGTAATGGATGACACCCTAATGGAACTACCGGTGCAATAATTAAACTTTGTCTAATACATAACAAATACAACTGAAAGCACTGATTATACTTTGTCAAAACTAAATTATGTTATCACAGCTCTCGGCGCAAGAAAAAATGGCTCCACCACGAGGAGCATTCGCAAATCAAAGAAATTTAACACTGGTTCACGAGAGGACTGATGTACAAAAGAGAGATGGAATGATGCTGAGAAGAAAAAAAAAAATCACACTCCACAAGTTGCATTCATTAATTTCCATTAAAAAGAAATAAAGTTATATCACATACCAAAACAGGCTAACAAAAGTAGAAGGAGATTACATTCCACGCGGTACTCAGATTTAATTCTTCGAAAAAATCTTAATATGATTTATTTTTTTGTTGTACAAGCAGAAACAACTTTCTAGTTCTGAAATGTCATGGTGCAGAATGGGCCATTGAAACTTTTAGGGGAAGGGGTGTTTTCAGGGGGAAAGCCTCTACTTTGGGAGTTTCTGTCGCTTTTTAGGGGGGGGGTTTGCCATCCCCTTAACACTAGATTTACCAGACCATTTTCAACCATTTCTTAACTTTCATTTTACAAAAAGTTGCTACTAATGATAATAAAATTTTCAGGCACATTAACTTTTTCTACTTACCGTGCATTAAGAAAAGCCAATGGAATTGAAAGTGGCACTATAATTAGTAACAAATTATGCAAAATGGAAACGGTCAAAATGATTGGTCTGGTAAATCTAGTGTTTAGGGGGGTGGGCACGCCTGTATTGTGAAGTCAAAATTTTACGCAGATTATTTGTCAAAAATCATGCCTATAATAAGTATGAAAATGTTTTTTGAAACCACCTTTTGCTACATAAGCACACGTTAAGCTATATTCCCTATTTTCTGAAAAAATATTATATTAAAAAAATATTACTGATAATTTGATTATAGATTATATGTTTTGAAATGCCACAGCTTCTGATGTGACAAAATTATCTAAAATAGTCATTGTTTTTAGTATAGTACTAAATTTTCTTTAGTTTTTAAACACTGATCAATAAGCAATTGAGTTTACTTGCTATTAGTGTTGACCAGACCTATCTTTTAGGGCATCAGAACAGGGCAGTTGCCTTCCTTTACTGGCTTTGAGAATTTAATTTTATACTTAGAGTATGTACCCATTTCCCCACCCCCTTTCGGGGAAGGTTTTAAATGATGGGCCTGGTGTCATCATGCTTACCAGGAAGAAATCTAAAGAAAGACAGAGAAAATTATTGCAAGCCTCAGGCGACCATACACTGGATACAAAAAGGAATAATAATTCCTTATATAAAAGATGGAAAGTGGCCATTGAAAAACTTTTAGTAGATTTTACCACAAAGTATATGAACCCTAAGGAAAATTAGGTTTATCATTATTGAAATTATCATTTTCCAAAAAATTGTTTACTTCATTATAAAGGGGAAAAAATTGTATTATATAATTACATTAGTTTTAAAAAATAAATGATTTTAGTGTATTGGAACATCTTTTCCGATATAAAAATGAAGCACTTTAAATACGTCGTTTGGATTGCCAAAATAAATGGTAAACGCAGCTACGCTACAATTTGAGATTCATTTCTGTAAACAACATAATATTACCAACAGTTTGGAAATTAATGAATGTAACATACTTTGATAAAAATTTTAAAACAATGATTCAAATGACATTTAAAAAATGATTTGACAAGTCAGAATTGATGTTTCTATAAAATAATATTTCCATATTATAGAAAAATATTTTTTACGAATGATATTCTTGCATTTTGAATTGGAAAAGTGACAAAAAAAAAAAAAAAAAAAAAAAAAAAAAAAAGCAATTTCTCAAAGTTAAAACACCTGGAATTATTTTTCTTTCATTTAAAAAGCAATAGTATAAAACAGTTACATAAAGTTTTAAAATATCAGTTTAACTTGTTAATATAAAAAATTATATTTATCTATATTTAAAGTAAAAACATGCTTCATTATTTTTTTTTTAAATAAAAGCTCACACTATGACTTTAAGGAAAACTGAAGTTCATATCTTGCACATACTTGGTGCATAAAATACAGAGAATACATTTTTGACCACTTTGAAAGATTATTATACTTGGGTGCTTTTATTTAGAGCTTGTTAAAGTGAAGTGAACCTATCAGTTGTTTTTATGTTTTTCCAATGCAGAAAATGATTTAAGTAGAGATGCATGTGTGGTGATTATAGTTACAAGTACACATGACAAGTTTACAACCAATTTACCACCAGCATGCACAAAGAGCAATCCAATGAGTTTTGCTTCTGGTGACTAAGAATAATGTACCACATAATCCTGAATATCACCTTTTTTTTTTTTTTACTAAAAAAAAGTTGTATGTTAGGCTCTCAGTTTACTACAATATTACTCCAATTACATATCAGTTTGGCAACCACCTCTGTTATTAAATTTTCGTAATAGTATCGTTAAAGATCTGGTACTGAGAAGGTTCAAGAAATGTGGGATTTTAAGTGCTATATAAAGGGTGGTAAGAATGACGTAGACAAGGCTGTACCCAGACGAGGGGCCCACGGGTCTGGCTCCCCCCCCCCCCCGGGATTTTTCTTACTGTAGCATAAATTCCTACCCAAAACCTTCCTTAACAAGGTGTGTTGAAGCCAGGGCACGAGAAAAAATTAGTGGATAAGGCTTTGGACATAGAGCAGATTTTGGCAACATACAACCTAAAATGGCTCACATTGTGACCCATTTTGTAATTTCAGTGTCCGGATAAATTTCTGAAAATGAAGTATCCCGAATAAAAATGAATTACAACATGAAAATAACACCTGAATAATGCATAAAAATAAACTTAAAATAACATTTTAATTTGATTACAAAAGTAACAAATACGCATTTTTGTTTGTTAAAAAAAAAAAAACAATTTTAAGGGGAAATCGATAAATTTAGGTGGGTGAAAACACCACAGTGGCACGAAATGGTTTCTTTAATACACACATTTTGGTTGATTTGCCTCTGCAGCAAAAAAATTAAAAAATGCTAATGCTTGATTTAGAGTTGACGATTAGCACACCTCAGATGATTTTTGATTTACTGTATAGAACTAAATATGTTTTATCTCAGGATTAATTGAAAATATTTTCTCCCTCTGTTTAGCAGAAATTTAATAAAACTTGCAACAAACACTATGTACATGTGTTTTTCCCCCCTTTTAAAATTGTACCATCAATAATATAGGTGCAGGCATTATTCAGGATTACATGGCAATTTTTTCTTTGCTAATCCATGCAACAATTTTGCATCTTTTACACCATGAACACTTAAATGATTGCTACTTTTCACTTACCCTTTTTTCAGGTTAAGAGCATTTGGCCAAGGTAAAAGCCAACTATAACACCACAATCATGCACATAAATTCTTAAATTCAAGTGCCTAGTGTGAACAAATACTGGTTGAGCATTTCTAATCTCAAATCTAGCAGAGTTTAATTGTCAAGCCAGTTGTAAAATTTGAGCTTTTTTCTTGTTGATTAACAAAAATCTTCGTAACACTGACCTATCCAGCTTAAATGCGAGCAGAAATTATTCTTGGCCTAATTGCAACCATTGCACGATATTTTTAATGATTGCTAAAATCCAGGAAGTTGAATTTCACACATAATTTGGAGGACTTATGCTCTTAATAGTTATGATTTTTGACAACAATCAAATTGTATTCTTTCCGAAAGTAAAGTTTTATCACAAGACTATAAAAAAGTCCTGAAAAAACGAATTCAAAATTCTCTAAATTACTTCTAAGTCTTAAAATTGAACACCCAAATTGCATTATTGGAATTATAGAATTTGGCAATGCTCATTTACTACATAAGTCATTAGATCTATATTTTTTAGCATATTCTACTGTAATCATTTTTTTTTTCTTATCCTGCTGTTTGGAATGAATTCTTCCCAATCATTTTTGTCATCATTTTTTTTTTCTAGATGGAAACATGCAAATATTGCACACGAGCTTTGCCGAAGATTTCATGTCGAACTTCAACTTTCAATCTTTCAGCATCCTGTATATTTTAAAATCATTTTGAAAGTTTGAAATAATTTTCGCATTTGCTAATTCAAATCTGCATATTTCTTGTTTTATTTTGATAATTAGTTTATTTTCTAAGCAATTTTAGCATGTGCTAATTCAAATATGCATATTTCTTGTTTCATTTCGATAATTAGTTTATTTTCTAAACAATTTTAGCACGTGCTAATTCAAATCTACATATTTCTTGTTTTATTTCGATAATTAATTTATTTTCTAAACAATTTTAGCACGTGCTAATTCAAATCTACATATTTCTTGTTTTATTTCGATAATTAATTTATTTTCTAAACAATTTTAGCATGTGCTAATTCAAATCTGCATATTTCTGGTTATATTTCATTAATTAATTTATTTTCTAAACAATTTTAGAGTTAGTTTTCATTTCTTACTGGCAATTTTACAAAGCGGCCACCTAACGAAACCGAGTCTACCGGCCACTGGCTACTAACCAAATTTCCCAGTTTTGACCTGTACAAATTAGCAATGCAAATAATGGAGGTGTAACACCGGTATCTATCAAACAACTTCAAAAGCCCAAGTAGGTTCAGTTGCACATTAAAATTCAAAATATGAAAAGCTCAACCAGTACAAGGTATTTAAGGACCAAGAACAATAACAAAAAAGTGCAAGCAACAATTATACAATTTTTCATATATACCACATTTAAAAATATATATTCACATTTAAAAAAATCACCGTATTCTTTGAAAGCTGGCCTCACTAGTTATTCAGTAGCACATCAATTCATCAACATGACTGAATACTAATTAAATGCGTTGCGAAGTGCTATACTTCCTTTAGCGTCAGAAATAAATTTGAATTTGATATGTACATCAAATACTAACAATTAGTTGTAATATTTAAGCAAAGCAATTAAAATACCCAAATTCCCAGAGTGTTACAAAAAAGATTCATAATAAAAAATATAGATTTTTTTTTTAATATAAATTTACTTTAGGGTGAGTAAAAAAAGTTCCAAAATAGATCTTTTAGTATATTGCACATAAAGATGTCAAGAAATTATTAGTTAAAAATTACCCATAAATATACCTGCTATTTAGGGCTAATACCTTCCATTAAATCTGTTTGTCATGTATGGGATCATTCATAAATGTCACGCTTCGAGGAGGGAGGGGGGGGGGTCGTGAAATTGTGACACAGTGTGACAAGGGGAGGGGAGGAGGTAACAAGAAGTGTGACATCATGCATTATGCAACTTAGCGTGACAAAGGGGGGGGGGGTCAAAAATCTGACAAAAAAAGCATGACGTCATTTATGGATGGCCCCTATGAGTAGTGTTTATACAAGCCCGTTATTTGGGCGATCAGGGGGGCAATTCCCTCTGACTTTTAGAAATACATTGAATTTATGCATGTTTTTATGTATTTTGTTTTTTATCTATAATATTGTTAAAAACAAAATAAATGTTAGAAGGAGGTACTGTGCCGCCATAAAAATTTGCACACAAAGCCTCTTATTTCACTTTGCTTCACTAAAATAGCATTTGTGCTTTGATTATTATTATTTTTTTTTTTTATTAAAAACATACAAGTGCTTGTTGAGTAAGATTGAGAGCTTTTGTGAATTTTAGGAGCTTTCATTTTGAATTGTCATCAAGCTTATTTTAACAAGATTTAGGAGAACTGCATCCAAGCCTTCTGAAATCCTGAGAAACTTGCAATAAATTAGAAGAGCAAAAAAATAAAGCTAATACGATTTGCATACAAAGATTTTTCTGAAAGAAGTCAGTAATAGATGAAAATGGGAAACTCAAGGTCAAATTCCATGTTCCAAAAAAACATTTTTACCAATTGAAATCCAGTTAAGGTATTTAATTCTTTTGTTAAAGGAAATATAGCAAAATATGCTACTATTTAAATACATAAATAACAATCCTTTTCACCTATCATAACTAAATTGTGACTCCCAACACTAAATAATTTATTGATCTAACAAGTTCCTAGAATTTGGCACTGCTGCTCTTCATAAGCAAAAATAAAATCTGGAGTAATACTTCAATTTTGCCAATGAAAATATGATGTTAATATCTGAATTAAATGTTTCCGATAAGAAATTAAAATGATTCACTAAAAATGTTAGAATTTTCACATATTGTAGCAGAGATGTTTTGATTGACATATGTATATCTAATTATTGGTACTTTTCCATTATCGGGACATCACTCGATATTCTGTGCCAAATCATACTGGCAATTACGATATCATACCAAATGATGTATTGTGCAAACTGAAATAATTTGCAATGAAGTCGTTGCAAAAAAACCTAACTTTTTTCTTTTACCAAACATGACGGCAAACCACAAGTTCAAAGTTACTTTATGTGCAAAAGATAATTGATAGTGCTGACATTCAACATGATATTGCAATTGGCGCCAAATCACACTAGTGATTCCAAAATCATGCCAAACGCTGTAATGTGCAAACTGAAATAATTTGCAATGAAGTTGTTGCAAAAAACCCCGACTTTTTTCTTTTACCTAACATGACTGCAAACCACAAGTTTAAAGTTACTTTATGTTGAAACAATAATTGATAGTGCCGACATTCAACATGATATTGCAATTGGCGGTGTGATTTGGCACATAATAATTCCGATAATAGAAAAGCATCTAATTATTTAATTAGCATAGATCAGTGATTCTCAACCATTGTGCTGCCGCACTTTTGTGTGCCTTGGCACACAAAAGTGCAACACTACAAATAAATTATAATTTTTACTGTACAAATTTTAGAAATGTGTATAGTAAATATTATAATGCTTTTTTTAAAAAATATTACGAGTAAAGTTTGTTTAAATTAAAAAGGACACTGTTAAAGAAAACTTGTTTTTACAGTTAAATATATTTTTAACTGTTTTTATTTTTGAAAACTGTGACCTTCAATAAAGGGAAATATTTCTTATTACAAGTTTTCTTATTATTACCTTGTAATTAATCCCTTAATCAACATACTGTTGGTTTTGTAGAACATGTTACATTATTTTATTTTGCATTCAAAATTACCATCATAAACTATTTTACATAGTGTATTATAGATAAGTAAACAACTTTAAAACTTATATTTTTTCGTGTGTCGCCAAATTTTGGAATTGTTAAAAGTGTGTTGCAACAAAAAAACAAGTTGAGAATCACTGGCATAGATATTCAACAGCAATCACAAACTCATTTCTTCAAACTTTAACTGTTAATTGGAAGTCCACATTATAATGAACAAGCAAAAAGGTTTGTTGCTTCAACTTTTCCACAGTAGCACAGGAATCTAATAAAGAAAATTTTTCAAAAACAGACAGGGGCATGGGGAGAGGATGATGACGTATAACCTATTCTGATGCAATAAATTACCTATACATTTTTACAAAAAAAAAAAAAAAAAAGACACAGACACAAAATAAAAACATCATCAACTCAATGAAGATGCACTGATGACATCAGATCCACAGGACAACGCGACATTTTCTTCACCGGTAGTCACCTGCTCACCTTCTTCCCTCACCGAGGAATCGGAAACGGGTTTGGTCGAATTTGATTCGGACGAGTGAGCATCTTTGCACGCTCGAGTATTCGCAGTTCTCTCACTTATTGACGTAGTCAGTGCTGGCTGGCTGACGGAAGAGGACATTTCAGCCCTGTTATTTTTTGTTCGATAAGATTCGGTGAAAGACAGGGGCATGAGGATATTGCCACTGTTTAATACTGTTTTATCACTTTGGCTCCCGGAAGAGCGGGGCTCGGGGGAGCGGGAATTGCGGAACCTCCCGGAATCTTCACAGTGGAGGAATTCTCTCATGGAGCAGGAACTTACGCTTCCTGGAAGGTCACTCTTTCCTGCAAAGTGAAAAAGTGGAATTAATTACCAGCAAAATTAGTTGCTACAGTAAAACACCGTTAAAATGCGGGTGTCTGGGGACATGTTTGGCACCCGCGTTATAACATAACTGCGGTATAGTGAAACTATACCTCGGAACCATATTCTTGAAATAATACTCGCTTTTGTTGCATCGTTTTTAACTGTACCAGTTACTTGTAACCTCTCGTCTATAGTCAATTTGTTTCTTTTCTTCTCTGCTGCCATTTTACTAACTGTAATTGCTGTGCAAGAAGCACCCCCCCCCCCCATCTCAACTTTGCAATCAGTCTGACGATGCGATAGGTTATAAACCGTCTTCCGAGAAAAAGGGAGAATAAAAGTATTTTTTTGTTATTAAGGTGACCGACTACCTTCGGAACAAATTTTTTTTAAAAATGCAATTTCTTCACATGTTTTATACTTTTTTGGTTAAATAATGATTTATGAACATAAAAATACTTTTAAAAAATCCCCATGTACTGTAGTTTCTGAATGAGTGGGTAAAATGAGGAAAATTTTAGTTAAATTTTATCAAAACGGTTAACACTGTAAAAGAAAAAACATTGTTGCAATAGTAATTATTTTCTGCCATTAGTTACAAATAACAATGATCTTCAAAATAAACTAAAATGAGAGAGAAATATTAAAACTTATGAAAATTACAAGGAAAAATGTATGCTCATGCATCGTTTTTCCGAATTTTTAATGTAATCCACATAAAAACCTTCGTAAATAAAAAAATATTTTATATACATTAAAAATCGTAGTTCATATGATAGCTGATACTATTTAAAAGAAACACTGAAAATTTTGTGAGAATACATTGATTATGTTTTCAGATATCATGATAATGGTAAATGGATTTTGCGAAAAATAACTTTCGAGAAAATTGCAGTTGAAAGTTACAGTTCGTTCAAAAACAAGCTGGAATCACATGAGGAGTAGCAGACGATATGTTTTATTAATAGCTATAACTTTTTTCTAAAGCACATAGAAGAAAAAGGAAAACAGTTTTGGAAAGAAAAAAGTTCAAAGTATTAGAAACGGAAATAAAAAAAAATTCATCCTTGAGGTCAAAAATCGATGTTTTTAAGGTAGTCGGTCACCTTAACATGGTATTGTGAAGGGGGACATGTTCTAAGAAAGAATAAGATTTTGAAGAGAAGGAACGCACTTCTCAAAGAAACATTTCAAGCCTGTGCATATATTGGAAAATATGTTTTTTTTTTTTTTTCAAAAATGTTAAAGAGTCTGGAATACAAAGGTTGCTGACGCTATAAAAGAAGTTACACACGCATAACTAGACTTCTGAAAACGGAAGATAGTTAAGCATTGAACTGAACAGTCCCCGACAGATTGAGCTCCGCCTACGCAAGAGAAAGAAGTCAGAACCAGTCAGAACGATTGCATCAGATTTTGAAATAGATTTATACAGTGGCCGAGGTTGAAAAACAGAAAAAGAGTGAAACAGGTGTGCATCAAACCTATCACAAAAGTGCGTTATATGTTATGTGTGTGGAGGGACTCTTTGGCTAGAATATTTGTGTGCTCGGAAAAGACTGCTGGCTGGATTTATTTAAAATGGTAAATAAGGAATCACCCTTAAATGGCAATGATAAAGGGTGGTTTAAACTTCGGGGGACATGATAGTCATTGCGATATACCCGATTCCACGGTTTTCTGAGGCGCGGTATAACGGGGTTTTACTGTATTACCCTCATTAATATCAATATTGATGAAATATAGTCGTCCCATGCATGTTAAAATGCAAGAAACCAGGCCACAGGAAATCTACAATTAAGTTTGGGCTTAATTTAATAAAATAGCACACCCATAAAACATCTTCCCATCAGTCTAAGTAGTGCTAGATGACAGCAAAATTTAAATAAAAAACTTACGATTCGGTTGCCGCTCGGCAATGGGCGACACATCGACAGCGCTCTCGTCTCTGTTCAACAGACACGACAAGCAGGAAGGGTCATCTGCGAGGAAATCCAGCAGGTCCTCCTGCTCCAGCTCCATCTTTGCCTTCTGCCACTCCCTTTCGATCTGCTCCCACTCCACCTGTGGAGTCCCCACAGAGGTCCTGGGCCTCTGGAAATCGCGCCGGAGCAGGGCCTTCGTCTCCTGCTCGAAATTCCTGATCTTCTCCTGTGCCAGGGCACTCAGCTCGTTGTACCTGTGGTGCACGGGGTCTTCCTCCGCACTCGGCAAACTCTCCTCCGCGGCAGTCTCGGACAGCGATTCGGGATCGGCGGATTCTTGCGGCAGAGACCCGTTCCTCCTCTCTCTCGACAGGGAGCGCTGCTTGGTCTTGGACGACCCCGATATCAGACTGGAACAGCTACCGAAGCTCACGTCGGAGAGGCTTTTGGGTCCCGTTCCTGCGGAGTTCTGGTCTTCGGAGGAAGGAAGAGGGAGGGAGCTGTTCATGTTTTCACCTATCAACATTTCATTGTCGTCGGCGATGATGCCCGATCGCTTTTTGGAGTTGATGGATGCGTCTTTCTTCTTGTTTCGATGCCTCAGGTGGCGTGTGGCGGTGTTGTAGAAAGATGTGAATATTTCATGTGGGAGTTCTAAACCGCTTTCTGAAAGAAAGGGAATCAAATCTTAAATGGATGCATACTGAAAAAGCTGACAGACGTTCTGAGCTGCATATTCAATAAAATGAAATCTAACTCTAGATAACTAAAAGCAGAACATGGATGAACACAAACTAGGTCTTTTAAATTGAAATTTTTATTTGTTGCATTTTGCATAAAGCAAGGCTTAAACAAAGAAAAACTGCAAGCATATACATCGCTCTGAGCTCTAAGGCCATTCTTTAGTGTATACAAAGGAAACAACCATTTGAGAGCATGCTGGAATGACATTTGCAGCCTAAGTAATTTATTCTCAGCAAGCGATTGAAGCATCAACTCCTGTTGATTTGCAACTCTTGTAACTGAAGGTATTTTAGAAACCTATATCATATAAATTCTAGAAAACTCATGTTCAAAGGCTAACAGTTACATTTATAAAACACACTGATTTTGAAGAACAAAATGCTTCTAGTACAATTGTTGTGCCAGCCCATACACAAAAAGTCAAATAAAAAAATTAAAAAAAAAAGGAATTTTTCAATTTTAAATCTATAAACTCTAAACTATGAGCGCTAAAAATGACCTACAATTTCGTTTATGCTTTATGTAACCAAATTCATGAAATCTTGACAAAAAGGTGCTTTTTTAAGTATTTTAAAATTCAGCCTTAAAATTATCATAAAAAGTTATACAACAGACTGCAATAAAGACTAAAAAATTACTATTAACACCTTCACTGATTGGTTCTGCCTTACCTTAACATATTATACCTTAACATAACAAATCAGAAGCAAGAATAAAAGTACATAAAAAAATCTATGTAATGGGTGCTATTTTTAAAGAAATTTTATCAGTGCTCTCAACATATTTACTGTGAACAACAATAAATTTGCATATTCTTAGAATTGAAAATTAATTAAAACTTTACATTTAAGTTACATGATTGCCAAGAGTACAAAGCCAAGGGAAAAAAAGTCAATTCAGTAAAATTAAACAAGTTACATTTGCTGTTAACAGCAATCATGAGTGACGACAACAACAACAACAAAAAAATGATATAAAGCTTCAATTTCATGAATTTAAAAATACTGTGCATAATTGTGTACAGTGGTGCAGTCATGTAACATAAGTTTTGGGGACGCTTACTAAGTTATTGAAATCAAAAAGTGGGGGGATGCTTTAATTAAAATAAAAAAGTCGGGGGGACTACACACTGATTTTGTATACATGAATTTTGAGAGAAGAGAAAGTACACGTGAATTTTATGAAGACAGATTTTTTTACTGAAATATATTAGACACACATGGTACATTACTTTATGAGATGACTATAAGCTTGATTTACAAACCAAAATTCAATTCATACAAATACTATGAAACAATCCTTCGTATGGCAAACGTCCCATTTCAACTTTTCACACTTAAAATATGTGCAGTTTGATGCTTTACACCAATAGACACAAAGTTGATATCAGGGTTCCCACTCTTATCTCCAAGACAAATTTAACGCCTTTTTAGGGCCTTTTCAAGGTCATGTGTTACTTTTCTAGGGCCACATTACATATAACATTTAGAATGACTTTTCTTTGAAGAAATAAGAATGATATCGTATGATATGTCGTGTAAAGATAGCCAAATATTCAACACTGAAATTAACTTTAAAACAAAATAATAAGAATTCTGGAAATGACATTAAAAGTTTGCTATCACAACTAAGGTACTAATTTTTTTTCCTCCAATGGATTTTAATGTACATTTAATGCATCTTTAAGCACGATCAATTCATTGTTATGAATAAATGATGATGAAGCAGCAACATGAACATCTCACTGAATTAAATCTTTTACATAAGTCAACTTTTTCAAATTTTATCTTAAATTTAAAGATTTATTCCTTTAATAGTTATATTTCCTTCAGAGTTATAAATATTATGCTTAGCTAACTTTTCAATCTATAAACCACAACCAGATTTTATTTTGTGTCCAACAACATTTCCAGCACATAATCTGCAGTGCCGCAGTGTATTATCCAAATAATATGATATGTCTTATGATTATGCCTTTTATAGATGTAAATCTATGCAACTCAAAATTTTGAAAGAGTAAAAACAACATATATTACACAAATTTTTCAAAAGATTTTGAAGCGGCAACGAACCCCTTTTTCAATGCAGAAGAAGTGCACTTCTAGGTAAAAGCATCCAACTGAAGATGTATCCGTTTATTGCCGTAAATCACACTTTATTTGCTCAGAAGTATGCCTTAAAATAAGTGTCTTTTTCCTCATAAGAACGAGCTTTTAAACCATTATAGAGCAAAGCAATAGCAATGTCTTGAATCAATGTTCTTTCTTAAGGCAGATTATTTAAAGAATAACTTAAGCATTGCATTTTAATAAGGCTACAATAATGAATACTAATAATTATCAACATGATCATCGAAAACTTAGGTTAAGTTAAAGATAAGGGAAAAAATGCCGACTCAGGGTTCGTACTCTTTTGGAAAAACACAAAATAAGAACTTTCTAAGGACTATTTAAGGACATACAAAAAAATTGAAGGACCTCGCAAATTTTTAGAAATGTACAAACTGTTATGTTCATTTCCGAAGGAAGCATTATTGAAAGGGGAAATTGATTTAACATCGTATTTTTATTAGGAACACAACACAAACACTTTTATGGAGCTCTCTTTGACTTGTTGCTTTTCTAATGTCCAATACAGTCAGGGAGTTAAATAATTATTGGAGCTAGTAATAACAGAAACACACAACACAAGCATTAAACATATATAAGCAAATTATCATGATATGAAAAATTATCAAAAATGGTTAGTGCTATAAAATACAACTTAAATGAAAGAACAATTCAAATCAAAAAAATTGTCAAAGAAAACGCTGCCCCTTGTCTTGAGAATTTGTGTTTAATTTAGATTTTTTTTTCATACCAACCAAACAACCAATAATTTTTTTAAAATTATTTAGAAGAGCTTACAAAAATTCAGAAAAAACTTTTTCAACTTGAGAAAAATATTTCATTTTGGAAACAACATACAAATTAAGCTCATTCGCTTAAAGCTTTGTATATTACCTTTCAATAGTAACTACCAAAATTTAACTAAAATAAAGTTTCAAAAATTGAACACATTTTTTTAAATAAAAAATAAAACAAGCAGACTACAAGCTGCAAATACTAAAACAACTGTCAACTTTTTAATTAACTGATACATTTACAGGATGCAAAAAGATAGAAAACTCAAAAGCTGCGTGCAATTTTCGGCGAAGCACGTGCTAGATGTTGGCAAGTTTCCAAAAAATAGGTTTTTATTTTCGTATTATAAGTCACGAAAATTCATGCAAATTAATACAAATATTTTTAAAACGTTCCATAAAAAATTTTCTTGTTTTGTAGTACAATCCCTTTAGGTAAAAATACTGGTACATCAGCTTGAAAAATCGGATCTTTTTGCAAAAAAAATTGGATTTTCAAAGTTCACAAATTAAATTAGAAAAACTAGAGGAAAACGGAGCATTTGGCAACTATGGTGTATAGGTTTAAGAAGAGGTCGATTCCTTCAATTTACTGCAAATTAAGAAGTTTCACGAGACACAAATTTTGATTAACGCTGCAAATATCATAATCTCTCACACAACAAAACCCAGCAACGGACGATCGCGAAGCAAATTGGTCGCTAAACATTTACAAAATATTAAAACATTGCTTTTTAAAAAACAAATTAATAAATTAATTTCTTCGATACGGGAATTTATTTGATCTAAAAAAAAAAACTGTGCTTGAGAGAACAAACTGTTTAGTAAAAGATCAGCTGAAAAGCGATCGGGAGAGTTGACAACTCGGCGTTTATTATAGTGTAAGAAGTAAGAAAAATGATAATAAAAATAAATCATTCTTTTACCTTTAACAGTATAAATAAGCAATAATCATACATGCGATTGGTCAAATGCAATAAAAAAAGGTGAAAGTTTTTTTTGCCTATATATTAGTTAAATGTCTCTTTTATTGAGCTAGATGTCAACAATATGCTTCTTTGAAGTATTTTCACCCCTTAAATTGAAAAAAACAGTTTCAAAAGCAGTATTTATTTACTGATTACTTGTTAAGAGCTGCTCCTACTTGCTTTATTGATAATTGTTTAGAATGTAGATGAAGTAGATGTAAGAAAACCCAACCATGATAAAAAATGAAATCGGCTCCTGAAGCGCACCTTGCCCTAATTTTTTTTCTCTTCAGTTCTTAAAAGTCCGGTTTTCAAATTTTATTCCTTTTTCTTTTCTTTCTTTTAAAGCAAAATGAGGGAACTTGTGTGATTTGTTTTTTTGTGGTCTTAAATGGTGCCGGTTACTAGGCATGATTGCATTTTGTACAAATGATTGGTGCTTTGATTAGACTTCTCTACTAACATTTTTTTTAAAGATGTAGCTCGATTTTCTTTTTCATACAATTGCAGGAGATAGCAAATTGGGAGCTGCCATGTGGGTGGGTACAAGTTTATTTTAACTGAATCGGGTGTTTTAGTTTGAAGCATTTTATCAAAATCCATGAACATGTTTTTTTTTTTTGTAAAAATATATAACACGTCAATTTAGTTATACCTTTTTAACAAAAAAAAAAAGTGGTACTTATTTATCTACCAGTTGAAAAAGTACTGCAATTTGAAGTAAAAATGCGTTGATGTTTATGTAAATCTGCCATTTTTAGTTCTGTCAATCCGCCATTTTGGGTCTGTCCAAAAACCACGATAGTGCTGGACCCGAGCAAATGAAATTTGAGGTTCGATTAAGTAGTTGAAATGAAAGAAGTTTGATTCTCGTAAAGGATGCGAAAGATTGTCTTCTTTTGTAAGACCTTCTTATTTTAACAGAAAACATTGAGCATCTCGAATAAAAAATAAGAACTATTTAAGGACTTTTTAAGGACCTTACGAACCCTGTGACTATGGTTACGTTTCTTCACATTCTTTTTTATTTCCCCCATAACATAAGATTTCTCAAGCAATTTTATGGCATCCTTGATTTCTCTGTGACCACTTAGCTTCTGAGATAATTTGTAAAACTCCAAAATGATCGTAACATCAAATGAAAATTCACTTAGAATAGAAAATACATACAAGTTTGACACTGTGCAGATGTAAAAATATACATATATATATCAATACATGTAGATTTTCATCCCATTTACCAGTTTTGAAGAATCCATGTCATGAATGAATCATCAGTGTTCCATGACTATGACTTCTGAGTTGGAAAAGGAAGAGGGGAAATAAATTTAAGGCCTGAAAAATAAAATTAGGGCATTTTGAGAGTTTTTGGAAGAAAATAAGGCTTTTTAGGGGCCCCTAAATCAATTTACAACTTTAAGGCCTTTTTCGGGACTTTTTAAGGCCGTGGGAACCTTGGATATTTCATTTATGAAATAAAAAAATGAATAAAGGGCACTCAATGTAAAATTAAGTGCCCTCAATTGTTTTTTTTTTTTTCAGCTTTCAACAGCAAAAGAATTCAAATTAAATTTGTTCCTTTTTTATTTACTTAGAGTGCATCATAATTCCCGATAGGGTTAAATTTAATTTGAATCATACATTCGTATTAAAATGTGTTCATTTTTATTATTTAAAAATATCTACAGCAGTGAAAATAGTTTAAAATGTCATTTTGCATAATGTTAAACATACCATATTATTTGTATAAGTGTAACGTAATAAATACCCAGTCTTTAAGGTCAGTTTAAAAAAAATTGAAAAAAATCCTATTTTTTAAAATCTTTTTAAAAAAGTCAAAAAAAGATCACAAACCCCAATACTTACTCAGTCCCAAGTTGGAACAAACCATCTATTTATTACAGAAAACATAATGGTTAAGAAAATGAAAGCAAAGCACTAAGCATGATAATTACCATCTAATTTGTTAATGTTACTCAGCAGAGCATTGGACTGCATGTTGGATGGAGGATGAGTTTTCCGCTTATCTTGTGCATTGACTTCCAATGGCAAGAGGTCCCCACAGTCTTCGAAAAGCCATTCAGCCTACGTTGGGAAGTCACAAAATTGAAGAGCGTTATTTTAATTACAAGTATCAATGCATTAGGTAATTAGACAATGGAATCTCTTAACAATGACTTTTTGTGCTTTAAGGCAGTTTATAACAGGGGTGATTGCCACACAAAGTAAAAAACCCCGAAAAGTTTTTATGCGAAAAGCCGGTATCACTTTTTATGCACCATAAATCATACGACAGCTTTTACACACATATAGTTATCACGGCATGTTTAAAATAACTTTTGAAATCAAAATTTATATTTTACTTACCTACTTCTAACTAAAAAGAAAATTTTAATTAATTTATTTTTTGAAAATAAATTGTAATTTATAGTAAAACATAATGAATAGCAATTTCCCATGAGCATATATTTTTTGCCAAATTTTTGCAGTGAAATACTTTTTCTATTTAGAGTTACTATTTTTTCATTTGTTTGTCAAATATCTGCAACTTTTAAACAAAAGTTGAGAAAATAACTCCGAGTCCAGCTGCAATTTCAGGAAAAGGACGTAAAAATGTGTTATTATGCAAAAAAAAAAAAAAAAATGAAGTTCGGAAAATGAGTTCAACTTTTTGCGATGTTTATTGGAAAAATAACTAAATCCAATAAAAACACCGAGTTTTTTTATTGCTCTTTTAAAAATAAAGTCCAGAAAAAAATTACCACTTTTGGCGATGTACATCAGGAATGTAAACATTGGCGAAAAAAAAATTCCAAAATGACGCCAACGCCCAGTTTTCTGTAAGAACGCACGCACGTGGTATAGGCATCGTTCCTACTCGAACAAAGATGGTTGCCGCCGTTACAACCCTTGCTGCGAAAAGGTTGCTACAAAGGGAATGTTTATCACTTTTTGGCGTATTTTTTGTTCCCATCCGCTAAATTTTCAATTTTGAAGACCAAAAACTCAGATTTTGAAAACACGGAAGGAAAATATGAAAAACCCAGATTTCCGGGGTACACCCGGAATACAAGCGCCCCTGACAGGAACCAAGACAGTGAAATTATAAAATAAAGTGCTTTTGAATAATGAAAGCATTTGTTTAAGAGCTAGATACAGAATGTTATGAAAAAAATGTTTTTTTTTTTTTTTTTTTTTGTTGAGGTCAATATAGTTTTTTTTTTTTTTGTTGAGGTCAATATAGTTTTTTTTTTTTTGTTGAGGTCAATATTTGCTATATAACTAACATAGCAAAAATTATTTTTCACCAAAGCTGTCTAGCTTCACACTTATGTTAACCTTCTTCAACTAGGTAGGTAGATACTGAAAAAGCCTTTCAGTAGAGGGAAAAAGTCACCGAGAGCTACCCCCCTCATGAAAGATTGCCGTTACTGTTCCTGATAAACTTCCCACAATGTCTGAAAGGTTACCATTCACTTTGGGTACAATAAACGATGCACTTACTAACTGTTGCAAAAACTTGGGGGGGGGGGGTATTGATGATGCTTTTGTTGTTTACCTTATGGTGAATAGAAGCTGGAAGTTGATCACTTATTAACGAGTTTCATCCATTAGTTCGGACCTTCAGAAAGGGGGAAAAATTGCTGGGACAGATTCCTCTCAGTGTTTGTTGGAAGTTTTTTTTTTTTTTTGAATGTATGTTGTTCCAGCCATAAGGAAGAGGTGGCCAAAAATGGAACAATATATAAAACATACATAGCAGTAAAATAACTTAACATTAATTATTATTATTTTTTAAACATTAATTATTTTAAAATCTTTAGTGAGTTAAAAGTCACTACCAGTAAGGACTTCATTTTTCTTTCAGTACAATTTAACGAGTTTCATATTAGTTTACTTGTGGTTCACAATAGTTTACTTACAATCATAAAAGTAAGTCGTTTTCTTTTCATGATTGTATGAATATTTAAAAGATTTTATTATTTTTTAAAAACTTTATTCAGGGACAGGGATTTCAATAATGCTGATAAATAACTTATATTACTTTTGAATTGCAACACTAAAAACAAAAAATCAATTAAAAAATAAAATTAATAAGAAAATAATTTTAGTAATACATACCAAGTTTCTAATTGTTATCTAAATTTTAGAGTAAATTAACTGCACCTTTATTTCAGGTGGTGTAAGTCAAGCAATTAATATTTTGTGAAAAATGGTACAGTCGACGCTCGATATAACGACCATCTGCGTCCCACAGAAAAAGGTCTTTATATCGAGTGGTCGCGATAAGAGGTAGAACTTTCTAAAAAAAAAATTTACATCCATCATGCATGTTCAGTAGTTCCATTAAAATTGGTATTTTTTCAAAGATTCCAACTAAGCCCTGAAATTATTTTTCATCATTGGAATTATAAATAAAATTATCAGGCCAAAATATTAAACAAATTTTAAAGTAGAAAATATAGGGAAAAAAATTACATACACGGTTCTAGAAGCAGAACTTCTGAGGGGACATGACACCTGGCACAACAGCATGGCTCCTCTTATTTCGGAGAATCGACTATTGGAAAACCACGCGATTCAAATGACCAATTACTAATACATCTGTCAACCCTTTTTCCTAAGAAATCCGGAAAATCCCCGTTTCCTCCCCCTTTATTCTTTCAGAGTCTTTCTGTACTGTGATGAGGGATGATCCCCCCCCCCCCATTAAACACATATTACCACACCCCTGTCATAGTTGGACTGAACACAGAAGACTCCATGCAGCCTGTCCGTAAAAACCAAGGTCATTTAAATTAAAAATTTAGAAACGTACTCTATTTGGAAATACACCAGAAAAAAGAGTGTCCACTAAATACGGTCGCTGTATTGGATTAGACATTACAAAACGTTCGTTATACCGAAAGCAAATTAACATAGAGATTATAGGGATAAAGTTGGGACTTTTCCCACTGGTCGTTATAATGGAATGGTCTTTATAATGTGCGGTCGTTATAACGAGCGGCAACTGTATTTTGCATTAATTTTAATGTTTCAGTATTAAATAAGAAAAAATTAATGGTGCCACCTGTTGATATATTTCCATAAGTATTCATTAGTTTACTGTAAATAAAGGTCTTGAAGAATACCTATAATATGCAAATTATATTAGAGGATATGTACAAAAGGCGAAACATCCTGTGCCGGCCGGGAATCGAACCCGGGTCGCCCGCTTGGAAGGCAAGCATTCTACCACTGAACCACTTAACTACATTTCAAAAAAATTTGACTTGTACCAGTATGGCTCTCACCACCTCATTTATTGAGTTATAAAATGAAATTAACTTGATGCATGATAAATACACAAAAACTGAAGAACAAAGCTTCAACTATGTTTTACTTACATAAACTATCATTGATTCAATAAGGTAACACTGATGAGACATGTCAGTAACCATGGTGACCATGTTGTTATCTGTTGTGCGGACAAGCGTGGGACCAAAAACTATCGCCAAGTTCCTGGCTTCCATCTGATGAAAAATATCAAATTTTGATTTGATTATAATTTACAAAAAATTATGAAAACTTAATAACAATTTCGGGAAAAGAAAGAAAATGCAACTGGAGTTTGTTACCTTGTTTGTTGCACAATGTTCAACAACTTTCTTCAGATGATACATTAGGTAACGCAAAGTGGCGAAGTAATGTAGAGGAAGATGATATAGCTGGTAAGAAGAAAGAAAGAAAAAGTAATAAGAAACAATTCTAATAAATAACAACATAAGCCAAAGAATTCATTTCTACATACATGAAAAGCAGGGTTCGTTGATTTAAATCAGCTTGATTTAAATCATGATTTAAATCAAGTGATTTTTTTAAAAAAATCATTGATTTAAATGAAGTGATATTTTTTTTCAAAAAAATCATTGATTTTACTATGTTAGGAAGTGTTGTAAAAATGAAATATGTTGCAATTACAACTACTGTTTCAAACAAAACTTCCTAGATCCATCTGTTTGTGTGCATAACATATTTCATAAGGTTAGAATTAATTACTATTCTTTTAATTTGACAATATTTTTTCAATTTTACAATATTCTTCAAGAATCTTAACAGCAAAAAGCATCATTCATTCAATCATTCAAATTACAATTCATAATACATAATCATGAACCATTCTGTGATTTTTATCTTAAAAATAGTATTTTAGATCAATTTAATCATAACACACAATAAATAATTCAGAATGATAGTGTTTAGAACAACAATTGTTAGAATTTAGAATATATATCCTCAAAGTTTCATCCATGTCCCCTAATAGGTTAAGGTTTTTTTCCTTCTAAAATATTATTTATCATAGAAGTTTTCAATAAAGATACTTGATTAAAACAAAACGTTTCAGTTTTTAGTAATAGTGTAAGCATATGATTTTTCGAAATGGGTAAAAATATTTCACGCTTTTTTATTTATAAAATTGACAAATGATTAAAGTACATTCAATGTAAAACTTAAGTACACACAATTGGTACTTTTTTCAGCTTTCAACAGCAAAATAATTCAGATTAAATTTGTTCATTTTCTCTGTACTTATGAGTGTACTATTATTCCTGGTAGGGTTAAGTTTCATTTGAGTCATGCATTTGTATTAAAAGTTGTTTATCATTATTACTATTAAAAAATATTTATTGCTGTGAAAATAGCTTAAAGTGTGTTTTTGCATATTGATTAAGATGCCATATTGTTTCTCTGAATGTAACATAATAAATATCCAAAATATTTAGGGTCTTTTTAAAAAAGTCAAAAAAATCCGATTTAAATAAAAAAAATCCGATTTTTTTGATTTTTTTAAAAAAATCAAAAAAATTACGAACCCTGATGAAAAGTTTCCTTATTAAGAAAAAGTTTCAATTGAGTTTTTGTCTGTTACTGCTAAATAATACAGAACTATTTTTGTTTCACAAGTGCAAGCATGCCACAAGTTGTAAGAAAAGAAGCTGAACTTTAGATGCCAGAAATTATATAAAAAGCAAAAGAAAGATTCACTTAAGAATTTATCAAATAATGTAACTGCTTCACTTTCAAGAAAAGAAGTTTACCAAAAATGCAGAATCCATATATTTGCGAAAAAGTAGTACTTTTGCAAGTGGCATTTGTACTGTTTTACATGCACTGCATGATTTTCCACATTAATCACACACATATAATAATAAAACAATAACAAGTGATAATAAAACTTGCATATTTGCATTACACTTAGACATGTGTTTTACCATGTGATGCTCTCAGGACAGTTTAAATATTTCACAATTTTAATTAATAGATATACAGTGGAAAGATAACATTAGTTGCATTAAATCATAAATGGGTTATAATTATTTTCATATTGCCAAGAACTTTCAGAAGAAACTTTTTTTTTACTCTCATAGAAATAGATTTCAATAAGATACAAATCATTATCTAATGACTGGTTCAATATTATTTTTAAAAAGTCTAGTAATAAGCTGACAGAGAACAGTACATTATTTATACAGCACATGGACACAAACAATAGGGAAGTTTCGATCTATTGAACATTCGTATTTTGACTGCTAAATATGGGTAAGACAATAAAAAAAACTCTAAAATTCATCAATGACAGACTCAGAAAACAAATTATTGATTCTTAATTAATTTTTAAAAATCCCATGCCTCATTCTTTAGGTTTCACTGTTGACCAAATATTGCTAGTTTGCTTCCTTTTCATGATTATTTTGTTACATTGAAATTACTTCACTATGGAGTCTACATTTGTAAAAGGTCAATCAAGCAATGCGCCAAAAAGAACATCAGTGATGTTATTTTTCATTTTATCCAATTTTATAAAGCGAAATTTCCGACTTGGGGACTTTTATCGCTTACGAATATTTGAAAGGCAAACCTGATGCAGTTGAAACTTGTTCTATGAGTCCTCTTTGGCGGACATCCACTGAATTCAAAGCCGGAGGGTGTAGCTCCTATTTTCTAGCTACGTTCTTGTGTCACCAAAGAGTGGCAACGTTTTTCCCTAAAGTATGACATATGTGCACAGAAAATTGTTTTTGCATCGTTTACTGCGCTTGAAGTTGAGGCGTTCGTTAAAAGGTTTTTAAATTTTTTTTTTGCAGTACATTGAAAGAGGCGTCACTGTAATGCATTATTGTTGCTTTTTTAAAATTTTATTTCCACACACAATGACATACCAATTTTACTTACCACATGTTTAATAGCTTTTAGCCTTTTCATGGGATCTTCTATCTTACTCGCCTGGATGAACTTTGGGTACAGGTACGAAGTGAGCAGAGGTTCCGGCAGTTTGCGGAAAAACGCCTTGAGCAAACTAGAAACTATGTTGACATCGTTCCACCGGGCATCTTGCAAAACCACGTCATCTATTCCTTGGTTGACCATGTCAGTTAAAACACTGACAGAAGCGTTGTTTCCTGGAACCCTGTAGATTCCAACTACGTCTAAACCCCTATTCTCAACAATTTGCACGCACAATTCCACGATCAACGGGACATGCTGAAAAATCAGAATCGTAAGAATTTGGAACTTAGTGCATGAAACAGAATTTGTGATAGTTGTGTGACAAAATCTTTTATCAATGGGATATGCTGAAAAATAAGAGTCGTAAGAATTTACAACTTTTTGCATGAAACAGAAATTATGACATAGCTGCGTGACAAAATCTTTTATCAATGGGACATGCTTAAAAATAAGAGTTAAGAACTTACAGCTTTTTGCATGAAACAGAAATTGTTACATAGTTGGGTGACAAAATCTTTTAGCAATGAGACATGCTGAAAAATAAGAGTCGTAAGATTTTACAACTTTTTGCATGAAACAGAAATTATGACATAGTTGCGTGACAAAATCTTCCATCAACGGGACATGCTAAAAAGTAAGATTCTTAAGAATTTACAGCTTTTTGCATGAAACGGGAATTGTGACATAGTTGTGTGACAAAAGCTTTTACATTAAAAGAATTTTGTAGTTAGCAACATGAGAAGAGAGAAAAGTTAGAGTAAATTAAAGGTTAACGATAAATTGATTCCAATCACCTGCTGTATGCCATGATTGGAACAGGAATCTAGATTTTGAGCTAATAATTTATTTTAACACAGTAGATCGTCTTTAAAATGCTTGCTTTATAACTAGGAATATGCATTTTATAGATTATAATATTTATATAGACCATTTCACAATTCATTTAAAAGAGTTTGAATAAACATTTATTTAGACATTAGAATAATTTTAAAAAATCAATCAGATTTAAAGCACAAATTATGCTGTGTAATAACATCTATTATTATTCAGAAATGAATATGCCGTAATTATTGAAATTAATTCTATTATCTTGTAGCTTAACGTCCAATTCTTCTCCTTACTTCGTGGTTTGTCAGCTGCATTTGCAGACTATCAAATAGCCCTATGTGTATAATTATTTTTACCAAATTTTGCCATTCTTTAAAAATTACTTTATTGGAGTGCTTTCATTTATTTATTGCCCCTCCTCCCATTTCAAAGCTTTGGATTAAGTAGTAAAGGATAAAGTCCCACATTAAGTTTGATAGGGAATGTTGAAATTTTGCATATGGAAAATAAGGACCTTTCTACTGCAAAATTAACTGTTAACTTCTGAGACGTTCTGTGGTTACAGGAAATTGCTTTTTAGACTTTCTACTATAAATAATCTAAAACCGAAATAACCTTGTTGTTGCTAATTATGCGGCTCTGTGAATCACCACCACCTCACTTCGAGCGGTAAAGACCACCTGCCTTTAAGGCTGATAATCTCAATACGATCTGGTTGGAAGCGAGATTTTAGGTTCAATACAGAAAGTGTACATGGATGACACCAAATGGTGTCACCACAAGCATGCAACCTCTCTTTTCATGCCTAAGAATGAAGGTGAGTTAAAACCTTCAGCCTTTTGTACCATATGCAACCTCCAATATTACTATCATAAAATACCGTACTATTAGATTAACCCAAATAGTAAATTCTCAGGAAATCAGCAAAGATACATATGATTTCAGTCAAGCTATTGCGAAAACATCATTGCGCAAATTTAAAAACCCTAACAATGGATGGATCAAAAGTTTTTTTATGATACAAAAATAGAATACTAAAACACAGGTGCAAAAATCATCTAAGATAAGCTAACAAAATGAGGGAAGGACTATGAATTTAATTTCTGGATGTTAAGCAATAAGAAAAACTTGAAATAGTGATCTGGCATAAGCAGTACAACAAAGAATTAAAAACATGCCTGCGTCAAGCAGTAAGTTAAATGCGCCATTTTACGGCATATTTCATTAAAAGCAATTTTGAAGGAACATTTCAGAAATTTGAGAGAAAAAACTCACTTCATTTGTAACACCAGGTGGAGCATTCTCCAATTTGACCCCAAACGAAGCGTCTTTCGGTGTCTGCGTGTTGCTTCCATGAACTTTCTTCCAACCTTGGACCATCCGGTCTCGCCATAACACTCCAATTTTGGTGAGAGCAAGCTCATCTGATGGGGAAAGTCGAGAGAAAAGTTGTAGAGCAAATGATTTGAGCATCAGAAATATTTTATTTTCTACAGTTTTGATTGTTATTGTATGCTATAAGTAAGTTATAATTTTTTCCACAGCCATTTGGAAGAATCATTTCAAATTAAAAAATATGTCAAGTCATTTCAGCACTACGATTTAAAAGTAGAAGCTTTCATGAGTATTAAATAATAGACTAAGGAACCATTCATAAATGATGTCGGGCTTCTTCCCCATATATTTGACCTCCTCCCCTTTGTCACATATCTAGCTATGTTGCATAAGCATGATGTCAAACTTCTTGTTAACCCCCCCCCCCCCCCCTCAGCGCGTGACATCATTTATGAATGATCCCTAAGTCCCTTTAAAAAATTCAAATCAATTAAAACAGACCTTTCACAAAATTCCAAACTTCCAAATCATACTTTTCACATCATTATTTATTGTAAAAGCGGCAAATAATAATAAAGTTTTTATCGCTATATGTTTAAATTTTGAATTTTCATAAAATTATTAGATTTTTCACAAAAACCTCTTTAAAATTCATAAAAAATGAACTCTTAAAAAGTGCTGGATCGACCCCTGCTACGGAATATAATTTTGCATAATAGAGTTGACCCTTCAAAATCCGGGCATCTAAAATCCAGAAATCTTTAAAATACGAAAATTTTTCCTATTTCAGTTTTATTAATTATAAAAATGATTTTTTATCTGCGTCCAAGTCTCACAATTTGCCTGAAATGCAGTTAAATCTTTTAACTTGAATGCTAAATTAATAAATATGGATCAATGCTAATATTGTTACATTTTTATGCCACCTGAGATCTAACAGGGTAGCCACTCATGTTAGACAATAAAATTCCCTGACTTTTCCAGGTTTTCCAGTCAATTTTAGGAAAAATTCCAGGTTAATCGATGTCAACAAACGCTATCAAATATTAACATAATATACTATGCTTTAGTTGTGAATAAAAACCTATCTTATTATTTCAAAAATTATCATGAAAATTACCAATAATGATTACCAAATTTTAAATGGTTAAGTTGAAATAATCCAAAGTTCACTTACATTTGTTATCAGTAAAAGTTGGAACGCAGTAGAAAATTTTAATACACCTTGAAGCCCAAAACTTGACATTTTATAGATTTTAGTATTGTCACAAATCGATTAACTTAACTTGTAAACAATGTCAATGAAATTCGGAACATAGCAAAATTTTGCACAGCATAAAAGAACTTCAGGATTCAAATAATTTCAAACCCCCAAATAATATTTATTATCATTCGGAAAGGCAGAAATGCTAATAATTGCTAAACAGAAGGTAATGTTGTAAAATTTATCGAATTAAATCTAATACATGGTGAAGAATGCATAAGATTTATGCTTAGTGTCAATAAGTACAGGCAGTGCTTCAATAAATAAATAAATAATTTTTAAAAAAACCATCAAATATAAGTGTGCGTATATATTTATATTTAAACTTACTTTTAATAGTCAACTTTTAAATCGCACAAAGCAAGAAATAAAAAATTGAAAAAAGGAGGTGAATTATAGGTTATCAGACAAGTGACTCACTGAGGGGAAAAAAATACTGAAACATCACGACAGAATGTAAGCTTCATAAAGAACCTTATATAGCAAACATACATTACTATGCAACAGAATTATCGAACACAAAGCAAAGTTAAGTCATTACTTTACACTTTAATAGAATGGGGTAATTGGGGCTTAATGTCTAACAAAGAAAAGTGTTAAAGTCCTACATTCTTCAGAACTTATATTCATAAAGAGTCTGAATTCAGTGCAATCTATAAAAACTAATTCCATTTTTTTTAAGGAAATGAACACGTTTCCAAGCATTAACCTTTTAAACTGAAGTAACTACTTCATATCTACCAACTATTTAAAATGTTATGAATAAGGTGTGAAGTAAAAAAAAGAAAAGGATTGCAAAGTACCAAAGCATTATATGAGAAGAACTAGATTATTTAATAGACCATATAAACATATTTTGTGATTTAAACACACAGTACTTTTATTCAGATATATGTCTAACACTGAACTGGATTAATGAACTTCCAAGATCAAAAATAGGCACTATCAAAAACATTAGGCTTATTTTTTCTTAAACTTCACAATTGTTTTATAATATTGAAAAAATTACCCAACAGAACATTGCTGAATTTTTTTCCATGCATTTTAATTATATATTGAATAAAACCAGAAAAAATTGATAATTTCTTTTGCAACAATATTATAATGAGTACCTGTAAGGAAACAAACCCCTAATGCTAAACACAGCTAAAAGCTTAAAAAACTCATTTTAAATTACATGCAAAGGGTGGGAACATTTTTGGCAAACATATTTTTTAAACTAATTATAAGAAACTGATCACTAAAACTTAAAATAACTTTTGAAAAATTCCTAAAATTTTCGGCCAAATTTGTAAGTGGGCGTGGCGTCGTCCACTTACGCCACGCCCACTTTTTAGTTTAGAAGTTTTACCGAACCCGATGCAATCGGATTTCGAAATGCAGAAAAAATCGGGACCGATCCTTAAAAGTTCAAAACACGGATAAAATGCATAAATTTTACTGGTATTTTGTGAAATGTTGGGAGGCTACTTTCAAAGATTTTCATACAAAAAAAAGATAGAGAGCTCTCCAAAGTTAAGGATTTTCGTGGAAATGAAATTCTTAATTTCCGAAAGTACCAAAAATACGGAATTCTGTCAAAATACGGAAAAATCACACGTCTGCAGGTTTATTCATCTGTTGAGTCATCCTTAAATAACTAACCTTAAATAACCCCTGCACTAACAGAAGATGAAATTCCCTGACTTTCCCAGGAATTTCAGTGAAATGTGATTTTCCCTGACTTTTCCCTGACCAATTTAGGGCATTTTCATTTTCCCTGACAATTCCAGGTTTTCCCGTTTTTCCCGGTGCGTGGCAACCCTGTCTAATTAAAAATTGACCAAAAGCTTCATATATTAAATTCTAATAAAAATGATCTAGTACTTATAAAGTACCTTGATTTTACTAATACTTAAAAACGCAGAGGAAATTTTTCAGATGGGGAAAATAACATTTTGTGCTACTACATTGTTTAAAATACCGTCTTTTAGAAGACCTCGAAAATTCTAAAATTCGGATTCAGCCTCGTCCCGCTGATTCCGTATTTTTGGGGTTCAACTGTATGTGTTTTATCTTTGAATAGTTTTACATAATATGTGTTTTATGCGTGAATAATTTTACATAATTTACATAGCATGTATTTTTAATAGCACAATTATGATGAAGGGCTAGAAAATAGAAAAATAATTCTTCCTGTTTTTTAGCCTACTTTCCCGTAAAAGTAAAAAAAATAATAATAAAGCATGAAAGAAGGCTTAATGTATCGTGAAAATATCGTTAAAAATCAAGAAAAGTCAAAAATAAGTTAAGTAATTAAATAAAGATTGAAAAATAAAAAATTTGAAAGTAGGGTTTTGAGATGGGGAAAAAGTGTGTCTGTTGGTCTGTCGGTCTGTCCCCCCCTAATAACTTTTGAACGAATTGTCCGATTCAAAAAATTCTTTTAGCATTCGAAAGATCTCGGCGAGGACATCTCATTTCCATATTTTACTTTTTGATTTGAACAATTTTTTGTTCAATTTTGAACAGTTCAAAAAATTTTAACATTATCGCCTATGGGTGAAAATGAAGCAAATTATGTAAACTTTGGGTACAAGATCCAAGTTCCCATGAAGAAGCTCACTGGAAGAAGTTCTTGGCGTGAAATATTGATTTAAACAATTTTTGTTCATTTTTGAACAGTTCAAAAAAAAATTAACATACCGCCTATGGGGAAATTTCAATCCTATGTAATTCCTGATCTAACGGACCGATTTGCTTGGAACAAACTTTATCGGAAAGCTCTTATGACGTAGAACATGTACAAATATAAAGTATATCCAGAACTAAGGAGCCTATTTTCCTATGAAATTTTTTGATCGGGATTTTCAAGAATATTTTTGAATCAATGAATGATTAAATGAATAAGCAAAAGAATGAATGAATAAATGAGTGACTAAATACACGAATGACTTAATAAATGAATGATTGAATGAATATCTATTAACCGTTTAAAAAGGTATATTTGAAGCATTAAGAACTAAAACTAAACGAGAAAGACAGAGAGAGAGATAGCTAGATTATAAATTTGAATTCGGTGTATACGGGAAAGTAGGCTCGTATAGTTCTAGACAAAACTTCTTGTTATCATTCTGTAATTCCACAAAAGACCTTTGAGCTGATATTGTCTAACATGTTATATTAAAAAGTTTCGGAATAAAATGACATTTCCGATGAAATATGCAGAAAAACATCAACACATTGACGGACAGCAGGACAAGTGAAGTTCGAAAATTAACACCATATGTTTTTGTAACTTTTCGAATATTAGAAGTATAGCTTTACTCTTTCTGTTTAAATAAACTCAATTTTGATTAATTCAGCACTTTAAATTAGGTTGCGGCCATAACTGTCTTGGTGCCAGTGGACTCCAGAAACAATAACTATAAATTCAAGAGAAAACATGATCGCACTACTCCTTTCACAACCACGTGCAAACTGAAGCTGCAAGTCGTGTAACAGGTGGAAAATGAAATTCAACCCAAAACATGACACTAGGCTTCTACTTGTACGCCGGTAAATGCACATTTGTGACACTATAGCTGTAGTGTTTAACAACGGCAGTTTCGTTTTGGGCAGCTAGTGCCGTCATGCTGCATAGTGGACTTCGCTTTGACGGCTATAGACGCAAATGTCCGTCAATGTGTTAAAAAAAATACTGTTAAATACTTGGAATGAAAATAATTTAACATCACACCTTTTTATTGAAAATATTCCTTTTACAATATCGTAACTGAAAAAGTACTTGAAATTTTTTGCAATCACACGATTGCTTCTACGTTTTTTGTTGAAATTAAAAACACAAAAACAAAGCTCAAACAAAACCAAATAAATAACAACTCTAAAAAAAGGGCAAGCATGGTATGCATTGGCATGCAAAGTTTTAGAAATGGGAATACCATTGCACCGGGTATCTTGAGGTTTAGATTATTCCCAGAAAATGTGGGTTCCAAGTGCTGAACTAAAAAAATTTTTTTATGGAGAATTAAGCATGAAAAACCATCAAGAGATCTGAGGTATGAAATTAGTGAATCTAAAAAATTTTGGCAGC
Source organism: Octonoba sinensis (assembly GCA_038502835.1). Taxonomy (NCBI): domain Eukaryota; kingdom Metazoa; phylum Arthropoda; class Arachnida; order Araneae; family Uloboridae; genus Octonoba; species Octonoba sinensis. Next base: position 13,660,946 of record CM076602.1, on the reverse strand, counting down.
ATCATATTACCATTCATTTTTATGAACTAGTAAGGGTGCCACAATGCCCATAAGTGGATGCTATGAGTTAGTATACACTTTCAAAAATAAATGCTAAATATTTAGCAATTTCTCTTTTGATCAAATGCCTGTTTTTCTGTATATATACATACATACACACAGACAAATTCATACAGTCTCTGAGCTTCTGGTTGAAAAAAAATATTTTTGCACTGAAATATGATACATTTATATCAAATAGGCTGCAAAATCAGATATTGATATATATACAACTAAACACTTTGTAATAAGATGTAAATGAAGATGGCATTCACAAAAACTCAAAACAAAGGAAACGGCACAAAAATATTCTACCTCCTTGTGAAGCTCTTCTCGTTTTGACAGAAGGAGACTGCTCAGAGGGGCTCCTGTGGCGAAACACGAGCTTTCTCACGTGGTGATGTTGGCTTGATGATTTCCCTTTATGACTCTGGATGTACTGTTCATAAGCCGCAGCTTTTTCCAACACGGAGGTATTTTTCAACCAATCAGGCAGCTAAAATAATCAAGGTTTTAGTTCTTAACCCTCTCATCACCGAATTATAAGAAATTAAGAATAATAAAATTTTCTACTATTTAATTTGCACAAAAATGCCAGCAATAATCATCGTTCATTTATAATTACATGTCATTAACTTAATGATATGTAATTATAAATGAATGATTTTTGTAGCCATTTTAAGGTCTTGTTCATATAATACATGAATAAGAGGTGTCACTGAGCAAAATAGAGAAATAGTTTGCAATTTTTTAAAACTAAAACATTGCTGATTGAAATAGAAGCCTCATATGAGAGTCATCAGGGTGATATCTTGCATACTCATTGTATTTTAAAAATAACTAGTAGATCCCCTGCAAAACACATCCATGGGCTATAACCATTTTAAAATTGTAAAAAGAACTTTAAAATTTGAAAGGCCTAAGAAAAGATTGCTAGATATAAACGTGGGAAGGATCGCTTAATATAAATAAACTAAAGTGTTGCCACTCCAAAGAATCAGAAATTAAAAATTGAGTTATGAATGGAAATACTTTTTAAGAAATATAAATTAATTTGTTAAAGCCATAAAAAGCCCCCATAAATTTGATAATAAATATAAATATTATGTAATAAAAAATAATTTCATGTTAAGAAAGCCCAAATAAGCTTTAAAATGCAGACATATGTTTTGGGATTGCTTGGAATTCCTTTTTCAATGCGACAGGGAGCTTCTAGATGCAAAGCATCCAAATCTAGAAGCTCTCTGTCGCATTGAAAAAGGGATTCCAAGCAATCCCGAAACAAATATCTGCATTTTAATGCTTATTTTGTGCTTTCTTAAAGTGAAATTATTTTTTATTGCAGTTTACTTGCACAAAATTAAATTACTATTACAATTATGATGTAACTTTTTTATAATCATTTTTTTTTTAAAATCGAAATGTCATTTTACTATAATTTGCCTTTTGCATGATGTCAGTATTGTATCTAACCGCAAAATTTATCCGTGACTGGTCCACGTTAAATGAAATATATATATATGGATTATTAAAAGGGTATGTGGGTAAAATTTTGAAGTGCAAAATTCAAAATTAATGCATAACTGATCAATTAATGCCATGTAATTATAAATGAACGATTCTTAAAGTTATTTTAGGGGTCTTGTATGTATTATACATGAATAAGAGGAGTCATTGAGCAAAATAAATAAAAATTTTACAACTTTTTCCAACCAAAACATTGCTAATTGATGCAGGAGGTTTATATGAAGGTCTGGGTGATAAAAAGGTTAAAAAAAAAAAAAAAAAATAAGCAAAAGAAAAAAGTATATTTAAGAAAATTTGTGGTCATGTGTGAATGGGAAATGTTTTCATAAAAATTCTGAAAAAGGGATATCTGAATCAAGTCTGTGGAGGCAAAAAGGAGGTTTAAAATTCAATTAATCATTTTGCACTCGGCTGCATGTACCACATTTGTATTTAGCAGGGTAGTGTGGAAGATGAAGGGGAAAGACTATACTTTCACTGTATTCCAACATTTTAATACACATATGCAGGGTGGGGCAGAAGTAATGACCCTTTTTTGAGATGGTATATAAAATAACTAACACAATTAGAGACTTAAAACTTTTTATATTTTGATCTATAAATAATCCCATTTTTCCCATTAGGTTTTGATTACAACTTCAGCAAATTGTCAGCAATACACTGATGCAGTTTATTTCTGAAGTTTTGGAAACTTTTCTGCACATTTCAAGGGGCATGGCGGATATTTCCTCGGTCCTTCAGCTCTTGTAGGAGGGCGATGTTTCCACACTTTTGCTTTGAAATAACCCCACAGAAAAGGGCTTCCAAAAGGGACCGCAATATAATGCGGAATATTGAAATGCACACGAAGAGCTTTATGCGTGGAAGAACCAGAACTGCATCGGTGTATTGCTGCTGAAGGCCGCCATCTCGCTGAAGCGGTATTCAAAATTTAATGTAATAAAGGGGATTATATACAGATCAAAATATAAGAAGTTTTAAGTCTCAAATTGTATGTTTTTTTATATACCCTCTCAAAACCGGGTCATTACTTCTGCCCGACCCTGAACATTTGTGATTGAAAAATAGTTAAGTGTAGATTCAAACATAGGATAAATTGTTAACCCTCCGCGATTTGAGCGGGGTATCTGTTTCGTCCCCCACTACGGGTCACGTGAAAATCGCGGGAGAAAAATCCCCCCCCCCCCCCGATTTCAATACGGATCCCGCCATTTCCCCGTGTGCGTTAAAAACCATCATCTGATGCTTATTTTCGCTGCTAGGTGGCAACTACAGGGTTCAGGAATTTGTTTTTTTTTTTCGCTTGATTTTTTTCCCTGCGTATTTGTGAGTTCGTGTGCTTTCTTTTGTCTTCCGCGCGATAAACATTCATGAAAGATATGGATTTGCCGAGTGTCAGCGGCGTTATATGTAGGAATAGCAACTAATAATGAAAACTTTTTTTATATATTTATGTATATATTTTACCAAAGTAAAGCTGCTTTTTTTTTATTTATTTATTTATTTTTGTTTCATTACAAAATTTCTGTAACATTTTTAGAGTAAAAATGTTTAAAAATTATATTCATCTGAAAATAAAAATATCGTGTGATTTTTTCAACTTATAAACCAAGCCCGCTGAAATAGCGGGCGCCGTATTATATATTTTTTGAAAACAGAAAAGCTATTAAAATTCTTGTATTATTTTAAAACAGCTGATAAAGATGTGAATTGTAACATATGTAGAGAAAGAAAATATTAAAAAATCGCCCCGTATTTCGGGACCGAAAAGTATAAAAACTGAGCCGTACGAGGAGGGTTAAATTTAGTTAATATATTTATGAGAGCAAATCTTCAAAACAGAAACTACAATGCCTTAAAGCTTTCCAACATGAAGAAGGTAGGAAGAACAAAATAATTTCTGTTCACTACTTTTTAAAGCTCACATGTTATTGATCTTGTTTCCGAAATCTTTTAACAAAAAAGAAAGCATAAACTTCCATTTGGAAAACTTTTTTTTTTTGGAACATAATTTTTGATCTAATCCAATTTTGGGGGTCGGAGAACTATGCTTCTGTGGCGGTTAATCGACATGTTTAATTTTCCGACTTTTTATTTGCATATTTTATGTTAACACATTATGAGCGGACCAAGTACTCGTACCCATTTCATGCATTGCCATTTTAAAGCAGGGCTGGTATTCGTGGCTGTTTAACATCACCACTTTTAAGTCAAAAAAGGGAAAAAATAATGTTTCATATAATGTATGAATTGGATGCTGTATTTTTTTTAAGAACATTTTTTAGCTTAGTAAACTTAGCCCGCTACACAACATATTTGAGTGTGCTATATCGCACGCTCATAATGTGTTAAATGTCAAAACTTCAACCACTGAGCAGGCGTCAACAACAATTTATTCTGTTAGGATTTTCCTGTAATTTTTGTCTTGCAAAGTCACAAATATTCAATCATCATTTTGACGCATTTCCCGATGTTAAACTCGTGTTTGCATAACGTCATAAGATGACCTTATTTGACAGTGATTGGTCGGCTTTCTAACATCGGGAAATGCGAGGATGGAATTTCATGAAAATGCACCCGAGTATTTAAACCAGGGTTGGAAAAAAACCGGGTTTTTGTTTTTTCAAAAAAACCCAAAAACCAGGTTTTTTTTGGTTTAAACCGGGTTTTTTTGGTTTAAACCAGGTTTTTTGGTTTAAACTAATGCAGCACTTTTAAAGCTTAAAGAAATTATTTAAAAGATTAGTTATTGTGTGTTATTGTTCTATTTGTCACTATTTAAAAAAATAGTTAATGTTTCTTTAAAATATCAAGTAATTTTAATTAATTTCTTGTCAATATAGTAAAAAGAATCAACTTTATGTAATACCAAGCCAAAAATTATGTATAACAATGATAGCTAATTTGTAATATTTTAAAAGTGAATGTTGATTAATGAAATTGGGAATAAATAAATGATGATTCATTATTAAAATTTCAGTTTTAACTATAGGGATGTAACAAATAGTGATTTGGCCAAATACATAATATGAAAATTTCTAGAAAATCGTTGTAATAGAAAGAATTTGTCAAATTTAAAAGCATTCACAAAGTCAAACACCCATTCTACACATTAATCTGTTCTTGTTTGTTAATAATCTAAAACTATCTAAAGTTAATGTATTTTCTGTATTGTTTTGAATGCAATAAAACTGAGAATTTCACCCACAAGTGGAATAGAAATGACAGGTTTTAATGTAAGCATTAGCATTACTGGACTAGTTATTTAATTCAAATTAAAGAAATACTATTGCTTAGTGAACTTTAACCTTGCTCAAAATAGTTTTATGAAAATATGTTAAAAGTTATAGAAGTTAATATTGTTATTTTATGTGGATTTTTTACATACCTGTTCTTAAAAGTTTTTTTTAAATTCAATGCATTGAACTGGAATATACTTTTATTTTCAAAAACACCAATAACTTATACTATCTTAATATTCATGATACATTCTAGGCTTTTCACACTCTCTTACCCGATATTCACAATAAATCAGTCTAACAAACAACGTCGGACTTCCACTTTGTTAAAAATGACATAATAAAAATGCTAGCTTTTGGGAATGAATGTTAAATATAAAATACAATATTATAACTTTAAAATCTGTTTTTGTTCAATCAAACCAAAAACAAAGGGTTAAAAAAGTAGTATTTTTTAAATAACTATATACGATTATATTTTTATAACTATTATTTTTATTTATTAAAACTATGTACTAATGCGCGCTTTTGTAATACCTATAACACAATTTTAAATGTTTAAAATCTACTACTTTCTTTAAGTTTTACATTTCTACCGTAGCAGAACTATTCTGCCAAACAAAAAGTCCATCAATATTTGGCCAGGACGAATTTGACCTTAGCGAATATCTGGGCTTGGTGATGAAATGACTATTCGGCCAGGCCGAATATTCGTTACATCCCTAGTTTTAACTTGCATTTTAATATTCATTCAAGCTGGAATTATCAGGAACATAACATTTCTCCATGTGTTTCTTCATTCGCAGAACCTTGGCCTTCAATTTCTTTATTGCATACTTTGCAAACTGCTGTTGTACCTTTCCTCTTATCTGATTTTATTTCAGTAAAATTAATCCAAATTTCATGTTTTTTCCTGCCTGACCCAGACATTTTTGTAATTTAATCTTTGTGAATTTAGATATTTGCATGGGTGAAAGTAAGAGGATTTCAAAGGACAGAAGTTAAAATAAATTTCCGTAACTCCAAACATGCATTTTCTATAAATTTTGTTTGCATTGCATATATAAATTAATTATCTCCCCAAACCCCCGATAATAGATTAATATTAGCAATAACAATATTTAATAATTAAGGTGGGAACTCAAGTCGAACATTTTAAAAATCATTCCTCAAGTATTTTAACAAATTACTAAATTTACTATAATTAGCAACATCATAACATATTAAGCTTTTAAATGAAGAAATCGGAAAAAACATTTACAGCACATTTAAATCTGTATTAAAATACTTTAGTTCTAAGTATTCTCTCCTTTTCCATCTAACAATTTAAAAAAAGAAAAAAGAGACGGAAATCCGTCTATAGACCGAATACTTTACCCATGGCTATTTGATTCAGAACATAGAATGGATGGAAATTGTTTGAAAATAATACTACATGTTCTTGTAGAATTGAGATGTTTCATGAGAGTAGAAGTTCATAAATAAAAAGGTTTTATTTAATACCAAAACTATTATAAAATATTCAAAAAATTAATGTGGTTTTTTTAAAAAAACCATTTGGTTTAAACCGTGCCAACCCTGATTTAAACGCATGCTTAGGCAGGTAATCTGTTCCATTCTTTCATTCTGTCTTTTCACAAGCTTTGTGGAACAGGTTGTTCCTTCGTCTCTCCTTGCAGCTATGATTTTTTTACTGCCACGAGAGGAACTTTATTTTTACTGAATTTATTAAGAAACTAATCATCTGTAAAATATTCACCAAGGCCATTCTGTATATTTTTTCACCAAGGAGGAATAAAATTAATTTAAAATGATAAAAAATGGACTCTTTACGTTTCTTCAAGAGAATTGAATGATAAAAAATGGATTATTTACCGTTTCTTCAAGACATATTCTGTACTTAAAGAGTCGACTGTAATCTTTTTAGCTTGCTTGCACTTTGCTCGATCCTGTGCAGGCCAAAATGGAATAGCTACTTGTTATGTTTTTAGTACTTTTTTATTTAACCCTAAATGTAAATAGTTAACAAATAGAATTTTTAACTTTAAATTATGACTTTGTATCCAGTCAACTGCAGTATCTAAATAGATGGATCAACATCCACTACACTTCTAATACTTACTTCAGCAAACTCTCTGGCAAATATCTGCAACGCTTTGAGCCATTCCATCATGCTTGCATGGCTCTCTGTCTGAACGAGATACTCCGTCCCGTTGAAAAGCAGGAGCCTTAAGACATGCTTCCTTTTCAAGTAATCGTTAGCAATGTTGGCCATGCTGTTCTGCACGTCAATCACATGTTCATCACCGGTTACAATTCCCTATAATCACACAATGGTAATTGTCAAAGAGTAATAAGAGAGCAACTGACATGAAATGGGAAATGCAACCAAGGCGGTGAGAAGCAAAGGGATGTAAGTGACTTAAATATCATTTTGAGTAAATCTCACTTGAAGTTTAAGTCCTATACTAAATTCTAGAGGTTCTTCGTGTAAATATTTTCTTTATTTTCGAGTCCTATATGTATGTGTTAGCTTACGTATGAAGTTTTTCTGATGATTAGATTTGGTGTAGGATTTTTTTTAAAAAATAGCTTATTTTTATTTACGCCCCTTTGCTTCTAACTAGTTAACTTACACCCCTTTGCCGCTAAATGAAAAACTGTCTTGTTCATTTTGCTAGTTTACACAGTAATAAAGATCGTTTGTTAGCGATATAAACTCTATTAAAAAACAGCATAATATAAATTTCGAATAATTATATTTATCAACAAACTAAAAATCATTGCCATTAGATAAAGTGCCAAAATTAAAACATGACAAAAATAAAATTTTCAGACGATTTAACCCTTGTTTTTATTATTATTATTCAGCAATTTGGAATTTTTTTCCTATTTTTTTTCTTCTTCTTCGCGTTAAGTTTCGTAAATAGATCGTCTGCATTGCTTATTTAATCTAACTGAAAAAGCAAATAATTTTATTTAGAGGCAAACGGATGTAAGTGCACTTGCATCCCTTTGCCACCAAACGGAATGCAGCTTTTATTTAGTCATTTTTTTAAACCGTGCTTTTTTGCAGTATCTGACAAAGCTACCACTAAAATCTCTTTCCAGCAAAACAGAAGGGTGTTAAATTCATCATTTGCACTAGCTATCTCAAAATTTTCATTTTGGTCACTTACACCCCTTTGCTTCTAAGTGCCTGAACTGATAAAGTGTTTTAAGACAAATGATCAAAATGCTGTGTGCTAAAATATGAGTACAAACATAAAACAACGTAACAAAAAAGGCAAATTGTCAGAACAAACTAACACTTAAAAAGTTCAAAATTCTGCCTAAATATTTGCTCTGACAATTTGTGCCTTTTTTTACCTTGTATTATCTTGGTACTGATAAAGTGTTAATCAAAGAGTATGCTAAAAAAATTTATGAGTAAGTGAAAATTAAACTGCTGCCTTAAATTTTCAAGTGTTTAAAAAACAGCAGATTTTATTTTGAATTTGGATATTTGATCCCATAAATTAAGGTAATTTATTATGTAAGAATTTTACTTAAAAAAAAGTGACTTTTGAAATGCTGGGAATAAACTGTAATCACTAGCAAGGATTCAAAAAAAGATTATAATACAACAATTTTTCCTTTTTTGATTATGGATTTTTTAAAAAAAATCTTGAGATTTTACATCATGTTTTAAGAAGAAAGGATTATATTTGAGGATGAATGATAAAAATGAATCATTTAGTGATGATTACCAAATTTAAAGGGTTTCCATAATACAAATCTTAAATTGAAGATGACAAAATGAAGTATTGTAAGGATAATTATTATTATGTAAACAATGGTAAACAGGGTGCGTACACTATTCTCTGAGTAAAAATCAAGCACTTTCCAGGACTCTTCATAGCAAAAATCACGTAAATCTAACCACTTCGAATACAAGCCAGAAAGATTTCCTTAATACTAGTTAATTTAGAGCACTCTAACTGTCATAAAATAACTTCCTATTCAATACTATAAAAATTTATCAGACCGCACATTAATTAGATTTATGTGTTGTATCGGCTGTGTATGTAACGAGCCATAGCTTTATTGCTTGTCAGGTCAGACATGTGCCTCACTGAGAAAAAAAAATACTGAAAAATCACGACATAACGCTTTGTAAAAGCTTATTAAAAAGTATATTACAATCATAAATTACTATGCAATAGAATTATTAAATACTAAGCAAGTCAACTCATTACTTTAATATAAAAAAAATGATTGGGGCAATATGTCTAACCAAAATAAGGCATGGAAGTGGCATGACATTTTTTAAAGAAATAAACATGTTCCTGAGCAATAACTTCTTAAACTGAAATAACTGTTTCGTACTTGATAACCATAAAAATTTTAATGAAATGAAATAACTTCAAAATTAGGCGTGAAGAATTTTTTACATGTTTTTATATATTGAATTAAAATATAAATAAATATTATTTATTTATTTTGTAACATTGTAAAATGAGTACTTGAAAGGGGAGAGGGGCCCTAATGCTAAAAACAATCTAAAATTTAAACATATCTTAAATTACATGTAACAAAAGAGAAAAAAAATTTTCTGCCACAAAAAGAAAAAAAAATTAAACAGATTTTTAATAAGGCTCTAATATTTAATAATTATAATCAACAGATGTATCACTAAAACTTAAAAGCTAAAAATTCCTTGATTATCAGCGACATTTAGAGTGGGCGTGGCAAAATGACGTTTCTGCAAGCTCTTTACAGAAGCTAAAACTTAGGAAAGATTAAAAATATAGAGAAGCTCAAATTTATTGATGTCTAAGGGGAAGAATCCGATATTAAACGAGAACTAGGAAGTTTTGCCGAAGCCGATGCAACCAGATTTCGAAGTGCTGAAAAAAAAATCGGGATTGACACTTAAAAGCGCCAAAAACGAATCGAATGTGTAAATTTTACTCGTAATTTGTGAAACTTTGCAGGAATGTACGCAGGCTACTTTCAAAAATGTTCATAGGGTAAAAAAAAATAGAGGAAAAGAAATCCAAATTACGAATTTTTGCGGAAGCGAAATTTTTAATTTCCACAATTACCAAAACTACGGAATTCCGTCAAAATACGGAAAAATCACATGTCTGCAGGTAGAAACATCTATTTTTTTTTTTTTTGTTTCATAAATAGTTAAAATAACATCTAAAAAATATACCTGTAAATTTTCAGAATGAAATTTGCATTATTTATCAATTAAAAGCTCATTTAAGTGCTCCACCTTAACTCAGAGCGCTCTACTCTTGTCTCTGCTTTTCAAATTTCTGACCTTGGGGTCTATTGTATGGTCCGACCCGGGTCAGCAGATGTTCAGAAAGACTTTTGTTCTTTAATTCTATGAAAACAATAACTGTATAGTTACTATAAATTACTTAAAACCAGTGCTGCCGGTATTTCAGTTTCTCTGCGTCAAAACTTTAAACGTGTTTTTCTTAAAACTACTTTTTTTTAAATTGGCGGGCAAGATAACTCAAAAAGTTCTCAACCGATTCTTATGAAATTTGGCACATGTCTTCTTTATAGTATTAGCTTCTAGTTGAACCTCAAAAATGCCAAAATTTTTTCAAAAATTTCAGTTTTTTACCCAAAAACTATTGAAAAGAAGGGTTTAAAAAAAATCGAACTTTTTATTTTGAGGAGTGCCAATTTACGATTTTTCAACTTTCTGTTTTTATTGGTTCAACTAGAAGATATATGTTTTATGAACAAGTTCAAATCAAAATTTTTGATTTCAGATCACTGTGGGAGAAGCTAAAAATTACACCGATTGATGCCTCTTGCCGCAAGGGTTCCGGGGATTAGTTACTATGGTGGCCATTTTGAAAAAACAAAAAAAATCCGATTCTTGTATTGTAATATATAATGAATAAACATACTGAATTTCAAAACGATTCATTTATTCCTTCCCTTTTAAATAAGCCTCTGAAAAATGGTCAAGATTCAGACATGTATCGCCCCCTTAACATTGGGGAAACAAATGGGAATGAAACTGGTATTAAAATTAAAACTTCTTAAACGAGAAAACTTCTTAAACGGGTTTTACTGTATATTAAAATCAGGCATGAAAAGACAAAATAGAACTCTTTCAGTACCTTAGAAGGCTCCCGCCTTTCCTTGAGAAGATAAAGAATGTTATTTCGTAAAATTGCCCATAAGTGCCTCCATGACCTGTCACTTGACCTCTGAAAAACAAAACAGCAATTTAAATAAAAAACATTTTTACAATTCTAAGCACTGATTTTGCACATAAAAACATTTTTCATTTATAATTAATAACTTAATATAATTTCAGCCTTGTCAGTTTTCATGAAGCATATGCTATGCTAATATCAATAATACAATGAGCTAACAGGACATAACAGCAATGAATAAATTGCAGTCAAACATATTCCCACAGGGAAAAATTCAGAAAAATAAAACCGAAGATTTAAAAACTTTTTATCTTTCAAAAATAAATAAATATATATTTTTTTTTTTTCAATTTTTTTAAGTTGATATCTCTGCCCGAGCAATTTGAATTACAGTGAAACTCTGTTATAGAATCATTCAAGTGACCGGGATATTTATGACGCAATAGCCAAGTGACGCTATAAGCGATCCCCGTCACTATTGATGGGCGAATGAAGGGACTGGAATTTCTTGACGTTATAACAGAGTTGTCGCTATAAACGATGTAGTTATAACCAAGTTTCACTGTATTTAAAAATGACGCCCAGCAGAACATTTTTGGCAACTAAAACAAATAAGCCAGGTGCTAAAGATGCTTAACTTTTCCATCCTAATTTCGAACCTTGGCATAGAGGAAAGCTATCCTTAAGGGATACTTGGATTGTTTCTGTATATTATAGTAATAAATAGTTTCTAACAGGAGTACCCATCTCTCCCAAGTGCAATGGCACGCATCCCCCCACCATTTTAATGACTTTTCTAGATATTGGATATCCTCGGATCAATTCATAATAAAAAAGTCATAGATCATGACTTTTCTATAAACTGGATTCTAGATGGCGGATCAATGACTATTCTAGATAGTGGTCAGACAAGAGATACCGGGTATCCAACCAGTGGCGGATCCAGAAAAAAATTCTGGGGAGGGCACAATGTGGCTGATGTGCGTGGTTTCAGCTTAAAAACAAAAAAGAGGGGGGGGGGGGACACAACTCCAGAAACTGTGATCCGTTTTACTTTCCAAATATAATTTAATCAATTATTTAATTAAACTTAATTGATTTATTAAATTTAAATTATCAATAAAATTTTAATTAATTATTCCCTAATTAAATACAAAAAAACACATTTTTTTTAAAAACTGGACATATATAATAAAGGAATATATACTGTGAAAGCACTTATTTTCTTGAGCACTTTTTTTTAACTTTTGGTTTTGTTCATATATAATTCGCGAAATTTTCAGCTCGCAAAATCACCAATAACTTTTTCGCGAAAATTTAGGGGGGGGGGGGGGGGTCAAATGGAGTCTTCTTCAAGTCTATTGAAGATTTAACGTGAGCATAAATCAACTGTCTAAGTGATTTTGCAGGTGTCTGCTTCTTTCTGTCTTAGCAATTACTCAGTTATCTCAGTTTGTCACATAGAATTGAAAGAATAGAAGTCACATAGAATAGAAGTTTTATCGCTCCATCTGCAAAATAGTTTCTTTTTCCTCGTTTTTAGCGTAAAGGAAGAAAAGAAAGTCAATTCTTTCTAGTCCTTACCTAAAGCATCTGGAGGGGGCACGGGCCCCCGTGCCCCCCCCCCCCCCCTCTGGATCCGCCACTGTATCCAACGACAAGTAAGTACCAGAAAATGATTTCTTGGGCAACTGAAAAGTTTTTTTAGAAGCTACAGCATTTTTGTGAGCGTTTTTGAGCCAATTTTGTGACAATATATAACGAGTCATTAAGACTGAGGGACCTGAATGTCTGAAAATAAAATCCCAACTGTACAATTTTGTGCCTGAAATCTTAGAAAATACTCTTGCAAAAGCATTACATAAAAAATACAAATTAGTGATTAATCTTTTTGTTAATTTGAAGTTAATTTACTTAAAACATAAGTTAGGTGTACATTTTATTGAATCTAAGAGACTTCAAGAAAAGAATGAAAACTTTTCAAACATACTTTTCCTTCTAAGGAAACAACTTTGCAAATCACCCATCCATAAACAGATTTAGATTCTGGCAGTTCTTGATGATTACTCTCAACAGCGTCCTCGATATCAACAGGCTGTAATGCTTGCTTCACCTTTGGAGTCTAGATTGTTGATCAAATAAAGCACATGTGAAACTTTAAAAATGAAACAAAATGGCCAAAGAGAATTTAGTAATAAGTAGAACTATTGAAATATGAGTCATGTTGCTGAAACAATTAACCTGGAAAGGTGAAGAAATAGAGGAAATTGAAAAGGAAAGTTATTTCCATGTAAGTAACTGATATTTCACATTACGATCTATGGAGCAAATGTGGTTTATCGATTTATCCCACTGCAAGGCGATTATTTTGGTGCTCGCTTAAAATTAGGTATTATTCATAAGACAAATGATCAAAAATGCTTTGTGCTAAACTATGAGTACAAGGGGAGGGGGAAACATGTAAATAAAGCACAAATTGTCAGAACAAATAATGCAAATAGCTGTTTCGAGGCTACAATGGGTCCTCTTCGTCAATGCAGGAAAGAAGTGCTCGACACACAAATAGAAAGTTATGAGTGAACGGGCAACAACCGGTATTTATACCAAACGGATTGGATTAGAGAATAACCAATTGGAACAAAAACGAGGAATGAAGAGGACCAAAACGGCGGGGGGGGGGGGGGGGGGACATGAAAAAGGAAAGATAGAGGGAAACACAAAAAAATAAAAAATAAATAAAAATTACAAAAAAGTTTCCAAATATCTGGAAACAATGGAATACTGGAGAAATCATTTACTAAAGAATGAGAATTTTTCCAAAAGTAATAAGCTTCCCAAAAATCAAGGTCATAGACCCATGAACACTTACTGATAATTTTAGAAAAACAAAATTCAAAACAAAGACTTCAACTACATCTTTGTCAACTTGGAAGAATTCAAACTTGATCTTCAGTCCTTGTGTTTGTTCCTATTGATCAATCTCTAATCCAACCCATTTGGTATTAATACCGGCTGTTTCTGATTGTAGCCTGTTCACTCACATCTTTAAGCATTTTTCCCTGTACTGATGGAGAGGCTCTATTGTAGCCTCGAAACTGTGTTAGTTATTCTGACAATTTGTGCTTTACTTACATTGTTTGTTTTCTTGTACTCATGGGTATTATTCAGCTCAGCTGAAATATCGCTCAAAGAGAGAAGAATGAGAGGGTTGCCACATTGCCGACTTTTGTGCACAAGAGAATAAAAATTGCCAAGCAGTGGACTACACAGCACTTCATCCCAATCTCTACTTCACATGATGAGAAATATACTAATTAGGTACTCCCATTTTAAATTTTCGCATCATTTCAAAAATTAGGTCACTTTATTTGGTTCGCAAATGGCTCATTTATTTAATGTTATGTGGGACTGGGAGAAAAACTGTTTCATTAACATGCAAGCACTTCTTAAAAGAATTGATAATATTATGTCATTTCCAGGGCTTGGCGCACTTTGGAGTCTTCAAAATAGTGAAAAAAGTGACCACAGCTTTAAAAAAAGTGACCAAAATAGTGACCATTAAAATATAAATTTGTGTGTTTGTTTCTTTATTTAAACTAAATATAACTTGAAAATGAGCAGTTTCGACATCTTTTGAAAACTAAACTTGAATAAATAGAGCTTTTACCCAACTTAAAAAAAAAAAAAAAAAAAATCATAGCCTATTCAGAAATAAGAATTTTTATACCTGTAACTATGTTCATAAATACCTTTTTCACAACCCATAAATGGCTAAGAGTGAGAGAGACAAAAGTTATTTTTTTTAATTAATTTCTTTCTCAAATTGTTACTTATTTAAAAATATAAATGAATAAATATTTATTCAAATTGGCAGAAATTTCAAATTTTAATTTATGTTCAACATTGAATAAAATTTATTTTGCAAACGATACCTTTAAATATTTTTTTTTACTTGTTTAAGGATTAGAAAATTTCACTTAAAATAAATCTCAATTTGATATTTTATCAAAATTATTCAGACTGAAATTACTATGCTTAATCTTCTGTATCATTGTAGGAAACAAACCGTTTGATTATTCGATACTGTTTTTGTAATTTCATGGTAGTAACAAAATCCAAGAAAAATTTCCCTGATTGAGCTCCGAAAAATTCCCTGATTTTATAATTTTAGTTGTGATAGTTACACGGTATCACTGTCATACATAATGACAGTATGAGTGGCACAATCAGAAAAATTCTTTACGGGGGGGGGGGGGGGGCTGCACTTTTTTTTTTCCTATCTGAACTTTGTGCAATTCCTTTTTATTGGGGGGGGGGGGGGGAGGGATGGAAATAAAAAGAGGTCATAATTTAATTTTCTGAGCGGATATATATAATCTGAAACCCGCGATTTGAGCGGGGTATGTTTCGTCTCCCACTACGGGTCACGTGAAAATCGCGGGCGAAGAATTTTTTCCCCTGATTTCAATACGGAAAAATGGCGGACCTACAGGACCAAAAATGGCGGATACGCGGAAGCTTCAATCCTGGCGCACGTATTTTTATGCAAAATTGCAATGTTTTCTTAACTCATAGACAGATAAAGTAACTTTTTTGGTTGCTCTGCCAGAGAAAGGGCAAAAAAGTGAAAATATTGACCATTTTTTAAAAAAAAGTGAAAATAGTGACCAATTTTTGAAAAAGCGACTAAAAGTGACCAATGCAAAAAAAAGTGACTTTTAGTGAAAAAAGTGACTCGCGCCGACCCCTGCATTTCATAATTTTCATGTACTGTTTAACTTTATCCTATATCAATAGAAACATTCTTTTTATTTTCTAATAGTTTCGAGAACGACTAATTAAAACTGCTCAACTATTACTTCACAATTAGCAAAAAAGATGGAAATGTAGTGTTTTGAAATGTAGCAAAAGATTATCTGCCACTACAGTATACTAGAACATAATGGAGAGGAGCGCTTGAAAGTACAATAAAATGCTGAAGTAAACTATTCCAAATAAAATGTACAAACAAAAAACAAAACTACAGCACAAAATTCAGTTCCCTTTTTAAAGCAAAAAGGCATTACACAGAAGACATTTTTATTTGGTACTTCTCCGTGTTGGGGGCTGGCGATGGTTAATATTTTTTTCCGCCAAATCAAACTACTATAGCATTTTGGGTTGCCGTTGGCTATGTTTAAATATTTGTCCAAAAAACAAGCTTTACACACAAAACAAATTGAGTTGGCGAAAAAAATAACCGTCACCAGTTCCCTCGAAACAGAAAACTACTTTTCGTTTTGATAGGTATCACATTAAAACTTCAAATGAAACTTTATACTATTAGTAGCAGTTCCGCTTTTTAATTTTTAAGATTTTTTCAGTCTAATATAATAACACAAATTTTACCTTCTCGCCGAAGAAGGACTTCAGTTTCTGGATGCGATATTCTTTGTTTGGACTAAAAAGGGAAAAATGGAAAATTTTTTCTTAATGTATAATACAACAAAATTACTTGAAACATTTCATCTTTCTGTTCAAAATATCAAGGCATACCTAGATCCATCTGAAGCTTCATCTTCTTCACTCAAGTCAGATTCCACGTTCATTCGTTCGTTTGCCGTTGCTCGAAGATATGATATCCGCCGGACAATATGGCATTCATCAGAATCTGAAGAAACTGGACATGAATCATTTAAAGTTAACATGATGTGCAATCAAAATTGTTCTAAGAAAATAAAGCAATTATATTGACAATACAAAAGTTTCTTGTAAAGTTAGAATAGCAAATTCACTTTTGAGAGGAAAAACAGGAAGTTTTGAACTATTCTGGAAACCTTACTAATAAAACCATCATATTTTCATTGACACTGAATAAATTAAGTCAGAATAAAATTCTGATTAATGGAAAAGTCATATCAAAATTTCAAGACTAAAAATTGGGGTTTAACAGAAGATTTAATCTACAGCTCAAAGCACTAATACAAATCAACAAACTTATGAAATGTTGATTCAAAACAAAATAATGCATCACCGCACTTATTATTTCACTTTATATTACATTAGACACTGTTAGCATCAAATTGTATTTTATTTTGAATGGCATTGTAATGGACAAACAATCTGACTGACTTATCATACATACATATTTTGGAAATGGATTAACAGACTGACACCTTAAAATTAGTATTATTTTGCTTAGACATTCATTTGATAGATTATTTTCTCTTTTGTTTTGCTCTTGTTATTTCTGTGCTTCTTTGCATTATAAATAGTAAAAATGTACGCATCATTTTATGAATATTGTACATTGTAGATGTAAGGAGTTGTACAAAAGTATGATGCATAAAGGCTGCAATTGCACGTCGAAAGTAGGACCAAACAAAAGAATAACTATATCTAAAATCTTTTATCGATGACAATAAAATTCACCAATAGCTACTAAATAAAAAAAAAGTAATAAAATCGGTTGACAAACAGAGGAAAAAAAGGTTCTTTGCCGTTTTGTCTTTGTCTATTTATATATAAAGTGCCAGAACAATTGTCAAGAATCATCGACGTAAATAATGGAAATATTGCAAGTCCTCTAAGTTAACACATTATTATTATAAGGCTATTTACTATCTATCTAAAAGTTTTTTGATAATTTCTATGCTACTTTTAAGGAGCTCTATTATTCAAAACAAAAATTCAAGCCATAAAGTTTTAAACAGAAGTAATAAATACTTTGTTACAATTACAAGTTATTTTCAACTTAACTTTCATTTCCACATATATTTCCTATGCAAAAAGTTTCGATTCATTTTTAGATCCTAATGGAATTTAAACCCATTCTTCATTGATGTATATAAAAACTCATTATTCCAAAAAAGTACCTGGTACTGTCTTCCTTCGATGAACAACAGCGGGCATCATTGAAGTAAATTCTGAAAAACAAATTCTTTTTTTTAGAATTACGTTCATCAAAACTGTACATTTACGATAGTTTAGGGACCTGGTGTTATTTAAATACATTTTACAACCACTAAAAATTAGTTATAATTTTAGAAAAATCATGCTTTTACTGTCGGTAAAAAATTTTAATACTGAGTATCAAAATTTTTAGTAAGTAGCTCTATACATTTGCAGAACTATCATTTTGGTATCTGAATAAAAACACCACTTTGATATCTTTAATTATTTATTGTCAGAGGTCTCGCCAGAGGAAATTCAGGTCCATTTTTGGACCCTTCACAAAATTCCGATCAATCAAAACGGAACCTTCAGAAAATTCGAAACTATCAAATCATGCTTTTTACAGAATTATTTATTAAATATGCAGCAAAAAATAATTAAATATTTTATTACTATTTGTTTGTATTTTGAATTTGCACAATATTATTTGATTTTTTACAAAAATCTTTTCAAAATACACAAAAAACAGACCCAGTTAAAAAAAGCTGGATCAACCCTTGTTTGTATAAACATAATTGAAGAGGGGAAGGTTTTTTATGGACGAAAATTATTACTCTTTATTAAGTTTAGATGATAGACATTGCATTCAACTTAGAAAGTAGACAGTAAAGTTATAGTTAAATTCTACAAACATACCATCTATGCATCACCAAAGTATACTATTGTGTTTTACTCTTGTACATAGATATTATATAAAAAAAAGAAGTAAATTAATTCCTGTCAAAAAAAAATCTTTTAACAGCCGAGCAAGTTGTAAAATTTAAATCGCATTTTAATTTCTCTACAGAAAGTTTTGCCACACATTAATAAAAAAAAAGAAAGAAACACGCACAGATAATTAAAAAGATGTCGTAAATAATTAGGGAAAATAAAAAGGGAATGTTTCACAAGGTCTAGATTAAATTGAGTAGCTGTTAATTAAACTGATTGAGTTAAGTTTTCCATCAGCAAAAATGTCAAATAAATAAATAAGTGTTATACGAGGAAGGGAAGAAACTAGGGCTCGACCAATGGCATTTTTTGGCCGATGGGCCGATGCCGATTGTTCCGAGGTCGGCCGATGGCCGATTGGCGATTATTTTGCTCTTCCATCGGCCGATGGCCGATGGAAAAAAATCGCTTTTAACCATTATGCTTATCAAAAATGTCATTTAAATCATTTATTTATTTTAATGTTTATAAAAATATAAATGCATTATTCAAGCACCATAAAACTGTTACTGTTTGAAGGAAGTTTACATAATAATTAAAACTAAAAGAATAACTCGCGATTCTAGTAAAGTAATTAATTTGGTGGTAAAAAAATAAAAATAGCTATATCAGAGGATTTTTAATTATATTTTCTTATCCTTTCAAAAGAACTCAAAAACTATCGGATTGGATCGGGTCTCCTTCCCTTTTTTCCAACATTTTCTCTTTGTAGCACCGGCACTGCAAATTACAAGTGCAGCTGGTTTTATTTTCTTATTTTTGTTTTCATGGGGAGGAATGTAGATGTTAAAAAAGAGACTAACAAATAATGTGGGTTTGTATCTAACAAAATTGTCAACCCCCCCCCCCCCTCGGATTTTTTCCTAATTTTTCCCCCGTTTTTGAAAGAAAAGCGGGAACGATTCTGTTTTTTTTTATTATAAAAATTATTTTAACTAAAAATAGCTCTTTTTATAAAATAAAAATAAAATATTAAAAAGTTTCGATCGCAGTAACGCATCCCCCCCCCCCCCCCCCAATGTTCCTAACCAAGAAATACTGAATATTGCTTCAAGAACAGACGTGAGATTTTTTTTGTCATTACCAATGAATGAAGGGGCCGGGCCGGGCCGTCTTAAGAACCAATCTTATTAGCTTTTTTTCTTGTGAGTTGAAAATTACACTAAAATATCCGACATATTCTTCACATTTTTATAAGCACAATGTAAGGTCATCGAAAAAAAAAAACTATATATTGTAACGTGAAAAATATTTTGAGCACCAGCAGTTTTCTGTTGACAAATAATCTTCTGAAAAACATGTGATCAATTATAAAACTTAAGATGTATTTTGAAAAAAAAAAAAAAATTATATATATATATATATATTTATATATACGTTGTCAATTTTTGAAAATAAAGAAATTGTAGCACTTTTATTAAGATATTATTCCACCCTGTCTCGCGGATCGTTTTTTAAGAATTATGTTTTTGAAAATTGCAAGTCGAACATGAACCACATAAAATTTTGATCAATAAACATTTATACTGAAAAATTGATTCATATTTTTTATCAATTTGTTCTATGTTGTAACCTAATAATAAAAGAATAAGAAATTTTCGAAACTGAAAGAATATGCAAGGAGATTGTTGTACAATAGCAGAAAAACTATCAACTGTCATAAAACGTGGCATTGAAGCAAAAAACAAATATATGCTTGAAAATGGAAGTTTACACAGGGGAAAATTAAAATAAGTATTGTATGAAAAATTAAGATGTATTTTGAAAAAAATATGCATTGATCAATCTTTGAAAATAAAGAAATGTTAGCATTTTTATTAATATGTTATTAAATCGTGTTCGCGAACTCGCATCTTGAGCATTCAATTTTTGAAAATTGTAAGTCGAACTTTGACACATAAAATTTTGATCAATAAAAGTTTATGCTGGAAAATTGTTTCTTATTTTTGATCATGTTGTAAACTAAAAATAAAATAATATTAATAACCGCACACTAAAAGCAGATGCAACGAGATTGCTGCACCATTGCAATAAAACTGTAGCACGGGGCATGGAAGAAGAAGAAAAAAAAAAACCACTAAGGGAAAAAAGTTTAAGCGGGTAAAATTATTATCGTACTTTGATTGAGTTGACTTTGTATTGTTGACAATTTCGGAATAATAAGAAACATGACAAACTAAAAGTAGATGGTATAAGATTATTGCACAATGACATCTAATGCACTAAGTCATTATTAAGTGAAAAACGGACAAAATGAGGCAACTAACCTAGTGCGGAAAACAAATAGCACTCATAAGACGCCTCTATCACTTTTACTTTAAGGGGGAAAATACGCGTTAAAGTCCCAAAAAAATATTTTTTTTCTTCATAAATCGATTCTACAACTATTCAATATTGTACGCTGAAAATTTCAAAACAAAATTCCAAGTCGTTTAAAAGTTATAAGCATTTGAGCGAGCGCCCCTTTTGGAGCAGTTGAGCAGGTAGTCCCACATGAACGACCTGAAGGGTATTAGAGAACGTTGGCAGATGTCCTTTTATTTTTTGAGAACTTGGATAGAAATTTCTATAAGTATTACTATCTATAAGTATAAAAAAAATTGATTCATTACTGCCTTAAATTTACCTTCAATACCACTCTTCTCTTCAAACGCGTTTTTCTCGAAACTACTTTTTTTGAATTTGCGTACACTCTAGCTCACAAAGTTTTTGATCAATCCTTATCAAATTTAGCACACATTTTCTTTATATATACGTGTTTTAGTTGAACTAGAATCATAAACATATCCTTATTTTTATTTTTTATTTTAGAAAAGAGCAAACGAAAAAAAATGGTTAAAAATCGTATTTAATTTTCCCATTCTAAAAAAAATAGAGATTTTCAGAGTTTTTTGTGATGACTTTAGTTCAACTAGAAGAGACCCTTATAAAAAAAAGTAGATTTAAAAAAAAATTAATTTCAGGTAAAAATTGTGACCTCCAGGATGTACGCAAACTGCCCAGCCGGGTGGCGACCTACAATGTGCAGCAGCCGATATCTCCCGGATTTTTCAAGAAAAATGTTTGAAAATTTCAGTAAATGTTCTTTAATATATCTATAAAATAACCTCAAAATCTCAATAAAATTTATTTATTCTATATACGTTTAAAAAATTCATGAAGATTGCTCTTAATACGCCGTTTTACACTTATTTCCCCCTTAACTTATTAAATTTCGCCAGCATTTTGTATAAAGAGAAATAATTTCAATAATGAAGGTTTTCGGGCAGCGATCGCTTAAACTATTTTTCCGAATGTTTCATCAAATACACTTTGTAGAATGACATTTTTTTTTCTTTATTTTAACTGTTGTGCTGCCTATTATTGTCTGGAAATAGAAATTGAGCTATGGAGCAAAAAAGTAAGTTAAAGACAGGGAATGTTTTCTGGAAAGTTGTCCCTGCGAAAAACATCGGCCTTGCATCGCCTTTTAGATGTTTTTAAAGGCCGATGGGCCGATGTTTTTCTAAAGTTAACATCGGCTGCCGATGGCAACTTTGTTGAACAATCGGCGCCGAGCCTTAGAAGAAACACAAGGTATATTGATCGAAACTGTCATTAGTTGAGCTGCCACAGCCAATGTCAAGGTGAACAATGACAATATGGAAGCCCCACACGTGCTCTTTTGAAGAAGGAATAATTAATTCCTACAGAAAAGTTTGAACTCTTAGTTTTTCACTCATTTTACATCGGCACCCAACTATTCTCATTTTTTATTCATTTATAATTATCCATTTTTGTATCGTCTCAAAATTGTTGAAAGTTTCTTTAAAACTAATTTACATACGCTTATATTAAGCTGATAAAATGAGTCCTCATTAAGTAACTAACCAAAGTAGGAAATCAAAAGCACAGACACAATTAATAATGGGAGAGGTGCAATAAAATTTTCTCATGGGGCGCAGGGAGGCAAATCCTTGCATGTACTTGTATATGTATTACTATGCTAGCATCAGTAATATTGCTTAAATCTAAGAGAAAATAAAGGATTGTGCCTCCGAAGTATCTCCCATATTGATATGGGTGTTCCTCTTTTGATACATTACAACAAAGGACATTTTTACCAACGTTCTATGAAATCCTTTTAACACAAAATAAGTTCTGAAGAAATATGTTAACACCATGTTCAAGTTAACTCACTAATATATGACTTTTCAATAATAAATCATAACAATTACATAAATAAAATACAAAAGCACCAGGCCCAAAAATGCAATCCCACATTTAAAAAAAATATTTCACTTGAAAAAACTTAACAGTACAATTTTACAATAGGAAGTTTAATTTAAAAACTGGAACAAATACTGAGAAATTTTTGCATATGCCTGCCCCCCCCCCCCCCCCCCAACCTGGAGATTATCTTACTCTTTTAATTCGGAGTCTGTAATTAGAGGATTTCTTCACTTTTATTTTTCTTTTCTTTGCTCATTGGTATTTATTTATTTAACTTTTTCCTTTGCATTACTATAGTTATAAGTGGACTTGCAATCTAGATCCTTACAAAAAACATGTTCAAAGACAATTTATTAAGATGAAATGAAAGGAAAATTAATAATTGTAAGGCAAAATCATAACAAAGGATTGCAACAAAATTGCTAGGAACATTGAAGATTGTCATTATTCAATCTTTGCTGACAAAAACAGAAAATCATTCGAGAAATGTACATGAAATACATCAAATTTAGAGGCCGATTAAAATAAAAGCAGGAATAAATGAACTAAAGTGTAAAAGCTTCAGATAATTACCAGTTGACTTAGGGGATTGAGATGAATCATTCTCGTGAACTTCGGAAACCTGCTGGACCCCAGTTTCGTTGCTGTTCTGATGATCCAAAGAAAAGTGTTCATAGTTGTTCGCCTCTGCTCGGCTGTCGGGCAGGTCCCTCCCTTTCAAGCTGACCTCGTCCCTCTCGTCCATTGCCGAAGACTGCTTGTAGCTACAAACGGGGGACGCCAGGGCCACCCGAGACTTGGTCTCGAACTCGGCCGCCCTCGACGAAACGATGCGAACCTGGTTGGGCTTGGACATGCGAGAGAGCTCGCTGCGGTACAAGTTCATCCTCCCCATGGATTCTGCCAGCAGATCCCCAGACTCGAACTGATGGCGCCTTTGGGCAACAAGGTTGATGGAGAGGGAGGCGTCGCCCTCCCCCACTCGGAAATCGGGGGGGAGGGAACTGCATTCCTCTTGCTTGTCGAAGAGCTCGGGATGGTCCACGGAATACTGCAGACTGCCCTCGCCCATCTCGTTGGTCCAAGCGGACGACTGGGAATCTGCCATGCAGAGACATGCCGCATCGTCTACTTTATCACAGGAATGTTTGCCCCCCCCGTAGCGGGGCCCCCCGTACCGATATGCATATTTCTCGGGGTCCGCCGCCAATCGGAGGGCCTCCGAGGCACTCGAATCTTCCATATTATCACAGTGGACGATATCATCGAAATCAGACATATAAATGGGATAGTTCAAGTTCTCCTCGGAGGAAAGCGAAAACACGGCGGATGTCGGTTGCTTGCAGAGGCTGTAGTAAAAATTCGCCACGGTGTCTTTCAGCTCCGGAGGCTGAGCATCGGACGATTCGTCGTTCCCGAGTTCTTTGGAGTGATTGTAGGGGCCTTCGTCCTCGCTGAAGCATCCGCCTTGGAATATGCGATCCTCTGCGAGCGCATCATCGTCATCCTTTCTTCGACTCGCATGTAACGGGCTGGATTCACAGGGAAGATTCGGATCAAAAGGTAGGTTCTTAGGTATCTGTTTCCTGCTGTCTATTATCTTATCACTTGATGATTTAGATCGGCCGTGAATTCTTCCGGGATACGTGCCATAGGATTGCAGATATAACTGATTGGACTGCTCCGAATTAGGATACGATGGCACAAGATATTTGTGCTGCTTTCTTTCTCGATCAACAGGCTGATATGCTGAGGAGGCGAAATACTGAAAGAAAACAGCCAAGTCAACAACCATTATGAATAACATGGAAAAACACACAGTAATAACAATAATTTTTCCAAGGTATAAGCTATATATCATATAACTACAAATTTTCTATCACATAATAGCCCTTTAACAAAGTAAAACTATTTCCTACAAATATAATGTATGGTATATCAATACAATTTATAAATTTTGAAGTTGCCAATAGGTCATGCTCAAAAAATGTTACCAATTCCTACACTTGATGCTTTCAAAAATTGTAATTTTTTCCCTACTACTTATAATTACTTGTTGATAAAAAGCTATTTTTTATATCCTTTGATTAGCTCTTAATAATTTTCTCGGATCAAATGTTCATTCTAAATTTTATCTAAATTGCCCTTTATGTCACTAAACTAAGGTATCAGAGTGGACAAATAAACTTTGTTTTTACTCATTTTGTGCCATCTACTTTGGCTTAACATTCAGTTCCCTAATTTCATATGACGTAAGGCTTAAAATTTCTATTCAACTTTAACCCTTATAACTAAATAGCTTAAATTAAACGCAGCAATACAGTGTACATTACACTGAATATTTATAATCATCTAAATAATAAATGAATGAAAATATATTAAAAAAATTGCTCAGTAAAATATTTTTAGGTTTACTTACCAACTGCAAAATATCATCTTCTTTAGGAACAACTAAAAGCCTAATAGTTTGACCACTGAAAAATAAAATTATAAAATAAATGCCTTAAAAGAATTTAAGAAGTCACACCAAATCAATGATAATAAAATAGGCTCAGTACAACATCACACACTCAAACCTGTTAATTTCCTAATGTGAAATTACACACAAAGCATTCTCAGTCCTATTGTCACAAAGAATTTGTTTGCTTACAACCGTAAATTAAAATTTTAATGTTTTTGTCACGTCATGAAGCTGAATAGGTGGATGTATCAGCAGCAGTTTTTAACTAATCAGCAGCACAGATTTTAATTTCTGGTCTCATTACCAAAATATAGTTAACAAAAACAGCCAATAGATTAAAAAAATAACAAAAGTCCTTTAATCTAATAGCAAGGATCAGAAATATAGGATTTCATCAAAGTGTCAAAATAAAACTACATTAAAATGCAATTTCCCCCCCTTCTTTTCTTCACTTTTTTGCCAATTATTTTTTCAACAATGGTACGTCTCACAAATTTAGTCAAACAAAGGTTTATTTCATTTCACTGTAATGGCGATAAAGGGTGCAAAATGTAAAACTTCTTTCTTTTAGACTGCAACATTCCTTGTCATGCCAACAGCCAATTTCTACTTTGCATTCAATGAAGTTCAATCTACTTTTATTATTAATTTATGGTATATATCCATATCAAAGATCATTCAACAATTTTTACATGCATGGCATCAATTACATTATCGTTTCTCAAGCTTTTTAGTGCTGCCACCACCTCAAAACCTAAAAAAAAAAATACATCAAAAGCCTAGCAATTGTTGCTACACACAATACACAAAGTATGTTCAACATTAAATTTCATATCTCATTATTTTTAAGTGCTTCCCTCCTCTTCAGACTCAGGTCCAAAAAAGGGAGGTGGAGTAATTGTGCAGGAGCCATCTAGTGCCATCTGACAACATCAACATCATGTTAGGGTTAACGCTGGCCACCTATCCAGTGACCCTTCACAAATGGCCAGCAATTTCCATGGTTTTGAAAAGGGAGAATGCCAACAAGCATGGGTGAAAGTAAAAAGATTTCAAAGGACAGAAGTTAAAAAAAAATTCTATACCTCCAAAAACATGCATTTCCCAGAACTTTTGTTAATTTATTGTATGTATTATTTTTTTTCTTTTTCCCTCTGTTAATAACCTGATTAATATTAGCAATACAAAATTTAATAATTAAGGTGGGAACTGAAGTCGAACATTTCAAAAATCAGTCTTAATTATTTCAATAAAAATTACAAAATTTATTATAATTAGCAACACCATTACATATTTAGCTTTTAAATGAAGCTGCATGAAAAAACATTTATAATATAATTAAACCTATATTATAGATACTTTAGTCTAAATACTCTGCCTTTTTCTATCTTACGATTTACAAAAAAAAAAAAGAAATCCGTCTATAGACTGAATACTTTCACCTTGTCAGCCTCCATGTTGTGAAAAAAAAAAAAAAAAACAATTCAAAATACTTTATCTAATAAATGGATTTTTGTGAACACAAATCTCGGTCTCGTAGTAGAGGTATTACGAACCCCAATTTAAGAAATGATGGATTCGATAAAGAAATACCTTCTGAGTATTAGATGAATGATGTCGGAATACGACTTTCCAGAGAGTGGATAGTTATTGATGGCAATGATTCTGTCTCCTTTGTTTAAACCAGCATGATGGGCAGGACTCCCTTCTTTCACTTCACGGATAAATATCGTGTCCATTGGTTTGTTCTTGTAATCCGATTTCCATTGTGCCACTGCATGGAGGAAAAGCAAACTTTCAAGAACAAATTCATAAATTTAAATTAAAGCTGTTTGGCAGCTTAAATAAGTGAATTTGAAGAGAATGTTAATTAAAAAACATACAGACATTTTCATGCTAAGCTATTTCAACAAAGCTAATAATAATTACACATATCCAACAAAAAGTACATTAAAACCTCTCTATAGAAGATACCCAGGACAAAAATATTCGTTCAGAATAGAGGGGTGGTGTCCGAAAAAGAGGATTTATTTTGGGCTGGATGCTTTGCTAGTGAGGAATAGGCAAGTTTTTCAATTTTTGGTTTTAATTTTAAGCGAAGCAAAAACAATATTCTGCGCCACACTCGTCAAAACGTCATCGTACTCTGTGGTAAAACAAAACAAGAACTTAGGGGCAACACCCCGGACGGTCAAGTTCCACGGCTGATCACCAAGAAAAAACTGGCTCAACTGCATCAGGTTTGCCTTTAAAATGTTCGCAAGCGATAATAGCCTCCAAGTAAGAAGATTCACTGCATAAAATTGGATAAAATGAAATAACATCAGTTGTGTTACTTTTAGCATGTTGCTTGATTGACCTTTGACAAAGCTAGACTCCATAATGAAGTAATAATTTAAATGCAACAATAAAATAATGCTGAGAAGAAAGCAAACTTGTTAAGAGCAGCATAAAGTCTACAATGAAACATAAAGTGGGGCTGAAGCGTTAAGATCCACCTCGTTTTTGGGAATGGGATATTTAAAAATTAATTAAAAATCGATAATTAATCGTTTCCCGAGTCTGGCGTTGTTGAATTTTAGACTTTTTTTATTGTCTTAACCATATTTAGCTATCAAAATAGGAATATTTAGTAGGAAGAAACTTCCCTATTAAAAACTCTCAGCATAAGAAGGGTGTCCATTAGGAGAAGTTTTGATTATATAAATAAAATAATGCTAATAAAAATGCACGAGTTGGCAATTTTAAATATTTTTTATGCATTGATAACTTTTTGATCACTAAGAAGAAGTGAAAGTTAATTTAGGATTAACATATAAAAGAACTGTCAACTTCATTGAAGTGTGTATAAAATGTTTAGAACATAAAATTTAAATAACAAATTCAAGTTTCTTGAAAAGTTTTCAAGGAAATCAACACTTCAAACTTGACCGAGTACTGAAATGCAACATTAACAAAATTCTCATATGCAGGTTTTTTCGAACTTTCCTTAAAACACAGTACAATAGTAATTAATCATAACTAAAGTTAAACAAAACATTTTTGGAAACTTACATGAAATAGATGGATCTTCATTGCTTGCTTGTTTCCCCTAAAATAATCATCTTCTTTAGTATAAGTTGAAGGACATGTTTCATAACTTTTCAAGAACAAAGAAATTTTGCTAATTTTCCAATGTTTTTAAAGTAAATTAAACTATATAATGCAAATATTACAAAACAGAAGAAAATTCAAGCCATAAATTGCTAATATTACCAAATTATGTTTGAAACTATAGGGAAAAATATAATAAATGTTTTTAACATGTTTTAAAACATTAATTTGTCAATATTGCACTAATAAAATTAATTATTTTAACTCATAAAAATTCAAAGTAATTAAGAAAAAAAAATTATCAATTAAAGTAAACTATAATTTTGTGAAAGATTCAGACTGAGAAAATGCTATTCAAAGAGCACAAAATTGTAAGAAAACACTGCTGCTGAAATGTTAAAAAATCTTTTTACACCAATTGTATTGGGTCAGATCATTGCAAAACATGCATATTCCAACGAGCTTTGCCATTTGAAATGTGCCTAACACCCTCAGGCATAGTTTTCCTGCAATTCATATAAACAACTCAGTTCAAATTTAATGCTGCACAATACTTAATTTATTGCATATTTCAGAACTTGCAGATTCCTAATCTACTGATTCCAAGCACCTAACAACTTGCCCTAACAAGGTCTGAAACCAGCTCAGTAAGTGCAACAAATGATCTGTTACTCAAAAAGCAATACTTGAGAAAAGAAAATTTAAATGAACTAGTCGACAAGTGCAGAATTCCGCACTGTGCACACCAAATCCTTTTGTGTGACATTCCATTCTTTAAAAATTTGCAAGAAAGGACATTATGAAGAAGAATAAAGTAAAGTACCAAAGAAGATATGTAATTGAACACATCAGTACAAATAGCTGTTACAATTTTCCCCCACTATTATTTAGATATTAAAAATAAAATAATCACAATAATAATGATAATTACTTTTATTATTAGTATACATAGCATCGAACACAATAACGAAACAGTTCCATTACTTAAAATATAGTCACTGTTGGTTGGTTAGGATCTACACATTCATAATATAAATGATTGTGTAGAGCCTAACGATTGAATAAGTTTAAACAGGCAGGCGAAGCCAAAACTCTCCAATTTGCTACGCAATAAACACTGAAGAGTTTCTTGTTTGTTTACTTGATAACAGATGACACCAGAAAAGAAAACACCATTTTGGCATCCATTAAAGAACCTCTTCCTAGATGATTTTAAGTCTCAAATTTCAGAGAAGCGGTACATTTTTAGGAAGTGGGTCTATTTCTCGTCATTAGCCGGCACGATGAGCTTTACAATGAGGGGAGAATCATGGAATTTGATAAAGGAATAAGGAAGATATTACAGAGCGACAGAAAAACAGACTAGAGAAATAATACACACACATATGTATATATATATATGTATATAGATTTTTATCACTAAATTTAAATTTTGAATTACTTGACTTTTCACAAAAAACTTTTCAAAATTCACAAAAACAGAGCCCTGTTTAAAATGATGGAATGACACCTGTTTCGTTCCTAATGGGCCATTTCACAGTATTTTCTAAAAATGCAGAGTCCGCAACACGACACTCTTTTTGTTAACTATTTAATTTGCAGTTTAATTATCACTAAATTTTATTTTCAAATAATGTGCTCAACATATTATTTGAAAATAAAATTTGGTGATAATTGAACTGTAAATTATGTAGTTATAACAAAAAAAGTGTCTCTCTACATTTTTAGAAAATACTGTGAAATGGCCCTAATACACTACCAAGACACCCAATATGCTAAAGACACCCAATTTGAATTAAATTGATTTTCGAACAACTTTCCTTGAATTCATTTCCAATTTCAGAAGACAAGAATATTCATTCAACAACAGAACAGATACTCACTTTGGAGGAGAAGCTAGTTGGAGGGTAGACTATGAAATGCCTGAGGGTAAAGCCAAACCCACTTTTATCTTTCACAAGGGTGACCGTCCTGGGACGAAATTTGTCCTCGATATCGGCTGTGTATCGTCTGCTTCTGGCATGTACATTTGAGGAGTCCTTAAGAAAGAGAAATATCTTAAAAACCATGAAAAAATTATAACATTATATTCCTTTTATGATTAAGTAGAATCCTTATGGGGAAATTCCATATAAAATAGTCATGAAAAAACAACTTTTTTGTTTTGTTTCCGACACTAAACATTAAAATAACTTTATAGTGTAGTATTCCTTAAGCAGGACTACAGCACTATTATTAAAATTAAAAACACATTAAGTGGATCATGATTACTATGAATTGCAATATGAATTGTTCAATGCATTATGCTTTGGTGTTAAGACATTTGAAGAGTAAGAATAAAATTGCAAAATTTATAAAATAATAGCAATAATTAGCTCTAAAGTTATGAAATATAGAACACATACACACAGACGGGACCTATAAATTTTTGCTTGAAATAGAGGTTCTAAATGCAAAATATATTATGCTTAAAAGAACTTCCCAACACAAAAATCTAAAAGAAATTAAATACATGATTTTTTTAAAAATTCACTTGATTTAAATTAAAAATTGATTAAAATTAAAAATGCTTTAAATTAAATTAAAAACTATAAAGAAATTGCTGCATGGAGCCTTTTCAAACAAGCATGAAATAAAACATGGAATCTATTCAGTAATAAATACAATTTGAAAAAATAACTTACATTATTAAATTCAAAAACTCGATATGATTCAATTAATAAAAGGTGATTGTAAATTGATTTGAAAAAGTTGCTTGCAGGATATTATTTTTCACTAACAGTTTTGAAAACATGTAAGGAACTCGTACTGTTTTAAAAAATATGCTACATGACTACATTCTATCAATCAACTTGGAAAAAATTAACATATTTTAGTAGTTATTGCATCAACTTATACCATCAACATATCTTCTGATATTGTCCAAGAATTCACAATTTAAAATTTATATTATTTTAGCTTTATAAATTGATTACAATTATCTTGATTACAATTATCTATGTACACATGAATTAATAGAAGTTTTCAAATTTCAAGTTCAAGAAATACAACAAAGTATTTTCAGTGCAAGAACACGAAAATATTTTACAAATAAAACTTTTATGACAACAGAGAATCAGTTACAATAAAAATCAATCTCAAAGACTAACACGAATCAATATGTTATCTTTAAAAAAATTAACATAAATAAAAATAAAAATATAGAGAAAAAAAGGGAGAACTTAAGTTATTCATAAAATATTTACTACGTAGGTTTAAGCAAATCAATTCCAGTGAAAATAAATGGCAAGAACAAACTTATATTAAAATTAATTAACAAAAAGAATCAACTATGAACCCTTATGATTCAGATAAAAATAACTCTAAATATAATTTGATGCATTAACTTTAATTGATAGAGGAAACAAAAAAGCTCATATGAACAACTAAAAAATTTAATGCTGCACAAAACTTAATTTACTATCTCAGAGCTTACAGTTAAAAGCAACCGAATCCAAGCACCTAATAAACTTGTACTAACAAGGTCTGAAACCAACTCGGTATACAGTAAGACCTGTAAAGTTGACTACTGTTGTAAACTGACCACCTGTCTAAGTTGACCACTTTTGTCAGGAACGGAATTAGCAATATATTATTAGGGGCATTCCACAGTAACGGACGTTACATTTACACAGCATTTTTCAACTTTAACGAGCATTCTAACAAACTTGTTGGGTATTTTTTAGGTTTTTAAATTTTGGCTAGTAAAAGTACATGTGTTCTAAGTATGCAAAAAAAAAATAAAAAAATGAAGATATAAAAATTTTTTTGAAATTTCGTTACGTGTGTTACCCCGATGAGTAGCACACGTAACGAAATTTCAGCATTTTTTTTAACAGACAGTAAATACATATACAAGTATGCAAAATTTTTTTTGAAAATCAAAAAATCTTTTGTATACTTAGAACACATGTACTTTTACTAGCCAAAATTAAAAAACCTAAAAAACACCCAAGAAGTTTGTTAGAAAGCTCGTTGAAGTTGAAAAATGCTGTATAAATGTAACGACCGTTGCCGTGGAATGACCCTATATAATCTAGGGAAACCTTTAACTTGACCACCTGCCTATATTGACCGTTTATGTACGCCAAATTTGGTGAGAGTATTATAAAAAACCCTTTGTAAGTGGGCCGTCTAATTATTACTATATTTATTTGTTTATTTTTGCAAAGGTTAAAAAAAAAAACAAACTAAAATAACTTCTTCAGGATATCTGTTATGCTATAATGTTAGACCAGTATTTGCCTGGATGGATGAAACATCAATATAAAGTTTGCCTAAACCCATTTGGGAAAACTACTGTGAGCACTCTTTTATTCCCTTAAATAAGTTTCTTCTTTTTTCTTATATCTGATGCAGCCATTTTGAAAAATTATGCCTTTTTAGAAAATCTTTACTATCATATCAGTAACAGATAATTAATATGATATTTATCTTTATTTTAACTAAGTACTTTATTTTAAAGTTGTATAGGATACATTGCAAGTCATTTAGGTTAGATTTCTCGAATGATTTTTAGATAATTGGGAGGAAAAAAGCTAATTACTATTTTAAATTTGCATTTATACGTGAAGCTATATTTTAACTAGTTATAAATAAATAAATGCATAGTGTAAGAAATGAGAAAAAAAATCTCCACCACCCTCTATAAGTTGATCACTAAAGTGCTCCACTGCAAGTAGTCAACTTACACAGATTTCACTATATATTGCAAATAATAATTTATATAGCAAGTAATACTCGAGAGAAAAAAAAATTTAAATCGATTAACAAAATTAATCAATTAACAACAAGCTGTTATGATTTAGTTGCAAAAAAAAAAAGAAAAAGAAAATTTCAAAATGCAATTTAACACTTTTAACAGACAGAGAAAATGAAAAAAAAAGTAAATTAAAGTTTGATGCAACACAAAATTGTACGTACTGTATATCTGAGAAGAACTAACTTGCTGTCAAGGGATAAAGCTCTAAGCACCTAATAAAGCTGAGAACAAGCTCAGTCAATGTCACAAATGATCTTTTACAAGGCAAGCAACACTTAACAAAACACTTGGGATAAGGTTTAAATATAGCTGGACTATTTTTAAAAATCAGCCATCACTCAAACTTCTTCCACCACCTTTTTGGAAAAGTGGGATGGAGAGAAAAGGCAAAGATAACATTGAACCAGAACAAAGCTTTTAAAAAAGTGTGGAAACCGGAAAGAAAAGGGAGTGAGCTTTGGAGTTGCCATCTTATTTACTTGGAAGGTTGATTTATATTTAAGATGGCTTTCTGATGATCAAAATTACAAATTGTATTTCTGTTTGAAAGGCAATTTTAATAAAGAAAAAAAATATGGACATATGAAAATTCTTCTTCACTTTGCAAAAGAAAGAAAAAAATATATTTTAGTTTGATGAAGTTCAGAGCAATTGCAACCACAAATTAAAAATGTTTAAAAAGCAATTTAAACAAAAAAAAAAAAAGAAAGAAAGAAGGGAGGGTGATAAATAATGATTTGAAGACTGTTTAAAAATAACTTTTCTTTTTTTCTATTTCTTTTTTCTTTTTTGGTGACAGAGGCTGAGAGAAATTTTATTAATAATCCTTTTTTTAATAAATACTTTCTGCATTTTTTCACATATACAATTACATGAAATTATTAACCTCCAATAAAACTAAGGATGAAATCAGTATGGTTTTGAAAAAACTTCATAATTTCATTATAAATGTGTACAAAAGCTTAAATCAAGAGTTGATCCAGCATTTTTAACAGGGTCCTATTTTTGTGTATTTCAAAAAGAATTTTGAGAAAAATTAAATACTTTTATGAATGAAAACTCAAACTTAAACTCATCCTTCTGATAGACTAATTTTGTGAAGGGTCTGTTTTGATAGACTGTAGCTTTGCAAAGGGTCCATTTGAGATTGTAATTTTGGGAAGGGTCCACTTAGATAGATCGTAATTTTGTCAAGGGTCCATTTTGATAGATTGTAATTTTGTACAGGGTCCATTTTGACAGATTGTAACTTTATAAAGGGTCATTTTGGGATTGTAATTTTGTGAGAGGCCTGTTTTAATAAATTGTCATTTTGTGAATGGTAAGTTTTGATAGATTGTAATTTTGTGAAGAGTCCATTTTGATAGATTGTAATTTTGTCAAGGGTCCATTTTGATGGATTGTAATTTTGTACAGGGTCCGTTTTGACAGATTGTAACTTTATAAAGGGTCATTTTGGGATTGTAATTTTGTGAGAGGCCCGTTTTAATAGTCATTTTGTGAATGGTAAGTTTTGATAGATTGTAATTTTGTGAAGGGTACATTTTGATAGATTGTAATTTTGTGAAGGGTCCATTTTGATAGATTGTAATTTTGGGAAGGGACTGAAAACGGACCCGAATTTCCTCTGGCACGCCCCCAGGAAATAAACAACCAATATAACTACATTTCAGCAATATCATTGAATATTTTTCTACAAAATACACATGCAATAAACTAAACATTTAAAAATACTTTTTTTTTTTTGTTTAGGAAGGTACTTACCATGAAAATTCATTGAGCAAAGTTCCCAGAAATCTTCTGCAGATGATTTGAAGCAGCTTCCACCCTTCTCACACCACAGAAGAAGCTAGAGAGCATTATTGGACTCCAGGCTACTCTAGTATTGCTCATCCTTTAAAAAAAGGGAAAGAAACGGTATTTTACTACATTGCTCAAGGAGAATTCTCGAGCAGTTAGTAAATACATTACAGAATACAAAGAGAAAGAACAACAAACAATGCAATGTAGAAAATCCAGAGACATTTTTCCAGAAAAATTTGATCGGAGACATTTGTTTAGCAGGGGAAAGAACTATTTATAGGAGAGGTGTACAACATTTTAGAGTGTCATGCCACTCACATAACAAGCAGATTACAGGGGGGTTGCACACCCAAGTACACAGTTACTGTATGAAAAAATTTAACATGAGTTTGAGGCATCAAATCCTGTTCATTAATCAACTTAGGTTCCTATTAATAAAATTAATCAAATCAGGCACTTAGAAGCAAAGGGGTGTAAATGACCAAAATGAAAATTTTGAGTTAGGTAGTGCAAATGATAAATTAAACACCCTTCTGTTTTGTGGGAAAGAGATTTTGTGGTAGCTTTGACAGATACTGCAAAAAAGCGCGGTTTAGAAAAAATTCCTAACTAAAGGCCGCATTCCGTTTGGTGGCAAAGGGATGCAAGTGCACTTACATACGTTTGCCTCTAAATAAAATGATTTGATTTTTTTCAGTCAGTTTAAATACGCAACGCAGATGATCTATTTACGAAACTTAAAGCGGAGAAGAAGAAGAAAAAATAGGAAAAGAACATAATAATGAACAGAACAAGGCTTAAATCGTCTTCAGATTTTATTTCTGTCATGCTTTGATGCGGCAATTTGTCTAATGGCAATGATTTTTAGTTTGTTGATAAATATAATTATTCGAAATTTATATTATGCAGTTTTTAATGGAGTTTAATCACTACAGACAATCTTTATTATTGTATAAATTAGCAAAATGAACAAGACACGTTTTTCATTTAGTGGCAAAGGGGTGTAAGTTAACTAGTTGGAAGCAAAGGGGTGTAAGTGAAAATAAGCTATTTTTAAAAAAAATCCTACGCCAAATCTAATCATCAGAAACACTTCAAACTTCATACGTAAACAACACATACATATAGGACTCGAAAATAAAAAAAAATATTTACACGAAGAACCTCTAGAATTTAGTATAGGAATTAAACTTTAAACCAATTTTACTCAAAATGATACCTTAGTCACTTACATCCCTTTGCTTCTCACCGCCTCAAATGAAGTATTAATATTCTCATGATTAAATGAAGAAATAATAAAACATTAGTTAAAAGGATGTAGGAACTTCATGTAGGAACAAAATTATAAGCAGCATAATAATTAGAAATAATTCACTGAGGCAGTAAAATTAAACACATTAATGAGATGAGACTGGATTTTAATTATAGTGAAACCTGTGTAAATTCACCACTTGAGGTGCAGCACTTTAGAGGTCAACTTAGACAGGTGGTCAACTTATAGAGGGTGAAGGGCTAGTTCTGTTCCTGCCAAAAGTGATCAACTTAGACTGATGAACAACTTACAAAGTTGTGCAACTGTACTGGTTTTGATATCTTGGGTTCATTGTATTTTGCTCTTCTCATTAATGATTGTAAATGGATCACAATTTCAGGGATCATACAATTCCAGGTGTGGAAAAATTAAAAATCTCAACCACAATGACTTATGATTCTCACTCCAGTATACAATATTGAAGTGTTATAGTCCAGACCGTATCCAGAAGTATTTTTCACGAGGGGGGG
This sequence comes from Octonoba sinensis, assembly GCA_038502835.1. Lineage (NCBI taxonomy): Eukaryota > Metazoa > Arthropoda > Arachnida > Araneae > Uloboridae > Octonoba > Octonoba sinensis. The sequence continues at coordinate 13,624,172 of CM076602.1, read as the reverse complement.
GGGGGGGGGTAGGCCTTTGACACACTTATGTTAAGAAAAGACTCAGGAAGGAAAATATGCTACATTGGGAAAATTTTCAGGATAGGTACTTCAGAAATAAAATTAATGTTGTATGTATAATATTTGTCATTAACAAACCCTGAATTTGCCACCTTACCTTCTGGACAGTTTTGCTCATTTATAATGATATTTGTAGATAAACGTAGAATATTCTTACCCACATGACAGAGAGAGATATATATTAAACTAAAATTTAGCATGCATTTCACTATTAAATCAAAAAATATATGAGCTTATTATTTATTTCAACTAACTCTAAAGATAATATTCCTTGTTTTTGCATTGCTGCAGAAAGTAGTCTTTGATAAACTGGGGGGAAAAGTGGAAGGACACTTAGATGCAAAATTAAAAAAGCAGGAGGACACTTGTATTAAAATTTTAAGAAGGGTGGGGTGTTTGAGCTAAAATTAAAAAGTGCGGGCAGGCGGCCTCCCGTGCTGCGTCTCTTCTCGACCACACCACTGGTTTAAAAAAAAGTATTTGAAATTAGCAAAATATCTGTGATAATTGCAGTGTTCCTCAAAATTATACTCATATTTGAATTTATTCCTTGCATTTTTGTATGCAATATTTTTATTCCTTGCACTTTTGTATGCAATATTTATTTAATTAATTACTATACCAAAATGGAGCTCTCCATTTTTTTTTTTTTCTAAATTGTTCACTCAAGTGTTATTTTACTTGGCAATATTTCATGTGAAGCAATATGCAAAAAATATATTGCATTGTATACGTTAGAGAATTAAAAAGAATACCTTTTCACTGACAAAAAGTATTCAAACCATTTGTCCCACTGCATAAGGTTTTTAAATGTTTAGTTCTAAAATGGTCATATTTTAGCTAATAGATTTTTTGAAACATTTTAATTATTTCTAAATATAAATAAGAAAAAATTTCTTTGAGTTGAATTTTGATTTTTCTAACATCAATGCATGATGACTTAAAAACGATTGTTTTATGAAATGTAAAACTAGCCAAACAATGGTTTTGTAATGCATAAATAGAAATTGAGAATTAAAGGTTTCTTGAAAACACCTGAAAAAGCCCAGGTTTTCATCAAAATCCCAGGCGGACTGGGCTTTTATGAAAACCTGAGCTTTTTCAAACCTTGAATGTAAGGGACAGAGTCCCTTCACTTTATTATAACAGAAGCGTCCCCCCCCCCCCATTTTTTTCAATTTCAGCATTAGCATCCTTTAGTTTTTAACTTCAATAACTAATTTTGATATCAGTAAGCATCCCCCCACCTTTTATTTCCACAGGACTACACCACTGATACACTAGGTTTAAAATGAAGTATCTAAAATTAATAAACATTTTAGAACGTTTTACAAGATTTTTTGCTTGTAAACAATATCTTCTTATGCTTAATATTATTAATTCATTGAAATTTTGAATTTTAAGCATACACATACACAATATATCTTATCAGTACATCAACTTTACAATAAAATCATGCTGATTATTTTTTACACCAAATTCAGAGTCAAAAGAACTTATAACAAATTTGACGATTTGAAATATATGTACTGCTTTTGCTAAGAAAAATCTTTTGAAATAAGGGACGAATTACATAACTGAGCTTTCGAGAAAAATGACTAAATAAGATCTTATTTGCTACAATTATTTTAAACGAAATGCATCAGTTTAACAAAAAATACTATAAGAACGCATTTTTATAAATAACATTCTACATTAAAACATAAAGTAGAAAAAGGAACTGTAATGCTAACATAAAAAAAAAGTTCATTAACGAAATACATTTGGTATGCCATAAAACAGTGAAAAAGTATTCTTGAAGCAATATTGTAGAAAAAAGATTAATGAAAGATGTACTAAAATGTAACTGCAAGAATTTCAAATACATGCTTTTATCGAGCGATGAAACAAAGTACATCTAATCAATACCTTATTAACAAAAATATATATACTATATCGAAAATCACAAACCATAAAGTTCACTCATACTGTACTTGGCGATACATATCGATCTACGGTAAGACCTCTTTCTGAAAAACACAAACGTCACAAATATACTTTTCAGAATATATGATCGATTTAATTTCTGACACAAATTGGTCCATTAAACGATAAATATCGTACGAACGCTTCCATAAACATGAATTAAAATGCTTAGCATCAATAATCCTCTTAGATGATGGAGGAAGCTGGCTAGAGAACCAGCCGACAGTTGAGCTGCTATTCAGCCTTTCAATTTTTGAAGTGGTTTAATAGTATATCGCCTGTATGATATGTTTCGTTATTATTAGTATTGGTCTTTATGCAAAATTATCAGACTTTGAACTTCGAAAAATTTTATCCACCTTAAAACATCAAATGGTGAAAATTGTCTCATATACTGAAATAATAAAAAGTAGCATAGTGCTTTTGATGTTAAGAAGTAACGTTTATTAAACAAAGCAGTGATTGGCTAATAAAGTTTAAAGGACAATGCAACACTTTCTGTTGCATCAAATAGTCGGCGAAATACACACATTGATGTTTTTGTTATTTCCTGAATTCGCGTATAAATGTAGAAATAAACAAACTACCGCTAACTTTTGTGGTATTGACAACGTTACAAAAAGATTCTCAAAGCTGTTTTTTCTATTTTTTTTTTCAAAAGTAATCTTGAATGCATGTGGACAGCTGAATTCGTAATAGATTACTAACTAACAAGTTTCAAAATATTCAAATTGTTTTTTGACTTGATATTGTTATTCACAATTTGGAATGTAATAAATACTTTTACATGTTTAAATATTTATCTAAATTAAAACATTTTCTGTTCAAACTTTTAAGCTTATTTTTAACGATTTTACGAACTAAATAAACCTTAACGTTTAAAAGCCCAAAATGGGAGATATAAGTTAATTACATGATTATAATTTGCGTAAAATTACTAATTTTTCTAATTTGTTCCGAATTAAAAATATAAAAAATCCAGTTCGTCATCAAAGCTTACCAAGCAGTGGCGTAGCCAAGTGGGGATGCGGGTGGCCCGCCCCTGGTGACACCCCTGGCTGACGAGGCTTTCCCCACGACGGGGAAAATAATAAACTTTTAAAAGCTACGTAGAATCAAACAAATACCTTAACCTGGATACTTTTTTCGATTATTTTCTTTTCTATTTCGAACAGAACAAAGTGTTTTCTTTCAAAAGTAGATTCGAAGTGTTTTATTAACCGTTAAACACATTATAACGCATTTTGATACGAATGTTTTTTGTTTCTTCTTCTTTTTCAAAGCTGCGGTTTTTTAATATATGTTACATTAAGGGACTGTCCATAAATGATGCCACGCCTTTTTCCCCAGATATTTGACCCCCCCCCCTCCGCCCCCTGTGTCACAAAATGTCACTCACACTTCAACATATACCCCCTTTGTCACATGCCACGCGCTATGTTGCATAAGCATAATGTCACTTCTTTGTTTTCCCTTGTCACAGTTTATCCCAATTGCACGAACTCCCCTCCCCCCCCCGTGGTTCGTGCAATCACCCATGTTTACGCCACTCCTACAAAGAACTCCCTTATCGTTCCTAGTTCAATATATTTTTAAAAAATTGAACTTTTTAAAGTACAAAATAGGAGGAGTGCGGTTTTTTTTCTTGTGCAAAATGTCTTTAATTCTACGAGGTAACATTCTTAATTTCTTTTAAAATAGTGCACTTCTAATAGTTCTTTTATTTGCAAAATAAATGCCTGAGAAAAATCACCTTGAGGGGTTTTATCTTTCTCTCTGTCTCTCTCTCTCTTTTTAAAAATGTATATAATCAAATTTTTTTATATGATGATGTTTGGATGAGTAGGAGAAATAAGATTATGACTCACAAGGTTGCAAAAGAAATTGAATAGGGGGAAAATAGGAAAACTATCATTCAACTGGATGAGTGTCAGATAACATGCCACAACATTAAGTTGAAGCTTCTATTTCTCTTTTCTTTCTTCTTCTTCTTCTTTTTTTTTTAATATGACGGATTAATAGATGAATCATTACAAAACCAGACAAATTTTGTTAAAGGCCTATTTTACATTCTCTTCCAAAGGACCTAAATTTTAAATACACGTGCATGTGATATATAAGGAAGAATCTGCTAGCAAAATTAATCTAGAAATTGATGACATTACAAATTTAAAGAATAAATTCAGCAGAAAGATATGTTTTTAGTGTTTAATAACTCGCAAGAATTTTTTAAGAGGTGAAGTGGAAAATTTTTCTTCAAAATTATTTAGTTTATAAAAAACTGTTTACTAAGAATAAAAGAAAATAAATTGTAAATTAATAATAATGATAATCCTCACCCCCCAAGGACGATTGTCCATTTTGCAGAGATCAATCCAAAAATCTCTTTCCTTATATATTTAATGCAACTCCACTCCAAGTAAATAATCTTCAGACAATTATTTCATTCTAATTTTGAAGAAAAACTGAATGGAAATTTTGCTATGAGTGTTTGCAGCTAAAATATTATTTTGAAAACAGTTATTCGTTGATGTAAAACAGATCGAGCCAAGTCTGATGGCAATCCAACCCTTCACTTGACCAAGGAAAACCTCAATCACGTGCAGGCCCGCCATTTCAAAAATTTTCAGGGTTAGGCAAATTTATTCAATCCGTATTGTGGGTGAAAAAACAATAAAATACATGCACACATACATAAATGCATACATTGTGTTTTCAGCCGGGGAGGGGGGAATTGTCTCTTCCTGCTGATTTCCCGAATGGCGAGCTTGATCTCGTGATATTTTAATTACTGTGCGAAATTAAAAATCAAAGCAATAATTTACTTGCTCTTTAACGCCAGGCGCGGTCAAGCGGTTTCCGGAAATAGGGGAAGCGCCGCGTACAGAGGGTTCGCGCTAGTCCGCGCGACTTCACAAAATTCAAATCAATCAAAACGGGCGCGTTACAAAATTCAAAGAAATCAAACGGATCCTTCACAAAATTCAAATTAATCAAAACGCACCCTTCACAAAATTCAGGTCAATCAAAACGGGCCCTTCACAAAATTCAAATCAATCGAAACGGTGGACCCTTCACAAAATTCAGGTCAATCAAAACGGACCCTTCACAAAATTCAGGTCAATCAAAACGAACCCTTCACAAAATTCAAATCAATCGAAACGGACCCTTCACAAAATTCAAATCAATCGAAACGGACCCTTCACAAAATTCAGGTCAATCAAAACGGACCCTTCACAAAATTCAAATCAATCGAAACAGACCCTTCACAAAATTCAGGTCAATCAAAACGGACCCTTCACAAAATTCAAATCAATCGAAACGGACCCTTCACAAAATTCAGGTCAATCAAAACGGACCCTTCACAAAATTCAGTCAATCAAAAGGACCCTTCACAAAATTCAATCACAAACAGACCCTTCACAAAATTCAGGTCAATCGAAACGGACCCTTCACAAAATTCAAATCAATCGAAAAGGACCCTTCACAAAATTCCAAGCTTCCAAATCGTATTTTTCACGCCATGGTTTTACTGTAAAAGCGGCAAACTAATAATAAAATAACCCGCTGTTGAAATTTTACATTTTCACAAAATTATTTGATTTTCCCCAAAAAGTCTTTAAAATTCACAAAAAAACGGACCCTGCTGAAAAATGCTGGATCGACCCGGAATAGTTGAGAGCTTGAAAATTCAAGTTTATTTTAAAATATTGATTGTAAAAATGTCGAATCGAAAAGCGAAGTTTGAATCTTATTCTTCAGAAATAGAGCCACGACAATTCAATCTCAATTGTGAAAACAATCCCTTAAGGGGCATTCATGAATGATGTCACGCTTTTTCCCCATATATTTTACCCTCCCCCCCCCCTTTGTCACAATATGTCACACTTCAGAGGACCCCCTTCCCCCTTTGTCACATGTCACACTATGTTGCATAATGCATATGTCACACTGCTCTTTACCCCTCCCCTTGTCACACTGTCACAATTCCACGAACCCCCTCCCCCCCCTCGAAGCGTGACATCATTTATGAATGATCCCTAAGTTACAAAGCAAAAAAAGCAGAGGGAACTTTTTACGAAAGTAAGTAAAAATTAACCATGCTCGCATACACAAGTACGAAAATCGTTCGTACTTACGTTAACATTCATAACGATTAGTTATCGTATATAATATACCAATCAGTTGGTAATAACAGTTCGAACACGGAACTTTGACCCTTGGGCGCTTCTGGGCATGGCAGAAAAGCACGAATCCATTCGAGTTTTAGGGAAGTCGCAGTTGCGTTTATTAGTACGCGAATCAAAATGTTTGCTTCTCTGTTGGTTGAAAGCTACTAAATTTATAAACTGGCATCACTTCGGAAGGAATTAAGTGTGCGAAACATGCTCAACCAAGAACAGAATACGGTACATTCCTTATACCTGCAGTTTCTCCCTTTAACATGAACGGATTCTTCTCAGTCGAAAGGTCTTTTTTTTTTGCAGTAGAATTGAATTTAAATTGCTTTTTCTTAATGACACGGAAAATTTAGGTCGTTCTAAACGTCAACCACTGGAGAATCTTCAGATATACAAGTTCAAACCAAAATGGCAGACTTGGGGCCTGAGTGGCTGAGCGGTCTAAACGGCTGGTTTCGGTGCCTGCCTGCGCGCAGTGAAGAGGCGTGGGTTCGATTCCCTCTTTCCCCCTCGGCGTATTTCCTTCTTTGTATATTAAAATCTGTTGTGCTGTCTTGTTCTATCTGTCATATTAGACGAGAGTTTGAGGCATATCCTTGAGAATAGCAAATAAACTCGAATATCAATGTGACCTGAAATGGTTGTTAACAAACAAACAAATCGCTGAGTTAAAATGTATGAGTTGCAAAAAGAGTACAAAACCAAACGATTCTTTTTGCCAAAATCATGGAAATCATATGACAGACAAAAGTAGCCGTCACAAAACGAAATTTTACGCTCATCTTGTAAGATCACTTGATTTGATGTTAATTTTCCAAGTTTGATTCATTGGTAGATTGTTTTCATATCTTAACCCTCTAATGCCCAAGTTTATTTATCGTCGTCCGCCTTGAGGCGGAGTTGGGAACTAAAGGGTTAATCCCCTACGCCCGCGCCTTCCATTCATGATGACAGGTACGGGCGATACCCCGGATTGGCGAAACCTGTGGTTAACCTAATTGGCTCTTAATAACTCAGTAACTCCGCCTTCGTGTTGACGGATTGGCGGTTTCTACTGCGTCAGTAAAATGACCAATCAGTCAACACGAGGATGGGTTAATCCTGTAATGTCCTTTTTTTTTTATCGTCGTCCGCTTTGAGGCGTAGTTGGGCATTAGAGGGTTAACTCACGTATTTGCTAAGACGGAAATGCCTTGCATCAAGAAGCTAAATAAAAACGTAAATTAAGGGCAAAATTTGCGTCAAATTTCACACACGTGTTTCAGGGTTACAAGGAGCCCCTTTTTCAACCAAAGGAAGTTAACTCCCAGACGAAAAACATCCATCTGAAAAGTGTTCACCTGAAGTTCACTTCTTCTCCACTGAAACAAGAAGTTCCGTCCAGTGGTGTAGTCCTAGAAAAAAAAGGGGAGGACCGCTTACCTATACACTCTCAGAAATGGAGCTCTCATTTTTGACGATTCTTCAATCGTCAAGAAAATTTCGTCATTTATAACGATTCTTTCCTCGCGCAAACACGTGATTGAAAAAAGTTACTACACCAATTTCGTCAATTTGACGAAAGGTTTAGTCGGAGCATTTCTCACGAAGCCATTTCGTCAAACACGACGAACGTTTCGTGAGATTTGAGCATGCGTTTTTGAGAGTGTATGAACATCAAAAAGGGGGGGAGGGATTCTTGTCTTAAAATTTAAATTAAGTGGAGGGACGCTTATAGTAAAATAAAAAAGTAAGGGGACGCCGTCCCCCTGCGTCCACTTTGACTACTGGTTCCGTCTAGAACTCCGTTTAACCAACTTTCCCGTATACACTAATACCAAATTGATAATCTAGCTAACCTCTCTCTCTCATTTAGAGGCCGTTCATGAATGATGTCGCGCTTTTTTCCCATATATTTGATTCCCCTCCCCCCCCTTTGTCACAATATGTCACACAACAGCGAATCTTTGTCCTTTGTCACATGTCACGCTATGTTGCATTTTGCACGATGTCACACTTCTTGTCACCCCTCCCCTTGTCACACTTTGTCACAATTTCACAAACCCCCTCTCCCTCGAAACGTGACATCATTTATGAATGATCCCTTAGCTTTAGTTCTTAATTACTTCAAATATACCATTTTCAACATTTTATACTTACTCCTTCCCGCATTAATTAATTAATTCATTCATTCATTCACTCATTTCTTCATTCAGAAATAAACTTAAAAATCCATATCAAAAAGTTTTGTGGGAAAATAGGCTCGTTTAACGTTTAGTTCTGGATGACTGTATGTGTACATGTTCTATGTCATAACATCTTTGCGATAAACTTTGTTCCAAGCAAATCCGTCCTGTTGAAATTTCACTGCCATCAAGGCAAAAGAAGTACACCTTCTTTAATTTTTTTTATTTTTCTTTCTGTAGATTGAGGAACTAATATATATTTATACAGCTCCTCGTTCTTTTAGCAACATTTATAGTCTGTGTAATTAGAATATGCGCGTCAAGGTCACGTTTCCTGCTGCGTTACCATGGCAACTGCGAAAAGAATAACAGCGAAAGACTTTTTGCACTGCAGTTAAGGCAATTGCATTACTACACCTCCGATTCAAAATATTAGAATAATTGAGAAAAGTAATCAGGAAGAATTTATTTTCCATTTATTTATTTTTGGTACTAAGTAAATGCAATTAAATTTCTCATAAATGAAATCTGGAATGTTTAGATAAGATTTAAACATGTACAAAATATATAAAATACAATAAATTAGCTATACAATAGCTTTCTGAAACGCATCAAAATATTAGAATACGATTTATATTGGTTCAAAATATTAGAATACTTTATCTTACGCAATCTATTTTTGCCATTGAGAAATAAATTTCATTTTATTCCGTCTATTATTATTATAACTTAAACAACAAACTGACTTCTCATGTTCCTCAAACCAAGTGGGGAAAAAGTTTTTAGCACGGAAGCCATGGCAACCAGAGGGGGAAAAGGTAGATTTGCGTGACCTTGAAACGCCGATTCTAATTACACAGAGTATAGTAAAATTTCACATCTAGAACCTTCAACACCACAGGGCTATCTATAACAAAACAAAGTTCCATCTAGAATCATACCATCATATTCCAGTGTATCAACAAGTTACTCCAATACCAAGTTATGTAAAACTGAACACTTGGGATTATGTGACTACCAGCTTCAAACTTAGAAACAAATGCATAAATAAACGCTTGAGATATGTTACTAGTAGTCTAAAAATTGTCAAAAACGCAATTTATATTGTTCGCATTCGATTTAACAAGAGCTCTCACGAACACCCTGCTCGGCCTTGGTGGCCAGCCTTCCTGCGGAGGCATCGTTGGCCGAGCGGCGTGAGCTCATAGTAATTCAGCGTACTCACAGATGGCGCCACAACTGCAGCACATTTTCCGTTGCAAACAGTTTACAGAATGTTCTCCGTTTTTTATTCTCTGCAATATACTTTCTTAAAGATTTTGTAGATCCCCGTTCTTAAGTCTCTCTGTACTTTTACGTCAGACAGGGCCGGCCAGAGGGCGGGGCAGCCGCCCCGGGCCCCGCGCTTCTTCTAGGCCCCACGCAAAACCTCAAAATCTTAATAAAAAAGAGAGGGTGGGGAGAATTTTTATTATTAAAATTTCAGCTTTTCAAGTTCTTCTACATGGTTAGATAATAGATTAGATCTTATAGATCAATAAATTTTTGGAATGTGTCTAGATTCTATTGGTAATAAATGAATGTTTTTAAAACAGTAATAGAAATTTCATTTCCAGTCGGTGTGTTATAAGGCCAATCTTAAGCCGATTGGACCGATTGCTTCCAATAGGAGGCCCCCGCGCTTAAGGCCCCGCTGCTTAAATTTTTCGGGGCGAAAAAATAAAAATAACACAAAAAATAATATAAGTAAACACTAAAAATGAAAATTAAACAGCAAAAAACCCTATGTAAGTTTAAGAAGGTTACAAGGCGTCTTTATAATTACAGTAGAACCTCGGTTATCCGAGCCCCAATTAACCGAGTTCCAGGTTAACCGAGGTACATTTGCCCTTAAAAAATTTTTTTTTTTTGGCGGCCGATGGCGGCGTCACCAGCTACAACAATTGCGTAAAACGGCAGCAAAGAAGCGAGAGAGTTCCGTTAAACAGAAAACAATATATATGTATAAACTTCTTCAAGAAACAACTTTAACTGGAACATGTACTATACAGCTGTGTACATGTAAAATTAGATATTTGCATGTATATGTGACGCCATTTTTTCATTTTGTAATATGTACGGTAAATGTCTTTTTTTGCATCTTTGACGACACTTTCATTCATTTTAATCCATGTTTCCCTCCCGATTTGGACAGAGTTCGTGTTATCCGAGTTTTCGATTATCCGAGGTACCCTCGGTCCACGTTACCTCGGATAATCGAGGCTCTACTGTACCTCAAAATATGTCTTTTCATTCAAAAAATACAAGTCGTTTAAAGTGACCATTCTGATTTTCTCGTATTCCACTACAAAATGTATGCTTTGATGAATTTGAAAATCGGTATGTAACTTGAAAATCAAGACAATTTCAGTATGAAGGAATTGATGACGAATCTTAGTCTTCTGAAGATAATTTTCGGATTAAGTTTTTTGTAATATTAATCGATAATACTATGACATCTTTCGAGAAAAATTTCCATGCCAATGAAGAAACATTTGACTTTCTATGTAGTTCAAATAATATTAAGAATTTATTAAAGATAGAGCTTAAAAATTGTTGTCATATTGCAGGTCAGACTTTAAAAGATGATATTGATGGTGAACTTTCTTGACCAACTCATAATTTGCCTTCGAGTTTTGCCAATCAACTATTCAATATTGAAAACAGCACAGTTCTTACATAAAAATAATTTGTCACAACTTGATCGAACTTTTTTTCTCTGCAATTAGAGTAATTTTAACACAGCCAATGCCCGTAGCAACAGCTGTGAGATCTTTCTCAAAGTTAAAATTAATAAAAAATTATTTACGATATACTGTGGGCCACAGTGCCGGTTCTAGTGTGGGGCAAGCCGGGGCCCGTGCCCCAGGCGGCACTTCTGGGGAGCGGCAAATTCTACTGTGATGCACAAAAAAAAAAAAAAAAAATAATAATAATAATAATAAGTAGAAGAAGAAGAAAGAAAGGAACAGGAAAAATATTTGATAAAGAAAATTTAACTTTTGGAAGAGAATTAAAATCCTAGTTCGGCACTACGATTTTATCATTGATCAGCTATTTTGCTAACGATTAAAACCGATTAATAGACTTATTTATTTGTATAAACTGTATTGGATGGTGGGGGGAAGGTTACGGGGCGATTTTGTAATGTCAAAATTTAAAACTTTAAATTTTAAAAAGTCAAGGTTTCTTCCCCTTATAATAGTGAAATGCGTATAAATTATGCTATGATCAAACAATACCCGATAGTTTTCTTTTTACAAACTCTCAAAGCATTCTTTCGGGAAGAGGTGGGAGCTTGTATAGTGTTGTTTGAGAAGGCAAACACGTGGCTCTTCTATATGGGCTTTAGTAAAAAGGAGAAGGGGGAGGGGTCCAGCCCTGGATTAAAAATAAAAAAGCCAATCTTTTTCTGCATTTTTATGATTATTTTTATGAGTAAAAGCATTTAAATTTAAAAAGTTTTCGTTTTTTTCTACAGTTTTTGAAGTCCCAAAAGCGTTTCCTAAGGCCTCAAAATACACCGGATTGCACATAGTTTTCAAAATTTTCCCGGGGGACAGTTAAAGGGGGACAGTTAATTCCCTGGGGACAGTTAAAGGGGGTCCCCCCGGACCCCCTTTAACTGTCAGAATTACATAACTCTTGTTAAGGGGAGCTCTTCTTATGGTTCAACCTCCCCCCTTCCCCAAATGTTGAGCTGAAAGAGCCATTCTGTGGGAACAGTAACGAAAGTTCTATTTGTTTATCAGTAGCCGAAAGTGAAAAAATCCTAAAAAATAAATAAAAAAGGTCAGTGCCTAAAAGCTATATGAAATATTAACAATAATTGGATGGACCGGGCGGGGGGCATTTTTAAATTTTGCCCCGCTTCGGAAAACTCCAAGATCCGGTACTGGTGGGCCTAGGAAAGTTGACATCTTTGGCAATCTTAGCGATTGAATCAGAATTTGTAAAGAAGTTAATTTTTGATAAGGGTTGTATATGAATTTGCTTTAAGGCATTCAAGAAAGTAATTTTAGTAAAGGCATCTTTGTGCAGTTTTCTTTAATAATTCGTCATTAATCTGTAATAATAAATTTTCCTTATGGAACGTGAATGCTTGTAATCAAATATGTTAAGATGTAAAATACTCAACAGAAATCAATATGTTTCACAAGATAAAAATCGAAATTTGTACAAAAAATGAATAAATTTGTGGCTGCTAACTATTATTCCATTGGAACGTTTCAACTTAGTTTAACGCACGAACATATATATATATATATATATAATATAGGCCCCGCAAATTATTCCGCCCGGGCCCCGCTTTTGGTCGGGACGGCCCTGACGTCAGATTCCGGATAAGCGATAGGATTTTAGGAGATTCTTGTGTATTTTCGTGTAAAAAGGTTTACAATGCAGTGAATAAAAAATATTTTTTCTACAAATGAACCCCTAAATGAAAAAAAAAAAAAAAAAACTTTGCACGTAAAAAGAAGAAAATTTTTTGCGAAGATCTAACATTTTTCTAAATTACATTCCATCATTTTTCCATAAATAACGTACAGGCTATATCCCTTAACTAGCTATATTAACACATATCCCTTGTAGAAGCTCAAAAAACTTGGAAACATAGAATGAACTCATTTCTTTCAAAATGGTACCTTAATCGCATATTTTTTACACCTCAAACCAGGGGTTCTCAACCTTTCTTGACTTGAGGCTCCCCTCCCCTATGAGTAATGATGTCACGCTTTTTTTCAATACATTTGACCCACTCCCCCCTCTGTCACAAAATGTCACACTTCAACGGATCCCCCCTCCCCCCCTTTGTCACATGTCACGATATGTTGTTTGTTGTATAAGCCTGATGTCACACATCTTGTTACCCCTCCCCTCCCCTTGTCACACTTTGTCACGATTTCACAAACCCCCCTCCCCCTCGAAGCGTGACATCATTTACAGAAAAATGTCACCACTCTGTGCTAACAAGAGAACTTGGCTGCAATACGAGCGACAGGCGACAATTTCGCGTTTGAGTTCCAGGGATGTCCGCCAAAGAGGATTCGTAGAACAAGTTTGCCTTCAAAATGCTCGCAAGCCATAAAAGGCAAAGTGAGAAATTTCGCTTTTGAAAACTAGATAAAATGAAATAACATCATTGATGTTACTTTTGGCACGTTGCTTGAATGACCTCTTACAAATCTAGACTCTATAACGAAGTAATAATTTGAATGAACAATAAATATAGATGAGAAGAAATCATAGTAATCATTACCTAGTTCAACGTAACAAAGTCCGCAGTGAAACATATAGAGTGACATCACACGTCAAGGACTGACACATTAGGGATCATTCATAAATGATGTCAAGCTTTGAGGAGGGAGGGGGGTTCGCGAAATTGTGACAAAATGGGACAAAGGGAGGGGAGGGGATAACAAGAAGTGTGGCATCCCTGCTTATGCAACATAGCGTGACATGTGACAAGGGGGGAGGGGGCGGGTCAGTTGAAGTGTGACATTTTGTGACAAAGGGGGAAGGGGTCGCATATGTGGGAAAAAAGCGTGACATCATTTAGGAACGGTCCCTTATGTTCCACCCCTTTTTTTGCGCGTGGGGTTTATAAAAATTAAATAGGGTCGAAACTTCCCTAATGTCAGCTGTTCTGGAAATATTTAGAGATACATGACTCATAAAAGGTGGAGTTTCAAATTCGATTTTTACTAAGTCGAAAATGTCTTTCTAACCTTAAAATTCATTTCATGGTTAAAGTTAATGGAAAATATAGGTCGGTGAACAAAAATAAAAAAGTATTGCTATTAAAAAGTAGTACTGATTCTTCCATCAATTATTTGATCAAAAAACAATATTGATTTATCTTTATCCTTACAGCGCTCTAGAATGACTTTTACTGCCCGAACTATGCACTTGCTGTGAAAACAATTTTACGCAATCTACTACGAAATATATTTCATATTTTTATACATTTCGAATTAAAAAAGAGAAAGAAGAAAAAAAAGAAAAAAGTACCAGAAACGCATTTCAAACCTTATTCTTTGTCTCTGTGGGTTTTTTTTTTTTGTCTCCATTTTGTAAAATTTTCAATGTTAAGTGTTAAAAAGATTGTGTACAATTATGCTTTTTAGCGCTAACCCCTTAAAAGTCGGGTAGTTTTCAAGAAAACGGTCATAAAAGTACCTATCTTTTTATCCATGAAAATTATATAAAAATATGTGTATGAACAATATATATATACATTTTTTATTTTTTATTTGTTTTTATTTTAAACACTCCAGCCCGGAAATATCACGGGAGCTAGAAATAGAATGCGAAACCTCAGCCCGTCATTTTCCCGGGAGCGAGAAGGAAGGGGTTAAAAAACTATTAAAACCTAAAAATTAAAATTTTCTTTTCCTTAAAAAATTTTTTCCATTTATTCACATTCCATAGAACATCTTTTCTGCATAGGTTGGTTTTGAAATTCCACAAAAAATTTATTTCGATCCACCCTAATATGTATGTTGTCCAGTCACCCTCCTTAAACATAAATATCGTTGAAAAAGTAACATCTATTAAAGAACCAGCACTGTAAAAAAAATCTCCTGAAAATAACGGAAAAAAGTACGGCAGCCGAGTTGCCGGAAACATTCCGTTTCTCATAGTATTTTCCCGTGACTTGACAGAAGTTCCATTTATTTTTTCTCCGTTGATCCTTTTAAATACAGCAATCGTAAAACGGAAAAGTTCCGTTCTCGTACTTTCAGAATCTTGAGGTACATGATCTTTCCGTTTTTGGAAGGAAAAACCTACGTATTGAAGCACTACAGAAATCTTCCGTTAAAATCAGTCAACAAACAATCTGAAAATTCAGGTTTTTTTTTAACAGTGAGGAACAATTTAGATATAGATTGGCAATGGCGATATTTTTTGGTTGTCGACAAAAAATATCACCGAAACATTAAAATAATTGTCCAGAGCTAACTAAATATATAACAAACCAAAGTTAAAAAATAAAACCCCAGCTAATCTTAACCAACATTTTACATCGCCAACCAAAAGTTATATCGCCAACCAGCGTTCGTGTGTAGGCCCGCCAATGGGCCCCCCAACGCTGTACCGAGAACCAGTTCGATTTATTGAAATTTTATTACAGTGAGCTTAAATTTTATAACTTATTACCATTTTTTTAATTAATAGACCGAGTTTTGGGGTTTGACAAATAATATTAAAAAGACAACTGATTAAATTATTGTAGTACCCACTTTTTTTTCATTGAAAAGCTTTCGGGATTAATTTTTTCGGAAATTTTCCCACCATAAACTTTTCTCCTAATCGCTGATCTTTCCCTCAGATGGTGACGTCACGGGTAGCGTGACGTCACGACGGGATTTTAAACAATGTTAAATTTCAACACTTAAATATCATTCGAATGCCTTATTTTCGTCATGAAAGCAACAAAATATTGTTGTCTCAAGTTATATGTTACAACAATGCACGTTTTTTCCAACAAAGCGCTTCGTCCCAAAAGAAATCACTTTTGAGTTTATGAGAATCCGATAAGGAGGAATTAACTCAAGCTTGCTAAAAAAACGTGAGTATTTTCGAAAAAAGTGTGAATAATTGTAATTAAATGGTTCGTTTTAGTTCTTTTATATTACATGCAGTGTACTGTGCACTGTTAAAAAAATCTAGCTAAACCTTTCAAAAAAAAAAAAATGGTGAACTTTAGCTGCAACTAACGCTTGGTACGAAAGTTGAACCATTATTAATGGTTCCTAGTTTCATTCATGGGGAAACTAGGTGAAACTACACCATTGCAATGGTTCAACTTCGTACCAAATGTTGATTGCAAAACCCAAAATTTTACCATTCTTTTTTTTTGGTTAAAGCTTAAACTAGAATTATTTACAGCGTAGCAACTGATTTTTTGTGAACCTTAGCATGTTGAGTGCCACTCAAATTGCTAATGCCAATTGCTTTATTGCTTCAATTGCTCATTGCTTCAATTGTGAAACTACACCATTGTAATGGTTCAACTTAGTACCAAATGTTGGGTGCAACCAAATTTCACCATCCTTTTTTTTTTGGTTAAAGGTTAAACTAGAATTTTTTTCAGTGTAGCAACTGATTTTTGTAAACCTTAGCATGTTGAGCGCCACTCAAAT
The DNA here is from genome assembly GCA_038502835.1 of Octonoba sinensis. NCBI lineage: Eukaryota > Metazoa > Arthropoda > Arachnida > Araneae > Uloboridae > Octonoba > Octonoba sinensis. The sequence goes on along the minus strand of CM076602.1, from coordinate 13,607,615 downwards.
TTATAAGGGAAAATTTCCCGTCAGGCTACTTCAGTCAGTCATCAGGGATGATTGTAGGGAGATGGGTCGTTTTAGTTCTTTATATTACATGCAGCCTACTGTAGCAAACTGATTTTTGTAAACCTTAGCATGTTGAGTATCAGTCAAATTTATAACGAAAATTCCAGTCAGGCTACTTTAGTCGTCGTCGGGGGATGATTGTAAGTAAATGGGTCGTTTTAGTTCTTTATATTACATGACAGTAGCAAACTGATTTTTGTAAACCTTAGCATGTTGAGTATCAGCAAATTTATAACGAAAATTCCAGTCAGGCTACTTTAGTCAGTCGTCGGGGGATGATTGTAAGTAGATGGGTCGTTTTAGTTCTTTATATTACATGCAGCCTACTGTAGCAAACTGATTTTTGTAAACCTTAGCATGTTCAGTATCAGTCAAATTTATAACGAAAATTCCAGTCAGGCTACTTTAGTCAGTCGTCGGGGGATGATTGTAAGTAAATGGGTCGTTTTAGTTCTTTATATTACATTACAGTAGCAAACTGATTTTTGCAAACCTTAGCATGTTGAGTGCCACGCAAATTTATAAGAAAATTCCACCCAGGCTACTTTAGTCAGTTATCAGTGACTGATATGTGGCTTCAAAGTTCTGAGTCAACTACCGATGAATGATAGACGCACTCAATGATATAATCCTGTTAACGATATAATCCTGTAATAAATAAAAATTATGTAAACATGAAAAATGTTCAATTATTACTCAAGAAAATGAACATTTTTTAGTTTTGTATAATATTTTACTGTCAGTCATCGGTGGTTGAGGCTGCCAAAACGGAAAGTTCAGTGTCAGCGGAGCAGTCATGGATTCAGTGAAATTTATTTTAGGCCTAAATATTTCTAAACGTATTTTTTTATCAGATTTTTCCGAATTTCGGCTTTAGTGCACATGCGTGACTATTAGATGTAAACTACTTTTTCCTTTTTTTTTCAAATCCCTTTTTAGTTTCCCAAATTCGCAACTTTTCTACAAAATTGCTAACACACCAAAATCTTTAAATGCTTTAATGAAGAAATTGCAAAGCGGAAGAGCATGTGGTAAAAGTGCTATGGCTCCGTTTAAAAGAAGCTTGACTTTCAGAAAGTTCCTTTCTTCTTGGGGAAAAAGAGGAGGAATTCTTCTATTGGCGTAGAGCCTACAAGTATCTTAGCTCATTATTGGCGAAGCAAAATCATCCTTCTCACCCCTATTTTAACGAATCGGTCGACAGGGTGGCGCAGTGGTAAGGTGCAGGTCTCGTACGCCCAAGATCGCAGGTTCGAACCTGGCCCAAGCCGGTGGATTTTCAAGATGCAGAAAATCGTCTGCGTCCATATCGCACGATTGTGCGGCATGTTAAAAATCCCTTGAGCATCCGTTTGGCTTGGATACTCTCAGCTAAATTAAATACCTAGTACAATTCGCATCAAATGAGGGCTCAGGTGCCGCCAGCTGGGGAAACTGAGCGTCCAAATTCTCAGTAGCAATGGCATCCACCGACAGTGGTGCTACTTGAAAAAATGGATGCCGATTACCGGGTTTCGCATTAGGTCTGCAAAGGTTAATGACCATACGCAGGCCCATTAGAAAGAAAAGAGAAAAATTTTAACAAATGGAACAATTTAATCCTTCGTCCACATCGGTATTCAAGTTATCAGAGCCAAACAATGGGTAAAGGATACATTGGAGATTTGTTTAGTTTCTTACCGCCTCCATGTTTGCTCCCCATTCTTTCACTTTACAGTCGAGCCTCGATTATCCGAGGCAACGTGGACCAAGGGAACCTCGGATAATCGAAAGCTCGGATAAGACGGGCTCTGTCCAAATCGAGAGGGAAACGTGGGCAGACTGGTGAAATGAATGAAAGCGCCGTCAAAGAGATGAAAAAAAGCATTCACTGTACATATTATGGAAAGAAAAAATCACGTTACATACATACAAATGTGTGATTGTGCATACATACAGGCGTAAAGTACATGTTAAAGTTTGAAAAGTTATTTCTTGAAGAAATTCATAAGAGTTTTCTGTTTGGCAGGGGCACCATTGGCGCGCAAAAAAAAAAAAAAAAAAAATGGTCCGTGCTAGAGACGCTTTTTTTTTTCAAGAACTGCTGTACATCGGTCAAACCAGAACTCGGTTAGTCGGGGCGCGGATAACCGGGGCTCTACTGTACATTTTTGATGGTTAGTTTTAGTCTTGTTTCACGGCTGTTATTAATCTGTACAAGATATAGCCACCTCCCAAGTCATTAGAAATAATTGCTTGATTATTTTTAATGCCTTGGGAAGCGGTGAACGCACTAATTGAAAATCATTATTCTAAGAAAGGTTGTAAATCATTACAATCCGTTCTTTCTTGGCTTTATTTTCAGATATTTGAGAAAACCTAAAGTATGGAAAAAACTGGTGGTTGTTTCAAATGGCTGGTTTCGTGCACGAAAACACCTGTAAAAAAACGGGAAGTTACAAAACCTGCAAAATCCTCTACAGGAAAAAAGAAAATGAGCTTGAATGTAAGTAATCTTATCACATCTTTCATTCTTTCTTAAATTTACCAAGCCAATGTCCAGAAATTTCAACTTACTCTGATTTTTTTATGTACAATTCATAAGAATTCATCAAAATGTGTATGAGCTAGTAATTAATACATTTCTAGATATAATTAAAAACTTACGAGTGTTTAATTTTGTTTTAATCATAATTTTACTCCGTTTAATTACAATTTATTTAAAAAAAGCTGAATTATTGAAAAACAGTCCTAAATTCAGTAAACCTCAAAATTAAAATTAACAATGTAACAAACTATGTGCAACTTTAATATTTTATCATTACGTGGAGCATTAAAACTAAATAAATAATAATCTGGTACTTTTCTTAATTATATTTGCTTTTTTTTGGAGGGGGGGGAGCGCACCATCGCTCCAGCATGTAGGAGCTCTGATATTTTTAATAAATTCTTTCAGCACGATTTCTTGTTTTTGGCCCGCTAAAAGTAGTTTTAAATTTTAAAAAATGAAAAAAAAAAAAATCAATTCTTCACCGATTAATCATCAACAATTGACTGATTATAAATAATCAGCAAAGTGGACCGAGAACTGCCGATTATAAGTGGTGCATCCTCGGAGGAAACCATTTGAATAAGAACAAAAGCCTTTCAAGATATCAAAAATGTAATGATCAAAGGATACCAGAAGTAAGATTTATGAACATTTTAGACTTACGAGATCGAAAACGGATGACGTGTTTTTTTGACGTGTACAGAAGAAACTATGTGTACAGAAGACGTCACTCTAGCGGTGAATGGCCTCCATTGTCCAACCTGTCTCTACGCTCAACTAGTCCCACTATACCCTACCAGAGTGAATACTATGGCTAGATGCCAAATTACCAAATGTAGCAAAATTGGGGAAAGTTTTAATGCCAGAGCAGAGAAGGAAATATCGCCAAAAGACGATGCATGCCAAAAAGGACAACCACACGGAACATTAACTCTAATCCAAAATGGTGGATGCGTCGTCTTGTTTATAAAGAGGCATGATGCATACATCTAGAAATTGGATAGCAAACAAAGCAGATGCATAAATTCAGCAGCCAAAATAATGACCAGAGTCAACTTTTTCTAGGGCTCTTATTTAAAGTTCCGGGGAAAAGAATCAAACATAAAACACAATAAATGACCAGCATCATATGCATCATGTAAAATTCTTGGAATGTAATGAAGAAACAGAAGTTTGAAAGAAAAAGTTCGGAAAAAGGAGTGCTTAAAAATTGTTTGCGATCAAAGTCGCCTTTTTCGCTTTTCTTGTGTCAAATACAAATATTTCAGAAGCAGAGGCGTAGCTAAGGGGGGGGGGGGGGCGAGGGGGGAGAGCAGTCCCTGGGCACAGCTTCAAGGGGGTGCCAAAGTAAAGGTAATTTAATTTATTTTTAAATGCTAAAATAAGATTATTTGAACTGAAGAGGTGTGAATATGTTCGACAAAAAAAGTGGGAGCATCGCAAATCATATCGGGAATGTCCAATGCAGCACACGAGTGCGTGGTAAACAGCCTAAGACAGAGAAACAACTTTGGAGTTTGGGTGTTTTCTATGGATCGGACCCGTGATGACTCTCTAGGGACTAAGGGCATTTTCTTTGAGCAGCAGAGATAAAAGAACCGAATGGCCAGAGAACCCAGGAAAGGTCACTTGAGATGGAAGAAAAACAAATAATTTTGAGAAGCCAAAGTGTCCCAATTTGCCCTTCAAAGTGAATGGTCGCCAATAGAAATGCAACCTAAAAGAGCTACTTTTTAAAGCTATTCATCATTTCGGAAGTATAAAAGCTTTTTAATTCCCTTCCAGGGGCGCCCCTAGGCCTCCAGGTGCGCGGAGTGGGGAAGGGGCGCAAAATCTTCATTTGTCCCCGGGGGCTGAAAACCGTAGCTACGCCTCTGTTCAGAACGAATCTTCTGCAGAGTTTTAGACACGTTTTTGTAATTAACTTTGACCAAAATATAATCAATTTACATAAACGTAAAAATTACATCGTTTGATTGCATGGTAGTAGTTGAAACACACTGCAGATAATACATAATGAAAAAAATACATATATGTTATTTGCTAAGAGAACAGAGCAATAAAATACTGCTTGTAATTATCTTACAATATTCACCTTGTTTTTAGATTAAAAATATATGGGCTTGTTGCTTCAGAAAGAAAAACGTAGTGCCATGCGCAGAATGTGTTTCCAAAAAAGAAGAACGTCCTGCAGAAAACTTGGATACTCGCTCTTCAGAAATAACGGAGAAAGCAATGTGTGTAGCACTTGGAGGTGTCCAATGGAAGTAAAGACTCTTCCGATGATTTGACAGCCAGCGTATTACCTGCTGCTGTACTACTGAAGAGTGACGTCGACGACAGATTAAACGACTTTGATGCATATAATAAAGATTCAGGGCCACAGTATATTACCCTGGAAGTAGAAAACGAATACTCCAGACCTGCATCTGTGAAGTCCTTTTCCGATGAGAACCCGAGTTCTTCAAAGAAACAAAACGTTTTCCCAGATAATCCTGTGGTTGGCCTCAATCTACCATCAAAAAATATTGTGAAAAGGAATTTTATGAAAGATCTGGAGCATAATATTCTCAAAGCAGCCTTGAAAGTCCGTGCTGCAAAAAACAGCGCAGAAAATCCGGAATATAATGAGCGCGAGAAAGAAAATGATGAAACCGATTTACTTCCATGCGCCGAAAGTGTTTCCGAAAGAGAAGAAGAACGTCCTGCAGAAAACTTGTATACTCGCTCTTCAGAAATAACGGAGAAAGCAATGTGTGTAAAGAACTTGGAGGTGTCCAATGGAAGTAAAGACTCTTCCGATGATTTGACAGCCAGCGTATTACCTGCTGCTGTACTATTGAAGAGTGGCGTCGACAGATTAAACGACTTTGATGCATATAATAAAGATTCAGGGCCACAGAATATTACCCTGGAAGTAGAAAACGAATATTCCAGACCTGCATCTGTGAAGTCCTTTTCCGATGAGAACCCGAGTTCTCCAAAGAAACAAAACGTTTTCCCGGATAATCCTGTGGTTGGACTCAATCTTCCAACAAGAAATAGTGGGAAAAGGACCTTCTATTGGGATACATATTGGGAAGAGAGTTTCTAAGAGATCTTGAGCTCGATATACCCAAAGCAGCCTTAAAAGACCCTGCTGCGAAATATAACACAAAAAGTCAATAAAAACTAGACTTTTGTGATCTGATTGACCGTAAGTCATTGCCTGAAGTGGATAAGAACGTTTGTGTTACAAATGAACAAAAATCCTTTTCTATAACTCTATTAACATTTACACATCCATTTTACTAAAGTAACTGTGAATAATCTTCGGCGATTTGAATGAATGATGAATGAAAACCTTTGCTTTAATCTAATATGAAAATTGGTTCTGGAAATGATGAAAAATAATTTATTATAATTTTAATTTAATGTCCATGTCAATTTATTTAAATAATTGTGCAATAATCTGTCTTTGGACAAAATGAAAACCTCTGTTTTGGCTGAATAAAATGTTTTTTTTTTCGCATAATGAGAATTGATTATTGTAATTATTTTTCTATACAAAATTTGCAGACGAAATTCATGAAAGTGAGCAGGTACATGTCTTTAAAAACTTCTTTTTATTAAAAAAAAAGCTGTTTTTTGCATGCTGTCCATGTGCAATTTCAAGAAAAATATTTAGTTCATTCGAAAAATTTTAGTTCATGCGAAGTTCCCGCGAACTTGGCGTCATTTCAATGACACTAAATAATCTGCGAAGAATTAAGTATGTATAGAAGATGAGACGCATTTTATAAAATTTAAGATATAGTGGATCTGAATCGTTGAAAGATGAATTTTGTTCCTTTTAGAAAAAAAACTTTTCAATAGCGTTTCACAACTGCATTTTTTAAAAAACTATTTTCCGTTGTACGTACAATTAAAACCGGAAAAATAGTTGCTTTTATTGCTTCCATTCAACAACAAAAAATTTTCGATTTGAGGGGGACGAGGAACGTAGTGCTGTAAGTCAATTTTTTGAAAATGTAGTTAATTCAATTTTGCATAATATGAGATGTCATCTACCTTTATTTACAGTAAACTAAAGAATACTTCAAAAATTTACTGCAAAAATTAATAATGTACACCTCAAAAATTAACAAATTAAAAGCATCTGGACCAATTATTTTTTTTTCATATTCAATACCTTACCGTTGTCCCGCAGTGGACCAGTCGGTAGAAGCTCGGATCCCGCAGAACACCGAAAGTGAAGCAACATTGACTGAGCTCAGCGTTTGGGAGGGTGACAACCTCTCGCGGCTGGTTGCTTCGGTCCGTGTACGCTAAAGGGAGCTGGTGCACGTTAAATAGGTTGTTGCTCCAATGTCCTCCAAGTGAAAGGATACATGTGGGGGTGCCAATCCCAGGTGACGGTCTCTCCTCTGGGAGCTGGTTCAAAAAATGAAGATACCTTTCAAAGGGCGGAAATCGGACTCCTGCCTACAAGGGCCCCGTTAGACTAAGGAGCAGCTTACCCATTCTTCCTCGCCACGTGCGAGGGCACGACAACAACAACAACAATCTGACCGTTAAAACCATAAGGGATCATTCATAAATTATGTCACGCTTCAAGGGGGAGGAGGGTTTGTGAAATTGTGACAAGGGGGAGTATGTAACAAGAAGTGCGTCGTCATGATTATGCAACATAGCGTGGCATGTGACAAAAGGGAGAGAGGGGGATGTTGAAGTGTGACATTTTGTGACAAAGGGACGGGGGGATTGGTCAAATATATGGGAAAAAAGTGTGACATGATTTATGGACGGTGTCTAATGTAAAATGGCGTTTTTCTCAACGTACTAATCGCTTGGCTTATACCAGTATGTTTCACACCTGCCCAGTGGTAGCCTAGTTGTTAGAGCGTCGGACTTCCACCTGGAAGGTCGTGCATTCGATACCCGCTGAAGACCACCCATGTACATTTGGGAATACGTGCATGTAAAAGTTTCTAGAAAGCTAGAGCAATTCCCAGTTTGCCATCTTTTGTTCTTAGTGGAATTGTACACCTCTTTAAATCAAGAACGAGTACAGAGGTTCCGGAAAATTTTCTTTTTCCCCAAGTCTATACCAGTAGTACTCCTCTACGCCGTGGTAGCCTAGTGGTTAGAGCAGTGGTGCGCAAACTATTTTCATTTGCGACCCCCTATTTACTGTAGAATTTTATCGCGAACTCTGGATAGACAGAGGACGGTTTGTTTATTACAGTTTTAAGGATATTGGAATTAATAATACTAAACGAAAATGGATCAAAGATCCAACATAATTTCTTTTCTGGAAATTTTTCGTACTTTTTCGTAAAGTTTTCAACCAATTTTATCAAATGGCGGAAAATTATGTTTCTAAATGACAAGAAATCTGTATTATTTTCTTTAGTAAATTCTGCAAAGCACGGGAACATGTTTTTGTTCAATTCCTCTTGTCAAAGTATCATCTTATTCTTAAAAGCTTCGATTTTACTGCTTAATTTAGCCAGCAGCTGCTTTTAGCCAGCACCCAAAAATGTTGAAAAACACCAAAAATTTTTTTTATTGGCTTAGTCTTTAAAAATGTTCCCTGAAAGTTTCAGAAAATTTGAAGCAATATTTATTGATTTATCGTTGATTTTATTACAGTGCGATGTGCCACCTTTGCATTCCGAAACAGTAACTGTGCTGAATATAAGTATATTTACTTTTACATATTTACTTTTTAAGATAAAATAAGCAAGAACAAACACTTTCGTCGTGACTGTAAGTGAAAAAAAAAGTTCCTCACTTGCAATTTTGGTAAAGGAAGGATTTAAGTTTTTGCAAGCCGAAAACTTAAAATGCAATTTTCTCTCACTTTGCTTTTTGCTTATTTCATTTCGATTAAAATGCAAAGACTTTTTAAATTTGATCTATAATGTGAATTTTTTCCCCACATGTTCCTGAAACTATACATGACAAATTTATGCTCTACTTTTATGATAACTTAAGTATTCTTTTTTTTTACTTCTTTTTGTAGGTTTTTTTGAATTTTTCGTTTTTTCTGCGTTATTTCAGTTTTTATTTTTTTTCGAAAAGTCTTTGACTTGTAAAAAATTCAAAGCACAAAAATTTTGCTTTATGAGTAATGAATCGATAAAAATAAATTTGAGCCTTTACGCCAATTTTTGAAAAAGAAGATGCTTTTTTTTTAAATTGCTAAATTTCGCTTTAAAAATTAAAATTTTCAAACTATATTTCAGAAATCCAGCTTTCTTCTCTATTAAATTTCTTATGAAGTGATATAACATGACATGAGACAAAAGTTGTAAATAAAAACACGATAGAGAAAAAAATGGTCTCATAGTACCCTCCCCCTGCAGACTCATATTCAGTTCGTCCAGTTTTTCGAAAATATCAACCATGTAACTGAGTTTTCCGAGTCAATCTTCATTAATGAATGAAGGTGCCAATATATATTTTTTTCCCACAAAAAATATGCAAATTTCTTTTCTCAAATCGAAAATACGTCGCAATATTTTGCTGCGTGAGAACCATCTGACTTCAGTATGCAGTAATAATGACTCATACACAGAACACATCTCATTACAGAGTATTGAAAAGGTGCGAGTGTTTAGGTTGTTGATTTAAATGTAATTAATTACATTAAAAACATCATTTAATAACTTCTGCAATTCTTCATCGATGTCTTTTGCAACTAGAGCTTGTCTATGTTTCATGCAATGCTTGAATACTATACGAGGAGCAATTTTCATTATTATCCCTCTTAGTCCTTCATTACTGCATGTTAGTGCTGCAGAACCATCAGTACAAACCAAGACACAGTGCCCCCCGCAAGGTCCTTTTCCTCAAAATATATATCAATAATTTCAAATATTTTCACTCCAGTTGCTCTCTCTTCTAACCTTTCACAACATAAAAAATCTTCCGATATGTCCGTCCTTTGAAATGAATCATTGCAGATTTTTCTGAAATTTGATTTTTTAAATTTGGCGACCCCCAAAAATTTTCTCGAGACCCCTCCATGGGTCGCGACCCACGGTTTGCGCACCGCTGGGTTAGAGCGTCCGACTTCCACCTGGAAGGTCGCATGTTGGATGCCCGCTGAAGACTCACCATGTACACTTGGTTATACGTGCATGTAAAATCAGTGGGACATATTACCTCGCGCCATGCGCAAGCAATCCTAAGGCCTCAGCTAATAGGTAAGGATCTGGTGGAGAAAAGTATATTTCACAACCACTCATTTATTAAAGTTGGATATGAATTTATTAAAGCTTTGACATGATTTTATATCTACATGAAGTGGATCATTCATTGATTGTTTTTTTTTTTTTATTCGCAATCGGTTAAAGGAAAAAGAGAGAGAGAGAGAGAGAAAATAAACTTTAGTCTTCGAATAAATTCCATTAGAAACAATCGTTCCATGAGTTCTAATTGTCACTAAACAAACTTCTTATAATACATTTTTCATAGGCTTTCGAACGCTGCCAGATTTGAAACGATACGAAATTTTTTTTCGTATAGAAATGAGGAATTTTAAGATTTTAACTCCTTAACTAGTTTGCCCGAATGGCATACGGGCTGCCCAAAATGGCCTTAACTGGTTTGCTCGCACAGCGTACGGGCATTGATATTTCCGCCTTTCTTGTTTCGATTTGCCCGTATTATTAATAGATTGAAAGAGAGTCATTCAGGGGCATTTGTGTTTCAAAGTTATAAAATAGAAAAATGCATAAATTCAATAATTATGAAGTTTTTTAAAAAATTCTTTCATTTTCCTTGTATACCAAGTTAGGAATTTAATTATATGCAATAAAAAATATGCTTTTTAAGGAACACTTGTGGTAAAAAAATTGACCAGTTAGGGGGTCAAAATTAAAATCCGTACGGTGTGGAACGCTTTTTAAATTTCGAAACTAATCCTGTAACCATCTTTGGGTGCCGAAGTACTTCCATGCCAAATTCGGGGAAGGACGCATATGGATAAGTACAAGCATAGGCGTAACCAGAGGGGGGGGGGGGGGTTCGGGGGTTCAACCCCCCCCCCCCCCCCATTGGGTATGTACTTATTTAGGCACACAGAAAAATTTCTGGCTACAGCCTTGCAAAGCACAATTTTTTTCCCCCTAAGAAAATTAAACACATATGCATACGATTTTTTTTTTTCCTTTTTCTCCGAAGGGTTGCGATCGTGGCCAAAGTATGCAGCTCATAATAAAGAAGACTTTTCAGCTGGTTATAAGGTTATAATCAACTCCCTTATCACCTTGGGGGGGGGGGGGGGGTTAACAGCGAAGGCTTCAATCACCGTACCACACACAGACAGAGATCCTTTCAATCACTCCAGAGGGTTTTCTTTCCTTCTTGATGTCTTTTTTACCCAACGGCAGCAATCTGGGAATACAATCGCACAAGTAATAAGTTTCCTGGAAAATATTCTCTACTGTGATGGAGTCCTAAAGTCCAATTGTCCTAATGGGTTAAACCCTCAAGCCAGGAAGGGATGCTCATTAAGAAACTTAAAGAGCAGTTTGTATTTATTTATGACTTCCTGTCCAAACACCCATTTTGGTAAAATCTTTTTTGTAGATGAGCCGATTGGAAAACTGATGAACTGTATTTGCATTGCATTCTCATATACAGATGTTCTCTCATCTCTTATATTTTAAATGTTTTTTTTTCCTTATTATGGTCCATCACTGATTGCATTACGACTCTGGAAATCATCCGTTCAACGTTTCCAATCTCACTGCTACGGTTTAATGCTGCATTTTAAATTACAACCAAGTATTATTTATATTTTAGCTAAATTTTTGATTATTTTCGATACATAGTAATGTTTGCACTCCAGCGATGGACACGTTCGTCATCCAAAAAGAAAAGAAAATTTGATTCAGATGCTTCCACTTCTGAGGTATGTTTTGCTACAAATTTAACAAATTTTTTAGAAATTTATTGTGGGGATGAGCATTTTTGTAGGGGAATTTGGTTATTTTCTCTAAAATTCGACTATTTTCCGGTTTTAATATTATGAATGCCTGGACATAGAAGATTGCTTAGCGCTAAATATTAAATTTTCTATTGCGTTTGAATTAAAAAATAAACTAATAGATCTAGTAAGGAATGTTTAAAGTTTTTGTGAATCAAGGCCGTATCCAGAGGGGAAGGGGACCCACGGGCAGCCCCCCAGAAATCTTTTGCAATGTATTATATATTCCTCCCTAAAACTTTGCTTTACATAAGTGTGTCGAAGTCTGCCCCCCCCCCCCCCGAAAAATAATTCTGGATACTGCCTTGGCTCCGGAGCAGGGGGAGCATGTTAAGAATTAGGAAGGGCAGTGTATGCTTCAAAATCATACCCTTTATATATACATATATATAGATATATATGATGTTGATATGAATTTTTTTACATATATGATAGCTTTTTGATGTATATATAGTAGATGTATGTTTAGATCTTTGGTGAAGTTAGAGGAGTGGGTGTTTGGGGCTTCTGCAACTTAAATTTTTGTAACTGGTCTTACATGTATAATGCTCAGGATAACTCTGGAGGCAAGGCTTCGAGGTCTCTCCCCAGGAAACTTTTTGAAATCTTCCTAGCAATGCAATTTCAGGATACTTCGGTAATGTTAGAGGAATCAGAAAGGAGTTAGGTTACTCTCCCCCCCGAATTTTTTTCAAAATAAAGTGTTATATCTTTTCAGTTACTTTTGGTGTCGCTCGTGATAGTGTTCAATGTCCTTTCCCTAAAAGTGTTTCTGAAAGTAAAGTGTCTTAAAAGCGTAATTTCTCTTTTCTTTCTTTTTTTAAAACTTGTGATCTGAATTTTTTTGCCGGGGGGGGGGAGGGAGGAGTCGACTTGCTCCGAGGGGGTAGTCCCCCCCCCCCCCGGAGATGCCTGAAATAAACACGGAGTATATCTTTAGAGACATGTATTTATGACTAGTAAATTTTCAACTCTTTTACACTTCGTATTGGTGTTTAGTCTGTACATTTTTAGGGTGACCCCCCCCTTTCTCCAACTCTAGTTACGCCTATGAGTACAAGGAACATCTTCATCATTTTTGAAATCTTCATACTTTTCACATGCATCTACACTGAATCTGACATCTCGACTGATAACCACTTTCTTTGAAAATGAATTGTAGCAACGATAAGCTTTTGATTCTTCATCATACCCAAGAAATATCATTTCTATTCCTGTATTATCTAGCTTTCGACGATTTCGGGCTGGTACATGAACAAAACATTTGGAGCCAAAAATTTGAAAGTTCTTCACTTTAGGTTTTTCCTTATTCCACAATTCATATGGAGTTAACTTCTTTGCTCGAGTAAGAATGTTAAATTTCAACACAGTTAAATATCATTCGAATGTCTTATTTTCGTCAACAAAGGAACAAATATTGTAGTCTAAAGTTATATGTTACAACAATGCACATTTTTTTCCAACAAAGCGCTTCGTTCCAAAAGAAATCACTTTTGAGTTTATGAGAATCCGATAAGGAAGAATTAACTCAAGCTTGCTAAAAAAACGTGAGTATTTTCGAAAAAAGTGTGAATAATTGTAATTAAATGGTTCGTTTTCGTTCTTTATATTACATACTGTGTACTGTGCACTGTTAAAAAAATCTAGCTCAACCTTTTACCAAAAAAAAAAAAAAAAATAAATAAATAAAAAAAATGGTAAACTTTAGCTGCAACCAGCATTTGGTACTAAAGTTATAATGGTTCCTAGTTTCATTCACAGGGAAACTAGGTGAAACTACACCATTGTAATGGTTCAACTTCGTACCAAATGTTGATTGCAACCAAATTTCACCATTCTTTTTTTTGGTTAAAGGTTGAACTAGAATTTTTTTTACAGAGTAGCAACTGATTTTTGTAAACCTTAGCATGTTGAGTGTCACTCAAATTGCTGAATGCTAATTGCTTCATTGCTTCAATGTAAACCTTAGCATGTTGAGTGCCACTCAAATTGCTTCATTGCTTCAATTGCTGATTGCTTCAATTATGAAACAAAGTGAAACAACACCATTGTAATGGTTCAACTTAGTACCAAATGGTGGGTGCAACCAAATTTCGCCATCCTTTTTTTTTTTGGTTAAAGATTAAACTAGAATTTGTTTTCAGTGTAGCAACTGATTTTTGTAAACCTTAGCATGTTGAGTGCCACTCAAATTTATAAGGAAATTCCAGTCAGGCTACTTCAGTCAGTCATCGGGGATGATTGTAAGTAGATGGGTCGTTTTAGTTCTTTATATCACATGCAGCCTACTGCAGCAAACTGATTTTTGTAAACCTTAGCATGTTGAGTGCCACTCAAATTTATAAGGAAATTCCAGTCAGGCTACTTCAGTCAGTCATCGGGGATGATTGTAAGTAGATGGGTCGTTTTAGTTCTTTATATTACATGCAGCCTACTGTAGCAAACTGATTTTTGTAAACCTTAGCATGTTGAGTATCAGTCAAATTTATAACGAAAATTCCAGTCAGGCTACTTTAGTCAGTCGTCAGGGATGATTGTAAGTAAATGGGTCGTTTTAGTTCTTTATATTACATTCAGAAGCAAACTGATTTTTGTAAACCTTAGCATGTTGAGTGCCACGCAAATTTATAAAGAAATTCCACTCAGGCTACTTTAGTCAATCATCAGTGACTGATATGTGGCTTCAAAGTTCTGAGTCAACTACCGATGAATGAAAGACCCACTCAATGATATAATCCTGTTAACGATATAATCCTGTAATAAATAAAAATTATGTAAACATGAAAAATGTTCAATTATTACTCAAGAAAATCAACATATTTTAGTTTTGTATAATATTTTACTGTCAGTCATCGGTGGTTGAGGCTGCCAAAACGGAAAGTTCAGTGTCAGCGGAGCAGTCATAGATTCAGTGAAATTTATTTTAGGCCTAAATATTTATAAACGTATTTTTTTATCAGATTTTTCCGAATTTCGGCTTTAGTGCACATGCGTGACTATTAGATGTAAACTACTTTTTCCTCTTTTTTTCAAATCCCTTTTTAGTTTCCCCAATTCGCAACTTTTCTACAGAATTGCTAAAATCTTTAAATGTTTTAATGAAGAAATTGCAAAGCGGAAGAGCATGTGGTAAAAGTGCTATGGCTCCGTTTAAAAGAAGCTTGACTTTCAGAAAGTTCCTTTCTTCTTGGGGAAAAAGAGGTGGAATTCTTCTATTGGCGTAGAGCCTACAAGTATCTTAGCTCATTATTGGCGAAGCAAAATCATCCTTCTCACCCCTATTTTAATGAATGGGTCGACAGGGTGGCGCAGTGGTAAGGTGCAGGTCTCGTACGCCCAAGATCGCAGGTTCGAACCTGGCCCAAGCCGGTGGATTTTCAAGATGCAGAAAATCGTCTGCACCCATGTCGCCCGATTGTGCTGCATGTTAAAGATCCCTTGAGTATCCGTTTGCTTGGATACTCTCGGCTAAATTAAATACCTATTCATTCGTATCAAAGGAGAGCTCAGGTGCCGCCAGCTGGGGAAACTGAGCGTCCAAATTCTCAGTAGCAATGGCATCCACCGACAGTGGTGCTACTTGAAAAAATGGATGCCGATTACCGGGTTTCGCATTAGGTCTGCAAAGGTTAATGACCATACGCAAGCCCATTAGAAAGAAAAGAGAAAAATTTTAACAAATGAAACAATTTAATCCTTCGTCTACATCGGTATTCAAGTTATCAGATCCAAACAATGGGTAAAGGATACATTGGAGATTTGTTTAGTTTCTTACCGCCCTCCATGTTTGCTCCCCATTCTTTCACTTTACAGTCGAGCCTCGATTATCCGAGGTAATGTAGATCGAGGGTACCTCGGATAATCGAAAACTCGGATAAGACGGATTCTGTGCCAATCGAGAGGGAAACGTGGGCAGACTGGTAAAAGGAATGAAAGCGTTGTCAAAGAGGTAAAAAAAGGCATTCACTGTACATATTATGAAATGAAAAAATGACGTTACATGCATACAAATGTGTGATAAACAAACTTCTTATAATACATTTTTCATAGGCTTTCGAACGCTGCCAGATTTGAAACGATACGAAATTTTTTTTCGTATAGAAATGAGGAATTTTAAGATTTTAACTTCTTAACTAGTTTGCCCGAATGGCATACGGGCTGCCCAAAATGGCCTTAACTGGTTTGCTCGCACAGCGTACGGGCATTGATATTTCCGCCTTTCTTGTTTCGATTTGCCCGTATTATTAATAGATTGAAAGAGAGTCATTCAGGGGCATTTGTGTTTCAAAGTTATAAAATAGAAAAATGCATAAATTCAATAATTATGAAGTTTTTTAAAAAATTCTTTCATTTTCCTTGTATACCAAGTTAGGAATTTAATTATATGCAATAAAAAATATGCTTTTTAAGGAACACTTGTGGTAAAAAAATTGACCAGTTAGGGGGTCAAAATTAAAATCCGTACGGTGTGGAACGCTTTTTAAATTTCGAAACTAATCCTGTAACCATCTTTGGGTGCCGAAGTACTTCCATGCCAAATTCGGGGAAGGACGCATATGGATAAGTACAAGCATAGGCGTAACCAGAGGGGGGGGGGGGGGTTCGGGGGTTCAACCCCCCCCCCCCCATTGGGTATGTACTTATTTAGGCACACAGAAAAATTTCTGGCTACAGCCTTGCAAAGCACAATTTTTTTCCCCCTAAGAAAATTAAACACATATGCATACGATTTTTTTTTTCCTTTTTCTCCGAAGGGTTGCGATCGTGGCCAAAGTATGCAGCTCATAATAAAGAAGACTTTTCAGCTGGTTATAAGGTTATAATCAACTCCCTTATCACCTTGGGGGGGGGGGGGGGTTAACAGCGAAGGCTTCAATCACCGTACCACACACAGACAGAGATCCTTTCAATCACTCCAGAGGGTTTTCTTTCCTTCTTGATGTCTTTTTTACCCAACGGCAGCAATCTGGGAATACAATCGCACAAGTAATAAGTTTCCTGGAAAATATTCTCTACTGTGATGGAGTCCTAAAGTCCAATTGTCCTAATGGGTTAAACCCTCAAGCCAGGAAGGGATGCTCATTAAGAAACTTAAAGAGCAGTTTGTATTTATTTATGACTTCCTGTCCAAACACCCATTTTGGTAAAATCTTTTTTGTAGATGAGCCGATTGGAAAACTGATGAACTGTATTTGCATTGCATTCTCATATACAGATGTTCTCTCATCTCTTATATTTTAAATGTTTTTTTTTCCTTATTATGGTCCATCACTGATTGCATTACGACTCTGGAAATCATCCGTTCAACGTTTCCAATCTCACTGCTACGGTTTAATGCTGCATTTTAAATTACAACCAAGTATTATTTATATTTTAGCTAAATTTTTGATTATTTTCGATACATAGTAATGTTTGCACTCCAGCGATGGACACGTTCGTCATCCAAAAAGAAAAGAAAATTTGATTCAGATGCTTCCACTTCTGAGGTATGTTTTGCTACAAATTTAACAAATTTTTTAGAAATTTATTGTGGGGATGAGCATTTTTGTAGGGGAATTTGGTTATTTTCTCTAAAATTCGACTATTTTCCGGTTTTAATATTATGAATGCCTGGACATAGAAGATTGCTTAGCGCTAAATATTAAATTTTCTATTGCGTTTGAATTAAAAAATAAACTAATAGATCTAGTAAGGAATGTTTAAAGTTTTTGTGAATCAAGGCCGTATCCAGAGGGGAAGGGGACCCACGGGCAGCCCCCCAGAAATCTTTTGCAATGTATTATATATTCCTCCCTAAAACTTTGCTTTACATAAGTGTGTCGAAGTCTGCCCCCCCCCCCCCCCCGAAAAATAATTCTGGATACTGCCTTGGCTCCGGAGCAGGGGGAGCATGTTAAGAATTAGGAAGGGCAGTGTATGCTTCAAAATCATACCCTTTATATATACATATATATAGATATATATGATGTTGATATGAATTTTTTTACATATATGATAGCTTTTTGATGTATATATAGTAGATGTATGTTTAGATCTTTGGTGAAGTTAGAGGAGTGGGTGTTTGGGGCTTCTGCAACTTAAATTTTTGTAACTGGTCTTACATGTATAATGCTCAGGATAACTCTGGAGGCAAGGCTTCGAGGTCTCTCCCCAGGAAACTTTTTGAAATCTTCCTAGCAATGCAATTTCAGGATACTTCGGTAATGTTAGAGGAATCAGAAAGGAGTTAGGTTACTCTCCCCCCCGAATTTTTTTCAAAATAAAGTGTTATATCTTTTCAGTTACTTTTGGTGTCGCTCGTGATAGTGTTCAATGTCCTTTCCCTAAAAGTGTTTCTGAAAGTAAAGTGTCTTAAAAGCGTAATTTCTCTTTTCTTTCTTTTTTTAAAACTTGTGATCTGAATTTTTTTGCCGGGGGGGGGGGGGGAGGGAGGAGTCGACTTGCTCCGAGGGGGTAGTCCCCCCCCCCCCGGAGATGCCTGAAATAAACACGGAGTATATCTTTAAAGACATGTATTTATGACTAGTAAATTTTCAACTCTTTTACACTTCGTATTGGTGTTTAGTCTGTACATTTTTAGGGTGACCCCCCCCTTTCTCCAACTCTAGTTACGCCTATGAGTACAAGGAACATCTTCATCATTTTTGAAATCTTCATACTTTTCACATGCATCTACACTGAATCTGACATCTCGACTGATAACCACTTTCTTTGAAAATGAATTGTAGCAACGATAAGCTTTTGATTCTTCATCATACCCAAGAAATATCATTTCTATTCCTGTATTATCTAGCTTTCGACGATTTCGGGCTGGTACATGAACAAAACATTTGGAGCCAAAAATTTGAAAGTTCTTCACTTTAGGTTTTTCCTTATTCCACAATTCATATGGAGTTAACTTCTTTGCTCGAGTAAGAACTCTATTTTGAATGAAATTAGCAGTCACCACAGCTTCACCCCAAAATTGATTTGGTAAGCCTGCATCAATAAGCATGCAACGTGCCATTTCCACCAATGTTCTGTTCTTCCTTTCTGCTACACCATTTTGTTGAGGAGAAAAAGCAGCGGTTAACTGAGTTTGAATTCCTTTATCAGCTAAATACTTTCTTAAGTGTGTACTTAGATACTCACCTCCACGATCAGATCGAATAATTTTGATCTTTCTTCCAAATTTGTTTCTCACAAGTGCTATATAACGTTTTAAAGTATCAGGAACTTCAGATTTATTTGCCAATAAATATACGGGAGTATACCTAGAGAAATCGTCAATAAAAGTCACTACATACCGTTTACCACTGGGTGTCATTGTTTGCATTGGTCCACAAACATCTGTGTGAATCAAGTCCAAAGGACCAGTTGACTTGCTAGTGGATTCTTTAGGAAATGGTAAGCGTGTGAGTTTTCCTTTCATGCATGTATCACAGGACATTCTGATACCACAGTCAACTATATTCAAGTCAGCTAAAAGTCCTTCAGTATGCATTTTCTTTATTGCTTCTGGATCACGATGCCCCATTTTTCGGTGCCACGCATGTATGCAATCCTCCTTATGTTCAATCACTGTGTTAACTTTATGTGGTTGACATAATTTGAATAAGTTCCCAACAGTGCTAATAAATCCTATTTGTTTTCCGTTCTTGAGAATTTCACAACAATCTTTATCAAAAGTCACTGAAATATTGCTCAAAGTTAGCTGTCGAACAGAAACTAAATTTCCAATAACCTTTGGAGCATAAAGCACATCAGAAACAACAACTTCTGTAATTGAACCTTCTCGATCCTTAAATAGCAATTTTCCACTACCAATGCCAACAACATCAACTAATTCACCATTTGCAACTTCAATTTTATCAACATATGAACTATCTAAAGATGTGAAAAACTTTTTATCATTAGTTACATGCCGAGTAGCCCCAGAGTCCAAAATCCAACTTTCAGATCGAATTCCAACAGTAAACAAACTATCTTTATGTTCAACTGTATTAACTTTATTTGGATGACTTTCTTTCCATTTTAAATACTTTTTGCATTCACTTTTCGCATGCCCATACTTTTTGCAAAAATAACATTTCTTGGAAGTTTTCCGAGCATCTTTGCTTAGGTTTACCTTCAACATTCTTTCAGAGGAACTAGGAGTTTCTACTGCATGTTGCCTACGTTCATATTCCGCAATAACCTTCTGCTGAACAATGGCAAAACTCAGTTCACTTTCAGAACGTGTTTCTAATGCAGTAATTAAAGGATCATAACTTCTAGGCAAACTACTTAAAAGCATCGCCACACTCCAATTGTCAGATAAAGACTTCTCGCCAATGTCTCTAAGCTTTAAAAACAACTCTTGCATGTGAGTAACATGTTGGCGAATATTACCGCCTTCTTCAAGTTTCAAAGAACAAATCATTCTCATGAGGTGAACTTTATTTGTTAATGTATTTCTCTCATGATATTCCTTAAGAGTGTTCCACATGTCCTTGGCTGTCGTCTTACCCCGGATATGAATAAGTTGATCATCCTCGACTGTAAGACCAATATAAGCTTGTGCTTTATTATCAGCAGCTTCCCAATCAGTTATTAATTGTGTGCTCGATTCACCACTTGAAATTGGTCTTTCATCTTCAATAACTCTCTTGAATATATTTTCCTTCATTAAAAGTAGCTGAACTTTATATTTCCAGTTTGAATAATTTTGATTATTCAATTTGACGATATCACTTCGGAATTCCGCCATATCGTTACTTCCACTTTATGTAACGCTAATACAACCGGAAAACAAAACTACTTAGAGATTATAATGTTTTAAATATAATGCGTATCCTGGGCCCATAACCTGTTGGACCAATGCTAGAAGCTCGAACATAACATTACAATATAATGAAGGAATTAATTTTATATATACTAATAACATATTACAAGAGAGATAAGCAAAAAGATCACATATACGGAAACACGAATCTAAACAAACATGGAACAACAATGATGTTGCCAAAGCATATAACATGAAAACGATGCAGTTTATGAACGAACAGTTAAAATCACGGAGCACAACTCTGTGGCTAAAATAAATTCAACACCCACTATAATGATAATTTTCATATAAGTATGTAACTTCCCTTCCAAGTACGATAGAAACGAAATTCATACTATTTTAGAAAGCTAAAAGTTTAAAGTTTCATATTAGAGTGAAATTGAAAAATGGATATTCTAGACAAAAATCACGTTTTAAAGGTGTACGGTTACCTTAAGCGTTTAGAATTTTGAAACGATTTTTTACGATTTTAAAATGGTTAATTTCCGATTCTTTGAATTGGCAACACCTTTGTTTATACCAGTGTTTTCCAACCTTTTTCCCTTGCGAACCCCTTTTAAGATCCGAAAGAAAGTGGCGAACCCCACTGCTGTAGTCGTTAGCAACGAGCGACAAAACTATAAAATTTACTAACACATTTGTTTTCCATGTTGTACAATACTTCATAACAAGAAATGAAAACATAGTTATTGCCAAAACTCTTAAGTTAATTAAAACTAAAATACAGTCCACAAATATTTTTTTTATTA
This sequence comes from Octonoba sinensis, assembly GCA_038502835.1. Taxonomy (NCBI): domain Eukaryota; kingdom Metazoa; phylum Arthropoda; class Arachnida; order Araneae; family Uloboridae; genus Octonoba; species Octonoba sinensis. The sequence continues at coordinate 13,586,490 of CM076602.1, read as the reverse complement.
TTACTTTTTTATTATTTGTTCTTTTTGAATTATTATTAGGGCAGTAAACTCATGTATTCCAAAAAAAAATTTTATTATTATTTTACCAATAAGTTCCACGTTGAAACATACAAAATACGGAATGTTTTGGAAATTTAGAGAAAAATTAAAATGTACACATATTTTCGAATTTTTAGTTGCAACATTGTGATAATGCAGAAAAGTTGGAATAAAGCGATAAATGCGAGTCCAAATTTAAAATTAATTGGTTCCATTTTAGGGTTTGTATAAAGAAATATTAGTATAAAATAATGCAAAATATTTCTTTTTATGTAGTAAATTTTCATTTTTCCGACTCGTTCTTCGCGTTTGCGAGGAAAAAGTGGAGAAAAATACGTTATAAATTTTAAAACAATATCTTTCGGTGCCCATTTGTGGTCCAAATTGGTACCGAAGTGATAAATTTGGTCTTGATCCAAATTAGAAATCAGGCAAAAGTATAAATAAGTGCATTGCAAAATTCGTATGTATGCTTCCTATGCCAGTCCACTAATTTTCTGCATTATCTAAAAAACAATTTATTTCAAAAAAATCATTTTTTACTCCTTCCTCATAAGTATTTAAATTTATTATTTCTTTTACGTTAGAGGTGAAAAATTCCACCATTGCAATATTATTTTCGCGAACCCCCTTTCTATACCTCACGAACCCCTAGGGGTTCGCGAACCACCGGTTGGGAAACGCTGGTTTATACCGAGCGATCTTTTCTTAAGCCTTTCGAATTTTAAAACGTTTTTTATAGCCCGCAGATGTTCTTGCGGGGAATCAGCTGGTATCATTGAACAGAACATAATTGTCAAACTTTTATCGTCAAACGACCAAACGACGTATGATCTTTGACCTACCCCATTAGAAATTCAGAGTTGTTTTAAGCAAAAGGACGAGTCATTTTACAATTTTTACATTAATTAACTAACTTACAAGATTCTCTGAACAGTTTTTATTTCTCATTTTGCTTCTTTCGAACGTATTTTCATTTTCAGAAAAGGGCATAATTATCACTTTCAGATAAATTTCTAATATGGCACCCATGGCGTCCTTTGGTTTTTCTGAACATAACTGAAGATAATTTCATGTAAATGACTAGCCAAAGGAGCCCCGCTAATATCCTTCTGAGAAATCCTAGGGTATCGCGGAACATACTTTGGGAATCGCTTTCCTAGTGGTTAGGGTATCAGCATTCCAACAGAAAGATTGGGTGTTCGATACCCGACCTGCATGTTAAATCCGTGGAACCTGAAGTACCGAGGCAGTTCCGAGGGTACCGGAGGGTGGAGAATTTCCTTCTCTTTCACTCTTAGGTCAAAAAAGGAAGGTGGCGTATTTGTGGTGCCACCATCTGGTGTCATCCAAATACATTATGAGCCAAGACGTACTTCCACCCAAGTGGCAGAAGAAACAAACAAAGAAAATTCCAACGGATGCATATGGAGTCTGGCAAACGTAAGATGCATCGAATATTATTAATACGAAAGCTCACGGATTACAATTTATTTCCAGTATTTGGGTCTCCTAAACACCCTTCCCCCCATTTTATATTTTTATTGATTTAGTGCTGCAAGTTGAATCTCATCTCTATGTTCTGCTCTGTTATAAATTGGGCCAATTCGGAGTCCTGTGTTCAGGGACAACGGGACAGATTACAGGCAAACGGAAGCGGTCCGGAGGTATTGGATATCCGGTATCCGACTGTTTTTTAAACATCCGGAATCCGATTCAGCCATTCTAGATCCGGACAGACGGTATTTTAAAATTTGATTTTTGAAATTCAATTAATCGGCATATTTTGAAAATATATGCAAATTTGCAACCTTACCCACGCGATTCGAAAATCTGGGATGTTTGAATATACATGTATATAATATACATATTTTTTTTTCTGTCTAATGTCAAGTTACAAGACAACTAAACGACGAAGAAAAAACAAAGCAAAATACGGTAAAAAGAAAGTCAGTTTTCAGGCAAACACAGGGTCTTTTTCAAAAATATATACAGTAAAACTCCGTTATACCGCGCCTCAGTATACCACGGAATCGGATATACCGCGTTTACTATCATGTCCCCCAACGTTTAAACCACCCTTTATCATTGCAATTTAAAGGCGATTCCTTATTTAAATTTGTAATTAAAGCCAGCCCAAGCACACAAATATTCTAGTCAAAGAAGCTCCCATCCCCTTAACACACAAACTAAGAGATAAAGCCCTATTATGACCCCTTAACACACACACTAATAGATAAAGCCCTATTATGACCATTTAACACACACACACTAATAGATAAAGCCCTATTATGACCCCTTAACACACACACTAATAGATAAAGCCTTATTATGACCCCTTAACACACACACTAATAGATAAAGCCCTATTATGACCATTTAACACACACACTAATAGATAAAGCCCTATTATGACCCCTTAACACACACACTAATAGATAAAGCCCTATTATGACCCCTTAACACACACACTAATAGATAAAGCCCTATTATGACCCCTTAACACACACACTAATAGATAAAGCCCTATTATGACCCCTTAACACACACACTAATAGATAAAGCCCTATTATGACCCCTTAACACACACACTAATATATAAAGCCCTATTATGACCTCTTAACACACACACACTAATAGATAAAGCCCTATTATGACCCCTTAACACACACACTAATAGATAAAGCCCTATTATGACCCCTTAACACACACACTAATAGATAAAGCCCTATTATGACCCCTTAACACACACACTAATAGATAAAGCCCTATTATGACCCCTTAACACACACACTAATAGATAAAGCCCTATTCTGACCCCTTAACACACACACTAATAGATAAAGCCCTATTACGACCCCTTAACACACACACTAATAGATAAAGCCCTATTATGATAATCCTTTTTCGTGCTTTTTCTGTCTTTCACTTAAAACCAGTGGTGTAGTCGAGAGGGGACGCAGGGGGACGGCGTCCCCCTACCTTTTTATTTTAATAAAAATTTTTACATTTTAACATAAGCGTCCCCCCTTTATTTATTTCACTTGCTTATCTTCGTATCCATATGCGTCCCCCCAACTTTTTTTTCAGGACTACACCACTGCTTAAAACATTGTTTCTTTGAGAAGTGCGTTCCTCCTTTTCCACATCTAGTTTTTCTTAAGACCTCTCCCCTTTTACAATCCCATATTGGTAACATAAAGAAATTTTTATGCCCTTTTTTTTCTCGGAATACAGTTGGTTTATAAAATATCGCTCGATACTCTGATTGCCAGTTTGATATGTGTGCTTCTTGCACAGAAATTAGTGAATAAAATGGCAGCAAAAAAGAAAAGAAAAAAAAAAAATACTATAGAAGAAAAGTTAAATTGATAAAGTTAAAAATGATGCAACAAAAGCGAGTATTATTTCCTGAGTATGGTTTCGCGATACAGTTTCACTATACCGCGGTCATGTTATAAAACGCGGGTGCCAAACATGTCCCCCGACACCCGTGTTTTAACGGGATTTTACTGTATAGAATTTAGTTGATTCAAACAGCACTGCTGGATGTCCGGTTATGGACCCGTCAGACAAGGGACACCGGATGTCCGATATCCGGCAAAGGTAACATTCGGAAAAATCAATATCAGGTGCATCCCGAATCGGTACATTGTAACAGAGCCTGCGCTAGCACGAATGACGCCCTGAGGCAAAAAGCTTTTTTCCGCCTCTATGTATATATGGAGGAATAGAGATTAAAAATAATCGATACAATATATATCTGAAGGAAAACAATCGTTGATCAGAATGGACTGAATAAGGAAAAATAAAAACAGAAAAAGAGAAAACGCAATTCATTGTGTTTTGCTCGTCAGAAAATAGAGAAGACACTTTCTGGAACTGCAAACATTTATAAAGGATACATTGAAGACGCCTGTGGCTGTGGAGAAGAAAAGAATAATGTGCAAAGGAAGAAATAACCCAGTAAAATATATGTCCTTCCAACAAAGGATAGAAAGAAACGGAAACGTTTCAAGATGTTTCCTGATGTGTTTCTGTAATTGATTTTATCAAAATTAAACGTGTAATATATATTAATGCAAAAATGAAATAAAGTGAAGTTTTGATGCATCATTTGTAAAACTAAATAGTTAAATTATTTAATTTTTTTTTAAAAGATAAAAACTATTGTTTGTTACTTAAAACGATGCAGTCAATATTTACGGCATATGCACACCTAAGAACGACGCGCCCTGAGGCTGGCGCCTCACCGCCTCAGCCTATCGCCGGCCCTGCATTGTCCTCCCCCCCCCCCAAAAAAAAAAGTGTAAGGGTACGCTACTTTTCTCCACCAGACCCCTACCTGTTAGCCGAGGCCTTAGGATTGCTTACGCACGGGGAGAGGTAGTGGGGTCTACGGATTTTACACGCACATATCCCCAAGTATACATGGTGGTCTTCAGTGGGTATCGAACGCGCGACCTTCCAGGTGGAAGTCCGAAGGGTACGCTACTGGTATAGCTTTGGTCGACTGTCTTTTCAGCCCCATAAACTCATTTCGGTATTATATTCTTTTAATATTATTACTTAATTTTATTTTTCATACAAAAAACAAAAGGTAAACTTTTTTACTTTTAAAAATATATATTCATCGTATGTCCGCAGCCTTTTTTTTTGCCGATTTAAGAAAATTTCAATGAATTGCTTCAATTATGCAGGGGAGAGTAAATTGATATTTTTCTGAATTTTTTCATCATAATACTGTCATAAGCGAGGTGAGACGGATGCATTAATCACCCACCTCTCACTGCGCTTGCGTTTGCAGTCCCTTATTTCATCATAAAGCCGTTTTTATAAAAAAGAGTTCCTGTTTTGTATTTATAGTTATTAAACCTAACTATAAATACATAAAAAATTTTTTTGGAAAAATACATTTGGAGACATACTTATCTGTCCGGTACAGTGAAAAAAAAAAAAGAGTTGGCAAATGATTTAGAAAAATACATGTATGACGCAGCAATTTGACTTTTGAATGGAAGTTTTGTTTGGATAGGAAAGGAATGGCAGGGGACACGCTTGCAAAAGTGGCACATCAAGCCATTTGGGGGCCCTTAGAAGTAGAACATTTGTGGGCCCTCACACACAAGTCAAAAATTGAATTAAAAAAAAAAAAATATTAACAAATTTAAAAAACAAATTGTAAAAAATATTTACTTTTATTTACTCATTAATGTAAAATTTTATTTATAGTTACAAAAATGTCCTTCCAGCTTTCATTTTTGCAAAATCATCAATTATTTTGCCAGAATCTACATCGCTGAAAATGTCCTGTTTTATGTACTGTACAGTATTGCTAAGTTATTTAATTTCTCCTCCCCCACGGTACTTCTTAAATAATTTTTTACTCTTTTTAACACAGAAAAAGACCTTTCTCCTAACGCATTGGAGATTGGAATCGTCAAAAAAATCTTCAATAGTAAAATCTTCAAGTATAAAAAAAGTATTAGTTTACTCAATTTACTGATATAAAACTGACACAATTTTACTCAAAAAACTGAAGCAATTATCGATTTGTAGCCATAAATCGGTGTCTCCAACTTTCATATACAATAAAGAACACAGTTTCATCAACAATAAAGAACAGCTTGTTTGCGGGCAGGGCCGGGGCAAGGCTGAAGCGCCCGCTTCAAGGCGCGTCGTTCTTAGGGGCGCATTGGCCATAAATATTGACTGCATCATATGAAGTAACAAACAATGGTTTTTATCTCAAAAAAGTTAAATAATATTTACACTATGTAGTTTTACAAATGATGCATCAAAATTGCATTAATATATATTACACATTTAATTTTGATAAAATCAAACGCAGAAACACACCAGGAACGTCTTGAAACGTAACCGTTTCCTTTTTTTAGCCTACTTTCCCGTAAAAGTAAAAAAAAATAATAATAAAGCATGAAAGAAGGCTTAATGTATCGTGAAAATATCGTTAAAAATCAAGAAAAGTCAAAAATAAGTGAAGTAATTAAATAAAGATTGAAAAATAAAAAAATTGAAAGTAGGGTATTGAGATGGGGAAAAAGTGTGTCTGTCGGTCTGTCTGTCTGTTGGTCTGTCTGTCTGTCTGTCGGTCTGTCTGTCTGTCTGTCGGTCTGTCTGTCTGTCTGTCTGTCGGTCTGTCCCCCCCTAATAACTTTTGAACGAATTGTCCGATTCAAAAAATTCTTTTTGCATTCGAAAGATCTCGGCGAGGACATCTCATTTCTATATTTTACTTTTTGATTTGAACAATTTTTTGTTCAATTTTGAACAGTTCAAAAAATTTTAACATTAGCGCCTATGGACAAAATTGAAGCACATTCTGTAAACTCTGGGCACAAGAGCCAAGTTCCTATTGCAAGCTTATTGAAAGGAGTTCTCGGCGTGAAATATTGATTTGAACAGTTTTTGTTCATTTTTGAACAGTTCAAAAAATTAACACAGAGCTTACGGGGAAATTTCAACCCTATATAAATCCTGATCTAACGGACCGATTTGCTTGGAACAAACTTTATCGGAAAGCTCTTATAACGTAGAACATGTAGAAATAGAAAGTTTATCCAGACCTTACGAGCCTATTTTGCTATGAAATTTTTTGATCGGGATTTTCAAGGATATTTCTCAGTGACTCAATGAGTGAAATAATGAATGAATGAATAAATGAAAGGGTGAAAGAATAAATCAATGAATAAATGAATGAGGAAAAGAATGAATGAATAAATTATTGAATAAATGAAAATATAAATAAATGAGTGAATAAATACATGAATGCGTAAATGAATGAATAAACACTTGAATGAGGTAACGAATGAATAAGTAAATGCATGGCTGAATAAATGAAAGAATGAATGAGTGAGTGAATGAATATGTATTATCCGTTAAAAAACGGTACTTTCAATAATTAGAACTAAAGATAAATAAGAAAGAGAGAGAAAGAGATAGCTAGATTATAAATTTGAATTTGGTGTATACGGGAAAGTAGGCTCGTATAGTTCTAGACGGAACTTCTTGTTCCTTTGTTGAAAGGATATTTTTTTACTGGGTTATTTCTTGCTTTGTACATTATCCTTTTCTTCTCCACACCGACAGGTGGTTTCAATGTCTCGGGAGGGGGCGCTTTATAAGTCTTTGTAGTGCCAGAAAGGGTCTTCTCTATTTTATGACGAGAAAAATGCAATCTATTGAATTTTCTGTTTTTTATTTTTCCTGATTCAGTCCATTCTGATCACGATTGTTTTCCTTCAGCTTTTTGAAAGTTAAAATATGTAAATTAAAGTTTGTATCGATCATTTTTAATTTCTATTCCTTCATAATATATAGTAGGGGAGGAAAAAGGTTTTTGGCCGCAGGGCGCCATTCGTGCTGAAGTTTCATGGAACCCACCGTCGTCGTAGTAAGCCGTCGTCGATGCATCGACGACGGCTTATCTACAAAAGCCTCCACAGAAAGAGGGAAAATACCACTCCCTTGATGGGCTTTTTAAGTCGTTTGATTGAAGAATTGAATTTTCTTTACTGTAAATCGGCAGAAAATGTTTTAAATAAAAATACTGAAAAAAAAAAAAAAAACGTTTTATGGGGAAAAAACTAAAAGGTGAAACTTTCGGGGCCCCTTTAATCGCCCCCCCCCCCCGAGGCCACTCATTCCGCTTACCGTAACCGCTACTGCGCTTGCATTACGGACTGACAAGGAAATGCAAGTGCAAGAGCAAGCGTGGTGAGGAGGTAGATGAGGGATGCATCCCCCTCGATCACTTCGCGGACAAGGTTAGTATATGTAGTTCACTCGCAGTCACCTGACTCTAGCCTTAAAGGGGCAAGCACATAGTCGATCTGTAAAAAGTACGTCTTACTTAATTATTCAGGGAGCAATTAGTAATCATTCATTTTGAGATTGGCAGCAGCTGTAAAAAGGTACGTTTTATTCAAATATTTAATTATATTGGGTGCAATTATATCTTAGTTCTGTGTCGGTAAGCAGCTGCAAAAAATAATATTCAGTCTATTTATAACCTAATTATTTCAGGGTGTAATTATTAATTTTCTTTATGCAGATTAATAAAAAATAATAAAATAATTTTGCCGATAGCGTAGGCCGTGTACTATTTATCTTTAATTATTATTCTGTTTTGCAAAGTTTCTATTCTACGTTTGTTTCTTTGTATGCATTTTAATATTCTTCTTTAAAAAATGTCTGTCTTTTGCATTTTATAGTTATTATTATGCGGTATTCATTTTCATATTGCTGTGTTTGCTGCGAGAAAGGCGTTATGCATTCCCATATAAGTGGAATTAATTAAAGCTCCCTCTCGTTCACACAAGATGGCACCACGATTATATTCTCTTTATTTACTTTGTTCCAATAAAAAGAAAATGTTTTTTATAATTTCAGAAATTTTAAACGTAAATTCTGCCTCTACGTGGCAGGAAATTTTTATGAATAATTTTTTTCAACCAGTTATCTTAAATTTTCGTACATTCACTGTTTATAATTTTAGTTCAATTATATACCTCTGAAAACAATTTCCTCGTTAGAACTGTAGTGAAGTCTATGTCAAATTACTCACTGGCAGCCATACTTTATTGTTTACTAACATAGGGCGAAGACTAGTACGCATGGAGTATAGTTCAAAGGTGAATATAAAAGGTTAGTGATATTTTGGTGCAGTCAGTATTACTCTTGATAATTTGACTTCATTGTTTAAATATAACATACGTTAAAACTTTTGACTTAAACAACCTACCTATAATCTTTCGAATATAATAATGCTCTCTTAGCTGGGGCACCACAGATAAGAATTAGTTTCTTGATTAAATGAAATGAAAATAGTAGATTATAATCACATATGGATTAAGAATTAATTTGCATGTTCGTTAAAGTTGTTCTTAGCTCTTAGTTGCCCTAAACTCGTGCAGAGTTAATCCTCTTTCAATCGTTAGAAAAACTCATCTTGGGGACATTAGCGGCCATCTTTTCATTAGCAGCATTACACAATCCCCCAACCACATTTCATATTATTTGCTCAACTTTTTCCTTGTTGTTTTCTAAAATTATTGCTATTCATTTTTCTAAAATTTAATATGCTTCATTTAGTAATGTTTTGCGTTTTTTTTTTCTTTTTAATTCAGAGTCATAGGGGGGTAATTAATTCCTGGTCACTCTTTTCCCGGGGTAATTAAGGTCAGGCAATTTTCAGTTTATAAATTGGTATAACAAACAACTGAAATATGCCAAACACAGCTTAAATATTATATTTTCTTATGCAGGAAGTAAAAAATACTTAGATTTGCAGCAAGTATGGAGCAAAAAAAAAAAAATTATTTACTCTACTACAAAAGCACCTTGAAAAACGATCACAAAATTATACTTTTTTTAAAGATCCATACTAGTGCTGTATTTAAAACAAAAAAATTCTTGTTGATGCTGTTGAATATTACAAATGGTCTATACTTTTGAATCCAGTGCATATATGTTTTGCGCATTTTTACATTCATACCTATTTATTTATACCCCAGTTTGCTGGGGTGATTCTTGGTCCCCCGGGGAAAAAGAATTGTTGGTCACTGATCTTCTTTAGAAATTCAGAAGTTTCTCAGATTCATTTCAGCCTAAACATTACTAGAACCTTACTTGTTAGGTCTATACATGTTCTTAAAATTCAAAGATAATTTTTTTTTTTGAACAATTATATACTTGTTCATGATAACAGAATAGCATAATTATGGATTATGAACCTATGCAAATTATATAAAAATGTATTTGGCTATTTTCTACTATAACTATAAGCAGAATTTTTATTTTTACTTTAACCAGAGTTTTGTTTACTTTAGATGACAAAAATATTCAAGATAAAGCTTCTGCAAAAGAAGCAAGAAATTGCAGCCAAAGATAGAAAAATGAGTGTCAAGAGAAATTATAATGGCAAAAAATTGATGCCATGTCCGATATTAATACAGGTCTTTACCATAAAAAAAAGGCTGTTTTGAAGCGCATCAAATGAGGGGCTAAAAATGTCTTTGGTTGAGAATAATAACTCAATATATATTACTCATATTGCTAAAGCAATTGCCAGTGCGATGCGATGGCAACTGCGACCAAGGCAACTGATTTGCTTTAATCAGATATCATCAGTCATTTCGCTAGTGAACAGTTCTTTATCTTCGTTTGTACCTGTACTGTACTGTTCACATTTTTAAAAAAAAGGGGCAGGGCGCAATTTTCAAAAAGGGCATTTTCTGTTGGAAAAAAAGGCACTTTTCAGATGATAAAGGGAAATTTTCATTAAGAGAATAGCTATTTACCTAATTTCTCTAAAAAGGGAAGGCCGCATACACAGTTTTCCAAAAAGGGACTGGGCGCCTTGCCCTTTGAAAAATGCAAAACAGGAACACTACAGTACTGCATCGGTTACGTGATGAGTGCTAAACGCAAAAAAACTGTTGTGTCTTTGGAGGCTAAATTACAAGCCATCAATAGACTCGATAAAGGAAGGAGAACTAAAAAAGGGGCTTCAGATTTAGGTGTCAAAGGCTTGTTTCATAATATGTACAGTAAACATTTTTTCACAGCTTTGACGACCTTTTCATTCATTTTGTCCGTTTACCCACGTTTCCCTCTCGATTTGGACAGAGTCTGGGTTATCTGAGTTTTCGATTATCCGAGGTACCTTCGGTCCACCTTACCTCGGATATTTGAGGCTCTAAAAATAAAACTAAAAACTAAACTTGGTGGTGCGTCAGCCTGTTGGGGGGGGGGGGGGGACCTATGGCCTACTTTTCTCCACCCTTACACCTCTTAGCCGAGGTCTTAGGTGCGCCGAAGCTGGGAGCTGGTGGCCGTCGGTCGACTACGGTGGGTCCATTTTTGCGCCGAGATAAGTCTGCTGGGCTGTAATGCGTACAACAACCCCGCCAGCGCAGCCTACCTACCTCTTAAGCGCCCTTTACACATACGTTCTTAACCGCGCGACTGAACGCGGCTCGTAAAGCCACGATCCAGAACGCGAGTAAAACCGTAGCGTTCAAGAATGTGCCGCAAAATGCACCACATTCTTTACCGCGCGCAAGAACGCGTTCAGATGCGGGGCGTTCCATTGAAGTCCCCTACGGAAGCCACAGCCTGCAGGATTGTCCAATCCTCCCGCTTCGATGCGTTGTTAAGAACGTGTACGTAAAATGCATCATTTCTTGGAGCGCGTATATCCGAGTGTCATTCTTGACCGCATTCTCGAGCGTCCTAAAATTGCATTCACAAGCACGCTCTTGACCGCAGATCCGAATGGCTCGCTGTCCGGACCGCGGTTAAGAACGTGTGTAAAGGCCGCTTTACTGTGGACCTTGCCCTCCTTGATATTCCTATTCTTAAAGAAAATCGACAGAGGGTTAGGCCATCCCAGTTTTCGAAACCAAGGACCCTGGGGTGCAGAGGCAAATGTTCCGGTCAAGTGGTCGGCCTGACGCGGAACCCCCAGTGTTTAGTTCCCAAGCATGCTTAGTCCTCATTTTATCGACCCCACTATGAAGGGATCAAGTTCTGAGAGACCCTGGGGCTCAGTCGGGCTCGGGGATTGAACCCCGGACCTGTGGCATGGTAGCACAGAAGGCCACCCCTCAGTCACTGGGCCTATTTGAGGCTGGACTGTACTAAAAATTAAAATAACTGAACTTAAAAAATAGTGGAAGAATTCTACTCTAAGAATTTTTTTTGAAATGTAAAAAATTCAATGAGGCACACTATCAGAAGTTTGTTTCTAATTTGTGTACATTGTATATTATATCCTGTGTCCTTTTTTTTTTTTCAGTTCAAACCCGTTCAGCATAAACCCGTAAAATCAAATTCCATAACTCCAAAGAATTGTAAGAGAATATGCCAAGAAAGGAAATAAAGAAACAAAAAGTGGTGCATTTTGTAAGTTTGCTTTTTGTTTGCTCACAAATTTTGCACCACAAGATCAAAAAAAAAAAAAAAGAATTGCGTAGCGTTTGCACAATTTTATGATTATAGTGTGTTGAACTAGTTTTTTTCAGGATGATGTGGTAAATAGACCTGGGCGATACTGGATCTTTTAAAATAGATTTATCATAGCAATAAATCAATTTAACACTGATTTCATTTTTTAGAATACGTTGAGCAATGGTTGAAATTATTCAAGCTATCTGCATGAAATTGAAATGTTAAAACTTTCAAACACTACAAAATTTCAAAATAAAATTGCTTATGATATACAGTATGTAAATGCGCTTTCAACTTTTAATAAGGTAACTTAGGGGTTACAACGTTAGCCTACCCAAACACACATGCTTCGCTATTTCAAAACCTAAATAAATCAGTTGGTTAAATCAAGTAATAATACATAAAAAATTAAATAATTGAAAATAAAATTATGAAATAGAGATAAAAAATTGTCTCACAAATTTAAAAAAAGTGAAATAACTAACAGTACTTTCTATGCTTCGAAAATAATCAAATAAAAACATGATTAACTTTTAACATAAATAAAAATGAGCCCGCAAAAGGGTTTGATTTTTAAAAAAATATTTTTAAACAAAGAAAAAAAAAATATAGTTTTTTTATTTAAATCAGATTTTTTTAAACAGATCTAAAAGACTTTGGATATTTATTATGTTACACTTATAAAAATAATATGACATGTTAAATATTATGTAAAAAGACCTCTTAAACTATTTTCACTGCAGTAGATATTTTTAAGTATTAATAAAAATGAGCAAATTTTAATATCAATGCACAATTCAAATGAAATTTAACTCTACCCGAAATAATAATACACTCTAAGTCAGCGGTCGGCAACCTAAACTGATTGAAGATCTACTTTCCAAGTTCGGCGAACACCAAGATCGACTCTGAGGAGAGGGGGGTGGGGTATATATTATTAAAAGGGCATGTTGGGATTGCGCCTGTCCTCAAATTGCAGGTTAATTCATGTCAAAACAAGTTCTAATGCTTATAAAACACCTACTTTAAAATTTCTAAAATAATGGTTTGCAAATTTGCCGTTCACTCGCTTTAAAACAATACAAATATATTATTTCTTTTGAATTTGATAAAAAAAAACTGTGAGTTTTTGTTTTGTTTTTTAACTAAAACACACTGTGAAATGTATACATTCTTAAAATTAACTCTCACCAAGAGCATAGTTAAAGTGACGACTGACAATCTATATTATTAGAAGTTTTTTTTAGGTCCGGTGAATCGTCAGACAAACGAATAAAAAACTTCTGAAGGAAAAAGTAATCATAAACTCGCCATCCAAGTTATTTAATTTATTTTTTTAAACTATAAACTGTCCAAAATGCTGTTGAGATCGACCGAAAATAGGCTTGCGATCGACCGATCGATCGCTGTCGACGGGTTGCCGACCACTGCTCTAAGTAAAGAAAAAAATACACAAATTTAATCTGAATTCTTTTGTTGTTGAGAGCTGAAAAAAAAATCAAACAATTAATTCTGTGCAGTGAATTTTACATTGCGTGCACTTAATTCGTTTTTCTATTTTATAAATAAAATATCAATTTGAATTGATATTTTTCAAATTTATCCATTTAGTAAAATCTTATGTTCACTCCTTCCCTTACTAAAAGCTGAAATTTTTTGGGTTTAATCAGGTATCTGTTTTTGAAAATTGCAAAGATAAAAAAATATTTCACAAGGAAAGGAACCTTAAGGGGACTTGGCACCTTTTGACAATTTTTTTTGATTTAAGAACTTTTACCTATTTCATTTGTATGTTGTGATGTGCTATTGTTCAACAAAATGATTTTCACATTTAAAAATCAAAATTCAACTAACAGAAAAAAAATTTAATTTTTAAAAAATTATTTAACAATTTTAAATTTCCCTTCTTTTTCATTTCTTGACTTTTTTTTACCAAATTTTTTAAAAGTACTTATTATAGTAAGGTTTACAATTTTAGGATGGGTTTTGCTATTAATTAATTAGTTTTTGAGAAAAAATTTTTAAAGTTACCCTCAATGGTAGAACACAGAAAAAAAGCGACTTTTGTTACATTTTCATTTTAAAATTTTTTTTTGAAAATATATAGCAAATTCCATCCCTAATTTTATCAAGCACATCATATCGAACACACACAAAAAATTTCAAGTTGCTACATGAATATATGTAGAAGTTTTAGCATTTTAAGTACTACAATATGGCGAAAACACACAAACCGAGAAAACGCAGTTTAAAGAATACAAAATCCTACTAAAACATCAGAAATATTTGAGTTCTCTTACTTCTTAACTACATGTATATTGGTTGTATCGCTTCAAAACTTCGCTCAGATATACTTTGGAGAGTCAAACCACATTTTAAGCAAAAAATTGAAAAATCGGTTTTTTTCAGCCATTTTCTACATTTGAAAGATGCCAGTCCCCTTAAGCTATTGCAGTAGATGGATGAAACATCTTTAAGGATACATATTCTAAATTCTACACAACTTTGCTCAAAACACCATCATCCTGAATTATCTATTGTGAGGAAAAAATGCTTAAAGTCGAATCGTTTTAGAAAATGACATTTTAGTAAAACAGCTTCGAAATGCAACCATGTGTACACGCTATCAAATCAACTTTGTACAATATTTCATGGAAATTGAGCAGACATCCAGGCAAACATATTTATAACCAAAGTAGGAAAAAGGGAAGAACAATTGATAAGGAATAATTAAAGGGCCAAATAATCTTAACTTTTAATCAATGCTGGAAAGACACCTACCTATTCATGTGGATTCGCCCACTCGGATAAGGAAACTGCCGATTGACCACATCTACCTTGGAATCTTGAGCCCTAGAAATGTTGCACCCTTTGTAGAAACTCAGCAGTTCCCTACTACTTTGCATAGCCAAAGCCAAGGGTCGATCCAGCATTTTTAATAGCGTCTGTTTTTTGTGAAATTTAAAGACATTTTCGTGTAAATTCAAAATTTAAACATATTGTGATATTTTTTTTTAAATTATTTTTTTCCCGCTTAGTTAATATAGAATTCTGTAAAAAACGTGATTTGGTAGCTCGGAATTTTGTGAAGGGTCCGCTTTGATTGGTAGGAATTTTGTGAAGGGTCCGTTTTGTTTGGTAGCAATTTTATAAAGGGTCTGTTTTGATAGGTTGGGATTTTGTGAAGGGTCTGTTTTGATTGGTAGGAATTTTGTGAAAGGTCGTTTTGATTGATTGAAATTTTGTGAAGAGTCTGTTTTGATTGTTTGGAATTTTGTTAAGGGTCCATTTTGATTGATTGGAATTCTGTGAACGGTCCGTATCGATTAAGTGAAATTTTATGAAAGGTCCGCAAACGGACGTGAATTTCTTCTATCGCAGCCCCTGATAGCATGCTATTGCTACGTTACTACCGAAACAAACCAGGGTTGTCAGATCTGCTGCCCGGGTAGCTACCCATTTTCCCCGCTGGGCTGGGTTACAAAACCCACCCAGCTAAAAAACCCCGGCCTGGGTTAAAAAATTAACCCTTAAAAACCTGCAGGTTTTTTGGGAAAAATGGGTTTTTTAAGAATTTAGAAACAAATAATCCCTTGTAAAATATTTCTTTTTGATGAACATTCTACACATGTAAATACTATTCAATATTTAATTTATTATTTTTAATTTCCATAACACAAAATTAGATGTACAAAGAAAAAATTCCAAATTATGTCATAATAAAAAAGAAATAAACAATTACAAAAGATAGTTGAGGAAAATAACTTGCACAATTAGAAAGCAAAAATTTATCTTTATTATTAACAAAAAAGTTTGGAAAATCTTTAGTTGCAATAAAAAAGAATTTATTTTTAATGAAAAAAACATTTCAAGACATCCTATATCTTATATGAAAATGTATAAATTTATTTTCTGTACTTTTCAGACAAAAGCAGTTTTAGTTTAGAATTTTCTTCTTTTTTATGATAAGAATAGTTTTTGTTTTGCTCAGACCAAAACTTATTTAGTGGAAAAACAATTTTGGTTTAGATTTGAAGAAATTAAAGATTTAGTTACATTTTAAAAAAAAATGAAAAAGCACTTCAAGATATTATATATATTTTATATGAAAATATGTAAATTTACATTCTTTCTGTAGTTTTCAAAAGTAAAAATAATTTGGAAGCTAAATTTTCAATTTGTAAAATGCTAATACCCTCTATCTTTCTTAAATATATTTCTTTATTAAAATTATGCTTAGGTTTGTTGAATAGATGATAATTGCGATAGTTAAAAGATGAAAAATATGTGGTATGTATTAACCATGTAGTAGAAAAATCATGAAATAAACCTATACAAGCAACAAAATATAATATATCTGTATATGTGTGTGTAATATATATATATATGTATATGTATAAATATATGCACATGTTTCATTTTTTCAAACAGTAATTTTCCCCCAACTTTTATTTATGAATAAATTTAAACTATTGAATAATTTACCTAGGATGCTCTGATGATCAACCAGAAAAAATTTTAGAGTAAATATTATTGAATTTTTTACTGTGTCACCCATACTGATCACTGAATTTAAAAAATGTGCATACATATACATGAAATAAGATCAGATGAAATTAAATGCAACATTCAAGTAAGGTAGTTGAAAAAAACAAACAAACTACTTTTGTTTTAATAAAAAGTAATTAAAAGTTGATCAAAAAAATTTTTTAATGCTTGCTAAATTACTCAAATTCTAATAAAAATATATACATACATACCATACATTATTAACTTGCTGGAAAAAGGAATTTCATTTTCCCCAAAAAGCCCGGGTTTTTTACAACCCTGGAACAAACAATGCTACAGTGGTGTTAGAAACAGGCTTGTATGACAAAATGGCCTCTTTTTTTCAAGAATACAAAAATCGGAAAGGTGTTTTGCTGAAAAATTTGTAATTTATAGGAGGGCACCATGCTGTTATACAGAGAATGTTTTTAATGTTATTTAGGATTGCGTTACAAGGGAATATTCCCTGTAGGGAGACTACTCTTTCCCCTCCTTTTTGGCCAGGAAAAATTGTATAAATCTGAGCCATTTCTTCTCAGGCGTTGGGTTTCTGATTCAATTTATTTTCTCTGGAATAACCCTGTTTTTGAGCCGAATGTTCTAATGCAAAAGTGTCTTTTGTAACTTCACATTAAGCACTTGTTTGAAATTCATCCTCATGTTGCAGGAACCTGCTGAATATGGCGAAGGTTTCTTCAGGGCCAAGCGTCATTCTTCGGATTCTGAATCCGAAGACGAATCAATCAAGTAGGACTTCTGTCAATAACTCTTTCTTGTTATCAATTAAATTGTATGTCCCACCATCTATATATTTTAGAACTACAAATTTGGAAATCATGTGACATTATCTGTCCTATCAAATGGAAAGGAACTGGTTTTGATTAGGGATGTAACGAATAGTGATTTGGCCGAATATTCGGCTACTTCTCCCAGGCCGAAGCCGAATATTCGGCCAATGTCTTAAGCCGAATACCGAATATTCGTCACTGCTTCCAGCCGAAGCCGAATATTCGGCATTCTTCAGGCCGAAGCCGAATATTCGGCGAATGTCTTAAGCCGAATACCGAATATTCGGCCATTTCTTCTAGGCCGAAGCCGAATATTCGGCCAATGTCTTAGGCCGAATACCGAATATTCAGTGGCCGAATATTAAAATTTCTAGAATTTCGTTGTAATAGAAAGTATTTGACAAATTTAAAATTATTGACAAAGTCAAACACTAATTACACACAATCTATGATGTATGATTTAATTCTGTTTGTTAGGAATTTAAAACTATTTAAAAGTAATGCATTTTCTCTATTGTTTTGAATGTAATAAAACTAAGAATTTCACCCACAGATGGAATAGAAATGACAGGTTTTATGGTAGTAAGCATTAGCATTATTTTACTAATTATTTAATTCAAATCAAAGAACTACTATTGCTTATTGAACATTTACCTTGCGCAAAACTGTTTTATGCGGAAATAGAGAAACTTAATATTTTAGAAGTTATAAAAGTTACTATTTTTATTTTATGGTGTTTTTTACATACCTATCTTCAAACGATCTATTAAAATTTAATGCACTTAACTGGAATGTATTTTTATTTTGAAAAACCCCAATAACTTATGCTATCTAAATATTCATGATATATTCTAGGCTTTTCAGATTTCTCTCTTACCCAATATTCACAATAAATCAGTCTACCCAAACAAAGTCTGACTTCCATTTTGTTAATAATAAAAAAATTTATTTTTCATATATCATAATTAACTCTTGCCAGCTTTGGAAGCAAATGCTAAATATAAAATACAATATTACAACTTTGAAATCTGTTTTTGCTCAGTCAAGCCTAAAACTTGGTTTAAAAAAAGTTTTTTTTTCTAAATTATTTTTATTTTTTAAAACTATAAATTAATGTATTATTTTGCAATAATTATAATACAATTTTAAATGTTTAAAATCTACTAATTTATTTATTTGTTTACAATTTTACTGCCGCAGAACTATTCAGCCGAATAGTCCATCAATATTCGGCCAGGCCGAATATTGACCTTACTCAGTATTCGGCTTAGTGATGAAATGATTATTCGGCCAAGGGGCCGAATACCGAATAATTGCCGAATATTCGTTACATCCCTAGTTTTGATTGTGTTTATGTCTGGATTTGTATTAAGTGAAAGGATGGGTCACATGATTGATCAGTTTCCTGCTTGGGGACCATCCATAAATGATGTCAAGCTCTTCCCCCATATATTTGACCCCCTCTCCCTTTGTCTCAAAATGTCACACTTCAACCTCCCCCCTCCCCCCCCCTTTGTCACATGCCACGCTATGTTGCATAAGCATGATGTCACTTGTTACCCCTCCCCTTGTCACAATTTCATGAACTCCCTCCCCCTCGAAGCATTCATTTTTCATTTATAAATGATCCCTTGTTAATCTAGTTGACTGTGACTGTTCCAGTTTTTGTGAATTTTAAAAAGATTTTTGTGAAAATTCAAAATTTAAACAGAGCGACAAAATAATTTATTAACATTTTGCTGCTTATTTAATAAATAATTCTGAAAAAAGTACGATTTGGTATTTCAGAATTTTGTGAATGGTCCATTTTGATTAATAGGAATTTTGTGTAGGGTCTGAAAACAGACCTGAAAATTTAAAATATAAACATACAGTGATAAAATATTTTATTAATTTTTTTCCGCTTATTTAATAAATAATTCTGGAAAAAGTATAATTTGGTAACTCAAAAATTTGTGAAGGGCTTGTTTTACTTGACTGGAATTTCGTGATGGGTCTGGTTTCATTAATGGGTCTGAAAACAAACTTGAATTTCTTCTGGTGTGACCCCTGTGTTCTGTTATCATGGTGGGTTCTCATTTTACCGAGTGTTTACCTAAGCTTATAGGTTGGGGATGGAGACGAGAAAGGGCACTAAATTTCCATCATGGCCCTTTCGTTTATCAGGGCTTTAGTCCACATCCTGCCAGGAGCCTTCGTATATATTAATGAATTAATGGCATTGAATTATATTAATGATGAAATGAGACTATAATGATTTTCATGAAGGTAAGGCAATGTTCATTTAGTAAAAGTAGATTGGACTAGATTTATTCTTATTCAACTTCCATGTAACCATATTGAAATCACCCGTATAAGTTTTGTTAAGTTTATTTACTAGGTGTACAACTTTGCTTTTGCCGTTTTCCCCCCAAAATTTGAGGCTTTAATGAAAAAAATTGGTTACACCTGTATCATTCAAAGTATTTTCTCTCGCTGGCCACTACTCTCTCCCATCTTTCGGGCAGTGTACGAATCCCGCATCGAAAAAATTGTTCATCTTTTGAAGCGATCCACGCTTCAGAAAGAAGCTTTTTTTTGAAGACCCAATTTTTGACTTCTTCATGAGATTGGAAGTGTTGGTCAGCCAGTTCGTGTGCCATTGATCGAAACAGGTGCTAGTCAGAGGGAGCAATGTCAGGATAATAAAGCAGATGGGGTAGGACTTCCCATTGTAACGTTTCCAAGTATGTTTTGACCACGTCTGCAACGTGGGGTCTAGCGTTGTCTTGCTTCTGAATCACGCCCATGGCCTTCAGACGTTTTGAAATGGCTTGCTGTGTCATTCCCACCGATCGTGCCAATTCTTGTTGATTTTGACGCAATTCTTTACTCAGCAATGTCTCAAATTCTGCATCTTTGAAAACTTTCTCTCTTCCACCACTGTTCTGTGTTGTAATACCGCGCTCCTCGAGTAACTTTAGAACGAGTTCTGTGTTGGCGTAGCGCCCTCTATATATCATGTGACTTGGTATAAAGGAATCTTTTCTAAGCTGTGTGAAAAAGTGTGTGTACAATGGCGGTTGTAGAGTTCGCTGCTACATGAGCTCGCGTGAGAAATTTATGTGATGAGAATAAAATTAAGATGTTTATATTTAAAGAAAGAGTGAGTGTATTTTATCCAGCTGAGTTGTCGACATTACATTGGTCCGTTGGGAGCCGCAGGAAATTTAAAAGTATCAGTTTAAAGTATTAAAATAGGATTGTTCTGAGACGCTTTCTTCCTTAAAAAAGTTTTGAAAGTCATCCTGCGAAAGAGAACAGCTGTCAGAACAGCTGTCATGTCGTGAACAGATGCCTTTTTAATAATAATAATAATAATAAAGGTTCAGCACAGTGTCTGGAGTGGAAGTAAGAGCAATGTTATTATTATTTGTTTCGAATGATTTTTTGACATGAGAAATTGAGTTAGTGTTCTTTTAGTTTCGATTTGTTCTATTTATGAGAAAGTATATGAACATGAGCTTCGTTCAATAAATATTGAGAAGTGTTCTTTGTCTTTCTATTTGAGGTATCTAAGAGTCTAAAGTGTTGTACTATTTATTTAATTATTTGTGAGAAATATTATATGCAATTTGATAATCTGTAAAAAAAAAAATGTTCAAGGGTGCTTTAAAAAACGATTTAAGGCAAATTGCGACCGTATTAAATTTGGCGGTCGATGAGAGAATGACAGTTGTGTCATTAGATGAGCTTATTGAGGCGAGTGATATTTATAAGATAAAATCGGATTTTGTCAAGGAGTTATCAAATACTATAATAGAGAATAGGAAGATCGAGCTGTTGAAATCGAAAAAAAAAAAATTACAAAGGTCGCAAAACGAGTTGGAACTAGCTAAAATTAGAAATGAGAGCAAAAAGGATGTTATTGAAAATGAAATAAAAACTGAGTCTTTAGCTCAAATTATAAAGAGTATAAGAATCCTAACGGTAAAGATGCCAACTCGTCCAGAAGGATGGGGCTTGTTTTTTAGCTCCTTAGCAAGGGCATTTGAAACAAAAAATGTATTAGAGGGATTAAAGGCAGAGATTCTGCTCAATCTAATTGGTGATAAAGCGTCCAATACTATAACGTATTTGCAAGATAAAGATGTAACAAATTATGAAAAAATGAAAACTTTAGTTTTGAGAGAGTTTGAACCAACGGCATATTCTTGCCTAGACAAATTCAGAAAAGCTTCTAAACAACCGCATGAAACTCATGTTCAGTTCGCATCGCATCTAATAACTAGTTGGGAATATTATTTAAAATTGAGGAAGGTTTCTGATTTTGAAACTCTTAAAGAACTTATCGTTTCGGATAAAATATACCAAACACTAGATAAAGAAACAGCCTCGTTTATAAGCGTTAGGCAAGGAGATATAAGTGGTTTTCTCCGAGTGAGTTGGGAAAGGAAATAGATTTATTCTTCGCTTCTTGCGGAAGAAATATTATTGAGAACAGTAGTGTTAACCGCAGGTATAATAGAAATACAAAGGTATTTTTGTCCGAGGTTAAAATTGGTAAATTTAGTTTGTGTAATTCAAATGAGAAACATGGGTTATATATCTGCCCCCAGTTCAAAAGACTCTGTAAAGGAGAGAGTTGAAGTCGTAAAGAGGAACAAAGCCTGTTTCAAATGTTTAAATTATAATTGTACAGCACAAACATGTCGATCGAAGAATTGTTTCTATCGTTTACCACATAACTCTTTAATTCACTATTCTAAAGAGGAAAATCAAAATAATCAAGGTGGAATTCAGGGAGAAAAAAAAATCTAGTGAGTCATCATCGTATGATGTAACAAACAATTCTAATTCCTTGTCAGAAACAAACCATTCAATTGTAGCCAGTGAATTCATTAAAACTAAAACAAAAAGTGTTTTGCTAAGTACGGCTCGCATTCTTATAAAGGATAGATTTTCGGAGTATAAGGAGATTAAATGCTTATTAGATGTAGGTTCTCAAACGTGCCTTTTAACATCACAGTGTGCTAATAATCTGCAATTAAAAATTAATAAAACAAATACGTTAATTTCGTGTTTGGATGATACAGTCATGACAGTTACGGGTTCCGTAGAGACAACAATTGCAAATAGGGATGGGAGTTTTAAGAGAGAACTAAATATGCTAGTCGTAAAGAAAATTACAGATTTGATTCCGCAAAGAATGATAGAGGTGAGAGTAGATGAGAAAATTTCTAATTTAATTGAGTTAGCTGACAACCGATTTAATGTTCCCGACAAAATTGATATGTTACTGGGTGCGGAAATATTTTACGAGCTACTAAGACCAGGTCAGATAGTTTGCCCAAATTCTAAATTACTGCTACAAAATTTGGTTTTTGGATACGTATGAGGTGAAGAAGCACTGCGGATTAATAAAAAATGAGGATGAAGTTCAACATTGCGGATTAATTAGAGAAAATGATTCAAATAAGACATTAAGGAGGTTCTGGGAAATTGAAAGTGTAGAGGTAGAGTTAAAAAAGAACAAAGAGCATGCTCTGTGCGAGGCGCATTTTGTGAATACACATTTCAGGGATGATTCAGGTAAATATGTAGTGAAAATGCCATTTAAAGAAAACACATAGTGTTTAGGGCAGAGTAGAGATATTGCTCTTAAAAGACTCCAACCGCTGTGGCCGCGTTTACTGAAAGATACAAATTATTGTGAACTGTATAAGAAATTTCTAAAGGAGTATGAAGAAATGGGACACATGAGATTGGTTCAAGAAACAGAAGAACCAAATATTACATATTATGCTCTGCATCGCGGAGTGTACAGACCTGAACAGAGTACCACCAAATTACGTGTAGTATTCAATTGTTCTTCTAAAACCTCAAATGGTACATCCTTAAATTCCATACAATTAAATGGAGGTGTAATACAAAGGGACTTATTCTCTATTATGATTGGTTTCAGAGAACACTCGTACGCCTTCACGGCAGATGTCAAAATGATGTACCGAATGATAAAAATAGATCCAACTGGGTATCCACTGCAACGAATTGTGTGGAGCGATAGTCCGGATGAGAAACCCAAAACTTATGAGCTACTGACAGTAACGTATGGGACAGTCAGCGCCCGATATCTAGCAATGAGAACGCCGTTTCAACTCGCAAACGATGAAGAGAAAAAGTTCCCTAAAGCAGCACCAGTTCTTCGTGAACACTTTTACATGGATGATGTTTTAACTGGTGCACCCACAAAGGAAGAGGCCGAAGAGTTGCAACGGCAACTCATAGCCATTTTGCACGAAGCAGGTATGACTTTGCATAAATGGTTTACAAATTTTACTACTTCACCAGTGATTTATGATTCTGGATATATGTTTGATAGAAAGGATGTAGAGACTAAAACGTTAGGCATATTTTGGAATCCGAAGGAAGATAGTTTCATTTTTCGAGTGGCAGTGGAATTAAGTTATTCCTACAATAAGAGACAAGTGTTATCTGCAATCGCTAGAATTTTTGACCCATTAGGTCTTTTGGGTCCTGCTATAGCTAAGGCAAAAATGTTTATGCAAAAACTGTGGAGGTTGAATTTAGACTGGAATGATGCGCTTCCTGAAAAAGAAAATGAGGAATGGCATCAATTCTTATTATCGTTGAAGTGCATATAGGACATCAAAGTTAAAAGACGTATCGTGATTGAACGCCCATCCATTATAGAAATTCATGGTTTTGGTGATGCGTCAGAGCATGGTTACGGTGCAGCCTGTTTTCTGCAAATGAAGAGATGAAAAGGGAAACGTCATGGTGAGATTAGTAACTAGCAAATCACGCGTAGCACCCATCAAGAGCTTGACAATTCCTAGGTTGGAATTATGTGCTGCTGTTTTACTATCACAACTTGTGAAAAAGGTCTTAGCAGCGATGAAAGTGACAGTGGATACCGTCCATTGGTGGTCTGATTCCACAATCGTCCTAGCGTGGATCAAGAAGGATCCAATAGATTTAAAACAATTTGTTAGAAGCAGAGTATCTACGATCCAGGAAATTTCTAATCCCGATCAGTGGCGTCACATCTCGTCCGAGCAAAATCCCGCGGATGTCTTGTCACGGGGAATAGATCCTGATAAGCTCATGAATTGTTCTTTGTGGTGGAATGGTGTTTTGATGAACAATGACTATCCCAATCCTCCAGTCAATAAATAATCCAGAAGCCAGCTGTGACTTCATTATTGAACTTAAAAATCATGGACAATCAAACTACGAACAATTGAACTTTTCTGTTACTATTAATGAACTAATTCATAACCTTCTTTCTCATAGTAATAAGTATATATTAACATTACGAATTTTTAGTTTTATTCTTAGGTTTGTTGAGAATTGTAGAAATCCCCTCTATAGAAATAGAGGACCCCTTAGCACGGGAGAGCTACGAGCAGCCGAGAATCGTCTTCGAATATTGATCCAAAGCCAAGCTTTCAGTGCAGAGGTTAAAGGTTTGCAGCTGAAGGGATCAGTGCCTCCAAGGAGTAAGTTGAAGGGTTTAAATCCTTTTTGGGACGATAAAGGCATCCTACGAGTTGGAGGACGACTAGGCAATGCTAGTGTAACTTATTATAAAAAGCACCCGGCAATTTTGCCCCAAAACAATAAACTTACTGTAAGTATAATTACATATTATCATCTGAAATACTTACATGTTGGTGCTTCGACACTACTTAGTTTGGTAAGAGAAAAATTTTGGCCGATAAATGGTCGGTCTATGTGTCGAAAGGTAGTTCACCAGTGCATCCCTTGCTTTAAAGCAAAACCTATTATTGCAAACCAACTTATGGGCGATCTGCCTAAGGACAGAGTCCAATTCAGGGTTGCCACAGGCGACTAAAAAGCAACTATTTTTAGCATCAGGAGACTATGGCAACTATTTTCTTCGAAATCGGGCGAAAAAGCAACTAATTTTTCCAAGAGACAACTATTAGGCGACTTTTTTTTTTGCCTCTCTTAGAATTCTTTCATTCAAATGTACCAAAAAAATTTTTGAGAAAAAAAGCCTTTTCTCTTTATTTTTCTGTAACCCTTACCTTTTCTCTCCAACACTGGCAACCAATGGCAGTGGTGCTTGACCACAATATCCACGGTGTTGCGAAGGATTGCAACGATATGTCCAGTGTTACTCAATCATCACATAGACAGACATGTTTTTTTCCGTATTTTTGGAAAGTAAGAATTTTGTTTCCACGAAAATCCCTTCTTTCTTTTCAATGAAAAGTTTTGAAAGTAACCTAGCCTGCCAACTTTTACAAACTACGAGTAAAATTTACGCATTTTTTCTGTTTTTAGCTCTTTAAAGGCTTGGTCTTGATTTTTTACGCATTTCGAATTTCGATTGCATCGGCTTCGGAAAAACTTTCTAGTGCTCATTTACTATCAGATTCTGCATCTTGGAGCTCAAGAACTTTGAACTTACCATAATTTTTAATCTTTGTTACATTTCAACTTCTGTAGTACAAACTTGCACGGGCGTCATTTTGTCACGCCCACTTGAGAAATTCGGCCGAAAATAAAATAATTTCTGTTAAAATTCTTGTAAGTTTTAGTGATCGTACAAGTTAATTACAAGAATTAAATATTTCAGCCTTGTTAATAATCTAGTTTTCAAAAATATTTTTTCCAAAAATGTTTTTTTTTTCTTTGCCATGTAATTTCAAATTGATTTTTTAAAATTTTTGATTATCTCTAGCAATTGTCTATTGGGTGGTCTTTCCAATATTATAAAATAATTGTTAAATTTGAAAAAAAGTAAACTTAATATTTTTGATAGTGTCTCCTCTTGGTCTTAGAATTTCATTAATCAAGTAGCTCAATATCATACATGTATCTAAATAAAAGATCAGCTATTGTGTGTTTAAATCTCAAGTATGTTTATTTTCTATTAATAATCTTGCTCTTATATTGCAATCTTTTTTTTAACTTCACTCCTTATTCATTGATATTTTTAATCTTTGGCAGATATGAAATAGTTATTTCAGTTTAAAAAGTTAATGCTTGGAAACGTGTTTATTTCATATAAAAATACAATTGCTTTTTTATAAATTACACTGTATTCATAGCAACTCTTTATGTATAAATATAAGATCCGAATGTAATAAGTAAATACCCATCACTGAACAAGTTAATTAAGACTTGTTTGTCATTGAGCCATGGCTACTATTTAGGTTACTATTTTCGTGCTTTTATGCTACTAAAGCAACTATTTTTGTTTCATTTCTTCTGTGGCAACCCTGCCAATTGAACTACTGCTTCAATGTGTCTGGCGTGGACTTATGTGGTCCTTTCTTGATTAAAGTTGGATATGCACGCCGAACTATCTTGCAAAAAATCTATATTTGTATTTTTGTTTGTTTTACGTTTAAAGCTGTGCACATCGAAATAATATCGGATTTGACATCAGAGTCATTTATTGCCGCGTTAAAGAGATTCATAGCTCGTAGAGGTAAATGCTCTCGGCTTTACTCCGACAATGCAACTAACTTCACTGGTGCCAATAACTTACTCAAAGGATTTTTTCAATTACTTAGAAAGCCGGATGAAAATTTGGCCACATATTTGGCAAATGAGGAAATAGAGTGGAAGTTTATACCTCCCAGGTCACCCAATTTTGGAGGTCTCTGGGAGGCTGTGGTAAAAGCTTTCAAGTATCACTTTGAGAGAGTTGCGGGAAACTCAAATTTGACTTATGAGGAAATGTTAACAGTAATTACGCAAATTGAGGCAGTGTTAAATTCGAGACCCTTCTGTCCACTGACAGCGAATGAAGATTTCGGAGTTTTAATTCCCGCTCACTTCATGATCAATCGATTATTAAATTCAATCATTGAACCTAACTTAACAAATATAGAGGGAAATAGACTTAAGAAGTGGCAAAAAATTTCGAAATTGGTTCAATTATTTTGGCAAAAATGGCGCCTTAATTATTTAAGCGAGGTGCGACAACGCGGAAAATGGAGATTTGAAAAGAGTGATATTAAAATTGGGGATATGGTCTTATTAATCGAGGAAAATTTGCCTACTAATAAATGGCCTCTAGGTAAAATTATTGAGGTGTACTATGGTACGGATGGCAAAATAAGAGTAGTAAAATTAAAAACTCAAAATGGAACTCTTAAACGAGCAATTTCGAAAATTTGTGTTTTACCATCACCTGAGATATCTACTTATGAAAAAAAGAATAAATTGAGTAGATTTTTTTTTTGTATTGCTATTGCTTAGATGTTATTTTTATTATTTTTTGTTTATTGAATGCTTAAGTAAACATGTCAATGGGGGCCGGTATGTTCTGTGTTGTAATACCGTGCTCCTTGAGTAACTTTAGAATGAGTTCTGTGTTTGTAGCGCCCTCTATATATCATGTGACTTGGTATAAAGGAATCTTTTCTAAGCTATGTGAAAAAGTGTGTGTACAATGGCGGTTGTAGAGTTCGCTGCTACATGAGCTAGCGTGAGAAATTTATGTGATGAGAATAAAATTAAGATGTTTATATTTAAAGAAAGAGTGAGTGTATGTTATCCAGCCGAGTTGTCGACGTTACAACCACTATGCCAGTCTTTGATGTTAAAATCACCGTTTTTCAAGCGTTGAAACCACTCATGGCATGTGCTTTCACTAATAGCGTCCTCATCATACGTACTTGAGACCGTTTGATGAGTCTCAGCCGCCGTTTTCTTCATATTAAAACAAAACAGTAACACAGCAAATGATGAGAATTTGGTTCGAAAACTGACATTTTCAATCGAAGAAAACTTTATGATGCAGACACAAATTGGCTAATGTTTGTATGGCGTATTGTTGACTCAGATCTAAGCTAACTGCCTGACGTCAGCGATTTGTTTCTTTCGACCGCTACTTACCGTTGTCAGCACTTATCCAAAAACGGCGGAAGCAAAGTTGTACACCTAGTAAATTTGAATATTAATAAAATATTACTTTAATACATTGTATTCCGTATTTCATATTTGCTCACAAAATGCAACTTCGCCAAAAATATAGTTTTGGAAAGTTTTAGACACTTTTGGATACAAGCAGGGTTTTGAACAAGATGGTAAAAACCATGGTTTTTACCATAGTGTTCGAAACCTTGCCAACCCTTACAGGGTTGGCAAAAGCCTAGTCCAATAAGGAACTTGGCTTGCGGCTGTAATTCAACAAATAGTCCACATTTTCCCCTAAATAACAATGAAAATAAATACAGCATTGCACTGCGTCGCTTAAGATCCGCCCCCTCTCAGAAGGTTGAAAAGTTCACCACTAATAAGGAGGTGTTGGAGGTTCAGCATTTTTTTGCTTTCAGCATGATTTGTGTATTGGAAATGTAACAGAGAAAAGTCAAGCAGAATTTCTCATACAAAATTTTTAATGATTAAAAGTGTGCTCTTTCTTTTTTTTTTAATAGAGGATACACATAAAAATAAATGGATTTACACTAAAAAAGGAGAAAATAAAATAATGTTTGGAAAAAGGGAAAAAAAGAACTCGGATTTCTACTGCAGGTGCAGTTCTATGCACTACGGGCATCCACAGAAGTATTGCCACCTGAAGGCCCAGAGCCTAGTCCAATGAGCTCCAGCTTAACGCCATTGATGTTGCAAACGCAGTGGTTTGGTGTTGGTGGAATGCTGGCTACAGGGTGCTTTTCTCCACCAGAGCCCTACCTGTTAGCCGAGGCCTTAGGAATGCTTGCACACGGGGCGAGGTAGTGGGGTCCACTGATTTTACATGCACGTATCCCCAAGAGTACATGGTGGGACTTCAGTGGGTATCGAACGCGCGACCGTTTGTTTGGAAGTCTGCCGCTCTATAGCCACTAGGCTACCACGGGCTGCTACAGGGTGTCTGGCTCGGATCTGCCTGTGAAGTACCGTATATTTCCGTGTATAAGCCGAGAATTTTTGGAACGTTTTTTAAAGCTAAATCGTGGGTGTCGGCTTATATACGGGTCCGATAATCTAAAAAAAAATTCGGTCTATATATCGCGAAATATCGACTAATATAGAGCTCTAATTATGCAATTTATGTCTCCTACATTAAGGAAATAATTAGCTTAAAATAAGTAGAGTTTTAAAAGAATATACATATATTTTACAGCTGGATTTTGTGAAATCATCGCTGAAACAAAATGGCGAAATTTGCTCCTGACTATAATAATTTACTCGTGACTATCTGTGTATGTCTTTTTATTAACGCTCATCCTTCTAATGCAAATGCAGAAAATAACTGAATTAAAACAATAAAAAACAGGAAAACAAACTAGCAAACGCAGGGGCAAAATGAATGAATAGGGGAAAATGCGATCTCCCTCGCCTCAGATAGGGTTGCCAGAGATCAATCTGTCGCCATTGGCGCCTAGTTTCTCACTTTCACAACGTCTTGATTGGAAAAAACGTGATCTGGGTTACCTCCTTGGCAAAATTTTGGCCCCTTTTGGCGATTCTCTTTGAACTGTAATTTTTTTCCTTCTATTTTTTATCTCGGCTTATATATGAGTTTTGAATTTTTGCAGCATTTTTGAAGGAATAATGCACTTTCGGCTTATATTCGGAAATATACGGTAACCAATTTTTCACAGTTCGTTCGATCCCTGTGGTAGCACATGCAGCTCAAATTTCTGCTGCAAGTGCAGTTCTATGCATCACAGACATCCGCGGAAGTATTGCCACCTGAAGGCCCAGAGCCTAGTCCAATGAGCCCTAACTTGACATCATTGATGTTGCAAACAGCAGTGGTTTGGAGTCGGTGGAATGCCGGCTACAGGTGTCTTTTCTCCACCAGAACCCTACCTGTTAGCCAAGGACTTAGGATTGCTTGAGCACTGGGCGAGGTGGCTCAGATCTGTCGGTGCAGTAACCAATTTTTTTACAGTTCGATCACTGTGGTGGCACATGCAGCTCAAATTTCTGCTGCAGATGCAGTTCTATGCAGTGCAGGCATCCGCGGAAGTATTGCCACCTGAAGGCGAAGAGCCTAGTCCAATGAGCTCTAGCTTGACACCGCTGATGTTGAAAACAGCAGTGGTTTGGAGTCGGTGGAATGCGGGCTACAGGGGGTCTGGCTGGGATCCGTCCATGAAGTAACAGATTTTTTTACAGTTCCTTGGATCACTGTGGTGGCACATGCAGCTAAGATTTCTGCTGCAGATGCAGTTCTATGCGGTGCAGGCATCCACGGAAGTATTGCCACCTGAAGGCCCAGAGCCTAGTCCTTGGGATCGTACCTCTCTGACCACTGCTACCAACAATCATGCACAGTGGATACATTCTTGCCAAGTCGCTCTGCCAATCACGAGGGAAAATCCACCTTCACATAGCTCTCATTCAAACTCAGTGAGCTGTTGATAATGGTTTTTACGTCTTTTTAAAGGCATTCTGGACCATCATCACTATGGGAAATTTCAATGATGAATGACCCTCACAAACTTTGCGGCGCATATTTAAAGCAAAACTCACTTGCATTTTCATATTAGCGACAGTAGCGCCCTTCTTATCTGTCTGTAGAAAAATTCGAATAGATGTCATCTTTCATACACGAAAATAAGACTGCCAAATTTCATTTGTCTAGCACAACTCCTTGGTGTTGGGAATTTTTTTGGTCCATTTATATATATCTATCATAAAAACAGAATTTTCGTGCTTCAACTTTTTCCTAGCGCTGGCACGACGGCTTAGGGGTTCGATACTGGCTTCTGATGCCCAAGATTGCGAATTCAGAGCCTGAGATGCAGAAAATTGAGTGTCCTTGCCGTATGATTGTTGGCATGTTAAAGATCCCTTGAGCATCCATTTGGCTTGGAGATTCTCTGCTAAATTAAGTTCCTAGTGCACTATTACATCATCAGAGCCCAGGTGCCTCCATCTAGTGGGACACTAGGCATCGACATTTTCACGTGGCAATGGCATTCGGGGATAGTGGCTACTTGAAAGAATGGATTCCAGTCCGGGAATGCAGTAGGTTTGCAAAGGTTAATGACCATTACGCTGCCCCATTAGAAAGAAAGGAAAAGAAATAAACTTCTCTAGTCCATACACGTATAAAGCATCTACCTATGCGCAATATTTTCTTTTTGCAGTTCACAAGTTTTCTGGCTATTCACAATCTTTTTGTGAGTTTGCCTTCACCAATCATATTTGGAATTCTTGTTATCTTCAAGATAAAAATACAATAAATAGAAGATTAGTGTAACTTTACTTGTTTTTTATCAATAGTGTTCAGAGGAAATTTTGAGGTACTAATGATGGCGACTTTCTTTTTCTGTTAAACTCCATGAAAGGAAAAGAAAATGAGTTGCCATGAGGCAGTTTCTCAGAATTTTGAAGGGGGGTCTCCATTCGCCCAGACTTGTGTTTGCATATATCATAGAAGTTAAACTTCTTAGATTTAATAAACTATTTTTCAATAATTCTTACTGAGTATAATAATAGCACTTCCAAACTTGTTTTTGTTCATGTCAGAAATCTCAAATAACCATAACAATAAGTAAACAGCCTGTGTAAAGGATTCAAATTGCAGTATAAAGGCGCTTTAGACTGGAGAACATTTCAAATACTTACACTTCATAGTTTGTTGTGAACCATTGCAGGAAAGACTTTTTCCCCCATGAAAGTCCATGAAAATCTCAATGCTATGACGTCGATGTCTAATTTCTCGCGAAATCCTGCCAAATAAATTTCTTGTTTTTATATACTTGGAATAATAAAGAACTTAAAACAAATACCCTGTTCATTTGTTTCATTTGTGTGGTTATAAAAAGTAAAGGAGAAAAAAATACTTTTTTTCTTCTTTCAGAGAAATTCCAGTCTTCAGAGCTTCAAGTCTGGCTGCATCAAGAACAAAACTACATCATGCAGTTTTAAATGAAAAATCAAAAATTGTACAAGGCATTCTAAAGAGTCAGCCTAATCTGATAGATGTGAAAGACAGGGAGGGAAACACGGCATTACACTTGGCCGCCAAATATGGATTGGACGGACTTAAAATGCTACTAGATGCCCACGCAAACACACGCGTCTTCAAAACATCGAGGGATTTACTCCCTTGCACTGCGCTTTGATTGCGAACAAGACGGATGCAGCTTTAGCCCTCTTAAAATATGATGGCAAAATTGACCTTCAGGATCACTGGGGACGTACTCCTTTACATGTTGCTACAGAGCAAGAGCATCTATCAGTCATGAGCGAGTTGATACAGGCGGGTGTGGATACCAGCCTGCAAGAACGAAGTGGCAGGACACCGTTACATTGCGCTCTGTACATGGCAAAGGAACGTGCAACAAGAATGCTGGTAAATTCAGTCAGTGATGTCAACGTTCAAGACAAAAAAGGAAAGTCTCTTTTACACGTTGCAGCAAGGGCTGGATGTATAGGAATAGTGAAAATTCTGCTGGCTCGGGGTGGTGACATCTTTCTGCTAGACAAAGAGGGATGGACTCCCTTACATGATGCTGCAAGAGGTGGATGTGTTGAAATAGTGAAAATTCTGCTGTCTGCCGGCAGTAACCCCCGTTTGCCAGAGGACTGGGGCCACACGCCCTTACTGATCGCTCTGACGTGGGGTTTAGAAGGAGTAGCTGAAGCCCTCTTAGAAATCGACGGTGAAAACAACCTTCCAAACAGATTCAGCATCACTCCCCTAAAGGAAGCTGCGCGCAGAGGCTTTTCTGGAATAGTGCGGAGACTATTGTTCTGTGGCGTACTTCCTCAACACTTGAGGTATAATGAAGTTAATTATTTGGGGTGGGCATTAGAAAAAGTGAGCATTGCGGAAATGGTGCTTCCCATGATTGCCTTGGAGGACGTTGTGATCGACTTGGTGTTCCTTGAGCCGTGGTATAATCCAAATCATGAAAATGTACCATACTATGTAGAAATTTTGGAGGATTGTCGGGCAGAGCTCCAACAGATGAAGAAAGAAAAAGTGGTGGGAACCACACTCTCTTACTATGACCTGGCGAGGATGCATGTGGCCGAGGTGGAACGCTATGTCGGCAACAAAGACTTCCAAAGGCATTGGAGGGACAAGGTGCAGGACTTTCCGCACTACGCAGACCTGATCGAGTTCAAAGTGAGGAGGGCCGAGGAAAGGAAAATCCTGTCTGCACAGTGTGCAGAATCCTTGGCTTTCTTGTCCCTGAAGTTGCCTTCTCTATCGCATGTCAGCTTAAGAATAATTTTAGCTCACTTGTGTGAGTGGGACATTTCTCAAGAGCCGTCCGATCCTTTAATAGCTCCAGGAAGCGAAAGAGGTCTCGCATCTAGGAAGAAGAACGTGTTATCCACTACTTTTAATGTTTTTCGTGCCGACTTGCTGCTGAAAATATGAATGCAGTGGGCATGTACTGCTGTGACCTCCGAGGGAAGGCCGGTTGAATAGGTCTCTACTATTGGGAAGGGATTGTTCAACCTCACACCTGTGGAAATGGTAGTTTTTTGGGTCTGAAGTTGTAAAATCCTGGATGTTCGTCAATAAAATAGGAGACGGTTTTAGTTTGATAAAAAAGGGATTAAATCAGTTTGAAATTACGAACAAAGATTCATGATATTTTGATGTATAGGAAAAAAATGTAATTTAGTTCATATAAACTTTTGTTCTGCTATAATGAGTTCAACCGTGGAATAAACTGAGGGCAAAACTGTATCAAGATATTTTTTCAATAAATTTCTATTTTGTACAGGCCATTATTTATTTATTTATTCTTTGAAACAAACAAATAATTATGTTGAGAAACCGAATCATTTCGTAATAATTTTGTGAATGCTTCAAGTTTATATCCGAAAAAAAAAATATATAATTAGATAAATCTATAATATAAATGAAAGGTAATCTTCATAATAGGCGTAACTAGGGTTGGTGAAAGGGGGGGGGGGGTCACCCGAAAAATGTACAGACTAAGCACCAATAAGAAGTGAAAAAGAGTTGAAAATTTACTAGTCATAAACTTGTCTCTAAAGATATACTCCGTGTTTATTTCAGGCATCTCCCGGGGGGGGGGGGGGAACTGCCCCCTCGGGGCAAGTCAACTCTCCTCCCTATTAATATTTTATCTCAATTTATCCCTCCTATAATTGTCCTTTCCCTGAAAGTGTTTCTGAAAGTAAAGTCTTAAAAGCGTAATTTCTCTTTTCTTTCTTTTTTAAAACTTGTGATCTGAAGTTTTTTTACCGGGGGGGGGGAGGGAACTACCCCCTCGGAGCAAGTCAACTCTCCTCCCCCCCCCCCCGGCAAAAAAAATTCAGATCACAAGTTTTAAAAAAGAAAGAAAAGAGAAATTACGCTTTTAAGACACTTTACTTTCAGAAACACTTTCAGGGAAAGGACATTGAACACTAGCGACACCAAAAGTAACTTAAAAGATATAAGACTTTATTTTGAAAAAAATTGCGAGGGGAGGGTAACCAAACTCCTTTCTGTTTCCTCTAACATCACCAAAATATCCCGAAATTGCATTGCTAGGAAGATTTCAAAAAATTTCTTGGGGAGAGCCCTCGAACCCTTGCCTCCAGAGTTTGCCTAAGCTTTATAGATGTAAGACCAGTTACAAAAATTTAAGTTGCAGAAGCCCCAAATACCCACTCCTCTCACTTCACCAAAGATCTAAGCATACATCTACTATATATACAACAAAAAGCTATCATATATGTAAAAAAAATCATATTAACATCATTTCTAATCATATAAATCTATATATATGTATTTTTAAAGGGTATGATTTTGAAGCATACACTGCCCTTCCTAATTCTTAACATGCTCCCCTTGCTCCGGAGCCAAGGCAGTATCCAGAATTTTTTTCCGGAGGGGGGGGGGGGGTTCCAGACTTCGACACACTCATGTTAAGCAAAGTTTCAAGGAGGAATATATAATACATTGCAAAAGATTTCGGGGGGGGGGGGTTCCCGTGGATCCCCCTTCCCCTCTGGATACGGCCTTGATTCACAAAAACATTAAACATTCATTACTAGATCTATTAGTTTATTTTTTAATTCAAACGCAATAGAAAATTCAATATTTATCGCTAAGCAATCTTCTATGTCCAGGCATTCATAATATTAAAACTGGGAAGTAGTGGAATTTTAGAGAAAAAATCCAAATTCCCCTACAAAAATGCTCATCCCCACAGTAAATTTCTAAAAATTTTGTTAAATTTGTAGCAAAATATACCTCAGAAGTGGAAGCGTATGAATCGAATTTTCTGTTCTTTTTGGATGACGAACGTGTCCATCGCTGGAGTGCAAACATTATCATGTATCGAAAATAATTAAAAATTTAGTTAAAATATAAATAATACTTGATTGTAAGTTAAAATGCAGCATTAAACCGTAGCAGTGAGATTGGAAACGTTGAACGGATGATTTCCAGAGTCGTAATGCAATCAGCGATGGGCCGTAAGAAAAAAAAACATTTAAGATATAAGAGATGAGAGAACATCTGTAAATGAGAATGCAATGCAAATACAGTTCATCAGTTTTCCAATCGGCTCATCTACAAAAAAGATTTTACCAAAATGGGTGTTTGGACAGGAAGTCATAAATAAATACAAACAGCTCTTTTAGTTTCTTGGCTTGAGGGTTCAACCCATTACGACAATTGTTGGCTAGGGGTCCTTCATTTTCAGACATCAGCGCTTACAACAGCGGTTTATCAGAAAACAAAACTCCATCACAGTAGAGAATATTTTCCAGGAAACTTATTACTTGTGCGATTGTATTCCCAAATTGCTGCCTTTGGGTAAAAAAGACATCAAGAAGGAAAGAAAACCCTCTGGAGTGATTGAGAGGATCTCTGTTTGTCCGTGTTTTGGTACGGTGGTTGAAGTCACCTTTCGCTGCAACCCCCCCCCCCCTCATGGTGATAAGGGGGTTGATTATAACCAGATGAAAAGTCCTCTTTATTATGAACTGCATAATTTGGTCATGATCACAACCCTTCAGAGAAAGAGGAAATAAAAAACCACTCTTTTGACTTCAATTCTGGTAAAATTATTCAAAAATGTTCTTCCCCTTTAGAGCTTGACTTTTGGGAAGCTTATCATATTAACAGGAATAGTTCTAATTTGGTTAATGATTCTTCTTCAACTCCTTATTTTTCACAGGTCTGGCATAAATTTCTTTAATTTGTTGTTCTTTCTAGGTTTTCTTGTTGTTTTCCTTTTTTGTGTC
This sequence comes from Octonoba sinensis, assembly GCA_038502835.1. Classification (NCBI taxonomy): domain Eukaryota; kingdom Metazoa; phylum Arthropoda; class Arachnida; order Araneae; family Uloboridae; genus Octonoba; species Octonoba sinensis. The sequence goes on along the minus strand of CM076602.1, from coordinate 13,549,966 downwards.
TATTTTTCTCCTTCCCCCCTCCCTCCCCTCCCCCTCCTTTACATGTGTACTTTGTTTTGCATTGTGTTTTGGTAGTTTCTGTACTTATTTTTATTTCAATTTTATTCTTTGTACTTTATTTTATTATTTTTGCAATTTTTATGCATGCTGTCGTCTTTTTTGCTTTATTTTTATTGTTATTCCTTTTTACTTCCTGTACTTTCAACTGGATTCGTTTGTTGCTCTCTTATTGGTGTCTTCCTGCTACTTCTACTTCCACTTCACGCTGCCTTTATTCTCATTGGTTTACAGATAATTCTTAGGCTATATAAGCTTTGTTTTTCTTGTTCTGTCTGCTTCATTTGGATGTTTTGCATCTAGAAGCTCCCTGTCGCATTGAAAAAGGGATTCCAAGCAATCCCGAAACATATGTCTGCATTTTTTTGCTCATTTGTGCTTTAAATTAACGTGTAATTTTATTATTATTATATGCATATATGTTTAATTATCTTAGGAAAAAAAATATGTGCTTTGCAAGGCCGTAGCCAAAAATTTTTTTTATGTGCCTAAATAAGTAAATACCCAAGGGGGGGGGGGGGGGGTTTGAACCCCCCCCCCCCTGGTTACGCCTATGATCTTCATGTGGATGCCCTATACATCTCAAAGGATAGTCCTCAAAGGTGTCCTATAAATTTGAAGTCCATCGACAGGGTGTTTGGAGACCGGGTCAATAAAAATAAGATAGGTATGAGTTAGAGCGATAATAGCAATCGTATTTAAGTGCGTATTTCATATAGTAAAATAAATCTTCAAGAATTGTTCCCTGAAAGTTGCAGGAACATTGAAGCAATATTTATTGATTTATCATCGATTTTATTATGGTGCAATTTGCCACCATTTCATTCTGAAACCAAAGCTGTGCTGAATGTAAGCCACATATTTATTTTTGAAAATAAAATGAGCGAGAAGAAGCAATTTCACCTGTACTGTAACTTAAAAAAAAAAAAATGTTCCTTACTTGAAATTTTGATAAAGATATTGCAAGCTGAAAACTTAAAATGCTGTTTTTTCTCTCACTTTGTTTTCGGTACATTTCAGCTCAATTAAAATACAAAGGGCTTTTTAAATTTTTATCTATAATGTGGATTTTTTCCTCACATATTCCTAAAACTGCATAACAAATTTATCCATTACTTTTATAACTTAAGTACTTTTTTTAAAAATTCTTTCCGTAGGCTTTTTGAATTCTTCGCTGTTTTATTTGTGTCATTTCAGTTTTTATTTTTTTTCCTCAAAAAAGTATTTGACTTATAAAAAATTCATAGCATAAATTCAGTGCATAAAAGTTTTGCTTTTTGAGTAATGAATCAATAAAAATGTTTTGGAGACCAAACACCAATTTATGAAATAAAAAATGCTAATATTTTTTAAAAACATTAAATTTCTTATGAAGTGACATAACTTGGGGAAAATTGTAAATAAAGACACCACAGAAGAAAGAAAATGATCTTATGGTGCCGACTTCCCTTAAAAGCATGCTATATATTATATTATATTTATTTACCTATTTAGAAAAATAAATATAATTCATCAAATCATTTTTGCTACAACAAAAACTATTCAGTTAGTACACTAAAGAATTATTTCTGTAAAAGTGACATGCGATAGCTTTCTGTTGCTTTTAAGTCTCAACGGTCTAGTACTAGGTCGTTAAGGCCGTGGTAGCCTAGTGGTTAGAGCGTCGGATTTCCACCTGGAAGGTTGCGCGTTGTATACCCGCTGAAGACCACCCATGTACACTTGGGGATATGTGCATGTAAAATCAGTGGACCCTACTACCATTCCCCGTGCGCAAGCAATCCTAAGGCCTCGGCTAACAGGTAGGGGTCTGATAGAGAAAAGTACTAGGTCATTAAAGTTCTGATTCTAGTATGTTCATTGTGTTTTGTCATGTAATGTAGGACGCCCATGGTTGCGTATTACATATACCCAATACCATAAAAAAATTTATGTCAGTCAAAAAAATAATTACTGCAAATTTTCTTGTAGAGTAATTGACTTTAACACTAACGTGTCCAAATGTGATAAGTATAAAAGATTTATTTATTTTTTAGCTATGAAATGAGCCTGACAGAAAGTTCAATGATTGAAATCCAGCTTGACTACAGTCACTGTTGAATAAATTAATTAAAAAAAAGTCATTGATTAAAGGCATCTTTTTGAAGCATTTTATAACGTAGGTTTTAAAATAGATGTTAGAATGTGATCTAATTACTATATAACTAGCTTAATTGCTTCCTATTTCTGTTTTTAAAAAACATATTAATCTTCAAAAACAGCTTTAAATATGTACACAAATAGCAGCAGGAATTGAATACACCTGTTTAGAGTGTTGTTAAGTGTGTTAAGAATGCTGTTAAAACTTAGTTGTTCTAAGTACTTCTCTTAAAGAAGTACAGTAAAACCTGTAAAGTTGACCACTTTTGTCAGGAACGGAATTAGAGCCCTGTATTATATTAGGTAGGGAAGCCTTTGTAACTGTACCACCTGTCTATGTTGACCACTTATGCATGCCAAATTCAGTGGGGAGTATTATTATAAAAAAAAAAAAAAAACCTTTGTAAGTTGACCGCCTAATTATTACAATATTTATTTGTTTGTCTATTTTTGCAAAGATAAAAAAACTTGAATAACTTCTCCAGGATATTTTTTATGCTATAATGTTACTCCAGTATTTGTCTGGATGGATGAAACATCAATGTAAAGTTTGCTTAAACCACTTTGTAGAGTTAACCATATAGGAAAACGACTATGAGCGCTCTTTTATTCTTTAAATAAGTTTCTTCTAATTGATCTTGCCATTTTGAAAAATTATGTATTTTTAGGAAAATCCTTATCATCAAATAAGTAACTTACATAATTAAAAGGATATTTATCCTTATTTCAACAAAGGACTTTAACTTAAAGTTGTAAAGGATACTTTGCAGGTTACATTTATCTAATGATATTTTAGATAATTGGAAAAAAAAAACAAATTACTAATTTTAAAGTAATGTTAACACATTAAATTATATTTTAATTAGTTGCAAATGAAAAAAACGCATAGTGTAAGAAATGACGAAAAAAAAAAATCTTCACCCTCTATAAGTTGACCACTAAAATGCTGCACCACAAGCGGTAAACTTACACAGGTTTCACGGTGTCTGTAAGTCGCATTCAGGGGTCGTGCCAGTGGAAATTCGATTCGGTTTCCCGTCCCTTCACAAAATTAAATTCAATCAAAACAGACCTTTTACGAACTTCAAATTAATCAAAACAGACCATTTACAAAATTCAAATCAATCAAAGCAAACGCTTCACGAAATTCCAAGCTTCTAAATCGTAGTTTTTACGCCATTTATTAAAAAAGAGGCAAATAATGAAATTGTTCATCGCTATATGTTTAATCTCTTCATTCCAATAAGCGCTTATAGAAATGAACAGTTCCATATCTGCAAAAAATCGTTTTTTTTTTTTTTTGGTTTTTATATCAAAATGTTCAGATTTTTGCGCTCTTTATATTGGGAATACTGCCGTAAGTAAATGTTCAAAAATTAAGGCTAGAGGCCAACTTTCTTTTTTTGGTGCAATACTGTAATAACTACTTTTTATAATTATTTCTCATTTTTTTGACATCATTGACATTCATCAAGTGAGAGAAAACTATAGAACAATAACTATTTATGTATTCGTAAATTACAACTCAAAGAATTTTACGTGGCAACAATGCGATCTTAGCGCATTTGCAGTCTGGGTAATTATGACGTTATAAATAAAAATGGCGACCGTGCAAGAAAAAGCAATGTGTGTATTGTGGTTTTTCGAAACTAAATCAGTCATAACTACTCAACGTCGCTTCAGTTGTCATTGTGTATAAGTCGCCTGTGCCTTCCCTTGATAAACTGAAGCGCAGAATTGTTACTGCGATCCAAAATGCTACCCCACAAATGCTGGAGAACACTAGGAGGGAAATCGAATTTCTTCTCGATATGTTACGAGCCACGAAGGGCAGCCATGTGCAAATTCATTTATCTTTTTAATATCATTAATAAAATTATTTGAGTTGTAATTTACGAATACGTAATCGGCTTTCGCGTAATATTTTTTATTCGAAAGTTATGAGGTACGGAAACCCCGACAATAGTTAATGAACACTCTGTATATTTTTAATACGTACCTCCAAAACAGCATTAGAAATACGTGTTTAAGTACAAAATACCTATTATATAAAAAAAATGAAAAAAAAAAAAAAATGAGAAGATTGCTGCTGCATGGCAGATACAAGCGAGGTGATATCTCGTTCCGCAGAAATTAGTTTTAATCTCAAATTTGGATCAACATTTAATTTGCTTCTATTTTTATTTTTGATAAATATATTTTAAAAAAGCAGTTTCATGAAGATCAGTGGTTGTGAACTGAATTAAAAACAGCAATGCTTTTCTTGGAAGGAACGGGAATTCTTTTTAACTTTGAGCAAACATTCTCCCAAGTCTAATCGGGCAAATTCGATCTTCAATCCTGAGTTTTTTGTGTTTTAATCTCTACTTTTTTTTTTTTGCCTGCTCGCGTACCACTTGGAGAGGTTTCGCGTACCACCATTGGTACGCGAATTGGTACGCGTACCACAGTTTGGGAACCGCTGATCTTTGAGTTTAAGAAATGCCAACACCTGAAACTGAAAATAATCGGGGAATTTTTATTCCTGTATATCTATTAAACGCGCCGCTTCGCTACCTCAACTCAATCACATTGAGCTCTATATATACCTGGAGTGATATCTGCCGTTTAGTTCATGAAGAGGAAACGTGGTCCGAGGGGCCTCAGCGGCTGAGCGGTCAAATCGACTGGCTCCGGTGCCTCCCTGCGCGGAGAGAAAGAGGCGTGGGTTCGATTCCCACCTTTGCCCTGGGTGTATTTCCTTCTTTGTATACTAAAATCTGTTGTGCTGTCTTGTTCTATCTGTCATATTGGACGAGAGTTTGAGGCATATCCTTGAGAATAGCAAATAAACTCGAATATTTATGTGACCTGAAATGGTCGTAAACAAACAAACAAACGTGGTCCGAAAGGAAAGGAGAGGAAAACAAACGACAATCTTCTATGGACAACATTGGTAGTTGCGTGAAATTGTAGTGTTAAAATCAGTGGTGTAGTCCTGAAAAAAAAGTTGGGGGGACGCTGTATTAAACGCGCGGCTTCGCTACCTCAACTCAATGACTTTGAGTTCTATATGTACCTGGAGTGATATCTGCCGTTTAGTTCATGAAGAGGAAACGTGGTCCGAAGTCCAAAAGGAAAGGAGTGAAAAACAAACGACAATCTTCTATGGACAACATTTTAGATGCGTGAAACTGTAGTATTAAAATACTGTAGAAACGCTTGGAATAATGCTTTTATGAAATCCTGATCAAGACATATCTACTTTATTTACAATACATTAAGAGACACATTATGTACAACAGTGTTTCCCAACCTTTTTTCCCTTTCTAAGATTCGAAAGAAAATGGCGAACCCTCTTCTGTAACCGTTAGTAACTAACGGTTGATAAAACTATAAAATTTAATAACACATTTATTTTCCATATTGTACAATACTCCATAACAAAAAATGAAAACATAATTATTGCGAAACACCTCAGTTTAAATAAAAACTTAAATACAGCTAAAAATATTTTTTTTCTTATTTGTTCTTTTTGAATTATTATTGGGGCAGTAAACATGTATTCCTAAAATTTTTTAGAAATAATTTATCTGATGGGTTCCACGTTCGAGAATGTGTTGGAATTTTAAAGAAAAATGAAAATGTACATATTTTCAAATTTTTAATTGCAATATTGCGATAATGCAGAAAAGTTGGAATAAACTGCAATAAATATGATCCCAAATTTAAAATTAATGAACAAATATTTTCTGGTTCCAATTTAGGGTCTGTATATAATGAAAAACTAGCCTAAAATAATGCAAATTTTACATTTTATGTAGTAAATTTTCCGACTTGTTTTTCGCGTTTGAGAGGAAAAAGTGGAAAATGGTAGGAGAATAATGCGTGCTAAAATTAAAAATAATAACTTCCGATACCATTTTGGTACCAAATTTGGTTGTGATCCAAATTAGAAATAGGCGCAGTTCAAATTTTGTATGGATGCTTCCTATGCCAGTCCACTACTTTTCTGCATTATCAGGAAAACAATTAATTTTTTTGAAAAAATAATTTTTGCACTCCTTCCTAATAAGTATGTAAATTTATTATTTCGTTTTTTTTACTTTTACCTTAGCGATAAAAAATTCCGCCATTGCAATATTATTTTCGCGGTTCCACTTTCTGCATTTTGCGAACCCCTGGGGGTTCACGAACCACCGGTTGGGAAACACTGATGTACAACATATACACATGCAGCGTAACTTCTACATTCGAACTTCAAAGGAGATTGGAATGAAACATAATAACGAACGATGAGTAAAAATAGTAGTATTTAAAAATATTGGAAGTTGAAGTTTTTATTTTAAATATTAAGAACTGCAGACGAGAATTAATAAACAGAATATTAAGTTAATATGAACTATAATAAAGATAAATGGAATGTATAACAGATAGTGAGAAAGTTAATTTCAAATTATTTTTTTGCCTGATCCAAACATGTCCTGTAGCCCGGGGCAAAACCACTGAGACGCAAAATCAAAGAATTTCAGTAATAAGACATTTTACATTATTTAATTAATCACATTCTTCTCAGTGCAGCACGACATACACTATCTACCAAAAAATTTTTGGACACTTTGGATTTTAGACATTTTTTAAAAATTGAAGAAATATTAAACTTGCTGTTCTGTATTTTGTACCATGGAAAGAACATACTTAAACTCACATTTAAAAAACAAAATTCAGGCTTAAGGCAATTAGGGGGCGGTCAAAAAATTAAAGAAGAAAAAAAACACTTTTTAACATCTTGTATCAGAAAATGATCGAAATGTCCTGTAACTTTCGCAAAACATTTTTAATTATATACGCAACGCTTACTACCGCTTTCGTCAGAATAGCAGTAATATTCATGAAGATATGGGCATTTGTTTTAAATATTCGAAACTTTACGCAAGTGTTTTGCTTATAACTCGCTAAGTTCTATCTCAAATTACATGAAACTTGCAGACAATTTGACAAAATAAAGAGTAAGTATGGTACCAAAACGTGGGGAATAGTGATCTAGATAGTGTACTACATATCAAGAATAAAACAATCATATTTTTACTGTATTTTATGTGCAGATTTTACTTAATGTGCGGCCAGAGCGTTTTAGCACTCAAAACACAGCATAAAAGAAGCTTAATTATGGTGGAGCCGTCATTGTTAGCGGAGTTACTTTTTCCTCCTCATTGCTGAAGTGCGAGACGGACCACCCAGATGTCACTCCAGACATACATAGAACTCAATGCTCAACCATGAGTTAATGAATCCCGTTTTTTTACGCGTGATGTTAGGCTGGTGGCGAATATTGTTGTCATTAGAAAAAGAAATTGTTAGACACTATCAGACAGAAAAATGCACTTAAAAATATATTTGTTTAACGACTGTATTTTACTCACAATTTGCATATTTTGCAAAAATTAAAAGAACTTGAACGAATAACTGTGTTCAGTTTCATTTGTGTGCTCAGGCAATAATACTAAAAAATTTTTTTTTTTCCTTCTTTCAGAAAAATTCAGAAAGTGTCCACAGCGTCAGGTCTGGCCGCTTCAAGAACAAAACTACATCGTGCAGTTTTAAATGAAAAATCAAGTTCCGTACGTGACATTCTCAAAAGCCAGCCTAGTCTGACCGACGTCCAGGACAGAGATGGAAACACGGCGTTACACTTGGCTGTTAAACTTGGATTAAAAGTACTCAAAATGTTACTCGATGCCCGAGCAAACACGCGCCTTCAAAATGGCGACGAGCATACGCCCTTGCATTGCGCTTTGGTTGCGGACAGGATGGAAGCGGCCATGATTCTCTTGGATTACGACGGCAAAATTGACCTCCAGGACGCATGGGGACGTACTCCTTTGCATGTTGCTGCAGAGCGAAGAAACCTAACAGTATTGAGGAAATTGATAGACGCCGGTGTGGATACCAGTCTCAAAGAACAAAATGACAGGACAGCTTTACATTGTGCTCTGTATTCTACGAACGAACATGCAGCAAAAGTGCTCGTGGAGCATTCACTGAGTACAATCAACGTTCAAGACAGAGATGGGCGATCTCCCTTGCATGCTGCTGCACAGCGGGGATATGTAGGAATCGTGAGAAGATTGCTGGATCTTGGGGCTGACCCTCGTCTTCTGGATAATGACCTTAACACGCCCTTGCAATTCGCTCTGGATTGCAGATCGGGGGGAGCGGCAAACGTCCTAGTGGAGATCGACGGCGAAAACGAGGTACTGGACGCAAAAGGACTTAGTCCTCTGTCTAAGGCTGTACGCGAGGGCTACGAAACGATAGTGCAGAAGATATTGTTCTGGGACGTGCATCCCCACGTGATGGATAAGCGTGGACGATATCCGTTGAATTTCGCACTGAACAAGTGGTACATCGCGGAAGTGATCCTTTCCATGATTGCCATGAGAGGCATCGACATCGATATCAAGCACGGCTGGAAGTTGGGATTCTATCCTGCTCAAATGATGTACTACGAGAAAGTCCTGGAGGCCTGTTACGACGAGATACAGAGGATGAAGGCTACAAAAGTGCATGGAAGCGACATCTCTTACCATGATCTTGTCAAGAAAGGAGTGAGGGAGGTGGCATTCTACCTCGGGAAGGAAGACATCCGAAAGAATTGGGCAGGTTTCACGCAGAACTTCCCAATCTACGAAGACCTGATTAATTTCAAAGTCGGGAGGGCTGAGAAAAGGATATCCCTGACTGCACAGTGTCTGGACTGCTTCTCCGTTTTGTCCTCAAAATTGTCTTCTTTGCCAGAAATGATAGTCGAAGACATTTTGCTTTACTTAAATGAGCGTGATCTTACACTTTTCAAGGAAGCTTTCCAAATCAATAATAAAGGTACAAAAAAATCTACTCGTCTAAGAAGGTGAATGTGTTGGAGTTTTTTTTTCCCTACTTCCAGAGCTACATTTCCACTGTATTTAAAGGCTTTCAGTTGCTCAAGACGAGCAAATTTTGACGACATCCTAGTTAAGAGCCGCAGGTTCGTCGAAGAGTCTCCACTACTGGACTGTTCGGACTTACATCTGCTGAAACGATGAAAAATTTCTGGGTACAAAATTACAAAATCAAGAATATTTTCACTTCAATAAGGAGGTTTTCTTTTTTAAGAGCCGCAGACTAGTCAAAAAGTCTCCACTATTGGAATGTCCGAACTTACATCTACTGAAACGATGAATAATTTCTGGGTACAAAATTGTAAAATCAAGAATATTTTCTCTTAAATAAGGAGGCTTTTTTTTAAGAGTCGAAGAGTCTCCTTTATTAAACTGTTCGAACTTACATCTGCCGAAATGATAAATGATATTTGGACACAAAATTGTAAAATCCAGAGTATTTTCACTTAAATAAGGAGGCTGTTTTTTAGAAATTCAAAAAGAAAAATTAGATTTTGTAAAAAGTTTTCACATTTAGACGCATGGAAAAATTCAGGCTCGTCATTTGGGGGTCTGGAGGAGGGGGAATTACCCCCTCTGGTTTGGGAAATATAATGTATTTATATGTATTTTGTTTTTTTAATGCAATATACATTGAGTTTATACCTTTACGACACCCCCCCCCCCCCGAAAATTTTTGAAATGACGGGCCTGGAGAAGTTCTTCCACTACTAGTTATGGTTGGCCATCTGTACTACTGGACGTGTAAATATAACATCAGAAAAATGTTTTCAATAAAATACTGCTTTGTAAAAGAGTTCGTCATTTCATTTATTATAATTAATTGCTATTGTTTTTTTCTTATTCAAAGAAGATAATAAATGAACTGTCCAAAACTTCCTGATAAAGAATTATAACACGTTAACATGAGATTGAATAGTTTATAATATTATATATTTTTTTGCTTCACAACAAATCTTTAAACTAATAAAAGGAACAAGAAACTGGCGTAACTAGCTACCCGCAAACTCTAAAACGGCGGATGACGGGGGAAGGGGGAGCAGGAAGTAAAAGTTTCAAGTCTGCAATATTATGCTGAGAACATTAATATAATTTGAGAGTGCGCTTTCATGCGAAGGGGATGCGCAAACAAGTCAAATTACGCCACTGACAACGAAAACAATAAATAAAATACACACGAAGCCACATAATTTATTGATGCCAACTTGCGCGCAATTTAGGCAAAAAAAAAAAAAACCTTCGTCTTTGGGAAATTACATACAGAAGAGCGCCGATTATCTGAACACGTCGCGACAGACCCTAGTTCGGATAAGCAAAAGTTCGGATAATTGGACATAATTTAGAGATATTGTGACAATAGAAAAACCTTCCCACTTTATCCAGTCTTAGGACTGGCAGCACCTATTTGTGCTGAAAGAACTACAATGAAATGGTCACTGCGAATGGGAGGTGATATGAACAGGAATTTTGTGCTTTGATTTTGATTATACCCCCTTTCAGGAAGCTTTTTATTCTGTTGTTACTGCCCCCAACGAAGCACTTATCTGGGATTCGATTTCACATAATAAATCTGAAGAGGGGGATTGAAAAAAATAGGGTGTTTGGATAATTAGAAGTTCGGGTAGGAACTTTTTTTCCTTAGGTGGGGGAGAAATAGGCAGTTCGGATAATCGGCGCTCTACTGTATGTATACATAATTTATTATTTTATGAATTTATAATTAGGTCAAGAAGATAAAATCTACGGAAACCTTGAATATGTGCAAGCTAAAGACAATCAATTATTACCGTTGTAATAAATTTAGAAACTTCATCACATGTTGTTGTCGTCAAGTCCTCGCGCGTGCCTAGGGAGAATGGGCACGCTGCTCCTGAGTCTAACGGGGCCCTTATAGGCAGGAGTCCGATTTCCGCCCCTTTGTACGGTCTCTTAATTTTTTGAACCAGCTCCCAGAGGAGATACCGTCACCTGGGATTGGCACCCCCAGAGGTATCGTTTCACTTGGAGGACATTGGAGCCACGGCCTATTTAACGTGCACCAGCTCCCTTGAGCGTACACGGCCCCACGGAAACCAGCCGCGAGAGGTTGTCACCCTCCCAAACACTGACCTAAGTCGATGTTGCTTCACTTTCGGTGTTCTGCGGGAACCGAGCTTCTACCGACTGGTCCACTGCAGGACACTTCATCACATGGAAAAATTAAATGAGCAAGAATTGTTACATCTCCATATTAGCGAATTTGTGTGAGCATTTTGCTCGAAGTTGGAATAAAATAATTTATTAGTGGTGATTTAATAAATCTGACAGCTGAACATAATCTGAAAATTGTCATCACATACAAGGTCGCATACCAACCATCACACGAAATGGGTGAAAATATTTAGAAAGGTTAAAGCGAGATAATTTCAGAATAGTAATAAAATAGCCAAGAAGTTTTCTTTTTTTAAAGATTAGCGCGATCAGCTCTATTTTGATGTTCTATTCCGAAACATCCACGCACTATTAGCGATGGATGGTCAAGAAGCGCTCGCTCACCTCTCCTTTTACGGGGCGGGGGGTTGCCCACGCCTCATTCGAGCGCAACCACCTCCGTTGCCATGACAGCGAGAAAGTTCGCGTTTCTCCAAGGTCAGCTGTTCGTCGTCGCTCACTACTGAACCCGCGGTTTATTAAACGGCGCATTCGGAAGTTTTCGTCCTCGGCATGGCTGCGCGGTTAAACGTCGTGTGTTGGGTGAGTACTTCCGTAAAATAAGTTTGTTAGTGTTTGGCTTTCACACCATTTTGAAAAACTATGCAGTAACTTCTTTTTAAGCATTTTCAGACCATTTTAAAATTTTTTTTTTTGCAGACCTTACAATATGAAACTTCTTTCCACACCGCTTAAAACAAAATTGCAGGCCCTAAATTATGAAGCTTCTTTTTAACCATTTCCATCCCATTTTTTATAGGCCCTAAATTACGAAACTTCTTTTTAACCATTTTAAAAACAATTTTTTTTAACAGGCCCTAAAATTATGAAACTCCTTTTTAAACATTTCCATACCATTTTCAAATTTTTTTTTTTTTTTTTTGCAGGCTCTAAATTATGAAATTTTTTTTAACCATTTCCACACACACCATTTCTAAAACAATTGTTTTGTAGCAAATTCTGCTGTTCTAACAAAATGGCAACTTTCGTCAAGATGTTGGTTTCACTTTTTCTTGTGTTTTTTTTTTTTTTTTTAATTTTTAAAAATATAGAACCAATAATAACCTTAAAGATAATGAATTTTGGTACATTTTATAACTTTCTCAAAAATTAAATTTTTTCCCCTTTCCATTTACATGCTATTTAGAACAACATATTGGTTGTAGGAAAAAAAATCAAATTGTTGAAATTTGCATTCAAAGTATGTGCGGCTGCGAATGGATTAATTTGTTAATTTTAACGTTCGTAGCACGCCATTAGAAATTATATAAAGTGTCGGTTGTTTATTTAGGTTGACTGTGCTATAGACAATAGGGAAAGTAGCTCTACTATGAGGGGTGTGGCTGTTCGTTTTACAGGTTTTACTGTATATATGTAAACCCCCATAAATATGTTGCCATGGCGACAGAGCCCGTAGGTCAAGGGGACTCGTCCTTTACCTTATCCATTGAAAAAGGAAGGGGGAAAAATTGGTGAATGTTTTCAATGGAGGCACTTCACCGCTAGAGGGACTCATGAGCGATCATCGTTCACTGTTAAAAATTTTCGTAAGAAAATAGTAAAATACCCATTTATTTGATTGTTATTTTACCATACTTAATTACAACAGTTGAATAACCATTAAAAAGATGGTACTCAAACCGCTGATTGTGAAAAAAAATCGTTTATTCTCTGTTTATCCTAAAGAACGTTTAACTAACCGTAATTTTCAAGCGCTCAATAAGAATCAGGCGTCCATCTTGGTTGCGAAACCTTACCGGTGGAACGTTGTCATTAAAATATGAGTAAAGATTTATCACTTCAAATCTGCATGTGTATATAAAAAAAGAAGAAAAAAAAGTGGCTTAAGCAGTGGTTACTAAATAGAAACACATACACACGTAAATCAAAAATTGGAGACATCGGATTCCCGAACTGTTTGCGAATGAGCGAACCCATCATTTGAGATGCTGAAGCTTGTTTGTATTTATTTTTTGCAGCAAATAAAATGATTTTCGCCAATATACAATAAATTTAGGCCAAAAATGAGTTTGGATCCAATTAAAAAGTAAAATTTCAATTTTAATGCACATTACTTGTTGGAAAAGGAGATTTATTGATACATAAACGACAGCTGTACGTGGTGAAGATGGCCGATTGGATAGCGAGCAAAGCTTGTATGCCACACAGCCGAGGTTCGGGTCCCAAGCACTCCGTTTACGGTTTCTACATCCTGAAGATTCTACGCCTATCAATGGTTCAAAAACAGTCAAAATTTTGTTTTGAGACCATTTTTAAATGGTTATAAACCCATAAACTTTTGTAAATTTTTTAACCCGTAAATTTACGGCTTTTTTAACCAAGCTGATTGGAAATGGTTTAGGCCCCGTAAAGATAGGAAAATGTTCCAAACCGTAAATTTAACGGTGAATTAGATGGACAGACTGCTGCTGGTCATTTAACCGTAATTTCATGATGAAATTTCTAACAGTGTTGTCACTTAATATCCGCTCTTTGTTTACTAAGATTTTCAATTGAGTTCTACGTGGTGTTCACTAGGCAAAATTAGTTATCTTAAAATTAATTAGACCTTCACAGTTTTTCCGATTATAACCCAGTATTTACATTTAATTTAATCATCATAAAATATATTTCTGAATTATTACAATAGTTATAGTGTTTTATTTAGTTTTAATTTTATGTAATGTAGAAAAACTTTATTTAGGCTTAGTTTTTAATTAGATTTGTCGAACTCGAAGTAAAGCGATGCTACGGCTTCTTTGTTTACATTGCTTTAATCGCTGCCACGTGACCAATGACGTTGCTTGAATTGCCTCCATTGGCATCAACAACCCATTCAAGAAGTGCAAGAGCATTAATGATGGTTGCGTTTTGTTAACGAATTGTTTACTGGAAAAATAAATACTTGCTGCTTTAAAGAAGAGGGGGAAAAAAAGTAAGAAAGTAAAAAGCAACTAAAATGGAAACGTTAACGAAAGAAGTTTAGTAGTTTTAAATTACCCATTGTAAACATTCTCGAAGAAGCAGATCGGCCAAGTACAAAAATGCAACCCGTGTCACAAATTGTGAAAAATACAACGTTTGTTCTGCTTATTCTATGGTTGTAAATGGGAGGCTTATTTTGTTAAACTTCCATCGCAGTTGTTTTTACAATTTGTAATGTTTTGATTGCAGTATCTTATTAACCGGTTATTTACCAGATTGTTTTAAAAAATTGAGCAGCCAGTTATTTAAAATTTTTCATCTTTGTGTTATTTTAAAACTCGTTAATATAAACGGTTTTATTTAAATTTATCGATTTTTTTGCATTTCTTTACGGTTTTTTAAAGCGAATTAAAATTAAGTTATATCTAGTTCGAAATAATTTAAGCATAAATCTAGAGCTTTGAAACAATTATTTTAAAAAAAGTATGTCGCAGTTATGATTATCCTTTCGTTATTGGTAATAATTTGGTAGTATTTTTAACTTGAAAATCTTGCTTAACAAAATAAAGTAAGTCATTTATATAACACTTTTAGACATGCTTGAAAAATAATAGGAGGCGAAAATGAAAAATTTTAGAGGAACTGGGGGAGAGGAAAGAAAATGAAAATGGAGAGCAGCCCATCATACTATCGGCAAGTGGGCCCATAGAATGATATGGGGGCTCTGTACTAGTCTCAAGAATTTTTCTTTGTTACTAACTTAATATTTTCTCTATGTCATTCTGTTAACCCTTTCCAACCTATCAGGAATAACACCAGCGTAGTGTTTTCCAACTGGTGGTCCGTGAGAGTCTCTGGGGTGGTCCGTCTGCTGACGGCGAGGGGCGATGGGGGCGAGAGTCTGCTGACTACTTACAAACACAGTAATACTTCCCACTGCTTAAATCAAAATAATGATTTTCGTTGAACAAGATCAAGTACATACATTCGTCCTGATGAATATCAGATATTTATTGTATTATCTTTAACATAATAGTTATTAGAACACCCCCCCCCCCTCCGTAACACAATCATAATACTTTTTCTATCATGTAGAACACAAGTTTTCGACAACATTGTTACAGGCGAACACTTCAAGGCTAGGTCCGCGAACAGACAGGATATAACTGATAGGATGTATGTAATAATGTAAAAATGTAATGGGTGGTCCGTGGTAAGTCAGTTGCAGGCTGAGTGGTCTGCAGACATCCGCGGGTTGGGAACCACTGCGCTAGAGCCATCGCTTTGCTAAATCATAACTTGTGAATTCTGCTTGGAAAATCGCAATATGGAGCCACTGCTTCGATAAATGGAGGCAATTCAAGCAACGTCATTGGTCACGTGGCACCGATGAAAGCAATGTAAACAAAGGAAGCCGTAGCATCGCTTAACATTGAGTTCGACAAATCTAATTAAAAACGAGGCCTAAATAAAGTTCTACATTACATAAAACTAACACTAAATACAACACTATAACTATTGTAATAATTAATGAATTTCTTTTATAATGATTAAATTAAACGCAAATACTGGGTTATAATCAGAAAAAACTGAAAATAGTCTAATTAATTTTAAGATAACTAATCTTGACTAGTGAACTCCACGTAGAACTCAATTGAAAATCTTAGTAAACAAAGAGCGGACATCACGTGACAACGATGATCGCTCATGAGTCCCTCTAGCGGTGAATTGCCTCCATTGTGATATGAAACCACTCTTCTTTTGCCATGTCAGATTGTCGAGAGAGGAAAAAATAGAACACTGAATTTTAATATTTTACAGCCACTGTTCACATTAGATAAAGTAAAATTTTCACAAGAAAAAGTTCATCGTAGAAGAAATTATAGATCATCTCTTAAACACTATATGGAAAGTTAATCCGTTAGAACGCTTGCATTTAAAACTGTCGCGAGAAACTCGCGTTTTCCAACTATCTTTAATCCTTTAACGGTCGCCTAAATTTGAAGAATGCGCTCATAAAAATGCCATTTTTTTATTCAAGAAAATTAGGTAAAGATAAGTGTATATAAAATATACGTATTAATTTTTAAATCAATGTTTAGTTTGAAAGTTAAAAATAAATAAATAAAAATAAGATAAAATACAAATTAGGAAAAGTGAACATTTAGGGCTATTATGATACAGAGATTGTATACATGGAGAAATTAACACGATTTCGGGCATAGCATATAGATTGTTTTAATCTTTTTGGCGCGTTACTTTTCAAAACTCCTGCCCGGAAATATCACGGGCATAAGGAACAGAAAGAGAAACATCACCCGTCATTTTGAGTGGAGTAAACAGGAAGGGGTTAATAGTTCAAGATAGAAAATGACCAAGATTTCATTTTAGGCGAAATCTTTTGTTTGCAGTTTGGTAGTCGGTCGTTTTAATCCTTTCAACGTATTTACTTACACGTAAGGCTTTCAGTTGTGTTCGTTTGAGCACTTAGGAGTGATGTTTACTCAACACTTCTCCATGACTTCTGCTTTAAAAAAAAAAAATATTATCGCTTCGTACATTTAAGGTGGAGAGAAATGCTTGCTTAACAACATTTAGATGATGTGGATGTGTTTAAAAAGAGAATCCAAAACAAAACAATTACATCCTATACTCAATTTTGGAATGGAGGTCAGCAAACTTCTGGGTATCGCTTTTCTTATTATAAGTAAGTAACAAGAGAAGTTCCGTTTAGAACTACACGAGCCTACTTTATCGTATACATGCAACATCAAATTTATAATCTGTTTATCTCTCTCTCTCTCTTTCCCTTCAAACACACCTTTCTGAAACCACGTAATGCGTATTTTATCACTCATTCATTCACGGACTCACTCATGAATCATTCATTAATTTATTCATTCCTTCATTCACTCATTTTTACATTATTTTTTTCACTCTCTTCATTTATTCCTTCCTTCATTCACTCATTTATAAATTAATTTTTTCACCTAATTCATTTATTCATTGCTTCATCCACTCATTTATAAATTAATTTTTTCACTTAATTCATTTATTCATTCCTTCATTCACTCATTTATAAATTATATTTTTCACTAAATTTATTTATTCATTCCTTCATTCACTCATTTATAAATTATTTGTTTCACTAAATTCATTCATTCATTCCTTCATTCACTCATTTATAAATTATTTTTTTCACTTAATTTATTTATTCATTCCTTCATTCACTCATTTATAAATTAATTTTTTCATTTATTCATTCATTCTGAAATATCCTTAAAAATCCAGATCCAAAAAATTTAGGGGAAAATAAGCTCGTTTAGTTTAGGATAAGTTTGGTATCTGTACATGTTCCACGTCATAAGATCCCTCCGATGAAGTTTGTTCCAAGCAAATCCGTCTCTGTTAGATCAGGATTTATATAGGTTTGAAGATTCTCCGTAGGCGCTAACGCTAAAATTTGTTTGAACGCTTCAAAATTGAACAAAAAATTTTTTTTTTTTAAAATTACGATGGAAGATAGAGTTTATGTTATCGGTTTATACAATTTGCTCCATATTTCACCATACGCGCTAATGTTATCAATTTTTGAACTGTTCAAATTTGAACGAAACATTTTTCAAATAAAAAAAAAAAAAACATATGGAAATGAGATGTTCTCGCTGAGATCTTTCGAATGCAAAGAAAATCTTTCAACTCGGATCATTTCCTGAAATGTTATTAGGGAGAAACAGACAGATCGGCAGACACATATTTTACCCATCTCAAAACCCCACTTTCAATTGTTTTAAAAAATACTTCCCTTATTTTTTACTTTTCTTTATTTTTAACGATATTTTTACGATACATTACGCCTTCTTTCATCCTTTTCCTTTTTACTTTTACGGGAAAGTAGGCTATAAAAGAAAAAACTAAGGGGATAGAAATGACTTAGTAGGAAGTTTGTGCTCGAAAAAATCACCACAGGGTGTTGTAGGAATTCAGAGAAACATTATGGATCTAAAAAAATATTCAGATGGAGTAATTTGTCAAAAATAAAGCTGTATTGGGATTGAAAAGATCTTCGAAATTATTGCAACCCACTCAATGTTTGATGTAAAGTTAGATGCCTGTTCTTCGGTAAAACATGGTGATAATTTCACGTAAATTAGATTGCGGGTTGCAATTTATGCTAAACTAGAGTTCGCCCATCGGTAGAAATTCCACCGTAATAAGATAATTAGACTAAAAACCGCAGGAAATAAATTTTAATTCGTTAAAAAGAAAAAGAATCAAAAGCCAAAAAAAGAAAGAGATAAATTAAACATCGGCTGCACCTCAAAATGGTAAAAGCATTAATATATATGACATGTACAGAGTGGCAACAGTTCAAATTAAATAAAAAGCAAGCGCTTCATCAATCGTCTGGAGAAAATAAAATAAAAGTTAATTACCGTGAAAAAAACTTTTCGAGGTACACTCCCCTATGTTCCAGACTCATTTTGTGCCAAATTTCATAAAACTCCTCCCAACGGTTTTGGCCCTACGCCGGACACAGACACAGACATACTTGCTGCTTTATTATTAGTAGAGATGCATACACATAATAATTTCAATTAATGTTAGTTAAGACGTATAAAGAATGAAATTTAGATTTTGGATTTTGTATTTTAATTCTTAAGAAAAATGAATGAATTCTGTAAAAGTTGTTTCTTTTCCAGCGCAATGTTAATGCAGAAAAAACAACTTGACCTTACGACAAAAAAATAATCAAATAAATAAAAATATAAATAATAATATTAAATCGCCAGAAATGTTTTAAGTTACATGGTTTAATTTAAATTCAAAGCATCGTTGCATTATCCAAACAAAACTATTGTTGCCAAACGGCAAATGATAATAATGATCATTTTCTCAGAGCCAAAATTATTAATTTTTTTCTCTAATTAACGTTATAATAAATTATAAAATGGATGGATTATTGTATTGTCATCGAAGATAAGCTTGAGTGCAAAATTTGAAGATAATTTATGCAGTAAAATTGTTAGAAAACAGCCTTACAAAATTCCGTGACAAGTCAAGTTAAAAAACCATGTTAAAATTCAAACAAACAAAACATAGTTGCATTATCCAAACAAAACTATTGTTGCCAAACGACAAATGATAATGCTGATCATTTCCTCAGAGCCAAAATTATTAATTTTTTTTCCTAAGTAAAGTTATAATAAATTATAAAATGGATGGATTATTGTATTGTCATCGAAGAAAAGCTTGTGTGCAAAATTTGAGGATAATTTATGCAGTAATAGTTGTCAAAAACCGCCTTACAAAATTCCGCCACAAGTCAAGTTAAATAAAACCATGTAATAATAAATATATATATACATATAGAATGCATACAGATAATAATTACAATTTCAATTTAATGGGAGTTAAGACATATAAGGAATGAAATTATATAGTAATCGCTTTTAAAATGCAAGAAAATGTTATAAAAAAGCTTCAACTGATTATAAAGATCGCGCTGAATTGATACGGCAACAAATTAAACCTGCGCTGGATTAGCACTTTTACTGCACAGTTGGTGAGGCATTAGCTAGGACATCAGATTCACGCTAAAAGGTAGGGAGTTGTTGGAGAAAAGTATAAACAGGGGTATAGAGCATTTTCGCAACATCGCTTTCGTCATTGGCGGTAAAAAAAACCACATGGGTATATTTTCAAATCGAGTCGAGAATACTCGGCCTAATGTGGACCGGAGCGTGGCTGAGTTTGAAAATACCGGGCTAGCCGGAATGGGGTTAAAAACGAATAAGTACGATTGTATCCTCGGAAAGTACAGTACTGTACTCTCTGTAAGCGATAAAAATCGATGAATTTTTAGAAAAGAATTAGTACAATATTGGAGATTATTTATTAAACTTTTTTGAGTATTTTTTAAGGAAACATTTAGCCCTTACTTATCTTTATTTTTACTGAAGGAATGGCAAATTTTTACAATTTTTTAAGGGAATGATTCAATTTTTGTTTGAGTCCTCTTTGCGTTCAATAGGTAATTGTAAAAAGCACTTTCACAGTTTACAAGTCCATTAAGCATGCTTGGACATTTTCGGCAGTAAAACCTTTAAGTTGCTCACAAGAAAGAAAAAAAGAAGCCAGAAGAAAGAACGCAACGCGCGAGTGGTACACGTTGTTACACATTTCTGCGTAGTTTAATTCTACGCACATGCTCCACTCCCCTGACCTTTTCTGGATTTCAAAAGGCATTGGTCAAGCTACAGAGAGTAAATTATAGCAATTTATTACAAATAACCTACTATAAAGTGGTCAACATATAACTTATGGAGGTGGTCAACACAGAGAGGAAAATCCCCATTGAAAATACGTTGCGACCATTCAAACTAGAAAATTTCGGTCAACATAGAGAGGTGGTCAACGTAGGGAGGTGGTCAACTTTGGAGCTTTTAGTGTATATGGGAAAAAATGCATAGACACACGTGTAAGTATATTAGATTTGAAAAGCCGGGGAGGGGGGGGGGGAGGTGGTTACTCTTCATATTCCCATAAATAATGGCCTTGAATTAAACACTACATATGGAAATAGTAAATGATTGGTAAACTCGGGTCCGTCATTTCGAAATTTTCCAAAGGGGAGGGGCAAAAGCGTAAATAATGCAAACTGCAGCCATACTGTACATAGCATCGAGGCCTTCACAGACTACCCCCCAGTAGAAGGGGTGCGACTGCAGCGCTCTCCTCCTCGAACTTCCCACAAACTCTCTGACAAACTGACAACCAGCACCAGCCATAGGGGCTGGGCTGGCAGAGCTTTGCCTACCTGCTTTACCGACCCGGGGCCATAGTCATGCTACAGAGCAAGCCTTACGTCAACCGGATTGGATAATGCTATTTTAGTCGCCTCTTACGACACGCATAGCTACGTCGGCGCTATTCTACTCCCGCCACCGCAGGGAGAGGGGCAAAAGGGGCAAAAGGGTATATTTTCAATTCAGATTGTAGGTAGAAACAACGAAATACATAAAAACATGTATAAATTCAATGTATTTCTAAAAGTCAATCATCCAAATGACGGGCCTTTGTAAACCGATTAAAAACGCTCAAAAGGCAAACATTCTTCCTCCTCTGGTGTAGACAATGAGGCTTTTGAGCCATTAAACACACACAAACAAAAAACAAAACAAGAAGTTCCGTCTAGAACTATACGAGCCTACTTTCCCGTATACACCAAATTCAAATTTATAATCTAGCTATCTCTTTCTTATTTATCTTTAGTTCTAATTATTGAAAATATACCTTTTTCAACGGATAATACATATTCATTCACTCACTCATTCATTCTTTCATTTATTCAGCCATGCATTTATTCATTCATTCGTTACCTCATTCAAGTGTTTATTCATTCATTTACGCATTCATGCATTTATTCACTCATTTATTTATATTTTCATTTATTCAATACTTTATTCATTCATTCTTTTCCTCATTCATTTATTCATTGATTTATTCTTTCACTCTTTCATTTATTCATTCATTCATTATTTCACTCATTGAGTCACTGAGAAATATCCTTGAAAATCCCGATCAAAAAATTTCATAGCAAAATAGGCTCGTAAGTTCTGGATAAACTTTCTATTTCTACATGTTCTACGTTATAAGAGCTTTCCGATAAAGTTTGTTCCAAGCAAATCGGTCCGTTAGATCAGGATTTATATAGGGTTGAAATTTCCCCGTAAGCTCTGTGTTAATTTTTTGAACTGTTCAAAAATGAACAAAAACTGTTCAAATCAATATTTCACGCCGAGAACTCCTTTCAATAAGCTTGCAATAGGAACTTGGCTCTTGTGCCCAGTTTACAGAATTTGCTTCAATTTTGTCCATAGGCGCTAATGTTAAAATTTTTTGAACTGTTCAAAATTGAACAAAAAATTATTCAAATCAAAAAGTAAAATATAGAAATGAGATGTCCTCGCCGAGATCTTTCGAATGCAAAAAGAATTTTTCCAATCGGACAATTCGTTCAAAAGTTATTAGGGGGGGTGGGGACCGACAGACCGACAGACAGACAGACCGACAGACAGACCGACAGACAGACCGACCGACAGACAGACAGACCGACAGACACACTTTTTCCCCATCTCAATACCCTACTTTCAAATTTTTTATTTTTCAATCTTTATTTAATTACTTCACTTATTTTTGACTTTTCTTGATTTTTAACGATATTTTCACGATACATTAAGCCTTCTTTCATGCTTTATTATTATTTTTTTTTACTTTTACGGGAAAGTAGGCTAAAAAGCAAAAATATTGAATTATAAAAATCGATGTGTGCACTTAAATCGATATATTAAAATCTTAATCGATTTATAAAAATCACAATATTATAAATCTCGATATTATGTATCGCTTTATAAAAATGACAATATTATAAATCTCGATATTATGTATCCCTTTAAAAAATTCACGATTTATAATTGTCAATAAATCGATTAAAAAAATGATTGCGGACACTCGTGTATGTGTGTGTATATGTGTTTTCTTTTTTTTAATTTTAACGATTATTGGAATCTAAACTAAAACAAAAAATACGTTCTGACTGAGTACTATGAATGTCGCCATTTCAATTTCGAAGTTGAGCACCATTAGAACGCCGCCAAAAGAAGATCGTATCTTTTGATGTTCTTCGATTAGTGTTTCCGGGTTGGAAGCCCTTTGACCACACGCAGTCTTTAGCCATCTTAGTAGAAAAGAAACGCACTACGCTCCAGTGCATTCATTCTGTTCCCAACTGTTCTGTGATTTGCTTTCATTAAAAAGATTCACGGTTGATGATGCATATAGTTTTTATCGGATCGTTTTATTT
Source organism: Octonoba sinensis (assembly GCA_038502835.1). NCBI lineage: Eukaryota > Metazoa > Arthropoda > Arachnida > Araneae > Uloboridae > Octonoba > Octonoba sinensis. The sequence goes on along the minus strand of CM076602.1, from coordinate 13,526,869 downwards.
ACCCCTCCGATAATAAAAATATTGTCGTTGCTCTGTTTTGAATGGAGGCAATTCAAGCAACATCATTGGTCATGTGGCACCAATGAAAGCAATGTAAACAAAGGAAGCCGCAGCATCGCTTTACATAGAGTTCGACAAATCAAATTAAAAACTAGGCCTAAATAAAGTTCTACGTTACATAAAATTAACACTAAATTCAACGCTATAGCTGTTGTAATAATTTTAAATTTCTTTTCTAATAATTAAATTAAATGTAAATAATGGGTTATAATAAGAAAAAGCTGTGAAAATAGTCCAATTAATTTTAAGATAACTAATTTTGCCTTGTGAACCCTACGTAGAACTTAATTGAAAATCTTAGTTAACAAAGAGCGGAAATCGCGTGACAACGATGATCGCTCATGAGTCCTTCTAGCGATGAATTGCCTCCATTAAGGCAGTGAGAAGCAAAGGAATGCAAGTGACCAAAAAACGATTCCGAGAAAAACGCGTTCAAAGTTTGGATCTTATGGGACCTTTAATGCTATTTTTTTTCTAAATCATGTTGGGGCGCAGCATCTGTTAGGGCTACCCCTAAGGTTTCTTGCCACAATATTGAATAGGGCTTTATCTATCATTTGCCCTATGTATCTCCAAATTTTAAATTTTGTCACTTAGACCCCTTTGCTTCTAAGTGTCCCAATTTTGATTCGATGTCGTTTACGCTGTTTAAGCGACTGTTTGATCTCGGAAGCGGCGAGACTACCAGTCGGGAACGATTCCATTTGTCGAAGGGGTGATACGCAGAGATCACATTTTTGGAAGTTTTATTTTAGCCATGAAAACCTAAGGGCTTATTTATTTTTAAGGTTCCACTACCTCAAAATTGTTCAAAATATCGAATATTTTTCAATCTATCGCTTATAGAAATAAACAATGTCATATCTGCAAAAAATCGTTTTTTTGGTTTTTATATCAAAATTTTCAGATTTTTGCGCTCTTTATATTGGGAGTACTGCCGTAAGCAAATGTTCAAAAATTAAGGCGAACTTTATTTTTTTGGTGCAATACTGTCATACCTACGTTTTATAGCTATTTCTAAATTTTTTGACATCATTAACATCGATCACGTGCGAGAAAATTAGAACAATAGCTATTTTCTGAACAAAATCGATTATAATAATCATTGAAACTAAAAAGGCAATTAAATAAAACAAATATGTAAAACGTTCAAACTGCTCTCTTGAAAAATGTCCATTTTCCAGATATGACGCTGTTCATTTCTATGAGCGATATATCTCAATTGTTCAAACTGTTTTAAAGCCACATGCAACATTTTAAACTTATGTGATCAATACTTTAAAAGATATCCCAGTTTTTGTAAATGACTTTAGCTGTTTTCATTTTGCATTAAAAATCTTTTACGCATTTTCTCTGCTTTTTATTTTTGACCAATAACATGTAGTAAAATTCCTAAGGCTTTTTTTTCTTCTTTCAGTTAAAGAACTTTTATGTGCATTCCACTAAGTAGCAAAATTAGCATGGATTTAACTTTTAGTTTGTTAGTCTTTAATAGAGGAGCAAGCAGTCAAACCGTGTTTTCTCCAAAAAAATAAAATTAAAGTTATTGGTTTTTCTTTGAACTCCTCATTAACTAGTGCAAAAGTATGTTGTTATTTGTAACCAAAACAAGTTTAAAGCTAGTTTTGTTACAAATAACAACATACTTTTGTACCAGTTAACGAGGAGTTCAAAGAAAAACCAGTAGCTTTAATTTAATTTTTTTTTTTTTTGGAGAAAACACGGTTTGATTGCCTGTTTGCTCCTCAATTATTGAATTCAAAGTTTTGAATTTTTTGTACTTTTTTCGGAGTTGGTAAAGAAAAAAAAGTTAAAATCCAACTAAGTTTCAGACAGTTAACTCCATGCTAAATTTTACTCTAGAACGTTTGAAAAGTATTATTCATGAAAAAATCTTTCGAAAAAGATACGATTGAGAACGTTGCAAGAAAATTAAGAAATTTATAAAAAGATAATTTTAAAGAAATTTTAAATTTACGCTTGATTACAATAAGGATCTGCTTCCAAACTTTACTTCTAACCATAATCATAATTGCAATTGAATGCATGCACTATTTTTTATCTGATTGTCAAACGAAACAAAATTTGGAAGGAGAGGTACGGCGCTCTCTCTAATTCTATATACTAGCAATGGCCAATGTCTGTCGTCAAGTTAGATGTCATATAATAATAATTTAACTTTGTGCAAGTAAGCAGTAATAGAAATAAAATTTCACGTTAATTTAAAGCACAAATGAGCATTAAAACGCAGACATATGTTTCGGGATTGCTTGGAATCCCGAAACATATGTCTGCGTTTTAATGCTCATTTGTGCTTTAAATTAACGTGAAATTTTATTTCTGTTACTGTTTAGATGTCATATGTTGAAAATGCTCATCAATCTGCTTTCGAACCTTTTCGATTGATGGCGTATGCTCTCGGCGATGAAAAGAAAAAAAAAAAATCCTCGCTCAATTTCCATCAACAGAACCCAGGTGCTTTCCTTTCGAGTGAATAAACTGGGCTTCAAAATTCACATGCGGTGAGGTACCATACCTAATATGGCGTTCATAAAAGAGATGGTATTGATCCCTGGGGAATGCACAAGGTCTGCAATGGGCAGTAGGCCAGTTGCAGCCCTTTAAAGAAAAACAAATAACAGCGTCAATGTCAAATAAACGTCATAGCGCAATCAATAATTGGGCTATTCTCGGTGTGTAAGAAATTTTAATTCATGTAGTAAATGACAGTTATTCAGTATGCGAATTTAACTACCAACTAGTTACGGGCTCATGTGTTGTTTGAGCGTAGTTTCGTCTTTGCCTCCCCCCCCCCCTCTTAAGCCTCGTAGGTCTGTGGTGTCATGTATGACCCCAACGCTGATTTTTGTTTACTATAAATTAGGGATGTAACGAATAGTGATTTGGCCGAATAGCCGAGTACCGAATATTCGGCCATTTCTTCCAGGCCGAAGCCGAATATTCGGTCATTTCTTCTAGGCCGGATAGGCCGAAGCCGAATATTCGGCTAGGCCGAATACCGAATATTCGGCGGCCGAATATTAAAATTTCTAGAAAATCGTTCTAATATAAAGTATTTGTCAAATTTCAAATTATTCACAAAGTCAAACACCAATTACGCACAATCGATGATGTATGATTTAATTCTGTTTGTTAAGAATTTAGAACTATTTAAAATTAATCTATTTTCACTATTTTTTGAATGTAATAAAACTAAGAATGTCACCCACAAGCAAAATATAAATGACCGGTTTTACGGTACTAAGCATTAGCATTATTTTACTAATTATTTAATTGCCATGAAAGAAATACTAGTGCTTAGTGAACTTTTACCTTGCTCAAAACTGTTTTATGAAGATATTTTAGAAGTTATAAAAGTTAATATTTTTATTTTATGGGGATTTTTACATACCTATCTTTAAAGGATCTATTAAAATTTAATACACTTAACTGGAATATATTTTTATTTTCAAAAACCCCAATAACTTACGCTATCTAAATATTCATGATATATTCTAGGCTTTTCACATTTCTCTCTTACCCAATATTCACAATAAATCAGTCTACCCAAACAAAGTCTGACTTCCACTTTGTTAATAATAAAAAAATTAATTTTTTATGTATCATAATTAACTCTTGCCAGCTTTGGGAGCAAATGCTAATTATAAAATACAATATTACCACTTTAAAACCTCATTTGCTCAGTCAAGCCTAAAACTAGGTTTAAAAAAAGTGATTTTTTTTAAAATTATTTTTATTTTTTAAAACTATAAACTAATGTATTATTTTGCAATAATTATAATACAATTTAAAATTTTTAAAATCTACTAATTTCTTTACATTAATTTTTTTTTTACATTTCTACTGCAGCAGAACTATCGGCCGAATAGTCCATCAATATTCGGCCAGGCCGAATATTAACCTTACTCAGTATTCGGCCAGGCCGAATATTCGGCTTGGTGACGAAATGATTATTCGGCGAGCCGAATATTCGGCCAAAGGGCCGAATACCGAATAGTGGCCGAATATTCGTTACATCCCTACTATAAATGTCAACTAAGCATTTGTTTCTAATATCAATTTATGTTTTTTTACATAACCTCTTCATTCCAAGTGTACCCATTTGGGTACATTTCAAAATACTGATTATGAACTACTGTTTGTGCCATTTGAAAGCTAAAACACCCATTTGTTTTTGAAATTAATCAACAGATAGTTAACTTCGGTTTAAACTTGGAAAACATGGAAATTGGGCATTAATTATTATTTAAACTAATTATTAATTAAAATTGAAAAAAAAAATTTTTTTTTTAGTAATTTTGTTTTGTAATCATTTTTTAAATCAGAGAACCAAAAATTTCGTCAAAATTGTTTGTGCTTAGCTCTGGGGTCTGGAGAGGATAAAGTAATGCTATGAACTTGTTTTTATGTTGTTTTACTTTTCTTAAATGTGCGGGTTTTTTTTCTTAAAATTGCACATGAAACCTTTTGGGGTCAGGGGGAAAAAAGGCGAACATTACAACTTTTGTCTAAGAGAATTGGATAGAAAATTTAATGAGGAATGAAAACTCAATAGTTTCAGGTCCATAACAATTGCAAGTAAATCTCCAGTATTTTATGTTTTCCTTTAAAATTAAAATATTTTTAATACATAAACAAAATTTTACTCAGATTTTGTTTTTGATTATTTTTTTTATCATTAAATAGCGTGCAAATTTCACAATGCAACGTGCATTATCATAAAGATATTGAAGATTTTTAGTGTAACCAAATTGGGAGGAGACCACGAGGGTTAAGGTGGAAAATGAAGTGACTCCAGAGCCAACTGTAAACATATTTTGCGTTACAAAATTTTCTTTCTAACTCCCTCCCCCCTAATCCAAAAAAGAAACATACCGCCCGTCAGTATTATATGCTGCATCATTAGCTCCATCACAAATCGGGCTGCGGTCGTTATTATATTTAAAAGTTAGGAAGAAGAAAGTCGCTTGCAGCTTCATTTCATTTCAAATCTGCCGGTTCCGCTCTGTATTTACACATTCCGCGTTCGACCCACGGAAAATTACCTCGCCTCCACCAGTTGAAAGACCCCGAAAGACCGCGAGTTCGAACAGGTGTTAACTAATAAGCGAAAGCGCGCTCAACGTTTTCGAAAAGATAAATAATAGCTCTTTTTTAACTTTTCTTCTCTTTTCGCGAGAAATGTATCTTACTTGCATTTCTAGCAGTAAAATCCGACAAAGAAGCAAAAGACAGAAGATAAATAATACTAAAATTACACAAAAACTGAATCGTTCTTTTGTTTAATTTCGGATTCGAATTTTTGATATTACAACTATTCCCGTGACAATGGCTCGCCTATACTAAAATTACACAAAAACTGAATCGTTCTTTTGTTTAATTTCGGATTCGAATTTTTGATATTACAACTATTCCCGTGACAATGGCTCGCCTTTATCCTATCTTGTATCTATTTAGTAATAAGGCTGAAAACTTAATAGTATGGACTGTGGTACCAGTGGTGGATTAGTAGAACTCGTTAGTGGTGTATCCGTAGATCTCGCCAGTGGTGTATCTATGTAGAAAGCATCAGTGGTGCATCTATAGAACTCATTAGTGGTGCATCTATAGAACTCGCCAGTGGTATATCTATAGAACTCGCCTGTGGTATATCTACAGAACTCGCCAGTGGTATATCTACAGAACTCGCCAGTGGTATATCTACAGAACTCGCCAGTGGGGCATCTATAGAACTCATCAGTGGTGTATCTGTAGAACTCGCCAGTGGTGTATCTATAGAAGTCAGTGGCGCATCTATAGAACTCGCCAGTTGTGTATCTATAGAGCTCGAGCTTAGGAGGAGCAAAGACATTTGCTGAGCAAATCTGCTCCGATTTTTTAAAAACTTTAATTTTATTTCGAAACAAAATTAATTTACTAACAAGAAGGATTAGATAATTTAATACATTAAAATTATTCGTAGCACGGAGCTGAGCGGAAGCAAGTATTTAGGATTCGGAACGGAGCAACTCAAAATCGGGGCTGCTCCAGATCGCTCATTTTTACTCCATTCATTCAGGGATGCCCCCGGAAACATATATAAAAAATGAAAATTAATTAGCGAGGGAAAAAAGCCAATGTTAAAAATATAATCAATCTAAAACATTATTTTAACAATTTAATCAATTAAACGAAGTAAATTAACTAAGCCTATAATAAAAAAATATATAGATATTACAGGAAAAAAAAAAAGAAAAAAAACAGAGATTAAAAAAAATTGTTTCCAATGTTTCGTAGAGCAATATCCTATTTCTTTCTGGTGTAACCACAGAACCTTTCATAGTTATACTATCACAACATGAAAAAAACAACTTTATTTCGTACCATATGTTTCTCTATATTTCATAAATTTAAGAATTTTTGAATACTACTGTGGAATTCGTGGAAATCTCGAAGATAGTCAAAAATATACTCGGTCAGTAAAGCAGAAATGCGTTAGAAAAAATTGCGAATTTTTTTCAACAAATTAGATTTTGAAGCTATCAAAAAGTTATACTAATTGAATCATAAAATCTTAATTGAATAATTAGACATTTGAAATGCCACAACAATCAAGAAAATTTAGATTTTTTTTTAAAAGTTGAAATTTAAAAATTAATTGAAGAGATATTTACTCATTGGCTCCTGTTTAAATTTTTGAATAATTTTTGGTGGCACTGCAGTTTCATTTCACGGCGCTTCATTATGGTCACTTGACCAGTACGATACATATTTTGGGAGGATTATCAGGATTTTTAAAAAAAATCATGTTGCAATGATTTATATTGTGTATTAGTAAAATGCTACGCTTCAAAACTTAACATGTACTTTTTCTTCAAAATTTCAGGTTCGCGGCCTTATTTTCTTGGCCTTTGCCGTTTTTCAGGTAAACTATTCTAATTTATCTATTAATTTCTTTAGTTTTATACCTTATTTTTCACTGCAATTCAGCTTTAAAATTCCATTTCTCTCCACCCCCCTCCCTTTTGACTGTACATTTCCCATGTAAAAAAAGTTTAGCTAATTACAAACAGCAGATTTATAAACTGATTTTCCAGAACTTAATAAATTTTGACTGGAAAATTCAATTATTACATTCTGCTTCAGAAATCTCTTTAGTATAAGCCTTTGCCATTTCAATATATTTGCATTTTTTAAAGTCAAAAGCATAGCTCTTTTTGAAATTAAACTTTTTTTTTGTATGTGAAACAAAAGCTCTATCAGCTTGATTTTTTGATTTAAGAAAAGAAACACAAAAAAAAAACATGAAAATACAAAATTAAAAAGATAGCTTAAATTTATACAGAAGGGTATAAAATTTTGTTTCTAATATAAAGTAAAAAGAATGCATTTTATTTATTTATTTATTCAGCCCAAAAACTTTGAAAATGAATAACAATTTATTCGTTTTATTTCTTTTCTTTTTTTCCTTTTCTTTCTTTCTTCTTCTTCTTCTTTTTTTTTTTTGTAATTAAAGTACGAAATTAAACTTCTTTTATATAGTTTCAGTTCTGGTTTTATTTTATAACATACAAATTTCAAAAACATTATTCATGACTGTAAAAAATATATGCTTGCATTACTATATTTTATGAACAGTTTATTCCTTTAAATTGTTCCCTTAAATAATTCTCTTTTGATTTATTGTATAATTTTTTTTCTTTCTAAAAATAAGAGTGACCAAAATTATGTTGTATGTACTTAGGGGACGTTGATAAATGATATCACACATTTTTAAAAATATATTTGACCCTTTTTTTCACAAAATGTCCCATTTCATCATACCCCCCTACCCCCCTTTGTCACATGAGAAGCTATATTACATAAGCAGATGTACTTGCAGTTCAGAAACTGCGTTGTAAATCATACTTCCGATTTTATTTTTGAACTTTTGATGACACTTGTGAGATTAATAATAATAATGATTACATGTGTGCTTAATTTGTATCAAATGAGGTTAAGGTTTAGAACACAAAAGATAATTAGTATAGAAAAGTAAAATATAAAAATTGTTCGAATTCTAAAATAATGACGCACCCGATTTTAACTTGAAAGTATAAGAAAGTTTCCTTTTAAATTTTTCAGTAGAAGTAAATTTAGACCTTAATCAGTATTGGTGTTTATGATACAAATGATCAATGAAACTTCAAAATCAAATTATGAAAAACCAAAAAACACTTGAAATGTTTGAAATGTTTTTATAAAAACCAAAATGTGTCACACTTCTTGTTACCCCTCCCCGCCCCTTGTTACAAACTGTCGTAATTTCTCGAGCCCCCTCTCCCCCTCGAATCGTGACATTATTTATAAGTGACCCCTTATTTTTCTGTCGGAAACGTTTACATTCACAATATAAGAAAACCACTAAAGTTTCACTTTTCTTTCCTAGATGGCAGCACTAAATTCCATAACAACAGAAATAGATGGTAAGTGAAGTCCTCTGGAATTATTTTCTATTGGGCATACTATCGTTATTGAAAATCGAAATATTTTCGAATTTTTGATGTTATAAGAGCATATACTCATTGAAACTGAGAAATACTGCATATAAAGTAGGGATGTAACGAATAGTTATTTGGCTGAATAGCCGAATACCGAATATTCGGGCATTTCTTCTAGGCCGAATATTCGGCCAATGTCTTAGGCCGAATACCGAATATTCGGCGGCCGAATATTAAAATTTCTAGAAAATCGTTCTAATAGAAAGTATTTGTCAAATTTAAAATTATTCACAAATTACACACAATCTTGATGTATGATTTAATTCTGTTTAAGAATTTAAAACTATTTAAAATAAATCTATTTTCTCTATTGTTTTGAATGTAATAAAGCTAAGAGTTTGACCCACAAGCGGAATAGAAATGACAGATTTAATGGTGGTAAGCATTAGCATTATTTTACTAATTATTTATTTTAAATGAAAGAACTACTATTGCTTAGTGAACTTTTACCTTGCTCAAAACAGTTTTATGAAAATATTTTAAAAGTTATAAAAGTTAATATTTTTATTTTATGGAGTTTTTTCATATCGATTTTTAAAAGATCTATTAAAATTTAATACACAACTGTAATATATTTTTATTTTCAAAAACCCCAATAACTTATGCTATCTAAATATTCATGATATATTCTAGGCTTTTCACATTTCTCTCATACCCAATATTCACAATAAATCAGTCTACCCGAACAAAGTCTGACTTCCACTTTGTTATTAATAAAAAAATTAATTTTTTATGTATCATAATTAACTCTTGCCAGCTTTGGGAGCAAATGCTAATTATAAAATACAATATTACCACTTTAAAACCTGTTTTTGCTCAGTCAAGCCTAAAACTAGGTTTAAAAAAAGTGATTTTTTTCTAAATTATTTTTATTTTTTAAAACTATAAACTAATGTATTATTTTGCAATAATTACAATACAATTTAAAATTTTTAAAATCTACTAATTTCTTTACATTAAATTTTTTTTTTACATTTCTACTGCAGCAGAGCACAATAAATCAGTCTACCCAAACAAAGTCTGACTTCCACTTTGTTAATAATAACAAAATTAATTTATCATGTTCTCCATATTGCCAGCTTTTGGGAGCAAATGCTAAATATAAAATACAACTTTAAAATCTGTCTTTGCTCAATCAAGGCTAAAACAAGGTTTTAAAAAAGTAGTTTTTGTCTAAATTATTTTTATTTATTAAAACTATCTACTAATGTAGTCTTTGGCAATAATTATATTGCAATTTTAAATGTTTAAAATCCACTAATTTTTAATTTTTTTTTACACTTCTACTGCAGCAGAACTACTCGGCCGAATAGTCCATCGGTATTCGGCCAGGCCGAATTTGACCTTACCCGGTATTTGGCCAGGCCGAATACCGAATAGTGGCCGAATATTCGTTACATCTCAAATATAGTGTTAACTGCGCATTTCTGCTTGAAAAATCCAACAGAATTAGTTAAATGAATAAATCAAAACACACACACAAGTTGGATTGACAGGCGTCCGGATAAAGCCGGACATAGGCTTTTTGATTGCGGGTCCGGCCAAAATAAACGGTGTCCGGCTTGTTTTTATTCTTCCGTTATTTATAATTCATTAAAATTTAACAATATTTATGCTAATAATAAAAAAACTTGATTTTACATACAAGTTTTTTGTCGCACCTATTAATACTGAGACAAAAAATCCTCAACAATGTAGGGTGTCCGGCCTTTTTACCTAACTGTCCGGCCAAACTGGCTGGTCTGTCCGGCCATTAGGTTTGGCGACCTGGCAACTCCACACACAAGACACACATGCGCGAGCATAGCAGCAATTACATTAAAAAAGTAAAAGCAGTTTTTTCTGACGCTAAATGAAAGCTCAAACCGAATAAAATTCGGTTCGATCACACGACAAATTACTCACCCCCTTTCCCAAAGTACTCCAGATACTTATTCACGTCAGTGCTTTACTCACGATTTCTTTTTACTTATCGTTCTCCTATTTGGCAATGCATTTACACAAAGCATTACAAAACTACAAAATAGTAAAAAAAAAATCTACTTGCATCATCTTCATTATTTCGAATTTTTCCAAGGGTAGGGGAGAGAAGTTAAAGGATATGCACGCCTTATAAATCACTTAAAAAAAAAAACATTTATTTCATTTTATAATTCGTACATATTGTTAATTAAAATTATACGATGTATTTCAATCAATTAACTTTAACTCCTTGTAAAATATCACAAATTGCCAAAAAATAAAAATCAGAGTAAGTTTAAAAGAGGGGTCCCCAACCTTTTCGTACCTAAGGGCACATACCAAAATATCGGTCGGGTGGCGGGAACCATTTATTATTTCAAGATAAATGTATAGTTAGTGGACATAGTTAATAATACACACTACATATAATGCACAAAAATTAAATTTTAAAAATTAATTTAACATATGAATATAATTATTATTAATATTTTTGTGCAAAATAAATGATTACTAAATTGCTTGCAAAACATACGAAATATGAAAATTATTTATAAAATATATAAAATACAGTAGCAGTAAAACAATAGTGGCCACTGTTTTTTTTTCTTTGAAAATACTGTTAAATTTCGATCAATTTTGAAAAATTGGACCTTCTTGGGGGTTTTCTAAATATTTTCTTGGAGTTTTAAAATTCTACCGGGGATCTTATGTTCCCAAAAGGAAACTTTTTAGGGGGTAAGCGTTCAAAGATTTGAAAGTTGTTTTTTTTTTTGGGGGGGGGGAGGGGGGGCACCCTGTTATATTGTTTTAATAGTTTTTATATGGCCCTTTATTCATATATTCTAGATTCTAAATGTTCTCTAATTTAAAATGGAAAACTGAAATATTTTATCGTAGGGCACAAGCAGCGGGAGCACCTAGACCGATCAACGGGCGCCATCGTGGCCGCGGGCATAGGGTTGGCGACCTCTGGTTTAAAAGAAGATACACTATATCTTCAAATGCCTCATGATTAGCCATTATTAAGCCAAATACATTGGGCTCCCATGACAAAAATTCCTAACGATTAGTTATTTTGGTTCAGATTTTTCATCAGGTATCTTCAGCAGCCATTTTTTTTTTTGAGTTGCTCTGCTCCAGTTTTTCTGAATTCTAAATACTTGCTCCAGCTCTGCTCCGTGCTCCGAATAATTTTAAAATATTATATTATTTATCTCTTCTTTTTAGTTAATTAATTTTTTCACATAATGAAAAATTTGAAGGGCTGAAGAAAATGGAGCAGCGGGGCGCAACAAATTTCTTTGCTCCAACTCTGTTCCAGTGTCGAGCAAAATGTCGTTGCTCCGAACTTCTGCCCAACTTTCGTTGTTGAAAAGCTAGGGTTACCAGAACCAAGCTTTTGGCATTATATCACATTACCAAATCTCGCCAAATTGGGGAAAGTTTAAATGCCCGAGAGAATTAAACATCGCCAAATGGCGATACACGCCAGACAGAACAACCATGCAGAACACACGCTGTGATTCAAAATTTGTTACAAATGATATAAAACTCTTTAATTTTAAAAACATTATTTCTGAAATATTATGCAATTTATTAAACAATTTATCTCTTTCAGTGAGCGTGGATTGCCATACCGAACCGGACTATATCCTAGTGAGAGTAACGACTGGTATACCCTTTCAAGGACTAGTCTATGTTTCTGAGAAATACGGCGAAGAAGGCTGTACCACTGTTGGTTTTGGAAACACTACTACCACCTTAAGGGTACCAATCCGGGGGTGTGGAACTGCACAGGTAAGAAAAAACTTTTCCTTTTTTAATTAAAAAAACACCTTTTATTTCTCGTTTATGCTGAAAAATAAATATGGAAAAAGTTATGTGACACCCAGCAAAGAAGGATTAATGGATGTTTAACGCCAACCGCGAGGGATGCCGGTTGCATAGTATTATGGGACCGTTCAAAAATGATGTCACACTTTTTTCCAATACATTTGACACCCTTCCCCCCCTTTGTCACAAAATGTCATACTTCATCGTAGCCTTTGTCACACGTCAGGTTATATTAAATAAGCATATCTACTTGCAATTAAGATGCAAAGCCCCGAGTTATAGATCCCGTTTCTCATTTTATTTTTGAAATTTTAATGACATTTGTAACCATAATAATGATGATTATTACATGCGCACTTAATTTGTATAAAATGAGGTAAAGGTTAATTTGTACAAAATGAGGTAAAGGTTAATTTGTATAAAATGAGGTAAAGGTTAATTTGTATAAAATGAGGTAAAGGTTAATTTGTATAAAATGAGGTAGAGGTTAATTTGTATAAAATGAGGTAAAGGTTAATTTGTATAAAATGAGGTAAAGGTTAATTTGGTATAAAATGAGGTAAAGGTTAATTTGTATAAAATGAGGTAGAGGTTAATTTGTATAAAATGAGGTAAAGGTTAATTTGTATAAAATGAGGTAAAGGTTAATTTGGTATAAAATGAGGTAAAGATTAATTTGTATAAAATGAGGTAAAGGTTAATTTGTATAAAATGAGGTAAAACTTAATTTGTATAAAATGAGGTAAGGGTTAATTTATATAAAATGAGGTAAAGGTTAATTTGTATAAAATGAGGTAAAGGTTAATTTGGTATAAAATGAGGTAAAGTTTTACAACGCGAAAAATAATTAGTATAGAACGGTAAAATATATTAATTGTTCGAATTCTGATCAAATGACCCACACAATTTTATCTTACAAGTGTCAATACCTAAGAAAATTTCTTTTTAAACGTTTAACAATTAATCTCCTTTAAACCTTAATCAGCATCTGTGTTTACAATACAAAATGGTTAATGAAACTTTTATGTCAAATTAACAAAATAAAAAAAAAAACTTAAAAATACATTTAATTTGCTGATTTTAAATGTTTTTTTTTAGAAACCAAATTGTGTAAAGTCATATTTCTTTTACCCCCTCTCCTCCCCTTGTCACAAACTGTCACAACTTCCCGAACCCCCTCCCCTTGTCACAAACTGTCACAACTTCTCGAACCCCCTCCCCTTGTCACAAACTGTCACAACTTCCCGAAGCCCCTCTCCTTGTCACAAACTCACCATTTCCCGAACCCCCTCCCCACTCGAAGCATGAATGATGTCACGTATCCCATAGAGGTATTCCTTTGGGATACGTAATTCATGCACACAGCTTATTTGCTCCGTTGTCTCCATTTACGCGGCATTTGTTTCACACGAGACTTTTTTAAGAGGTTTATTACTTGACTTATGTTTTAGTGAGCGATTTCAGCAAATCGGTTATAATGATCTAGCGATTTTTAGGAAGCTTTTAGGAGCTGTGGCCTTAGCCTTCATTAGAGACAGAACATAAAAGTTTCTGTCAGGATAACGGCGGTCCTTAAAACTCAGTTTATAAACTGACTAGCTGCGACGCCCGGCGTTGCACAGTCTATCTTAAATAATATTTTTCAAATACATAGATGCCTCATAAAAATGCTAGAAACGTGAATTATAATTTAAATGATTTTTTTAACAATGGCAACTGCATTGATTTGTTTGTTCACACTGTAACAAATGTTGAAACGATGCAAACAATGCAAATAAAACAAGAAGTTCCGTCTAGAACTATACGAGCCTACTTTCCCGTATACACCGAATTCAAATTTATAATCTAGCTATCTCTCTCTCTGTCTTTCTCGTTTAGCTTTAGTTCTTAATTGCTTCAAATATACCTTTTTCAACGGTTAATACATATTCATTCAATCATTATTTATTAAGTCATTCATGTATTTATTAACCCATTTATTCATTCATTCTTTTGCTTATTCATTTAATCATTCAATAATTAAAAAATATTCTTGAAAATCCCGATCAAAAAATTTCATAGGAAAAAAGTCTCGTTAGTTCTGGATGAACTTTCTATCTGTACATGTTCTACGTCATAAGAGCTTTCCGATAAAGTTTGTTCCAAGCAAATCGGTCCGTTAGATCTGGATTTATATAGGACTGAAATTTCCCAATAGGCAATATGTTATTTTTTTTTTTTTTTGAAATGTTCAAAAATGAACAAAAAATGTTCAAATCAATATTTCAAGCCAAGAACTTCTTCCAGTGAGCTTGTTCAAGGGAACTTGGATCTTGTACCCAGAGTTTACATAATTTGCTTCATTTTCGCCCGTAGGTGCTAATGTTAAAAATTTTTGAACTGTTCAAAATTGAACAAAAAATTGTTCAAATCAAAAAATTGTTAAAATATGGAAATGAGATGTCCTCGCCGAGATCTTTCAAATGCAAAAGGAATTTTTCGAATCGGACAATTCGTTCAAAAGTTATTAGGGGGGGACAGACAGACAGACAGACAGACCGACCGACAGACAGACAGACAGACAGACAGACAGACAGACAGACACAGACAGACAGACAGACCGACAGACCGACCGACAGACCGACCGACACACTTTTTCCCCATCTCGAACCCTACTTTCAAATTTTTTATTTTTCAATCTTTATTTAATTACTTAACTTATTTTTGACTTTTCTTGATTTCTAACGATATTTCCACGATACATTAAGCCTTCTTTCATGCTTTATTATTATTATTTTTTTACTTTTACGGGAAAGTAGGCTAATAAAACGGTCATCATCTGGGTCAAATAAAATTAAAGTGAATTACCGTGAAAAAATGATTTCAAACTACAGAGAAAAACGCTTATAACTGCTTTACTAGTTAATTTAGAAGCTTCCAATTTTAGCACGAAGGACAAAACTCTTTCTAAGATAGTTTTTTACGCGCTTTTCAATGGTATCACGCTCGAAAGGATGGGATCATTTCTTCTGATAGAAAAAGACTATTTTATGCAATTTTCTCAACTCCGCTCCAATTGGTGTTAGCGTGATGATATATAGCCTATAGCCTTCCTCAATAAATGAGCTATCTAACACTGAAAGAATTTTTCAAATCGGACCAGTAGTTCCTGAGATTAGCGCGTTCAAGCAAACAAACTCTACAGCTTTATAATATTAGTATAGATTTTGAGGACTGTGTTGTTATCCTAATGGAGAAATGAATAGGGACTCCCTTTATCCCATTGGAGCCTGACCTTAAAAGTCTCCATGAGGACAAAGAGACTTTTGAGCGAGGTTTCTAAAAGTCGCTATAAACTGACATCATCACATCACTGACATCATTGCTGAATCTCGACAACCAGTTTGTAGAAGACACATACCACACGGCCACATACCACACGTAAAAGAAAAAAAAACACTGTTTGCGGGATTTTTATTTCCATATGAAACAAATCCAAGTAAAATGAATACTCTGCGCAAACGTACGAAGCGGAGTTTTCCTACGTGAATGAAATTAATTAAAATTTTGCTTAGATATCCTTTGTATTTCAACTCTTATACGTCAATGCGTTTAGTTGAGGTGCAACCACATCCATGACGACAGCAAAGAAAAGCTTTAGCCTCAGCGTGCGTTACTTGTCCTACACAAATAAACACGCACCCGTGTTGACTCATTGGCGGCTTTTTTGTTTCGTCATTAACAATTACTTACAACCAGAGGATCGTGAGTTGCTGATTGCGCTATGATGTTATTTGGAACAGATCAAAAATCCCTGAACATTTGATAACCATAACGACTGTGTATTACGACAGACCGCCGTTGCCAATAGTGTGAATGCTTCCTAATTATCGTATCTTTGACCTTACGAGTATCCTTGACCCTATCTCCCATAATGCATTTCGAAGCGTAGGTACATCTAAGACCTGATGTGCACTGATAACAGTATTTAATTTTTATTCCATTTATCATGGCTAGTTATTTTGGTTATCTTTCCAAAGTTGGAAACCGTTCTTTTTTTTTTGGTAAATTTCGTTCTTTTTCCTATAAAAGCCGTTCGAAGAAAACGCAATAAGGGGCCGTTCATAAATGACGTCACGCTTTTTCCCCATATATTTGACCCCCTCCCCCCCTTTGTCACAATATGTCACACTTCAGTGGACCCCTCCTCCCCCCTTTGTCATGCGTCACGCTATGCTGCATAATGCATGATGTCACACTTCTTGTTACCCCCTCCCCTCCCCTTGTCACACTTTGTCACAATTTCACGAGCCCCCCCCCCTCGAAGCGTGACATCATTTATGAATGATCCCTAAGCAGGCTTAAGTTTGAGACTAAACGAAGAAACAATAACAAATAGAAGAACTAAGCTTCAAAAATGTAGTTTCGTTTCGAAGGGGAAAGAAGTTTTCTAAATTTTACCAAAATGTTTTATTAAAATTTTTTCTTTATTTCTCTTTTGTAGAAAGAACCAGGTCTCTTTATGAATCACGTGACCGTACAACAAAATCCTGTCATAGTTAGCGAGGGAGACGGCGAATATCCTGTGGGCTGCCGTCTGTTTCAAGGTGACCTTCAAGTGGATACGGATAACCGCGTAGACATCAAGTAAGTAACTAAATTAAACACACAATGTGACTATTCAGTTGAGACACTAGTATATATTATAAGTTATATTTAACTTATGCAAATACATAACCAGTTTTCATCCGTCTATGGTGCTTCGGTTGCTTTCCCAAACATTCGGTCCATCTTATGCTCTTAAATTCGCTAAAGAATCAATGTAAGTGGAATCCGAACGATCTGAAGTGTTAGTCCGATCAATAACATCTATGTTTGAGGCGAGATTTGTGCCCGGGTTCTCGACGCAATGCGCGGAATCAGAGCTTTATTGAAGAGGGGTAATTTCTTCTTGATTTCACATAACTCCCGACAATTCCCCCATCTAAAAAACTCTCACCCCAATGTGTAATAAATTGCTCTAATATTATCACGTCCCCTCCGCAAAGAATATATTGTCTTTTTCACTTGACCCTATGGTTGCGTATCTCACGATTTCCACAGGCAGCGCAGATGTAGCAAAATTTGCGAAACCTTTTTTATTGGCTTAAGTAGTTACATAAATCTTTAAAAACGTTCTCTGAAAGTTTCAGAAAAATTGAAGCAATATTTATTGATTTATCATCGATTTTATTACGGTGTGAGGCATGGATGTAAGAATAACAGGATGGAACATGGGAATAACTTCTTGAAGCATTTACTGTAACCGCGCCGCCATCTTGGTCACACCAAGCAATGCCATTCGTGTGCTGAGGATAACGGGTTAATTTCATTTTAATTAAACGAAAATTACGTAAGAAGTATGCATTGGAGTAGTATGTTGTTAACTACGCAAGGTATGCAAAAATTATTTTACTGCAGTTGGATTCTTTTCAATCTATAGACCCATTTATATTTGTAGTTGATTCATGTTTTCATGTAATATTATCTAATGTTTCTACGCCAATGGCAAAACTAATGTTAATATATGTTTTACGTTGTTCCGGAAGAGCAGCGACGTAAATGCAAAAACTTCAATTTTACAGGAGCTTAAAAAAACGATTTGCAGTTGCATAAAACTTATAATTGAAAAGGGTGTAAGTGACAGAAAGTAATGGTATATTGAGAGTAACTATGTAGAATATATACTTTACTTTCATTTACCAGGTATTAGGATCTAATCACCTTTATTTTTTAACTCCTCAGTGCAGTTACGTCATTGTTTCTCTAAAAATTGTTCGTTGTTCTAGAAGACACAAACGGTCGTTCTACAGTTACGTCCACGTTCTCCTATGTAAGGAATGTGTTTCTGATATTGTCTTGGAATTATATGCATTTGACACATTTTTGCAGTCACGTCATTGTTCTTCCGGAACGGCGGTATGTTATAAATATGTTCTAGAAAACTGGCATAATAACAAAATTATGGGCGATAAAAGGGAAATTGTCACAACCGTACCCAGCCTCCCCTACAGTATCATTTGTTTTAAATGATGGTTGTTTTAAAATAGGCACAAACAGGGGCGCATCGACGGGGGAATGGGTTGCGACCAACGGGACCGAACTCTCACAGACTGCGTCGGATATCTGGTATCCGACCGTTTATTAAATATCTAGAAACGATTCTGGCCACTGCACGAAAGATACAGATAGCCGGCATGTAAAAATCCTCTTTTTAAACTAAAATAATGAGCATGTTTTGAGAATATATGTAAATTAAAGTTACTACGCATTTGGAACCTGTGCACCAAATGTCCGATATCCCACAAAATCAATATCCGAAATATCCGGATCCTGACCTCGTCCCCCGGCGGAGAATTACTTGTACAAGTTTTTAAAAACCTTCATAAGTAATTTAATTTCATAAATACTGAAATGACCGTGTGCAATAAAAATCTATATCTATAATACGAAGCACAGAAATATTTGTTAATTTTCATAAATCAAGAACTTAATATAAAACAAAATTATTTTTAGCTGTATTTTTAAGTTTCCTAGATAGAAAATAAATAGAGCAATACTATCAGTAAAAGAGAGACAAGTAAAACGGGGAAGATCTTCATCCACGCCAAAAGAATTTCGTTTTCAGGCAGTGGCGGCCATATTGGTCACACCATAACAGTTACTCCAATCGCGACAATGCTGTTATATAGGACGTGTTCCCTCCTGTATTCCTACCTCCATGGTGTGAGGTGCCACCTTTTCATTACGAAACAGTAACTATGCTGAATATAAGCCACATGTTTATTTTTTAAAATAAAATAAGCAAAAAGAAACCCTTTCACCGTGACTGTAACTGAAAAAAAAGTTCCTTACTTGAAATTTTGATAAAGAAAGGATTTAAGTTTTTGCAAGCCGAAAACTTAAATATGTTTTTTTCTCTCACTTTGTTTTTTGCGCATTTCATCTCAATTGAAATGCAAAGGGTTTTTTAAATTTGGATCTTTTATGTGGATTTTCCCCCACATGTTCCTGAAACTATTCATAACACATTTATGCTTTACTTTTATGATAACTCAAGTACTTTTTTAAAAATTCTTTTTGTAGGTTTTTTGAATTTTTCGTCGCTTTTTCTGCGTTACTTCAGTTTTTTTTTTTTTTTTTTCAAAAAGTATTTGACTTTTAAAAAATTCAAGGCACAAAAGTTTTGCTTTATGAGTAATGCATCAATAAAAAACATTTTGAGACTTTACGCCAATTTTTGAAAATGAAGATGCATTTTTAAAAATTTCTAAATTTCATTTTAAAAATTAAAATTTTCAAATTATATTGAAGAAATCCAGTTTAATATGAAATTTCTTATGAAGTGATATAACAAGACATGAGAGAAAAATTGCAAATAAAAGCACCATAAAAGAAAAAAAAATGGTCTCATGGTATCCGCTCCCCGTAACAATGCACAAACTACTCTTTTCCGTTCACGGAGGGAAGAAAAATAGCAAAGAAACGCGAATTTAGCGCAAAGTTGCCAATTTTCTTTTATTTGCGCTGCCCGTGGATATCGCGGGATACGCAGCCAGGCAATTAAATAGTTCAAATTATTAACTATTTTTCAAGTTCAACTTTTTTTATTCAGTTTTTTTAATCCGCGCAATTCAAAAAACATTCCCACATAAAAAGTGACCCAAGGATAATTAAGGATAACATTCCACATTAAAAGTGACCCAAGGATATTAATTATGTTTCAAGTTCAACTTTTTTATTCAGTTTTTTAATCCATGCAATTCAAAAAACATTCTCACATAAAAAGTGACCCAAGGATAATTAAGGATAACATTCCCACATTAAAAGTGACCCAAGGGTATTAATTATTTTTCAAGTTCAACTTTTTTATTCAGTTTTTTAATCCGTGCAATTCAAAAAACATTCCCACATAAAAAGTGACCCAAGGATAAGATGAAAGATTGCAAAAAAAAAAAAAAACCAAAAATTCGCTGTGGAGGGGACAAAAATTCCAGCTGTCGTGGTTCAGCCCTAATACATCTTTCTTTTTTGCACAGCCACTTGCAAGGATCGTCACCTGTGACTTCCACGGGCCCCACCCCTGAAGTCCTCCTCCGGATCTACGACTTCGAAAATGACGTATTTGTCGACACTGTTCGCTTGGGGCAGGTACTGGAACTGGAGGTCACCATAAGAGACGGAAGTAAGATTTTTTTTCTCAAAACTAAACTAAAATTAAATTACAATGCATTTGCAAGCAAAAATCGACGTTGTACAGCACAAATTGGCAAATACATCTTGCATGCACGTGTTTCGAGGTTACAAGTAATCTTTTTCTCCAACACGAAAACCTTACAAGTTTCAGAACTCTAAACCAGGCTTTTTTTTCAGCTAAATATAGAGCTTTGAAACTTTGTATGTATATTCCACGGAGTATATTTAACGAAATATAGCTTGGGTTTGACTCTGAAGTTTCTGGTTTCTTTTTATTTAATAGTTGAATTACAATTTTTTTGCCCTTGTTGCTAAGATTTTAACAAACAAGAAAAAAATATTGAAATTAACTAATTTGTAGACAGTTAGTTCCATGCTTACTTTTACTCTAGAATGTTTGGGAAGCACTATTACAAAAAAAAAATCTTTTGAAAACGATATAATGAGAAAGTTATAAAAAATTCAAGAAATTACAAAAAAAAAAAAGATTTTTAAAAATTTCAAATTAATGGTGGAGTACGATGAGGTTTCTATTTTCAAATTTCCTTTCTGATCATAATTGGAAATAAATGCATGAAGTCTTTGAACTGATTGTTAAACGAAATGTTTTTTTTTTTTTTGAAAAAGGTACTGTGCCCCTTAAAATGAATTAAAATATTGATGAATTTCATTTATAAGACACTCCCACTTGTACGTCTTTTTTATGGATGGATTCTTTGGGTTAACGTATAAGTGGGAGATTACTGTATTATGAAATGCCAGTCTTTTTTCTCTATTTATTTCTATTTAAACTTAAAGAAAACTAAAATATGGCAGAATTTCATTTATATGCTACTCCCACTTGTGCGCCTTTCTTATGGGTCGGGCCCTTGAGCAGATATATAAGTGAAAGGTTACTGCATTATGAAATGCCAGTATTTTTTCTGGTATTTATTACCATATAAACTTAGTGAACTAATACATAGCGGAATTTCATTTATATATACGCTACTACCACTTGTACGTCTTTTTTATGGCTCGGTCCCTTAAGCCGACATATAAGTGAAAGGTTACTTTATTATGAAATTCCAGTCTTTTTTCTGCTATTTATTTTCATTTAAAATTAACTTGAACTAAAATATAGCAGACATTCATTTATACGCTACTCCCACTTGTGCGTTTTACTTATGGGTCGGTCACTTGAGCCGACATATAGGTGAAAGGTTACTGTCTTATGAAATGCCAGTTTTTTCCTGCTATTTATCTCCATTTAAACTTAACGTGAACTAAAATATACCAGAATTTCATTTATACGCTACTGCCACTTGTACGTCTTTTTACGGCTCGGTCACCTGAGCCGACATATAAGTGAAAGGTTACTGTATTATGAAATGCCAGTCTTTTTTCTGTTATTTATTTCCTTTTAAACTTAAAGAGAACTAAAATATAGCAGAATTTCATTTTTACGCTACTCCCACTTGTACGTCTTTTTTATGGGTGGATCCCTTGAACTGACATATAAGTGTGATATTATTCTATCATGTAACACTAATCTTCGTTCACATACACAATGGGGTGTTGAGTCTTAAGTCAGCCTGGATGATCCAATCCCCACATACAATGGGTTATATCCCGAGGTTAATGATTCTCGGGAGTAGCTGGAATAAATGATGTCATATCCGTCTCTGGATCCATTCTAATGACTCGGGCAATTCTTTCTTCTTTTGGGAGTTGAGTCATTGAACTGGCGCTCTGTTTTAAATCTTTTTGTGGTCTCTTGTATCACAGCACATCGGTGATTGTAAGAAAAGAAAGGGGGGGAAATTATGTCAAAAAGTGCGAAAGAGGTTTGAAAAAGAAGCAAGGGAAGGTTCATAAATGATGTCACACCTTTTTTCAATATATTAGATCCTACCCTCCCCCCCTTTGCCACAAAATGTCCCACTTCATCACACCCCCCTACCCCCTTTGTCACAAGTCACGCTATATTATATTAGCATATGCACTTGCAGTTAAAAGACAAAGCACTGCGCTATAGATCTCATTTCTAATTTTATTTTTGAACTTTTAATGAAATTTTTAAGCATAACAATAATAATCATTACATGTATGCTTCATTTGTATAAAAGGAGGTTTGGGTTGGCGCCACAAAAGTAATCAGTACAGAACAGTAAATTATATTACTTGTTTGAATTCTGAAAAAAAAAAAAAAAAGCGCAGTTTATCTGAAAAGTCTAAATACTTAAGAACATTTCCTATTAAACTTTTAACAAGAATTAAATTTAAGCCTTAATCATCATCGGTGTTTCGTGTTTACGATACAAAATGATCAATGAAACTTGAACATGAAATTATGAAATTTAAAAAAACTTTAAAATAAATTTAATTTGCTGATTTTAAAAGCTTTTATCGAACCACAATGTATAAAGACATTTCGTGTTCCCTCCTTCCCTTCCCTTTTCACAACCTGTCACAATTTTTCAAACCCCCCTCCCCCCTCGAAGCGTGACATCATTTATGAATGACCCCCTAAGAAAAAAAATAATTCAAATGGCGCTCATGTTTGAGTAACATCATTCTGAAATGGAGTGAAGCCCCGATTGGAACGTTTTCCCTCACATGACGTCATTTTTTCATTGCTTCCCCCCCCCCCCAAATGTCAAATTTACTACATATAATGCAAAAACCAGGTGTCTAGAGCAGGAGTACAGAGACACCAGATTTTGCTTGAAGCTGGAGCACAGCAGGAGCAAAAAAATATGTTATTCCCTACTGCTCCGAAGTTTTTTTTTTTAATTCATAAATAAGTTAAATATTTATTTTTCAAATCGACTTGATACCGGTTCTCCGATGCTTTCTGGGAGGGGGCAGGCAGTCTCGTTCGTCCCTTCGCGTCGATGCGCTCTGGAAAAATTCCTTTCGAATAATGAAGGACAAGAGAAATCGTTAAAAAGGTCACACGAGTTCAGATCTGAGATATAAGTAGTAAGAATAAATAAATAAGTAAAAGTTGTTTACAAAAATCCAGAATAGTTAGCAATTTGTATGTAAATATGTTTACTCCTTGAATCTCACAGCAGCATGTTTCGTTTCAAAATACAGGGCGATTCTAAAAAGAAGTATACAGTTTTAACACACATCATCATTGAAACTGTTTACTTCTTTTAATCACCTTGAAAGAAGAAAGTAATCTTCTTCTGAAAGATATTTACATGCAGTTAAACGCCTGTGGAGAAAAGCAAAAGCTTCCTGCTGTTTTATCGAAAATGATATTACAAAACAGTTTTGGATATGAAATTAGGATACAGTGAATGGTATCAGCGACTTTATGACCTTCATTTCTGTCATTCTACTTGTAAAAATAAAATGAGAGGACTAAGAGGAAAAAAGAAGAAAAGTTAACTGAGTTGGAATCTATTTAGACAGCAGATATGCTATAAATAAATAATTAATAAAACCATGTAAAAATGTTTTAGTTACATAGTTTTATTTTTCTTTAAACT
Organism: Octonoba sinensis; assembly: GCA_038502835.1. NCBI lineage: Eukaryota > Metazoa > Arthropoda > Arachnida > Araneae > Uloboridae > Octonoba > Octonoba sinensis. Next base: position 13,502,778 of record CM076602.1, on the reverse strand, counting down.
AAAAATTTCGCCATGATTTGAGTATTTTAAAATTTAAAACATCGTTGCATTATGCAAACATTCCAAACGAAGTTATCGTTGCCATTCGACAAATAATCATTCTGATCATTTCCTCAGAGCCAAAATGATTAATTTTTTTCCTAATTAACGTTATAATAAATGATAAAACGGATGGAATATTGTATTGTCATCGAAGATAAGCTTGTGTGCAAAGTTTAAAGATAATTTAGGCAGTAATAGTGACGAAAACCGCGTAACAAACTTCCGTGGCAAATCAAGTTAAATAAAACCGTGTAAAAAACAAAATACATGCACATACATATAAATGCATATATAGATACAGGCACATATATATTTCCCAAGCCAGGGGTGGCTGGCAATTGACCCCCCTAAATGACGGGCCTGAAGTAATGAGATGTCTGCAAATCTAAACAGAAGTTATAAAGAGTTTTTGATCGTCTCAAAAATATGGAAATACTTCAGCAGTAAAACAAGCTTGCGCAAAGCCTCATGTGGGTTTTAACATTGGGGGTACCACTGTGTTGGGGAGCTTAGGAGGTTTTGATTATTTTAAAAGGTAGGGTTTCAGGTGTTCCCTCAAAAAACATTTTGAAGAATTCAGCGTGAAGAAGCATTTTTAAAACATCTCGGGAATGGAATTAGTGAGTTTAGTACAAAAATTTTGTGCTAGTTTCGTATCAGCGTTCCTTTTTATGGGAGCACCAAAGGTACCATGATTATGGGGTACCACGGTACCTCTGGTGAGCCCCGCGTGCTCACGGATATGATAGTAAATTGAAACTTTTAGGGGCAGCTGATATTTACCTTTTGTGACAGCTTTAACGACAGTAATTATGTTTCGTGAAGTTGTTTTAAGATTAATTGGTCATTTGCTTGCTTTACTGAAAACTTTCAATTTCAGAATATGTTTCTTTTAGCAGATAAATCACTGAAGAAGGTGGGCGGGGGGGGGGGGGGATAAAAGTTGAGCAACATTTAGTGGTAAAACCTTAAAAGTTACATCCACTGCTAAGTATTTAATTTGGAAAAGTTAGAACCAAGGGATAATGTCTTATGTTCTGCTGGGTAAAGTTGAGAAATTTCGAATTTCTGTAACAACACATGGAATTTTCCTTTATTTAAAAAAAAATTCTGCGCCTTTAGTGGCATTAAGGAAAAGGTCAAGAGATAAGTTTACGATGAAGAAGAAAACTTAGTGATTTTATTTAAAACATGCGCTACAGAAGTTCTAACTTTACTGCAATTTTACGAATTTTCATTCACATTGTCAGAACAGAATTTAATGTGTCAACTACTTTCAATGTTCCCCAACAAAAATTGGAGCGATGTTTTCTCAGTAATAGTAAAGTAAATTATTTTTCTTGTTTTTAATCAAGGAAAAATGAATGTCAAAACCCCTGTGGTTGGACTGTAATTTCATATGTCTATTATCATGTATGTCACATTTTTGTCTGAACTAAATAAATAACTTAATACATTTTGGTGTGATTAAACATCTTCATTGCTACTAAAAATGGTGGAAGAATTTTAGTCTAAGAAAGCAATATTTTGAGTTATGTAAAAATCATGTCGTGAACAGAAATGACAAAAATTTGACATGGTTTTAAAACATGTTTTTACATAGCAATTCAAATTTTTTTTTCTTATACTAAAATTCCTCCGCCATTTTTAAAGTAGGTCTAAAGATGAGTAAGCTCACCAAAATGTATCGAGTTAATTTTAATATTCAGTGCATGAAATGAAACCAATAAGATGCGTATTGGAATGGTTGTCGTGAAGGAAATTAACCGGATACGAATAAATAAACACATTAAGTGTTTAAAATTTACAAAAAACAAAAAAAAAAAAAATAAATAAATAAATAAAAATACTTTTTTTCTTTCTCAGAGCAGTTCCAGGGAAGTGTGTCTGAATGCGACGCGTACGATGGGAATGGAACAAGTTTTCCTGTCATTCGAAATTTGTGAGTACTTGTTTCAAATTTCATTTCAGTACTTTTCTGTACTAATTTATGAAAAGACTTCGCTGAATACAATACCAAAGCCCATGGACATTAAATGACTGTTACTATAAGGAAGTTATATATCTCTGCATTTGTCTGATAAGTTTCTGATCATATTCCAGAAAAGAACACGCAGTTTAGAGCCATTTTTTTCATTTCGTAGACGACTTGCCATTTTTTCTGTTTTTCGTACACCCCCTTCCTAAAAGTCATTTTCAAAGAAGTCAATCAGTAGGATATTTATGCTTGAAAGTTCCGAAAAAGAGTGAAACTAAAAGAAAAGTTACGCCCAATCCTTTTAAAATCGTAAAAAACGCTCTAAAATTCGAAATTCTTAGGAAAAGATCGCTAGATATGAGCATGAGAATGACCGCTCGATATAAACAAATTAAGGTTTTGTCACTCCAAAGAATCAAAATTAAAAATTAAGTCATGAATGGAAATACTTTTTAAGAAATAATACATTTGTTAAAGTTTGTAAGTTACGATAATAAATACAAATATTGTGACTTTTATATGTGCTAATCATTAAACAAATTTGTAAATATGGTTTTACCATACTTTATTTATTCATTTTTTTGCATAATGTCAGTATCGTATCGAACCGCAAAATTTAATCGTAACTATTCCACGCTAAGTAAAACATATAAATATGGATTTTATAAATTCATACGATACAAAAGCCTCATTTTATTCTATTTAGATACTTGATGATTCACTTTGTTTGTTTGTTTGTTTTACGACCATTTCAGGTCACATAAATATTCGAGTTTATTTGCTATTCTCAAGGATATACTTCAAACTCTCGTCTAATATGACAGATGGAACAAGACAGCACAACAGATTTTAATATACAAAGAAGGAAATACACCCAGGGTAAGGTGGGAATCGAACCCACGCCTCTTTCTCTCCGCGCAGGGAGGCACCGGAGTCAGTCGATTTAACCGCTCAGCCACTGAGGCCCCTGATGATTCACTTATGGTTTCAAAAATAGATCCAGTTCTCTACACTGAAAATTTTCGTGTAGTTACCACCATTTTTGATGTTACTGAAGACCATTTTTGGTGTTACTGAGCACCATTTTTGGTGTTACTGAGCACCATTTTTGGTGTTACTGAGCACCATTTTTGGTGTTCTTGAACACCCTTTTGGCATTTTTGGTGTTCCTGAACACCCTTTTGGTGTTACTGAGAACCATTTTTGGTGTTACTGAAAGCCATTTTTGGTGTTACTTGAAGACCATTTTTGGTGTTACTGAGCACCATTTTTGGTGTCTGTTACTGAGAACCATTTTTGGTGTTACTGAACACCATTTTAGTGTTACTGAAGACCATTTTTGGTGTTACTTGAAGACCATTTTTGGTGTTACTGAGCACCATTTTTGGTGTCTGTTACTGAGAACCATTTTTGATGTTACTGAACACTATTTTTGGTGTTCATTTGGTGTAAAGGTGAAAATTATTCATTTTTTGGTGTATTTTAAATTTTTTGAGTGTCTGTCTAAAAAAATACAGGCAGCAGAATGTTTTTTTAGCATATAGTGTTCGTTAACTCATTTATACGCATCAAAAGTTCAGTACGATTGCTCATGTATCCTACTTTCATAGAAATGAGCAATCGTAATGAAATATCGATGCCTAACGTGCTAAGAAACTTTATACTGTCCATATTTTTTGAGACAGACAGTTACACCAAAAGTGGTGGCAACTAAACGCAGCATTTTTAGTGCACGAAATATGTCTACTCGAGGTGTGTCTCGGAATAATTTTTATACTAAAGAACCTAATCCATTAATGTGTAATTATGCGCTTTAATCTCATAAGTTGTACTTTGATATTACCGTCAACCGGGGTGAATTTGCGATGCCGGTATGTGCCAATTCTGACAGAATTAAACTGACAGCTAACAGAAGGGATAAACCTTTCATTCAGTACATCTAGCGACTTTTAGTGGTGAAGCTGTCAATTTTCAGAAATAATACAAACCGACTTTTGAAAAGTGGTCAATTTCACCCTGGTTACTCCGGTTTACGGTACCGTTTGAGAATTTTTTTGCTTTTAAGGGGTGATTTTTAATTGATATAGAAGCTATTTCATTGTTAAAAGTTCATCTTTTGAAAGTATTTTCAACACTTATTTTGTTCTTTCTTTTTTTAAACCTCTAATTCTCAACTGCACCTCAAGGCGGACGACGATAAAAAAATTGGGCATTACAGGGTTAACCCATCCTCGTGTTGGCTGATTGGTACTTTTACTGACTCAGTGGAAACCGCCAATCCGTCAATACGAAGGTAGAGTTACTGAGTGATTAAGAGCCAATTAGATTAACCACAGGTTTCGCCAATCCACGGTCTCGCCCATACCTGTCACCGTAAATGGAAGGGGAGGCTGTAGGGGATTGACCCTTGAATTCAAAACTCCGCCTCAAGGCGGTATACGACGATAACAAAACTTGAGCATTAGAGGGTTAAACAGAAAATGTATAGATATTTTGCAATACCTATGCTGTTTAAAAACAGCTTTTAATTTAGACTGATAACACATTAGGAGTACCAACCCCGTAGCGATGGCGCATCCCCCCAAAAATTAGGGACCCCCCAAACCGGCCATACGTTCGACTTATGCCCTCCCCCAAAAGCCCCTGAGGACCTCAAGTTTCAATAGCGCCGTTTGCACCATGACGCCTCCTGGTGGGTACCCTATAAAAATCTCCTGAAAATAACGGAAAAAGTACGGCAGTACAGAGTTGCCGGAAATATTCCGTTTCTGATAATATTTTCACGAGCTTTGACAGAAGTTCCATTTCTTTCTTCTCCGTTAATCCAAATCCGGTTGTGAAAATACCGCAACCGTAATGTATCGTGAAAATATCGTTAGAAATCAAGAAAAGTCAAAAATAAGTGAAGTAATTAAATAAAGATTGAAAAATAAAACATTTGAAAGTAGGGTATTGCGATGGGGAAAAAGTGTGTCTGTCGGTCTGTCTGTCTGTCGGTCTGTCCCCCCCTAATAACTTTTGAACGAATTGTCCGATTGGAAAAATTCTTTTTGCATTAGAAAGATCTCGGCGAGGACATCTCATTTCTATATTTTACTTTTTGATTTGAACAATTTTTTGTTCAATTTTGAACAGTTCAAAAAATTTTAACATTAGCGCCTATGGACAAAATTGAAGCAAATTCTGTAAACTCTGGGCACAAGAGCCAAGTTCCTATTGCAAGCTTATTGAAAGGAGTTCTCGGCGTGAAATATTGATTTGAACAGTTTTTGTTCATTTTTGAACAGTTCAAAAAATTAACACAGAGCTTACGGGGAAATTTCAACCCTATATAAAGCCTGATCTAACGGACCGATTTGCTTGGAACAAACTTTATCGGAAAGCTCTTATGACGTAGAACATGTAGAAATAGAAAGTTTATCCAGAACTTACGAGCCTATTTTGCTATGAAATTTTTTGATCGGGATTTTCAAGGATATTTCTCAGTGACTCAATGAGTGAAATAATGAATGAATGAATAAATGAAAGAGTGAAAGAATAAATCAATGAATAAATGAATGAGGAAAAGAATGAATGAATAAATTATTGAATAAATGAAAATATAAACAAATGAGTGAATAAATACATAAATGCGTAAATGAATGAATAAACACTTGAATGAGGTAACGAATGAATGAATAAACGCATGGCTGAATAAATGAAAGAATGAATGAGTGAGTGAATGAATATGTATTATCGGTTGAAAAAGGTATATTTTCAATAATTAGAACTAAAGATAAATAAGAAAGAGAGAGAGAAAGAGATAGCTAGATTATAAATTTGAATTTGGTGTATACGGGAAAGTAGGCTCGTATAGTTCTAGACGGAACTTCTTGTTAATTCTGACACTTGCCGAATTCGATAAATGATTGGAGAATTGAATGCGATTTTGTCACGTGATTGATCAAACCCGGTAGCGAGGGTAATCGGATACGAATAAGAATTAGGCTGAATGTCGTAATGAATTTAATTCTTTTGCGTAACGTCTTTTTCTTAATCTTGTCAAAATGCGCGTTTATTAGTTCACCTGTGTGTAAGCCAATAAAAACTTTCAATTCAAATTTCACCCATTTTCAGATTCTTTGAAAATTTGCACACACATAAAGAACCGATGCCAATATAACCTGGCGGATTACAATTTTTTAAACTCGATTTTGTTCTTTTTTTAATTCCAATTTTAAGCGAAATTTTCACAGCAATTCCTTAATACGGGAACGGAATACTTCTTACAGTTAGACCTTAAATCATTAGTAAACATTTGTGTTTTCAGAAATACCTATTAAAGGAAAAAAAATTCACAAAATTGATGTTTTTCGTTATTTAGGAAATTAAAATAACAGAATCTTATACATAAGCGGCTTAAGTGTCTGTTTGTCGCCGATAGCTTATTGGTTGCTTGCGTAACTGTACTAGCCAATGGGGTGAAGTTGCCACGGCATTCAAATAGTCCATATACACTGATGCCATACATGCAGATATCGTTGTTTTAATTAAATTATCATGGTGTTTAAGAACATTTAAATATTTTGCCCGATTTTATTCCGACATTGTATTTTAAACTGAATTTTCAGCTGAACGTAAATTGAGCGTGTCAGGGGGAAGGTGAACATTTGTTTGAATTAGCAATCATCTGTTTTTGAAACGGTTTACATCTGAACGAAATTGAGCGGGTCAGGGGAAGCACGAGCTTTCTAGTAACTAGATTAACATCGTGCACCTACGTAGCAGTAAAGGACAAACTTAGACGTGTAATTCATGTGGGTCATTCCACATCAATTCAACACAGCGTTTGAACCTCACCATCTCAGATTTTGTTTTTGGAAGAGGTGTACTATTGGTACGAACTAGGAAAAATATTAAATTTTACCGGGATATGTGTCTTCGTTCTTTATTTACAGTGGCGCAAATTTCGTAAAAAATGGGTTAAAAACTGAATGGCAGTCACCGACCCATCTGAATTGCTCTCGCTTCGTTCCTAATTGAGATACAGACATCAAATAGGTTTCATTTTACAGAGTATTTTCTATTCTTTTCAAAGATATGCTACACTACATAGTTTATGACATAAAATATTTTTTTCAAAATCTGATAAAAGTTTTAAATTCATTTTTTTCGCAAAGTACATAATTAAAAAAATTCAAATTATTTCTGTGATTACTTAGCATTGTCCTGTGTCACATGTTAAAATTTAAAATTTGGGACAGTTATGGCTTCATTGTCAAAAAAAAAAAAAAAATAGTAATCTGTCGCTCCATTTCGATTTATTTAACTATCTTCAGATTAACTAACACCCCAACACTGAAATTGACGTTTTCATGACGTTTTCACCGGCCAAACGTTCGACTTATCCCCTCCCCCAAAAGCCCCCGAGGACCCCAAGTTTCAATAACGCCGTTTGCACCATGACGCCTCCTGGTGGGTACCCTATAAAAATCTCCTGAAAATAACGGAAAAAGTACGGCAGTACAGAGTTGCCGGAAATATTCCGTTTCTGATAATATTTTCACGAGCTTTGACAGAAGTTCCATTTCTTTCTTCTCCGTTAATCCAAATCCGGTTGTGAAAATACCGCAACCGTAAAACTGAAAAGTTCCGTTCTCGTATTTTCAGGACATGATATTTTCGTTTTTGGAAGGAAAAACCATGTATTGAAGCACTACGGAAATCTTCCGTTAAAATCAGTCAAAAAACACTCTGAAAATTCAGTTTTTTTTTTTAAACAGTGTACCCCTGATAACAGTAGTCGAATTCGGTCATACGAAGTAAACAACTATCGATAAAATTGCTCCGTGAAGACGCAGTACATAGTAAAAACTTAATTATTTCTGTTTACGCTCTCTAAAACCTGTCTTACGTAATACAAATAAAAGAAAGGGCTGTAATTTTTATTTTTATGGATGATTGTTTTAACTCTAGATGCTATTTTTACATTGTGGTTTCTTTTGTTTAACACTTAAGTGTACGGTTTTTGAGTATCAAGACATAAAACTCATTGCACTTTTATGAACTAAATAATTTTTGTGAAAATGTGGCACTCAGTCACTCTGATTTACGGGGTTCAGAGCTAAAATAATTTTCGCAAGACATGCAATTTAAAAATGTACCAAAACAGTGGAAAATAGTTGCATTAAATGCATTACTCTCTCTGAACCGCACGCTCAAATCTCAGGAAACTTTCGTCGTATTTGACGAATGGCTTCGTGAAAAATGCTCACTTTCGTCAAAGGGGCCGCTCATAAATGATGTCACGCTTTTGTCCCATATATTTGACCCCTTTGTCACAATATGCCACACTTCAGCGGACCCCCTCCCCCCTTTTGTCACATGTTACGCTATGTTGCATAATGCATAATGTCACACTTCTTGTTACCCCTCCCCTTGTCACAATTTCACGAACCCCCCTCTCGAAGCGTGACATCATTTATGAATGATCCCAAATTAGCGAAATTTGTGCAGTAACTTTTTAAAGTCACGTGATCGCGCGAGGAAAGAATCGTTGTAAATGATGAAATTTTCTTGACGACTGAAGAATAAAAATGTGGGAGCTACATTTGTGAGAGTGTATATATATTTTTTATACACTTTTGATGAAAGTTGCTTCAAAATAATAACAACAATTAATTACGTTTAAGGGGGAAAACAAAAAAAAAAAAAAAAAACAGGATGTATCATTTTGTAGGTTGGCTACTCTGGCGCTAATTACCTAAATAACGCTTCAATCATAGTCTTAAGTTCAAAGATCAAACATAAGTTCTTATTTTTAAGCTGTCGAGTTCACTTTTGAGAGAACTTTCATAAAATCAAAATCGATTAACAGGCTTTTGGTTCAAAACGTTTATGAGTCTGTCAGCATGAGTCTCTTACTCATCGGTTCAACTTCGATGTCGTTTTTAGCCTACTTTCCCGTAAAAGTAAAAAAAAATAATAATAAAGCATGAAAGAAGGCCTAATGTATCGTGAAAATATCGTTAGAAATCAAGAAAAGTCAAAAATAAGTGAAGTAATTAAATAAAGATTGAAAAATAAAACATTTGAAAGTAGGGTATTGAGATGGGGAAAAAGTGTGTCTGTCGGTCTGTCTGTCTGTCGGTCTGTCCCCCCCTAATAACTTTTGAACGAATTGTCCGATTGGAAAAATTCTTTTTGCATTAGAAAGATCTCGGCGAGGACATCTCATTTCTATATTTTACTTTTTGATTTGAACAATTTTTTGCTCAATTTTGAACAGTTCAAAAAATTTTAACATTAGCGCCTATGGACAAAATTGAAGCAAATTCTGTAAACTCTGGGCACAAGAGCCAAGTTCCTATTGCAAGCTTATTGAAAGGAGTTCTCGGCGTGAAATATTGATTTGAACAGTTTTTGTTCATTTTTGAACAGTTCAAAAAATTAACACAGAGCTTACGGGGAAATTTCAACCCTATATAAAGCCTGATCTAACGGACCGATTTGCTTGGAACAAACTTTATCGGAAAGCTCTTATGACGTAGAACATGTAGAAATAGAAAGTTTATCCAGAACTTACGAGCCTATTTTGCTATGAAATTTTTTGATCGGGATTTTCAAGGATATTTCTCAGTGACTCAATGAGTGAAATAATGAATGAATGAATAAATGAAAGAGTGAAAGAATAAATCAATGAATAAATGAATGAGGAAAAGAATGAATGAATAAATTATTGAATAAATGAAAATATAAACAAATGAGTGAATAAATACATGAATGCGTAAATGAATGAATAAACACTTGAATGAGGTAACGAATGAATGAGGAAAAGAATGAATGAATAAATTATTGAATAAATGAAAATATAAACAAATGAGTGAATAAATACATGAATGCGTAAATGAATGAATAAACACTTGAATGAGGTAACGAATGAATGAATAAACGCATGGCTGAATAAATGAAAGAATGAATGAGTGAGTGAATGAATATGTATTATCGGTTGAAAAAGGTATATTTTCAATAATTAGAACTAAAGATAAATAAGAAAGAGAGAGAGAAAGAGATAGCTAGATTATAAATTTGAATTTGGTGTATACGGGAAAGTAGGCTCGTATAGTTCTAGACGGAACTTCTTGTTAATTCTGACACTTGCCGAATTCGATAAATGATTGGAGAATTGAATGCGATTTTGTCACGTGATTGACCAAACCCGGTAGCGAGGGTAATCGGATACGAATGAGAATTAGGCTGAATGTCGTAATGAATTTAATTCTTTTGCGTAACGTCTTTTTCTTAATCTTGTCAAAATGCGCGTTTATTAGTTCACCTGTGTGTAAGCCAATAAAAGCTTTCAATTCAAATTTCACCCATTTTCAGATTCTTTGAAAATTTGCACACACATAAAGAACCGATGCCAATATAACCTGGCGGATTACAATTTTTTAAACTCGATTTTGTTCTTTTATTAATTCCAATTTTAAGCGAAATTTTCACAGCAATTCCTTAATACGGGAACGGAATACTTCTTACAGTTAGACCTTAAATCATTAGCAAACATTTGTGTTTTCAGAAATACCTATTCAAAGAAAAAAAAATTCACAAAATTGATGTTTTTCGTTATTTAGGAAATTAAAATAACAGAATCTTATACATAAGCGGCTTAAGTGTCTGTTTGTCGCCGATAGCTTATTGGTTGCTTGCGTAACTGTACTAGTCAATGGGGTGAAGTTGCCACGGCATTCAAATAGTCCATATACACTGATGCCATACATGCAGATATCGTTGTTTTAATTAAATTATCATGGTGTTTAAGAACATTTAAATATTTTACCCGATTTTATTCCGACATTGTATTTTAAACTGAATTTTCAGCTGAACGTAAATTGAGCGTGTCAGGGGGATGGTGAACATTTGTTTGAATTAGCAATCGTCTGTTTTTGAAACGGTTTACAACTGAACGAAATTGAGCGGGTCAGGGGAAGCACGAGCTTTCTAGTAACTAAATAAACATCGTGCACCTACGTAGCAGTAAAGGACAAACTTAGACGTAATTCATGTGGGTCATTCCACATCAATTCAACACAGCGTTTGAACCTCACCATCTCAGATTTTGTTTTTGGAAGAGGTGTACTATTGGTACGAACTAGGAAAAATATTAAATTTTACCCGGATATGTGTATTCGTTCTTTATTTACAGTGGCGCAAATTTCGTAAAAAATGGGTTAAAAACTGAATGGCAGTCACCGACCCATCTGAATTGCTCTCGCTTCGTTCCTAATTGAGATACAGACATGAAATAGGTTTCATTTTACAGAGTATTTTCTATTCTTCTCAAAGATATGCTACACCACATAGTTTATGACATAAAATATTTTTTTCAAAATCTGATAAAAGTTTTAAATTCATTTTTTTCGCAAAGTACATAATTAAAAAATTTCAAATTATTTCTGTGATTACTTAGCATTGTCCTGTGTCACATGTTAAAATTTAAAATTTGGGACAGTTATGGCTTCATTGTCAAAAAAAAAAAAAAAAATAGTAATCTGTCGCTCCATTTCGATTTATTTAACTATCTTCAGATTAACTAATACCCCAACACTGAAATTGACGTTTTCATGAAAGGAAACATGGGCTTGAATGATTCCACAGTGTCTGCATTGGAACCAACTATTAAGTACAGTAGAGCCTCGGTTATCCGAGCTCCGACTAACCGAGTTCCGGGTTAACCAAGGTACATTTGCCCTTGAAAAAAAAAAATTTTTTTTTGGCTGCCGATGGTGGCGTCACTGACTGACGTCAGTCATCCAATTATTTTCTGCTGATATAAGGACCTAGAACAACCATTAACAAAATAAAAAAAACTATATATATATATATATATATATATAGATTTCTTCAAGAGTCAATTTTAACTGGAACATGCACTCTACTGATGCAATAAAATTTGTAACGTCATTTTTTCATTTCATAATATGTACAGTAAATGCCTTTTTTTAACCGACTTCACAAATAAGGAGGTTATACATTCGTATTGTATGTATGTCGTTTTTTTTTTGTTTGTTTGTCCACTCATAACTTCGCACGGGATGGACCGATTTTCATGATTTTTTTTAATCGATCGAAGGTAGTTTCCCATAGGTCCCGTACCTTTGTTTGACCATATTCGATAATTATAAAAAAAGTTATGGGCAGAAATATAGTCTTTTTTTTGGTTTTTCCATTCATAACTTTTGACTAAATGAACCGATTTTTATAATTTTTTCTTTAATTGATAGAGGGCTGTCTTGCTCAAATATCGCACATCAATTTGACTACATTTGTTTTTTTAGAAAAATCGTTACAAGTGAAAAACTATCATTTTATATTTTAATTGGAAAGGCTTGGCTTGATTTTTCTTTGTTGGGGAAAACTATTAATAAATATAAAAGTCATTGTTAAATAAAAAGAGTTTGTTGCCATTGAGCTGTAATATTAAAAGCAATTGTAGCAACAGTTTGACTGAAGGCTTCTCTATAGCAAAAATTAAATCCAGTCAATCTGTTTGCTAAAATCGACTTCTAAACGGGAATTATCATACAAATGGATTAGTTTTTAGAGCCATTTACTCAAAGAAGGTTTGCCCTTTGATATGGATTTTTTGATAAATAAAGTATTTACAAAAAAAAAAAAAAGTTGCACTAAAAAGAATAAAATAAAATAATTTTTCAGAAAAAATAGAACCGACTTCAAAGCAGAGCAACTATTAATTGCGCTAAAAAGTAAAAAATAAATTCATTCTTTAAACAACATGGATGTGACTTTTAAACATAGTTTTAGAAGTCGGTGCAAATTATGATAGATAAAATATTTTTTAATGATTAATCAATTGCAAATATAAATGGCCCAGAATTAGCAACTGTTCCAAGGTAATGGTAATTATACTCATAATTTTGCACGACTTCCAAAACTATGTTTAAAAGTAACATCCATGTTGTTTAAAGAATGAATTTATTCTTTACTTTTTAGCGCAATTAATAGTTGCTCTGCTTTGAAGTCGGTTCTATTTTTTCTGAAAAAGTATTTTATTTTACATATTTGACGACATTTTCATTCATTTCAACAAATGTTTCCCTCTCGATTGGGACAGAGTCCGTGTTATCCGAGTAAATTGTCATGGAATCACCCATGTGTAAGTAAGATAATTTTATGCGTTTTTCAAAAATTGATGTGATTTATTTAGCACTTTTTTTTTTTTTTATCAAACCAACGTCATTATAAGATAAGTTAGAGATAGCCAGAATGTTCTAAATGCCGACAAGTTTTAGTACCGCTGAGTAATAAATAAACTCTTATTAGACCTCGAGCTCTGTGGACCACATTGTATTGTGTAGTGTTTTGCGTGATTCGTTCCAGACGGACGCCTGGAAATTGCACGCATTCCCCCACAATTCACCTGCCCGGTGTTGCGTGCATAACCCAACCGGGAGGGTAGGCTCGGCTTTTGTGTATAACGCGTTACGTAGGTGTTACGACTCTATACTCTTCTGCATCCTTTCACATCGGCCGCGACCTTGTGCCTCTTAGACACAAGAACCCTGATTGGTCGGCTGAGGAAACAGGGGACAACAATTGGTTGGGGAGGGGTTCATTTTTGCGGAGGCATTCGAGTGAGTGGTCGGTGACGTAGGCAGACGAGCTTTCTCGTTCGTGGTTCTGATTTTGCTTTTTCGGGCAGCTAGCGTCATCCCTAGCGGTCTCTTTTAAATGCCTTATTAATGATGCGAGAATTCCGCTTTCCCAGCACGTGTTGATAATTTGTAAGGAACTTGTTGCAAAGATGATGTCTCAGAGAAGATTCGGTCATGAGCTGGTGTTGCGAATGTCATATATTGTTGACAAAATTTATACACTGTTAGCTGAACTTCAGTAGTTTCTTTTGCTGAACAGAAAAACATCATTGTTCTGTGATAGATCGGACCGGAAAAAGAAAACTGCTGTGTATCGAGTTGAGTGTTGTGGTTTATTGATTGTGCTGTGTTGTTGGATTTTCTGCAATTGCTGTGCAGCTGATACAAAAAGGATTTTTAATTTTACTTTTAATTCGCCTTGCATTGATGAACTTTTGCCATAGATGAAGAGTCGCTTTGTCGTGCCATGTGGATAAACTATTCTTTAAAGCGAATACTCTTTGTCGACATTCTACGTTTTACAATGCCGGAATGGTAATTCTTGAACCTCTACTTCCATTGCAAAGATAAGTTTGCCGAACTGTCAGCTCAACTGGACTGAAGTGATTTCATGCTCATCAGGACACCTTTGGTGAATACTTCTGAAATTTAACAATTATTTATTTTGAAAAACGATATTTTTTGTTTCATATGCGACTGGACAACAGTGTTATTGCTGCACACAACTTTGATAACAGTTGGTGAACTATATACACGCATTAGAAATGGATAAATTATTCTTATCAGGAGCATTCAAAAACTTCATCAAGCCTAGACTGTTCGTGAACGACTGTACTGCTTTTCGTCTTCACTACCGATTAACAGCTCTGCTCTTGTGTGCCTGTAGCATTCTAGTATCAGCAACTCAATTCTACGGAGATCCGATATCTTGCATACAGAGTGACGATGTGCCAGAGAAAGTGCTGAACACTTATTGCTGGGTGGAAGGAACTTTCACTTTGCCAAGAGCTTTAGGACTTGAGGTTGGTCAAGAAATTGTATACCCTGGTGTGGACAAGAGGAGGGAAGGGGACCAAGTCGTGTACCATGCGTATTACCAATGGGTTTGCTTCGTGCTGCTTTTACAAAGTGCCCTTTTTTACGTGCCGAGGTTGACTTGGCGATGTTGGGAGTCAGGCAGGTTGAAGAATCTGTTACAGGGGCTGAACTGCCCCATCATGGCTCAATGCGAGAAGGTGAAGAAGTGCGATCACCTGGTGAGGTATTTCCGCAACAACATGCGTCACCATTCCTCTTATTGTTACAAGTATCTAGTGTGTGAGGCGATGAATTTGGTGAATGTCGTCGCTCAGATATACTTTGTGGATTACTTTCTGGGCGGCGAGTTCACCACGTACGGTTTGAAGGTCCTTCATTTTGCCGCCTCTGCCCAAGAACGCAGAGTTGACCCGATGGTCCAGGTTTTCCCGAGGTTGACCAAGTGCACGTTCCATCGATATGGACCGTCCGGTGACGTCATGAAGTACGACGCCTTGTGTCTGTTGCCACTCAACATCGTAAACGAAAAGATTTACATTCTGTTGTGGTTCTGGTTCATAATATTAGCCGTGATTACCTCAATGTCGCTGCTCTACAAGATTCTTCTACTTAGCTCGAAGACGGTTCGGTACATGACGTTACATTCCATGGCCAGGCTGTCGCCGAAAGATCAACTGAGAACCATTATCAGAAAAACGACCTACGGAGACTGGTTTGTATTGTTCTTGCTTTCCAAAAATATGGAAGTGTTAAATTTTAAAGATTTTTTGCAAGATTTGTTCAAAGAGTTCAAAAGTCCACTCATTAACAATGATAATAACGAAAACAACGAAACATCGTCTATTTAAATGTATAGCATAAACACACCCGACATTGTTATCTTTCTTGGTTTGTTTCATCATCAGATTTTGATTCTTTAATACTTTTCGAGTTACAGTGGAATTTGCAAAAATGACCACCTTTATAAAAGGAATTACTTCTGTAGAAACATTTTTGAGCCTTTAAGTACAATGATTAGGGGAAATGTTCTATATTGTGACCACTTGTTTGTGATGACCAATTTTGTGGTCTTCAGGGTTGGCCCACTAGGCAGGTTCCACTGTTTTCATATGATCAGGAAAGTGTGTTTGAAAGTAAGAGTTCTTAAGTTATTCTACGTAGCCTCAGTGAAATATTGAGAGTGCTTAATCACAATGTTTCATCGGTAAGATGTAATTCTTGTTGGAATTTCATAGGCAAAAGATATTAACAAAATTGGAGATTTTCATAAAAGTATTGACTCGGTTGTAAAGTTTAAGACAGTTGTAAAACTCACTTTCCGAGAAGTACTCTATAAATTCTAGTAGACCCTGTTTTGAAAATGCAGCCACTATGACTAGGGCTTTAGACCTTTCTAAGGCAGAAGGAAGTATTATTACCACCATATTCATCAAGTTATAGATGTTAAATTTTACCTTTTCTGATTCATAGAATCTTTCAAAAAATCTGGGAAGTATATTTACCACCTCATGCATCAATATCCAAATATTAGAACTATCCCCCTCCCCCTTCAAAGGGGTGGTGGAAAAAATCATGTTAATCTTTATTCAATGTCCTATATGAATTTCTTTTTTGAAACCAATCAAAATCCAAAAAATATATACCGTTGCTGCAAAAAAAAAAAAAGGCTTTTTAAAATGTCAAATAACTTAAGAACTATCTTATAAACAGTGAAATCCCGTTACAACAAACTCCAAGAGACTGAGAAAATATTTCGTGATTGCGGAATGCACGTAAAAAACGGTATATATGTTACCCTAATGACAGTTTAAAAGGAATTGGACATATCGTTATAAAGAATATTTCGTTATACTGGTGTTCGTTTTAACGAGAGTTCACTGTATTGCAAACTAAGATTTTTGAATTCGCATTGCTGGCAATGTAAATGTTCACCCTCATATAGGTGGGTGTACTCCATACATCAAAGAGGGGATGCCCTTACATTGGCAAATTTGAAACCAGCTGGCAGCGCTCTGTTACGAATTATAGTTCTTGACTTTTTTTTCAAAAGGAACTTTGTGATGGATGCCGATTGCACTGTGTCACGAAATGTGAGAACACTGATTAATTTGTTTTTCCATCTGGGAAACAGTAGAAACCAGCAACAAGTTTTGTCGTATCAAGTGTCGTATGCTTGATTCATAAAGGCTGTTCGAAAGTGAAAAGTCTTGGTTGCCAATTTCCCATGATGCTTATGAAGGGCTTTCTTTGAAATAGTACATGGAAAAGGGCACCATTTTTAAAAAAGTCTATGACGAATTTAGATAAAAGAAGTCAGTACCATGTGTTTTTTCTGTATCGATTAAAAACAAATAACCTACCATTTTCATCATAATCGAAATAAACTGATTCACTGACCTATTCGTACTTGTCACATAGATTTTCATTAAGCACGTAGATTTTAAAAATTATCATTCTTCATTTATTAAAACATTATTACATTTGTAAAGCAGAAGCCCTTTTTATTGTGATATTCATCTGTGTTTTAATTTATTATTTCATTGAATGTTCTCATATGAGTCTTTGTGTTTGACATTTAATGTTTTTTTGTTAATAACCGAGAGAAAATTCCACGGAATAAAGTATTTCTAACAATTCAAGTTAGGTAATTTTTTAAAACAGATAGTTAACATTTTAGTGCTGTATATTAGAGCAAAAGCTTTTGAAATAGAAGTTATTTTGTAGTTCTTGGTTTTTGTTGTTTTATTCAAATCTGTTATCTGTATTTTCATAGGTGTTGAGGATGGTACTGTGTTGGTGCCTGCTCAATGGTATTTGTGATTGATATTTATTAAAATAAATAGTTTTTTTTAATGCTCGAGGTTCTTCTTTGTTCATGCTATTTCGCTATATTCAGTATCAGTATAAATGCATGAGAAATTATAAATGAGTAATCACTCGGTTAATAGCCAAAAAATTTCAATCATTAACTTTTTCAAGTGTAAAGCCTTTTCTTCACATTTAAATTTTTATTTTGTTGATAGAATACTTAATTTCACGGGTTTCCTTTCTTTTTCATTTATTTATTTATTCATATATTAATTGAACTCGTTTTAATTTATTCTATTATTTTCATAAAATTGACTATTGCATTAATTTGTAGCAGAAAATTGATTTTTTTCCGCAAGCAATTATTTGTAATTATTGTTCTTGTTGTTTTCATTATTATCATCATCGTTGTTATTACAAAATAAATGATTAGATAGAAGAATTTAGCGAAGAAAATTTTCCCAAATTTAGTCAAGTTGAACTTTTAAAAAAGTCTATGGCTTGTGGAAAAGAATGCAAAAGCGTGTTCTGTTAATGCAAAGTCAAAGGGGAAATGGCCACAAATCGCATTGCTTCAGCCTATTACGAAAGTTCAAATGTATAAGTGAGAAATTAAAAAAAATAACAGAAGCGAATAAAAAGTTTCGACTTCACTTTTCCTAGGCACACAAATAAGCTAAGTGCGCATCAACAAATAGCTTTTACTAGAGCTCGCCCAGCAGTCGAAACTCGACCCCAAGTCATTAAATATTTTAAGTTTCAGCTTCGAACGTTTAAACAATTTTTAGATATTTTAGTTTTTCTGTTTGGCAACAGTTGGTTTTAATTAGAGATAATTTCTCCTCAGTGCGACTAATTTAACAACGAGTTGGTTATTTATTTTAATGCATTTGTAACACATATTATACATCTCCGACACCTGGAAAGAAAATAGAATAAACATTTTTATGCCGTGCTACTATTATTAAATGAATTAGAAATCCAAACACTCACTTTCAATTTAATCGAGAGTGCAAAACACTAAAGCAAATCGACATGTTTACGGAACGTGGATTCAAGGCAAAATAACGCTTCGCCGCACTTATTATCTCATATAGAACATTTTTAGCTTCAAATTGTATTATGTTTTGTTTCGCATTGTTTTGGACAAACAACGTGAATGACTTATCATATATATATTTTGGAAATGGATTAACTGACAGCTTAATATTAGTATTATTTTGCTTTGACATTCATTTAATAGATTACATTTTCCTTTATGTTTTGTACTTGACGTTTCTTCTTCTTTGAATTAAAAATAGTAAAAAATGTATTTAGTACTGTGCAAATAATGTAGATTGCAGATGTAAAGTGTAGTATAAAAGTAAATGAAAAAAAAGGTACAGAAATCGGTTCATAAGCAGATTAGAAAAATGGTACGTAACTGTTTTGTCTTTGGCTATTTATATATAAATTACAAACCAAAGTCTTCCATTTTAAAAGTTTTTTTTTTTTATTTTCATAATTTGATTTTAAAGTTTCATTGATCAATTTGTATCGTAAACACCGATGTTGGTTAAGGTTTAAATTTACTTGCTGTTAAAAGTTTACAAGAAAATATTCTTAGGTTCTTAGTGTGTAAAGGGAGCTTTTCATAGGCATTTACACTTTTAATATAAAAATTCCATAAGCACGTATTATACGCAGTTCTGAAACAAAGCATTGCGTTATAGATCACGTTTCTCATTTTAGTTTTGAACATTTAATGACATCAGTGAGCATAATAATAATAGTGATGACATGTGTACTTCATTTGTATAAAATAAGTTAAGGTTTACAACACAAAAGATAATTACTATAGAATTGTAAAATATATTAATTGTTCGAACTCTGAAAAAATGACCCACGCTAATAGCAACGGTGGCCAACCTGCGGTTCTTCGAAGGATTATTTGTCGCTCTCGACTCAACGAATATATAAAAAAGCTAGAAGGAATATTGACGGAATTCCAAAATAGATTTCAAGGCTTGAAATATTTTATAAATAGTCACTTGATTTTTTTTCTGACTCCATTTGAAATCAACATAATTCAAGGTGAGTTTTCCATTTCCAATATAATTATGACCCAAAAAGCATCTGGAGAATTATAATTAATAGAGATGCAAAAAGATCAAGTTGTACAATTAAAATATACGTCGACGTCGATTACTGAATTTTGGAAATTTGTACCAGAGTTGAAGTATCCTGAATTAAAAAGGGCTGCTTGTCAAATTATTTCAATATTCGGAACAACGTACTTATGTCAATTATTTTATTCCACTTTAAAATTCGTGAAATCCAAACACCAATCAGTATTAACTAACCAGCATCTCAAAGAATGACTGAGAATTGCTGTCACCAATTATTCACCAAATTTTAAGAAATTATCAAGAGAAGTAAAATAAATGTGTTTAATTTTTAATATTTTAATTCAATACACATATTTTGCACTTCTCTTTATATGTTTTCAATAAATATAATTTCTGTAAAAAAATATTATTAATACCTTTTCTGCATATTTTTTTAAATATGTATTTAATTGCGGCTCGCAAAAAAATTTCAAATTTTGAAAAATGGCTCGGACAATCAAGGAGCTTGGCCATCCCGGTAATATAGCGTGACATGTGAAAAAGGAGGGTAGGGGCGTATGATGAAGTGCGATATTTTGTGACAAAGCGGGAGAGGGGGTCGAAGTTATTGAAAAAAAATTGTGACATCATTTATGAACGGTTTCTTGGGACTGAATGTGAGATACTAAACAAGAGGATTTCATTCAAGATTCGTGTCATAGAAAAAGAAAAAAAAAGTTGCAGCTCCGCCGGTTGCTAAATAATTCTAGAACAATTATGAGGTGTGGAATATCTACTACAGATCTATATGCATTTTCGCAGGAAATCTTGGGAGGTTTGTCTGTGAGCGTTCGACCGTGGACAGACCCTGCAAAGAATCGAATCGAGGACGGTGCGTGAATGGTCAGCCGATCTTTTGTTCGGCGTTTTACCTACAACAGGAAGTACTTAAAAAAGAAATATGGGGGAAAAAAAGGGGGGTTGAGAGAGGGGGAGGGTAGTCATACATCGACTCTCCCTCCTCCCCATCCGAAGTGCGATGTTCTATTTTGAGTGATCACGAAACTTCCACTCGTATTGCAACGCCGTTTTTTTCTCTCCAAATTAAATGATGGCAATCGGAAGGGATAGACCCGCCCGCTTTCCACGTGTGGTGGCTTCCTTTCGACTGTTGTTATTTAACTGAAAGTTTTTTTCCTCGTATTTAACTGGGAATAAAACCACCTGCCAATGTCAAAACCATGAATAACAAAATCGAAATCAATGCGAACAATGTCTTTGCCTATTTATATTGTTGCGGGTTCGTCGCACTTTGAATCAATGACAGGCTCCTTGAACATACAGAGCAATTTATTTACACTATGTACATTTTGAAGCACACAAAAATCCCACGAGATTCACACATCACCGTAAAACCAACCGTAATCTCGTATTTAGTTCTCAAATACGAAAGGAATCAAGCACGAAGCTTACAGCACAACGGCACAGACTGACAGTCAGAAGCAATGGAATGAAAACTGAGAATAGTGCATGTAAGCAAACATTCAAGTTTTATTCAACTGCCACTTAACTGAATACGAAATCGGCAAAAGTACAGGCGGCTACACTTATGAGCACGACGGGCCCTGCGATGACAATGATTTACAACATATTTGATTTGAGTGAGGACATAGACATATTAGTGAGGATGATCAAAATAAAGTCGACGTTAGAGTCGCCAATTATGATGAATAATACTTAGATAATTAAATAAATAGCATAATGTTTCCAACGCTAAATTTAATTATTACGGTCAAATTTCAACGTTTTGCGAACAATAGTAACAATAACATCGCGTATAGTTGAAGTCACGATTACAAAGCCGGTGAGATGATTTTTGCGTTTTAAGGGGAGCCAGTACCCAAAAATGTTGAAAAACACCAAAAATTTTTTTATTGGCTTAAGCAGTAAAATAAATCTTTAAAAATGTTCCCTGAAAGTTTCTGAAAAATTGCAGCAATGTTTATTGATTTATCATTGATTTTATTCCGGTGTGAGGTGCCACCTTTTCATTCCGAAACCGTTACTGTGCTGAATATAAGCCACATATTTATTTTTAAAAATAAAATAAGTAAGATGAAGCACTTTCATCGTGACTGTAACTGAAAAAAAAAAAATTCCTTACTTGAAATGTTGATAAAGAAAGGATTTAAGTTTTTGCAAGCTGAAAACTTAAAATGCTATTTTCTCTCACTTTGTTTTTTGTGTATTTCATCGGAATCAAAATGCAAAAGCTTTTTTTAATGTTGTATCTATAATGTTGATTTTTGTCTCACATGTTCCTGAAACTATATATAACAAATTTATGCTCTACTTTTATCATAACATAAGTACGTTTTTTTAGAAAATTCTCTTCAAAGATTTTTGAATTTTTTTTTTTTTTGCGTTACTTCAGTTTTTATTTGTTCTTCTCAAAAAGTATTTGACTTATAAAAAAAATCAAGGCATAAAAGTTTTACTTTTTGAGTAATGAATCAATAAAAAAAATTTGAGACTTTCCGCCCATTTTTAAAAAAGATGCATTTTTAAAAGTTGCTAATTTTCTTTAAAAAAATTTAAATTATTCAAATTATATTTTTAAAATCCAGTTTTTTTTTAAAAATATTAAATTTTTCATGAAGTGAGGTAACATGACATGAGACGAAAATTATAAATTTAAACAGTATAGAGAAAAAAATGGCCTCATGGTACCCGTCCCTCTTAAATGCAATTTCAAAAGTTGGTTCCCTCCGAAACCCAATCCTCGGTTCAGGTCATTGCTGTGAGTCCACTGATCTAACAAAATACGGGGAACTGCGCATCTTGTTTCTCTTTTAATGAGAAGAATTCGCGGTCCAGAGATTCCGAGCATCCCGGTTGTGTCGGAAATGTCCCGTTCGTCGAACTCGCCGCGGGTCGAACAGATGAAATGTCCAGATCCTGTACATTCCTGTGGAACGTTCCTCAAAAACAGCTTAACTTTAACTCCAATAGTATTAACAGTAATCTGAAGCAGCCATTTTTTTGAGTTACTTCGCTTCAGTTCCGTGCCGTGCTCCGCATTATTTTAATATTAATCATAATATTTTTCTCTTTTTTTGTTATTAATTTATTAATAGGCATGTATGTGACATAAAATTCAAGAAATTCTCTTTTTTCTAGGTTATTCATTTATCATTAAACTAGCAAGCCGGCGGTCATACGAAATGACCGCTGTTCTAGATATTATAAATTAATTAAAAGGATTTGTGGGGGCAAAGGTGTCTCCTGATTCAAACTGAATGACCCAGCTCAGGCGGCGAGGGCGCCCCTTTGCTTACTGCCCCCCACTACTATATATTTATTCACTATATAATCAAATTGTTTGTGAAAAATATATATTTATCATCGAAAGAACGTATTGAAAATTTTATTATGCCTCTCAAAACAAAAGTTTCAACGAAACTGGGAAAAAGGAGCTCTGCCACTCTAATAAGAAAAATCTGAAAAGCGCAGACAATAAATAAATAAATTAAAACGGAAGAAAGGATTAAATTAAATTCGCTTATACATTCATTTTTAACGAAGATTGCAAATACAGCGAAGCCTCACTCACTATGCTAGAGAAACGTTTTGATTATTATTAGTATATTTGTTACAACAATGGCAACTGCATTGATTTGTTTGTTCACACGGCAACTGTAATTATACGGTCAGAAACGACGGCAAAAAATGCAAAAATAAGATAAAACGGGTCGAAAAATTCATTGAAAAATTAAAAAAATAATAATTAAAAAAAAACTAATCGAGTCACAACTTTCATTTTTGCAGAGATGAGTTTCGCGGGTCGTAAACATTAACCGTGCCGAATGTGGTCCCGATCGGTTAAAAGGCCTGGGATTCTATAGCGGACAGACAGAATACGCCGCTGAGTCATTCCATTTCAAATCAGGCAGGCAGGTCTAAAACTTGTCACATGACCCTCACAGATTTTTTTGAAAAAATTACAGTAGTTACAACTAAGGAACATATAAAATATCCCAAAAGGATATTGCAAGAAAAAATTAATTTCTCTAGTTACAGACTTTTATGGCCACTGTTTCAAAAGTTTTTAACCGATTCGATTAATTTTTTTCTATAAATAATGAAGGGATGGTATTTTATTTAGACACTAATTTTAAAAATCTAGTTGGCTTCATTGATAAAGGAAAAAAAGTGTTTTTGAAGTGAAAAAATCGTATTTTTACCGAATTTATGATTTTTTTTTCTCATGAAAGAAATTTATTTTTGACAAAACAGAGGAAGCATGCATATCAGTGCTGTAAGATATTTGATGTAAAGTGTGTATTTAAAACTAGTAGTTGGATTGAACAGAATAACATGCATTAAATCACAGTAGCTACACTTTGTGCAAGGAGCTATTTAAGTTCTAAGAAGGTTAAGTACAATTTATCTGTAGTAATTGTGCTACAATATAGTATATTTCTTAATAAATATTGATTAAATCTTATATTAAAAATAAGAACAAGTTTTAATTTCTGGCATTTTTGAGAAACGCACAAAAGGCCATTTTTGAAAAATCATATAAAATATCTGGGGCAAAAATACACAATATAATTGATAGCAGCTCATTAAGCACTTTAAGGGCAACAAATGAGTAGATTTTCAGATTTTTAAAAAATGGCTTTTTTGAGTAATCACACTTCAAAAATCGTAATTTTTGAACATTTTCAAACTTCAAACTTTAAATTCTGAGGGGATATATATCTCAGGCTTACAATAAAATTTGATACAAAACTTTCATAACAGCACTTTGGATTGCCTCCTCTGTTTTGTCAAAAATAAATTTCTTTCATAAGAAAAAAAATCATAAATTCGGTAAAAATACGATTTTTTCACTTCAAAAACACTTTTTTTTCTTTATCAATGAAGCCAGCTAGATTTTTAAAATTAGTGTCTAAATAAAATACCATCCCTTCATTATTTATAGAAAAAAAAATTAATCGAATCTGTTAAAAACTTTTGAAAGAGTGGCCATTTTAAAAGTCAGTGTTTTGCTGATTTTCTGAAAACAGCCAACTTTGTCCCAAATTTTAAACGTCTGTAACTAGAGGAATAAATTTTTTCTTGCAAAATCCTTTTGGGATATTTTATATGTTCCTTAGTTGTAACTACTGTAATTTTTTCAAAAAAATCGGTGAGGGTCACGTGACACCCTCTGCCTGATCTGAAATGGAATGGTTCTGCTCATATATAAGATATACAATCTTTTACATAAACTATGTTGCAAAAAAATTTAGGTGCAATAAATAAATAAATAAATAACCCTATTTATTTAAAATTTAAAAAAAAGAAAGGAGGGAAGGAAGGAAGAAAGAAATCGAGACGGTGGAGCACAGCAAATTTCATTCCTCCGGCTCTGCTCCAGTTTTTTGAGCAAAATTCGCTTCTCCGCTCCAATTCTTTGGCATTAACCCTATCTACCAGTGTGATCTCAAATTTGAATAATCCTGGGCGTCATCCTTAAATTGGCCTCGATTTTGAGGAGAATTGTCCTTATAGCAGTTGCGGACGCAACATCGTTTTGATTTAATAAGTTTATTATTATTACTGGCGGGTGAAGGGGGTATTCCCCCCTTGTTCTCTAAGCTCGCCAATGGCATTCGGCCGGCTTAGATTTAAATCGTCTGCGTTTCAAGTAATATTTCTACTGGATAAAATTCTTAAGGAATAAGATCAGGCGTAAAGGCGTTCTCAGGATATTCCTAATAAGGTGGTACAGTGAAACCCCTCAAATCCAAACCCCGAAAATCCGAAATTCCGGGATATCCGAACGAGTTTCATTTACAAATTTAAGGTTGAAAAGCACAAGCAAAAAAGAGAATATTTTATTTTGCCATAAAACAATTACTACAACCTTATTTTGTGTAATTATTGAAAAATCAACAAAGTACAGTTAGCATACCTAACAAACTGTAAATGTGTCTATATACTTATGTCATGCAGGATTGAAAAACTAAAAGATGGTTATTGAAAGGTTTATCATTTTGTAAAAACAATAAAATAACAACATAAGCGATAAAATAACAACAAAATATCACTTAATCTTTCACTTGAAATCAGTTATCTTCAATTGTCGAAGTGGCGAGGGTTCGTTATTATGTAATGGATAGTTTTCGACAAATCCGAACAAATTGAAATCCAAACAGGCTGCAGCCCCTATTTCTTCAGATTTGAGGGTTTTCACCGTATATAGCTCTACCCTTCAAAGATTGACTGTCCGGAGATGTTTGAACAGACGGACCAGCACGTACAGATTTTATTAATGTAGATTATAGATATTTTTTTAATTATTAAAGAAGAAACCAAGTGTTAGAAGATAATGTCTGATGTCAAACCAAAGAAGCCAATCTAAAAAAAGGCCAAAATATACCACATTGGGGACAATTTGTGTTCCACTGAAGGCAAGCGCCCCTTACAAACCAGGTGGCTACGGAACCCAAAGGTCCCAGTGCGTCCCCATCGAAAAAAAGAAATATACGTACTTTTAAATTGGAAAGCCATTGTTTTCGGTCTGATGAATTGTTGATTAACGATTTATGAATTTGAAAAGTAGAATATTTACCTTCTAAATAATGTTTATTCAACCTACATTTAAAATAAGTCACATTATTGAAAAAAATCAAGTACAATTGAACTTTCTTAATACGAACACGGTTAATACGAAGTCACGGCTAAAACGCACATTTTGTTCATTGAAATTGTTTTACTATTTAATTACACTAAATATCTCACGCAGGCTAAAACACACATTTCGGCTAAGACGAACAAAATTTCTGACCTATACACGAAATATTTTCTCGGTTCCATATAACTAATTTTTTTTATATAGAAATTGTTGGTTGTTTTGAGTCATTGTAAACCACCAAGTGCGTATTTTGAATCATACATTGAATCTTTCTGGGTAGAGAATAAAGCTCATGCACATGTTGGCTTTTAAACAGGTCAGCCTGCTGAGGGATCAAACCCTCTATTTTCAAATCATTCTTCTTCGAAAGGGTTCTTCAGCAGGTGTCATTGAAACAGGTTCGCACAATGAAAATAACCGCCCCCGTCTCCCTATTTTAGGCCCTTTTCTAGAATATCGATAAGATTTTCCATAATTGTTAAATTCTAAAAGGTAAATTCACTTCTTCTCATTGTACTAATAAGATTAAAAAGTTTATATTAGTAATAATAAATCATTTGTTTTCACTATTTATTTTACATTTTATTATAAACAGTAGTAATTAGTTTAAAAATTTAAACATGCATTTCTAATCCTCTTTTTTACACAATTTTTCTTATTCACGGTTGTTACGAATAACGATTAAGACGAACAAATTCGCGAATTTTTGGCATTTCGTATAAACCGAGTTCAACTGTACTTTCAAATGAACCATTGTAAATGGTTCAAGTGCACTTTTCTCCACCAGACCCCTACCTGTTAGCCGAGGCCTTAGGATTGCTTGCGCATGGGGCAAGGTAGTGGGGTCCACGGATTTTTCATGCACGTATCCCCAAGTGAACATGGTGGGTCTTCAGCGGGTATCGAACGCGCGACCTTCCATGTGGAAGTCCGACGCTCTGACCACTAGGCTACCACGGCCTCCTGGTCCAAGTGCACTGCTCTCAAAGCAATAAAGTACTACTCTCAAGCACTACTCTCAAAGCAAAGGCCGGAAGCAAACCGAAGGAGGGCCCATGAAAACATCTAGCAACGGGGCCCATATGTATCGTTATAACCACAACTGGTGGCAACATCTTTGTGATGAGTACAAGGAAAAAATGACGTATATAAAGCACAAATTGTTTCGACAATTTGGTGCTTTATATACGGTTCTCGGCGTGAAATATTGATTTGATCAATATTTGTTTATTTTTGAACAGTTCAAAAAAAATTTTACATTAGCGCCTACGGGTAAATTTCAATCCCATATAAATCCTTATCTAACCGACGGATTTGCTTGCAACAAACTTTATGGGAAAGATATTACGCTGTACAGCATGTACAGATACGAAGTTCAAGAAGAACTGAAAGTGCCTAATTTCCTATGACATTTTTCGATTGGAATTTTTAAGGATATTTCTCAATGAATAAATGAGTGAGTGAAAGAATGAATGAATGAGTGAATAAATGATAAAATAAATAAATGAGTGAATGAATAAATGAGTGAATAAATTATAAAATAAATAAATGAGTGAATGAATGAAAAAATAAATAAATGAGTGAATAAATACATGGATGAGTAAATGAATGAATGACTGAATAAATGAAAGAATGAATGAGTGAGTGAATGAATGAATATGCATCATCCGGTTGGAAAAGGTATATTTGAAGTAATAAAGAAGTAAAGGCTAAATGGAGAAAGAGAGAGTTAGATTATAAATTTGAAGTTGGTGTATACGTGAAGGTAGGCTCGTATAGTTTTAGGCGAAAGTTCTTGTTAATATCTGTAATAAGCTATTTCACCCGCATTGATTTAGCAGAAAATTTTCAATACAGGGGGAACTATATTTACCTGGCAAATATATCAATTCTTAAATGTGAAAAGCGCATTCTTTCCAAGGGGCGGGGGTTAAAATATGTTAATTTTATTTAATGACCTATATGAATTTATTTTTTGCGCCTATCTAAGTTTTAAAAATATTTTAATACACCTCTACAAAAAAAAAAAAACGACTCGTTAAAGAGTTTACAATAAAGGGAGTAAATAAAATTTAAAAAATATTGAACGCGTCTTTGACAGATTAAATATATCACGGTAAAAGGTTTTAATCCTTAAATTTTTAGAGGAAAATAAAACTCAAGTTACCGTTTTAAAGCTCTCGTACTGCTACAAAGATTTTAAGGAAATCTATTATGTCGAGAAATAAAATATAACGCATATTAAGCACAAATTTACGCGAAAGATTTCAGACATGTGTTTCGAGGTCACAAAAAACCCCTTTTTCAATGTCAAAGAAGTGGGCTTGTAGATGAAAAACACCCAACATCAAGAAGCTCACTTCTTCAGTTCTGAAGAATTTCTTTCAGTGCAAAAGAATCACTGCAGTTCAGTGCTTTCCTTGCCATCTTGAAATGTATGTCTGCAATTTTTTGCAAAAATTGGTGCTTAATACATGCTTTTTTTAACTTTTTGATTTGTCGCACAAAGGTTTACATCTTATTTCATGTATTTAATGAAACAGATTAGAAGATAACTTTAAATGCATTTTCGATAATAAACAATTACAGTACCGGATGCAAAGCATTTCTATGTCATAATTATTATTATTGTATTTTGATAATTATTCAAAATTATAGTAAAAACTTTATTAATTAAAACAAGTAATAAATAAATGAAATAATGTACAAATAAATTTAATTATCTACACATCTATTTTATTTTATGAATAAGGAATTATGAAAAATAATTATTGATACACTCACGATGTAAAAGTTATTTGCGTACTCGTTGTTTTAAAGTTTTTGATTTCCGACATCCCCCAGATGGCGACACCATAATTAAAAAGTGTGCAGTTGCGATCCGTAAAGTTGTGGGAAAAAGGTACACAAGGGGAACGAAATTTTGTTTACTCTGCATTTTAGCTGATTTTTTTTCAGCTGGGCACCTCACGTCTGAAAAATAAAAAAAATAAATAAAACTTACGTTTATTAGTAAATTTCCGTAATTCAGTTTTTTTTAATTCATTAAAAAGGAAAATGTTGATGGGTTACATTTATACAAAGAAGGCAGAACCAGAGGTCATTGTTTTAAGCTTTTCAAATTTCATGCTCATCTTGAAATGAGAAAAAATGACTAGTGCAGTGATACCTCGATAACTCGACACCCCAAGGGAACGAAAACATGTCGAGGTAGGCGGGTGTCGAGGTACCGAGGTACCGTAATTTCAAATGCTAATATTGGTCTGTATTGTTGTTTACTTACGATTCAAGTTATAAAAGCCAATTCCAGTGAATGAAATTATCCCCGTTTATTAGTTATCAATTGTTATTATTATTTTGAAAAATTATAATACGTAACAAATAAATAACTATATAAACCTAGTACATCAAATCAGGGCCGTGGTAGCCCAGTGGTTAGCACGTCGGACTTCCACCTGGAAGGTCGCGCGTTCGATGCCCACTGAAGACCGCCATGTATACTTGGGGATATGACTAGTACAGTGAAAAATCCGTGTGCATGTAAAATCCGTAGACCCCACTACCTCTCCCCGTGCGTAAGCAATCCTAAGGCCTCGGCTAACAGGTAGGGGTGTGGTGGAGAAAAGTACATCAAATCAGAATACCTCATTAGAAAAATATCCATTATTTCTGAGAATTGTACACCGTTAAAAAAATACCGGAGGAATAGGTTAATAAGAATATAAAATGGAGGTCGACTTACAGGGATTCCAGGAAATTGTGTGTCAAGTTAGAGAGTTTTTCGTCCATTGGAATTAGCATTGGTCCAACAATTAGGGGAGGGAAATGTCGACTGACCCGCTTGTCCGACTACCGAGATTCCACTGTACTTCATTAGGGTTGTAGGCAACTGGAATAGTTTACCGGAAGCGACTGTTACTAGCAGTGGGTAAAAACTTTTAAGCAGGCCCTTGATGCTCATTGGGGAATGATAAATTGACCAGTACCGCCCTAGCTGGGCCCAGAGCATACTGCCATATTTATATTTGCATTAAAATTTAATCGCATATTTTATAATGTACTAGTTACGTCGCCCGGGGTTGCTCGGGTTATCTCGAATATTGCTGCATTACAATTCCTAAAATCATCTGAAAAATGTGGGGTATGGCTGTGGCATGGACACGGCCGTGTGTTGTACGTGAATACGTATATGTAACGGGTTATATATTTTAACTAAAATATTTTTATTTATGTATTTAGAATAAAAGCAAGGAAACAAATAATTATTGTGTTACAATATAACTTTATTAATTAATAACTTTATTAGTTTTGGCTTTTCGACGCGTATAAGCCGACATTCTCTATATATTTTTGATATTTTATTATAACACCTTATTATATTCACTGTCATTACTTTAAACTCATGTTTTATATACAATCTATAGATTTTGATGACAGCTGATGATTAAAACCTAAACGAACACCGTAGCTTCTACGAGTCAAAAGCTATACTAATTACAAATTTCGATAACGCAGCAGAATAACTTCGAAATGGCGGCGCTTTTCTCTTTACCCCCCCCCCCCCCCCCCCGCGATGCGTCACTGTTCTCGCTTATCGCAATGAGTTCTTTGATCCTGACTACAGCAAAAGCATCAACAGCGCCTTTAGAAAAGATTTTACCTACATTTGGGAATAGTGCACTCAAAATTAAGAAACAGATTGGGGGTTGATAAGGCATCAAAACTGGTATTCTTGATGAAACATCTAAATAGTAAAAATGATTAAGCTGTCCTAAACATTTTATATTTTATACACTGAAGAGCCAAAAAAACTGGTACACCTGCCTAATATCGTGTAGGGCCCCCTCGAGCACGCAAAAGTGCCGCAACACGACGTGGCATGGACTCGACTAATGTCTGAAGTAATGCTGGAGGTAATTGACACCATGAATCCTGCAGGGATGTCCATAAATCCATAGGAGTGCGGGGTGGTGGAGATCTCTGCTGAACAGAACGTTGCAAGATATCCCAGATATGCTCAATAATGTTCATGTCGGGGGATTTTGGTGGCCAGCGGAAGTGTCGAAAGTCAGAAGAGTGTTCCTGGAGCCATTCTGTAGCTATTCTGGACGTGTGGGGTGTCGCATTGTCCTGCTGAAATTCCCCAAGTCCGTCGGAGTGCCCAATGGACATGAATGGGTGCAGGTGATCAGACAGGATGCTGACATACCTGTCACCTGTCAGAGTCGTATCTAGACGTACCAGGGGTCCCATATCACGCCAACTGCACACGCCCCATACCATCACAGAACCTCCACCAGCTTGAACAGTCCCCTGTTGGCATGCTGGGTACATGGATTCATGCGGTTGTCTCCATACCCGTACACGTCCATCAGCTCGATACAACTGTAAACGAGACTCATCAGACCAGGCAACGTGTTTCCAGTCCGAAACAGTCCAATGTCGGTGTTGACGGGCCCAGGCGACACGTAAAGCTTTGTGTCGTGCAGTCATCAAGGGTACACGAGTGGGCCTTCGGCTCCGAAAGCCCATATCGA
This sequence comes from Octonoba sinensis, assembly GCA_038502835.1. Classification (NCBI taxonomy): domain Eukaryota; kingdom Metazoa; phylum Arthropoda; class Arachnida; order Araneae; family Uloboridae; genus Octonoba; species Octonoba sinensis. The sequence goes on along the minus strand of CM076602.1, from coordinate 13,470,949 downwards.
TGATGTTTCGTTGAATGGTTCGTACGCTGACACTTGTTGATGGCCCAGCGTTGAAATCTGCAGCAATTTGCGGCAGAGTTGCACGTCTGTCACGTTTAACGATTCTCGTCAGTCGTCGTTGGTCCCGTTCTTGCATTATCTTTTTCCGGCCGCAGCGATGTCGTAGACTCGATGTTTTGCTGGATTCCCGATATTCACGGTACACTCTTGAAATTGTCGTACGTGAAAATCCAAATTTCATCGCTACTTCGGAGATGCTATGCCCCATCTCTCGTGCGCCGACTATAACACCACGTTCAAACTCACTTAAATCTTGATAACCTGCCATTGTAGCAGCGGCAATCGATCTAACAACTGTGCCAGATACTAGTGGTCTTATATACGCGTTACCGACCGCAGCGCTGTACTCTGATTGGTTCCAGATCTCTTTTTTTGCATATGCATGCTTGTACCAGTTTTTTTGGCTCTTCAGTGTATTATATTTGCCATCTCTGTTTATATATTCAGGAAATTTGTATACACCCAAAAAATTATAATAGTCCAGTCAACTTATTTTTATATATTCACGAAATTATAATATATTTAGTTCAGAAATATAAGCTTTCTATTCTGTTTCTTGTTGTTCTCTTTATTAAGCATACATTTTTTATATAATATAATTAATTAATAATTAATTTAGAACTAGTAATAAATAATTATTTCAACTGAAATATCTTAAAATTCTTTGAAGACATAAATAATTAACTGGATTTGTTAGTGTATTTGTGTGCGCACACATATTTTGCTTAAAAAAATCCAAAAAATCTGATTTAAATAAAAAAATACTATTTTTTTATTTTTTTTAAATAAAAAAAAAATCACCAACCCTGCCTTTAACACAATTTGAAAGAATATAATCTAAATTTTAAAGCATGCACGTTATAAATATATTTTGTTAATGAATGGGCGTTGGGCAGAGGGAGAATTCTAAATTGATATTAAGTTTAAACCCAATTTTACAACAACTGCTGAAAAATTGTTATTTCTTAAAAACATAAATTATTAACTTTATTAAACAAATACATTTAAAAATAAAAGTTTAAATTTATAGAAAAAGGTTTTCTCTTTAATCATTTTCTCTTTATATGTCAATTGCTCAGTGATTTTTGGAAATACTCAATCTTTGAATGTTTTACAGGAATTTCTTTGAAATTGTTTTAATGATTAAAAATAATATTGAGATGAATTATTAGGATAAAATATTTAAGAACAAGCTTAAAAATGGAATTTTTTTTTTCCTTCCCCCCCCCCCTCCCCCTCTTTTGCATGTGTACTTTGTTTTGCTTTTTGTTTTGGTATTTTCTGTACTTATTTTATTTCCATTTTATTCTTTGTATTTTATTTTATTTTTTTGCAATTTTCATGTATTTTCACATTTTTATGCACGCTGTTGTCTTTTTTGCTTTGTTTTTATTGATATTCCTTTTTATTTTCTGTACTTCCAACTGCATTCGTTTGTTGCTCTCTTATTGCTGCCTTTCCTACTACTTCTACTTCACACTGCCTTTATTCTCATTGGTTTACAATTAATTCTTAGGCTATATAAGCTTTGTTTTTGTTGTTCTGTCTGCTTCATTTGGATGTTTTGCATCTAGAAGCTCCCTGTCGCATTGAAAAAGGGATTCCAAGCAATCCCGAAACATATGTCTGCGTTTTAATGCTCATTTGCGCTTTAATTTAACGTGAAATTTTATTTCTATTACTTTGGCACAAAGTTTAATCATTACTATCTGTTAGGCTTAACGTGCCTGAATTTGTTCTTCTTTCTTTTGTTTTGTTCTCCCATCTGTTCGCTGCTTGGTGAGTTTTTGATTTTTGTTCTTTCCTTATTGCTTTTCTTGACTGTGTTTATTTTTGCTTTTTTATTTCTGACATTTGTTTGGCATATTGTTACGTGGTGTATGTTTTGCATTTGTTTTCGCAATTTGTTCTTTCTGTTTCTTTTTGTTTATTGAACGGTTTAGCTATTGTTTTTTCCCCTTATGTTTTGTTTGTTTTGATTCTGGTTATGTCTCAAGTTAACAGATTTTGTAATCTACGAATTAAAAAGGTTCGGTTTTTGAACCATTTAAAATTTCTCCAGGCTTGCAGGCGCAAGAAAGTCATTCCTAAGTTTATCACTTTAAAGTGTAATTTACCGCGTTCTGTTAGGGTTGATAAGGTAATTTTTCGTTCTAAATTAGCTTTACTTAGAGCTTCTATCCAGGAAACTAGGAAAAAGCTTTCGTTCATAGAACGTGAACTTTATGATTTACATCTTTCTGTAGCTAATTCTAATTTCGATTTTGATTCTATTGATAGAATGTCATGGGCGAGAGCTCTTCATTCATCTGACAGTCACAAAATTACTTTAAATAAGAAATTTACCAAGTTGTGTAACGATTCAAATGTTCCTGTTCCGGCTGATTTGCCTCTTGTTAATAGGAATGCGGTTGTAAATCTTTCGAAATTTCCTTTGAATAGTAATGAAATTAATGCTTTGAAATGTAATAACAATTTTGCTTTGGCTAAAAAGCCTTCTTTTTCTGAACTTATTGCTCCGGTTGAAAAAGCTTTCAAATTTAGTGCCTTAACTTTCACTCAAAAAGAGTCAGTTCGGCATCTTATTGCTTCCAATGTTGATTTCAATTCAAAAGTTCCTAATATTGGTTTTACCCATTCTGTGAAACGCTGTGTCAATAATTTAGTTTCAAATTCTGATTTGGTCATTTCCAAAGCTGACAAGGGTGGTCAGATTGTTGTTCTTAATAAATCATCTTATGTTGAAAAAACTGATGATTTAATTGCTTCTGGTCCTTATTCTGAAATTTATAAAGATCCTAGCGACAAGGAGTTAAAAGCTATTTCTTCTGCTGTTAAGTCTGTTCATTCTATTCCTTTGATTGCTAAACGGTCTGTGATTCCTTCTGTTGCTAATTGTGCGCGTTTCTATGCTTTACCGAAGGTACAAAAGGCAGGTATTCCTTTCAGACCAATTGTTTCCAATATTGGCACTGCTTCATATAAACTTTCCAAGTATTTAGTTTCTGTGTTTTCTCCACTTAGGAGTCGGAATGTTTTCACTGTTAAAAATTCCACCGATTTTGTTAAGAAACTTCATAACTTCGTTCCGAATAATTCGGTTATGGCCTCTTTTGATGTTAATTCTTTGTTTACTAATGCTCCTGTTGATGGCGCTTTGACTTGCCTCAGGAAAAGGCTTTCTGAATTCCATTTTACTTCTGTGGAAATTGAGGAATTAGTTTTTCTTACTCGTGTGTGCTTGCAACAGAGCACTTTTGTATTTAATGGTAAATTCTATGCTATGGTAGATGGCCTGGCCATGGGAAGTCCTCTTAGTCCTATTTTAAGTGATTTCTATATGCATTATTTTGAGGAAAAACTATTCCAAAAATTGCAATTTCAATTTTATGTTCGTTATGTGGATGATTGTTTTGTCCTAACGGACAGTAACTTGTTAGGTATTGATGATGCTCTTTCGATTATGAACTCCATTGATCCTAATATCCAGTTTTCTTGTGAGAAAGAACTTAATAGTAGCCTCGCGTTTCTTGATGTTTTGATTTTTAGGAGTGAGTCTGGTTTCACAACTTCTGTCTATCGTAAACTTTTCGCTGTTTCTTTACCTCCTCACAGACTATCGTCTCATCCTCCCAACCAAAAATATTCGGCTTTTAATGCTCTTGTCCATCGTGCTATTAATATTTGCTCTTCTCCTGAGCTTCTCAAGATTGAACTCAACTATCTGAAAGCTGTAGCTGTTGATAGAGGATTTTCTCACTCTTTAATTGATTCTATTCATAACAAACTTTCTAAAAAAACTTCTGGTCCCAATCATGTGGTTTCTAGAAAGAATTTGGTTGCGTTACCATTTTTTCATTCTGTAAGTTTTCGTATTGCTAAAATCCTAAAAAGGTTTCAATTTCAAGTTGTTTTTGCTCCTAGCAACAAACTTTCCTTCTCTTCTCTTAAAGATCCTGTTGATCAACTTAATACTTGAGGTATTTACCAAATTAGTTGCCGTTGCGGCCTTTCTTACATTGGACAGACAAAACGTGCTCTGAAAATTCGGTTAAATGAGCATAAAGGTTATGTACGAAAGCAAGAGCTGAATAAGTCTAGCATTGCTCAACATTGTTGGAATTCCAACCACTTTTTTGATTTCAATTCTGGGAAAATTATTCAAAAATGTTCTTCCCCTTTAGAACTTGACTTCTGGGAAGCTTATCATATTAACAGGAATAGTTCTAATTTGGTTAATGATTCTTCCTCAACTCCTTATTTTTCACAGGTCTGGCATAAGTTCCTTTAATTTGTTGTTCTTTCTTGGGGGGTTTTTTTCCCTCCCCCCCTCCTCCTCTTTTGCATGTGTACTTTGTTTTGCTTTTTGTTTTGGTATTTTCTGTACTTATTTTATTTCCATTTTATTCTTTGTATTTTATTTTATTTTTTTGCAATTTTCATGTATTTTCACATTTTTATGCACGCTGTTGTCTTTTTTGCTTTGTTTTTATTGATATTCCTTTTTATTTTCTGTACTTCCAACTGCATTCGTTTGTTGCTCTCTTATTGCTGCCTTTCCTACTACTTCTACTTCCACTTCACACTGCCTTTATTCTCATTGGTTTACAATTAATTCTTAGGCTATATAAGCTTTGTTTTTGTTGTTCTGTCTGCTTCATTTGGATGTTTTGCATCTAGAAGCTCCCTGTCGCATTGAAAAAGGGATTCCAAGCAATCCCGAAACATATGTCTGCGTTTTAATGCTCATTTGTGCTTTAATTTAACGTGAAATTTTATTTCTAAGAGAAATAGTCTTAGTTTGCCCCATAAACACCAGATGGAGACACCAAAACTGAAATACGTCGTTTTATTTACAGCGCTCCATCGATAAATGAAAGCTTCGAACGAAGACGAGACAAATGTAAATGCTTCGGAGCAGGATGTATGATCGTTTATTTCTATTGACGGAATGAATGGTTGATGAGGTGACCTGCAGCGACGTGTCGCGAATAAGGAAATGAAATTATGAAGCCTGAAAAACAAGTCTACATAATTAAGCTAACTAAACTGGACCGTCATCTGTTTTTCTTTTTTTTTTTGGGGGGGGGGGGGGGGCTATGGAGTGAGGGGATATGCATTTAATGTACACAACACATAAAAACAATATATACACATAGACTCTTTGCATTCCTTCGAATTCAAGGAACAAATTCGTTCTGCGTATTCCTCATTCCACCTCTTTTCCCTTAACTGTGACTTAATTAAATCTGTTTTTATATTAAGGAAAAAAAATGAAAATAAAACGCATCGTTAAATTATGTCAAACGTTTGATTGAAATTTTGCAATAGAATGGATCTTTACAGTTAAAATTTAATAACATTTCTGAAAATAAACTTATTTTGGTAGAAACTTGCCTGGGGCTTAAAATAAGTCTTGTTGAAGCAATGATACCATAGAAAAATATTTGGGAAAAGATAAAAAAAATCAAGTACACTAATCGAACTAAAACGAGAACAAAATAAAGCACATTCTTTATACCAGCAGTTTCTCCCTTGAATGGATTCTTTTTGGCATTTTTTCTTTCTTTTTTTTTTTGCGGTGGAACTGTTTTTACCTATGATGGTATAAAAAGTTTTTGGGGATCATTCATACATGATATCACGCTTCGAGGGGGGGAAGGGGGTTCGTGAAATTGTGACAAAGTGTGACAAGGGGAGGGGGTAACAAGATGTGTGACATCGTGCATTATACAACATAGCGTGACATGTGACAAAAGGGGGGAGGGGGTCCCCTGAAGTGTGACATATTGTGACAAAGGGGGGAGGGGGGACAAATATATGGGAAAAAAGCGTGACATCATTTATGAACGGCCCCGTTACTCAAAGCAACGTGTTGTACACTGAACAGTGATTATTTATTTATGCAGTGCTTATTTATTAGCATCTCATACCTGCACATCACGTTTACGTATACAAACAAAATGACTTTGTAGAAGGGGTTAATTTTGTAAGAATTTTAGTGTGGGATAGAGAGAAGGTCGTTAAAATATAGTTTGGGGGGGGGGGGCGATGGGGTGAGAAAGTAGGCAAGGCACAGCAGGAAGATCAATTAATCATTCATCCGTTCTGCTTTAGTTTCACTATCGTTTCTGATCAGTCACGTGATAAAATCGCATCCGATTCTCCAATAAGATATCAAACTAGTCACTTGACCGGGCTGACAGCGTTAGCAAAGTTAATCCCAGGCCCAAGAGAATCAGGATGAACTAGCTAAGTGATGGCGAACCCATGACCCGTGGGTCAGACACTGACCCACGCAAAATTTTAAACTCACACACGATTGCTAGGTAACCATTTGTTTGCTTGTGCGGGTATATTTAGATTAACGAATTTGGGTGAATAATTTATATTATATTTGTATTTTTTCAAGCGCTGCATTGACTCAAAAAAAAAAAAAGCAATTTAAATGCTGTCTATAACCTTTAGTTTGATCATTACAGTTCTAAAGTGACGCAAATGACGACAAATGCGTTCGTAGTATTTGAAATAAAGCAAAAGTGTTTACAAAATATCAAATAAAGTGTATAATTCAACTCACATTTTGTTTGTTGACAAAAAAATTCTACAAACCAGAGCAAATAACCATCTTTAAAGCACTTTCTTCAAATAAAATGTATGCAATTTTCTCAACTCCTTGTTCAATCAAACACTTCCATTTGCATAAAACACTTGAAAATTTTTAACCCCACTAAAAAATTTGAAATCGTCAAACCAGTCCTATTTTTACCAGTTAAGTCAGTTGAAGTTTAAAGATATTTTGTTTTAAAAATACTTGTTTAAATTTTTTTTAACTTAACCTTGGTGCAAATGGGCATGAGTGACCCACGAGCTAGTACTAAAAAAATATGAACAAAATTTGACCCACACCTCAAAAAGATTTCCCATCATCCCTGGCTGATCCCACTCTCAGAAACGCATGCTCAAATCTCACGAAACTTTCGTCGTATTTGACGAAATGGCTTCGTGAAAAATGCTCCGAGTAAATCTTTCGTCAAATTGGCGAAGTTTGTGTAGGAACTTTTTCAAGCCATGTGATAGCGCGAAGAAAGAATAAATGACGAAATGGCTTCGTGAAAAATGCTCCGAGTGAACCTTTCGTCAAATTGGCGGAGTTTGTGTAGGAACTTTTTCAAGCCATGTGATAGCGCGAAGAAAGAAGAAATGACGAAATGGCTTCGTGAAAAATGCTCCGAGTGAACCTTTCGTCAAATTGGCGAAGTTTGTGTAGGAACTTTTTCAAGCCATGTGATAGCGCGAAGAAAGAATAAATGACGAAATGGCTTCGTGAAAAATGCTCCGAGTGAACCTTTCGTCAAATTGGCGAAGTTTGTGTAGGAACTTTTTCAAGTCATGTGATCGCGCGAGGAAAGAATCGTTGTAAATGACGAAATTTTCTTGACGATTGAAGCATTGTCGAAAACTAGGATTCTATTTTTGAGAGTGCCCCCGCAGAACATTTGCGGGCTATAAGTTCAAAATTCAAAAGGCTTAAGAAAAGCTCGTTAGATGATCGAATGATCGCTCGATATAAACAAACTAAGGTGTTGCTACACCATAGGATCGGAAATTAAAAGTTGAGTTATGAAAGGAAAAATATTTAAAGAAATATACAAATATATTTGTTAAAGTTCGTAAGTTACGTGTTACGATAATAAATCCCAATATTCACTCTCAGAAATATAGCTCTCACTTTCGACGATCCTTGAATCGTCAAGAAAATTTCGTCATTTACAACGATTCTTTCCTCGCGGGATCACGTGACTAAAAAAAGTTACTACACACATGTCGGAAATTTGACGAAAGGTTTACTCGGAGCGTTTTTCACGAAGCCATTTCGTCAAATACGACGAAAGTCACGTGAGATTTGAGCATGCGTTTCCAAGAGTGTTGTTACTTTTCTATACCAATCATTAAACAATTTTTTATACATCATTTTACTATTGTTTGTTTTTTGCATTTTGGGGATCATTCATAAATGATGTCACGCTTCGAGGGGGGAGAGGACTGGACCCCCAATTTTTTTTTCACTTGACATGGACCCCTTGCAGGTTGTCGTCGACCCCTGGGGGTCGATATAGACCACTTCGGGAATCATTGAGCTAAAGGATCGTATCAGGAATTACTGCTTAGTTAGTGAAGAAAGTGTTTACAAACCGAAATAATCCATTTGACCAGTTTAAAGGGAAGCTAAATGTAGGAAAATAATTTCCCTAACTTTTGTAAGTATTGCTTTCAAATAAGCTCCTCATTAACATAACGAAGATAGTGAGATTTATAAAATGTATTACAACAGTAGTTTTTATTCAACACCATGAAATAAATAGAACGTGCGAAGAAAAAAGAAAATTTTCAATAACAAATGGCGCTAAGCATCGAGCAAAAATCGCGAGCAATTATTTCGTAGGAGGGTACTTTCATAGACAGGTCAGTATCATAATGAAGGTCTCCGCTTATTACAATACGCAATCAAACCCGCATTTGACATTTCCCAGAGATTAAAGCAGAGTTGAAGTGTCATATGCAAATCACATACTGAATGCGTACTGGTAACCATTCGCCTTAATTGGACGTTAATAAATATGAAGGTCACATTTATTAACGGAGGCCTTGGAATTCGTTACAGTGAAATGTTTTACGACACTTTATTTCTACCTTTCGAATTGTAAGGGTCACCTTCGAAAGCAGGGAATACCTCTTTAGCCATCAGTGAAGAATTTCGTTTTTAAAAATCTTTTAACTGCACCGAATTTCTGCACGCAATTCATGTTTTAATTACGTACAGTTCTAATTAGAGGGGTTAAATTCTTGTTAATAATGTTTTGGAGAATATTCTCATGAAGGAAAATCACTTTTATTAATGTTTTAGTAGTTTTCGTTGCAGCGAATTTCAATGGTTTTAGTTACAGTTGCAAAATGCTCGGTTGCAATATCTCGGAGAATATTCCGAAGAACATTCTCATGATGGAGAATTATTATTTTTGTTAATTTTTTAGCACGTTTCGTTAGAAAATTATCGGTAGTAATCTTTTGGAGAACATTCTCATGAAGGAGAATATTACTTTTTGTTAATTTTTTAGTACTTTTCGTTGCATCGAACTTTTGTACGCTATTCAAATTTTAATTAAATCGTAGTTAACAATGGAATTAAAATTTTAGTGTTTTTAGTTATAGTTGCAACATTCTCGGTAGTAATTTCTCGGAGAATATTCAGGAATATTCTCATGAAGGAGAATTTACTTTCCTTAATTTTTAGCACGTTTCATTGTTTCTAATTTCTGTACGCAATTGAAATTGTAATTCCATCGAAGTTAACAGTTTTAGTTGCAAAATTCTCGGTAGTAATTTCTCGGAGAATATTCTCATTATGGAGAATTTATTTTCGTTGACTTTTTAGCACTTTCGTTGCATCTAATTTCTGCACGCCATTGTAATTTAAGTTCCATCGTAGTTAACAATTTTAGTTGTAAAATTCTTGGAAGTAATCTTTTGGAGAATATTCTCAGAGATATTTTCAAGATGAAGAATATTATTTTTGTTAACTTTTAAGCACTTTTCGCTGCTTCCTAATTTCTGTACACAATCAAAATTTTAATTCCATTGCAGTTAAGAGGTTTAATTAGAGTTGCACAATTCTTGGTAAAATCTTTTGGAGTATGCTCTTGAGAATATTCTCAAGAATATGCTCCAGATGCGGTATATTATATTTTTTAGATTTTTTTAGCATGCTTCATTGCATCGAATTTCTGTACGCAATTGAATTTTAATTACATTTTAGCTAACTGTTTTAATCAGAAATGTACAAGTAGGGGTAATAATCTTTCGGAGATTATTTTCGAGAACATTCAAGAGCATTTTCATGAAGGAGAATATTCGAGTACATTCTCCTAAACTTTAGTTCCAAAAACATAACATTTCACGTTTTAGATGTGATTGAACAACTTCAAATATTGTTGCATTTATATAATACGCATTAACTAAAATGTATTTATTATTTTTAAAAGGAGCCAGGTTTTAAGATTTCCTGCAAGCAAAATTAACTGTTCAAATAGTTAAACTCAAACATTTACATTCTTGCCTCAAAAGCATTCAGAATTATTCCTAATATGGCTATTTAAGGAAACAATTGAGTGGATGGGAAAGAAAAATAGATAAAATAAGTGGAGTCCAGCCAATGGATAATCCAAAATGACTGCGACTAGGCCTCTTTTCGAATTAACGAATGTTCCGGATTGAGCGAAATCAGTGAAGCAAGTTGTAGATAAACTACTTCGTTAACTCTAACTCTAAATTCCATTTCTACAATCACCTATTAAGTTACGGCGGATCAAGAATTATTGACATTGGCCCTATGTAGACTGCGTCTGATAACTAAAGTATTCAAACTAACCTTACAGACAAACGCAACTGATTCTTTCAGGTAGGATACCTGCAATTTACACTATAAGAAGCAAACGACATTCGAACACTATTCTGGAATTTCATAAGCAAGAATATTTCGATAGAAGCATTAAATGTTTGAAAAAATACGAGTAATAGCCCTAATCACTAAAATTTCAATGACATTTGAATTAAGCAACCCGTAATAAAAGCTAGCAAGGTAAAGAACAGTGTTTTAACATAATGAGCAAAAATATTTTAAAAAGACTTACCTTCAATGCCGAGACCTTTGGAAATTGGCTTCCAGGTACTGGCTTTTAAAATATACTGTCCTTGTACCTGTTATACTTTAAACAAATATGAGTATTGTTGATTTTGAACGATTAGTAAATCTTGGGGCAAGACGTGGGAGCCGCCATGTTGATATCAATCGAATGTCGCTGATGTTAAGAATTTGCCTTGATTGGCCGTCTGAAGGTATCACGTGACGTCATACGACAAAAAGTTTAAGTTGAGCTAATTTATGCATTGTTTTATTTATTTATTTATTTTCGACCATTTCAGGTTTTTTGCTTTTTCGAGTTTTTATGCTTTTCTCAATGGATATGTTTCGAACTCTCGTCCAATATGACAGATAGAACAAGACAATGGTGGCAATTCACCGCTAGAGGGACTCATGAGCGATCATCTTTGTCACTTGATATCCGCTCTTTGTTTACTAAGATTTTCAATCGAGTTCTACGTGGAGTTCACTAGGCAAAATGAGTTATCTTAAAATTAATTGGACTATTTTCACAACTTTTTCTGATTATAACCCGGTATTTACATTTAATTTAATCATTATAAAAGAAATTTAATAATTATTACAATAGTTATAGTGTTTTAGCGTTAATTTTATGTAATGTAGATGAACTTTATTTAGGCCTAGTTTTTAATTAGATTTGTCGATCTCGAAGTAAAGCTATGCTACAGCTTCCTTTGTTTACATTGCTTTAATCGCTGTCACGTGACCAATGACGTTGCTTGAATTGCCTCCATACGACAGCATATTACATTACAAGAATACACACAGGGCTCAGGACGGGAATCGAACCCGTCGTCTCTTCACTGCTCGCAGGCATGCACCGGAACCAGTAGCTTAGACCGCTCAGCCACTAAGACTCAGCTAACTTTTTCGTTTGTAGAATGAACGTGACAAACTAGGCCGTGGTAGCCTAGTGGTTAGGATGTCGGACTTTCAACCGGAAGATTGGGGGTTCGATACCCAACCCGTTGAAGACCCACCATGTGCACTTGGGAATAAGGGCATGTAAAATCCGTGGACCCTGAAATCCCGAAGGAACTGGTAGGATGTTCCAACCGGAAGATTGCGGGTTCGATATGCGACCCGCTGAAGACCCATCATGTACACTTGGGGATACGTGGGGGGGCTTTTTTTTAAATTCTGCTTTTTTTTTAATTCTGCTTTTTTTTAAATTCTGCTTTTTTTAAAATTCTGCTTTTGTTTAAATTCTGCTTTTTTTAAAATTCTGCTTTTGTTTAAATTCTGCTTTTGTTTAAATTCTGATTTTGTTTAAATTTCGCTTTCTGCAATTACAAAAAAAAAAAAAAAAAAAATGTGGGGTATCTCTGTGTGAGGGACACGGCCGTGTATTGTACGTGAATACGTTTACGTAACGGGTTATATATTTTAAATGAAATATTTTTCTTTATGTAATTAGAATAAAAGCAAGGAAACAAGTAATTACTGTGTTACAATATAACTTTACTAATTAATAACTTTATGGCTAACACCTTATTATATTCACTGTAATGATTAAAACTTAAACGAACATCGTAGCTTCTACGAATCAAAAGCTATACCAATTGCAAATTTCGAAACGCAGCAAAATAATCTCAAAATGGCGGCGCTTCCCTCTTTATCCCTCCCCCCCCCCGCGATGCGTCACTGTTCTCGCTTATCGTAAGGAATTCTTTGATCCTTTAGCTATCCAGTGGTAGTATTTAATTTTGGATGTAGACGATAGATTCGAAACTACAGCGCAAAACTGTATCCCCCGATTTTGTTATCATTAGATTTTTTGGATTGCTCCCATATGGTAGCAAATTTAAAGACGTATTCTAGTCAAAACTAATATAAAAAGACAAATAATAGCGACTAAATAATCATTTAGTACAACTATTTCCTATAATGTGTTAAATATAATGTGTTAAATATCCTATAATGTGTTAATTGTGTTATAATGTTAAAATGTAGACGAAAGTTATGGCGTGTTGTTTAAAACCCATCGAAAATTACACTAAACGTGACGCTCAAATTCATGGTTATTTGAAGGAAATATCTAAAACTGTAACGCCCAAGCACAGACCTGTCGTTTCGAATTTCTATAGGGCGGGGGCAAAGATTATATTCTACTTGTATTTTTCATTAAAAAACAACAAAATAAATGCAAATTCATAAAAATCCATTATATTCCCAAAGCCAGGGGAGCCTCCTCCTAACCCCCTAAATGACGGGCCAGCTCAAGCATAATTTTAATGTGAGTAAAATTAACTTTTGCCGCTTTTTTAACCGACTTCACAAAGGAAGGAGGTTATACATTCATACTGTATCCGTACGTTTTTGTTTGACCCAAATCGATAATTAGAAAAATAGTTATGGGAGGAAATGTAGTATTTTTTTTTTGTTTGTTTTTTCATCCATAACTATTGACTAAAGGAAACGATTTTGATGATTTTTCCTTTAATCGATAGAGAGTCGTCTAACTCAAATATCTCAAATCAATTTGACTACATTTGATTTTTAGAAAATATGTTGCGGGTGAAAAATAAGTATTTTTTATTTTAATTGGAAAGGCTTGTGGTGCATACTCAAAAGAAAAAAAAAAACTAATATAATAAGACAAATAATAGCGATTAAATAATAATTTAGTACTGCTATTTCATAATATTCTGTCATAGACCCGGAGACCTCTGCGGTACTGGGCCCCTGGTGGTATTTAGTTTAAAACTCCGCGCCGTATTTATCTGCCAATTGCTCCATTTCTTTATTGCTTCACATTTTAGCGACTAATCTGCGCGTCATGCTTGTATAAAATCTTACACACGCTCTTCTCATCAGCAAATTTCAATGCTAAACTTTCACTGATACTCACAAAACAAAACGAAAGGAACAAAAGAGTGAGTGACAAGCCTCACAACCAGTCCTTTCAGAGCGCGGAGCATTCCGACATTCGAAATCATTGGTGGTCACGTTTTTTCCTTCGACTGCCATTTCCTCCTGCAAATGAATCTCCCTCTCCTCCTCTTATAAGTGCTCTTGAATATGATTTACAGCCCAGGGGCAGAATGGAACAATGAAATAAAACTCTGTTGCATTGTTTCCCGCAGCGGTTGTTGTGTCTGCCCGAGTCTTCTTCTCCCATCCCTGGTGAAGTTCGAATCCTCATAGCCAAGGTTGGCTTATATCGCTTGTTGTACCGTGAGAACCACTTTGTTTCCATTTAGAGAAGAATGCGAAATGAGATGATGATTCAGCTTTAAGATGCAATGTCTGAGTTGCCTTTTCGATCGGGTAGCTGTGAAGATGTGCACTAATTCGGTAAAAATTAATTGCATTAGTAGCGTCTAAGCAAAATATAAACAAAAGGAATTCTGTGCGGTGTTTAACGATTCTAATTACTGTGTGTTTATATTCAAATCTACAAAAGCAAGAAACGGCCTTATCATTCAAAAGTTAAAACTGCAAATTCTCAAATTTATCTTTTGCAATGCTAAGCTGTATCTTCAACAAAGAGTGCTGTTTGAGCTAAAAGATTCTGTTAGCACATTCTGAAAAACTTCGGTCGTGAAACTTCTTTTATGCGTGACTAAGATATATGACTCCTAATGCTGGTAGATAAGCGATTGTATGTGAATCACAGAAATAGTTCATTACTGATAAGAAATGTTGGAAGTTAGTTGCTTGTAGACTTGAGCTTAGTTTTTTCAGTCTCTTCGCTCGTAAACCCACCAAAACTGATTTCTTAATTTCTTAGTTTTCGCACGAAAATTACTAAATATGTTTGACGTTTTCGGGTCACTGAAGGGCATCATCAAAATCGATGGCGTCTGCATCGACAACAACGTTTTCCGCCTCCATTACAAATTCACCGTTCTATGCCTCGTTGCTTTCAGCATTCTTGTCACGTGTCGACAGTACTTCGGCGATCCCATCGACTGCATCCAGAACGACGACATTCCAGAGGACGTCCTGGAGACGTTCTGCTGGATCCACACCACTTTCACCCTTCCTGCGGCGTGGAACAAACGGGTGGGTATCGACGTGCCCCACCCTGGTATCGACAGATACACCGAGGGAGAGGAGAGGAAGTATCATTCCTATTACCAGTGGGTCTGTTTCGTGCTGTTCCTGCAGGCCATCTTGTTCTACGTCCCGCGGTATCTGTGGAAGTCTTGGGAAGGGGGTAAAGTCAGGACTTTGCTTTTGGGGCTGAACTGCCCCATATTGAAGGAGGAGGACAAGCAGCAGAGCAAGGAGTTGCTCATCGGGTACCTCAAGAACCGAATGCACAACCATTCCAGCTACGTCGCTTGTTATACAGTCTGCGAAGTTCTGAATTTCGTCAATGTCATCGGGCAGATATATCTCATGGATACTTTCCTCGGCGGAGAATTCAGCAGGTAAGACTTTTTTAAAATTGTTTTCTATTTTGAAAAAAGATGTATGGAGGGAAAATTAGTTAAACTCCCGGTTATTTTCGTGAGACATGTATAATGTATTTAATTACTCCTGCTACGCAACTGAGAGAAAAAATACTATGTCTATTGATCTAGTATTTTCTTTTGTAAGGACAATAAAACGGTTCAACAGACCTACGCTGATGTTTCGAAAATATGGTTACTCTATTTGAAAAATGTATGATTTAAAAGTTAATTTATGCTAGAACAAGTATGATTTATTGCGTAGAATAGCTGATACGTTTATAGCTTTTTAACACAACAACTCAACTTTTTAGTACAAGCTCAACAGGCTCATTTTTACGCGTTGGGATTTTTTTTCTTGTCAGATGAGCAGTAAAAATAACACGAAATCATTATTTTGTCGTTACATTATTACTTCATTATAGAGTCTAGATTCTTAAAAGGTCAATCAAGCAACGTGCCAAAAGAAACATCAATGATGTTATTTCATTTTATACAATTTTACAAAGCAAAATTTCTTACTTGACGACTTTTATCTCTTTTGAATGTTTAAAGGTAGTAATAATTTATATATTATTCTTGTTTGCTTAGGCATCCCGAAATGCTACCTTCACTAACCTCAACATGTAATTTATGCTTCGAACCCTCCATACATTGTTGTTTTTATTATTATTATTGGTATTATTATTATTATTATTATTATTAACATTATTATTATTAGCATTATTATTTAATTTTTTCTGCTGTTTTTTAATGTTTGTTTATCTTTTATTAAAAGTGTAAAACAAAATATATTTTTTACTTGCTTGGGAACTAAGGAATCGATTATTTTGAGTTGCTTTGCTTTCATTTTTACGTACTTGCTTCGGCTACCTTCCAGCTCTATCCTTAAAAAGTTATAAAAATACAATGATCTCCACGACAAGTTATAAAAATACAGTGATCTCCACAACAAGTTATAGAAATACAATGATCTCCACAACAAGTTATAGAAATACAATGATCTCCACAACAAGTTATAAAAATACAATGATCTCCACAACAAGTTATAGAAATGCAATGATCTCCACAACAAGTTATAAAAATACAATGATCTCCACAACAAGTTATAAAAATACAAATAACCTACACACCGCCTTGAACCCCACTTTGAAATTGTTCAGTAGAAACTGGCAAAGTCATTGGATAAAAACAAATAGACCACTTCTATTTCTTTATTTACTGAAAATTTTGTAGATAGATTAATTGTTGATTTTGTTATGAAATTGAGTATTTTTTTCTTGAAATGCATACTTCTATAATGCATAGATTACACGTATTTAACTTAGGGGCTCAAGTAAGTATGCTTAACATTGACTTGAAACTAAAATTTCTAAAGTAAGTATGCGTAACATTGACTTGAAACTAAAACTTCTACCTTTTATCTGATGTTTTAATTTTTAAAAAAATGTGCACAGTGAATGCTGTATTTTCCACATACTCAGCAAAAATCATTTTTAACAGGACGATTTTTACCAGTTTTTCTCGTGGTTTTTTCCGCCTCTGCCAAAAACTTGGCAACCCTGATTTTTGAGTACTTTTTTTATTTTTATTTAAATTGTTCATTCTGAACCGGAATACAATTTTTAAAAGCTAATAAAATTACAAGTACTTTTCGTTTAAGGAAGTAAGATTCGGAAAATTTAAAACATTATCAGCAATGAATGAATTAAATATATATGCTAGTTACACAATAAAATCAAAATTTTAACCAGCGTTAACATGTGCAGTAAAATTATGATTATATATTTTGGATAAGATATCAATAAGCCTTTTTTATATTATTATTTGAGTATTATTTTTATTGAGAGATGATGGGGGTGCTCGGTAAACAGCTTATAATCTAACTTTGACCACTGCCTTTAGACTAACTTTGGCAAAGCCGTTAAAGTACCGTCTTTCCGCCGTTGAGGTCCAGGGTTCTATCCCCACCTCCGGCAAGCCTGCTCCACCTCAATTGTGGCGTTTCCTCTATACATTTTTAGGTTTTACCAAACGCTTAAAACTATCGAGTTAACCTTTACAAACGAAACAAGTTACTTTGCCCTACATCACCAGTTTTATTTAAAATTTAATGACAACTCTGATTTTTAAGATCTAAATCATTCATCTGCATAATTATGTTGCGAAAAATGTTAAACAGTATACTTTTTTTTGTTATGTGCTTGAAAAAAGTTGTATTTCTTAAAATAAATGAAACTCTATCGATTTAGAGAAGAATTTTTAACCGGTTTTATAATCATGAACACAGATGTTTCGCGATATATCGATTTATATCCGATCGATTTATGTATCGATTAGAGAAGAATTCTAAACCGGTTTTATAATTATAGCGTGCATCGATGTAGTCGTAATCGATGTATCGCGAAACAAGGTTTTTCGCGATACATCGATTTGCATCCCAGCGGTAACGTGTGTATTGTCTGGATAGGTGAGTTTTTGTGCGTACTTGTCAAAAATTTAATTCTTAATGAGCTCATTGTTGGGAAACTCATTAGTACACGATGTTTATTTATCAACATCATTATGAACTGAAAAAAGCAAGCTACATAAAAAGAGTTGAAGAGATATAAAAATATCAGATTTACATGTGGAGCTAAGAAAACAAAAAGTATTATTCAAAGATCGTCTTATATCGCGTCGCTTGTAAAATCGTCAAACGTGACAAAACTCGGGCGTAGTTGTGAAAAAAGTAATTTATGTATCTTTGTCTTCGAAAAATGTCCCGTTTTTATTGGCAAATAAACGGAGAAAGCGGCAGCGCGTATTAAAGTTATAATATGCAAACCAGATAAAAATACAACTTCTCCATGCGTTCAGGTTTTCGCTTTCTGTTTGCGAAAGAGAATATTCTGCAGATATAGGGATCGCCGTCTTAGATTAGTTGGATCAGCCGCATTTTGGATAAAAACGTGTAAGACAAAAAATGTTCATTCTCATAAAAAGTTCGCTTATTAAAGATTGGCGAATATCCTTTTATAGCAAGAAAACAAATCATTTCTTGAATTTCGAGAATTTTAGGTAGTATCAACTAAAATTTTTCTCAACTTTTCTAACGAAATTCGCCAAAAAAAAAAACAGAAATCGATAAATTTTAAAAGAGAATAAAACAAAGTCGCTGTCTGTACGCTGAGATCTTTTAAACTACGCAACGCATTTGAATGCGGTTTTCATCAATAGACAGAGTGATTCAAGAGGACGAATCATAGACCCGTTAGGAAAAAAAACCGACAGGTAGTCCTCTTTTTATTCCAATTTTACGCAAATTTTCCCATACATTCCCCGATATGGGGATGACAAAAACTTTGCGCATATTAATATAATACATCGATCGAAAACGCAGATTTTTTTGTACAAGATGAAATTTGTTCGAGGTTTCTAAGTCAATAAGAAAGTCAGTTATAAGCTTTTTAGTTCGATTTCTTAAGGCTTACCTTGACCCAAAAATAATAATTAGCAGTTTATTCAACTCCGGGTGAATAGTGTAAGCTTAATTTCAATATAAAATTTATTTTTAAATATAGTTCAGTTTAATAAAGATAAAACAATCATAAAGCATATTTTCGATTTAAAGATTTTCTCAAATTAGCAATAATTTTTAAATTCGAGATTGAACTTGATAAAAATTCCGTCTCCCCGATTGTACGATTTCCTTGATTTAGCAATAGCATTTAAATAAATATCGCCTCGAAAAGTTTACGGACGTATAGTTTATTCTAGACTTCAAATAACGTGGCGAATGGCGACACGCTACAATTTGACTTTTTCAATTAGGCGTTGGTGATAAACCGGCGATAAAAAATACTAACAAAATTGTGCATACGTTTTTTAGTTATGGTTTACAGTATCATTTAATTATAAATATTGTCACCTACGATTTCACGCTAGCGAAGCTTCATTTCATTATGAAACTTATCTTTCTGTTAGTGAGACAACAGTTAACCATGGCAGGAAAATCAAATTATTAATATGATATTGCAATTTCATTCTTGCAATCCATCTAAGATCATCGCCAAGACTCATTTCAGATGAAAAGTAGCGCAATAAATGACGCCGTGCTACAATTTGGCAGTTTTAATTACCCTCTGGTGACAAATCTGACCCTACTGATGGAATTGTTCCTAAGTTTTCCTAATTGATCCTTCTACACGTTATATTACTTTTTCAAGCAGTGACAATGTCTAATGTTTTTGTTTTTCTTGACATATAGACACATGATGTTTTTCAAACACTGCAGGGTTTATGCCGCAGGCGATTTTTTTTTAATACTCTTAGCAAGGACAACGCCGTTGGCGACGTTTTTAGAATTCAGCCCAGGCAATGCCGTGCGGGCACCGCTAGTTACTAATAAAACTACAAGAAATTTTATGCAGGGTAGTAGAAGTTTTTTTTTTTTGGTTTTCTCAAAACCATAATTTCGAAGTTTTTATTTAAGCTAACAATTTTAGCAAAAAATGTATTAGTTCTATTATTGATTTTACGCTTACCTGAAGTGTTTGCGCATTATAAACCTCTGTGCGATTAACCTCTAAAATTTGGTGCACATATAAAATAAATTATTTCTTAATGTAAATGAAAGTTAAGTGAAAAAATACGTTTTTCAATGAGAAATTACAAAACTTTTGCTTTTTTTAAAGTTGTTCATTTATAATTTTGAAGGTCCTTTGCATTCTGTGGCACCTTACACACAGAGGCGTAGCTAGGGTTTTCAGCGCCCGGGGACAACTGAAGATTTTGCGCCCTCTTTGCCCCTGGGGGCCTAGGGGCGCCCCTAAAGGGAATTCAAAAACTTTTATGCTTCCTAAATGAAAAATAGCTCTAAAAAGCAGCCCTTTTAACTTTCATTTTTATTAGCGACTATTCACTTCTAAAGGAAATAAGGGACATTTTGGCTTCGCTAAATTATTTGTCTGATTTCGCACGCACTCCAGTTCTACATTGGTCATTCCCGATATGATTTGCGATGATTCCACTTTTTTGTCGAACATATTCGCACCTCTTCAGCTCAAAGAATTTTCTTTTCGCATTTAAAAATAAAATAAATTAACATTCATTTGGCGCCCCTTGACGCTGCGCCCGGGGACAGCTGTCCCTCCTTGCCCCCACCTAGCTACGCCTCTGCTTACACATTCTTTGATATCTACAGTAGTCTCTCGGTAATCCGGTAGATATCGGACCAGGGTACTGCCGGATTACTGGAATGTACTAAAAATACGCATATGGACAAATTATTTATTTTAATGTACATAGTGTTGTTTACATTATTCCTTTGAAGTTGAAGGCATAAAATAGTTGTCTATTTTTGATCGTTTTTTCACTTTAAATGACATTTTCAGCCGTCAAAACATCGTCAGCTGTATCTATGATGCGTTCATTGAAAACGTCTCTCAGGTGATTTAAGTCACTGTTATCAATGGCTGTTTCATTTATTTTTTTCTGATATTGCTCCAGAAGGTCCATGTTAGGCCACAAGTTTGCCCACGAACAAACAATCCCTTTTTTAACCACTCACAATAGCTGCGCAGAAACAGGTTTTCAACTCTACTACCACGCATTTACTAGCTTCTTATGAAACGCCGGATTACTGGCAGGGCCGGAGCAGTGAAGTGTCGGATTACCGAGAGACTACTGTATTTTAAAAAAATAAAAACCTCATTCGTTTACTTTAACGTTTTCGAATGAAAAAAAATAGAGCTGTGGAGCACAACAAATTTTCTTGTTCCGACTCCGCGCCATTTGCGATCAAAATTCTGTTGCTCCAGTGCAGATTCCTGCGTTTAAGTCATTTCGCTCACTTATCTCATAACCTATCCCGGGGAAAACTACATCCCGAAATCATCACTGCAACGCAAAACTTCAACAATCACGTCGAATGCCATTAGTAAGGTCACGTGATACGTAGCTGAAAATAAATTCTTTAATATTATTTTATGCTGCCCATTTGCCCTTTAAGCAACCCTTTCGCTACATTTTATGCACGAAATGGAAGCAACCATAAGCAATCCATTGCCTCTTATTCTATATAAGCAATTCCAGTGGCTTTCTTTTTGATCGCGTAAATATGAAGATCAATTTGCAATCATCAACTTGGAGTGTTTAATACAGGCTTCTGTGTGTTCCGGATAATCGTTGAAGAGGGATTCACCTAATATTCAAACAATGAATGAAAAATCAGAAAAACTTGAAGACATTAAACTCAACTGAATATGAAAGAGCAATAAGAAATCGTTTGTTTCTTTAAAAAAAACAAACAAATAAAGAGTCCCAAAAAAATTTTCTGCTTCATCAGAGGAAGAAAATTTTTATTTATCCATCAAATTTTAAATTTCACCTTAATCAGTCTTGCAGCTCTAATTTTTCTCTCTCACCGGATTCCAAGACTGTAGGGGGGGGGGGGGAATTATTCAAAAAAATAATTAAATCATAACAATACTTTTGAAATAGTTGCATTAAAAACTTTGGGTTATTTAAGGTTTACTAATAAACAATATTAAAATAAAAGTCATCCAATGTTATGCGCTACAGTAATAAAACCTGTAAAAACCCAAGTAGCATTTTATCTTGGCCCAATATTGTAACTTGATTGGCAAAAGAATGGGATAAGACTGGCAAACAATATTGGCTGTAGCTTGGAGGGGATACATTTTAACAATAATGGCCAATATTGCTACTTCAATCTTGAACCAATATTGCGTGCCAGCCTTACGCCAATATTGGCTTTACGCTGGCGAACAAGTTTTATTGTTTCTAATTGCTTAAAAATACAAAAATTGTTATTGTTATTCCTGAATTTAGCTAGAAAAAAAATGTAAATGCAAAAATTCATGGCGCCATCTATGAGTCGTCGGATTAACCATTCCTAGTATAGGAATGAGTGAGTCGGGAACTGGGTTCGAACTGACGCCCTCTCGTAGCACAATCCAACGCTCTAACCGCTGCGCCACATCTATTGCCAGCGGAAGCTATACTATATGTTATCTATTTACGGAGGTGGATTATCTTCTATTAGTTGCATTAGGAAGCAATGAAGGTGTATAAAAAGTTATGATAGTTGTTGAAAATGAAGTAGTTTTTATTATTCAGCAACATTCAACAAAGATCTATTGGCTACACATCACAGAGCAACATTCGTCCAATATTGGTTTACCAGAATGTAGCCAATTTTGCACCAATATTGCTTTCCATTATGAGAGCAATATTGTTGGAGCAATATTAAACCAATATTGGACCAATCTTGGTTTCCAGGCTATATGCAATATTGCGCATGCAGCATTTAGCCAATATTGGCTGAACATTCGGAAAATCGCTCCAATATTGCCCAAGATATAGCCAACACAAACAATCTTGCGCCAATATTAAGCTAACATTCAATGCTGCTTGGGAAATAGTGTTACTATACCACTGATGATTACCCCATTATGATGTTATTTATCTATTAGAATAGCAAATCCTTGCACCAGCTTTAAATGATATTAAGCGCAAATCCCTCATAAAAATTGCAGAAACTGCTGAGGGACCGTTCATACATGACATCACGTTCTTTTTATATATTTGACCGCCCTCCCTTCCCCTTTGTCACAAAATGTCACATTTCAGCGGACTTCCCAACCGCCTTTGTCACATGTCACTCTATAATACAAAGGAGTATATACTTGCTGTGTTTGCAGTTCAGAAAAAAACAAGAAGTTCCGTCTAGAACTATACGAGCCTACTTTCCCGTATACACCGAATTCAAATTTATAATCTAGCTATCTCTCTCTCGTTTAGTTTTAGTTCTTAATTGCTTCAAATATATTTTTTTCAACGGTTAATAGATATTCATTCAATCGTTCATTTATTCAGTCATTCATGTATTTATTCACTCAGTTATTCATTCATTCTTTTGCTTATTGATCATTCATTAATTCAAAAATATTCTTGAAAATCTCGATCAAAAAATTTCATAGGAAAATAGGCTCGTTAGTTCTGGATGAACTTTCTATCTGTACATGTTCAACGTCAAAAGAGCTTTCTGATAAATTTTGTTCCAAGCAAATCGGTCCATTAGATAAGGATTTATATCGGATTGAAATATCCCCGTAGGCGCTATGTTAATTTTTTTTGAACTGTTCAAAAAGAAACAAAAATTGTTCAAATCAATATTTCACGCCACGAACTTCTTCCAGTGAGCTTGTTCATTAGAACTTGGATCTTGTACCCAGAGTTTACATAATTTGCTTCATTTTCACCCATAGGTGCTAATGTTAAAATTTTTTTAACTGTTCAAAATTGAGCAAAAAATTGTTCAAATCAAAAAGTAAAATATGGAAATGAGATGTTCTCGCCGAGATCTTTCGAATGCAAAATGAATTTTTCGAATCGGACAATTCGTTCAAAAGTTATTAGGGGGGGACAGACCGACATACAGACCGACAGACAGACAGACCGACAGACAGACCGACAGACAGACAGACTGACAGACACACTTTTTCCCCATCTCAAAACCCTACTTTCAAATTTTTTTATTTTTCAATCTTTATTTAATTACTTAACTTATTTTTGACTTTTCTTTATTTCTAACGATATTTTCACGACACATTAAGCCTTTTTTCATGCTTTATTATTATTTTTTTTACTTTTACGGAAAAGTAGGTTAAAAAGCACTACATTCTAGATCACATTTCTAATTTCATTTTTGAACTTATAGTGACATTTGAGAGCATAACAATAAAAATGCAATGACAAAATGCTGTGCACTTAATTTGTATAAATTTAGAGTGAGGTTTAAAAAACAAAGATGATTAGTATATAATAGTGAAAAATATTAATTGTTCGAATTCTGAAAAAAATCACCGCGCTATTTTATCTTAAAAATTGTAAATGCATAAGAAAATGTCCTTTTAAACTTTTAAGTAAAAGTAAATTTAGACTTTCAACAATGGTGTTTTCGATACAAAATGAAACCTGCACAGTATTTACAATCAAATTGGGAAAGTCAAAAAAAACTTCAAAAATAGAACTTCATTTGCTTATTTTAAATCTTTATTAGAAACTAAAATATATGATGTAACACTTTTTGTTACCCCTTCCCTCCCCTCGTCACAAACTCACAATTTCCCGAAGCCCCTTCACCCCTGAAGCGTGACGAGATCATTTATAAATAAACATTGAAGAAGAAAACAAGAAGTTCCGTCTAGAACTATACGAGCCTACTTTCCCGTATACACCAGCTTCAAATTTATATTCTAGCTATCTCTCTCTCTCTCTTTCTCGTTTAGATTAAATTCTTCTTTGCTTCAGATATACCTTTTTCAACGGTTAATACATATTCATTCAATCATTCATTTGTTCAGTCATTCATGTATTTATTCACTCAGTTATTCATTCATTCTTTTGCTTATTGATCATTCATTAATTCAAAAATATTCTTGAAAATCTCGATCAAAAAATTTCATAGGAAAATAGGCTCGTTAGTTCTGGATGAACTTTCTATCTGTACATGTTCAACGTCAAAAGAGCTTTCTGATAAATTTTGTTCCAAGCAAATCGGTCCATTAGATAAGGATTTATATCGGATTGAAATTTCCCCGTAGGCGCTATGTTAATTTTTTTTGAACTGTTCAAAAAGAAACAAAAATTGTTCAAATCAATATTTCACGCCACGAACTTCTTCCAGTGAGCTTGTTCATTAGAACTTGGATCTTGTACCCAGAGTTTACATAATTTGCTTCATTTTCACCCATAGGTGCTAATGTTAAAATTTTTTTAACTGTTCAAAATTGAGCAAAAAATTGTTCAAATCAAAAAGTAAAATATGGAAATGAGATGTTCTCGCCGAGATCTTTCGAATGCAAAATGAATTTTTCGCATCGGACAATTCGTTCAAAAGTTATTAGGGGGGGACAGACCGACAGACAGACAGACCGACAGACACACTTTTTCCCCATCTCAATACCCTACTTTCAATTTTTTTATTTTTCAATCTTTATTTAATTACTTAACTTATTTTTGACTTTTCTTGATTTCTAACGATATTTTCACGATACATTAAGCCTTCTTTCATGCTTTATTATTTTTATTTTTTTTACTTTTACGGGAAAGTAGGCTAAAATCGTTAGAAATGGTTTTGTTTATGTTGGAGCGTTTTCCTACGGCTAGCGTAAAAAAGAACACCGACTTCCGCAGTTTAAAAACACTGGCTTTTAGTAACTTAACTACAAACCTGTGGCTTTCGTAATTTAAAATAACGTTATGCAGTACCTTGGTAGGAATATATTTTTTAAAAATTCCATGTTAGTCAGGTTACGTCTGTTTTGGAAGGACCATTAGTATTATCAAATAAAATTACTCTACATTTAACAATCCCAATGACTGACGTTCCACATAGCAAGAAATATACCAGAACGACGTACCGCCGCGTTCCGGCCCCACTACAACCCTGACCATAATACTTCTAAATTGGTTATTTTATCGTGAACAAATAATTAACAATTTAAATACATAAATGTTAAGTGAGAATGAATAAAAATTACTTACCTTCTTCATTAAGTTATTCGCATTTTCTGAAGTAGAGCAAGATGAGCTAGCGAAGTAATTTTACGTAAAAATAAGAGTAGGTATTACGCACAGATTGTTCACGCAGCTTTAGGTTGATGTTTTCTCAATCACTATCTCAAAACTTGACTTTAGAACTGTATAAAAACCTCCTTCGAAGCTTGAATCATTAAAAAGCAGACGATAAATTAAGATACTACGTACGTCCATGGAGAACAGGCTAAGATCAGCATCACCTACTGTTCCACCAAGATATAACAACATCATAGGCCTATCCATATAGGTGGACATATCACGATGTACCCCCACTACTAAAAAAACCTTCACACACCCCCAAATACCATTAATTTTTATAAACTCACAAACAAACGTCATACCATTTCGCGTATGCAATGCATTTTTGTTAAGTTTTGCTATTTACTGAAATAAATTCTTCGAACAAACCACAGCAATTTCTAGTGAGAATCCTTTTTCGTCAAGTAAATCATTCTTGGAGCGAAATTAAAAACTGCTTTTCATCAACTTTTCGGCAGTTCCTACAAATTTTCCTTGCAGCTTTAGTAGTCTCAAAAGTGCACTCGGCAATGATGCTACCCTGTTTATTGCGATAAGTTGAAGGACAAAATCTCTGCAATTTTTGAAAACTAGAGTTCGCCAGTGAACGAAATTCGACGGTAATTCATTAAATTTTTCAATTTCAGCCTCGAAGTTTAAACAATTTTTCGACATTTTAGTTTTTCTGTTTGGCAACATTTTGTTTCAATTAGCGATAATTTCTCCTCAGTACAACTGATTTAACACGGAGTTAGTTACTTATTTCAATGCATTTGTAACACGTATTATGCATAAATTTTATCTGTCCTTCCCCTGTAAAGAAAATAGAAATAAAAATTTTCATTCCTCATAATTATTATTGAATAAATTGGAAATACAAACACTCACTCTCAATTTAATCGATAGTTCAAATAACGCGCGAAGCAAAGTAACGCGTCACCGTACTTATTATCTCCCTTTATATTATATTACTCATTGTTAGCTTCACATTGTATTTTATTTTGTGTGACATTGTACTGGGCAAACAATCTTACTGACTTATCATGTATATAAATATTGACATGTATTAACAGACACCTTAAGATTACTATTATTTTGCTTTGACGTTCATTAAAAAGATTTAATTTTCTATTTTGTTTTGTTCTTGATATTTCTTCTTCTTTGAATTAAAAATAGCAACAAATGTATTGAGTATTGTACAAATATTATAGATTGCCTAGGGTTTAGGGATAGATTGCTTTATTTTTGTCAAAACTGAAGGTTTTGGTCTAGATTCCAGCAATTAGATGAGAAAATAACGCTTAGAACAGCCCAATTAATATGCTACTATTATTAATTTTTAAGATCGAAAACAATAATTGTGCCAAGCACTTAAAAATTGCTCCACTCAGTCAAGTTTTATAGCCGGATTGGAATCTAGGAAAATAGCAAGGGTCTATTCAGCCTTTTCATCAGGGTCCGTTTTTTGTGAATTTTAAAAACATTTTTGTGAAAATTCAACTTTTTTTTGTAAAAATTCAAATTTTTTTGTGAAAATTGAAAATTTAAACATACAGTATTTTCGCCGCTTATTTAATAAAAAATTCTGTAAAAGGTACGATTTGGTAGGTCGAAATTTTGTGAAGGGTCCGTTTTGATTGATCGGAATTTTGTGAAGGGTCATTTTGATTGATTGGAATTTTGTGAAGAATCCGTTTTGATTGATTTGGAATTCTGTGAAGGGTCCGTTTTGATTGATTGGAGTTTTATGAAGGGTCCATTTTGATTGATTGGAAATGTGTGAAGGGTCCTTTTTGATTGGTTGGAATTTTGTGAAAGGTCCGTTTCGATTAATTGGAATTTTGTGAAGGATCCGAAAACGAACCAAAATTTTTTTCTGGTATGACCTCTGAAGAGACAATATGTTGTGGCTATTATTGCACTATTTCTTGTTCACAACAAGTTGAAATTTAAAATATTCAACTTGTAAATTAAGCGGTGTGAAAATAAAATAAATTTCGTAAATTCAGTTGCAGAAATAAACAAGAATTCATATCACCACCTCGGCAACATAAATGACACCACTCAAAAATCGTCAAACGATCAGTCGTCTTACAAATCGAAAAATAGAAATATCATGAATTTGTATTGCTTACTGTATGTGATTAATCAGTTTCTTTTGAATGGGGCTGCATGTTGATTCCTTATCATTTGCAGATCTACTGAATTCCCCAGGGACTGGCAACCATTACCACTTGATAATTTTTATGCTCCGTTTCCCCTTAGTGGCAGCACCTGAGCTCTAATGATGCGAAACTGCACTAGGAATTTAATTGAGCCGAGAGTATCCAAGCTTGAAAAATACTCAAGGGATTAATTAGTATTATGCATATATTTAAATTCCGTTCCATCCGTTAGTGTTTTCGGAACGATATTACATTGTTTTGTAAGAAAAAAACTTAATAATTCCAATTTTGAATTGCGTCACTTCTGATGTGATATTGTTATTGCTATTTGCTTTTTAATTTAATGTACATAACTCCTTAATTTTCTCGACTTAATTCAATAATTAGAAACTAATTTTTGCTGTCTAGGTTTGGAACGGAAGTCCTGTACTTCACGGGCCTTGACCAGGAATATCGGACTGATCCCATGGTCAGAGTGTTCCCCAGAATGACCAAATGCACCTTCCACCGCTATGGCTCCTCAGGGGACGTCCAGAAGCACGACGCTCTCTGCATCCTGCCCTTGAACATCTTGAACGAGAAGATCTACATCTTCCTCTGGTTCTGGTTCATCACACTGGCAGTCCTGTCCGCCATCGTGCTTGCCTATCGCTTGCTGATCATCTTCTGGCCTGCTTCGAGGTTTCTGGCCCTCCGGTCCAGGTCGAGGATCGTGGACAAGAAGGACTTGCATGTGGTGCTATCCCGCACCAACCTCGGCGATTGGTTCCTCTTGCACCTCCTGTGCAAGAATCTGGAACCACTCAATTTCCGGGACCTTATCAAAGACTTTGCTGCGGAATTGAAAGATGGTGAAAAGTTGCTTGATAAACGAACTCTAGATAATTATAAGTCATTTTAAATTTATTGGGTGAATGTCGGAAAAGATTACATTGAAAGACCATAAAAAAAAAATGTTCGATCGATAGATGAAGTTTTCAAATGCTTGACTTCATGTTTTGAGTTGTTAATCTTGGCTTGTTGAAAAATATCCATCGTCTTCCTATAATCTATCATATCCAGTTCAAGCTTTGAGGCACTGACAAAAATCTTCGATTACTTTTGGAACAATACGCTTTATGTCATTCATTAAAGCCAGGGCCGTCGAGAGGGGTGTCCGGCATGACTGATTCATGTCTCTCGATTTCAATGTCTCTGGCTATGATGTAAGGGTAAGGGGGTGGGAGAACGAATCTGACATGGCTCTCGACGACCCTGATTAGAGCAAGTTATCATTTTCAATCCGTTTACGGTGACGACAGAAGATTATGTAATCACACAATAATTCAGTTTTCGGTAAAATTAAACAGACGTCGGGCGTTATTGTGCATCAAAGCGCAATAAGTTCAATGTTCATCTATTTCGTCTTCAATTACGAAACAGAACACCTAAAAACTATGATACAATATGTTTTCTCCGACGCTTTATAATTGAATCATTCTGAAATTTCTCGTTTATTTTATAGTTTCTTCATGGTACCAAATCATGTCGTTTAAGCTAATGTGTTTGTTTCATATTTGATTACATAAAAACCGTGCTTAACACTAGATTTACAAGACCAGTCATTTTGACTGTTCCGAAACTTCCACTTTGCATCATTTGTTACTACTTATAATGCAACTTTCACTGGAGGTAATTCACTGCTAGAGGGGCTCATGAGCGATCATCGTTGTCACGTGATATCCGCTCTTTGTTTACTAAGATTTTCAATTCAGTTCTACTGGGCAAAATTAGTTATCTTAAAATTGATTAGACTAGCACAGCTTTTTCTGATTATAACATAGTATTTACATTTAATTTAATCATTATAAAAGAAATTTGTTAATTATGACAAGAGTTATATTGTTTATTTAGTGTTCATTTTATGTAATGTAGAAGAACTTTATTTAGGCCTTGTTTTTAATCAGATTTGTCGAACTCGAAGTAAAGCGATGCTACGGCTGCCTTTGTTTACATTACTTTAATCGCTGCCACGTGACCAATGACGTTGCTTGAATTGCCTCCATTGCGTTGGCTTTTCCTAATACACGGTAAGTAGGACAAGTGAATGTGATTGGAAGTTTTATTATAAATGAAGTGTCCACTGGGAAAATGACCTAAGTCACATACCACTTGATGAACTTTGCTTCATGTTTTATTCATTCGTTGTATAACATAAATGTTAATTTTAACTATACGAGCCTACATTCCCGTAAAACCCAAATTCAAATTTATAATACATATATTTAGAATACATAATTTATATTCATTTATAGTACATAATTTATAATAAAACATAAAGCAAAGTTCATCAAGTCATTGATGTTAATAAAAAATTTAATTTAAATATCCCTTTTTATGTTTTCCTAAATGAAAAAGTTTCTAAAATTTAAAATATTTTTCTTTTGTCTTTCTTAAACAAGAGTTGTTTTAATATATTTACAAATGTCATTTTTTGTTCAGAATTTAAAGTGTATTTGAGTTTAACAAGGCGTGAGAAAGTTCGTTCGCTTCCAGTATGTAACTGAAGAAGTTCGTTCTTTTTGCCATTTTATAAACCAACAAAACTCCAACACTTCGAGTCTAAAGAAGATTTCGTTAGCAGTCACTATTACGTGCTATGTACTGTACTCTTATTGGACGGAACAGCTTACATATAGTGGACATTTTACAAATAGTGGAAAATATTTTTTCCACAATTTGTAAACTTTAAAATATTCCACTATCCGTTCAAGTAGTATGTGACTTAAGTCGTTTTTCCAGTGGACCCTTCAATTAGTAGCAACTTGGCGTAAAATGAAAGTTTAGAAATGGTTGAAAACACCCCGCTAAATCGTTAAGGGGGATTATATCACATTACAAGCACGACTCTAAATTAGAACAATAAGAATCCATGCAAATCACTTGGTTTGCTTTGACAAAAAAAAAAAAAAAGGGCGTCTTCAAACGCGACATTTGAAGAGAAAGGATATTTATCATCTTAATCTTGCCAAATACAGTAGCCCCTCGTTATATCGCGCTTGTTGGGGGACAGCAAAAAAGTGCGATATATTGGAATGCGCGGTCTAACCGATGCCATTAGAAATAACTAAAAAAGTACAAGTAAATTGAGTGTCAACGTAAAAATTTTAATATAATCTTACATAATGACAGCTTTCCTAATAAAATAGCTTGATAAAAATAAATCTTTTCATAAAAATCTTTTGGCAATAGTCCCCTGCCTCTTTCATCCTATGGGCGTTAGGATCAATACAAAAATAAATGTCAAGTAAAACGTCAACTGGTTTGAGTAGAATCATCCTGCAGGCATGTAAATTGGGGAGTGGGAGAAGAACTGCTGCAGATTGTAACTCCAGCAAATTCAGAAGAAAGGAAAACATTCCTGTTCGATGGCTTTGTTTAATGGGGGAAAAGGGGCTTTACTGAGAAATGCAATATTTTTACTTTCGAGAACTCAAACTTAAAATTTTGGGAGACGCGATATATCCGAATGAGCGATACAACGGGGGGGGGGGGGGGGGGGGGGTTAACTGTGACTCGCTTGTGTATTTTTGTGTTTTTAAATAATGCATCGTGAACATTAACATTGGTAAGAATTCCCTTCTTAGAAGACTAATAAACATGCAGACAAATAGGATTCGTAATCAGCTTAACAAGAATTAGTAACAGATCCATAAGAATAAATAGAAACATCTTATATATAAGCGCCTTATTCTGTCTGTCTGTCTGTCTGTCCGCTAAAGGATCCCAGGCCGTTTAACCGATCGGTCCCACATGCGGCACGGTTAAAGTTTACGACCCGAGAAACGCATCGCCGCAAAAATGAAAGTTGTGACTCAATTAGTTTTTTTTAATTAATTTTTTAAAATTTTTCAATGCTTTTTTTTGACCCGTTTTATTTTATTTTTGCATTGTTGCTGTCGTTTCCAACAGTATAATTACAGTTGCCGTGTGAGCAAACAAATCACTGCAGTTGCCATTTAACAAATGTAACAAATATACTAATAATAATCAAAACGTTCATCTAGCATATTGAGTGAGGCTTCGATGTATTTGCAATTTCCGTTAAAAATTAATGTATGCGCGAATTTAATGCAACCCCTTCTTTCTTTTTAATTTATTTATTTATTGTCTGTGCGTTTTATATTTTTTTTATTAGAGTGGCAGCGCTCTTTTTCCCAGTTTCGTTAAAACTTTTGTTTTCAAGAGCATAATAAAATTTTCAATAAGTTCTTTCGACGATAAATATATATTTTTCACAAACAATTTGATTGGTATATGGTAAATAAATATATAGTAGCGTGGGGCAGTATGCAAAGGATCGTCCTCGCTGCCTGACCTGTTTAATTCAGTTTGAATTAGCAGACATCTTTGCACAAATCACTTTAATTACAATTTATAATATCTAGAACAGCGGTCATTTTGTATGACTGCCGGGCGTACCAGTGCATTATAACCAGATGAATTAAGTAAATATTTCAGTAATTTTCAACATATTTTATTGTTTGCAAATTCGTTCTTTTCAAAGGAAATAAAAAGACATTTCTTTAACATCTGAATGTTTTCTAATGTACAGTGAGATCTGTGTACGTTGACCACTTCCGGTGCAGCACTTTGGTGGTCAACTTAGACAGGTGGTCAACTTACAGAGGGTGGAGATACTTTTTTCATTTTTTGTTATTTCTCACACCATGCCTTTATTCATTTGTAACTAATTAAAATATAGCTTCATGTATCAACATTACTATAAAAGAGCAATTAGCTATTTTTTCACAATAATCTAAAATATCATTAGAGAAATGTAACCCGAATGACTTAAATGTATTCTATACAAATTTTAAAAGTAAAGTAGTACTTAGTTAAAATAAAGATACATATCTCACTAATCATATAATTTACTTATATGATGGTAAAGATTTCCTAAAAACACGTAATTTTCATAATGGCTGCATCAGATGGAAGAAAAAAAAAAAAGAAACTTATTTAAAGAACAAAAGAATGCTCATAGTAGTTTTCCTACATGGTTAACTTACAAAGAGGTTTAGTACAGTAAACTCCCGATTATCCGCGGACGGATTATCCGCGCGGCCTTTCACGATTTTTTTATATTTTTTTCGGGACGATTTACAGAATGTAGAAAAATAAACACAACACGCGTTTTTCTTTCATGATCAACGAATATGAATCTCTTTTCTTTTAACCCCCTTCCCCCACTACTCTTTCATAATTGCGCAGATTAGGACCTATCTCTAGGAGTCCTAGTGCAGATCACCGAAACCTGCGCAATAGACGAATATGCGGTTTGTCCAGTTGTCACAACTCTATGTAAGTACGTACTATTATATTATGATTCTTAAAAATAGTTTAAATGCGTTTGTGTGTTGATGATTGTCATTTTTCTGCTATTTTGCGGGTTATCCGCGAAATTCGCTTATCCGTGGTCATCGCGCCACCCTATTCCGCGGATAATCGGGAGTTTACTGTACATTGATATTTCATCCATCCAGATAATACTATTCTAACATTATAGCATAAAAATATCCTGGAGAAGTTATTTTAGTTTTTTTATCTTTGCAAAAATAGATAAACAAATAAATATGGAAATATTTAGGAGGTCAAATTACAAAGGGTTTTTTTTATAATACTCTCACCCAAATTTGACATACATAAGTGGTCAATATAGACAGGTGGTCAACTTAGGCGGTCAAGTTACAAAGGTTTCCCTACATTCTTAAGCATAGAGCTGGTTTCGTTCCTGGCAAAAGTGGTCAACTTAGACAGGTGGTCAAGTTTAGAAGTTTTACTGTATTGAATACAGTTTAAATCTTTATTTTTATGCATCATAACTAGATTAGTCAATGTGTCTTAAGGCATTAATTAGGATGAGTGCATAAAGTCATCTCCCATTTAATCAAGTTAATAAAAGCACAAGGGTGTCTTGTGTACATGCTTTAAATTTGTTTTAAATCTTGAATATTCAAACGAGTTTAAAACCGAGTTACAAAGAACGCAAGGAAATAAAAAAGATTTATTTAGTGGGGGGGGAGGGGGGGGTGCAATTGGCTATCCGGTATACGACCATTTTTTAAGTACCTTTATCATTCGGTTCTATTAGGTGCTTTCTATTTATACGGGATGAGGCAATCTGGAATTTTGGATTTTATCTATAATCAGAGGCGTAGCTAAGGGTATCACTCACTCCGGGGTGACACCCGGCCACGAAGGGGGAACAATAAACCTTTAAAAGCTCTATATAATGAAACAAATACATTGAACTGGAGATTTTTTTCATTTCTTTTCTACTTTTAACTGAGCAAAATGTTTCCTCACAAAAATATTCAAAGAGGTTTTTTACTGCTTAACACACCATTGCCGTCAACAAATACATTAAATATTATAACTGCCGTGATACGAATGGAATTTTTTACTTCTATTTTTTTACTGGACTTTCTTTTTTCTTTGCTTTTCTTCTTTTTTTTTTGAGGGGAGTGACACCACGGATAACCGCTTCGGGTGTCGCCAATGCTAGTTACGCCACTGTCTATAATTATTTGGCATTAAAACCGAATGATTTGTATTGACAACAAATCAGGCACTTAGAAGCAAAGGGGTGTAAGTGACCAAAATGAAAATTTTGAGATAGCTAGTGCAAATGATAAATTAAACACCCTTCTGTTTTGTGAGAAAGAGATTTTAGCGGTAGCTTTGACAGATACTGCAAAAAAGTGCGGTATAAAAAAATGACTAAATAAAAGCTGCATTCCGTTTAGTGGCAAAGGGATGCAAGAGCACTTACATCCGTTTGCCTCTAAATAAAATTGTTTGATTTTTTAGTTAGTTTAAATACGCGATGCAGACGATCTATTTACGAAACTTAAAGCGGAGAAGAAGAAAAAAAAATAGGAAAAGAATTCCGAATTGTTGAATAATAATTATAAAAACAAGGGTTAAATCGACTACAGATTTTATTTTTGTCATGTTTTGTTTTCGGCAATTGGCAGTTTGTCTAATGGCAATGATTTTTAGTTTGTTGATAAATATAATTATTCGAAATTTACATTATGCAGTTTTTAATGGAGTTTATATCACTAACAAACGATCTTTATTACTGTATAAATTAGCAAAATGAACAAGACACGTTTTTCATTGAGTGAGTAGCAAAGGGGTGTAAGTTAACTAGTTGGAAGCAAAGGGGTGTAAGCGAAAATAAGCTATTATTTAAAAAAATCCTACGCCAAATCTAATCATCAGAAACACTTCACACTTCATACGTAAACTAACACACACATATAGGACTCGAAAATAAAAAAAAAATATTTACACGGAAAACCTCTGGAATTTAGTATAGGAATTAAACTTCAAACGAGTTTTACTCAAAACGATATTTCAGTCACTTACATCCCTTTGCTTCTCCCCGCCTCAAATTATCATTTTTCTTACGAGTTGTAGTGTCGCCATCTCTCCACAAACATTGAAACTAAACGAAGAGCTTCCTCTCTAGAGGTGAATGAGATTCTGAAATATTTAAATAGTAATTAGATTATTACAGAAATTTATTTCTGTTTCGATCACGCTTTTATTGTTAAAACTTAATTTTCTTCCATTTCATCTTACTTATTTATTATTTGAAAGAAACGAAAGACAAAATTATTTATCAAAATACGATTTCTATTTAAAAAGCATTCTGTTGACAATAATAAGAAAATTTAGATTATTCTATCACTGGACAATTCAAAAGAAAGTAAATTAAACTAAAATTCTGTTTTTAATTATTTGATTTCTATAAACATAATTACAATAAATTTTAATTTTAAAATTTTGCGAAATGTATTATACATTTTATTGAAAACGTTGTAATAATATCCAAACTTTGTCGCTCTGTAGTTCACTCAGATAAAAAAAATTCGTTATTACGATTATCATTCGTACAAATATTTCGGAGAGTTACACTACTAAAATATTTTTCAACAACGAGTGTTTGGTCCTTCGTTATTTTTAAAGTGCTTTTCGTTTTAAGATGTATAATATTACCTTTGAGATAATAGTTTAATGGCTTCATTAATTTAAGATTTTTTTACAAAAAAGAACGCGAAGTATACTTAAATCCCTTGTCTCATTTATGGAATAGAAAAGAAAATATATTAGGTTCAAAATTTGAAACCTGATATTAATTAACCTAATCTAATAGACATTTGCCTCCTACAAACTCTATGAGAAAGCACATTTTACACAGTATATAAAATATTCTTTGCAATAACAATATTATGTGTAGTTAGAATAGTTAAGTAGTGAGGAACTTAAGTGCGAAACACAAATCTTTATATGCACAGAAAAATCCCTCTACGAATTAACGTTTTACACAAAATATCGAAAAAATGTATAAAGTTTTAAAATAATCTTAATTGTTTGTTTCCTTAAATAAAAGAAAACTGTCGAGCAAAAAAAAAACATATATATATATATTTTAGATTTAATGCATAGCCAAACTCATAGGTGATTTGAATGATCAAATGGCGAGATTTAATAAATTGTTATTGTTACGAAACCGTGTTTTTTTTTTTTTTTTTTGTCTGTAAAACAAAGCGCAGATGGTTTAATTTTTACTACAAACTATGAAGGAAATTGATAAAACTTTTATTTCAGTAACGATAAAAAATAAATCAGTGCCTTTTTTATTGAGTAAATGAACGCAATTTCAATATTTTCTTTACTTAAAAACAAATACATATGAAAAGTTTAAAATTGTTCGTGATTTGTTTATAATTTTAACTGCTAAATTTAAAAAAAATTTAGTTGGAACATGTTTATTAAACTTCAGTTTTAGATTTTGTTTTTTTTGCGTTTATGCCTTTGCATACGGAAACACGGCGTGTTACAAGATTGTTCTATTAAAATTTTTATCAGTTGGAAAGCTACTAAACCACAACGAACAATGCGAGAAAATGAGTTTGATACTTTTTTACGATAACTGATCGTTATAATTTGAAGCCGAATAAAATTAATGAAAAGGGAATATCGAAAATAGGCTCATTTAGCTCTAAAAGAATATTTTGTTGCTTCGTTGAATAATTTTAGGAGAAAAGGTTTCTAAAGAATAATTTTATCAGGTGGAATTACGCTAAAAAGAGGGGGGGGGGGGTCCACAGGCTTATTTTGACGAAAAAATATTTGCTAGTACAGAAAATACCACATTAAGAGAGGGGCGGTGGGAGATATATAAGAAAGGAAAAAATATTGGAAAATAAATCATGAACATTGATATTTTTTAAAGTTACTAAAGTAGTCGCTCAGAAGCCAATACGGTGAAGTCCACCTTTTGATATTTTCTGATTTTAGTGAGCAAATTTTTGTTCACTAATTTATAATAAATTAATTGTTTTAATTACTTTATTAAAATGCACTCATTTTCTCAACTTTTTTTTTCTTGACTCCACCGCCATTGAGTTCTAAACGACTCAAGTAATAATCATATGTAGTTCGCAAAGTTCATAACATTTTATCTTTCAAGTAGCTTAAATTGAGTGCATCTGAAATGTCTCTTTGTTGTGTGCTTTATAAAACTTCATATACAGTGCAACCTGTGCAAGTTGACCACTTGCTGTGCAGCACTTTAGTGGTCAACTTAGACAGGTGGTCAACTTATAGAGGGTAAGGTAGAGGGTGAAGGGCTAATTCCTTTCCTGACAAAAGTGGTCAACTTTACAGGTTTTACTGTATAACGTATAGTATATCGATTCCGGTTTTGTTCCATGTTCGCATAATCAGATCAGCCGGTTAATAGGACCAAACTGATCGCGTCCCGATGTGGTCCGATTAACCGGAATCGACTACTTCAATTTAAGGATTTATGCTTCAATTTAAGGCTTTGTACTGTTGTGTGCTTTTTAACCTTCATATATAACGCATATATTGCGTCCGGTTTTGTTCCATATTCGAGCAATCGGACCAGCCGGTTAATGGGCTGGAGAAGCTTTAAAAAATAATACGCAATCCAATGTTTTCTTTAACTCTGATAAATAGACTAGCCAATTTCGAGCATATAAATGCCCCATTTGCGAATTAAACTTTCTGAAAAGGAAGTCTTCTCAATCAGGTGAACTTTAAAACTTACCTGTTATCATACAAAAAGGGAGAAAAAAATACTTGTAGCATTCACCTTCGACTCTTGAACCGAGAAAACAATCGAGATAAAACATCTTATCTGCCACTCCTCGACAAGCTGTAGGAGTTGCTTGAACAACTACTTGCTCAATTGCTCCGTATCTGTAAATCAGGTGTGTCTTTCCACTTGAATTCCAAAGGAGAGGTCCCCGGTTGTCCGACTGTCGAGCGAAAACCGGGTTGGAATGTAAATCGTTTTTCTTCAATTTTTTCATTATCAAATTCTGCAATCAAAGTAAGATGATTATGATCAAAATTTATTAATAATAAAAGCTTATATGACCTGATGACTATAAATCCGTTCTAAGAATTGCACCAATCAATGGATTATCTTTCTAGCAAGATATGAAACTAAGGAATTAACTCTTTAAATCGAAATTCATATTTAATCAGCATTAATTCCTTTCTGCATTTAGTCACAATCTTTATTAAAAACTGATACTCATTAAGCCTGAAGAATGGATAAACTTTTTGGAGATCTCAAGAGCTTCTTCAAGACCAAAAAATGTACCATTGATAGTTTCATCTTCCGCCTACATTACCGCTTCACATTCCTGGCGCTGATTGCTTTTAGCATTGCAGTCACAGGACGACAATACATCGGAGATCCAATCGATTGCATCTCCAGGGATGACATACCTCCGGATCTTTTGGACACCTACTGCTGGATCACGACCACATTCAGCTTGAAGAGCGCATGGCATAAGAAAGTTGGTGAGGAGGTACCGTATCCTGGAGTGGACAAGTATGTCGAAGGAGAAGAGAGGGTGTACCATGCATATTACCAGTGGGTTTGCTTCGTTCTTTTCTTCCAAGCTCTGTTGTTTTTCTTGCCACGCTACTTATGGCGAAATACCGAAAGACACTACATTAAAAGTCTGGTCATGGAATACAATTCTCCTGTTGTTAGTGCCTCCGCGAACTGTGAAACTACAAAGCTGCTGGTGAATTACCTCCACGAAAGCACCGGGTACCACACGTTCTACGGAACGATGTACAACGTCGTCGTGTTTATGAATTTCATCAACGTGGTTGGGCAAATCTATCTCGTGGACAGATTCCTGGGAGGGGAGTTCACCACCTACGGATCCGAAGTGTTGTCTTTCACCGAGTGGGACTACACTCTGAGGTATGACCCAATGATCAAAGTGTTCCCTCGTATGGCCAAGTGTACTTTCCACAGGTATGGCTCGTCTGGTGACGTGCAGAAACACGACGCCATGTGCCTTATTCCAATTAATATTCTCAACGAGAAGATTTATATCTTCCTCTGGTTCTGGTTCGTGATTTTGGCTGTCCTGTCCGGGTTGGAGGTTCTTTATCGACTCGCCATAGCATTCATCCCCAAGTTTCGCTTATATGTCTTGTATTCCAAATGCCGCAAAGTCAGCGAGCATGATTTGAAGCTTGTTCTGAGCAGGTGCGATCGAGATGATTGGCTGATTTTGAGTTTACTCTGCAAGAACATGGCCGATTGTAACTACGTCTGCATTATCAGGCAATTGGCAAAGAAACTCAGGAACGAAAAAGATATATGAATTTGATATTTTTTGTGCTACAAAGTTGAGTTGTGTATGGCATTTTGTTGCATAAGCCCTATTTCTTTGAACGTCATTGAAAAGTTTTCATCGTAGCTGCAATTCATTCGAGTTCGAATAGAATTGAGGCACCCAGAAGTAAAGGGATGTAAGTAACAAAATTTAAAATATGGAAATAACTGGTGAAAATGATAGGGAAAGCACCATTCTATATTGTGACAGGAAATGTTCGTGATAGCTCTAACAGGTGCTCCGCCCCAACGTGGTTTAAAAACGAATTAACAATAAAGGTCCCATAAGATCTAAACGTTGAACGCGTTTTTCTCAAAATCATTTTTTTTTTTTTTTTGTCACTTACATCCCTCTGATTTTCGCTGCCTCAAATGTTCCTGTTTCTTAATACACAATTAATATATTCACAATCTAAAGTAAGAAACATTTTTGCAGAAAATAATATTCGTTTAATTTTTCTTCGTGAGTAGAAGGTTATGCATTTATGGCTGTTAATATCCCATTAAAGAATAAAGCATTCCAATAAAAACTATTTGAACACTAAACTATCTCAATATTGAAAGAAAATTAGATTAATATAAAAAGTTATGATTTGTTATTGAGCTGAACCAATGACATGGTTTGAAAAAAAAATGATAATGCTCTCTGATGATAATGTGCTCAAAGTAGTATTTCATTTAGTTTTATATTGTTTTGTATGCTGTTTTGAATTTATTTTTATGCTTAGAATATACGAGTTATGTGAAAGCAAACATATGTGGAATTGTTTCATACGTTAATAAAACCCTGTTTCGTTAAATAGTGATAACTTTTTAAAAGACATTAGTTTAGTTTGAGAAAACGATATTTTACGCTTTAAATGAAATACCTTTGCTTGCTCACACTACGATATGCTTCGAAAAATTTCAATCCTATATCATCCTTATTTGTTTCATTTATTTGCTTGAATTTTGATGGACATATTTAAATATTTTTATTATTCATCTTGCGACAAAGTTCATTCAAATCGTTATTTATTATTTGAATTCTTAAGATATAGCTTGCAAATATTTACAGATTTTTACACGGTTT
This sequence comes from Octonoba sinensis, assembly GCA_038502835.1. Taxonomy (NCBI): domain Eukaryota; kingdom Metazoa; phylum Arthropoda; class Arachnida; order Araneae; family Uloboridae; genus Octonoba; species Octonoba sinensis. The sequence continues at coordinate 13,430,175 of CM076602.1, read as the reverse complement.
TATTTAACCTGATTTGTCACGGAAGTTTGTTACGGAGTTTTCGACCATTATTACTGCATAAATTATCTTCAAACTTTGCGCACAAGCTTATCTTCTGATGACAATACAATGTTCCATCCTTTTTATCATTTATTAATGCGTTAATTAAGAAAAAATTTATAATAATTTTGGCTCTGAGGAAATTATTAGAATTATTATTTGTCGAATGGCAACGATAGCTTTGTTTGGATAATGCAACGATGTTATTTAACTTGATTTTTCACGGAAATTTGTAACGCGGTTTTTGTCCCCTATTACTGCATTTTAGTTTTTTTTTTAAATTAAACCGTGGTACTTAAAACTCTTTTTGGAGATTTAAAATTTATAGATTGTAACAACAATAGCTATATTTTAACACTAGATTTATCAGACCAGTCATTTTGTTACAAATTACAGTGCAATTTTCAATAGCATTGGCTTTTTTCTAATACATGGTAAGTAGGAAAAGTTAAGGTGACTGAAAGTTTAATTATAATTAGTAGGAACTTGTTGTAAAATGAAAGTTTAGAAGTGGTTGAAAACGGCCTGGTCAATCTACTGTTAATCTGCAGCTTAGATTTTGTTTGAGCCAAAAATGTCCTTCTTTTGATAATTGTTGGCTCAAAGAAAAGCTAATATTTACATTTAAATGAAATTTTATTGCCAAATTTATTTTCTAAATCCCAAAGATGAACTATAATAACGAGCAAACATTGAATTTTGCATGATCTCAATTTAAACAAAAATTATTTCGCTTCCTCTTTCTCAAGCAGTTTGTCTTGGCGAGCAATTTATCATGGCTTACCCACACTTTTTGCAGTTTCATGCTAGCAAAAGAAAAATCATGTTAACCCCTTAACCGCCGGGTCATTTTCAAGAAAATGGTTATAAAGTGCCTATTTTTTTTTATCCCTGAAAATTCTATAAAAATGTGTATGAACAATATATGTATTCATTTTAACTTTTTGATTTGTTTTTATTTCGAAATTCCAGCCCGGCAATATAACGGGAGTGAGAAATAGAAGGCGAAACCTCAGCCCGTCATTTTTACGGGAGCAAGAGGGAAGGGGCTAAAACATTGGGAGATCCTGAAAGGTTCTTTGAACCCTCGAAACACGAATGTACTCCTTTGCAAAATTCAAAATTCAGGAGACCACCACTTTATATGATACACAGTAAACATTTTGCGTTCAGTTGCCATTATTTTTGGTGTTACTGAACACGATTTTTGGTGTTACTGAATACAATTTTTGGTGTTACTGAATACAATTTTTGGTGTTACTGAACACGAATTTTGATGTTACTGAACACGATTTTTAGTGTTACTGAACTCAATTTTTGGTGTTACTGAACACGATTTTTGGTGTTACTGAACACGATTTTTGGTGTCACTGAACTCGATTTTTGGTGTTACTGAACACGAATTTTGATGTTACTGAACACGATTTTTGGTGTCACTGAACACGACTTTTGGTGTCGCTGATCAAGATTTTACGTGTCGCTGAGCACGATTTTTGGTGTCACTGAACACAATTTTCGGTGTTAGCAACATTTGTCAATTTTTAACTTTTTACAACTAATACTTGCAACAAACTAATTTAAAGCAAGTTTCAAGATTTTGCGGAATTAAAATACTGAAATGGATTTTTTGTTTCGTAAGTACTAAACATTCATTAACGCTTGAAGTAAGTAACAGAAGGTTTCATAATAATAGTTTTATTATTACCCTCCCTGCATAATTTATGGCGCTTTCATTAAAAATTCATTGGTATAGAAACCTTCAAGTATGTTGAAAGAGCACTAAAAATCATTTCTCGAATGTTAATTTGTGAGGATATTGAGTGGTTATTACTCTTTAGTGAAACACTACAGCTTCTAGCTCAATATAAACCAATATTTCTGTCAAAAAAAATCGTTCTTGTTTTTTTTTTTTCCGGTTTTTTGAAAGTTTAAGCAATTAAATGCCAAAGCAATTTTTACAATAAAATATTAGGTAGTACATGTTTTATAGTGAGAATAATTTTGGCAGAAACTAATCAATCCGAAACCTAGGGTCCATTTCATTTTTCCACGAAGTGTTGATTTATTAACGAGTTGCAAATCATAAAAAACATGTTGAATGTTTTAGAATAAACGAGAATGGGATAAGCGAAATTTTCATGCAATAAAATGACTAAAATTTTTTTCAAAAAAACTAAAAAATATGAAATGCACGAAAAATGAGCCTTGCGTCCAATATTTCATCCAAATTGCAAAAAATTTTTCATATAAATATATAACAACAATGTAAACACTTTCTGGCAAACAGTTGAAATTATAAGTTTTTTTTTTTTAAACTTCCAGCATGTTTTTTCAAAAATTTTTGCTTCTCGCTACAGTTAAACCAGTACAAAAGCTTTTTAATAATTGCTTCATAAAAAGTAACGCCATAAAATATTTGTAACACCCATAAGAAACTGTACAAAAAGTTGTTTAAACTTAAAAATTCAGACGATTTAATTTTTGTGCTTTTCATAAACTTTTAGTCAAAAATATTTTTAATTGGCATAGTATTTAAAATTTCGCCAAAATATACATTATTAATGCTAAAATAAGTCAAAATACAGAGAAAAATAAAAAAAAGAAAATTCTTACTAAAAAGGTACTGTGTAAAAAATTCTTTCAAAATTTTCGTAAAAAATCGTTTTCTTTTGAAATTTAGATTGGTCTGAGGTTAAATAACGTTAACGACTGCCACAATTTTATGTTAGCATTATTGTTTCTAAATTCATGAGTGTCTAGAAATTCAGAAAACGAATAAAAATTCATTAGAAAAATAATGGTTCATAAGTAATGAATTTTAGAAGTCTAACGAGGGTGCCTGAACATACGCACCCGTTTTTTTAATTGTTAAACAGTTTTCTTGAATTTAACCCCTTAAAGCACGAGGTTTTTTTCCTGAAAAACTAATACAGTTTAAGTTATTCTTTGCAATTTCAGGTTTCAGGTTGGGGAGGGGTGTGACTAGGGAGCGGAGAAAAAATATTATACAATGTTAGAAATTTCATCATGAAATTACGGTTAAATAACCGGCAGTCTGTCCATCTAATTCACCGTTAAATTTACGGTTTGGAACATTTTTCTTTCTTTACGGGACCCGAACCATTTCCAATCAGCTTGGTTAAAAAGCCGTAAATACAAACGTTTACGTATTTATAACCATTCAAAAATGGTTTCAAAACTAAATTTTTATCGTTTTTGAACCATTTCGAGGCGTAGAAGCCGTAAACGAAGCTTGCGGGAATCGAACACCGGGTGTATGGCACACCAACCTTCCGCTCTAATCATTAGGCTATCTACCCCACACAAAGAGGCCGTTTATTTATCAGTGTTTGATTGGATCCAAAGTCATTTTTGGTCTAAACTTACTGTATATTGACGAAAGTCATTTTATTTGCTGCAAAAATTAAAATACAAACAAGTTCAAAATTCAGCAGCTCAAATGATGGGTTCGCTCATTGGCAAACAGTTCGGGAATCCGATGTTTCCAATTTTTTATTTTGTGTGTATGTGTTTCTATTTAGTAACCACTGCTTAAGCCACTTTTTTTTCTTCTTTTTTATATACACATGCAGATTTGAACTGATACATCTTTATTCATATTTTAACAACAACGTACGACCGGTAAGGTTTCGCAACCAAGATGGACGCCCGATTCTTATTGAGCGCTTGTAAATGACGGTTAGTTAAACGTTCTTTAGGAGAAACAGAGAATAAACGAATTTGTTCACAATCAACGGTTTGAGTACCATCTTTTGAATGGTCATTCTACTGTTGTTATTAAATATGGTAAAATAACAATCAAATAAATTGTTATTTTACTGTTTTCTTACGGAGCGGTGCACAAACAAAGTGTGAACGGATCTCAGACGGGCAATAGGATTAAAATAACTCACGGGCACGGGCAAACTTTCCGGTAACTTTCGCCCGTACCAGATACGGGCAAATGCCTCAAGGGGTTAAGCTGATCTCATTGTGTCTTGCGACCAGGAGGGTGGGCACATGAAGGGGGACATGTCTATGGGAGTGCCTGAAACAATGACAGCATTTTCCAAGATTAATCTTAAATGTAGATAACGGAATAGAATACACAAAGAATCAAACGAAACCGACTCTTATCGGAAAAATAATGCAAACATCCTACTCAAATGCAGCCAGAGGCATACCGAAACAAGTTACGAAAATACACGCGATAATTTAAGACCGACATTTGGTTCAGTACGATAGAATTTTTTAATATCTGGAATGTCAGGAGGTAAATTGATCCCTTATCTGGTATTTTGTACCAGAAATGTTTATTAAAAAAAATAACAAATTTTGTTAAATCATCAATTTTTATTTTTATCAAATTTAAGTTACTAATGTCAACAATTGATCACATGTCAATAATAGGTGCTTTTACCCTATACATCAATAAAAAAATAAATAAAATAAAATAAAAAATATTAAAATTAAAAAAAATATAATTAAACTCAAAACTTGGTATAAAAGAAAAATGAAAGATTTTTCTTATTTAACTTTGAGCAAATAATGAAGTTAAACATTTTTTTCCCCATTTAGTATGCTTGAAACACAAATGCTCCTAAGTGTTTGCTTTTTGCAATCACAACGTACCTAGTTTCACCGTGAAGTCGAAACTAGGAACTAGTACAAAAAAAAATATAATGGTTCAACATTAGTACCAATGTAGGTTGCAGCTAACGTTCATCATTTTTTTTTTTTTCATTTTTTCGGGTTGAATGGTTAAACGAGAGATTTTTACTGAGTAGAGTTTAACCCTTTGAAACACGAGTTTATTTCAGAAAAATTGGTAAAAATTATGGTCTTTTTTAATTTTGATAGATAATGAATGTATAGGTATAGTATGAATTGTTTTTGGAATTTTCAGTTATAGGGGTGACTAGAGAGCAGGGTGGGATAAAAGTTGTATAAAAAATTATTATACAACGTGCAAACGGTTCTCCAACGGGCATTAGAAATAAAATAACTCGAGATACAAGATCGCCCGTGTGAGACACGGGCATGTGCAGATTTGCCGGTGACTTTCGCCCGTGTCAGACACGGGCAAACGCGTTAAGTGGTTAAAATGAGTTATTTCATGATATGAATCAATTTTATAATTTAAAAATCACATCAGAGAACCGTCTAAACCAACGGTTCCCAAACTGTGGTGAACGCGTACCACTAGTGGTACGCGAAGCCTCTCAAGGTGGTACGCGTGAAGGCAAAAAAAATTATCTATAATCTATTAGTGTTATATTCTATATAAAAAAAATATATTTACAGTGGTACGCAAAATGGTTTGCAAGAAAAATGGTGGTACGCAAAAAAAAAAAAAAATATTGGGAACCGCTGGTCTATAAGAACCAGATAACCTACTACAGGAGGTAGGGCGTCTATGATAATTTCGGGATAAGATAATTTTCGGCAGGATTGTATTCTGAAAACAAAAAAAAAAATTGTCAAAACTGATTCAATAATTAACAACGAAACAGAAAATGAAAAAAAAAAAAAAAGTCACTGTTAAGGGAAGAAATTTTACAATCAGATCAAACTATCAAAATTTCGCGGCGTTGCCCGCTACAGTAATAATCATGAGAAAATGCATCAGCTGCATACACGATAAATAGCAAGTAACCCGGACGCAGAAATTTAAGTTTAAATTAAATCTTATGGGGTTTTTTTTTTATACCAATGGAACTTTGTTCTCTAAAAAATCTTCATTTAACAAAAAAGGCTTAGATTAATCCTCTTTAAGAGAAATAAGATTTTAGGGCTGCCACTCGCGTTCTATTCTAGAATTTTCCACGTTCAATTCTAGAAGAAATTCCAGCTGACGCAGTCTTTTTATTAGTTTTAAAATGATGTATAATATGTTAGACAATGGAAGAGTTTTCAAACAAAATTCTATTTGACGCAGTCTTTTTATAACTATAAAATGTTAGAAAATGAAAGGATTTTTTTAAATTTTTTTTTGCCGAAATAAAGGAATTGGAAAAAAAATAATGATTCGAATTTTTTAATTTTTAAACGGTACTTTCTCAAGGGATGATTGAAGTTTGTGCCAAAGTTCATTCCAATCCGTTAATTGGTTTTGGCTTTGCATAGTGAACATACGAACAAACAAACATGCACACAAACGTTTTCTTTTATAAATATAGATATTAAGAATTCGAACTAAAAATGATTACTCAAAGAGTTGAGCTTAAATAAGTAAAAGCATTACAATAATAGTGGGAAACACAGGAAATATTAAGGTTTTTATTCAGCAAAATAATCAGAACTGCAAAATCATTCTTTACTTTATCTTCTCATAAGATAAAGATGAAATTCTTATCATTTCCTAAGACGGCTGAATGACGACCTCTACAAAACTGTAATCTTTTGCGTACTTGAATAAGAAAAAAAAATGGCGGAGCCAATTATTATTTTTTCAAAACCATATTCCTACTGCATATTTTGGCAACAATGTTGGATGGCTATTTCTTACCCCTGATTGGACAGCGGGCTTTGAGAGTGTGAATGACAACCTCTGCCATTTTCTTTGCCTGATATCTGATGCTGGCGATTTTCCAAACGTTCGACGCTGATATTGAGAGAACTCCGCACGCAGGGGGATGATGATGTGTTTAGTCTTAAAGCATACCACGGAATGAGAGACATTTTACTAGAATGAGGCTCATGCGATATTATTTCTCAAATAGAACATCGTTTTCATTCTTATTTAAAATAAACTGATGCATTCCAAAAGTATATATTTAAAACAATAAGAATAAATGCATTGCGTTTTTGATGCGCCAGTGTGCTGATAATTATAGATTTCTATAGGGTAAAGCCACATACCAATTATAATTATTGACATTTGTGACTTAAATTTGATGAAATAAGCGTTTGGGTTGACCAAAGACTTTAAACTTGGTGACACTTCAAAGCTCAATCATGGAGATTTGAAATCGTACAGTTTGAAATCTGTTGTCATCCCAAACGCTTATTTTATCAAATTTAAGTTACTAATATCAAAAATTGATCACATGTCAGTAATAGGTGCTTTTACCCTATACATCATTTAAAAAAAATAAAATAGAAATATTAAAATTAAAAAAAATATATAACACTATTGCGTCTCTGTCATTGAGAATTCCCACTTTATTTTTATTTATTAATTTTTTAGCCTCTATCCGATAGTAAAAGATTTCATTAAATAATTCGTTTGCGTTCACACTAACACATATATATTTTTAATATATATACATATTTAGTACATATTGTAAGAGTTGCTGAAATAAATAGAGTACTTTTCTGCTAAAAATATAAAGGAAAAACAACGCTAATGAAGTACAAAATTTGCAAACACGTGTTTGAAGGTTTACAAGGAACCTTTTTTTCACTACAAAGAAGTGAGGTTATGGATGAAAATATGAAAAATAAATGTCTGTCTTACCGGTATATTTGTAGAACAGGAACGCAAATTTGTGCATTTTCATTGTTACAATATGTAAGTATTTTAAGCGTGTGTCAGCTTAAATTACTTACATACATTAAATAACTATGAAAAAGGTTTTATGTGCACTTTAGAAATGACAATATGCGACTTACATTCTAGTAATGGACTAATTGCTTTTTAAAGTTAATCTTAAGTAATCATTACATTATTAGTGTTTTTTTTTACTTACATACCACGTAATTCATCAAACTTACGAAATAAGTTGTAAACCTTTGTGCTACAGTATAAAAAGTAAAATCTTTAAAACCTGACAATTCCTTCAAAAGTTGTTATTGAGGGACAGACAGACACACATTTTTCCGATTTCGAAACCCTACTTTCAAATTTTTCGATATTAATTTAATTACTTCACTTATTTTAGACTTCTTCTTATTATTAACGACAGTGTAAGGATACATTAAGCCTTCTTTCATTCTTTTTTTTTTTACTTTTACGGGAAAGCAGGCTATAAAGCGGTTTCTTGCAATCCCGAAACAGGTGTCTGCAATGTTTCAGAAAAAGTGCAGAAGTAGTACGCACTGTATTTTACTTTTCATTGATCGAATTTTATCTTTGACAGAAAATAAGGAATTTCCAGGAAGCAACAATTCCCCCCTTTCCCTCGTATCAATGTTAAGATATCAACAGGTCTATTGCTGTTTATATTTCTTCCAAAGAAAAATTTACTACCTTTCAAGATCTTTCAAACATCTGCAAATTATGCTACATTGAAAGGTTTACATTCTCATTCGGAGATGAATGTCTGACTGTCTCGTTTGAACTTTTCGTTTAGCTCCGACTACGAGTCATAGGAACTTCTGGTCAAAAGGATTTTTCCCGGTCACTGGCATTGGAATGGGGCTCTTTGGATGATCTGGAAATTTATGACTCCAGGATTAGGGGAAATCAATGCGTTTCCGTTCCCAAATCAGTCGACTTCTTGGAGTCTAGTCGATCGATAGCATTCAGTTCTCAAAATAGAATGTATTTTTTTTTTCGTGATCGTATCAAAAAATATTCTTTATGGATTTTTTCCTCTTTTGAGGGAATCGGCACCATAAGACCGTATTTTTTCTTTATGGTGTTTTTATTTACAATTTTTGTCTCATGTCATGTTATATCACTTCATAAGAAATTTAATATTAAGAATAAAAACTGGATTTAAAAAATATAATTTGAAAATTTTATTTATTTTTTTTCAATTTAGCAATTTTTTAAATGCATCTTCTATTTCAAAAATTGGGGTAAAGTACCAATTTTTTAATTAATTCATTGCTCAAAACGCAAACCTTTTATGAATTGAATTTTCTATAAGGCAAATACTTTTGAGGAAAAAATAAAAACTGAAATAACGCAGAAAAAACAACGAAAAATTAAAAAAAAAAACCTACAAGAATTTTTTTAAAAACGTACTTAAGTTATCATAAAAGTAAAGCATAAATGTGTTATGTAGTTTCAGGAATATGTGGGGAAAAATCCACATCATGGACACAAATTTAAAAAAGCTTTTGCATTTTAATCGAATTGAAATGCACAAAAAACAAAGCGAGAGAAAACATTTTAAGTTTTCGGCTCGCAATATCTTTATCAAAATTTCAAGTAAAGAACTATTTTTTCTTACGGCTACAGTCACAATGAAATTGCTTCTCCTCGATTATTTTATTTTAAAAAATAAATATTTGGCTTACATTCAGCCCAGATTCAGTTTCGGAATGAAAAGGTGGCAAATCGCACCGTAATAAAATCAATAAATATTGCTTCAATTTTTCAGAAACTTTCAGGGAACATTGTTGAAGATTTTTTTTTCAATCGGACTTTCTTAACCTTGAGATAAGCAATGGTTTATATCAGTTTTCGGTAACCTATGACCAGCATGCCACCGAGTGCACCAATTTCACAACTTTAAGTGACCCGCCCGAGCTCCGAAATTAAAGATAAGATATAAAAATAAATTATCAAACATAATCATAAAACGCTCACTTGAATAATACATAAAAACTAAACTGCAACATTTTTGTTTGATAACAGAGTTTGTTAACGGAACTCTTAGTTTTATTTTGAAAAAAATAAAACTTTATCATTCTTTCAAAGAGAAATCGGTAAACTTCAGTGCAGAAAAACCCTACAATATGAAAATATCAATAATAAAAATCCCACTAAACCTTACCGCTTTTTTTGAGCACACACACTTTACATTTTTGTTGCTTTAACTCGCAGCTAAAGAAAAAAATTACGGAAGCCTGGTTTATATTGAGATGCACTATGATATCAAGACATGCAACAGGATTAGGGTATCATTTTTTAACCTGGGGATTGGAATCCTCCAAGTGACAGAACTTCGTGGGCGAATTTTATAACCACTTTTCACCGCAGCATTTAAAATCAAACAAAACTTATTTTATAATCAACATTTTATTCCAACTGAGTCAAAAAATTCTGGAGAGACAATGGAACACAGTCTTGGTTTCTAAAACATGCATGAGAAGAATACAACAGTAGGTGGCGAACAAAATAAGTTACAAATCTTCAAGACGAAAAAAATGATTTTTGAATGCAGGATATGAATGTAGTACTAAATTAACTGTTGGCAACATAAATGATAATTTTTTTGGCGTGTCTCTCTTATGATTTGGCAAAGGAAAATGCATCAAAATCACGCACATAAAAAATACCGAAAATACAATTGAAAAGAATTTTCTATACTTATAAATCAGGTGGATGAAATCCTGAAAGAAATGGAATTATTTTGGCACAAACAAATCTGTACCTGAAAAACATAGTATCTAAAGTCCAATTTTCGAGTTTTTTCCATAAATTTAAAAATAAACATTTTTAGTAATATAAAACCATACTTTTGCGTACAAACCTTAAAATAAAGATGTTTGATGCGAGCTTTAAAAGTTCGGAACCCTCATGTAACTAGTGGCTTTGTCGCGTCGGTATTATGTATGTCTAATAGGAGTAAACTCTCAAAAAAGAAAAAAATGAACTTCAAATACTATGGCTCTCTGGTACAGGAATAATTTTTTTTCTAATTAAATAATTCACAGCAAAACTAAAATCGTTTAAAAAAGAATTGAGCAAATGGTTGTCTTTCTTGTATTATTATAGATGATTTTTTAAATCCTTGAAAATAATTCATTACCTCTTTTGTATTTGTACTGAATTTCCAAAGACATGAGGTGTACAATGACAAATCCAACGTAAATACAAAAAAAAAAGAATGTTGTGGTGAATAACTTCCAAAATATATTGCATAAGTACTGTATCACGTACTGTATTGGTTTATAAATCATTGACGCAAAGCATTCGCTTTTAATCACAGCGGAATGGTGATAAAATTTTCAATAACCATTTGGTATGGTTATATAAACCTTATCAAAGGCTTATGGTCAGTCTTAACCTCCAATTAACAATCTACAACTAAATTCAATGCATAAAAACACTAATGGGGTCACGAGTTTATTTTTCTAGCTGCTTGTGCATTTATTATAGAAAAGGAATAATTCCTATTCATAACGGCTCATTCAAAAATGCTTGTGATATGTTGCCATTCATAGGTTGCTGATAATTATTTCAAAATAAAAAAGATCATGTCAATGCTATGAAGAATAATATAATGTCATTACTAAAACTAAAACGAAGAATACACATTCAACAAGTGTCTTTTGAAGATCTGATTATATTAAACACCAGTTGAGTAGTGCATGTTTGAAATGTAAAATCCTCTATAATTGATAAGTTATTTAATTATGTAAATCAAATAATAAAACTTTATAAGCGAAAAAAATATTCTGAATATTTGAGACGTTTTCATTGTTCCTGTGAAGGAAGATGGGCTTCAGGGGCGGATACAGAATTTTGTGGACGAAGGGGCAATTTCTTAGTGTTTGTACCGATCATCCGGTAAATTTTGCTCCAAAAAAGAAAAAATTATGAAGTAGTAGTTAGTTATTCATATAATTTTTAACATTGATTCTTAGGAGAAGGCAGTGGTCCCCATTGCCGCCGCCTGTATCCGCATCTGATATGCTTAAAAATACTTTTGATTATTATACCTAATTCATAACATGTATAAAAAGAATAAACTATCAGTACTTAGTTTCTGATAGTAAGGATATGCTTTCATTGAAAAAGCAAATATTTTTTGTTGCCTGGTAATTAAATATAATCCTGGAAAATAATTTGAATATGTTATACAACTTCTTAACAATCAATTATTTCTCGTGAAAAAGCACTTTACAAGGAAAATAATGGATTTCACTTTCCCTTTCAATCCTTACGAAAATTCCTTCATTTTGTGCAGTTGTTGGAAAACTAAGTTCAAAAAAATAATGTAAAAAAATCCCTTAAATGTTTCCCGAAAATAAGCAATTACAGTTTCTTAAATAGATTCAGTACATAGCGTATCATGGCACAAGTGACGTCACACTATCGACTGTTGAAAAAGAACTGAGTGTTCGAATAAAACTTTCGATTGATAGATAGAACTATCGAATGTAAAAAAAGAACACTTGCAAGTTTTAATTCGTTTAATCCTATTTTAAAACTGATAGAACTATCGATAGTAAAAACAATCAAGAAAATTCAGTCTATAGCTTGACATCACAACACTACTGATTTGAGCGGCACCTTTTAGATTCTCAACCATATCAAAACACTCGTGGCGTCTAACGATCGACAGTTGAAAAACAAAAGGAACATCAGTAGCTTTTGAATAAAACTATCGATTAATAGATAGTACTATCGAATCTGAAAAATGAAAATTTAAATTCTACCAATCCTTGTTTCAAACTGATAGTACAATGTAAAGTAAAAACTATCAATATCGGTTGTCTAGTCAAGCGACTGACCGGACAGCATAGTCGATAGTTTGACATCCCTACAACACTAATTTGAACAGCAACCCTAAGATTATCAAGCTTCACTGATGTCATTATGACCCCCTTTTCCGTCCAACCTCCTGGCGAATTCAACCATCAAATCTCTAAAGTGGAGCGAATGCATGTTCTTCGACAACAGGTACAACACGAACCAGTCTCCCACTTTGGTCTTCCTCACCACGACCTCTAGCTGCTCCTCGCGCACCAAGCTACCGCGGAACTTGAGCAGCCGGACGCGCATCTCGTAGCAGAAGAAGGTGGCCAGCCGGTAGGCTAGCGCGAAGCAGGACACCACGGCCAGACCCACGAACCAGAACCAGATGAAGACGTAGATCTTCTCGTTCACGATGTTGATTGGCAGGATGCACATGGCGTCGTGCTTCTGCACGTCACCGGAAGAACCGTACCTGGAAGAGGAAAGAAATAGATTGTAGGGGGTAAAATAAAGTCAAGCTAAAATAGTTTTTTCATTTAGCCGTTACTTCGTAGAGTTTCAAAAATTCTAAGTAAAATATATAAAAGTTGTTGTTGTTGTTGCTTATGCCATTTGGATAATCCAAGCTCCCCATCGTCGAATCTACTAGGAATTAAGACAGTTGGGAAAGCCTTCCGTTTCAATTTGAGCACCAATGGTGGAAGTACGCCTTCGCTCATAATGATGGATGACCCCAACTACGCCACCTTCCTTTTTAGACCTATGGTGAGGTGGGTGAGGGGAAGGGAAAATCTCCACCCACCGGTACCCTCGGAACTGCCTCGGGACTTCAGGGTCCACGGATTTTACATGCACGTATCCCCAAGTGTACATGGTGGGTCTTCAGCGGCTCGGGTATCAAATCCGAGATCCTCCGCTTCGAAGCTCAACATCCTAACCGCTAGGCTACCACGGCCCATATATATAGAAGTTAATGTTATTTAACTTTAATTTGGTGCAGTGAAACCTGTGTAGGAACACCTTTTGTGGTGCAGCACCTCAGTGGTCAACTTAGACAGGTGGTCAACTTATAGAGGGTGAGGTAGAGGGTGAATGGCTAATTCCGTTCATGGCAAAAGAAGTCAACTTACAAAGGTGGTCAACTTTACAGGTTTTACTGCATGTGTTTCGGAGCTATCTCTCAGTTTGGAGGCAGCAAAATTCTTTTTACCATACATCCTTGTACAGTTCCGCCATAAACCAAAGCGATCTGTCTGGCGGAATGCCAAGAAGAATCCATTCATGTTCAAGGGAAGAATTGCTGGTATAAGGAATGTGCCACTTTAGCTCGTTTAGCATACTCCATTTCTTCCGGACGGATGCTCTATGCCAGTTTATAAATTTAGCTACTTTCAATAAACAGATAACAAAACCTTCTGATTCGCGTACTATACAAACGCACCTGCAAACGAACTTCCCTAAAACTGGAATGAATTCGGTCTTTTCTGCCATGCGCAGAAACGTCCAAATGGCAAAATTCCGTGGTCGATCTGTACGAAGCAAAGGATATAATCGCGAAAAAATTTCTCACTCCAATTTCAGCCTAAATGCCAATTTTAATCACCCTTCAATAAATTTTGACTAGTATTTTTCACGAGTACGTACGTACATATCTACCAACGTATAGCAACTAAATATACATTTTGACCATCACAGATGAATTTTGTCGTGACGTCTGTATGTACGTATGTGTGTATGCATGTATTCAGGTGTGTGTGCGTATCTTATATAACTGAAAAAAGCTAGTCGTAGAACCTTGAAATTTAGTGTGTGGGTTGTGTACAACATCTAGCCATGTTCCTCTTCTTTTTTTTTGGATGCAATCAAATTTTACAAAAGGGTTTTTTTCCTCTCGTTTTTTGAAGCAAATAAATGTAAAAGCCAAGTCGTTTTTCTTTACGATACTTTTTCCCCAACAGCATCAGTCGATTTCCCTTTACAGTTAAGTAAATTAGGGGCCTCAATAGCCCCCTATTGAGCAGTCTATGTGACTGTTTCCGGTGCCTGCCTGCGTGCAGTGAAGAAGTAATGGGTTCGATTCTTGTCCTGTGTCCTGGGTGTACTCTTGTAATTTCCCTATCCATATATATATTTCAGTTAACGTGGACCAGTTACGATTAAATTTTGCGGTACGATACGATACTGACATGATGCAAAAAACAAACTATGGTAAAACGATATTTAAAAAATTGTTTAATGATTAGCTTAGAAAAATAACATAATATTTGTTTTTACTGTCGTAACTTACGTACTTTAGCAAATTTATTTGTATTTTTTAAAAATTATTTTCATTTATAAATCAACTTCTAATTTCCGATTCTTTGGAATGGCAACACCTTAGTTTGTGTGTCTAGCAATTTTTCTTGAGCCTTTAAATTTTAAAGCGTTTTTTAAAATGGTTAATAGCCGCAGATGTTCTGCGGGTAATCAGCTAGTTTATATTGTAATATTCTATCGTATTTACTTGTTATATCCGCTTTATTGAACGAGAGTTCTGGGTATATCCATTGAGAAAAGAAAGTAACTCGAAATCGTATGTGACCTGAAATGGTCGTAAATAAATTGGTGATCATTTGGTGACCATTTTTTTCTTTTACACATTCCATTTAGTTTTTGTTAGCCAGGCAAAAAGTAAAAACAAGGTTAGTTAGTACTAACGCCCGAATTAACTAGCCATTATGCTTAAGGCCATTATGCCATTATGTTTTAGGCATTATGCTTAATCGCGAAAAACTATTTTCACAACGCTTCAGACTTCCTGGGTCTGATGAGTTGGAGTTTGATCGATTGTTAATTTCCACTAACTCCACATCTTTTCTTCTACTTATCACTTGCAGCTCAGACGTAAGACATTTACGAAGGCCATTTTGGGTGTTTTAGGCTTATTTATAGGATTTATAGTTTAGTAGGGAAATTTTTGTTGTGGGTTTATACTTTTGTTATATCACTGTTTGTACTTAAAAAACCATAAATAAATGCACTTATAGTAATCAATTTATTTACAAATAAAAAATTCTATTTTTACCTGTGAAATGTACATTTCGCAAGGCGTGGAAACACTCGAATCATCGGGTCATAACGCACAGAGAAATCCCACTCCGTAAATTTGAGGACCTGTGGGTAAATATTGAAAATGATCAGTAATTCATGTGAGTTGATTTTAAAAAGTATAAATTAGAACTCCTTCTTAAATGATATCTAACATCCTGTGCAGTGATAGCTTCTCGAAAATATACTTAAATGTGAAGTTGTTAAACACAAAGACTTTAGTCGAAAATGATCTTTCACTTTCTAATATCTCAGCCACTTTCTTGTTTCCTCAGATAACATAAGAGACATGATTCTGATATTTGCATGAAACTAGTAGTTAAATTATAGGAGATAAATGTCCCATGCAAAAATTGTTCTTCTGGACAACAAACACTGATTGTAACAAATAATATCACTGTGCAACACGAAAAATGTCCTTTAGATGAAAATGTCTGTTTCTTATGTATTTTTGGCTGAAAATTACGAATCTGCAATTATTTTTCGCCTACCACGTACCATTTTCCCGAATTTCCACATTTTAGCTTTTTACGTATTTTCTGGATATGTGCATATTTTCATAATTTCTCGACTTAATGTATTATAAATTATATCTTTCTCATTGACAGCGAGATCGTTGTCGTTCTAGAGACCTTTTTAATGAACTTGGGTTACTTTAGCGACATTTTCGGCAACGAAAGCTTAAACTACTTCTCGAAGTTTCGAGTTTTTTGCAAGACGACAAAGGCATTCTGTAGTCTATTTTGCGGAGAAAGAAAAAATAGTATGCTGCTGTGATGTGAATGCACTATTTTAAGCATTAGGATATGAGCACAATTCAGCAGAGTGGCACTTGTTTATCAGTGCTCCTCAATCTAAGTATGTTTTCCCTATTTATTCCTGTAGCATGTTCTGCAAACACAAAGGAAATTTCAAAATTATGAGTGGCAAAGGCATATCAAATGAGCCACTTGCAAATCTACGATGTGCCTTTTTTCCCCAATTGCACATTAAACTTGGTTTATCGAAATATTTGTAGAAGCTCTAGGCACAGAATGAGTATCTTTCTTGCATCTCAGGATTAAATTCAAAATTTAAGTGAGGCAAAAGTAAAATAAAGGATTTTTATTGCCCCACAGCTTAGGGAAGTCCTTTCATGATGAAGAGCATGAAAACAAACAGTCAGAAGTCGAAAAATCCACCTGCCTGGCCTTTAAATCAGTGTGCTCACGTTTCCTTGGAAATGAGAAAGCTGAAAACTACGAAAATCTTGTTGGTGACATAAAATGCTTTTGTATTATTTGGTTGCTATATGTCATTAAAACTACACTTTTTGGACTCCCATATGGAATTCTTTTCTCAAAACCTTGGAGCAATTTATGATGAGCATTGTTAAAGGTTTCATTAGGATATTTCTGTGTTTGAAAGGCGTTTCAGCGGTCGATGGAATGGACGTATATGAATTGAATATTGCTCATCTGTTACCAGGGCACACCAACAGATGCCCACAAGATGTAACGAACAAAAAAAAATCATTTTAGTGTTTGTGTTTTCAATAAGTAAGCCTCAGCTACATTAGTATATAACCAAATTGTATAAATATGAGAAGTGGGTTTCCTGTAAAAACGGTACGTGATGGACCATTTTGGTTTGGATATTTGAATCAAGCACCTTTTGTTTATACAGAATCCCATACTTTCATCTAAAGGACAAAAAAAAAAAAGTTCAAATTTGTTGCACAGTGTAATTGCTAACAAAATTATAGCAACAAATGAAAATAAGAAACACTGCAAAAGAAAATAAGCACAAATAACGACATTAATAACAAAAATTTGCTTTGCTGGAAAATTCTTTACAATCCAATTACTCTCACAGTGTAGAATCTACGTATAAATAAGCAAAGACAAAACAATTAAGAACGATTTTCTTCTCTGTTTTTCAACCGATTTTATTACTTTTTACTTTTTTTTTTTTTTTTCTCAGTAGCTATTGACGAGTTTTAGTGATATCAGTTAAGAATGTTTTAGGAACAGCTTATTATTAGTTAAATATTTCCCCTTTTCTTTTGCCAGTCAAGCCTCATTTATAATTACAGTGAAACCCCGATTTTACGTCCCCCGAATCTACGTTTTTTTCATCAGGTCCCAGTTTTTCCGTATACTAATAATGTTAATTTAACCCGGATTGTAAGTTTGTTATAAATGAAATTTCCCGCATTTTACGTTTTCCCTGGAAAGTGAAAAAAAAAAAAAAAAGTTCTAAAATAAGCAATATTTTTCCGTCTGTACTTTTCGTCTGCCGTTGAGGATCAACAAAAAGAACCGGAAGCACAGCCCGTCCCTTCTTTCACTATTGCAATGAAGAGCTTACAAATAGTGAAAGACTATTTTCTTTCTTATAAAGACCAGGAAAAAAACTTGCAACGTATTACAATACTAGAAGATGCTGCATTCACTTTGAACTCAATGACTAAAAAACAATCCACTATTACGGATTATTTTCAGCCTCAACGCCAGGAATCGCATCTAAATGTGTTAAAATTATCTTAAAATGGTGTGCATAATAATGTTCTTTTCGTAAAATACAGATATTATACCTTTTGAAAGAGTCCTCTTTACTACCTTTAGTTTTTTTCTATTTGATTTTTGCATTCTATGTATTTCCCGTATTTTACGTTTTCCCCGTATTTTACGTTTTTTTTGCCCAGACCTTTGAGACAGTAAAATCGGGCTTTCACTGTATAATCTTATATACTTCTAGATAGCAGATAGCAGCATGTCTTCGTTGAGTAAATAATTAGGCAATAAATATCAAACTCATTTTTAAAAAGAGTTTATTTCTATTAGACAGTCATATTAAAAGCAATTATGATAAGAGTTCGAGTGAAGGCTTCTCGGAAACCATGGTATGAAAAATGAGAATCGTGTATGGAAGCAAACATTTAAGTTTATTCAACAGCCATTCAATTAGTACGAAATCGGCAGAAGAACAAGCGGCTATATTTAGTAGCGCCTTTGGCCGTGTGGCGACAAGGATTTACAATACGTTTGTTTAAAGTGAGGATGATCAAAATTAACTTTATGTTATGATCGCCAAATTTGATGAATAATACTTAAAATACTATGTAGATAGCATAATGTTTTCAATGCTAAATTTAAATATTATGGTCAAATTTCGTTAGGGAAACTCTTACGTAAAAATATTTGATTCATTTCTGTTTTTAGACAGAAAAAGTTGAAGATAACATTCTCTCGTGCAAAACATAATTCAAGTGAGAAAAGACTAATGGAGGAAATTCAAGCAACGTCATTGGTCACGTGGCACCAATGAAAGCAATGTAAACAAAGGGAGCCGTAGCATCGCTTTACTTCGAGTTCGACAAATCTAATTAAAAACTAGGCCTAAATAAAGTTCTTCTACTTTACATAATGTTAACACTTAATAAAACACTATAACTCTTGTAATAATTAATAAATTTCTTTTACAATGGTTAAATTAAATGTAAATACTGGGTTGTAATCAAAAAAAGCTCTGAAAATAGTCTAATTAATTGAAAGATAACTCATTTTGCCTAGCGAACTCCACGTAGAACTCAATTGAAAATCTTAGTAAACAAAGAGCGGATATCACGTGACAACGATGATCGCTCATGAGTTTCTCTAGCTGTGAATTGCCTCCATTGAAAAAAAATTGCTCTTACTATTGTGAGCATGTTTTACCTGAGCGCCGTATGCTGAAAACTCTCCGCCCAAGAAAGTGTCCATGAGGTACATTTGACCGATGACGTTGATGACGTTGAACGCCTCGCTCATCATGTACAGAGTTGAGTAGTTGTCGTTGTTGTTGAGATTCCTCACCATGTAGTCGACCAGAGCCGTGATTTTTGAAGACTTATCATCCGTGTCCATGACGGGGTTGTGGAGGTCCATCATCAAGGCTTTCACGCGGCCTCTTTCCATGCATTTCCAGAAATATCTGGAAGAAAAGAGCTAATTAACCCTCTCATTTCCAACTCCGCCTCAAGGCGGACGACGATAAAAGAAATTGGACATTACAGGGTTAACCCATCCTCGTGTTGACTGATTGGTACTTTTACTGACGCAGTAGAAACCGCCAATCCGTCAATAGGAAGGCGGAGTTGCTGAGTTATTAAGAGCCAATTAGGTTAACCACAGGACTCGTCAATCCGTAGTTTGACCTTACCTGTCACCGTAAATGGAAGGGTAGGGCATAGGGGATTGACCCTCTAATTCCCAACCCCGCCTCAAGGCGGACGACGATTACAAAACTTGGGCGTAAAAGGGTTAAAATAACGGAATCTATGTTTGCTTCAGAGGATTAACCATTTTCGAAACCAGCATTTCTAGAGCAAAATAATCTCTCCTTCCGCGCAACTGGCTGAGTAAAAAATAAAGCGTAGATTAGACAGAACTAGAAATTAAATTCAATGTTTGCTGAGATCAAGTTAAGTTAAAGGTAACTAAATTGCTGACAAACGTAGAAAGAATAGCCCTCATGCCCGTCATTTCAAAGTTTTCTAGGGGAGATGTCAAAGGGTATGAACTCAATGTATATTGTATTAAAAGATAACAAAATACATGTACATACACATAAATACATTAGAATTCCCAAGCCAGTTGACCCCCCCCCCCCTAAATGACGGGTCTGATAGCACCTTCAGCAGAATAAACTAATTGGTCACTGAAAAAGCGATGTTAAGAGAAATAAAACCGAAATATATATATGTGTGTGTGTGTTTTATATATACATATATATATTTATATATATAATATTTGGGCTAGGTAATTTATATTATTTATAAACTGCATAGCTACATGCTTTTCAATTTTTTTAAGTATTTCAAAGAGGAAAATTGTTGCTATTTTTCTACATCAATTAAAGTAACCTTTTCCATCCCATTCAAATATTCATGCGTTAAAGCAGGTACGTTTCTTACAAGATTATTTTTGAAAAACAGGAGTTTTTATTTATATATATACAGTGAAACCTGTGTAAGTTGACCACTTGCGGTGCAGCACTTTGGTGGTCAACTTAGACAGATGGTCAACTTATAGAGTTGGAGATTCTTTTTTTTTGTCATTTCTTACACTGTGTGTTTATTCATTTGTAACTAATTGAAACAAAGCTTCATGTATCAATGTTACTTTTAAATAGTAATTAGCTATTTTTTTTCTCAATTACCTGAAATATCGTTTGAGAAGTTTAACCCGAATAATTTATTTATAATGTATTCTATACAATTTCAAAAGTAAAGTACTTAATTAAAGTTAAGATATATATCATATTAATTATGTCGGTTACTTACATGATCGTAAAGATTTCCTAAAAATATATGTTTTTCAAAATGGCAATATCAGTTCAAAGAGAAAGAAGAAAATTATTTAAAGAATAAAGAGTGCTCATAGTAGTTTATCCATTTGGTTAACTTACAAAAAGGTTTAGGCAAACTTTATATTGATGTTTCATCCATCCAGACATATACTAGTCTAACATTATAGCATAAAAAAAAATTTTTATCCTGGAAGAAAAAAATTTTTTATTCCTTTTTAAAAACTATAAACAAAAAATAAAATAACAGGTGGTCCACTTACAAAGGTTTTTAAAAAAAACTATAAATTCCGTCCGTAGAAAAGGGTCAACAAAAAGACAGGTGGTAAAAGTTACAAAGGTTTCTCTACATTAAATAATATAGGGTTAATTCCGTTCCTGAGAAAAGTGGTCAACTTAGACAGGTGGTCAAATTACAAAGGTTTCTCTACATTAAATAATATAGGGTTAATTCCGTTCCTGAGAAAAGTGGTCAACTTAGACAGGTGGTCAAATTACAAAGGTTTCTCTACATTAAATAATATAGGGTTAATTCCGTTCCTGAGAAAAGTGGTCAACTTAGACAGGTGGTCAAATTACAAAGGTTTCTCTACATTAAATAATATAGGGTTAATTCCGTTCCTGAGAAAAGTGGTCAACTTAGACAGGTGGTCAAGTTACAAAGGTTTCTCTACATTAAATAATATAGGGATAATTCCGTTCCTGAGAAAAGTGGTCAACTTAGACAGGTGGTCAAGTTACAAAGGTTTCTCCACATTATCTAATATAAGGCTACTTCCGTTCCTGACAAATGTAGTCAACTTACACAGGTGGTCGGCTTATAAAGGTGGTCAACTTTACAGGTTTTATTGTATATATTTTTGGTGTTTTTTTCCCTCCAAAACTGAGAGATATCTCTCAAACTGAGGCCTAAATGGAAGTGAAAGAACATTAATTTTTACATATTTCTGTTTGGGACTTTTGAAAATCGACGCACTCTTTCGCTGTGGCAAAAAGGGTTAAAGAACGACTCAATTTGTTGAAATAGAAATGAGAAACACAGGATTGCCTCACGAATAACGCAGAGTGTTACACATAGCGTTGCACGGTAATGTTGTGAACTCCGAGACATATTTTTCTGTGCTTCAGTCTATAGCGGCCTTTACGCACACGTTCTTAACCGCGGTCCAGACGGCGAGCCACTCAGATCCGCGGTCAAGAGCGTGCGTGTAAATGCAATTTTAGGACGCTCAAGAACGCGGTTAAGAATGACACTCAGATGCGCGCTCATGATCGCGCCCTAAGAAATGATGCATTTTACATACACGTTCTTAACCGCGCATCAAAGCGGGAGGATCGGACAATTCTGCAGGCTGTGGCTTCTGTAGGGGACTTCAATGGAACGCCCCGCAACGCGTTCTTGCGCGCGGCTAAGAATGTGGTGCATTTTGCAACACATTCTTGAACGCCACGGTTTTACTCGCGTTCTTGACCGTGGCTGGATGCGCCACGTTCAGTCGCGCGGTTAAGAACGTATGTGTAAAGGGCGCTTATGTACAGTGCAAATAGTTTGCAAAAGAAATTACTCTGTGTGTTTGGTATAAAGACTCAGTCATCAGTCTGAAGTAAGGCGCAGAACCCGTAACATTTGGCGCCCAACGTGGGGCTGGTTAGGACTTTGAAATCTTAGGAATCATACATAAATGATGTCACGCTTCGAGGGGGCGGAGGGGGGGTTCGTAAAATTGTGACAAAGTGTGACAAGGAGAGGGGAGGGGTAACAAGAAGTGCGACATCAGGCTTATGCAACATGGCGGGACATGTGACAAGGGGGGGAGGGGGGGGGTCCGATGAAGTGTGACATATTGTGACAAAGGTGGGGAGGGGGGTCAAATATATGGGAAAAAAGCGTGACATCATTTATGCACGGCCCCTTAGTGACTGAGAACTCCTGATGTTTTTCATGGTGATAACAAGAGCAATGGAGGAACGGATGAAAATTATGTTAGAAGCTATCACATCTTTGAATAATTATTGCCTCTGTAAGAATCTAAGAATTCTAAGCAAAAAGTGAACCCTGTCAAGGTCAGGCATCTTCTTGGTAGAGCTTCATTGTGCAACTGAGAGAACGCATGAACAAAAAATTTGAGGTAAACACATTTTTTCTTTTTAATAGATGAAATTGCCCCAGTTCTCCACCTACATTAACCCATGTAAAACAATCCTCTGTTTAAAGAAGAAAAATTCTACTTGTTGGATTGAAAAGGCGTTTTCCAAAACATCCTGTATCATACATTAGTAAAATTCGAGTCTGTGAGACAAGAATGCTTCTCTCTGTCTCTTCTTTTTTCAAGGTCACGATCCTTGAAAACCGGTCTCAATAAGAGCTCTGATGGCTGCTGCGCGTAAATTCACTAATACGATAGCAACCAAGTTAATTCTCGCATTCAGACGATTGCATTCATTCGCACAGAAGACCCAGTCCACTTTGAAAAATTATTGCATCGTTTAATTTATTAAAATTCCTTTTAAATGTAATTTGTCTACTTGTGGAATGCGAAAGATTCATTGTCGGCGGTTTAAGAAAGTTTCTGTGACGTGATTTAAAATCTTGTATCCAAGCAGACCATTCAACTATTTCCAGGGGGCACCAAGAACATACCAATGGTGTAGTCCTGAAAAAAAAGAAGAAAAAAAAAAAAGAAACCGCTGTGTGTGGAGGGGGGGGGGGGGGAAAGCTTCCACACATGAACATAAGCTATCGAAATTTAAAAAAAAAAGTGGAGGACTACGCTTGCGCTAAAATTTTGGGAGGACGCTCGTTTAAAAACAAACAAGAAGTTTCGTCTAGAACTATACGAGCCTACTTTTCCGTATACATCAATATCAAATTGATAATCCAGCTATCTTTCTCTTTATTTTTAGTTCTCAATTACTTCAAACATACCTTTTTGAACGGTTTATACATATTCATTCACACATTTAGTCATTCATTCACTCACTCATTTATTAATTCATTCACTCAGTTATTCATTTGGAAATATCCTTAAAAATCCAGATCAAAATGTTTCGGGGAAAAATAGGCTCATTTAGTTCTGGATAAACTTCGTATCTGTGCATATTCTACAGCATAACATCTTTTCGATAAAGCTTATTGTTCCAAGCAAACCGTCAGTTCAAGAAGGACTTATATAGGATTGAAATTTCCCCATAAGCGCTAATGTTGAATTTTTTTTTTTTTGAACTGTTCAAAATTGAACAATAATTGTTCGAATCAAAAACATTTCCCGTTGAGAGCTTCTTCCAATACGCTTGTTCAAATGAACTTAGTTCCTATTCCCAGAGTTTACATAATATGCTTCATTTTTACACATAAATGCATGTTAAGATTTTTGAACTGTTCAAAACTAAAAGAAAAATTGTTCGAATCAAAACTTAAAATATGAAAGTAAAATGTGCTCGCCGAGATCTTTCGAATGCAAAAAATAAGTTACGAATCGGGCAATTCCTTCAAAAGTTATTAGGGGGTGAAAGTTATTTACAAATTCCGTTTAGTTATTGGTGTTTAAATTTCAAATATCAGACACCAATAGGAACATTACATTTCATTAATTCTGAAAGTACCAATCTCTATATTTACTGTAGTTTTCAGGTGCAAGAAAGTAAAAATGAAAAAAAAAAATCTAAAATTATTTTTGTTTTTTTAATTTTTAAAAAGCATACAATCTTAATCGTCGTACAAGGAAGTCGTGTGCTGCACGCCTCAGTTTTTTTCGTACTTCACAATCACGGCTGTTTCCGCATTAATTTTCCGCACCCGTACAAAGAAGTTGTTGTGAGTTCTGCTCTTCTGTTTTTTTGCTTTTATTTCGGTCAATGGTCTTTTCCCACTCAGCTTCTTCAGTTTCAATGGCCCTTGCTTGCCGCACTACTAAAAAGTGCGGTATTTCTGAACAAAAGAAAATAACATACTCTCACGGGAGCCTACACAGAGAGCGGCTTGCGATACATTATGCTGTGGAAATTAATGGAGGCAATTCAAGCAACGTCATTGGTCACGTGGCAGCGATGAAAGCAATGTAAACAAAGGAAGCCGTAGTAGCATCGCTTTACTTCGAGTTCGACACATCTAATTAAAAACTAGGCATAAATAAAGTTCTTCTACATTACATAAAATTAACACTAAATAAAACACTATAACTATTGTAATAATTCAAAAATGTGTTTTATAATGATTAAATTAAAGGTAAATACTGGGTTATAATCAGAAAAATCTGTGAAAATAGTCTAATTAATTTTAAGATAACTCATTTTGCCTAGTGAACTCCACGTAGGACTCAATTGAAAATCTTAGTAAACAAAGAGCGGATAACACGTGACAACGATGATCGCTCATGAGTCCCTCTAGCGGTGAATTGCCTCCATCGGGACGAAGTGAAAATTTTTCTTTAATTCGGCTTGCA
The DNA here is from genome assembly GCA_038502835.1 of Octonoba sinensis. Lineage (NCBI taxonomy): Eukaryota > Metazoa > Arthropoda > Arachnida > Araneae > Uloboridae > Octonoba > Octonoba sinensis. Next base: position 13,404,960 of record CM076602.1, on the reverse strand, counting down.
TGCTATTGTATTCCATTTTATACCATACTAGAGTTCGACCAACAGTCGAGATTTGACAGTAATAATTAAGTTTAGCATTCAAAACATTATGGTATTTATGATACATATTCATCAAATTTGGCGATTATAACGTCGAGTTTATTTTGAGTATCCTCGCTTTAAGCAAACGTATTGTAAATCATTGTCGCAGCGGGGCCAATCGCGCTCATAAATAAAGCCGCTTGTACTTCTGTGGATGTCGTACTAAGTTGAGGTATAGTTGAATCAAACTTAAATGTTTGCTTCGATACACTATTCTCATTTTGCATTCCATTGATCAGAGTAGCCTTCCCTCAAACTCATATTATCGTTGCTTGCAATATGACTACTTAGTGGCAACAAACTTTTTTTAACACCCATAAGATTTATAATTATTACCTATTAATTTACTTAACGAAGCATATAGCCATCTTCCATTTTTAGCAGGATAACATTCCAATTATAAATGAGGCTTGCCTGATAAAAGAAAAGGGAAAATAATTAACTAAAAAGAAACTGTTTCCAAAATTTTTAGTTTATATCACCAAAACCCGTCAATAGCTACTGAACAAAAAAAGTAAGAAAACCGGTTTAAAAACAGGAAAAAAAGGTTCTTAACCGTTTTGTCTTTGTCTATTTATATATAGATAAAGTATGCCATCTTTTACCAAACTTACTCTTAAATTTTGTTTCGTGGATAATTATTTGTGTATTAACCGTTCTATAAGCCCCATTAGATAGAAGATATGTTATAAATTGTGATACTTTAAGAATAATTATTTCTTCCCATTTATAGGCGGAATGCAAAAAATATACGGATTATATAATATTTGGAAGCCGCGGAGTGTTAAAAATTGGACAGGGAATTTACAAGTTACAGACATCAGAGCCGCATATTCGGAACGAATCTGTAACAGAAGGCATATCGAATATCAAATATCCGGCCAAATCAATATCCGAAGTATCTTAAATCTTGACCTTGGTTCCCTCCCCCCCAGGAGGTATAAAATTTCTGGTATCCGACCGATTTTCAAATATCCGGAATCTGATTCGGCCATTGATTGAAAGATTCTGTTACTTAGTAAGTAGAACTGGATTTTTAAAATTCAACTAATTCGCATGTGTTGAAGTTAGATGCAAACTAAAGACTTACTGCGTATTTAGATGCAATGTGTTTTAAAATGTGTGTTAAATAAATGTGTTGAGAATTTAATGCGTTTAAAAATGTGTAGAGAATTTACAAGTTTCAAACCTCAGAGCCAAATATCTGGTATGAATCCGTCACAGAAGGCATACTGGATACCGAACCCGACAAAATCAATATCACAAGTATCCTTGATCCTAACCCCCCCCCAAAGAAAAATCTTGCGTGCGCTACTGGTTAAATGTACTGGGTGTCTACGGAATTTCAAAAATGAAATTTCGTGACCTTTCGGTGATGTACCGTATATCCGCTGTCCCCTGTACGTACCGGATATCCGGTTTTTATGTCCGTATACGTGCCGGATATCTGGCTTTAATCTTTGAAACGTAAATTTTATACGCTTATTTAAACATCTCACAGCTTAAAAATACATAGTAAGTTTGTAATTTCCATATGTTATTGTCGGAAAATGTTTATTCATTTAATTTTAAAAGTCAAAATTGACATGTCGGATAACCGGGTATTTTATACAGTTGCCAGATCGGATTCCAGATAGTTAAAAACCTGTCGGATACCGGATATCCAAAGTCTTCTAAGGGGATTGGTATCGTTGGACGGAACATTTTCGTGAAATTTCGTTACTTTCGTGAACGATTTCTAAATTCGAGATCCTTTCGTTACTTTCGTGAACGATTTCTAATTTTATAACTTTATTATTTTCGTGGACGATTTCGAACTTCGTCACTTTTTTGGGACTTTCGTGAACGATTTTTAAACTCGTGACTTTTTTGGGACTTTCGTGAACGATTTCTAAACTCGTGACTTTTTTGGGACTTTCGTGAACGATTTCTAAGCTCGTGACTCTTTCGGGACTTTTGTGAACGATTTCTAAATTTATAACTTTTTTACTTTCGGGAACGATTTCTAAATTTGTGACTGTTTAGGGACTTTCGTGAACGATTTCTAAACTCGTGACTTTTTCGGGACTTTTGTGAACGATTTCTAAACTCCTGACTTTTTCGGGACTTTCGTGAACGATTTTAAAACTCGTGACTGTTTCGGGACTTTTGTGAACGATTTCTAAAATCCTGACTTTTTCGGGACTTTCGTGAATGATTTCGAACTTCGTGACTTTTTCGGGACTTTTGTGAATGATTTCTAAACTCCTGACTTTTTCGAGACTTTCGTGAACGATTTCTAAACTCCTGACTTTTCCAGTACTTCCGTGACCCTAAATTTCAAATCGTACACGATCCTGTTGGGCAAGCAAAATTCATGTTTAAAGTTATTTTTCCAAATTAAAGCATCCATTCATGCAATCCAAATACATGATTATAAGAAATGCGAAAGAGAACTAATTACCTGGGGAGGATGAAGAGCAGAGCTTGCAAGAAGAGCATGAAGCAGACCCACTGATAGTAGGCGTGGTATACTCTGGGTTCTCCTTCCGTGTATTTGTCCACACCGGGATAAGCGATCTCTTTGCCGATTTCCTTCTCCCACGATTTCGACATACTGAAGGTGGCATGGATCCAGCAGTAGGTGTTCAACACCCTGAGAAAAACAATTAGCGATTATTAGAGATCATTAGAGAAATGAAAAGAAATAAATAAGTAAATGAACTAGTGATAATAATAAACAGGGATTTGGAGTAGAGCATGAGCACGGAGTAAAGAGATCTTGCTGAGTAAAAATTAGCGAATATTAGAAATCATTAGAGCAATGAAAATAAATAATTAAATAAGTAAATGACCTAGTGATAATAATAAACAGGGATTTGGAGTGGAGCATGAGAACGGAGCTAAGAGATTTTACTGAGTAAAAATTAGAGAATATTAGAGATCCTTAGAGAAATATTTGATTAAAAAAAGAAATAATAAATAAGTAAATTAACTGGTAATAATAATAAACTAGGATTTAGAGTGGCGTATGAGCACGATACAACGAGATTTTGCTGAGAAACAATTAGCGAATATTAGAAATCATTAGAGCAATGAAAAGAAATAAATAAGTAAATGAACTTGTGATAATAATAAACAGGGATTTGGAGTGGAGCATGAGAACGGAGCTAAGAGATTTTACTGAGTAAAAATTTGAGAATATTAGAGATCATTAGAGCAATATTTGATTAAAAAAAGAAATAATAAATAAGTAAATTAACTAGTAATAATAACAAACTGGGATTTAGAGTGGCGTATGAGCACGATACAACGAGTGTTTTGCTGAGAAACAATTAGCGAATATTAGAAATCATTAGAGCAATGAAAAGAAATAAATAAGTAAATGAACTTGTGATAATAATAAACAGGGATTTGGAGTGGAGCATGAGAACGGAGCTAAGAGATTTTACTGAGTAAAAATTTGAGAATATTAGAGATCATTAGAGCAATATTTGATTAAAAAAAGAAATAATATATAAGTAAATTAACTAGTAATAATAACAAACTGGGATTTAGAGTGGCGTATGAGCACGATACAACGAGATTTTTCTGAGAAACAATTAGCGAATATTAGAAATCATTAGAGCAATGAACAGAAATAAATAAGTAAATGAACTAGTGATAATAATAAACAGGGATTTAGAGTGGAGCATGAGAACGGAGCTAAGAGATTTTGCTGAGTAAAAATTAGCAAATACTAGAGATCATTAGAGCAATATTTGACTTAAAATAGAAATAATAAATAAGTAAATTAACTAGTGATAATAATAAACAGGGATTTAGAGCGGAGCGGGGAGATTGGGCACAGAACAACCAGATTTTGCTGGAAATTGGAGAGGATCCTGAGTGAAGAAATTTGTTGAGCACTATTGTTCCGATTTTATTTATTTTTTTTTTTTTTTTGAATTACATTCAAAAACTTAAAAATAAATGAATGAGTTTTCCTTTTTTCAGAGTTGTTCTTTTTTTTTTTTTTGAGATCATTATTTCTTCTTTGCAACGCATTATTTTGTTTTTTCGTTTTAAAACTCTTCTTTATTTGTGGTTGAAGTTTTTTTTTTTTTTTTTTATTTTAGAAAATTCGCAGCATAGAAGTTAGAAAGAATCAGTTTTTTAATACGCTTTTAGACGCAAAAGCATTCATCTATACAATTCTCATCAAAACATTCATAAGTATTTTGAATGTAAAATAAAATAATAAAACATACACTACAAAAACAATAGTACGTTTACTAAGTGATTAATAACAAGGTAAATAATAAGAATAACTTTAATGGGAGAAATTTGAGATTGACGTAAAAGCAAGTTTTCTTTTACAGTGTACTTTTCTTTAAGTTAAACAAACTTTAATCGTAATAAAAAAACAACATTGTAATTTTTATTACACACATTCTAAACTTTGGCGGCACACAAAGGGGCCGCTGCACAGTGGTTGAGAATCTAGAACATTGGTTCCCAAACTTTTTTATCCGGTGGAGCCCTTGTAATTCTTTTTCCGCTTTCAGAGACGAATAATCCCAAGGAACCATTCTTATTAAGGGGGAAATGCGTGTAAAACGGCGTATTAAGAGCAATTTTCATGATTTTTTTTAACGTATAAAGAACAAATATATTTTATTGAGATATTGAGGTTATTTTATAGATATATTGAAGAACATTTACTGAAATTTTCGAACATTTTTCTTGAAAAATCCCGGAGATATCGGCTGCTGCACACTGTAAGTCGCCACCCGGCTGGGCAGTTTGCGTACATCATGGAGGTCACAATTTTTATCTGAAATCAATTTTTTTAAATCTACTTTTTTTATAACCGTCTCTTCTAGTTGTACTAAAATCATCACAAAAAATCGGAAATTTCTAATTTTTTTAGAACGGGAAAATTAAGTACGATTTTTAACCGTGTTTTTTTTTTTTTTTTTTGTTGTTCTTTTTTACAATAAAAAAATTAAAGATAAAGAGATGTTTATGATTCTAGTTCAACAAAAGCGTGTATATATAAAGAAAATGTGTGCTAAATTTGATAAGGATTGATCAAAAACTCTGCGAGCTAGAGGGTACGCAAATTCGAAAAAAGTAGTTTCGAGAAAAACGCGTTTGAAAAGAAGAGTGGTATTGAAGTTATATTTAAGGCAGTAATGAATCAATTTTTTTTATACTTATAGATACTAATACTTATAGAAATTTTTATAAGAGGTCTCGATTGTTAAAAAAAGTAAAAGGACATCTGCCAACGATCTCTAATACCCTTCAGGTCATTCATAGGGGACTACCTGCTCAACTGCTCCAAAACGGGTGCTCGCTCAAATGCTTATAACTTTTAAACGACTTGGAATTTTGCTTTGAAATTTTCAGGGTATATTATTGAATACTTGTAGAATCGATTAATGAAGAAAAAAAAATTAAATTTTTTTTGAGACCTTTGCACGTATTTCTCCCCTTAAAAAAACAAAAAACAATTAGTGCCACATATATCTTTAAAAGTTTTAAAACTGAGGGTAACGTATCTCCCAAGAAGTTTTAAAACAGTAGGGAAATGGAGAAAAAGCACAGAGGAGTAGGAAATATTAGTTACTTGCTACTAGCATACTTTTAGTGCCAGAGCCGATTTTCTAAATGAGCAGACTAGGCAATTGAGTAAGGCGCTAATTTTACTTTTCTTCTAGACACATTTATTATTTATTGCCCTTGTTAACAAAATATCAGTTATTGTTCTTATATATATATAATATTTTTATCACATAATATTTATTTTCATCCGTCTCATTGTGGAAATGAGATGATTTTTTAAGGTCAGTTACTTAATAACCTGACCTAGATAGTATTTGCATTTGACATTAAAATAAATAAATAAACAATATAAAAAATCCACCTTTCCTCGTAAGCTTGATTTGTCAACTTTGGTACATTCGTTTTAAAGACTTCACTTGGGTTTTCTAAATATCGGTCGGGTTGTTTCGTTTTGGAGTAAAAGCAGGGGGATACAGATTTCAGGTGTGTCTGTGGGCGACATGGAGCCAAATTCCGCTTAGATGAAAATGTCTATTTCTTATGTATTTTTGGCTGAAAATTACGAATCTGTAATTATATTTTGCTATCACGTACCATTTTCCCAAAATTCCACATTTTAGCTTTTTGCGTATTTTCTGGATAAATGTGCATTATTTTGTAACTAATCGACTTAATTTATTGTAAATTATATCTTTCTCATTGATAGTGAGATCGTTGCCAATCTAGAGACCTTTTTAATGAAATTCGGTTATTTTAGCGACATTTTTGGCAACAAAAACTTAATCTACTTCTGGAAGTTTTGAGTCTTTTACAAGGCGACAAAGGCATTTTGTACACTATTTTACGGAGCAAGAAAAAATGGTATGCTGCTGTGATGTGAATGTACTATTTCAAGTATTAGGACATGAGCACAGATCAGCAGAGTGGCGCCCTTGTTTATCAGTGCTCCTCCATCTAAGTATTTTTTTTTCCCCTATTCATTCCTGTTGCATCTTCTGCAAACAGGAAGGGAATTTAAAAATTACAAAATTACAAGTGGCAAAAGCATATCAAATGAGCCTATGATCATCTACAATGTGCCTTTTTTCCACAATTGCACATTAAACTTGGTTTATCGAAATATTTGTAAAAGCTCTGTACAGAGAAGGAGAGGCTTTCTTGCATTTCAGGAACAAATTCAAAAATTTAAGTGAGGCAAAAGTAAAGGAAAAGATTTTTATTGGCCCACAACTTAAGGAAGTCCTTTCATGATGAAGAGTATGAAAAGAAACAGTAAGAAGCCGAAAAATCAGCCTGGCTGGCCTTTAAGTTAGTGCGCTCACCTTTCCTTGGAAATTCAGAAAGCTGAAAACTACAAAAATCTTGCTGGTGACATGATAAAATGCTTTTGTATTATTAGGTTTCTATATTTCATTAAAACTACACTTTTTGGGCTCCCATATGGACTTTATTTCTCAAAACCTTGGTGCAATTAATGACGAGCATGGGGAAAGGTTTCAACAGGACATCTCAGTTTGAAATCACTTCAACGCTCGATAGAATGGAAGTAGACGAATTGAACATTGCTAAACTGTTATCAGGGCAGACCAATAGATGCCCACAAGAAGAATTGGCCAAAAAAATCATTTTAGTGTTTGTGTTTTCAATAAGTAAGCCTGAGTTACATTCTTATATAACCAAATTGTACAAATATGAGAAGTGGGTCTCCAGCAAAAACGCTACGTGATGGACCATTTTGGTTTGGATATTTGAATCAAGCAGCTTTTGTTTATATAGGATCACATAGTTTCATCTAAAGGACAAAAAAAAGTTCAAATTTGTTGCACAGTGTTATTGGAGCATTATCGGTATAGTACTACAAAGGTCTCGGGACATGGATTGGTTGGAGTATGTGATGGATTGTGTTTAGCTTGAAATATTGTCTGGTAAACCATACCGATAGAAGAAACGATAAGAGGTAAACCTCTGCTATCTTAGATTGGTTCCTAGGGTTCTTTCACACCAAGGGGGCCAAAGACAATATTCCTGTCTTTTTTCACAAGACAGCTTAAGAAATAACAAAATTTTGATCGTGTTATTTGAAAATCAAAAGGAACAGATACTAGCATAAGGAAAAGGCTTGAGAAGACTTCCTTCCTCAAGTATATTGAAGACCGTGGAATACCATGATTATGACATTCGAGAAAAAGTCGGACTTAAAAAAAAATCAGTTCTTAAAATGTTTCAAATACCTTATATTTTATTCTTGGCAATTTGGGGGAGGAGGAACCGCCTTGTAGTTACTTCGCCAAGGGGCCTAGATCAGGTCAGATTTTTTACACACAATACATGCATTTAGAAGCGCACCAACGGGAGGGACGAACGCACCCCCTCCTCCCTTCAGAAGGCATTGGACATCCTGTATCCGAGCGACATTTAGATATCCGAATTTTGCTCCGACCACTACTAAAGATGTGGATAGCTGGCATGTTCTTTAAATTTTAATTAATTAGCCTATTTTTAAAATTCATGCAAATTAAAAATTTACAGTACCTTTAGAAGCTTTGGGATGCTTAAATATGTGCATCGAATTTATGAATTTCAAATATCAGAACGGAATATCCGGTATGGATCCGTCAGACAAAAGACACTGTATATCCAATATTGTGCAAAATCTATAATAGATGCTAACCTAATCCTGCCCTTAGTCCCAAATAAGTGATGTTCCCCTAATCCTGACCTTCGTCCCTATTATGCGATGCTCCCCTTAATCCTGATCTTCGTCCCTATTATGCGATGCTCCCCTAATCCTGACCATGGTCCTTAATATACAATGCTCCCCTAATCCTGACCTTGGTCCCTAATATGCGATGCTCCCCTAATCCTGACTTTGGTCCCTCCCCTCCCCGCCAATGCAGAATCTTGGGCGCGCTAATAAAAAAAAAAACATTATTAAAGCCCAGATGTGCATCAATGTTGCGTACACAAGTTTTAGGGTTACAATGAACCAAATTATCAATGCAGAACAGTTTTCGAACTTCCGACGATTAAGCAGCGGTTATCCCAGCAGCAGATCATACATACTTTTATTTTTCGAATTTGGGCTTTAATAACTCTGTTTTCTTACCAGAAGCCTTCACTCAAACTCTTATTATAATTACGTTTAATATTACTATTTGATGGCAACAAACTCCTTTTAACAATGAGTTTTATATTTATTAATAACTTACTCAACAAAGACATATTAAGCCAAGCCTTTCTGATTAGAAAAAAAATACCTGTTTTTCTCCCGTAACGTACTTTCTAAAGAACAATTGTATTCAAATCGATGTACGATATTTAAAACTAGATTTACCAGACCGTTTTCAACCATTTCTAAACATTCATTTCAAACCAAGGTGCTACTAATTACATTAAAACTTTCAGTCACATTCACATGTCCTACTTACCGTGTATTAGGAAAAGCTAATGCATTTAAAAGTTGCATTATAATGAGTAACACATGATGCAAAATGGAGGCTTCGAAGGAGTCAAAATATCTGCTCTGGTAAATCTAGTGATAAGTTAGATGACTCTCCATCTATTTAAAAAAAAATCACTAAAACGGTTAATTTAGTCATGGATGAAATAACAAAAAATTGACTGAATTTTCCGCCCATAACTTTTTTTTAAATTATTGAATATATTCAACCGAAGGTACAGAGAGTATGGGAGACTAACCTAGATCGACTAGACGTTTTCTACACGAAGTTTCAACACATTGAGAACGGCCTGTACTACCGGTGGTTCACATGCGAAAAGGTTATCTGGCAGCGTGAACCACTGGTGGTTCACACACGAATGGTTCATTTGGCAGCGTGTACTACTGGTGGCTCACACGAATGATTCACTCACACGAATGATTCACTTGGCGGTGTGCACCACTGGTGACTCACACACGAATGGTTCATTTGGCAGCGTGTACTACTGGTGGCTCACACACGAATGATTCACTTGGCGGTGTGCACCACTGGTGACTCACACACGAATGGTTCATTTGGCAGCGTGTACTACTGGTGGCTCACACACGAATGATTCACTTGGCGGTGTGCACCACTGGTGACTCACACACGAATGGTTCATTTGGCAGCGTGTACTACTGGTGGCTCACACACGAATGGTTCATTTGGCAGCGTGTACTACTGGTGGCTCACACACGAATGATTCACTTGGTGGTGTGCACCACTGGTGACTCACACACGAATGGTTCATTTGGCAGCGTGTACCACTGGTGGCTCACACACGAATGGTTCATTTGGGGGCGTGTACCACTGGTGGCTCACACACGAATGGTTCATCTGGTGGCTTGTACCACTGGTGGCTTATATCAGCTCTATAGTCTTATGACACAGTTATGTTAGATGAAAAAACTTCATGTGCTTAAAAATACAGTGGAAATCCGCCATTCGTCCGCCTCGCTATTCCTTCAACTTGTTCAAGTAAAATTCAACTCGCCATTCGTACATTTCCCGCGATTCGTACGGCGCCAGGGGCCAGCTGGGTTGCCAGTTTGGCTTTTTTTTAAAGAAAAATATCGAGAAATTATGCTCATTTTGAATGCGCCTGGAAACAATTTGTTTGGCGTTTTGGATTCTTCAAAAATTTTAATCCTTTTTGAGATTTTACTGATAATTTTAACTTTCTAAGGGGGCAGCAAGAGGAAATGGTAGAAGAACTTTCTTCTTCAGAGGGGGAAAGTAGTGAGGAAAGCACTTCCTTTGCAGAAATTGAAGAGCTGTGTTACCCCTGAGAGAAAACACAGAGTAGTGCAAAAGTGGCATCCCAACACTGCTGTGTGGTCAACAGGAGCATTCACTTGTTCAGCGACAACGCTATTGACCATTTTAGAAATATTTTGAACAATCGTCAAAGGCAGACACCATTGGACAGGTTTTTAGAGAAAGAAACCCCAGATTCTTTTAGTGCAAAATGACAGAAAAAAGAAAGAGTCGCAGAAAACGCCAGAAGGGATGTTACCTGATGGTTCTATAGAAGGGGGCTCCTCTTACAACCATTTCTCTTCCTTCTCTCAACATTCCACTTACGCCATCAGCTCACCTCAGTACAAGCAAAGTGCAGTTAAATGTTTATTTATCTATCATTTCATGTACAGTACTGCACATTTGTTTTTCATAAGTATAAATAAGCGACCATCTGTGGCTTTGGAACGGATCAATCCAATTTACATTGTATCTTATCTGAAAAGATAATTCGCCATTCATACAAATCGCCATTCGAACTGTCTCCTGGAGCGAATTGTGTACGAATAGCGAGGTTCCACTGTAACTTCTTTGCTGAAAATTTGAAAAGCTTATTTTTACAGCTAGCAAAAATCAGCGCGTCGTGTTAAGCTTCACTTGGCAATGGGATATGCTTACCTTTCGGGGATATCATCCTTGGAGATGCATTCTATGGGATCACCGATGTGCTGTTTGCTGGTGACGAGCAGGCTGAACACTATGAGGATGGGGGCGGTCACTTTGTAGTGGAGCTGGAACACAGCATTGTCGATTTTTGTTGAAGTGATCGAACCGAGTTTGAGCAAACCTTTGAGGGGGCCGAATACATCAATCATGGCTGAAAATTAGCCGACAAACCGTGGAAAGAAGACGGAAGTTTAATTTGAAGAGTATAAATCCTTTCTGTGATTTCAGCTGATGACAACGGAGGATTGAGCAATTGACGAAGTGTATCCGTATGAAACTTGTCCTATTTGAATCCTTCCGGTGATTTAAGCTGATGACAACGGAGGTTTGAGCAAAGTGACGAAGCGTATCCGTATGAAACTTGCCCTATTTGAATCCTTTCGGAGATTTAGGCTGATGACAACAAAAAGCTTGAGCAATTGACGAAGTGTATCCGTCGAAACTTAATATCGCGATTGTGTTTTGAAGGCACCTTTCTAGAACAGGAATATCACTTATAGCAAAACAGTTTCAACAACACAAGATTCCCAGTCGGAATGGAGTTGTAAGAACTCAAATTTTGACCATTCACAAGTTTCAGAATGTGAATCAAAACCACCACTTCCACTCAATGCCTTCTTCTAGGAACTGAAAACAACAAATAGGGAAAATCACATTTGTCTACCCAAACAAGAAAAACTAGACACTCATTTCCAAAGAACGTTTATCGTTTTCCGAAGCCCAGCTCAAATGCTCACACGTTATTATGCAAGATCTGCCCAGAAAAAGGGGGATACACAAACTTGATCGGCCCGGAGACATCCAATTGGACCACGTGATGCAACTTGTTTCACAGAAACTGCGTATCGCATGTAACCGGCTTTTTTTTTTCGGCGGTTTTTCGACCCTGATGCTGGCGGCGCAAGTGTTGAAAAAAAGGTTCGCTATCAGACGCGATGACCTCAAAAGCGGACACTTGATCTAACTGGAGTCAGTGCATCTTACTAACGTATGCTACGAAGTTGGAGGAGCTGAGTGATTTATTAGCGTCAAATTTTTGATTGCACTGTCATAAATTATTGTTTAGAAGTTCTCGTGGGCGGTTAGAATGTCGCTGTTTACTTTATTCATGCGGACAGTTTATAATGTGCGCACTTTTGTCATGAGTAGGGATGTAAAATTTCCGGAAATTTTGAAGTGGCGGAAAAAAACCAGGTTTTTCCGGTTTTTTTCTGGAAAAAATGGAAAAATTGATTTTTTGCAAGTGAAAGTGGATTTTTTTAAATAGTTTTTGGGATCAGGGGTGTTTGTTTCTATTGGAAAAAAAATGTGTAAATGTTTTTTTTTTTTGTTATATCTTTGTAGCCTTTCTGATCCTGCCCTTTTGTATAATCATTACAATAACATTTTCTATTTTAAACTGCCATTAAAGCTTTTTTTTTTTTTTTTTTCAAAAATAGAAAAGTAACAATATTACTATAGTTTGAAAGAAATATTTAATTGTAATGTACATTCCATAATCCATTTACACCATCATTCCTTTTAACAAGATAAATGCTGCCAATTTACAGAAAGAAAATGTGGCTGTCATTATAAATATTGTCAATATCAAATCTTTTATTGTTTAAAAGTTTGTTTTGAAAAAAAAAAAAAATTCTTGCAAAATATTTTTTTTGCTTGTAAAAGATTTTATTTAGTTTTAATTTATTTTCTAGTCTAAATACAAACCAGAACTAAATTAGTTTCTGTTAAGCTTTCTAATCTAAACCCAAACCAAAACTGTATTTGTATTGGTTTACCTTTAGAATTCTAAAGCTGAAGTAAAACTTAAAATACTGTTTAGTTCACATAAAATTGGTTGCTATTCACTGGAATTTAGGATTTTTTACTGAAGAGTCCAAGTTCAATATTGCAATGGAATGTGAATGTTCATCTTCCAGCAGCGTTGCTTTAATAAATTCAGATACTGATTCGGATTAAAGTTAATCACAAAAATAAAATTAAATTTGAATCCAAAGTTAGTTATAAATTCATTATTGACTTATCATTATTTTTAATGTAAAAGTAATAATCTCAGAACAGAAGTAATGGTTATAAAGCAAGTAGATTTTAGCATATGTAACTTTTGTAAATTATCAAATAAATTTTTTTACAAAGTTGCTTAGTTTTTTTTCTCCAAAGTTTGTTACATGCATTTATATGTATGTATATATACAGGGTGCAAATAAAAGTCCTTAGGAGGCTTTTATCTCGGCAACCGTTGGTCACAAACATATACTTCCAGTTATAAATTTTTTTTAAAATTGTAAGCATTTATGATAATAGCATTTTTAAATTGAAAAAAAAAAAAAAAATCAATTTTGTGAAAATTACAGAAACTAACTTTTTATACAGTCCCCCAGTCTTTATAGTCATATTTTAGTAAAAGTTGACGCCCGCCCATCCTAACGAACATAACACAAAATGTTTCTCTTCTGTATGACAAAAATAAACAGCGATATTTAGTTTCAATGTTTGGGATTTTTTCACGATTTTTTGGCTTGCATTAAGGGGTTGGTTAAAATTTTTCAATGAAGTATTCATTCTATTCATTGTTCAATGAATACTTCATTCGGATTTTTCAACCGACCCCTTAATAAAGTCCAAGAAAATGAGGAAGAATTCCAAGCTTTGAAATTATATATTTCTGTACATTTTTCTCGTACAAAAGCGAAATTTTTTGTTATGTAATATTTAAATATACAAAATATTTAAAGAAAATAATATTTAAAAATATAAAATATTTAAAGACAAAAAATTGGAATGTAACTATTATAAATTTCTAAATGCTTTATTTTATACTAGAAATTTCAAAGTTTTCAATTTTTCCGGGTGGAAATAAACCCCTTTGGGAAAAAAAACGAAAAAAAACTGGTTTTTTTCCCAAAATTTCCGGTTTTTTTCCGACCATTCCCAGCTCTAGTCATGAGTAAAAAAAAATTTTACTCAGGTGCATCGTTTGGAGAAGAAGTACGGACTATTCATATACTAGTAAGCCCGGTGGTCATACGAAATGACCGCTGTTCTAGATATTATAAATATACACTTCTCCCAGTAACCGGAAATGCAGATCCAATCAAAGAGATATTTATCAGGTAGAAAAGTAAAGTTTAATGAATAAATAATAAATATTTTCTCATTTCGGAAAAAAATATTCTTACCGAAAAAAAAACAACATCTAAGTTATAATAATCTGTAAAATAAAAATATTATTTACTATATAATCAAATTATTTGTGACAAATATTTAAATTATATCCAACATAATCATGGGAAAAACAATAGTTTAACGAAACTGGAGAAAAGAGCGCTGCCTCTTTAATATATATAAAAAGAGCAGACGATAAATAAATTAAAACAAAGAAAGAAGGATTAAATTAAATTCACGTTTACATTCATTTTTTATGGAGATTGCAAATCTAGCGATGCCTCACTCAAAGTGATAAGTTTTGATTATTAGTAGTTTTCATTACAGAAACAATTGTGTGGCAGCACGGTGCAGTTTTCTCGGAGTACGAAATTCGGAATACGCTATCGGCGACAAACAGACACTTAAGTGGCTTATATATAAGATGATGTCACGCTCGGAGTGGAATGGTGACAAGGGGAGGGGTAGCAAAAAGGGAGACATCATGCTGATGCAACATAGCGTGGCATGTGACAAAGGGGGAGGGGGTATGTTGAAGTGTGACATGATTTATGGACGGTCCCTAGGAGGCCTGGAGAGGCACTGCTACTCTACAACAGCTTTTACAAAAACTGAAATAATCGTACATTTATGAAAAGAAAAAGAAAAGACAACTTGTATGATAAACTTAGCGGCGCGAGTCATGGCCTACTCTGCCCATCGCTGTTTTCGAGACCGAATGCGCTTGGGAAGCAGATGTTCCGGTCAAGTGGTCGGCCTGACGCGGAACCCCCACTGTTTAGTTAACAAGCGTTCCCGGTCCTAATTTTATTGATACAACTGAAGGGATGAAAGGCTTAGTCGACCTTGCCCAGCCCGGGAATCGAACACCGGATCTGTGGAATGAGAGTACGGAAGACGGAAGGCTACCACTCAGCCACTGGGCCTCAACTTGTATGATATTCAGTTGATTTTTCACCATCCAGAATCCAATCCAACCACTGTACTACAGATCCGGGTCATCCTGTAGTATACCTGGAGAGGAGGCTCAGACCAGAAATTCTCTTTCAAATAGAAATCTAATTTTTAACCGACTTCACAAAAGAAGGAGGTTAACATTCATACTGTATGTATGGGGCTGTTCATAAATGATGTCACGCTTTTTCCCCATATATTTGACCTTCCTCCCCCCTTTGTCACAATCTGTCACACTTCAGTGGGCCTCCCTGCCCCCTTTTGTCACATGTCCCGCTATGTTGCATAAGGCATGATGTCCCACTTCTGGTGACCCCCTCCCCTTGTCACAGTTTCACGAACCCCACCCTCCCCCCTCGAAGCGTGACATCATTTATGAATGATCCCTATAACGTTTTTTTTTTTTTTGGTTTGTTTGTTTCTCCACTCATAACTTCTCGGATGAACCGATTTTCATGATTTTTTTTAATCGATCGAGGGCGGTTTCCCATAGGTCCGGTACCTTTGTTCGACCATTTCCGATAATTAGAAAAAAAGTTATGGGCAGAAATGTGATCATTTTTTTGTTTCATTCATGAATTTTAACTAAATGAACAGATTTTGATATTTTTTTCTTTAATTGATAGAGGGTCGTCTAACTCAAATATCGCACATCCATTTGACTACATTTGTTTTATAGAAAAAACGTTATGGGTGAAAAATAAGTATTTTTTAATTTTAATTGGAAAGGCCTGGCTTGATTTTTATTTTTTGGGGAAATTGCTAACATGAAACTCACTTTTAAAAAAGAGTTTGTTGCCATTAAGCTGTAATATTAAAAGCAATTACAACACGAGCTGGACTAAAGGCTTCTCTGAAAAAACAAATTAAATCTAATCAGTTTGCTTGCTCTAGTGAGCTTTTAAAATCTATTTCAAAACGGAATCTATCATACAGACGGTTAGTTTTTAGTGCCATTCTCTCAAAAAAGGTTTCCCCATTGATATGGATTTTTTAAAAAATAGAGTATTTATATAAAAATGTATTTACACTGAAAGGAATAAAAATAAAATAATTTTTGGAAAAATATAGAACCGACTACAAATTACAAATTGCGCTAAAAAGGGCAAGTACGTAAGATTATTCAAGGGTCCCAAGGGTTGAATGGTAACCTTCCGTGCTGCGATGCCACAGCTACAGGGTTCGATTCCCGGGCTGAGCAAGGTCGAACTCACCCTTTCATCCCTTTAGTGGGGTAGATATAATGAAGACCGAGCACGCTTGGGAACTAAACACTGGGTGTTCCGCGTCAAGCCAACCACTTGACCGGAACAACTGCTTCTGCACCCCAAGGCCCTCGGTCTCGAAAACTGGGAAGGGCACAGTAGGCCATGACCCCAATGGACTGTCGTGCCGTTGAGTTTAGTTAAGATTACACACAAGACGCGCTTTCCCAAGTGAAGCGGTGTGCCGAGGAAACGCACAGATGGACAGGAAACTTTTTTCATTTAAAAAATAAACGTTTGAAAAATATTATTTTCTAATGCAGCGGTTCTCAAACTGTGGTAAGCGTACCACTAGTGGTACCTGGGAAGCATTGCGTTGCTTTCTGTTCTGATGGTTCTCGGGCAATTACAGGAAAACACGGAGGAGTATTTCCCAAAATGAAATATATTTCATATAAGGTAAATGACCCGGTAGTGGAAACTGCTCTAGTAGTGGACAGTTAGATCTTTAAGCTCCTAAAATAAGCTAATGTAACATTAAGCTTGAATGAAATGATCAGAACCTATAGCGAACGATTCCTAGTGCTGGTTAATAGAACTAAAGTTGGCGTGGAGCATCAATGCAAGTACATGGATCATCATATTTAATAGCTGCCTCCGCAACGGTCGCATTTGCGGCTCTTTACAAAAGCCGATCCATAAGAAGGTGAGGGATTTGGGGAAAATATATGGGGAAAAAGTGTGATCTTTTATGAAGGGTCCCTCAGTCATTTTTAATATTATTTCTCCAAGTGAACAGCATAAAATAGATGATATTAATTCCTGTCCATTATTAATGCAATATCTTATAAATGTCCACCATAGATACAGTTTAGTAAATGTGACGTAAAAATCCTCATTTTTCATCAAATGACATTTTATAGGTCATTAATTTTTAGAGAAATAGTTGGCGGTTAAGCTAAATATGCCAATACTAATGTAAGTCCCTTGAAAAAATTTTGCCACGTAAAAGAGTACGAAATTTTTCTTAACTGTATCCACTACCGGGTCATTTAATTTAATTTATTTTTATGCAGCTTTATTTTAATAAATGCTCTTCTCTGCCTTAATAACTACAAAAAATTGTATAATTTAAGCTCCCTAGTATTTTTCTATAATCTATTACGATTTTATGGCATATAATAAAGCTATATTCGCAGTGGTATGCAAATGCTTTGCAAGAAAAATGATGGTGCGCGAAAAAAAAAAAAAAAAAGAATGGGAACCGCTGCTCTAATGCCCATTTGCAAGCAAACATAAAGGGGCATGTCTTTACCTGCGCTTCTCAAGAAACTGTCAAAATCAGTTCTAAGTGCATGCCGATTAACCCTCTAATTCGAAACTCCGCCTCAAGGCGGACGAAAATAATAAAAATATAAATAAAACAATAAAACAATAAAATAAAAAAAAACTAACTTGGGCATTTACAGGGCTAATTGGTGTTTTATAAAACTGACCATCTTGAAAAAGCTGTGTAACGAAAGAATTCAAATTCATTAAGATCTCTTACTTGTATGTATACTAAAAAAATAACATTTGCGTTGGAAAATGAAAGCACAATAGTTCATAACTCCGATAAAATGTTGACCGTAATTATGTTGATTTAACCAGACGACGTTTGTATTTCCTGTTTCCACTGCAGCATCTTTCACTCCCTGCCTGCAATAACTTATTGTTCTTTCTTTTCTTCTTTGGTGACCAAGGTCATCCGAATGTTTTTGCCCTTCTACTTTCACTTTCATTCTTCAATAATCAAGTGATATTTATTGAAGCAAAGCTTTATAAAGTTAAACTAAAATAAATTATAGTTTAAAATAAAGTAGGCAAAAAAATGCTCTTGGAGCACTATGAAGTATGAACTAAAATGTGAAGGTCATTTTATTCATAAAGCTTGTCCATTGACAAAGTGTTGAGAGGAAGTTATAAAAAATCAGTAACAAGTTTATAGCTCGTGTTCTAATTAACTTATAAAGTGTGAACAAATGTCATCGGGTGAAGAAAAATCAGGGCTTTCTATTGATATATCATGTTAATATGTGCAGGAGGGATTTTGCTTCCATATTTCGGAATTAATGTGAACATTTTGTATAAAAGGGGAATAAAAGAAGAACCAAGTCGAATTCTAAAATATACAACCACCCGGGTTGTATTGTCATCGGCTATTGATATGTGTGCAAAATTTCAAAGAACTTGGAGCTATAGAAGTGGTTGAAAATTGAGTTCCAAAATTCGATTACAACCAAGTGAAATTAATGAAAGCGTATCAAAAAGAAACTAGAACTTTGCTTTGGAGCCAATATGTGATTTCAACTCTAAAATTTCAACAGTTAAGATTTTGAGGATCTCACACTCATATTGAACTAAACTATTGAGGCATATATTTAAAATATAATCCGTGTTAGAGTAATGTTCATCATTTCATGGCTTCTTGTTTGTCTTGTTCTTTGTTCATTTATTTATTTACTTTTTTTCTTCTTCCAAAAAGCCCTTTCCAATTTATTGTTCAAAAAATGTTTTATTTTGATTAAAACGCTGTCGTTCTTGTCTTTCACAACATTTTTCGCACTGTTACTTGCAGTTTTTGTTATATTCAAGGTCACAACATTAGTTTGACTCTGTTGTAACTATTTCGCCGTCAGTACCCCAATAAAACCAAATAGTCAGTAAGATAAAATGGCAGTTTCTGTAGTAATTCGAGAGTAAGCAGGGGTGCTCCTTCCCCCCAAGAGGCATGACTGACTCCTCAAACGCTACGAAGCACCGCTCCCCCAATCAAAAAAATAAAAGAACCCCCAAAACACCCTCCTAAAACTTTATATAATGCAATCTGTGCCACGATCCCTGCACGGCGTTATCATTCCTAAAATGATTTTGTCGTCTTTCCAATGTTATGCTATGCGTGTTAAAATAATAATGATAACAATTAAATCTCAAATTCTAATTAAAAATTGCAAATTGATTTTTCCTCAGAGTACATAATTAAAATTTTTCACTTTAGGAATATTAGCAGGGTTGTTGTTGTCGTGTCCTCGCGCGTGGCGAGGAAGAATGCGTACGCTGCTTCTGAGTCTTGCAGGGTTGTAAACAACAGGATAAAAAATCAAGATGAGATGACTGTGGTCTGTTTGATACTTTCTCACAACGACAATTTTTTGGGGGACCCGGACGCCCCCCCATAAAGTGAGGGAGCTAAACTATATCTTATTTAGTGTATACATAAATTCGGCTTTGAATATAAGTTCTGAATAATACAGGGCTTTTGCACTTTTTCGGTAAGAAATTAAGTCTTGTGTGGTACCCATATTTTTCGACATCCTGCATTTGATGCGTTAATTAGAACGTTTAAAACATTTGTAACACCACCGATTCAGGTGTGTCTAGCGTTGTTTCTGCTACCAGAATCATGGGATAAAAGTAATACAGTTGATGCTGGATTTTACAAACCTCTAATTTACGACATTTGTGATTTTACGACCAGTTTACCGATCCCGAAAAGTATTCTACTGAAAAAAATGCATTTCGATTTTCCAAACTATTGATTTTACGAATATTTTTCGTGGTCCCAAACAGTTCATGAAACGGAGTGTAATTTGTAATAATAAAAACCTAGGGGTTAGTGCCTCCTTCTTTGAACCGAATGGCTTGGGGTTCGGAACACGACCCGCTGAAGACCCACCATGTATGCTCCGGTATATGTGCATGTAAAATCCGTGGACCCTTAAGTCCCGGAGCAGTTCCAAGGACACCGGAGGCTGGAGAAAATTTCCCTCCCCTTCAGTTTTAGGTCCAAAAAGGGAGGTGGGGTAGTTGTGGTGGAGTTATTCGACTGCAGCATGTTAGGGTTAACCCTCTGACTGCTTATTTTATTTTTTTAGCGAATTCGATTCGCTAAAAATTGGTCTACTTTATGCAACTAAAGCCATCTCTGCAATAAAAGCTTAATTAATGTCCAACTACAGTAGTCTCTCGGTAATCCGGCACTTCACTGGTCCGGCCCTGCCAGTAATCCGGCGCTTCATAAGAATCTAGTAAATGCGCGGTAGTAGAGTTGAAAACCTGTTCCTGCGCAGCTATTGTGAGTGGCTTTTGTGCTCTGTAGCGCACGCATCTCTGTCTAGCGCCAGTCTGCTACGTGATACGCTTGTACGAAGCTGTGATACGATACTACAATACCACACGACGCAGCCGCTCGTTCCTTCGCTACATCTATTACTTGGGCAGAAGAAAATGGCGTCTCTTCTCGTGACATTTTAGTGTTGAAACGTCTTCAAGAAAACGCATTGAAAATGTCATTTAAAGTGAAAAAACAATCAAAAATAGACAACAATTTTAT
Organism: Octonoba sinensis; assembly: GCA_038502835.1. Classification (NCBI taxonomy): domain Eukaryota; kingdom Metazoa; phylum Arthropoda; class Arachnida; order Araneae; family Uloboridae; genus Octonoba; species Octonoba sinensis. The sequence goes on along the minus strand of CM076602.1, from coordinate 13,384,210 downwards.
GCCTTCAACTTCAAAGGAATAATGTAAACAACACTATGTACATCAAAAAAAATAATTTGTCCAGGTATTTATATGCGTATTTTTATAGTAAATTCCAGTGATCCGGCGTTTTCGGTAATCCGGCAGTACCCTGGTCCGATATCTGCCGGATTACCGAGAGACTACTGTACTTGAGAAATTGCATTATTGACCTTTTAGCGATGAAACAACTGGATAATATTTTAAATACACTTAAAAAGCTCATGCCCGTGGAAATCACGGGATGAGCAATTTTCGTTACATTTTTTTACGTCGCACGTGGGAATCGCGGGATAATCAGCCGGAGGATTAATGCTGGACACCTATCATGTGACCTTTCACAAATATCCAGCGATTCACGTGACTTTGAAAAGAGCGAATACCGACAAGGCAAGTGCCTTCGCGTAGTGGGAAAAAAAAAAAAAAAAAAAAGACATACACAAAGTAATTAAGACATTGAAACTTTTTTCAAAGAAATAAAAGGAAAAATAAAGGAAACCGATAAATTCCGGTCACTCGGATGTTCATTAGAGGGACTTATCAGGTTCTTTAAACAGCTGTCAGCCGGGCACCATTTGGGATGGAATTTCTCCGGGAGGGAAAGGGATTCCGGACACGCGCTTCTCCTGCCGTTCTATAAATAGAAATCGGCTGCGAGAACTTTCCCTCGGAGAGAAGGGCTTTGGCATCCACTCAATCGGGAGAGGGGCCAGCCTGCTTTTTCCGGTGGGAAGCGCGCAGACGGGCAAAAGAGCTTTGTGCCCCAGTTTTCGAACATTAGAATCATACTCACGTTCCGTTCTTTCGGCATATTTTTGTATTCCTTTAAATCCGTTTTAAAGATCGCTCTCCCCGTGACGTAATCAGGGTAATATTTATTGGAGGTGGGAAGGCTTTCGAATTCGCAAAAAGTGGAACTGTTTGCTGAACGATGAGGGTTCTCTGCAAATTTGAATACAGAATTTCGGTTCCTGTCATGGCACGTGATTGATTGTTGCACTGCTCGAGGAACAATATACAACTTGAAGTGGAACAGAATACGTTTCAGTCAAAAATAAAAAACAGACCGGCGAAACCAATTTTCAGTTTTATAATAGAATGCCTTTATTCCCTTGAATTATCACGTGATCAACATCATATTTCATTTTTTTATTCTCTCTTTGCATGCTGAAAGAAGTTTATTTTATGTGGGAGTTTATCAGATTTTCTTGTACTTGTTTTCTTTTTCGTTTCGAGTTTTTATGCTTTTGTTAAACTCTTAGTCTCTGTTGAGTAATTTTTTTTAAATCAATGGTTTAACCATACTCAGGTAAAAAAGAAATGTGATAATAATAATAAAAGTCGATCGTGCTCTGTTTACTTTGATTTCAAGCGATTTTTATTTAAATTTTATTTGCGAAATCTGAGAAATGTTTGCCCGTTTTAAGTTTCAGCCAAAAATTACACGAGATGAAATTAGCTTAATTCCACATGTGGTTTGTCAAGTCTTTCACGACGTTTTTGTGTTAAATAATAAAATATTTTTGTATTAACTAACAGGATATTTTTGTATTAAATAATTTTTGCATTAAATAATCTTTTATTAAATAATTTTCAAATATTAAATAATAAAATAACTCAATAAATTTTGGCCCCGTACTCTTAATAAGAATTATTATTTAGGGCTTTTATTTAGTTAAATTATTGATGGGCATGCATGTGACAAAAAATTAAGAAAGGGAGTTGTGAACAAGTTATTTATCTATCAATAATGTTTTATAATGTAATTGAAAAAAAAAATCGGAGCGTGGAGAATGACAATTTTTTTTTGCTCCGACTCCTCTTAAGTTTCGAAGCAATTCAGGACTACTGGCTTGAAAAAAAAATATTTATCCATCAACAGCACTAACACATTTATTTAAATTGAACAGGTTTCCACCCTTATGCCAATAACGCATGTAAAATCGTTGCATAATTGGAACTTAACAAAGTTAACCAGTTCTCTATCAACTGCATTTTCACTTTAACAAGCTAAGTAAATTTCTCTTTGGAAAACATAAAAATGTTTAGTTGTTTCTCCCTGAAGAGGAAGGAGCAAAAGCTAGTTTCCCACTCAAAATATTGAGGGTTAGTAACTGTTTGTTTTTTTTTTTTTTTTTCGGGCAGCCAATGAAAAGTCAGCAAAATAGAACATCAACTTCAATAAACTGAAAACAATAAGCAGTCCTTTATATCTTAATCATAACATTAACTCTTTGTTTATTCATACGAATAAAAGAGATCGTTTGTGTGTATGTTTGTATGTTTATATGTTCGCTACATCCGCAACAAAATGACAGATTAGAATTAAATTTGTCACAAATTGGTGTTTTAACTCCGATTTCAAGCTTTGTTTTGACATTAATATTTGAAAAAATTATTTAAAACTATTACACTATTCTGAAGCTAATAAAAAAATTGATTCAGTTACAATTTGTTCGAAAACTTTAAAATAAATAGAACAGGATTTATTGCCCAGAATCTTGTTTCTAGGGAGGATTTAGTACGCCTTAAGCTTAAGCTACTGTTAGTGTCGTACTAACTTAGTGTCGTAGGAATAAGCCCCTGATGCTTAATTTAAACTTAATTGTTAATTTTCTGAGACTTTGTCTCTGCTATTTAACATGTATGGTCACATATATTTTCTCATTATTATTGAAGCGGACAAGGCCGGCTAATTTTGCAAGTCATTAATAATCCGAAGGTATCCAACAGCAAATATCAAAACTTACGTTTTGAAATCAGAATCTCCGCGAGATTTGCCTCGAAGCTTAATCCTGCACTGGTGCCAATAGTCGGTTAAGGATTGATCCTTCCGAATCAGCCTCCTTTGGCAGGAAGCCTGGAAACATATTCAGGGGGAGGGTCCCGATAAGAAACGGAACCCCCCGAAACCATCACCCCGGCCAAAAAAATCACCATGAAATATTAAAAGCGCGCTCCGGGCTGATGCGGCGAAGGCCAAGTCTGCATACTAACCCATATCGAATAAGTGCTGGAAAAGAGAAAAACAACTTCGGAAATTGAGATGACTTTAATCCGTCCTTTTGTTTAGCTCTAACTTCGGGTATGAGTGGAAAGTTTTGAACACAAATTCTAAATGGCTCGGATGAGCTTTAAATTACCAATGAATTTCTGAAGAATTGTTGGCAGTGGTTTTAAATTTAACTTACAAATTCTTTGTCGAGAAACACTGCCAGCTATTCAGAGGGCGTCTCTCGAAACGGGGGGGGGGGGGGGGGGTTGCTTCTGGGTGGCGCTTTGTTTCAGGTAAACATCCACTGATAAATATTTAGGTATGGGAATGAAATTTGCTATTTTGTACATGATTGTGTGTAAAAGTTGCTGATGCTTTTGATTAAAAAATATCGTGGAACTGGCTGCAAAAACTTCTGATACTAGAAGTTTTTCTCTACTTTCGAGTATTTTGTTGTAGTTGCGGGGAAATTATGGAATGCATTTGCATAAATATGTGGTCTCTTTTATTCGTACGAATTGATGAAATTTAAGCACAATCCCTTTTTAGTTGGCTATTGAATCTAAAATTTAATTTAAGTGCAGTAAAACTCTTTCTAACCAGGAGCGTATCTAGAAATTTTTTTTCAGGGGGGAGGGACCTGACTTCGACACACTTATATTTAGGAAAGTTTCAGGGGGCAATAAATGCTACATTGCGAAAAATGTTAGGCAAGGGGGTGGGTCCAATCACCCCCGTTTGGATACGACCTTGCTTCTAACGGACATCCCTCAAATGCGGACACTCTGGCGGATAGACTAGTTCACTAAGGAGTAGTAACCACTTAATACCGTCATAAATTATTATTGCAGAAATGCTCTTTTAGCATAGTGTCAACATACTTAAAGGTTTTTATACCAATGAATTTTCAATAAAAGCTCCATAAATTATGCGAAGTGGGTAATAATAAAACTGTTATAATGAAACTCTCTGCTGTTTTGTTTAAACGTTGATGAACGTTCAATACTTACGGAACAAAAAAAAAAAAAAATCCAGTTCATTATTATCTTGAAAACTACTTCTGAAAACATTTTAAAATTTCTTATGCGTTTGTCTAAAAAAAAATATAGACAGCAGGGCTCGAAAAATCTTTAAAATTTTACAGGCCCTGCCCGGCATACTTGTCTAAAAAAATACCTGCCCGGACATTTTTTTTTACATGCCTAAAAGTTGTTACAAAAAAAACATTTTAATTAGTCATATAGTATTAATCAAACAAAAAAAAAATAACAGCTTTATATCTGAATCAAGAATTATTTTAACATTAATCTAAATCATTAAAAAACTACATTGCAAATAAATATTACACAAGTCAAAAGTTACAAAATTTAAATTGCATTACCAAATTTTTAATTTTGAGCTCCGGTAAGGATGCGGTGATTTTTCAATAAATTACGAAATATAAAGTTTTGGAAAAAGAAATATTTGATTAAAAAACTACATGCCCGGCCGGTCAGTTAAGGGTGGACGATTCATGCCCGACTGGAATTTTTACATGCCGCGGGCATGTCGGGCAATATAATTTTACAGCACTGATAGACAGTATTATAATTTTTCTTAACACATGAAATTCGTTAATTCCGTTACCCATCGATATGTCATTAGGATTGCTCATTTCAATGAAAATAGGAAAAATGAGCAATCGTAATGAACTTTTGATGCGTAGATGAGTTAACGAACACATATATGCTAAACAAACATTCTGCTAGAAATAAAATTTCACGTTAAATTAAAGCACAAATGAGCATTAAAATCCCGAAACATATGTCAGCGTTTTAATGCTCATTTGTGCTTTAATTTAACGTGAAATTTTATTTCTATTACTTTGCACAAAGTTAAATTATTACTAAACATTCTGCTGACTGTATTTTTAGACAGACACTCAAAAAATTTAAAATACACCAAAAAATGAATCATTTTTACCTTTACACCAAATAAACACCAAAAATAGTGTTCAGTAACCAAAAATAGTGCGCAGCAACACCAAAAATGGTGCTCAGGAACACCAAAAATAGTGCTCAGTAACACCAAAAATGGTGCTCAGGAACACCAAAAATAGTGCTCAGTAACACCAAAAATGGTCTCCAGTAACACCAAAATGGTGTTCAGTAACACCAAAAATGGTTCTCAGTAACACCAAAATGGTGTTCAGGAACACCAAAAATGGTGCTCAGTTACACGAAAAATGGTGCTCAGTAATACCAAAAATGGTCTTCAGTAACACCAAAAATGGTCTTCAGTAACACCAAAAATGGTCTTCAGTAACACCAAATTGGTGTTCAGTAACACCAAAAATGGTTCTCAGTAACACCAAAATGGTGTTCAGGAACACCAAAAATGGTGCTCAGTAACACCAAAAATGGTGCTCAGTAATACCAAAAATGGTCTTCAGTAACACCAAAAATGGTCTTCAGTAACACCAAAAATGGTTCTCAGTAACACCAAAAATGGTCTTCAATAACACCAAAAATGGTTCTCAGTAACACCAAAATGGTGTTCAGTAACACCAAAATGGTGTTCAGTAACACCAAAAATGGTCTTCAGGAACACCAAAAATGGTGCTCAGTAACACCAAAAATGCTGCTCAGTAACACCAAAAATGGTCTTCAGTAACACTAAAATGATGTTCAGTAACACCAAAAATGGTGCTCAGTAACACCATAAATGGTGTTCAGTAACACCAAAAATGGTGGCAACTAAACGCAATATTTTTAGTGTAGTTATTCTTCGGAACACATACATGATTGACGAAAATTAAACAGATTTTGAAATGGCTTTGATGTAGCGAACGCTTCTTATATATAAGCCGCTTAAGTGTCTGTTTGTCGCCAATAGCTTATTCCGAATCTCTTATTCCGAGAAAACTGCATCGTACTGCCATCTACACAATTGTTTCTATAATAAAAACAACTAATAATCAAAACATTTCTCAAGCATTTTGAGTGAGGCATCGCTAGATTTGCAACCTCCTTTAAAAATGAATGTAAACGCAAATTTAGTTTAATCCTTTCTTTGCTTCAATTTATTTATCGTCAGCGTTTTTTATATATATTAAAGTGGCAGCGCTCTTTTTTGCAGTTTCGTTAAAGCTATTGTTTTGACGATGATTATGGTGGATATAAATAAATATTTTTCACAAACAATTTGATTATATAGTAAATAATATTATTATTTCACAGATTATTATAACGTAGATGTTCTTTTTCGGTAAGAATAATTTTTTTTCCGAAATTATTATATGTTTATTATTTATTCATTAAACTTTACTGTTCTGCCTGATAAATATCTCTTTGATTTGATGTGCATTCCGGTTACTGGGAGAATTGTGTATTTATAATATCGAGAACAGCGATCATTTCGTCCGACCGCCGGACTTACTAGTATTACATAACCCCTAAACACAAAACATCTTCGTTTTTTTCCATTAAAGTTCAAACAGTGCAAAATTTGTATTATTATTTTCCAAAACCCGATTTGGGAACGAAATGACGCAATACCTCAACGCCCCTCCTTGAGAATTCATATTTTATCTCCCTTATCAAGCGAGCGCGTCTTATCTCCGAACTGAATCATACCCTCGGCTGGAAGAATATGTCGACAAGCACTTGAAAGCAAACAGATCTCGTTTTCGAAATGCATGCACGCATCTATTTTTTATCAGCAATAAAACCCAGGCAGCCAGCTAACATGAAGAGCAGTTAGAACTCTTTCTCCTGGAGAGATGTCGCTCGCTGCCCATATTTGGAGTAATCTAATCAAGTTTACAAGACGGGGTCTTTGTTACGTGTGTTTGCATTGATGTCTTGAAATAGATGCAGAAGGTGTTTGTACAATTAATACGTTTGGTTTGTGGATACTTTGCGTGTGGAAGCAATGAGTAAACTAATTTTTAAATGCAGCACAAATTTTAAGAAACATTACAGATATGACTTTAGCCTCCCTTCCCCCTCTTCTTTTTTAAAGTTTCTTATGGGATCATTCGTAAATGATGTCACGTTTCGAGGGGGGGGAGGGGGGCTCGTGAAACAGTGACAAAGTGTGACAAGGGGAAGGGAGGGGGTAACAAGAAGTATGACATGATGCATCGTGCAACATAGCGCGACATGTGACAAATGGGGGGAGGGGGGTCCGCTGAAGAGTGACATATTGTGACAAAGGGGGGAGGAGGTCAAATATATGGGGAAAAAGCGTGACATCATTTATGAACGGCCCCTATTGTGTTTCGGCCTACTTTCCCGTAATTTTTTTTGCAAAAAAGAAAAAAGTATGAAAGGCTTAATATATCATGAAAAAATCGTCAACAATAAGAATAAAGGTCAAAAAAAGAGTTAGTAATTAAATAAAGATTGAGAAATAAAAAACTAGAACGCAGGGCTTTGAGATGAGGAAAATGCGTTTGTCAGTAGATATGTATGTCCCCCCTCCAATAATTTTGGACTCAAAAGATTTTTTTCCCTTTCTTTCTTTTTTTGCATTTGAAAGATTTCTTCGAGGACATCTCATTTCCATATTTTGCTTTTTGATTTGAATGATTTTCCATTTAATTTTGAACCAGTCAAAAAAAAAAAAAAAAAGAAGCATTGGCGCCTACAGGGAAATTTCAATCCTATATAAATCCTGATATAACAGACGGATTTTCTTAAAACAAACTTGAGCACAGGAGGAATGTATGATCGCAGAATATGTACAGATACGAAGTTCATCCAGAACTAAACGATCCTATTTTCCCATGAAATTTTTTGATGTGGATTTTTAAGTACATTTCTGAATGAATAAATGAATGAGTGAAATAATGAATGAATAAATGCATGAATAAATAAATAAATGTGTGTATGAATGAATGAATAAATGAGTGAATGAATAAATACATGAATGAGGGAATCGATGAATGAATAAACGAATGAGTGAATAAATAAATGAATGAGTGAAATAATGAATGAATAAATGAATGATGAAATAATGAATGAATAAATGAATGAGTAAAAGAATGAACGAGTGAAGAATACCTGAATGAATGAGTGAAAGAATAAGTATTAACCGTTGGAAAATGTACATTGGAAGTAATAAAGAACGGATGCGAAGTGAGAAACAGAGAGAGAGAAATGCTAGATTATAAATTTGATGTTGTTGTGTACGGGAAAGAAGGAGGGAAACTAAGGGTTCACTTAAGAAGTTCCAAGAAGTTTGAAAGAAGCAAAATGTATCGAAATGAGACGTGAATTGCGAAATTTCTTGATTATTTTTTCCAACATGTAAAATTTCAATTAACGCGTCAACATTTTCTGGGAAAGTCTCCCTTGGCTACGGCCTTCGTACTGACATAAAATTGGAATTTTTACTAGCTACAAACATAAAGAAAACATATATCTACTTACACAATTTACGAAATATGTTCAATGTATATGTAATTAGTTCCCAATTCAAATGCTTATTATATAAATAAATAATACGTAATGCATTGGCAATTTGTTAGGTGCATTATGGGTATAATTTGGTGATAAGGTATGTTGCGGCCGTGTAAAGAAAAGAGCCAACGTGCTGCGAAAATCTCGCCAAGCCGCCAAATATGTGGCAAGAAAAGAAGTGTTTTGAAAAGAAGCGTCAGTTGGCACTTGAACTGAAGGATAAACACCTAAGGAGGTGAATAGTTATAGAATGAGCATTTAGCTCCCCTTTGTTTAAAATTACAATGTACCATAGAGTACCATTTGGAATTAATTGCGTTATGCATCCAATAGAGATAATAAGCTAGTTATTGTATTCATCAATTGATTTAGTCCACTTCTTTTACAGCTCATATAGAACAAGGTACTACTTAACCCCTTGAAGAACGAGTTTTTTTTTCGAAAAAACTGGTAAAAACTGATTGAGTTTTTTTATTTATGAATATATAGGTATAGTATGAATTGTTTTGGAAATTTCAGTTGTAGGGGGGGGGGGCTAGAGAGGAGGGGGGGGGGTAAAAGTTGTATTAAAAAATTACTATACAAACAAAGTGCAACCTGATCTCAAACGGGCATTTGAAATAAAATAACGTAAGATACAAAATCACCCGTCACACACGGGCGTGTGCACATTTGCCGATAACTTTTGCCCCGGTCAGACACAGGGTTAAAGAAATCCATTTTAATAGATTCCCATGTCCTATGCCCCCCTAGTTTTTCCTTCGGACCCCTTGTACGTCAGAAAAGACCCCTGGTGGTCCACATTGACCACTTCGGGAAACACTGATTCACACAAACAAGAGAAATTCAAAAAGAGAGACGTCGAAAAATGAAAATTCAATAGCGATACTATTTCTTAAATTATTCAATAACTAGATGAATCTCGAGTATTGAAACTAAGTGATGTCACGTGGCACATGTTCAAATCCCCATAGGAATAAGAACAACAATCCCTACAGAATCCTTAACAGAATCAAGATAACATTTGAATAAGATCAACATATAATCAAATTGTTTGTATATAATAAGTTGTTAGAAAAATATATAGGATTGAATTCGCGTACATTAATTTAACGGAGATTGCGCAAATACAGCGATGCCTCATCAAAATGCTAGAAACACTGATTATTATTATATTTGATTTGTTTACCTGCATTGATTTGTTTGGCAACTGTAAAAATTGTTGAAATGATGCAACAATACAAATAAAATAAAACGGTCATCACCTGGGTCAAATAAAATGAAAGTTAATTACCGTGAAAAAATGATTTCAAACTGCAGGGAAAAACGCTTATAACCTCTTTTCTAGTTAATTTAGAAGTTTCGAATTGTAGCACGTAGCGAAAAACTCTTCCTGAAGTAGTTTTTTACGGGCTTTTCAACGGTATCAAGCTCGAAAGGATGCGATCATTTCTTCCGATAGAAAGGACTATTGTATACAATTTTCGGTGCTCCACTCCTATTGGTCTTAGCGGGATGATATATAGCCTATAGCCTTCCTCGATAAATGGACTATCTAACACTGAAAGAATTTTTCTAATCGGACCAGTAGTTTCTGAGATTAGCGCGTTCAAGCAAACAAACTCTTCAGCTTTATAATATCAGTAATGATCAGCAATAGAAAACCCTTAGGCTGAAAAATCACATTCCTAACGCAATTTATAAAATAGAAATATAATTTCATGTTAAATTAAAGCACAAATGAGCATTAACCTTTTTCAATGCAACAGGGAGCTTCTAGTTGCAAAACATCCAAATGAAGCACAGTGCTTCATTTGGATGTTTTGCATCTAGAAGCTCCCTGTTGCATTGAAAAAGGGATTCCAAGCAATCCCGAAACATATGTCTGCGTTTTAATGCTCATTTGTGCTTTAATTTAACGTGAAATTATATTTCGATTACTTTGCACAAAGTTAAATTATTATTTATTTAGCAATTTATAAAGTTGATGTTTTCGCCTATAGATGGCGTCACCAACGAAATGCGGCGGTCTCGAAAGTTGGAACTTTTCAATGAGTCAATCTCCGGAGAACATTTTTCCCTTTTTCGAGATATCAGGGAGTGGTGCGCTTTTAAAGCATTTGGGGATTTTCAGTATTAACCCGTGCTGACTACCACGAAGGTTAACTAGGAGCGAAAAACCTCATTGTAATAAATTTCACTTGGCCGGGTAATTACGATTATGAAGCTCTTTTCCACTGTGATTTTCAGGGCTGAAAGTAAAGTGGCGCGGGAATGATAATGGAAAAAAGTAATTTAGTGAATCGATGTGACGGCGGAACGCCCGAGAATGCAAACCATGTCTCATTTGTTTGAGTTACACCATGACTATTGAAACGTTTCGAATGAACTTGAGGTGTCAAGAAAGAAATTTATTTAATGCGTCAGGTTCTTGCGACTCATTCAAACACTATTTTTTATGACTTATCGTGCAGAAATGAGATTAGTTTAGAAATTTCATTGAAAAATGCAATACAGTCGTGACATATTAAATGAAAATAAATACATATGGCTTATTCATTCAGTTTTCATCACGTTCATAAACACGAAAATTGTAATACAGTTCACAGACATTATTTGTTTACAAAATAGATAATTTATCAGAGATCTGGAGCACAAACCTTTTTGAGTCGCTCCACTCCGAGTTCTAAATAGTTGCTCCGGCACCGCTCGGTGCTTCGAATAATTTTATTAGATTATATTTTTCATCTCTTTTTTTTTTTTTTTAGTTTATTATTTATTTATTTATTTTTTTTTTGTATAATATAAAGTTTAAAAAATGAAAAAAATCAGAGCCGTCTAGCAAATAAATTTCTTGCTCCGGCTCTACTACAGTTTCGAGCAAAATTTCGTTGCTCCACATTCCTTCTCCGCTCCAGAACCCTGTATGCTATTATACACATTATAGCATATGTTCTTTCATCTGACAAACAGTAACCACATTCGGTAACTCTACAACAGAAAAGACGTTCCGTCTAGAACTATTCGAGCCTACTTTCCCGAATATATCAGCACATCAAATTTATAACCCAGCTATCTCTCTCTATTCTCCATTTAACTTAAATAAAGCAAGTTTGGCACTAGTTCTTAATTACTTCAAAGAAGTCTTTTTCAACAGTTTATACATATTCATTTACTCGCTCATTTATTAGTTGATTCATTCACTCATTTACTCATTCATGCATTTATTTTCTCATTCGAGAATTTTTTCATTTAATCACTCATTTATTCACTTATTCATTTATCCATTCATTCATTTATGTATTCACTCATTTATTTTTTCCCTTTATTCATTCATTCACTTACTCATTCATGTATTTGTTCACTCATTTATTTATTTTTAATACATGCATTCAATCTTTTACTCATTCATTTATCCCATTTATTCACTCAGAAATATCCTTTAAAATAACGATTAAAAGCTTTCATGGGAAAATAGGCTTGTTTAGTTCTGGGTGAACTTTCTATCTGTACGTGTTCTACGCCATGAGATCCTTTTGATAAAGTTTGTTCCAAGCAAATCTGTCTGTTAGATCAGGTTGTATGTAGGATTGAAATTTCACCGCTGGCGATAATGGTACTCTTTTGAACTGAGGCAAAATTCAGCAAAAATTGTTCAAATCAAAAACTATTTCACGTCGGGAGCTCCTTCGAATAAATTCGTTCAAAGGAACTGGATTTTATGCCCAGAGTTTACATAATTTGCTTTATTTTTGCCCATAGGCGTTAATGTTAAAATTTTTTAACTGTTCAAATTTGAGCGCAAAGTTATTTAAACAAAAAAGTAAAATGTGGAAATGAGAATGTCCTTGCCTAGATCTTTCGAGTGCGAAAAAAAAGAAAAGAAAATCTTTTCAATTGGAAAATTCCTTCAAAAGTTTTTAGGGGGGGGGGGGCGGGCACACACATTTTCTCCCCACCCCATCTCAAAACTCTACTTTCAAAATTCTTATTTTTATTCTTTATTTAATTACTTCACTTATTTCTGACTTTTCTTTATTTTTAACGATATTTTTACGAAGCCATCAGTAGACTAAAAATGACCTAAAGAATCACGTTGCAGTTAATATCAAAGATGTATAATGAGTTCGAATCGGCGAATCTTAAGTACTTTCTTGATTAAGAAGTTTCGGACAGCGGCTAACTATTTCGCTCATGGGCTGCATTAGTGGCACAACTCAAAAACACGCGTTTTGGACTAAGAACAGATGTAAAAATGAAAATACACATTCTTTTCAGCATCAATACTAAAATAACTCATGATTCAATATTAGGCCGTACGATGGCAGCAAACTAGAGCATTTCTTATGCATTTTCCTTAGCAATGAAAACTTTAAACCCACTTATCTCAAAACATGATTTTTTGAGTTGTGCCGCTATTGCAGCCCATGAGCGATTTATCGAGCTACACTCTCTACACACTTCAGGATTTAGAAGGAAACAATCCACAGCTTTAAATAAATTTCATACCAGGACATTAATTACCGATTATTGTACATTGTTTTTAGAAGCTGAGATAGCACGGACTACGGGGGAAGGGAGGAGAAAGAAAGAAAAGAAAATGAAAAAAAGTAAGGGAAAAAAAATACGAACCACTTTTGTTTGGGAGTCTTTCTAATTTAATTCTTTGCACTTTACTGAACATTAATAATCAACCCGAATAAATATTAGATTTTTGAAACGGAATAGAAGTTAACGTTTGCTTTGTTGGATGGAAATTTATACATATGTATATTTTTTACCATCGCTTTAAAAAACTATAAAAAAAATAATGTTAAACGAGAGTTTCTAATAACAAACACACGGAATGAGAAAAACATAAAAATAAGGTTAATCATAAACAACAATTAATGGGAGAATTTCTCCAAAAATTCCTAAGCTAACTTAATTACTTTCCTCAGTTTACGGTTAAAGATAAGTGGCACGCAGGCACGAAGGGTCCAAATGCCCTTTGAATGTCTCATCTCTGAAGCAGAGAGCTGTTACTAATTCGGACGTTATCTGCTTTAGAATTAACACTCCAATCGACGGTCCACGGAGGAAAACACTTTTGCGCACTGGACTTATTATTTCCAGATTCTAACTCGAAGGACTTGTGTTAAATATACTATACTGTTCGATATAATTGGGACAAATGGAGAAAACGATTTTTTCTGAAACATTGGTTTTTAAAGTAGACTAATAAATCTCTGACTGATCTCTCTCTAAATCATTACGAAGTATGACCTCCCTTTAACAGAAACGACCTTTTCAACACTTCTTGACATTAGTGTCGTGCACATGTTCTTGACTTCATCGTCATTGAACACACCTGTATAGCGCTTTTTATTGCTTGTTCTGCTGTCTTGCAATTTATCTAAGCTTCTTGAAAATATGACATAAGTTTTCAATAGGATTTATGTCTGGTTAATTACCAGACTTAACCACTTTATTTTATGTTCCCGCATAAAAGTCTGTACCGATTTCAAGGTATGACAAGGGATAATGTTGAAATGTTCCATCAAATGTTGCCATGAATGGAACAAACCTACTGCATAATATTTGATATGTATTTGACAGAATTCAGCATGTCTTTAAGAGGAACTAAGCTTCCAGTGCCATTTGTTGAGAAAAGAACCGAGAACATTACTAGTAATCACATATCAAATCAGAGAAGAAAAACATGTTTGTCCCAATTATTTCGAGCAGTATTGTAGAACGTTATTTCTGACAGAGAAGAGATTCCTTCCATAAAGTCACTCTAAGGCAGTTTACTTTGTACTGAGCGAGCGAAACGAGCCCAAACTCGCGAAGCGATTCGAAGGAGCTGCACCAGTAGTTCTGGGGGTTGGTGTCCGATAGCGAGCAGGGGGCGGAAGTCCCCTAGTACTAAAAATACGATGTGGCTCAAAGTTACCTTGAACGACTACTTAAGAAAACTCTAAAATTTTGAATATTTCTTTCCCCTCCCTGTCTAAGGAAATGACAAAGTTCAGAGAATCGTTCCTCAGTGGCCCTGCTGAGCTTTTAAGGAAAATGAGTCTGGCCGTGCTCCCCGCGAAGACGTGATGGATCGGTGGTCGCCTTGATTGGGGCCCACTTTTACGATCGCCCGTAAAGAGGAAGCCCGATTAGATGCCCCACCAGGGCCGAAACTTCCAGACTGGTTGGTCACTCGCACTATTTATAGCGCGGCAACCTTTTCAACTACCCAAACATAGCACTCGCTCTGTCTACTTTTTCTGATCTGAATTTTATTTAGCAAGTAATGTTTTTTTCTCCAATTTATTTAGTAAAAGTATCTATATGTACTAGAGTTTGCCCAACAGTCGAAATAGAGCCATAATAATTAAATTTAGCTTTGAAAACATTATGCAATTTATAGAATTATATAAGTACCATTCATCAAATTTATCGGTTATAACGTCGAGTTTATTTTAATCATCTCTACGTATTTATTAATTATTATACACTTTAACGTAGCATATATAAATAAAATACACACTTCAAAAATTGAATAAAATAAGGACCGAAACATACAACATTAAAAATTGACCAAAAGAAAAATCCTACGGAAAATGTTAAATCAAACGTATTGTAAACTTTTGTCGCCGCAGGGCCCATGGCGCTCATAAATGCAGCCGCTTGTACTTGTGATGATTTCGATTGTGCTAAGTTGAGTGTTATTTCGTGAAATACCTCGAATTATAACTGAATTATATACACTTTAACGTAACATATATAAATAAAATACACGCTTTAAAAATTAAAAAAAATAATTACCGAAACGTACAACATTAAAAACTGACCAAAAGAAAAAATCCTAAAAATGTTTACTGAGTTCATGCTGCTAGAATTTTATTTTAAATGACATAAGGGATCATTTATAAATGATGTCACGCTTCGAGGGGGGAGGGAGGGTTCGGGAAATTGTGACAAAGTGTGACAAGGGGAGGGGAGGGGATAACAAGGAAGTGTGACATCACGCATTATGCAACATAGCAAATGTGATATATTGTGACAAAGGGGGGGGGGATCAAATATATGGGAAAAAAGCGTGACGTCATTTATGAACGGCCCCTAAAGTATTTTGGAATCGCATTTTCATCCGTTCGCATATCATTTCAGCACAGAGAGGAGAAAATATTGTGCAATTTCGTTTACAATTCCGTTTGCACACACATATATAAATAAATAAATATACATATATAAATAAATATAAATATATATATACATACATATTTAACCTCTTCATTCCAATTGTACCCAATTGGGTACATTTTCAAATACTGTTTATTAACTACTGTTTGTGCAATTTGAAAGCTAAAACACCCAATGGTTTTTGAGATTAATCAACTGATAGTTTACTTCGTTTTAAACATGGAAAACATGGAAATTGAGCATTAATTATTATTTAAACTAATTATTAATTTAAATATATATTTTTTTGGTTAGTTTCTTTTGTAATCATTTTTTTAAATCAGAGAACCAAAAAATTGCGTCAAAATTGTTTGTGCTTAGTTCTGGGGTCTGAAGAGGATAAATAAATAAATAAATATATATATATCGCTCTTTGAAGCAACAACGTCATAACTCTATGATATAATGATTTTTGAGTTTATACTACAAGATCACAGGAATCATCAATGCAATGTCTCGATACTATTAACTCACAAATCATAGTTTTTCAACTTTTGAGTTAACGGAACAGCGATAATTTCAATTATCCCTGTAGTCAAAAATCCAATATCATAATTTTTGAGTAGCACCAAATGAGCGACATAATAACAAGAACTATTCTGTCTCGAGACTTGCCTAATAATTAATCAGATAAGAAAGAGCCAAGAAGGTTTTGACGGATAATTAATTACTTGTTGATGTAGAATCGATTAAGAGACAGCGATGAAAGTCATCTTGAGGTTAAATATTAGTTAATCATAAATTACAGAAAAGTGCATCCCTTTTCAATGACACTCTCTGCTTCACCTGATCGAGATAACGCTCTTTCCTGTAAAACGTTCTTCCTTGCAAGAGTCAGGGCCGGAGCTACCATTAAGGCAAACTAGGCAGCTGGCTAGGGCGCAAACCTTGAGGGGAGGGGGGCAAAAATCCAACCACCTTTTTAAAGCAGCTCAGTTGTTAATTATATAATTTTAAAAAATAAAAAGATGTGATTCGGTGTGTGTAGTTGACCCCTACATTCCCGTGACAAAACTTTATAGAATTATGCCCCCTTCCCACCCCCGGGGTGAAGGGGTCATTGTTCAAAATTCTAATTTAAAATGGATCTCAGGACACAAAACCAGCACCGGGACCTTCTATACTGTATGGGAAGAAAGAAGCACAACTGAATGAAGTACGGGACAAAGCTCCCAACATTTTGGGATAAAATGTGTGAATTTTGAAGAATGCTTAATTAATACATAAAATACCAATTATTTGTTTATTACTGTTTCTTTTAATTCAAGAAATATGTTTGCAAGAAAGGGGCGTGCCAATCAACTTTGCTTAGGGCGCAAAATTACCTCGCACCGGCCCTGGCATGAGTATAATATCGGTAAGAAAGATAGTTAACACAAGCTATAAAAAAACTCCAACATTGCCTGTAATATTCCCATATTGATCTATTTTTTATGGAAGTTTGAAAATGACTAAATCAAGTTTTTTTTTTTTTTTTCAAAATTATTAATGAATGAATAATGTCGATTTATTATTACTAGAGTTCGCCCAACAGTCGAAATTCGACCGCAATAATTAAATTTAGCAATGAAAACATTATGCTATTTATATAATTATAGAAGTATTAATGGATGAATAATGTCGATTTATTATTATTAGAGTTCGCCCAACAGTCGAAATTCGACCGCAATAATTAAATTTAGCATTGAAAACATTATGCTATTTATATAATTATAAAAGTATTATTCATCAAATTTGGCGATAATAATGTCGAGGTTATTTTTATCGTCTTCACTCAAATCAAACGTATTGTAAATAATTGTCGACACAGGGCCCATTGCGCTCATAAACGTAGCCGCTTGTACTTCTGCCGATTTCGTACTAAGTTGAGTGGCAGTTGAATAAAACTTAAATGTTTGCTTTCATACACTATTCTTATTTTTCATCCCATTGCTTCAAAGAAGCCTTCACTCAAACTCTTATAGTTGAATCGGTGAGTGGAAAAACAGTACCAGTCCAGAAAGCGTTGTGAGATATTTCCAAAAACAACTTTCGTTTTCAAATTTTTGTTGTTGTTTGTTAACGACATGTCTAGGTGTTATACCCTGGGAGGTCTTGTCAGAGTTGTATTCTTTCTCAGTGCAACGTGTTGTTCTACATGTTTAGTGTAATTTTTGCTAGGTGTCTGTCTAGAAATGGCCGATTTTGGACTAGTGCTGTTTTTTCACTCACCAATTCAATTGCTTTTAGTATTACTGCCTAATGGTAAAAAACTGTTTTTAACATTGAGTTTTATACTTAATACCTAATAATTAATTCAACGATGTTGCAATCTGATTTCTATAATATTATTAATTCATTTTTTAGATTTTAAAAATAAATGCATAAATAAAAAAAAGACTAAGAAAAAGATGATACGAAAGGGATAAAGGACCGTTCATAAATGATGCCACGCTTTTTTCCCACATATTTGACCCCCCTCCCCCCTTTGTCACAAAACGGTCACACTTCAACGGAACCCCCTCTCGCCCTTTGTCACACGTCACGCTATGCTGCATAAGCAGGGATGTCACACTTCTTGTTACCCCTCCCCTCCCCTTGTCACACTTTGTCACAATTTCACGAACCCCCCTCTTCCCCTCGAAGCGTGCCATCATTTATGAATGATCCCTAAGTTGGGGTGAAAGAAAAAATTATTGAAGCAACCTATTAACTAAGTTCAGTTTTTAAATAAAGCTGAGTCTCTCATCGATGATAAACGCGTCCAAGGCTAGACTTAATTCTTATTTCTCGGCGTCTGCGTCCCGCTTGTGGAGCCAAAACTCTATAAATATTTCTGGAACAAGCTAGTCAGCCGCAATATTTTTTTCCCTCCCCCTTAAGCCGTTTGCCCATTCTTCAATGTAAATTGGATTTCCACTCATCAGCAGACCCCGAGAGACCGCATTACTTTAATTATGCATGCGCTTGGCGAAGAAAAAAATGTAACAAGGAAAATAGATCGCTTTCGTCGTCCGACGCGTGCAAAAAGGGGAATCGCTGAAAGGCGACCATTACTTAACAGTCCCAAATTTTTATGTTTCCTAAATGTTCTCTTCCCACTCTCACTTGCCTAACAATGTGATTGCAACAAAAACTGTCAAAGGTCGCACTTCATTCCGGCTGGGCGGAACGGATTCCAATTCGTCCGAAAAGCTACCTGCTCTCTCCCTCCCTCCCCCGAATCCCGATTAATTTTCCTTTTCGGTGTCTGTGTGTGTGCTCCGTTCATTTGTTCCCGTGGCATCCGTCCAAACCGACTGCGTTCGAATCGCCCCCCCCCCCCCCGCATACCTGCGCCCCGTAGATGTAGGGGTGTTCGCGCGCTCACCTTTCCATTGTTTCTCCATCATTTCTATCGCACACCCTCGCTCCCCGCCCCCCGGCCCGTTGTCTTTTTTAGTCTACTTTCTCGTTTAAGAGAAAGTTCTTACTTTTCATTTAGCCTTTATGAACAGCGATGGGAAAACTGCCTCGGTATTTTGAGATTAAAAATAAAGTTCCTATTTCTAGCTCCTAAGAGTTTTACAGAAGTACAACATGAACAATTGTCTTTTGACAGTATATATATATCTTCTTCTTATATATAAGCGCCTTATTCTGTCTGTGTCTGTCCGCGATAGGATCCTAGGCCGTTTTACCGATCGGGACCACATTCGGCACGGTTCATGTTTACCACCCGAGAAACGCATCGCTGCAAAAATGAAAGTTGTGACTCAATTAGTTTTTTTTTATTAATTTTTAAAAATTTTTCAATGACTTTCTTGACCCGTTTTATTTTATTTTTGCATTGTTGC
Source organism: Octonoba sinensis (assembly GCA_038502835.1). NCBI lineage: Eukaryota > Metazoa > Arthropoda > Arachnida > Araneae > Uloboridae > Octonoba > Octonoba sinensis. Next base: position 13,364,720 of record CM076602.1, on the reverse strand, counting down.
CGTCGTTTCCAACAGTATAATTACAGTTGCCGTGTGAACAAACAAATCAATGCAGTTGCCATTGTTATTGTAACAAATGTAACAAATATACTAATAACAATCGAAGCGTTTATCTAGCACATTGAGTGAGGCTTCGCTGTATTTCAATTTCCGTTAAAAATGAATGTATACGCGAATTTAATTTAATTCTTTCTTTCTTTTTAATTTATTTCTTTATTGTCTGCGCTTTTTTATTTTTCTTATTAGAGTGGCAGCGCTCTTTTTGCCCAGGTTTCGTTAAAACTTTTGTTTTGAAAAGCATAATAAAATTTTCAATAAGTTATTTCGGTGATAAATATATATTTTTCACAAACAATTTGATTATATAGTAAATAAATTTACAGTAGTGTGGGGCAGTAAGCAAAGGGGCGTCCTCGCCGCCTGACCTGGGTCATTCAGCTTGAATTAGCCAGACACATTTGCTCAAATCATTTTGATTGCAATTTGTAATATCTAGATCGTTTCGCATTACCACCGGGCTTACTAGTATATATATATATATATATATATATATATATATATATTTACAGTGGAACCCCGCCATTTGTCCGCCTCGCTATTCGTCCAACTTGTTCAAGTAAAATTTAACTAGCCATTCGTACTTGTCCCGCGATTCGTAGGGCGCCAGGAGCCAGCTGGGTTGACAGATTGGCTTTTTTAAATAAAAACAATTGAGAAATTATGCTCCTTTTGAACTCGCCTGGAAATAATTCGTTTGGCGTTTTGGGTTTTTTAAAAAGTTTTAATACTTTTTGGGTTTTACTGACAATTTTAACTTTCTAAGGGGGCAGCAAGAGGAAGTGGTTGAAGAACTTTCTTCTTTAGAGGAGGAAAGCGTTTCCTTTGCATAAAACTAAAGAGCTGTGTTACCCCTGCGAGAAAACACAGAGAGTGGTGGAAAAGTGGCACGCCAACACTGCTGTGGTCAACAGCATTCACTTGTTCAACGACAGTGTTATTGAACAATTTAGAAAAATTCTGAACAATTTTCAAAGGCAGACAACATTGGGCAGAGAAAGTTTTTAGAGAAAGAAACCCAAGATTCTTCCAGTGCAAAAAGACAGAAAAAAGAAAGACCAGCAGGAAGGGAGAAAACACCTGAACGGATGTTACCTGATGCTTTTATAGAAGGGGAATCCTCTTCCAACCATTTCTCTTCCTCCTCTCAACATTCCACTTATGCCATCAGCTCATTTCAGTACAAGCAAAGTGCAGTTAAATTTTTATTCATCTATAATTTCATGTACAGTTCTGTACCTTTGTTTTTCATAGGTTTAAATAAGCAGCCATCTGTGGGTCTGGAACGGATTAATCCAGTTTACATTGTATCTTATGTGAAAAGATAATTCGCCATTCGAACTGCCTGCTCGAACCAATTGTGTACGAATAACGAGGTTCCACTGTATCTATATAATTTCTTTTTCTTCCTATGGGGCTGCTGAATTGGCTTCTGCTAATTGCAGACCTATTTGCGTTCCCGAGAGAACGGTACCAAATCTTTCAGCGGCACCACAATGAGTGTGGTACCACCGCCGCTTGAGAATTTTCATGTCTGGTTTCTCTACCTGAAAGAGTGAGCACCCGAACTCTGTTGAGGCGAAATTGCACTAGGAGTATAATATAGGCGAGAGTATCCATGCCAATGTCTACTTAAGGGATCTTTTATATGCCACATAATCATGCGACATGGAAACAGACGATTTATATATAATATATACATATGGTGTAAATTAATGTAAATATATGGGATAAACCAGCTGGTGAGTGAACACACTACTCCACTGAAATTTTTAAGTAGTTTAATTTTTTTTAAATAAGTTTTCAAAAGATTTTTCTGCACTGTTAAAAACGGTTCCAAAAAGAGAGAGAGGGGGGGGGGGGGGATTTTACCTACATAAGTTCGACATTTTGAAAATGCAATTAAAATTATTGATATTATCTTTATAAGAAATCGGATTTTTTTAGAATGAAAAATAATCGACTGCAAAGAGCGAGTTAATTTATTAATAAAAAAATTTTTGGAAAAAAATAGAACCGACTTCAACTATAAATTGCGCTAAAAAGTAAAAAATAATATTATTCTTTAACAACTTCGATACGACTTTTAAACATAATTTTTGAAGTCGGTGCAAAATGATGACAGTCTAATTATAATTACGCCATGCGTTATTTTACACTGAAACTGTTGCAAACTCTACGCTATTTATATTTGTAATTGGTTCATAGTTACAAAAGGAATCATGCATCAAAATTCATCATAATTTTGCACCGACTGCAAAAATTATGTTTCAAAGTCGTATCGAAGTTGTTTAAAGAATAATATTATTTTTTACTTTTCATCGCAATTTATAGTTTGAAGGCGGTTCTATTTTTTTCCAAAAATTTTTTTATTTCATTCTTTTTAGTGTAAATACATTTTTATATGAATACTCTATTTTTAAAACATACATATCAAAAGGGAAGATTTTGAGGGAATGACACTAAAAACTAACCGTTTGTAAGATAAATTTCGTTTTAAAATCGTTTTAAAGAGTCACTAGAGCATGCAAACGTATTGGATTTAATTTCTTCTTCAGAGAAGCCTTCAGTCTATTTCTTGCTATAATTGCTTTTAATATGACATCTTAATGGCAACAAACTCTTTTTTAACAATGAGTTTCATTTTTATTAACAACTTTCCCAACAAAGGAAAGTCGAGCCTAGCCTTTCCAATAAAAAGGAAAAAATACTTATTTTTCACCCATAACGTTTTTTCTAAAAAACAGATATAGTCAAACTGATGTGCGATATTTGAGTTAGACGACCCTCTATCGATCAAAGAAAAAATAATCAAAATCGGTTCATTTAGTCAAAAGTTATGGATGAAAAAACAAAAACAATACTACATTTCAGCCCATAATTGTTTTTCTATTTTTCGAATATGGTCAACCTATGGGAAACCACCCTCGATCGATTAAAAAATAATTTATGAAAATCGGTTCATCCGGTAAGAAGTTATGAGTGGACAAACAAACAACAACAACAAAAAAAAAACGACATACATACAATCTGAATGTATAACCTCCTTCCTCTGTGAAGTCGGTTAAAAATGAGCTTCAACTTTATTTTATAGCTTTATCTACAGGGGTCCATTTAGAAGAAAACAGGAGTTATGTTAAGGAACCTTTCACATGTTTCTAAGCGCTGTAAACGGTCACTTTATAGTTTTTAAATCTAAAAACAGAATCAAGCCCATCAACCGATAAAATATTTCTATTTTGTCAACACATTTCGATTAAATTTGCTTACAACTGTTTTAATTTTTACTGAAAATTGGTACTGTAGTGTATTTGAGGACTTAAAACAAAACAAAATTCAAAGACGTTTTTTTTTTTCACAAAATTCAATTTCTCAAAATTCACAAAAAGGGACCTGGAGTGAGTTATTTGACTATTTGATTGTTTTTATTTTTGAAAAAATTTAAAATTAAGGGGTGTACTGAATTTAAATTACTTTAATGTATTGAATTCGTCAACACTAATACTGAAGTTCAAAGGAAAGCTCGCGAGATCGAATTTTGATTGATGCGAAGGTTGGTGGAGGGAAAGGCGAGGTGATGTTTGCAGAAGTAAAGAATTTCTACGTGTGAATATTTTAAAAGCGGCACCAACAACAAACCCTTAAACAGTTTCGTTTCCTGCAACTGAAAGCAATAAGTGGCACCTTGCGAGGTGAAAGCGGGAATCCAGAGCGAAATTAAAGGCAGCGAGGGGGAGAGAAAAGAGGTAGTCAAATACAGTAAGTTTTTGGGAAAGGGAACAAGATTCACGGCAAAAGACTTGTTACGAACCACGATAAGAGGCGCAAAGATCGTTAGAATCAAATATTCGGCGCAAATACCTGTTTTCTTTTTTCTTTTCTGTTTTTTTTTTTTTTTTTTTTGCATGTAAGAAGGTCAGAGGATCGAGCCTGGCGGTGTCGATGGATTTTCAAGATACAGAAAATCGTCTGCGCCCATGTCGTTTGATTACGCGACAAAATCCCTTGAATAGACATTTGGCTTGAAACCGTCTCGGCTAAATTAAATTCCTAGTGCAATTTCGCATCGAAAGAATCCGAGTGCTGCCGCTTTTAGATGGAGAAAGTGGATGTCAAAATTCTCATGCGGCGATGGTACTACACTCATTGCGGTGCTGCTGAAAGAGATGGTACCAATCTTTGGGGACCGCACTAGGTCTGCAATTGTCAGAAGCAACAACAGCCCATTAGAGATAAAGAAATGCATTGTCATGCAGTTTACAGTCCAGAATAATGCTGAATATTCCGAAAAAGGCGTGTTTTGGAGAATTTATAATAAATGCTCCAGAGCACTAAATTTCAGCAATGATTTCTGAGATTTTTTTATTAAAAATCATTATCTTCCAACACAAGTTTCTAGCACAATCAAAATGAATGACTTTCTGAGTGTGCGGATATCCTGTTTTCAACAATATTTACACACATCAGAAAGAATACTTTTACTGTCTTGTATTAAATGCTACATTAAACAATACATTATAATCTTTTAAAGAGGAAATTATGCTAAAGCTCTCACTTACTATTTATATTACTCTATATGTACTTTCATATAGATTTACAATTCTTGGATTGATAATGTTTTGAAAAATGAGGTTTCAATTAATGCAGAAAATAATTTCGATACCATTTCTTCAAACTGCAGTGAAAAATTTGATTTTGGCACGCGCGTTAAAGAACCAGTTTTTTAAAAGTCAGTCAGGCTCGGAAGTTATTTTTGATTTAGCTAAAATTTTAAGGATATGTTTTTTATGCAAACTTATTAGACACTTGTTTTTTGTTTAATTTTTTCCTTAAAGTTTTGGGAGTTCAAACTTGAAGTTCGTTCCTTTTTCTTAGAAAAGCGTATCAATTTACATATGCTAATAATACTTGCGCCAAGAGTGAACCATGCCAATGACAATTATTTTGTATTCTAGAACATCCACAGTAACTTTTAGGACATAAAAAGTTTATGGTTGACTGTTGGCGAAAAGGTCAGAGATCATTTTAAAATAGTCTTTAAAAAAAGACTTCTTTTATGCAACTTTGACCGTCGGAATATTCTTCCCGGAACAGTGAACCACAAAAGCATACATTTAAGTAAATACATACCTATTTTTCTTTAAAGAGTAAAAAATATGTAGTAGACTTTCTTGCATAGAAATATTTGACTCTGAAATTGAGGAAAACACAAAGATTTTGAAGGTCACTCATTGCTTGCGCCAAAAGTGACCAGGAATGAAACTAGCTGGAGCAGAAACCTTTGATACAGTAGAAACACAAGCAATTCACAAAGTCTTTTCTAGTTTGTTCAACTTTTGTATAATATGGCTTTAAACTTTGTTGAACGAGTGCTTTGTGGTCACTGGTAAAAAATGCCGGAAATTTTTATTCCGATATTTATCACTGTTAAATATATAAATGTTACATTAAGATTTCTTTAAGAAAGCGGTAAGACCTTATGACGAGGAGCATGTACAGATACGAAGTTCATCCAGAACGAAACGAATCCATTTTCTCATGAAAATATGTCATGTGGATTTTTAAGGATATTTCTGATTGAATAAATTAATCAATAAGTGAATGATATATGAATGAATGATGAATGAGGGAATGAATAGTCATTAACTGTTGAAAAATGTGTAATTGAAGCAATTAAGAACTAAAGCTAAATGAGAAAGAGAGCGAGAAAAATAGTTAGATTATAAATTAGATATTGGTGAATAAGGGAAAGTGGGGTCGTACAGCTCTAGACAGAACTTCTTGTTTAAAAGTAAGATTGAGCTTCCCACGTTGCCTGACCAAGCTTATTCCCACTGGTCAGACTACCCTTTATATAAACTATAGTGGAGTAAATATAAGTAGAATTCAAGAAGACAATTTTTGCTTTAAAGTATTTTCAAAAATTCTTCGTGAAAAATAGCTTAACACGTTGACTGCTAATTACGAGATAACTCGTAGCAACGGAACTTTACTGAGAAATGAAATTGCAAGTTAGCTAGTAGTCACTGAATTATTGTCACTTATCAGTACATTTGAGAAACCTAGAAGCAAAGGGATGTAAGTGACAAAATTGAAAATTTGAAGCTAACTAGTGCAAATAATAGAGAAAGCAGTATTCTATATTGTGACAAGAGATGTTAGGGGTAAATAATGCAAACTGCAGCCATACTGTACATAGCACCGAGGCCTTCACAGACTACCCCCCAGTAGACGGGGGTGCGACTGCGGCGCTCTCCTCCTCGAACTTCCCACAAACTCTCTGACAAACTGACAACCAGCACCAGCCATAAAGGGTGGGGCTGGCAGAGCTTTGCCTACCTGCTTTACCGACCCGGGGCCATAGTCATGCTACAAAAGCAAGCCTTACGTCACCCGGATCGGATGTTCCTATTTTAGTCGCCTCTTACGACACGCACAACTACGTCGGCGCTATTCTACACCGGCCACCGCACGGCGAGATGTTAGGGGTAGCTTAACAGGTGCTGCCGCAACATGATTTAGAAAAAAAATAGCATTAAAGGTTCCATAAGATAAAAACTTTGAACGCGTTTTACTCGGAATCGTTTTTTGGTCACTTACATCCATTTGCTTCTCACAGCCGTATTTATAGGAAGTTTGTCATTTTGAAATTAAGATGCTTAGAACAATACGATGTGATTGAATTAAACTATCGCCTGAAGAACCTGAAACTGGAAACAGCGCTGGCAGGCAGCGTGTCGGCAGTCAATGAGTTAAAAAATATAACGGGAGGAAAATCTTTAAAAAAAAGGGAAAAGAAAAGAAAAGGAAAAAAATACGTATTTCATCTTTTTTTTTTTTAAATCTGGAACTGTTGCATCCATTGTTGGTTTGTTTATGTGTGTAACCATGAATACGTAACTACATGTGCAAAGCCATGCTCCGTTCTTTATGATGCAACATTAAAAAAAAGAAAAGAAAAAATAGAGGCACCAGTAACAGACGTTGGAATGTTATTCGACATTTCTCTGTGTTGTAACATCGACCGAGCTCCCCATTCATTCCAGAGAGCGCGAGCGGAACATTTCGACCCCCGCGCTCCTTCAAAAAAAGCGCGCTCATCATCGCTACAGAAGTATTGATCCCCTCATCTTCGCTATTACAGGGGCACTCTTGGCCGTCGGCCCCGAAAACGCGCGTCTCTTTCCAAGAAAGAACAGAACGGAGGAAAAGAAAAGGGAGGATAAAAAGAGAAAGTTTCCAATTCCCCTCTCTCCTGTTGGCAGAGGCCGCCGAGTGTCTTTGTTGCCGAAGACACAGAGGGGACCCGCTAATTATGCGGAGAAGATGCCAGCAGCCTCTTGCAAAAGAGAAGCGGATCTTTTGCTTGCTTTCTTCAGCCCGGAAATTGACCGTTTGAGATATGGGCACAAATTTATCCCAGATAAAAGATTATGCACTCGGAGCACAAGAGTGCTTCCTTTCTGGGATCTATTTGGAAATTATTCTCTGTTCTCTCAAGAGCTGCTTTTACCTCCGGACGGTTTCACCTTTCACTGGCATTTCAGTACCAGAACCAGGGTTCGAAATTAGTGGTCGTTAGTCGTACTTTGCAACTCAAAAGTTTCGTTTGACGATCGTGATTTCACATCCAGTCGTCACTTTTGAAGCCTAACCTTTCATAAAGCTTTTAGTTTGACAACCACAATATTTCATCAAGTCATTTTTATTTATTTTTTAAATCTAGCACAACTTTATACGATTATATTTTTATATAAATATTTCATCTAATCTTCAGTATTTTGAGTTTTTACGACATCTATGAAAAATATCGTAACTTCTTGACCTTCAAATTTGGAAAGGTGAATTTTAACTTACTAATGAAGTAAGTAACACCAGACTAACTTAAACCAATTAAGTCATATTTCATTTTCTTAGGCACTGGTTAAGATACAAGTTTATATTGATTCATAAACTTAAGTAAAATTACCAACTTTCTTAAAACTTACTAATAGAAATTGATGAACTTTCTATTAGAATTATTTTGAATATTTTTATGTTTTGCGACATTTCTGCCCAAGCAATTGGAATTATTTTAAAATTACGCCCACCAGAACATTTTTGGCAACTGAAATAAAAAAGTTAGCTGCCAATGGCGCCTAACTTATACATCCTAATTTCGGACCCCGAGTGCTTCCTTTCTGGGATCTCTTTGGAAATGATTCTCTGTCTTCTCAAGAGCTGCTTTTACCGTCGGACAGTTTCACCTTTCACTGGCATTTCAGTACCAGAACCAGGGTTCGAAATTAGGGGTCGTCAGTCGTACTTTGCAACTAAAAATTTCCGTTTGACGACCGTGATTTCACATCCAGTCGTCACTTTTGACGCCTAACCTTTCAACAAACTTTTAGTTTGACAACCACAATTTGCACCGACTCGTCATTTTTTGTTTATTTTTAAAATCTAGCATAACTTTGCAATTTTTATATACATATTTCATCTAATCTGTTTTTACGTTGTCTATGAAGGCTATCATAACTTCTTGACTTTCAAATTCGGAATTATGAATTTTTACTTAAAATTGAAGTAAGTAACACTTGACTGTAAATAGCACTTGAAAAAATAGTTAAGTCAATGAACTCATATTTTATTTCATTGTGGACTGAATAAAATAGACTTTTACATTGATTCATAAACTTAAGCAAAATTACCAACTTTCTGAAAAGTTACTAGTAGAAATTAATTTGTGAACATTTTTCTTTTACTTATCAATTTTCTCAGTAAGGATGTAAAGTTTTTCCAGAGCGCCCTATACTAATATTATTGAGGGTAAATACAGTATAGGGGCTCTAGTTTTGCTATATTGTTTAGCAATGGAGGCAATTCACTGCTAGAATGACTCATGAGCGATCATCGTTGTCACGTGATATCCGCCCTTTGTTTACTAAGATTTTCAATTGAGTTCTACGTGGAGTTAGTTCACTAGGCAAAATGAATTATCTTAAAATTAATTAGACTATTTTCACAGCTTTTTCTGATTATAACCCAGTATTTACATTTAATTTAATCGTTATAAAAGAAATTTATTAATGATTACAATGTTTATAGTGTTTTATTTAGTGTTAATTTTATGTAGTGTAGAAGAACTTTATTTAGGCCTAGTTTTTAATTAGATGTGTCGAACTCGAAGTAAAACGATGCTACGGCTTCCTTTGTTTACATTTCTTTCATCGCTGCCACGTGACCAATGACGTTGCTTGAATTGCCTCCATTGCACAACTGTCTTCATGGTTATCCGTTATTATCTCTGTCCAAGCAATTTGAATTATTTGAAAATTACGCCTAGCAAAACATTTTTGACAACTAAAACAAAAATGCTACGTGCCAATGACGCCTAACTTTTACATCTTAATTTCGAACCCTAACCAGAACGGTTTCTTGAAGTCGTGGCGTCCAGAAGAAACAATTTTTATCGCCCCTCCAACACTGTAAAAACTTTGCGCTTAGTTGCCACCATTTTTGGTGTTACTGAACACGATTTTTGGTGTAAAGTTGCAAATTATTCATTTTTGTTATACTTTAACTTTTTTTATGTGGTTGTCTGAAAAAATATAGACAGTATAACGTGTCCTAGCACATGAAATGTGTGAACTCCGTTACGTATCGACATTTCATTGCGAAAGATCATTTCTAGGAAAATAGAATACATGAGCAATCGCACTGTATGCTTGATGAGTTAACGAACATCATATGCTAAAAAAACATTGTGCTGTCTGTATTTCGTTAGACAGAAAAAAAATTTAAAATGCTTCAAAAAATGAATAACTTTTAACTTTACACTGACTAAACACAAAAAATGGTGTTCAATAACACCGAAAATTTTTAGTGTACATGCAGTACAGGGCTATTCAAAAAAATAAAGATCAGGGGGGGGGGGGTATGCATAAAGATACGAACCTACAAAACCACACCAATTGCCAGTTGGAATGAAATTTGGCATTAAATTCAATCATCCCATAAGAAAAGTAATGCGCACACACACATTCGAAAATTCGAATTAGTGTTACTTTGTTCCAATTTTGCGAGATTTGCTTCTACAAGAAAATTATCTCATTTTGTTAAATTTTATATTATTCTGAAGCTGGTAAAGAACTACGTCACACAGAATTTGTTCGAAATCTCTAGAATGAAAAGAACGTGAGTTAGTTTGCAGAATCTTGTTTCTAGTAGCGAGGATTAAAACAAAATGTTAAATAAAGATTTTTCGGATTAATAACTGCCAATGATTCATTAAAAATACGCTGATGATTTTTAATTTAAACTTAGTTGTTACTTTTTGATAAAGAGATTTCCCGCTGTTTAACATGTTTGCTGCACTTTACCAATGTTATTATTGTAGCTGGCAACGCTAGATACTGTTTGTTCTCGAAAGTCGCGACTACCAGTCGGAAATGATTCCATTTGTCGAAGGGATGATGAGACCACAGTTTTGGAAGTTTTATTTTTGCTGAGTATTTTTTTATTTTCCTCGACATTGAATTATCTATTTCTCATTTGAATATTTAGCGCAAAAAGAAAAAGAACGACAGCTAGTTTGTTATTCTTCCCAAAACGGTCAAATATCCTCATCTTTATTTTTCCAATTACTCCTATTTCGAGGAAATTGAAGCCGTCCTGACGCATGCGTAAAACGAATGAAGGTTTCGGCTTAGAAAAACAGACATTGAAAAGGCCATGTTGGGGGCAATCACCCTTGTCTGACTTACCTAAATTACCCTTTGCTATGACTCAGCCCTTCTGCTCTTATTTTCCTATTTTCCACTTCGGTACCGCTTCCGTCTTAAGAAAACCTCCTCTTCATATTCTTGGTTGATTATTTCTCTTAATATAGCTATTAAGAAATGACAAAAATAGCATAGATTGTTGCTGAATCTAATTCGATTTGAGTCTGGCGACATTGACCGCCTTCAATGGACTTCCGCCGGTCGCATTTGATGGGGGTGGGGGGAGGGGGTCCAGCTATGAATTATGAATGACTTACTTGAGCTTCAGACATTAAGATCAAAGCGAAACATATCGTGTGCTGTTGTCATTCGGGTTTTCTCTTCAGCAGGTGTATTAGCGGTCCCTTTCGCGTGTTCGAAGGAGAGTTCATCCATTTTAAAGAGCTTATTAACCTCTTAAGAAAAAGAAAACGGAAAACAGAATTTCTTGTTCGTGATGTCGCATGCCGCGTACACGCTGCGCATATGTCAGATTCAGAAAAGGGTTATTTTACATTCATTAATGCTTCTTGTCGACCCCTAATTATATTTATCATTTGGTTTGTCATGAAATTGTCTTTTTTCCGGAGCTTTATCTAGGGGTCATTCATAAATGATGTCACACTCCGAGGCGGAAGGGGGGTTCAAGAAAGTGTGACAGTTTGTGACAAAGGGAGGGGGTAACAAGAAGTGAGGCATCGTACATTTTGATTTCTATAAAATTTAAAATCAGCAAACCATTTTTATGCTAATGTAATATAGCGTGACATGTGACAAAGCGGAGTGGTAGGGGTATGTTGAAGTGTGAGACTTAGTGACAAAGGGGGGTAGGGGGTCTAATATATTGAAAAAAGTGTGACATCATTTATGAACGGTCCCCTATATAATCCCTATGTTGAGTGAGATTTCAGTTTTGAGCTGTGACGCAGCAAAGATTGCAAAGATCAACTTGGGGATATTATAAAATGCCTTTTTTATTTGTTAATTTTTTCTCAACGTATATTTGGTTTAAAAAGTCAAATTTTTAAAGTTCTTAGAGAGCTTATGTTTCTTTTGCCGTTGCGAAGCATTAGTTCCATTTTGTGTTATGAAAGTATTGTTACAAGCAAGACAAAATAAGCGAAATTTTAAAATGACTAAAAGCACGAGTTTTTTTTTTTCGGAAAAACTGGTAAAAAAGGATCGAATTTTCTTTTTGACAGAAAAGGAATATATAAGTATAGTATAAATTGTTTTTGGAAATTTCAGTTGTAAGGGTTGACTAGAGAGCGGGGGGAGGGGGGGCGGTAAAAGTTACACATAAAAATATTTTTTAAACAAAGTGCAAACGGTTCTCAGAAAGGCATTAGAAATAAAATAACGCGAGATAGAAGGTTGCCAGTGTGAGACACGCGCATGTGCGAATTCACCGGTAACTTTCGCCCTAGTCAGAAACGGTCAAATGCGTTAAATGGTTAAACAAGGGAGATTTCCGTAGAAAAACAAAAATGATCCAGAATAAAGTTCTTCCAAAACTCAGCTTTTAACAACGAAGTGAAAAACTGACAGCGGGGTGAAAAGTAAAAGCGCACAGCAAAGTAAACAGCTCAGAGCATGACATAACTCTTTCCTCCTTGTAAATGACATCAGGAACGACATTATCGAAATCCGCCGTCAATTAAGACCGACCCGCACACACGCGAAAGCCTTTCCAGATTTAAATTCCTATTAGGCACAGTCATTCCCAAAAATTTTGCTTCCACGGCGAGTGAAAAATTTGAAATCGATAGGAGAGCGCGTGTACATCAGCTGCACGCGAACAGAAATCGCCCGAGAGTTGGCCACTTTTTCGAACGCGAACAGAGGCGTCGTCGATCGAATCTGCGGGCCGACCCCCATCGATCCCGCACGGTTTTTAGCGCAAGTTCATCGCTTCCCACGGTCGACGAGGAAAAGGTATAGTATAATGACGAATCGCGCAGCGAAATGGCGCCGAACTATCTGAAATCGTGTTTCTTGCGGATCGATGGAAAAAAGAGATATAAGTATAATGGTCGTGGTTACTATTGTTATTGGTGCGGGCTTGGATGTGTGAAATTTTATTTACTTTATTAAACGAACTAACGAAAGCAGATTAGATGGGCTGGATCTGAGTCACGCGACCTGTTGCATTTTACAGATTCGATGAAGTGTAAAGCGTTAGGGCGGGAAATAATGAATTCACATTTTTTTCTAACTAAAATAAATCCATATTTGAATAAAAAAATAACAAATAAATGGTTGAAAAATTAATTATATTTTGTTACTTTTAAATATCAATACTATTATCTTAATATGCAACAAAAATGATAAAAACTTTAAGAAAATTTACGATAAAAAGTACTGGCGTCCATATGTGCTGCCAATATTTTTTACCGTGAAAATTATGTAGAAAAATAGTTAAGCATAAATTTTACAAATATGCAAAAAAGTTTATCTTCTGTGCGAAAATTGAAGTAGTAAAAAAGTAACGAATTTCAGCACAAAATTAAAATGCAAAAAGCAGACACGTTTTGGAATTACATGGAATTCTTTTTTCAATGCCAGGCTGAAGGAATCCAGGAAAGCAAAGATTCTACAAGAGGTCGCGCCAAAAGAGAAGATCTCGCCAAAAAAAAATTCTCTTTTGGCGAGACTCTTGTGGGGTCTTGGCCCCGCTCCCACCCTGCTTGCATTGAAAAAGGAACTCCATGTAATTCCGAAACTCATCTGCTTTTTGCATTTTAATTTCCTGCTGAAATTCTTAGCTTTTTTGCTGCTTCAATAAATTATACAGTAAAATTTACGAAAACCTTTTTTTTTTTCTACCGTTACGAAAGATACTTTTTACAGTAAAATGTACTGGTAATATGGGTTTAAGTGCTTTATATCGTAAAGGGGAGTATACAATAATTTCCTCTTTTTAATGAACCAACAAACACTGGCTGATCTACAACCTCGTGGCCCTACATCAGGGGTATCCAACCTTTTTGCACCTAAGAGCACATACCAGAATATCAGTCGAATGGCGGGCACCATTTATTTTTTAGCCTACTTTCCCGTAAAAGTAAAAAAAAAATAGTAATAAAGCATGAAAGAAGGCTTAATGTATCGTGAAAATATCGTTAGAAATCAAGAAATGTCACAAATAAGTTAAGTAATTAAATAAAGATTGAAAAATAAAAAATTTGAAAGTAGGGTTTTGAGATGGGGAAAAAGTGTGTCGGTCGGTCTGTCTGTCTGTCTGTCGGTCTGTCGGTCTGTCTGTCTGTCCCCCCCTAATAACTTTTGAACGAATTTTCCGATTGGAAAAATTCTTTTTGCATTCGAAAGATCTCGGCGAGGACCGCTCATTTCCATATTTTAATTTTTGATTTGAACAATTTTTTGTTCAATTTTGAACAGTTCAAAAATTTTTAACATTAGCGCCTATGGGTGAAAATGAAGCAAATTATGTAAACTCTGGGTACAAGATATAAGTTCCCACGAACAAGCTCACTGGAAGAAGTTCTTGGCGTGAAATATTGATTTGAACAATTTTTGTTCATTTTTGAACAGTTCAAAAAAAAATTAACATACCGCCTACGGGAAATTTCATTCCTATATAATTTCTGATCTACCGGACCGATTTGCTTGGAACAAACTTTATCGGAAAGCTCTTATGACGTAGAACATGTACAAATAGAAAGTTCATCCAGAACTAGCGAGCCTATTTTCCTATGAAATTTTTTTATCGGGATTTTCAAGAATATTTTTTAATTAATGAATGATTAAATGAAGAAGCAAAAGAATGAATGAATAAATGAGTGAATAAATACATGAATGACTTAATAAATAATGATTGAATGAATATGCATTAACCGTTGAAAAAGGTATATTTGAAGCAATTAAGAACTAAAGCTAAACGAGAAAGACAGAGAGAGAGAGAGATAGCTAGATTATAAATTTGAAATCGGTGTATACGGGAAAGTAGGCTCGTATAGTTCTAGACGGAACTTCTTGTTCAAGATAAATTTATAGTTGGTGGACATAGTTAATATCACACTACACATAATGTACAAAAAAAAATAACTTCAAAAATTAATTTAACATATGAATATAAATAGTATTAATATTCTTGTGTAAAATAACTGATTACTAAATTGCTTGCAAAACATGCTAAGTATAAAAATCATTTATAAAATATCTAAAATACAGTCAAAGTGATCTTTACCACTGCATTTTGCTGGCCATTGCTTCATCATTGGGAGACTATGATAAAATTCCTGCTCGCAAGCAATCGTCAAGGTGTTCATCTGTAAGTAGTAATCTATATTTTAATTTTATGATATTCATTGTCATTTACTATTACAGGATTATTCATAGTCATAGTTATATGGACCTTTATTCATACACTCTAAATGCTAAATGTGTCGACAGGGTGGTGTAGTGGCAAGGCCGTAGCCTGAATGTTTTTTCGGGGGGGGGGGGAGCTAACTTTGAAACACTAGTGTTGAGGAATGTTTAGGGAGGAATATATGCTACATTGCGAAAATTCTCGGGATTTCGGGGGGGGGGGGCTGCCCCCCCCCCCCCACCTCTGGATACGGCCTTGTGTAGTGGTAAGGTGCAGGTTTCGTACGCCCAAGGTTCTCAGGTTCGAACCTGGCTCAAGTCGGTGGATTTTCAAGATGTAGAAAATTGTCTGCGCCCATGTCACATGATTGTGCGGCATGATAAAGATCCCTTGAGTATCCGTTTGGCTTGGATACTCTCGGCCTAATTAAATAACTAGTGCAATTCGCATCAAAATGAGAGCTCAGGTGCCGCCATCTAGGGGAAACTGAGCGTCCAAATTCTCAGTTGCAATGGCATCCACCGACAGTGGTGCTACGTGAAAAAATGGATGCCGATTACCGTGGTACGCACTAGGTCTGCAGACGTTAGTGACCATAGCAGCCCCATTAGAAGGAAAAAAAAAGATTCTAACTGTTCTCTAGTTTAAAATCGAAAACGGAAATATTTTATAGTTGGACACAAGCAGCGGGCGCACCTAGACCGATCGACGGGCGCCATGGTGACAGCGGGCATAGGGTTGGGGACTCCTGCCCTACATCATAAAGCACTGCTCGTCATATTTTCTTCATTTAAAAACAGACAATTTTGCCCTAAACCCTGCTCTACGGTTATTAAATACGCTGTGCATCTTAAATAGTTTGTGCTAGTTTCATGCAAAACGAAGCAAATACATCGAGTCGTCTGTCCAAAAAGGAGGGGGGGAAATTCGAGTAGTAATCTTGCTCGAAGTAATCCGGGGAAAGAGAAAATGATGGTCCACAATCTCTGCGGATGTAGGGCGCGATTCCAGTAGATAAAAACTCTTTCTTAGGTGACACCCCTGGGTTGCGTGGAAAGCGCCTATACATTCTGCTGACTTGATGAGAAGTTGAGAAAGTAGGACAGGGGTCATTATAGCCTTCGAGTTTGTGGGATTCTTTAAGTATACAAAATGGGTACCGTGGCGGGAATCTTCCGTGTCTCGTGCGAGTGAAGGTAGGAAATTTCATTTCTGGATATCTGTTTCTTGTTTTTTGCATCGATCCTTTTTGAAGGAAATTCCGTCAGAAAGCATAAAGAAGGTGACGATTATTCATATTCATGTCCCAACTAAAAGTACTTTAAATCGAATGAATGGAAATGGGTCTTGGAAATACACGTTAACTTAACTTTTAACTAGGTTGGCACTATTTTCTTTTTAAGTTTTTTTTTTTTTTTTTTAGAATTGGCACGCCGTTTATAAATTGGTGCGGTCATGTTTTCGATCATGTGATTCTAACGTCAATGCATTAAAATCCGACTGGGCAAAGGAAAGCGGAACAAAATTTAAAAAAATAAATGACTAAAAAAGTTTAAAAAAAAAACAATCTGTATATACACTGTAAAAAAATGCCATAAAATTTGCAGTTTTAAACTGGCAGCTGGGTTGGTTGTGCCAAACCGTAAAAGTTACGAAGTAAATCCGTAGTCACAATAATTTTTAACCGTCCGAGGAAAAAAAATTGTAAAAGCTTTTCTATACGGTAAAAAACCGTTGCGACTGCGGATTTAATTTGTAACGTTTACGGTTTTGCACAACCAACTCAGCTGCCTGTTTAAAACCGTACATTTATGTTTATACTTATAATATATATAAATGGACAGATCTACATAATCTTTCGAAGTGAAGTTTAAAAACATCATTTGCTCTCTTTTTCGCAGTGCTACAATAAAAGTTTTGTAACAGCAAACGTTTTGCTATGTTGAACATATTCTGGGTAATGAAATCAGCACGGTTGTTCTGATTGGATGAAGCACTCAATTCAACTCTTTTTTTTTTTTTTAGAAAAAGTTGTCAGCTTCAACGAGTTTTCAAGCAAAGAATGTAAAGTATGAGTGACAAGTTGGCTGAGTGAATAGATCAAAAGTTATTTCTTATGAAAGCCGTTAGTAATTTAGCTCTGTGGTCCCCAATCTTTTTTTTTCCTTGCGAACCCCTTCTAAAAGCCGAAAGAAAAGGAGGGCGAATCCCCTTTTGTAGTCGTTAATAACGAGAAATAAACAAATTGTAAAACACCTGTTTAAATAAAAACTAAAATAATAAAAAAATAAAATGAATATATTTTTTAAAATTATTACTTTTTTATTATTTGTTCCTTTTGAATTACTAATTGTCAGTAAACATACGTATTAGCAATTTTTTTTAAAAATATTTTACCGATATGTGCGAAAAAGGTGTGGAATAACACGAAAAATTATACGAACAAAATTCTGAAAAACAAAAAAATTTTTTCGTTCCACTTTTGGGTTGAAATGTACAAATTTCTCAAAAGTAACAGAAATATTAAAATTGATACATTTTCACATTTCTCATTGTGCTCACAGAAAAGTAGGAATAAAGTGTAACAAATGTGAGTACAAAAATTTGAAATCAATCAATAAATACCTTTTTTTCCAGTTTTTGGTCTACGTGCGCAAAAAAGAATACAAAATTGTTTTAGATTAGTAAATTTTCATATTTCTGCCTCTTTCTTCATGCTAGGGCGGAAAAAATGGGAAATAGCAAGAGCTCAAAATTTAAATCAATGAATATCTGTCGGTACCATTTTGTGATCCTCATTTTAAATCAGTCAAAAACAGAAAAAGTTTTTTCAAATTTTGTAGGTATGCGTTTTATGCCAGTCCACAACTTTTCGGCATTATCGGGAAAACAATTTATTTTTAAAAATGATTTTTACACTTCATCCTAATATGTATGTTAATTTATTGTTTCATTTAAATTATCAATTAAAAGTTCCCCCATCGTAATAGTATTTTCGCGAATCCCCTTCATATACCCCGCCGAGCCACCCGTTAGGAAACGTTTATTCAGCGAAATGTAATGCAACAAGAAGGTCATGTTGTTTTCCTCGCGTTGGCACTGCGCTGGCAGAGAAAAGACATTTACAGAGTTCAGCGCTTTTTTTTAAATTCAGAATTTAAATACAAGGGCTTGGTGACACTTTTCCACCAGACAAAGGTGCTTCCATACTGAACGCAAGAGCAACATAAGCAGGAGTCGATCTAGCATTTTTAACAGGGTCCGTTTTTGGTGAATTTTAAAATAATTTTATGAAAAATCAAATATTTTCGGGAAAAATAATTCATTTTTGTGAAAATTAAAATATTTTTGTGAAAATTCAAAATTTAAACAACATATTGTTTTTGTTATTTTCGCCGCTTATTTAATAAATAATTCAGTAAAAAGTACAATTTTGTAGCTCGGAATTTTGTGAAGGATCCGCTGTGATTGGTTGGAACTTTATGAAGGTTCCATTTTGATTGACTGCAATTTTTTGAAGAGTCCAGGTTGCGCTTCTGGTAAATTGTGCAAGACATATCTAGAAAAATATGTTTTCCTGTCAAAAAGGCCCATGAACGCACGGTAATACATATTTTATCTTTCTAAACAAGACCGGCTTTCTCACAACGCATTCGTCACCTCCTATCAGGATAATGGAATCTATCGAATTTTAGTTTGTTTCCAAACAACCGGATCGATAGAAGAAAGTCCGAATAAACTCACATATGTGCGCTGTTAATTGTGCAGGTTGCTGACCTGCTGCAGAGTGTCCGGCAAATTCCGATGAAATTCATTGAGCGGTTTTTCGCGTGATTGAATTAGTAAACAGTCGTATAAACTCACGGTTTTTTCATACAACAGTTAAGGTATGTTTACTTGATGCAACAGCACGAAATCATGTTGCACAAAAAATTAGCAATCTTTTATTAAATGGTATTGTATGAAAAAATTCTCCCAACAATAAACAATATTAGATTTCTAACGTCATTATTTGCTTAAAAGAAATTTTTATACGACCAAAAAAAAAATTACTGTACAGTAGAACTAGTTGCAGATCGAAGAGAAGTTATATCATTCGGTCACTAGGCGACCAATTCTGTTGCAAAATGTTCTCAATGTAAGATAAATGCTCTGTAAAAAACGTTTCTCTTTCAATGCAGTATAAGTGCAGAGAAAACAATAACAACAATGTGTTACAAATTTGAACAAAAAATTATCCTCTTCAAAATTACCTGTTTATTTTTGTGTACTTGACGCTTAATAAAAATGCATTTTATATCGGACAAGTGGTTTTTTTTAGGTATGGTTACTACAGGGCCGCCGAGAGAGTATTAGACTGATTCATGGGGCCTATCTTTTGTAGGGAGCCCGGTTCAGCATCAGACTGGTGCAGAGGGTAAAATGTTTACATGGCTAAGACGCAAGCGTGGGGGTGGGGGGCGACAGAACTGACAGGGGTCCGCCTTGGTTTTCGACGGCCCTGGGTTTCTAGCAATTTTAGCAGGAAACGTAAATAAGTAAATACTCTTATACATGCATATTTTATTTTATTAAAAATTATTCAATGTAAATCGGTGGCAAAAACTCTTATTATATTTGCACATATTAAAACATATAATATAAAGCTACAAACATGTATTGATATTTTTTACATTCTTTAACTACATATTTCTTTTCATATACTTGAGTTATTATATCATACATATCAAAAAAACCTTCCTCAACCTTTATAAGTTGACCACTAAAGTGCTGACCACAAGTGGTAAACTTACACAAGTTTCACTGTATATATATGTTAGTGTGTGTGTCGAGTTTAGTTTTATTGAACTTTTTCCAAGAGTTAACTAACTGTGTTTATTAACTGTTTGTGAAACGCCTTCTGGTGAGAAAGTGCAGAAGTCGAGGAGGAGACGTGTCCCATGGTTGACGTAATAATGTGTTAATCATATGTTTATATTTCTGTGTATTAGCCCTGTGATCGTCCATGATTAAACGTGTTTGTTCATATATCCTCCCGAGACCTGGCATCCAATAAAATGGATGTTTTGCTTTTTCTCCCTGTTGTGACAAATTTTATTTTAGCAAGCAAGACCTGGACTGGAATTATAAAGGAGGAATAGGAAATCCCTTTTTATCTTTGAGAATTCGGAAACGGTAGTTTATTTGTTTACAATATGGCAAAGAACACGAGTCAAGTTGGAATTCGGCGCTCTCGCGGTCGTTTTGATTTTCACATTTTTTCTTTTTTAATATTGTTATAGGATTTTTATACAAGTTTGATCTCATTTCTTATGTTATAAGAAATGAATAAAATTTTTTGTTTATAAATTTTTGTGTAAGTATCGCATAGTTCTAGTGTAGTTATGACCTCTACATACATTAAAATGGATGTGCCTCCAGAAAAATTTAAAAATTCAAGTTTATTAATTTTTTGAAAAACATCACTTTGAATGCCTAATTTTCAGAAAAACTAATAGTTGAGAGAATATGGGTATTTTATTTTGCTCGGGTCTCAGGAGGATAAGTAAGTAGTCACTTCACAAAAGTTGTTCTGAGTGACTGTATATCCGAGCCAAAGGAAATAATCTTAAAAACTACAAGCAATATGATTGTACAAAATTTTTAAAAAATCCAAGCAAAACGAAAATAATAATTTCAGACTTATTTTCCAAACCACGTGCTCATTGTTTATTCCCCTCAGAAATGCAACAGTTAGAGGTATGTTAAATACTTATCTGTGAAAAAAAAAAACTGAAATGTAAATTCGTGACATAGAACATGTTATTTGCAACATGCAACTCATTGAGGTCTAATCGTGGCGAAAGAAACACATTTTCAAAAAAATCTGCAGATGATGTCATTGCACAAACGAGTGTCAGGCATGACCTGACTGCTAATTTCGCCTCAGATGAATGAGGGGCTCTTGTGTCATGTGCTATGTAAATTTTTAATCCTACTCGTTCGTGATGCGAAAGCAAAGCAGTATTGCTCTTGAACGTTTCGCAGTTCGTTTAGATATGCGTACTTTGAAATGCATAGAAGTAGACTTGTTGCAACTTGATAGAACCAGACAATATTTATTCTTTTATTATTATTTACAATTTGAATAAATTTTTTTTTTTTTTGTTTATGCACCGGCAGATACATGGCTAGCATTTTAAATGTATGTTTGTATGCAATGAAGTTCAAACTTTGGTGAATTTTCGTTTTAAATACTTTCCAGAGCAGACCACCAGGGGCTCCCTGGAACTTTAACAGGGATTTCCGCAAAATATCAATATTTGCTCAATAATAATGTGCCAAAATTTTAGTGAAATTATTATAATGAAAAGTAGAGAGCCAAATAAATCTACATTTGCTGCCTTACCATTTATTATCTTATTAAGATGTTTGTATATTATGATAAAAAAAGTTGTTTTTCCCTCCAAACGCGACGGAGACATTTTGTCGTCGCCGTAATAGACTGTTGCTATCGTTATCAATCTAACAGCGATGACGTGTCTCTTCGATAACCCAATCAACAAATAATGAACGTCTTAGGAAATGTCATTTTTAATGATGCAATAAAAAACGCCAATGAGTCAATACAATGGCGTGGTTGGCAAGTTATGTAGAGGAACCGATGAAACTCCCTGAAATATTTCGTTGCTGTTGCTTGTCGTTGTTGCGATTGCTGTGGATGCAAAAAATAAATTTGTAAATTTGGGGAAACGATAAAGCTTTGATATCCTATTTTTTCTGCGCATTGATCAAAAAAGGTTCCTTCAAGAACCTTTAAGGTTCCGGTAAGCTCAAAGGGTTCCCCAAAGTGTAAAAGGTCGAATGCCCCGATCTAGAGCAAATGTCCTAAACTGCAAGGCTGTCTATAAATTATTAAAATGTTAATAAGCTTCCATATATGAATACTGAAACAAAAAATTAGATAATTTTAAAGATCTCAAAAAATAGTAACGCAGTCCAATTTGCTTCTGTTTAAAAAAAACGTTGGGATGGAAGGAATTAGATGAAACCATAATTCGTAAGATTAGGTAGTAAACGCGAGTAGTACTTCCGATATTTCGAGAGAATTTCAATAGATGTACACTCACAAATGCTAAACATGGAACTGTTCGATATCCATGCCTAACTGATGCGACAAAACATCGCAAAATTTGTCCTTCTAACTCGTAATAAATATGTCCCTTCCAAAATAAATGATTCGCTGTTGTTGTCACGTTGTAGACGGACGATTTTCAAAACTCGGCGAAATAACAGCGATGCAAAATTAATGAAATTGAAACACAAACTTTTACTGACAGGGCAACACAAAGCAGCTTGATTGACGTTTGCAAGAGCAACAATGTGGTATACACAGAAATGGTTTTCGGTTCTATTTACTGACGAAAGCAAATAAAAATTTTCACGGTCCCGACGGGATTCTCACACGATTATGGCCTTTTCGAGTACCTGTAATGACTCGACCAAATGGGTGGAAGAACTTCGATCGTTTGGGTTGGTTTTTCGGCTCAAGGGAAAACGCACATTATGACAATTACCACTATTATGAACTTAGAATCTTAATTTTACGTTCTAGAATAACCACTAGGGACATACAACGAAGGATTATGTGGCAATGGTAATGCCCTTTAGAAAGATAATGCAGCAATACACACATCACGCGTCAAGAAAAAGTGGTTATAGATACAAATTGTATCAGTCCACACTGAGTCATCACAATCTTATAAATTAAACCCAATAGAGAACCTGAATTCTATACTGGCAAGAGCTTTTCTTTAAAGGTAGGAAAAATTGTACAAATGTGCGAAAACCCACGACCCATTGTCTGTTGCAATCAAGGGTGCTTTTACACCAAAAAGGCGGCAAAGACAAAAAACATGTCTTCTCTCATCCGCGCAAGCGCAGATGTGGAAAGGACCAGTTTTTGGTGCTTTCATACTGAAAGCACAAAAAGGCATCCCTAGGGTGCTGTTGGTGTGAAGTTGGTGTGCTCAAAATACACAAAAGGTTGTTGTGAAAGCACCCTAAGCTGCAACACCAATGGCTCAAGAGTTGTTGTTGTTGTTGTTGTCGTGTCCTCACGCGTAGCGAGGAAAAATGGGTACGCTGCTCCTGAGTCTAACGGGGCCCTTATAGGCAGGAGTCCGATTTCCGCCCCTTTGAAAGGTCTCTTAATTTTTGAACCAGCTCCCAGATGAGAGACCATCACCTGGGATTGGCACCCCCAGAGGTATCGTTTCACTTGGAGGGCATTGGAGCCACGACCTATTTAAGGTGCACCAGCTCCCTTTAGCGTACACTGCCTCACAGGGACCATCTGCGAGAGGTTGTCACCCTCCTAAACACTGACCTCAGTCGATGTTGCTTCATTTTCGGTGTTCTGCGGGAACCGAGCTTCTACCGACTGGTCCACTGCGGGACAAGGCTCAAGAGTAAAAAGCAAGGATAAGACCAGATAGATTGTACCCCCAGAGCACCAATGGTATCAGTGTTCTCGTCCGGGAGGCTCCCTGGCTCACGACTTTTAAAGACAGGAGCAAACTACTCTCGCCCGCTTTCGAAGTGGCCACCTCAGAACATTAAAATTTTTCTGAAGGTTCCAAAATCTATGAGACCTGTTCCAACTGTCCGATGAGTAGGCTTCGCCAGAACACATCCTATCCTGCCTGGGGCTTTCAAAGAAAGATTTATACGACGATCCTTTGATGGTGCTAGATGTTTTCAAGG
The DNA here is from genome assembly GCA_038502835.1 of Octonoba sinensis. Classification (NCBI taxonomy): domain Eukaryota; kingdom Metazoa; phylum Arthropoda; class Arachnida; order Araneae; family Uloboridae; genus Octonoba; species Octonoba sinensis. Next base: position 13,340,843 of record CM076602.1, on the reverse strand, counting down.
TGTTTAACGTCATGGACCTGGTCTAGCGCTGCTAGCCAATGGGGACATGCAACAACAACACACCAAAGGCGACAAAGGAAACTTGTCTTTTCTCATCTGCGAAAGAGCAAGGCATATTTTTGCCTTCAAAAATATGCGCTTGCGCGGATGAGAAAAGACAAGTTTTCTTGTTGTCTTTGTCGCCTTTGATATGAAAGCACACCAATGACGACGGAGACATTTTGCGTAAGACTGTCACTCGGTAATCAAACTAACAGCAAGGATGTAGCTGTTCCATAGTGCAATCAACAAATCATGGAAACTCTTTTTTAATGACACAATAGAAAGGAGAAATCAGTCAACATGAGGCAATCCCACCGAAAACGTCCCATTGCTCTGCCCCTCTCGAGCTTCGTGCCAAAAACAAATCAGCAGCGCTTTTCATCAGGCTACCAAATTCCGGTTGATTCCATATACAGTGAAACCTGTATAAGTTGACCACCTGCGGCGCAGCACTTTAGTGGTCAACTTAGACAGGTGGTCAACTTATAGAGGGTGAGGTATAGGGTGAAGGGTTAATTCCTTTCCTGACAAGAGTGGTCAACTTAGACAGGTGGTCAACTTATAGAGGGTGAGGTATAGGGTGAAGGGCTAATTCCTTTCCTGACAAGAGTGGTCAACTTAGACAGGTGGTCAACTTATAGAGGGTGAGGTATAGGGTGAAGGGTTAATTCCTTTCCTGACAAGAGTGGTCAACTTAGACAGGTGGACCACTTACAAGGGTGGTCAACTTTATAGGTTTTACTGTATTTACGCTTTGACTTGGAGTGACCAAAAAAAAAAAAAAAACGATCACACACAGACAGTTTCCAAAAAAGGTTAAATTCCTTTGAAAGCTGTAAATCTGTCAAAATTCGAAAGTCAACTTATTGCCACGAATCCGATGCTGTCTTCTATATATTCTGGATATTGAATAAAGTGAAAATTGCATTTCAATTTACATCAACTTCGGCACGTTGATAAAAACATACTTGCAAACTACTGGAACAAAATCATCTGTACTATTTGTTTGAGTGTTATCATAAAACGTTCTTGGAAGAACTGTCCAAAAAAAAAAAAAAGAGCGTACACCTCTCACACTCCCCCCCCCCCCTCGATTCCGAAAGTGAAAAGTAATTTAGCGCTGGTAGATAGATACATGGGGGCTATCGATCAGGGTGATTGTTGGAAAAAGACCGTGATTCGGTCGCCCTTGGTAACACCGACCGACGCGCTTCGCTAAACCTCGCTCTTACTGGTCGTGCGGAACACAGCGCGAAGACCCCTTCCACTGCCAGCCGATTTTTTTAGACTAAGAGAAATGACTGCACGTAGTACGAAGTGAAAAATTGGGCCAGGGTCAATGTTGGTCACGGTTTAATCTTAAGGTATATGAAAAAGTTTCACAAATCTGTTTTTCAATGAATTCTTTTGAAATTTTATATGAAACATGAATATTATTTTTATTTTTTAATTAACTTTTACCTTTGGTCACTAGTAGAACCAGTGCTTGGGAATGTACTTGGGGGGGGGGGGAATTCAGGCATTGCATAAAAGGTTTTTTTTTTGCATAATTAGCCAAACTTTCTTTTTTTTTCATTGAACGAGAACTTTTTTGGCATATATTTTGTTCTACAATAGAGGATGGCATAAAAGAAAATAATAGAAATGATCTTGGCACAGAAAAATTTGATATCGGAACATTATAAAAGAATTAGCAAGACCGCCGATTACTGCTGTGAGGGATTGGGGAATAATGAATTTCCCCTCTAAGAAATAGTTGAAATTTAAAATATTAGGACATTCGAAAAAAAATTAAAGACATAAATATTATAGTTGGAAAATATTCGATTTAGTAATTTGCACAATCTTACTGTAATATACATTTAAAAAATAAGGAACACTGTTTTTAAAAAGTTAAAAATGTATATCTAAAGTTTTTTTATCACATATTTTTATTTATAAGCTCTTTCTGCTTATTAGCGAACACAAAGTTCTAATGAGTAAAATAAATTTGTTTGCAGTAAAATTTGTATAGATTCTATAATATGGGAAAAACATTTTAATTGCCAAATAATATTGCAATATCCCAATTATTTACTCGCATTACTTACATCTCGAAGCTAACAACTTGATAAAGGAGTTCTTTGTAACTCCTAAACACGTGTATGCAATACTTTTATGCAGTTTGTTCTACAACTGTTTCGTTTTTTAGTTGTTCTATACAAAAGCAAACGGTTTACTTCTTACCAAATATTTCTTTTCCCGTTTTAATCACTATAAAATGTCTCATTAAGTGATGAATTCAAACTTCTATGTACCGAAAAACAACAACAACAACGTGTTTGTATAAACTATATACTAGGCTCTTAGTTTACCGAAACATTTTCAAAACCCATGCAATATATTTGAGTTAATTTTCTATTATTTCTAATGGTAGAATATTTGCACAGATCCGAAATGTTAGAATAACTTCTAGTTTGATGTTTTTTTTTTTTTTTTTTTGAAACTATACCCTTATAGTAATGATTAAACTTTGTGCAAAGTAATAGAAATAAAATTTCACGTTAAATTAAAGCACAAATGAGCATTAAAACGCAGACATATGTTTCGGGATTGCTTGGAATCCCTTTTTCAATGCGACAGGGAGCTTCTAGATGCAAAACATCCAAATGAAGCAGACAGAACAACAAAAACAAAGCTTATATAGCCTAAGAATTAACTGTAAACCAATGAGAATAAAGGCAGTGTGAAGTGGAAGTAGAAGTAGTAGGAAAGGCACCAATAAGAGAGCAACAAACGAATGCAGTTGGAAGTACAGAAAGTAAAAAGGAATATCAATAAAAACAAAGCAAAAAAGACAACAGCGTGCATAAAAATGTGAAAATATATGAAAATTGCAAAAAAATAAAATAAAATACAAAGAATAAAATGGAAATAAAATAAGTACAGAAAATACCAAAACAAAAAGCAAAACAAAGTACACATGCAAAAGAGGGGGAGGGGGGGGAGAGAGAGAGAGAGAAAAAAAAAAAAGGAAAACTAACAAGAAAACCAAGAAAGAACAACAAATTAAAGGAACTTATGCCAGACCTGTGAAAAATAAGGAGTTGAGGAAGAATCATTAACCAAATTAGAACTATTCCTGTTAATATGATAAGCTTCCCAAAAGTCAAGTTCTAAAGGGGAAGAACATTTTTGAATAATTTTCCCAGAATTGAAATCAAAAGAGTGGTTGGAATTCCAACAATGTTGAGCAATGCTAGACTTATTCAGCTCTTGCTTTCGTACATAACCTTTATGCTCATTTAACCGAATTTTCAGAGCACGTTTTGTCTGTCCAATGTAAGAAAGGCCGCAACGGCAACTAATTTGGTAAATACCCCAAGTATTAAGTTGATCAACAGGATCTTTAAGAGAAGAGAAGGAAAGTTTGTTGCTAGGAGCAAAAACAACTTGAAATTGAAACCTTTTTAGGATTTTAGCAATACGAAAACTTACAGAATGAAAGAATGGTAACACAACCAAATTCTTTCTAGAAACCTTATGATTGGGACCAGAAGTTTTTTTAGAAAATTTGTTATGAATAGAATCAATTAAAGAGTGAGAAAATCCTCTATCAACAGCTACAGCTTTCAGATAATTGAGTTCAATCTTGAGAAGCTCAGGAGAAGAGCAAATATTAATAGCACGATGGACAAGAGCATTAAAAGCCGAATATTTTTGGTTGGGAGGATGAGACGATAGTCTGTGAGGAGGTAAAGAAACAGCGAAAGGTTTACGATAGACAGAAGTTGTGAAACCAGACTCACTCCTAAAATTCAAAACATCAAGAAACGCGAGGCTACTATTAAGTTCTTTCTCACAAGAAAACTGGATATTAGAATCAATGGAGTTCATAATCGAAAGAGCATCATCAATACCTAACAAGTTACTGTCCGTTAGGACAAAACAATCATCCACATAACGAACATAAAATTGAAATTGCAAATTTTGGAATAGTTTTTCCTCAAAATAATGCATATAGAAATCACTTAAAATAGGACTAAGAGGACTTCCCATGGCCAGGCCATCTACCATAGCATAGAATTTACCATTAAATACAAAAGTGCTCTGTTGCAAGCACACACGAGTAAGAAAAACTAATTCCTCAATTTCCACAGAAGTAAAATGGAATTCAGAAAGCCTTTTCCTGAGGCAAGTCAAAGCGCCATCAACAGGAACATTAGTAAACAAAGAATTAACATCAAAAGAGGCCATAACCGAATTATTCGGAACGAAGTTATGAAGTTTCTTAACAAAATCGGTGGAATTTTTAACAGTGAAAACATTCCGACTCCTAAGTGGAGAAAACACAGAAACTAAATACTTGGAAAGTTTATATGAAGCAGTGCCAATATTGGAAACAATTGGTCTGAAAGGAATACCTGCCTTGTGTACCTTCGGTAAAGCATAGAAACGCGCACAATTAGCAACAGAAGGAATCACAGACCGTTTAGCAATCAAAGGAATAGAATGAATTCATAACAAATTTTCTAAAAAAACTTCTGGTCCCAATCATGTGGTTTCTAGAAAGAATTTGGTTGTGTTACCATTCTTTCATTCTGTAAGTTTTCGTATTGCTAAAATCCTAAAAAGGTTTCAATTTCAAGTTGTTTTTGCTCCTAGCAACAAACTTTCCTTCTCTTCTCTTAAAGATCCTGTTGATCAACTTAATACTTGGGGTATTTACCAAATTAGTTGCCGTTGCGGCCTTTCTTACATTGGACAGACAAAACGTGCTCTGAAAATTCGGTTAAATGAGCATAAAGGTTATGTACGAAAGCAAGAGCTGAATAAGTCTAGCATTGCTCAACATTGTTGGAATTCCAACCACTCTTTTGATTTCAATTCTGGGAAAATTATTCAAAAATGTTCTTCCCCTTTAGAACTTGACTTTTGGGAAGCTTATCATATTAACAGGAATAGTTCTAATTTGGTTAATGATTCTTCCTCAACTCCTTATTTTTCACAGGTCTGGCATAAGTTCCTTTAATTCGTTGTTCTTTCTTGGTTTTCTTGTTAGTTTTCCTTTTTTTTTTCTCTCTCTCTCTCTCTCCCCCCCCCCCTCCCCCTCTTTTGCATGTGTACTTTGTTTTGCTTTTTGTTTTGGTATTTTCTGTACTTATTTTATTTCCATTTTATTCTTTGTATTTTATTTTATTTTTTTGCAATTTTCATATATTTTCACATTTTTATGCACGCTGTTGTCTTTTTTGCTTTGTTTTTATTGATATTCCTTTTTACTTTCTGTACTTCCAACTGCATTCGTTTGTTGCTCTCTTATTGGTGCCTTTCCTACTACTTCTACTTCCACTTCACACTGCCTTTATTCTCATTGGTTTACAGTTAATTCTTAGGCTATATAAGCTTTGTTTTTGTTGTTCTGTCTGCTTCATTTGGATGTTTTGCATCTAGAAGCTGCCTGTCGCATTGAAAAAGGGATTCCAAGCAATCCCGAAACATATGTCTGCGTTTTAATGCTCATTTGTGCTTTAATTTAACGTGAAATTTTATTTCTATACCCTTATAGATTACTGCTAAAAATAGTACCGGTATAATTAAAGTTGGCTGACATCCGTATCTGTATCCTTTAAAGCGCATCGCTGGTCTAGTGTCTTGCCCTCAGAAGCGCGGGGCACATGAAAGTTGAGGCAAGTGACAAAATTGAAAATTAAGATAATTAGTACAAATGATAGGGAAAGAAGTATTCTGTATTATCGGAAGAGATATTAATGGTAGCTCTAATTGGTGATGCTCCCCAACGTGATTTGGAAAAAAAAATAGCATTAAAGCACCCCATAAGATGTAAACTATGAATGCGTTTTAATTAGAATTGCTCTTTTGGCACATAAACCCTTTGCAGCTCGTTGCTTTAATGTTCCGTATGCTATATTAATAGCCTGTCAAAGACTGAGAAACGATTGTATTCGTAAGCAGCTTCCTTTAAAATGAAAAACAAATAATAAATGGAAAAAATACGTAGAAGTAATTTAATATAAATTTATATTAGTTATGTTTAATTTTATCTCAGGATAACTGAGGAAAGAAAAATAGTCAAGAGATTATTTTTAATGTCATATCTAATTTTTCTATACTTACTTTGGACGCGGCACACCTCCTCTCCCCCCCCCCCCCCGTCTGATCACCGAAATGAAGGGCCTGATATAGGGTTCCAGTGGCGCAACCAGAGTTATTTTCTTTTGATGGAGATGGGGGTAGGGCTCCTCAACGGTCCTTTCATATATTATGTACATTCATGTAAGTATGGATGAACATGGCTTCTTGAAGTCAATCAAGGGTTCTGATGCGCCCCCTACAGAATTTTGCTATTTTTCCTACAAAATTACCGCCTTTTTGCGCATAGATTCATTACCATCAAGGTCACAACCATGTATTGACAGATAGAAACACAGAAAATGAAAGAGAATCTTTTTGAGAACCTTAAGAATCTCCTTGTAGTGGGATTTAACATAAAAACCTTTGCTCAGGAATCATGATCACAGAAAGGTATCGTCTTTTGTGCTCTTTTGAACTTTCCGAACTTGAAAGAGAAAGGAGGGAGAGGAACAGAGTGAAATTGTCCAGTGAAGCACCCCCCAAATCTGCTAGAACACGATTTCTGGCAGTATCAATCGCTCGGTTGCTATGGATGCCTGCACAAGACAAGGACGCTGCATTAACAAGAGTTTCTGATCGTCTGTCCACAGCGCTTGTGGGGTGGGTACCCGTCGTTGTTCTGATTTTTTTCGCACAGGAACGGAGATCAATTAAATATGCAAGGCGTTTCAATAGCATTCTTTAATTAATATCCTATTTTTAGCATCAGGACTGTTTTCTTTCGTACCTTTCTTTTCTTTCTTCCTTTTTTAAAATGAACTTTTTAGTCCTATCACTATGTTCAATAGAAACATATCCTGTTATGCCCTGGAATCCACACCGACTTTCTCAGATTCACTACCGTGTGACATAACATATCTCTTAAAATATCCAATGTCCAATAGAAACATACCCTGTTATGTCCTGGAATCCACACCGACTTTCTCAGATTCACTACCGTGTGACATAACATATCTCTTAAAATATCCAATGTCCAATAGAAACATACCCTGTTATGTCCTGGAATCCACACCGACTTTCTCAGATTCACTACCGTGTGACATAACATATCTCTTAAAATATCCAATGTCCAATAGAAACATACCCTGTTATGTCCTGGAATCCACACCGACTTTCTCAGATTCACTACCGTGTGACATAACATATCTCTTAAAATATCCAATGTCCAATAGAAACATATCCTGTTATGTCCTGGAATCCACACCGACTTTCTCAGATTCACTAACGTGTGATATAACATATCTCTTAAAATATCCAATGTCCAATAGAAACATACCCTGTTATGACCTGGGGTTCACACCACATTTTCCCAGAATCATTAACGTGTAACGTATTATATCTTTTAAAATCTGCAATTAGTTTATTTCGTAAAACATTTAACAACACTCTAATCACAAACCTATTGTCGTCATTATTCTGCAATTTTAACTTTGCTACCTTGAACGTGTACACTACATTTTGATTTAAAAATTAACATTGTTTTGCTATTTAAAGCATTAGCATCGCAAATCTATATATAATAAAATAATTTTTGGAAAAAAATAAAACCGAATTAAAATTAGAAATTGCGCTAAAAAGAAAAACTAAATTAATTCTTTAAACAACATTGATACGACTTTTAAACATAATTTTAGATTATGTTTAAAAGTCGGTGCAAAATTTGTAGTGCAAAATTATGAGTCGAATTATTATTACACCATGTGTTATTTTGTATTGAAACTGTTGCAAACTCTAGGCCATTTATATTTATAATTGATTCATGATTACTTTTGTAATCATGAATCAAATCCATCATAATTTTGAAGACTTCCAAAATTATGTTTAAAAGTCGTAGCAATGTTGAAATAACAATATAACTTATCAACTCAACGGCTTTTCCTACGCACTCTCAGAAACGCATGCTCAAATCTCACGAAACTTTCGTCTTACTTAACGAAATGGCTTCGCGAAAAATGCTCCGAGTACACCTTTCGTCAAATTGATGAAATTTGTGCAGTAAGTTTTTTAAGCGAAGTGATCGCGCGAGGAAAAAATCCTTGCAAATGACGAAGTTTTCTTGACGATTGAAGAATCGTCAAAAGAGTTCTATTTCTGAGAGTGAGTACGGTTCCATTTTTGCTATAAAACCCATTAGCAGTCTTCGAGAAGCTTTACTGAATATGAATTCAAATAAATTATTATTTTTTAAAGATATTTGAAATGAAAGTCATGTATACACCGAATCAGAAAAAAATATATATATTTATTTTTCAATTTGGGGAATCAATTAAAATCAAAATTTTATTTTAATAATGTAATCAATTATAATCAATGATTTTTTTTTTTTGCTATCAGTCGTCATGAAAGTAGTAAAGTTAAAATGAAATTCTTCTACCCAGATCATTTTTTAATCTGTCAGTTGCTGTGCTGATTCTATTTTAATCCACACAGCAAGTGTAATTAGTGCGGCAGCATAAAAAATGATCTCCACACGCCAGAAAATCGATATGAAATTTAAGATGAAGAAAACGGAATTCGACAGGAGTGCATTAGTCTTAAATAAAGTTCATAAATCAAAAAATTTTACACAATTCTTTCAATGTGGTTGTAAGGTTTAAAAAATTTACAAAAGAATAAGTTTTCATTTGTAGTGCTCATTTGCTTCAACAACGCCATAACTCGAAAATTAATGATTTTTGAGTTCAATTGTAATCTTCAAAGCCGAGATCTTTCGAATGCAAAAAAAAAAAAAATCTCTCGAATCGGACAATTCCGTCAACAGTTATTAGGGTGGGGGGCAGACAGACCGACAGACACCCGTCCCCCCCCCCATCTCAAAACCCTACTTTCAAATATTATTTTTCAATATTTAATTACTTCACTTATTTATTTTTTTTTTACTTTTCTTCATTTTTAACGATATTTTTAAGATACATTAAGCCTTTTCTCACACTTGATTAATTTTTTTCACATTTACGGGAAAGAAGGCTAAAAAGTCTGAAACTGAAAACGAAAGTTACATAGTTCTTAGACGTTTAAAACAATTGATTAACAGCCGGGCACAGTCGGCGCCTGATCCGCAAGCGGCGTCATCAAACTACTTGTGGACCCACCCCCCGCTGCGGTTTCGGTCCGTTTGTTACCGAATGACCGCCACTCTGACAGGGCCTCTAATGGATCAAGCTCTGAGCGCACGAGTGCGTCGTGAAGAGAAACTGACAAAAAGGTCGGAGGGACTCGGACACGGTTAAATCCCATGCCGGCAATATGGTTTTTCCCCATTTAATAGGGGAGATAAGCTTGATAACTATTTTAATAAAGTAACCGAGCCATCAGGAGCGATTATAAATCAAATTAAGAGGTAACGAATGAACGGTAGATAACAAATGAAGAACGGGTTCAATAAAATAGGAGGAAAGATAGAGTCTTGCGTGATATCAGTTCATATCCAAATGTGCAACTTGTTTTTTATAGCATATTCTAATGGTCCATGTGACTCGAATCAAGGAACGACCTTTGCTTTATTTCTGAGTATTTTGAATGCTCAAAGACCATTGGAAAAAAAACATAAACATTTCATTTAACTATTGTTAAAAGAACTCTTACGTTTCTCTTGTTGACCGTTTGTTTTTACGCATGCATAATAAATATACTTTGAGATGCATTAATCCTTTATTTATTAAAATAAAAATATGCGTAGTAAATAAATAAATTTTGTATGTTGACTTTTTAAATACCTAATTTAAGCAGTAATCATTCACCAGGCCCGTCATTTAATAGGCTTAAGAGAGTTCAATTGCCCTCCCCGCCTGGATCGGGAAATATAATGTATTTATATGTATGTATTTTTGAATACAATTTTCATTGAGTTTATATACCCTTTGACCCCCTCCAGGAAAATTTTTAAATGACGGGCCTCTCATTCACTCTTAAACATAATTTTTATTATACGCCATCTCACAAAGTCATTTATAACACCAGGAAACAATTTAAGATTTTGAAGACACAATATTGTTTTTACACCAACGTTTTTTTTTTTTTTTTTTTTTTAAATTTTTGAATAGGAAAACGGCAAAACAGGATAAATCTGAAATATTTTGGTAGAAAATCGAAGAAAACTTTTAAAACATTTTACTTGCAGTGTAATTTGGAAATAATTAAGGGGGGGAGGGGAAGTTAGGTCGAAAAAAAATGCGATTTTGTTCAGTCAAAAACTCTATAATTACAGCACTATATAAACTGAATGTTTAGTTAAACTGGATCTAACAGCCTTTGCTTGTGTAAATACAAATAACAGCTTTTCTAGCTCATTTTTGTACAGCCTTCCCTTCTAAATTAAACAAAGCACATACTGATGCCACTATGTTTAAAAGAAAAAAGTAAACAAATGATTAACAGAGGTGAAACAAGCAGTTTTATAACAACTTATGCACGGGGCCAGCACATTAACCCCAACTTGTCCTTTATTTCTTTTCACATAATACTCGTAAATTTAAATCATGCAGAGCAAAAGTAAGTGCCATAATATCTAGTAATTATATTCATGCATAGCATACTATCCCTTATTCTTTGAAATTTCGAGCTAAAGTAATTCAAATTTGTAATTAAAAAAAAATGATGAACTTACTTTTCAACCATAAAAACCTTAATTTATTAATTCCGAATGAACTATGAAATGTATTTTGATGAAATTGCACATGGAAGTGTGTATCAGTACTACAAAACTGAAAACATTTACTGAGAAACTTGAACTGAAAAACAACTGAATTTTTCACGTTGTCCGCAACAACACACTTCTTCCCTATTAATATCAATTAGTTATGCATTAGAATTTTTGTTGACTGTTTTATAACTGGATCCATTTTGCAACTAACTCTTTCTTAGATGCTGAAAAAGGTAACAGAAATCAGATTTAAAGTACAAACGAAAATTTTTACAATGCGTTATTTTCGAGCCCAAAGTATTCCTTTACAACAGGCATGTAATTTTGTTTTGAACTAACTTTCGATTGCTGACATTTATATGAATTGAAAAATTTTCTCATTTTTTTCATCTTTTGTACTTAATTTTAATTTCAATTTTAATTTGCTCAATAACATATTTCATGTCTTACGCGCATGAATACATGTATGTGTATAAGCTATAAATAGAAATTGAGCCAGGTCCTTTTGAAATTATTTTCTAATGAAATTAATACATACTTGATTTATCAAAACATGTCATAGAAAGACAAATGTTGGTAGTCGTGAATGCAAGAAAACTAGACACTTACTTTTACACCAGAAAAATGTCAAAATATGTTTTAAGTAACCAAACTATAAGTAAATTTCATTAATATATACATATCACCTTAAGGATAAAAGGCGATGGTTAGATTTTTCGGGGTGCTCAATCAGTCTCAACCTAGACGACATTCCACGCAGAACGAAGATGATTCCAAATCGAAGAATGTTTTTAAATGCATTAAATATAAACAATTTAACATAAAAAGATTTTTGAGAACGTTTCAAAGCATCCTATGCTTTCAGAAGTAAAGGAAAGAACATAATAATTACCTAAAATCCGGTTTTTACTGTCACAACACCCGTAGACGAGAATTAATACTAACTGTTTATCAATAGAAAGGAATCTGAAAGTAACGGATCACAGTTACAGTTAAAGCAGTGTTTTATGTGCGGAAATGGCTCAATAAAAATAGTTTAAAATAATATTAATGCAGAAAATAATTTTGAAGAAAAGTACATTCATAACGGGATTATAAAGAAAGTAAAAAAAAGTAAGACTTTAAGAAAATGAACCACTTATTTAGCACGTTGATATTGGCCATGGATGTTAACAGTATGGTGAAAAATAAAGAACACTTTTTTCTTTCTTTCTTCAGGATTAGACTACCGACCTATTCTATTCTATTCTATTCTAGATGCTTCTGGCATCATGTTAAGAGGTCTGCGTACGTTGCGCCTTACCTCTGTTGTATCTCCTAATTTTGAACCAACTCCCAGATGAGAGATCGCCACCTAGGGTGGCACGCCCAGAGGTATCGTTTCACTTGGTGGACATTGGAGCCCCGACGGATTTTACGTGCACTAGTTCCCATTAACGTACACTTTCCCGGAGCGAATCATCCGCGAGTGGTGGTCACCCTCCCACTCACTGACTTCGGTCAATGTTCCTTCACTTTCGGTGTTCTTTGGGAACCGAGCTCGCGGTCAATGTTGCTTCACTTTCGGTGTGTTAAATCTCCTTATTTGGTTCTTTTGGCGAAAAGTTCCGTCGCCAAAAGATTGGTATATAAGTTAGTATTTTTCTCTGCAGAGCAGATTCAGTTTAGATTTGATTTCTGATTGCAGTTCAGAGATGATGATTATGATTGATTTGATGTGATTGAGATGTTGTAATTTTACTGTGCAACAAATAAATTCTGAAGATTCAAGTGTCAAATTAAGATTTTGTGCTGTCTTCATTACGGTGTTCTTTGGGAACCGAGCTTCTATCAACTGACTTCTACCAACCTTCTTCCTTCACTGTGGGACAGATTACCGACATCTGATGCTCTTTTCAGACTTATTTAACAGAGCATTAGGCGTGCATATGGATCACAGTTGCACCTACAGCTTTAAGTGGGCTCCGAACCACTAAAACATACGGAAGAAATGCAATATGTATTGAGCATCCACGAATCATGAATTTACCCGGGTTAAGAAACCCGGGAGCTATGTGCCCCGCCTATGCCCCTGAGTAGCTCACTTTTCTTAAAGATAATTTTACCCTTGCATGTTGATAGATTCTGTGGAGCCTACCCACCGCATTTTACACAGTAACAAGATTTTTTGATGATAGATTTCGATTCCATGCACATTAGGAGACAACTTTTTTTAAAGGGTAGCTGCTCCATATTTGCGTGTCTAAATAAGAAAAATTTCCATCAGTTTAAATAAATCAATAAAAAAATAAGTCAATAAAAATTCAGTTTAAAAAAATAATCCACCGAGCAAAAAGATAAGAGTTAAAACAGAGTCAAAATATTTTCATCTTCTTGTCTGTCAAAGCAGCGTCAGGTTTACAACACAAGACCTTCCCGTTCCTGACTAAATACGTAACCGCTGAACCACGAATTAGGTAGGAACGGATTTGCATAGCCATATTTGGGTTACGAGTCAAGTTCTTAGGGTTGTGATTAATTTATCAAATAGTACATGGATATTGTTTTTCTCAAAATCAGTATTAATGCATTTTTTTGCACACGAAAAACTTGACTTATGCATTTAGAACAACTGTAATGAGAATAAAAAAGGATATTTTATTTGAAAAAACATACCCCACTTGTGACCCAGCGGGAATGAGTAGCGCGGAATTGAGTACAGAAACATAAATTTCCTGGTTTTCTTCCCTGCATCGGAGCGTCCAGGAATGGTGGTTGTTGTATCACCTTGCTAACCCTCAAATTGCCCTTGTGAGAGTTTTCCTGGTTTTGACCATGCAAGTGCGAACTAGTTAAACTTAGAAGCCCTATAGGAACCCAACTATCCAAAAAATGTCACATAAAATAATATTACTGAGGGAGATGGGACGAAAAGGCGTATTTTCCGCTGCACCTATCACCCTGTAGAAAAACAGCCCTTTGAAGACGATACGAATATTATAGTTGAAAATGCAATGCAGTAAAACCCCGTTAATCCGCGCCTCAGTATACCGCGGACTCGGATGTACCGCGGTGACTATCATGTCCCCCGACGTTTAAACCACTCTTTATCATTGCCATTTAAAGGCGATTCCTTATTTACCATTGTAAATAAAGCCAGCCCGATTGCATTCCAGATTCTTTAGCATCCTTGAAAAGTAAACATATTCCCCAGTGAGAGGTGCGTTCCTCCCCTTCCAAATGTAACTCTTTCTTAAGACCTCCCCCCCTTCACAATCCCATGTGGATAACATAGATTTTTAAGCACCTTTTTTCTCGGAACACGGTAGGATTATAACCTATCGCTCGATAGACTGATTCTGAGTTGTGTGCTTCTTGCAATTATAGTGAATAAAATGGCAGCAAAGAAGAAAAGAAAAAAAACCATAGAGGGAGGAAAAGTTACGAGTCATTGATAGAGTTAAAAATAATGCAACAAAAGCGAGTATTATTTCGTGAATATGGTTCCGCGGTATAGTTTCACTATACCGTGGTTATCTTATAACGCGGGTGCCAAACATGTCCCCCGACACCCGCGTTTTAACGGGGTTTTACTATATTATCTTATACTACTATAGACTAATGCTTAAACCAAACTCTCTTATTGAATAATTCTAAATTTCTCTTTTGCAAGTTTTTTTAAATTTCATTTTATTTCATTTATTTATTTTTATTATTTTTAAAAGGTTTAAATTCCTCACATACTTAAACAGATTATGTATACTTTTCTCCACCAGACCCCTACCTGTTAGCCGAAGCCTTAGGATTGCTTACGCACGGGGAAAGGTAGTGGGGTCTACGGATTTTACATGCGCATATCCCCAAGTATACATGGTGGTCTTCAGTGGGTATCGAACGCGCGACCTTCCAAGATTATGTATACTACTATGTGATTTGTACTGGTGCTCTAATGTGAAGTAAATATTCATTCTTATTAATATAACCCACATATCCCTCTTCTAAGCTGCTGCGGAAAAAGCCACGTGTTCAATGAAATCCTCAACGGTAGGTCACGGCGTATTCCCAAGAAAAAAAACCCTTAAAAAAGAGAGGTTTATACAGACAATCTTTATTTTTAGTACCCAGACGTCCCCTTTCCTGCCCTTTTTCTTTATCTCCATTAAGGTAAGTGAGTAAAGAAGCCTCCAAAAGCCAAGGTGGAGTCATTTAGAATTCGAAAGGCGAGTCTCGGCCGGAAAACGCGACTCGCGTTTTTTAAGCATCCCGCTGGATCAGATCTATCTCTCGGACGACGGCTCGTGGGATTAATCACTTAGCCTCGAGGGAACAGGAGAATGAAGAAGATGAACCTCGCTCTGGATTCTCTTGACCCCTTCGATGGCCTGTCACTGGTCCGTCTGCAGACAAGTGCGCTAATGAGCAGAGACGAGAGCATTTATCGAGGCTCTTCGGAAGTATATTTTTGCTAATTTTAGCAACATTCGGTAACTTCGCATGCTTTGTTTGGTTTGTGGGGCGCGTGTGCGGTTTGATAATTCTCGAAGCGGGAGAGAAGTTTGTTTGTTTGTTTTTTTCTTTCTAATGGGCTGCTGTTGGCTTCTGATAATTGCAGATCTAGTGCGTTCCCCAGAGATTGGTACCCTCTCTTTCAGCGGCAACACAATGAGTGTGGTACCATCGCCACATGAGAATTTATACTTCCGATTTCTCCACCTGAAAGGGCAAGAACCCGGACTCTGCACTTTCAGAAACGCATTCTCAAATCTCACGAAACTTTCGTCGTATTTGGCGAAATGGCTTCGTGAAAAACGCTCCGAGTAAACCTTTCGTCAAATTGCCGAAATGTGTGTAGTCACTTTTTTAAGTCACGTGATCGCGCGAGGAAAGTATCGTTGTAAATGACGAAATTTTCTTGACGTTTGAAAAGTCCTCATAAGTGACGATTCTCTTTTTGAGAGTGTGTTGAAGCGAAATTGCACTAGGAATTTAATTTAGCCGAGAGCATCCAAGCCAAAGGGGTACTCAAGGGATCATTCATAAATGATGTCACGCTTCGAGGGGGGAGGGGGCCCATGAAATTGTGACAAAGTGTGACAAGGGGAGGGGATAGGGTAACAAGAAGTGTGACATCATGCTTATGCAACATAGCGTGACATATGACAAAGGGGGGAGGGGGGTCCAATATATGGAAAAAAAGCATGACATCATTTATGAACGGTACATCAAACGACGTGGGCGCAGACGATTTTCTGAATCTTGAAACTCCACTGACACTGCCAGGATCGATCCTCAGGCCTGGGGCGTATGAGCTCCGCGCCTTACCACGATGCCATCATGCCGACGGAGAGAAGTTTGTGGTTGTGTTGCTGTTTCTAATGCCACTTGGGCATCCAAGCTCTCCTTCGCTGAGCGACCAGGAGTTAAGGCAGTAAGGGAGCACCTTCCGTTTATAGATGAGCACTACAACGACGGAAGTACGACATGGCTCATTATGTCTTTGGTTGATACCAGATGGCGCCACCTTCCTTTAGGGACCTAAGAGTGAAGGGAAGGGAAATTCTCCACCCTCCGGTCCCCTTGGAACTGCAGGGTCCACTGATTTTACATTTATTTATTTGTTTATTTTTCCTCATCAATCACCACCGTACCTAGCATGACGCATGACGAGGGTTTAACCGAATGTGGTGATTGAGGGGAAAACATCAGGAAAATAAAAAAGAAAGAATCCGATTGGCTATAAAAATGTCAATTTTAATTATAGTAACCCCTCGTTATACCGCGCCTTGTTATATCGCTCATTCGGATATATCACGCTTTTTTGCTGTCCCCCGACAAGCGCGCTATAACGAGGGGCTACTGTATTTCTAAAGTTTTTACACATGCTCGTTACATCGCATGTTATCGAAAAATAAATAAATAAATAAATAAAAATTAAGATGTAAACCAAGAATTTTCATGCACCAAAACAAATATCTATCCTTTTTTTATCTTCATCAAAATGTCGAGTTTTTAATTCTTAGGCACCGAATGACATGAATAGCTTTCAACTTTAAGAATTTTGTTCACTAATATAGTTTCTAAGCCTACTTCCCTACCCCGTTATAAGAGGGATTTTGGAAAAAAAATCCTATAATGCTAATGCAAATCGATATGTGCGATAAGAAAATTAAAACAGATATTAATTTTTGTTTCAAATATGTTCGTCGCTACATTGTTTTGGTCCAATCTGCAGTAGGCGCAGCTGCAATATAATCATTATCAATTAACTACACTTTAATCATTATCGTGGCCAAAATGTCTTCTCTGAGTTCTAAGTCTGGAAATATGATTTATTTTTCGCCAAAAATCATTTATTTTCAAAACATTTCATTTTCATATTAAATGAGAAAAAAAATGGGAAACCGGAAGTTTGGGAAACTTTTGAAGCTTAATCAATAAGGTCAATCCCAAAAATAAGACGAAATTTAGAACAGCCATATAAAAATAGCCGAAAACAACATCTAAATATACATTTCTCGTCAATATCCCGCTGAAAACACAAGTTATCTATATAAACATTTACTTTTGCCTCGGTTTTTTTAGAGGATTATTTTTAAATTATTTCAAAATACTAAACATAAAAATTTCATCAACATTATTGAGACGCCTAGGGAGTAATGTTTCACAGAGAAATTAATGGTTTAGGAGCAATATTAATGTCATGAATTTTTTTTTTATTTAAATTTTTTTGAGGGGATTCACCAGGGTGATTCTAAGCGAAAAAAAATTTTCGGAACTTCACGCAAAATTTTTGCAAAAAGTATGAGCCATCAATTTAAAATAAAAACTATATACTTAGGTTAGCATCCCGCCCCCCTTCAACACAACAGTACATAAGCAAATATATATAAGGCCAAAAATAATCCCTAAAGTAACTAAATGAGAGGTATAATATATTAATACCAGAACTCTTTTTTTTTTCTGGAAAAAGTTATTGTATTGAAAGTATTTAAAATACTACAACATATTTTGTTTATCTGAAGGTAGAAAGAAAAGCACAGATATTAATTGTCAAAAATCTTAAGATTAATAAATTTTAAAAATTTCAGAAAACCGTTTTTTTTTTCTTTTTTTCTTTTTTAACCTTCGGAACAGGTGCTCGAAAATTTTCGGATCTGTCGGAGAATTTGGGATCTGAATCACCCATGGGGATGCATAAGAATTTGATGGTTTGATATAATATTAGAGACAATAGTTTACGGTGGTATACAAAATTCAAAGCCAGTCTTGTGAGTTGTGTGCGTCATCTACAGTAAAATGTGGCTTAGCGATCACTTGCGTAAAAAGAAGTAATTTTTTTTTTTTCAAATTAGTAAAACGTACAGGGATGTGTGTAGGATTTAAGAAAATTAAGAAAAACAATTGGGAGACTCGGTTGTTACCAACTGATTAATCCCACGTCTCAGAAAAACTTTCACTTTTTCTTGGTTGCTGAGTTGGATTGAATTAATTGTCGCAAAAGAGAAAACAGTGCCATTTTTAAAAAACACTATATCAAACTATACTTGTTATTTATCTACTATAGTATAAATATACATATAGATGTCAAATAAAGAATTATTTTTCCAAAAAAGTACAAAAAATACACAAGGTTTCGAAAGTGCTGCCTTTTTACATTCAGATACAAAGTCAAAAGTGTGTGTGTGTGGGGGGGGGGGGGGGAGAAAGAAAGAAAAAAAAATGAAAGGTAAAAGAAAAAATAATAGTAAAATGAAATAACATTGTAAATAAATTTAAAAAATAAGCACAATAATAAATAGTAATAAAATATCAATTATATCTAAATAAATAAATCTTTTTCATGGGGAAAAAACGAAAAACTTAGGAGGCGAATTTAATAATTAAAGCTCTTATAGGTGAAATACGAAAAACAACAATAGGATAAACAGTTAAACTATTATTATTAAGTTTCTCATTATTATTACGATTACTATTATAAATGAAAGTCAAATTAGAATTACCATTAAAATACTTTAAAATAATTAAGCTTTAGTATTAGTTACCTAAACAACTTTAGAAATATGAAAGGCACACGGAAAACGTTTAAAAAATCTATCAAGATACGAAGGACCGATTATTATTAGTTTTTAAATTGAAATAATAAAGGAAACATGAGTTTTGTTTGACTATAATAACTAAATCTCTTTAGAAATTGAAGTTTTAATAATAATAAAAAAAAACCTGTCGTAGTATTAAACATCGTTTTAAAACCAAAATATTAAAATAATAAAGAAAATATACTTTCTGGTGGCTTTTATAAAAAGAGTTCATACAAATTAAAAAAAAAAAAAAAAAACCACGGTTCAAAAATCATATCGAGATGGAAAGTTCGATTATTTTAAAAAAAATCAAAATAATAGAAGAACCAATTCTAATTGTTTTTAATAACCGATTTTCAGTAATTGAAAACGTTATTTAAAATTAAAAAACACACGCGAACAGAAAAAATAAATAAATAAATATGTCAAATAATCGCAATCGAAAACTGGATTATTATTCTTGAAAATCAATATAATAAAGAAAAGATAAAATTCTGATTGTCTTTTAACTATTTATACTTAGTAACTAAGTTTATATAAGCCTTTATTTATTTTCTCTTAGCAACTAAGTATTCACGTTACAATGACAATAAAATTATTTGTAATTACTTTTATAGTTATTGTAATTAACTTTTTTTGAAAGCGAAGAGTACGGAAACTGACCAAAAAGAAAAAAAAAACTGTCAAGATAAAAATTCGACGTTTTTTTTTTCAATGTAAAATCAAAACAATAAAGTAACATTTATAATACATTCGCCTTAGCTTTAATAAACTAAGTTCTAGTCATTTAAGTTTTTATAAATAAAAAAAAGCGCAACAAAAAGAAAAATCATTCGGGATAGAGAGCTTGATTATTATTTAAGAAAAAAAAGATTAATCCTGGTTGGCCATCGATCCCTTTGACGAAAAAAGGAACCGATTCTTTAGGGAAAAACCGAACTTTTGACAGATTTATGTCTAACCCTTTCACCACAAGATCACCAGAGGAGATAGGAAATCCAAAGATTAATAATCGTTTGGGTTACAAGATTGATTATGAGTCTAATTTTATTTCGCCCAACTTCAAGACTCGGAGAAAGAGAAGCTCATTTTTCTATTCTTTCACAAATTACTTGAGTTTAACTTTGTTACTTTACTGGAAACTGCTCCCATTCGGAAACAGTATACATACTATACACCTTTTTTTATTATTATTTCATTGCAATGAAAAGGAGCCTATATATTTTATCATCAAAACTATTTTTAGTCATACAAAAAAAAGACATGTCATGGAAAAGAAAGACGTTAAAATGTCCAAGAATAATCAGTACATGTTTTTGGAATTTTAAAAAATTATAACATATTTTACGAGTATTTCAAACATGAGGGATAAAACAACGTTAGCCCCTTAATTTTTCTAATCAACTTTACTTTTTTTTAAATATTCGTTTATTAAAATTATATAGGTCATTAAATAACATTATCGGTTAAACCCCCTCCATTTTTTCTTGGGGGGAGAGGAGGTGCATGCTTCACACATTTAAAAACTGATGCACATGGTGGGAAATGTATTGCCCACAGTCTGTACGATTTTCTGCTGATCACTGAGGTTAAAATAATTTACAGAAAACATTTGTAAGCTAATGAAATTACTGAGGAGTATACTTTCCGCAGCGATAAAAAGTGTTGAAATATCATAAAATAAGCGACGGAAACAAATTTGCACATTTTTAAATAAAGCATTTTTGTGCAACTTTTGTCCTAGCATATTCTAATATATTAGTTGCAAACGGTTTAAGGACATGATTTTGAAAAGTCAATTATGAACGAAAAAAGGGCGAATATAAGTTACGCAAGTCAAAGATGTATTACGATATAATATCTTTAATTGATAATCGGTTATCACAAACCATGACATGACTATGTATAAACATACCTTAAAAATCGACAGATAATTTTGAAAATGAAAAAAAAAAAAAAAAAAGTAGATTTTTTTTCCCAATTTTATTTTCGTAGTTTTTCATTTCTTTTTGTAATTAATTTTATGCATAATAATTTTCCCACCTAAAACCATTTTTCTTTCCTGTGTTGTTTGCATTTTCTTGTAGATGGGGCACTTAATGACCTCAAAAGAAGTTAAGAACGTATGCTAATATGTACAGACTTTCATCCTTCCTTGGGATAAACAAAGTATTGCTATGGAAACAATAAAAGTTTAATTTCCATGAACGCCATATTAAAATATCAAATCAAGGAAAATCTAACACATCAAGATCGTTAAAAAGAATTATCATGGGTACTAACTACACTTATCATAGGACTTTAATTTTGATAAATATTTAATAAAATTACCCCTATTACTGCGAGAGAATAGAAAGTTTTTCATTAAAGTAAACTATACGAACAAAATTATTAGTAATTCGAGCCTTCCTTATTCAAATATTCATTTGAATTTTCATATTATTTTCATTTGAATTTCTCAAAAATAATCCTTACATTTGAACTGCTAAATTGTCTTTCTGTCGCCTCAGGGGCATAGGCGGTTGAGCGCTGGAAGTTGCGTAATTCTGGTTGCTTAGCCCCTAGCCTGTTTAAAAGAGAATTTCAGAAAAGATAACAAGAAAAGTGATTTAGGCCCGTTTATAAAGACTTCAGAATTATACAAAAGTATGAATTTTTCACACTGAGTAGGGTCAGGTGGGGGAAAATGAGTCACTTTTTAGCTATTTTCATATTCAAAGTTTCATAGCAACAAAACCAAAAACATTTCCCATTTCTTTTCAATTGCATCTTAACATTGAATTTCTTTGGAACAATTTTATATAATTTTAATATTCATTTTTTAATTATGAAATAGTTTAACTGAGCTTATAAAATTGCGACCTATTTTACCCCATCGTGGGGTAAAATGGGTCATAATGCAAAATCATGCTAAAAACAGTTATTTATTACTTTGAAATTGGAAAAACATGTGCAAGTGTAACATATTTAGCAAGATTTTGAATTATAATTACATAGAAATGTAAAAATAATATTATTCTCGATTGTTTCATATTGGCTCACCATAACACTTAAACAACATCACTTCTCTCTACCACATCAACATGATCTTTTTTAGGGAAAACATTAAAAGAAAAATTTAGTTTAATTTCAATAAAATAACCAACCTACATTGTTTAAATTTAGGAACTTGCTGCAGTGATGTACAACAGAGTAAATAATAATAAAAAAAAAAAAAACAATAGAATAAAACGACCTAATCCTAACCGTGACCTCATCCAAGAAAAACTGATGTAAAAAGGAAAATATTTAAAAATATTTTTCTTAACTGCTCAGCTGGAATTGTTCTCCAAAGTTTCTTGGTGAGGAAATCCTTTAAATTTGGGCTGTTATTTGATAAAATATAGAGCTTTTCAGAAGTTGGTAAACCATGTGTTAAGCACACCATCATCCAAAGTTGACAAAAAAAAAAAAAAAATTGTGTTGCCATATTTAAGAACCTAACTTTTTTTATATTGAAAAATATTGCCAACACATTGAACTATAACATTAAAAATATTGGTTTAAATATTTCAATTTCAAGTTCTATGATTTTGGGTGTTTTTTATAAAGTGACCTATTTTGCCCCATCCTCCCCTATACTTATTATGATATTAGGAACGCAAGTACACCGACGGAATGCAACTTAAAGTTTTGAATTTAACCCGTGTGAACTCGCACCGGGTATGAGATGCCCGACCCATTATCATTCAACGTTTTTGTCTTTTTCGGTACGTATTATTCCGGAATGTATCAGTGTGTGTTAATAAATTCACTAAAATTCTTTAATATATTAATTTGAAACATTTAAAAATGCAAAGTTTTCTTATAAATAGTATTAATTGACATTTAAAGTGCAGAAAGTGCAGAAATTGGCCAAATAGCGGCGGCATGATACTCGGAGGGAGTTCTCATGTTCGAAAATGGGTGCATTGTTTTCGCGGGTTAGTAATATCAAATTTGTAATTATTTTCCATCGCGGAAGTTAATTAATTTTTATATCTTCACTTTTAAAAATTAGTTTACATTTTCATTGAAACATTAATTGTATTTAGATATGTTTAAATCATATTTAGAAATGAATAACCTGCAATGAACTTAAAAATCAGTCAGAAACAAAACTCATTTCTGATAGCTTAACGAACAGAATTCAAAACTGACTTCTATATGGTAGACCTACAGAAAGAACCATATTATTGTATTCATTCAAAGCTAAAATTAACCTAAATCAATATTTTAAGCTACTCTGTAGCGCTGCGAAAAATATCCGTTCATATCGATTCCATTTCAGTCACAATAAAATCTTGCACTACTTTTACTGAATTTATTCGATATTTTCGATTAGTTTCATTCAATATTTGAGCCGCAAGCTTTGCAGTAATAAAAGCATTGCTTGATTTTTTTTTCATGTAATCCGTTTGCAATTAAAATTAAGAGTAGCGGTGACCTCCCAAACCGACTTTTTTAAATCTCAGTGAATTATTCTGAAAATTTGTAGTATTTCTTTATATTGTTAACACACATTATTTTGCAACTTTTTGTAAAAATATGGTTTTTGACATAATTGAATTTTGAAACTTTAAAACGCCGAAAATTTGTCAAATTTTTAATGTTGCATGCGGAATTGGTTTGCGCACACATTCCCCAAACTTTTTCCTTACACTCATGTGACGCATAATCACTAAAACTGTCTTTGATATTATTTTTATAAGACAAATATAAAATTAAAAATGCGTTTTCGATTTTTTTTTCTCGAAAAAATGATCAAAAATTTTATAATATTAATTTTTTTTAACGTCTCGGAGCTAACCATTAAGATTATTTTTAGTGATATTTATTGATATACGTCAAATGAATGTAGAAAAAAGTTTGGTGGATCTGTTCGCAAATCAATTGCGCGTGGAACAAGTTAAAATTTGGCAATTTTTTTCTGCACTTTAATGTTTTAAAATTTAAATATCTAAAAAACCAATGTAAAATAATGTGTGCTTATAATATAAATAAACACAACAATATTTAGAATTATTCACTGATATTTAAAAAAGTCGGTTTTGTAGTCTCCATGTCTCCTTAAAACACAGTTGATACATTATTATCTCGTCCTATGAGTCAAGAGTCCCTAAATTATATGAAACATCCAAGCAAACAAAGAAGTATGATTGTTAAAATGGTCAGAATAGTTCAGAGCATAAAATATTTTTCGAACTAACTTGATTGTGGGAAATTTTCGTCTCTTTAAAGAATTTTACATTGCACTATTTGAAATGCTCTTTTTGACAACAGCATACATTGTCAGAACTTGAATATATTTCGTTGTCGTATATTGGAAAGAATAAAATTACAAGATTTAAAGGACAATAAAGGGGAAAGAAAGATGGCACATTTCGAACACCAACATATTTAACAAGAAGTTCCGTCTAGAACTATACGAGCCTACTTTCCCGTATACACCAGCTTCAAATTTATAATCTAGCTAACTCTCTTTCTCTTTCTCGTTTAGCTTTAGTTCTTAATTGCTTGAAATATACCTTTTTCAACGGTTAATACATATTCCTTCAATCATTCATTTATTCAGTCATTCATGTATTTATTCACTCATTTATTCA
Source organism: Octonoba sinensis (assembly GCA_038502835.1). Taxonomy (NCBI): domain Eukaryota; kingdom Metazoa; phylum Arthropoda; class Arachnida; order Araneae; family Uloboridae; genus Octonoba; species Octonoba sinensis. Next base: position 13,316,343 of record CM076602.1, on the reverse strand, counting down.
TTCATTCTTTTGCGTATTCATTTAATCATTCATTAATTCCAAAATATTCTTGAAAATCCCGATCAAAAAATTTCATAGGAAAATAGGCTCGTTTGTTCTGGATGAACTTTCTATCTATACATGTTCTACGTCAAAAGAGCTTTCCGATAAAGTTTGTTCCAAACAAATCGGTAAGTTAGATCAGGATTTATATAGGATTGAATTTTCCCCGTAGGCGCGTTAATTCTTTTTTGAACTGTTCAAAAATGAACAAATAATATTCAAATCAAGATTTCACGCCAAGAACTTCTTCCAGTGAGCTTGTTCAGTGGAACTTGGATCTTGTACCCAGACTTTACATCATTTGCTTCATTTTCGCCCATAGGCGCTAATGTTAAATTTTTTTGTACTGTTCAAATTGAACGAAAAATTGTTCGAATGAAAATGAGATGTCCTCGCAGAGATCTTTCGAATGCAAAAAGAATTTTTCGAATCGGACAATTCGTTCAAAAGTTATTGGGGGGGGGGGGGGACAGACCGACTGACCCACTTTTTCCCAATCTCAAAACCCTACTTTCAAATTCTTATTTTTCAATCTTTATTTAATTACTTCACTTATTTTTGACTTTTCTTGATTTCTAACGATATTTTCACGATACATTAAGCCTTCTTTCATGCTGTATTATTATTTTTTACTTTTACGGGAAAGTAGGCTAAAACGAGGAAAATAAACGTGACGCAAATAAAACGTTAAAAATGCATACCGGTTTCAAGAGCAATCAACCCCTTCGTCAGCTCCGAGAGTAGAAATGAAATGCTAGTGTAGGCAAGAAGTTTAATTACATAAGGCATAAATTCCGAAGCAATCGAGTCTCAGCATATGCTAAAACACGATTGGCCGGGGCGATATTAGAAAATGCAAATTCAAAACGTTTAACAAAATAGAAGAAATATGAGGGTCAGCAAAAACTCATTACAAATATTGTTTAAGTTTTTATGAACATGGTAGGCTTCCATAAAATCCAACTCCCCCGATAGTATTTAAATAAACATATTCAATTCCAACATATTTAACTGAAACTAATAACAAGTAACAGATTCACGAAACTACAACTTTCTAATTCAGTGTAAAAGTATGAATTGGTTAGCGATATAATAAACCTGGTATAAGTTCATTATTAAATGCACAATTCTCGACCGACCATCATTTATAATAGCTGGTTATCATACAGACAATGCCAGACCCCTACCAGTTAGCCGAGGTCTTCGGATTGCTAATGATGAATAAAAATTCCTCATGCATAACACACAAAGCTTAATTCAGCAGCTATTTTTCCCCTCAAAATATTTTCTGCTAATTTTTAAGAAAAGAAAAGATTTCGTAGAAATGTGTCAACTATTTTCAAATATATAGTCAGTTGCCAAGATTTCTAAATCCAGCTAATAATGAACACTTAATTTTAAACAAAATATAATTACATATTGTTTAAAAACAACAATCTCCAAAAATCTTCAACTTCCATGTATAATATAATATGATAGAAAACTTTAATTTATTGTAATAAAGTTGGACTGTTCATGCTAGCAAACTAAGGAGGAATATTTTGTATGTTTTTTCAATCACTCATCGCATAAACACAAATAATTATTTCATTCAAATAGGCATCTGAGTTGAAGTTTGAAGATTTACTTCAAAAACGACTACAGTTAAAGTATTTTGGTTGTCTGACTGCGTTTTCCACCTGTTTAAACACTCGTATATTAAAATATCAATTATTAAAACTGCACTTACGGAATACGGTAGATATAATTTTTACACATGCACTTACGGTAGATATGATTTTTCAAGTAATTATTCAACTTAAAAAAAAACATGAATTGGAAAAAAATAAGTGTAAGTTATGTTACACGTAATGGATGAATATATTTTCTTATACTAATGCTATTTCGATGCAGGAGAAACAAAAATTCACGCAAAACATATCTGTTCAATTCCATAAATTGCAACTGATGCTACACTAGCAACCCATATAAAATTAATTTCTCTATCTCTGTCTAAGATTATCAATCAGTGCTTAATTCTTTCATTTCATACGTGAAAGTATAGACTCTTCAGGTTACGTTCTTATTTTATTTTTAAAATTTTAAAAAACACCTTGACGCTCCTTTCAGTTAAGATTCACAAGTACTTTGCTCCTTGCCATTGCTTTAAAGATAACTTCAACATTTGATTCTAGAGGATTTTTAAAATCAACACACTGTGTGTTCATCTTTTATCAATTGGTTATCTCCGGAAACATTCCGGAAATTTGATTTAATTCTCCTCGCGTCTTACTTTTACTATTACATTCATATGCATATTTATTATAATAATACCAAGTCACACTGAAAACTAAAACTATCATGACAAATAGTAAAATCAATTTAATAAGAAATTCGAAAATAATACAATTACTGTTAGATACTTTTGAAAAAAATGAGGATAATAATACATTAGTAATGTGGATGTGAGGTAACGAAAAAGTTGCTGGTGACTATGCATCAATACTCCGCTACTAAAAGGTCATAAGTAGCAAGTATTGAATCCATCATGATATCGTTTCTTATTCTTTTCATTGTTGCGACCCTCTACAAAGCCAAAAAAAGAAAAACCCTTGCTACACTTAAAAAATCTAACTCAACCTTTTACCAAAAGAACAAACAAAAAGATGGTGAAATTTAGCTGCAATCAACATTTGGTGGTAAGTTGAAAAATTAGTGGTTCCTAGTTTCACATTAATGGTGAATCCACATCATTATAATGGTTCAACTTACCACAAAATGTTGGTTGCAGCTATTATTCACCATGTTTAACATTTTATTTTGGTGAAAGGTAGAAATAGAATTTTTAACACTGTACAGTATTTTATTTGCACAATATTGAATTTTGTAACACTATATAATAGTTGAAAAGACTTCATTTAATTAAAGGATCTTTCACGTACGGATCTTAAATTTTTGGACAGAACGGGATCCTCGTGTTGAGAAACGATCCATTAGAACGTCAATTTAAACAATTTTCTCGCATCGTTTTCATTTTCTGCAGCCTAACCTACAAAAGTTATGTTTGAGAAATGTATAAAAGAACTTACACATAGTTTTGTATTTCTAGGTTGGCAACAGAAAAACATGTTAAAAAAAGTTTGATTTGAGATTCATTTAACGTTTGCTAGTTAAGACACTGTATGTTTATATATATGTACTCGTATATATAATTAAAACGAATAGAAAGCAAAATTAAATATATGAACATAGAAGAGTCAAATTTAGCTTCATAATATACCAACATGTATAATCATCAAAACTAATGGCAGTTTATGAGTAATAAAAAGCAATTGTTAAAATTTTGTGGAGATAATTTATATCATTTTGCATGATATTTCAGAATAATAGAAAGAAAAAAAGCAATTAATGAAATTTAAGGAGTTAGTTCATTTTGCATTATATCTCAGAGCAACAGGAAGAACACATTTTCTTAATCTTCAGAGTTTTAAATTATCCTGTATAATCCCATAAAACAATTCTATTTAATCTCATTACGGTCATTCCAGGTAACTTTGAACCACATTAATATTTTTTAGTCTATTTGACTAAAAAATATATAAACTAGAATGTCCATTGCTGCCCTCAGCAAAATAGGTAATAAAATCAGTTTTCTACAGTTAATTTTTAAATTAAGCCAAATATACTAAAAAATATGACGTAGTTCAAAGTTACCCCGAACGACTGCGTACCTCTTGGTGATCTTACTTTTCAATAAACATTTTATTCTTCACCATAAAATCGAAAATATTATGATTGCTAAAGAAAAATAATTAAAATTCAATTATAGATGAATAAAAGATAGAATACAAACATATGAAAAAAGACTACTTAAAATAAAAATTTTATTTTTGTTTTGTAATAATATTGCATTAATATATAGCATCATTTCTTTCCAAGGATTGAAATTACTATGATACAATATTCATCTATGATTTTGATGTGATAGGAGGACGATATACAAATATCCTGCATAGAGGACAATTTCAAATTTCTGTCAGGAGACGCACAGAATTTACGATCTTAGTGTCGGCTTCTGACCATTGAAAAACTAAGTAATCTTACGGTAACAGTTAAGTAAATACATCGTGCTACGAGAAGGAGAATTTAATTTTAGAATTTCCGTGGGATTACTATTAAAATGGCTTAGGGTATGACTTCTGAATGAGTGGAAAATTTTTCCAGTATAAATTGAAAAATACGTAGAAATTTAAAGCTTCTAGCTAATGCTACAGCAAAATGCTAAGCATTCTGACAGAAATAGTTCTTTCCAAAATATAATCTGCAAACAAGCACGAGCTAATTCCTATTTGTCCGTTATGTTTGTTTGTTTTTTTATACATATGAAGGCAGTGTTTTGCCGTTTCGTTTTTTTTTTTTCATTCAAAAAATATTATCTACTAAAATGTCTAACCCAGACTATGATTTTTTTTTAATTATAACGCGCTAGAGCTAATTAGTTCGTACTTTTCTGCTTTATTATCGAAAACATGCACGATATTATTAATTAGTCAGATTTAGCAATGATTCCTCGCCTTTTTAATTTACACTCTATGAAGTGTGTACGCAAATATGCAATTTTTGTGTATATATAATGAAGGATGATTCCGATTCGGTCTAAGCGATTCTACTTAAGGTTTACTTTTAGATACTAAAGCAGATAATAAGTACCTACGTTTGAGAGAATCTTCAAGTTGAAGAAATACTTAAAATTATCGCTCTGAATTTGAAAAATAAATCAAAGTACGAGGTGTGACTGGAAAGTTTTAAGAATGAGCTTGTAATTTCCCAATGGCGGTACTTACATGCTACTGTGATGCATCTTCTTTAAAGTAGTTCTCTTCTGACTGAACACACCGACTCCAACGGTGTTTCCACTTTTGGAAACATTCTTGAAGTTCTTTTTTTCTCTAGTGTATTAAGGACGCTCACTGTATTCGTCTGGATGTCTTCAATCGAGCCAAATCGCTTCCCTTTCAGTGAAAATTTCAGCTTAGGAAACAGGTAGAAGAATTTTTGACTAAATTTAATATTCCTGTGCTTCCACAACAACCTTATTTCCCTGATATAGCCCCTGCGGACAACTACCTGTTTCCTATACTTAAATTTCCACTGAAAGGAAAGTGGTTTGACTCGATTGAAGACATCCAGGCGAATACGGCAAGCGTCCTTAACCTTTTAAGACCCCAGAACTAAGCACAAACAATTTTGACGCAATTGTTTGGTTCTCTGATTTAAAAAATGATTACAAAACAAAATAACTAAAAAAAATTTTTTTAATTTTAATTAATAATTAGTTTAAATAATAATTAATTTCCATGTTTAAAACGAAGTAAACTATCTGTTGATTCATTTCAAAAACAATTGGGTGTTTCAGCTTTCAAATTGCACAAACAGTAGTTAATAAACAGTATTCTAAAATGTACCCAATTGGGTACACTTGAAGAGGTTAGCACACTTGAGAAAAAAAATCCAGGAATGTTTCCAAAAGCGGAAACACCGTTGGAGTCGATGTGTTTAGTCAGCAAAGAACTATTTTGAAGGAGATGCATCACAATAGCATGCAAGTACCGCCATTGTGAAATTACAAGCCCATTCTTAAAACTTTCCAATCGCACCTCGTATACTGGGACAAAACACATGCATAGAAGGGAAATATATTTCTAAAAAAATAATTAGAATCCTTTTCGATGATAATTTCACCATTATTAAAGAGCTTGCTGGCAGCTTTTAGTTTGGCTTGAGCGTGAATTTGTACAACAGCAATCAGAACTTTGCTGTAAGCATCTTAAACAATGCAGTTTCTTTTTTTTTAACCATAGTTGGCTGTCATATATTGCAATTTATTAGAGCCAAAATTCACGTTTGTAGGAAGCAAGGCATTTCGATCATGCTGAGGCACATGGGAAAGTTTTTCCATTTGCAGACTTTTATACTTGGTTCACCAGGAGCCAACAACTTCAATGTATACTGTTTCAAAGCATATGGATTAGTGTATTTCTCGTTTATATCAGAAAAAAAAGGTTCATGAATTTATTTCTAAAAGATTGAACAAAAAAGTCTGTGGTGGAAAAAATGGATCTACAATTTACTATTGGGATGGTATTCTCGAAAATATTTAATATAAAATGTACCTTGAGTGAACTATGTTATATAGACACTTTTCAACAGTATGTGGTGCATTCCAATATACTGAACTCGTCAATTCCAATTCTTGCATTTAGTTAAAAAATTACTATTAAAGTTGAGTTTCAGAAACTTATTTCTGAAAGATCGAACGGAAAATGCCTGTTAAAAGCGTAATAGCATTAGTTTTGGCAATTTTATATAAAATATTTTCAGTATAAAATGAGCCTTAGGAAAATTATCTTATGCTTCTTGAGAAGATGGGGGCTATCATTAAACGGATATCAATTCACTAAACTCAATAGTTCAAATCGTTCTATTAAGTTCAAATTAATATTAAAGTAGGTTTCAGAAAGTTTTTTTTATAAAGGATTGAACAAAAAATGTTCCAGGAAATGATTAACAATTTTACAATGGGAATTTTATTCTCGAAACCATTTAATATGAAATGTGCCTTAGGCGAGCTATGACATGCTTCTCTACTAGACACATTCCATCATTAAATGGTGAACTCATTAATTCCAATTGTTGTATTCATTTAAAAAATTACTATTAAAGTTAAGTTTCAGCAATTTATTTTTGAAAGATTGAACAGAAAATGCTTGCAAAAGCGGAATAAATAGCTTTACTTTTGGCAATTTTTCCACAAAAATATTTGATATAAAATGTACCTTAGGAGAATTATCTTATGCTTCTTGGACTATAAGTGCATTCCAATTCACTTAGCTCGTTAATTCCAATTGTTGTATTTAGTTAAAAATTACTATTAAGTTAAGTTTCAGAAATTTATTCCTGAAAGATTGAACAGAAAATAACTGTAAAAAACGGAATAAATAGCTTTATTTTTTGGCAATTTTTCTTGAAAATATTTGATATAAAATGTGCCTTAGGAGAATTATCTTATGCTTCTTGGACTTGCGTGCCATCATTAAATATCGGATACCAATGCACTAAACTCATTTTCAAATTTTTGTATTAAGTTTAAAAAATGCTATTAAAGTAGGTTTTAGAAATTTAATTTTGAAAGATTAAAAAGAAAATGTTTAAAAAAAATGGGAAAAATAATTTTACTTCCGAAACTTTATTCTTACAAATGTTTGATATAAAATTTACCGTACAATTAGGCGAACTATCTTAGGTTTCTCGACTAGACTTTGCCATGAATTCTAATGCACTGAACTCATTTGGAATTGTTGTATTCAATGAATAAATAAATAAATTAATTACTTAATGAAGCAAGGACGAGAAATACTTTTAAAATAAGAAGTATAAGTTTTTAAAAAGTTGTTGACCCCTGGGTTTTTTACTTTCAGTGTAGCATTTCGCTGGCATAATCCTTCAGTTTAACGCACACAATTTTACTTACAGACACAAGGGTTGAGTAGGCACACAAAGAGCCTCTAGGAAATCGGCTCCGTTGAGGCAGTATAGATTGCCACGAAATGGTCTCCATGGGGCTGCTTTTTTTTCCATTCAGGGTGCTGAAGAACATCTCCGCAGGCAGCCCCATGTCGGAGGCCCTTGTCATGCGGCTTCCTTGGGCTCAGTGGTCATCCTCTTGGCCATCTCCGCAAGCACTTCCTTGAAGATGACCGCATCAATGTTTTGGCCGAGCATGTACACTAAGAACCAGTCGCCGACGGATCCGCGTCGCACTACAGTATGCAAGTGGTCCAGATGCACGATGCGGAATCGCATGTTGAGCAGATGCACCCTGACTAGTGGGCAGGCGGCGATCACGACGCGGAACACCAGTACCGCTCCCGTCAGCACGGAAAGTATGATGAACCAGAACCACAGAAAGATGTATATCTTCTCGTTGATGACGTTCAGGGGCAGCACACACAGCGCGTCGTGCATTTCAATGTTTCCCGAGGCACCGTACTTGTGGAAGCGGCACTTGGTGACTCTGGGGAAGATGCGGATCATGGGGTCGGTGCGCATCTCCTGGTCCTTCTCGCTGTAGCGTATCACTTCGATGCCGTAGCTGAGGAATTCGCCCTCGAAGAAGCGATCCATCAGGAAGAGTTGCCCTACCACGTTGGCGAAGGCCATGGCTTCGCAGAGGAAATAGCGCAAGGCGTACCAATCGTGCTGCCTCAGGCTGCCCATGAGGTAGTCCACCAAGAGCTTCTTCTTCTGCTTCTTCTCCTGCTCGCTGCAGAGTCCGATGTCCAGATCCATGGTCAGGGCCCGGATCTTGCCTCCCTCCCAGACGCGCCAGAACCAGCGCGGGACGTAGAAGAGCGCGGCCTGGAAAAACAAGGTGAAGCAGACCCACTGGTAGTACTTGTGGTATCGGAAGAGTTTCTCGTCCTGCGTGGAGTCGATGCCCGGGTGGGGGATCTCCTTTCCGACTTCCTTCCCGTGAGCCGAAGGGACGGTATAGGTGGTGTGTATCCAACAGTAGGTGTTGATGACAGACTCGGGCACTTCCCCGCTGTGTATGCAATCGATGGGCTCCCCGACGAACTGCTTGGTAGTGACGATGACACAGAACGCTATGAGGACCACGACCGTGACTGTGTAGTGCAGCCGGAAGACGTTGTTGTCTGTGTGCACCCTGCTGATCTTCAGCAGGCCCTTCAGGCTGCGCAACACCTCGAGCATGCCTCCTGAGGAGGCCGTGTCGCTGGAGTCGGACCCGAGCCGAGCCCGCCGAGTCCTCGGGGGTCGCAGGGGCCGAGCGTCGGGGGACTGGCCAACAATGGTGCAGCCGGTACCAGAGGGGGGAGATACGGTGGGGGCTCTCCGCTTCGCCGGCAGGAGAAGGCACCGCGTCTCGTCCGGATCAGGTACGTCGAACGAGACGGACGACTTCCCTTCGGTCCCCACGGTCACCTCTCCGATCTGTGGCGGGACGCATGGCTGCTCGGGGAGCTTCGGAAGACTGGGAGAGTTTGGAAGGTTCCCGCGTTCCACTGAGAACTGTTCCGTTTTCTTGCCTGGAGCAGTTCGGATTCGTATGATATGTTTGACGGTCAGCTTCGTTGGCAGTGTGCCTTCTGATTAGTTCACACCGCAACGGTTGCAATCGCCCGTGGTGGAACCACCAAAGAATCTGCGACTGCAAATGTGGGGAAATTTTTGAATCGCTACAAGTCTTTTATACCTTTAATCAACTCCTCAAAATCTGGAACCGAGGAGCATATGAGAGCAGCTAATTTTGAAATTCACTCGCTATAAATCTTTTATACTTTCAATCAGATCTTCAAAGTCTGAAACCGAGGAGCATATGAGAGCAGATGCTGAGAAAATTTTGAAATTCACTTGCTATCAATGTTCTATACTTCTAATAAGAATTTCAGGAATCGGAAACCGAATGAGAGCCGATGTTGAGAAAATTTTGGAAAGTCACTTGTTATAAATCATTTGAACTTAGCAGAATTTCAGTAACCGGGAACCGAGGAGCATATAATAGCAGATGTTGGAAAAAATTTCAGTAAAATTTTGAAATACGCTTGCTATAATTCTTTATAAAGAGAACTTCAATAATTGGAACCAAAGAGCATGCAGTAGTCACTGTTCAGAAAATTTTAAAATTTAGCAGCTAGAAATCTTTATGCATTTAAACGGAGCTAAATTTACATTAACAAACAGATAAATTTTGCAGAAAGGAAAATAAGAATTATAATCACTACTTAAACTTTTTAGAGTATAATACCGATAGGAATCAGCAGTATTTCTTGACACTAAAAGACTTTAACTGAACGTTATTCTAAATATTTAGAATCATATTAAATTCCTTAATTGGAAAAAAATATTTAATGAAGCTCTCGAATTAAGATAACTTAAAATTAGCAAATGAAACTATTTTTAGAAATTCTTTTTTGGATTAAAAATATTTAATCTAAATCTAAATCAACAAAAATTTTGATCAGATGGTTTCCAATTTTATCACCTCACTGACTATAATGCAAAATTTAAATATTGCTTTTTCGCACCAATATTTTTTGTACAACCCCACAGATTTACGATTGCAGTATATCTTCTACGATTTTCCTTTCGCACAGTTCCGCACCGAACGATGTCGCGTCAACACAAAATTCCCGGCACATTTCGAACTCGATCACAGCACTTCTTTACCTGACATTTTCTGACCCCCTCACTCAGAACCGCACTGGACTTCCGTCGCTCCGTCGTCCGTTCAGAGCGTGGGGCGCCGCCCCTGCCGCGTTCGCCCATTTTTCTTCCTCTCCGTCCCGGGCGCGCAACTGCCGGATTGGGGGGTCAGCGGGCGTCCGGTTTGATCGCCGAGCCACGACGACTCTAGCCCTTTCCAGCGGTCGGGGCATCCAAGACACGTGATGCGCCGGACGGCGCGTGCGCGCGCGCGCCCCAACTTTCGGTTTCGGGTGCCCCACCCCGCCCCTCTCTTCCCTTCCGACCGCAAACTCCCCGGAACGGCTTTTCGGGAGCGTCCCCTGCTGGCAAAAATAAAGCAAAAGCTCTTAACGGATTAGAGTATTCTTTTGTTGTGGTAGATGATGTGAGATACTGTGGGCTTTATGAAGCATAAACCGATTCCCTTTCGCTGAGGGCTGTGAACTTTCTTCTCAATGGAACAACCGGCTCCCTGTTTCTGAGGGGTTACAAACCTTCTGAGGTAAAGCATGTTTGTAATTAAATTGCATTAAACTGAAATTATACAATCTTACCACATAGTGAGGACTTCAAATGGAATAAAATATCAGTAACCTTTCAAAGGAGAAAAATAATCTTATTAAAATGCGTATTAAATATTTTATTTTTGATGTATATAGACAATACAGAATTTGACGGCGTCATTCAGTAAAAGTTTTCAAGGAATAACAAATTGTAAACTATTTTATTTGTTTCATTAGTTTTTATGTTGTAAAATAAAAAGAGTTCAGAAACATAAATTCTGTTTAGTTTTGCTGTTTTTGAAAATGCAAAATTTCCTATTGATAACAAGCTGTGTACCGTATTTCGCTTGAGGATAGTGTCCCGTCCGTATTTGAGATAAAAGAGATGTGCGGACAATACTTCGCAAAAACAAATAAAGTTTTTAATTAAATTAGGATACACTTTTAAAACATATATGCAATGAGATTTAGAAACAATATTCCTGCTGTTACGAAAGTAGAAAAACATCCTATTAACATCCCTCCAGTCCCCCCATACCCCTTTTTATTTTCGAGATTTAGTAAGAGAAAATTTGGCCACTATTATGTTTTACTCTGTGAATCAATATGAAAAGAGTTTTCGTGTCTGAAATACTGTCTGCGGTAAAAACTATTTTCGGAAATGGCAAAGTATAAGGAGTTCAAAAAAACACACACCTGCGCGAGCCTTTGTAAAATGTGTTTTAACTTTCAACTATTTTGTTTGTTCTCCTTTGGATTGAAAAAAAAGCAATGTCTTGTGTACAGTTGAAAAGTTTAGCCATCGCAAGCCACACGTTTGCAATAGAATTGCGTGCACGCGTTTCTTAAGAGCAGTGCAGAGGAGCTTTATTATAAAAATTGCAAAACCATAACGTAATTAAATCGCCAAAAATGTTTTAAGTTACACGGTTTCATTTAAATTCAAAACATCGTTGCATAATCCAAACAAAACTATTGTTGCCAAACGGCAAATGATAATGCTGATCATTTCCACAGAGCCAAAATTATTAATTTTTTTTCCTAATTAACGTTATAATAAATTATAATATTAAATCGCCAAAAATGTTTTAAGTTACTCGGTTTCATTTAAATTCAAAACATCGTTGCATAATCCAAACAAAACTATTGTTGCCAAACGGCAAATGATAATGCTGATCATTTCCACAGAGCCAAAATTATTAATTTTTTTCCCTAATTAATGTTATAATAAATTATAAAATGGAGGGATCTTGTGTGCAAAATTTGAAGATCATTTATGCAGTAAAATTGTGAGAAAACCGCCTTACAAAATTCCGCCACAAGTCAAGTTAAATAAAACCATGTAAAAAATACATTCTGTGTACCTTAATTTCCGTGAAGACGAAACTATCATAAGATCAAGAACAATTCTTTCGTTAGGCACGCAGCTTAAGCTTATGCTCACAAATTTTAAATAGTGTAGAATAAAAGACTGCTCATAGCAGTTTTCCCCTTTGGTTAACTTACAAAAAAGTTTAGGCAAACTTTATATTGATGTTTCGGTACTTACGTACTATCGCAACCATATGGCGAGATTGGCGACTTGTATACCTACTTATGGTTACCATAAACGCCTTAGATAGATACAAAATCCGAGATGCCAATTTGGCGCGTTATCCCGAATTTTGGCATGGTTGCGATAGTACGTAAGTACCGATGTTTCATCCATCTAAACAAATGCTGGTCGAACAGTATAGCATAAAAAATATCCTGGAGGAGTTATTTTACCGTTTTTTTATGGATACAAAAATAGATAAACAAATAAATACATTAATAATTAGGCGGTCAACTTACAAAGGGTTTCTTATAATACTCCCGCTCAAATTTAGAGTACATAAATCAATATAGACAGGTGGTCATCTTAGGTGGTCAACAAAAGTTTTCCTACATTATACAACATACAGCGAAGTCCGTTCCTAACAAAAGTGGTCAACTTTACAGGTTTTACTGCAAATAATTTGCAGTATTAAAAGTACTAAATCCGAAGTAACGTTTTCACTTCGCTCTGCAGTTTATGGATTATTTCGTCTGTAAGTCAGACATTAGATATTTGATCGCTGCAGTACAAAAATCAATTCCTGCCATTTATGATACTCATTCCCAACTATTTTTGTCTTACTCTATATTTATTGGTCAGCAACACATTAAAAGGTCTTCTGGGGACCATTAGCGGGATAGAAGCAGAAAACTCTTCTGCTCGGAGGAATAATACACGAGTGTCAACAAGCGTATATTGCGGCGCAGTTAAGTTCTGAATAAAACTAGATTGAATGTGTGTGTGGTGTATAATTCCAACCACTTTTCCATCTGTTGCTTAAACTGAATGTTCTCAGCTAGTCATAAATAATAATGCAAAAGTATTGACCTGTCATTGTATGTCAAGAATTGAAATAATGATAATAATAACTGTAGAAAGCAAGAAAAAAGGTCTAACATTTCTTTGTGATTCATTTCAAGAAAACGTTGACATTAATAACTGGACGTTGGCTTTAACAAATGCATTATATCAGCGGTTCCCAATCTTTTTTCTTCACGTACCACCATTTTTCTTGCAAACCATTGGCGTACCACTGTTGTACATATAAAATAGAATATGTGATATTTATAAAATATATTTTTAATACATACTTCCAAAACAGTATTAGAAATACCCCTTTAAGTACAAAATATCTATTACGTAAAAAAATGGAAAACAAAATGAATGAGAAGGTTGCTGCTGCATGGCAGATACAAGCGAGGTGGTATCTGGTTCAGTAGAAATTAGTTTTAACCTCAAATTTGGGTCGACATTTAATTTGCTTCTATATTTATTTTTAATAAATATCATATTGGAAAAAGCAGTTTCACGAAGATAAATGATTGTGAACTGAATTAAAAATAGCAATGCTTTTCGGGACAATAACGGCAATTCACTTTTAACTTTGAGCCAACATTCTTCGAGCAGAATGTGGTGTGTCTCTGAACGGAACTGAAAAACTGAAAGTGTGATGCCCTCTAGCGCCTGCAGTCGCGTCGCCGCGGTTCACAATCGCGTTACACCTATATTTAGGCTTGCCATACGTCCCGGTTCGACCGGGACAGTCCCGGTATTTTGCTCTTGTCCCAGTGTCCCGTCCAGTTTTATCAATGTCCCAGAAACGGCTGTAAGACGTAAAAAGTAATGAATTTATGTTTTTAAGAATATTTTATGAAGACATTAAGAATCTTGAAGATGACAGAGCGTTAATGAGGGAGCTGCAAGAGCATTGATTGTGTGTAAAATAAACTTTAAGGTTTCCTTTGCTCTGACTTTCATGAAAAGTCGAGCTTAACAAAGACATCTTGAAGAAAGTATATTCAAGTCGCAAATATGAGGGGGTTGAAAACAAAGAATAACATTGTTAACTTATTAATTGCTTTTGTAGTTAGACAAAATGTTGTAATTTAAAAAAAAAGACTTAGTAATTAGTTGTTCAATTTAACAATTTTATGCAGTATTTCAAACTTTATTTTATTAACACTTCTTTCTAGATGGTAGACCAGAGAAAATTCTCATTAAAAAGCAAAAAAAAAAAAAAATCCTTTTAACTAAATTAAGTAGCAAAAATTCCTTTTTTATTTTTAAAAGGTGGGTAGACTAACAATTTAGAGATCCAAATTCCCCACTCCCCTGGCGAGGCTTAAAAAAAAACTTAAAACTCAACATTTTGCTTTTAATTTTTTTTAAAGTTCCCCAGACCCCCCCCCCCCCGGTAGGGGGCATTCCATACCCCCCAGACCGTACGGTATGCCCATCCTACATTAATGTGTCCCGGTTTCACTAACCAAAAATATGGTAAGCCTACCTATAGTCAATCGCTCACGTGACTTTCGGTTGACTCATTCAAACAACATTTCAGTTATTTTGATTTTAAATTTTTTCATGTTTTATTATTTTTCAACCTCTTTTTTTTTTTCTTTGGTCTGCACACGTACCACCTGGAGAGGCTTCGCGTACCAGTTTGGGAACAGCTGCATTATATTATATAACTAACTCAGTGGTCAATCAGTCGCACAGTACGAGAGATTATCGCCTTATGTAAATATTTAAACAAAACAAACTATTATCAACTAAAATGCGTAAAAAGCAGCTTAAACAGTCGAGGCTATGAGCTTGAAAACTTTAATTACGGTGGAATTTCGACCGCTTGACAAACTCTAGTAAGATTAAATAGACATTCGATGTTCTTTCATTTTTGCATAACCCTCAAAACAGATAATGAAAAACGCATATCAACCAAAAAAGTTTTCGAAGTCAAACTGTAAGCAAAATTTAGAATAAAATTAAAACAACGAATAGACTACATACGTTATATAAGAAAGTTTTGATTCAAATATTTACAAGAATATCATCTATTTTCTTCGGTATTCTTCGAATCCCACATTAAACATTTGAAAACTCAACAATTCACTCAACTCGCTCTGAAATCTTGTGATTCACCTGTAATTATTCAAATCATTCTAAAACTCGAGAAATAACAAAAAAGAATTGTTTAAAACTACAAAGATTTTCTTTCTTCGTTTCAGTTTTAAATGATGTCAAATATCGTCTGCGTTAAATATCCTGTTTCTTTTACTTCGTACTACATTTGCAACAAATCATTAAAACAAATTTCCAAAATAACACAGTTCATGCTCAAAAAAAGAAAGAAAAATATTAATAATATTAATTATTTTTTTTAAATTTGTATCATTAATTTTAGTAACAAATTTTAACGATAAATTAAACGAGTGTCTTGTTCATTCTTAAACATTTCCTCACGAACTATGTTAATATTATTTCAACTTTTACTTCAATAAAATTTCTTTTGGCACTACAATTTAAACTCTTATTTTTGATATAAAAATTAATGAATAAATCATTACGCATTATTTTAGGATGGTTTTAAAATACGTTTAGTTTAATATGCTTATTATTTTAGAATGATTGGTGGCTAAATTTTGTTCTAAATATTTTACCTGTTTATAACGTTAAATAAACCGCAGACGATTTTCGCAATAACTTCGACACTCAAAAATCAATTGTAGTCAACAGTAGAACTAGAAATGATTCTACAGAAAGAAGTTTTTAAAGAATGTTTTTAATGTTGCTGTTTTTTTTTCCCCTTTTCGAAAAACTTTCTCTTTATACCTTTCAACACCATTAAAAACACATATAACCTACATTTTCTTAGACATATTGGTATAATAACTTTTGCATTTTAGTTCCGTTATATAAACACATAATATTATGTTTCGTAATATATATATTTGTTTAGTATTTCGCAAAAATAGATTAGAAAGAGGTTCAGTGCAAAAAGTATTCTTTGTGCAAGATATCTTAAACAGGTGCAAAAGATCGATCAAAGCTACGGATTGTGATTAATACAATGCGACCCTATGGTGGTTTACAATAAGGTCTTTGGAAATCAGGAGTAGGCTGAATGTTCCCCTGAGTTATAAAGATCTGAATCTCTACTCATGTAAAAGTCAACCTCTCTCTTTCTCTCTCTGTGCGTGTGTCGGTGAGTCCAGACCAATCTAAACCACTTTTAGATTCAAAATTTGTCACTTAGGTAGTTTGAAAAGTCAGACGTTGCACCTCAAAACTTTTTTTTAATACGACCTAGAAAGTTTTAACTTAATTTCTAAAGACAAATTTGTCTTCATTTCTAATTCTGCTATCTTGCGCAGAAGGACAGAACCCTGTTCGATCGGTTCTCTACTTATATTATAGGCAATGTCTATCTGTGTGAGTGTGTGTGTGTGTGTGTGTGCTATGTCCAGACGAATTGGCAGAAATGATCAGTTCACTCATACGGACAATACCTTGTGGGTACTGCTCGTTAGAAATAAAATAACTTGGTATTTTTTTCTTTCTTTTCGTATATGTTTAATGACAAAAGAACCTCATAACGCTGAATCTGGTAGAGATTGTTTTGGTGCAAAGCACCTTGTGGGGAACTTACTTTTTTTCTAGTCTTCTTAACCCTGTAATGCCCAAGTTTTTTTTTATCGTCGCCCGCCGCATTTTAACCGATCCCACCCAGTAGTAGGCTTAAACCACGCCTCCTACTGACGTTTTTCTATTCCTCCACTATTCCTCTGTTTCTTTTCTCAAACTCAATTTCGTTCTTTCTTCTTTCTTATCTCAAAACTCAAGAGGAAGAGAAGTAGCGTCACCTGAAAATCATGATGTCAAGGGCAACGTCAGAAGGAGGCGTGGCTTAAACCCACTACAAGGTAGGCTCGGTCAATATGCTCGTCCGCCTTGAGGCGGAGTTGGGGATTAGAGGGTTAAGGGCAAGAAATATTATAAACCTAACGAAAATGAAGAGATAAAATGGTTATCGGAGCGAAAGGTTCGTCCATGAGGTAGAAATATTACTCATTCTAATACATCAACATAATTAAAGGCAAAATATAGGGGCCGTGGTAGCCTAGTGGTTAGGATGTCGGACTTCTAACCGGAAGATTGGGAGTTCGATACTGGACCCGCTGAAGACCCACCATGTACACTCGGGGATGTGTGCATGTAAAATCCGTGGATCCTTTAGTCCCGAGGGAACCGGAGGATAGAGAATTTCCATTCCCTTCACTCTTAGGTCAAAAATGGAAGGTGGTGTTTTTGTGGTGGCGCCACCTAGTGTCCTCCAAGTACATAATGAGCCAAGTCGTACTTCCACCGTTGTGGTGCTCATCTATAAACGCGCCCCTTAATTCCTGGTCGCTCTGCGAAGGGGAGCTTGGATACCCAAGTGGCATTAGAAACAACAACAACAAAGGCAAAATATACGACAACCATTTGGTGAGACTAAACGATAAAGGTCGGGACTAGCGGTCGCCATTGGCGACAAACAATTTTTATTGGGCGAGCACAAAATGTCATGTCGGTCGCTAAAACTGGCGACTTGCAGTTTTTTTTATTATCAGTTGGCCATTAATATTGGCGATCAATTAAAGCCGCAAATGCAAAAACGAAACTTTTTTTTAAATACTTCTTGAAATTTATTATTATTTCTTTAATATTAGAAAACAACTTTTATGCTACAATAAACAACGGAGATGAAAAAATTATTCTTTTAGAAAAGGTTTGTAATTTATTGTCTTTTTTAAATACAACTTTTGTGTAATTTTGAGACAAAGTGCATTTTAAGGTATATTATGTACATGTTTGTATGCAAAATGAGGCCCCTGTCGGGGAGGGGCGACCAACAGTGTCTAAGTGGCGACTAACTTCTTTGGATTTACTCGCCACTGGCCACCATCAAATTATTTTAGGTTCAAGCATTACTAAACGAGCTAATAAACACAGACATTTTTATCTTTCTTCGAATCCGCTGCTTCTAAGCATTAAAAAATAAAAATAAAAGCTTCGTGGCCGAACTCTGAAAGCAAACATTATTTTCTTTCCAGTTGCCCAGTGGACCCATCGGTGGCCGAGCGGGTGTTTGTGGACGATCAAAGCCGAACGACCGGAGACTACTACCTGTATATTCCATTTCGAGTGTTCCGGTTTCCGGATGGCGCTAGAGTGCATTTCCGGTGCAACGTCATCCTCTGTCAGCAGGACTGCCCGTGGGTAAGGCAACGTAATTATTTGAGAAATGACGTAATAAAATTCATTCATATGAGGTGGGATTCTATGGCTGAATGATACTAACAATAAGTTGTTTTTCGTATTGACGCTTTGGTGAAGCTCTGCAGACACTATAGATGTGATTTACTTTGCAAGGAATCTTTCGAACAAAAATTTAGGGGATTACAAAGTAAATACTCGTTTTCAGAAACAAACATTTACTGGAGAGAACTCAGAAAAGAGTATGCTCTTTCTGAGTTCTCATTGAACTCTGAAACGTAAATGTGAGTTCTTACTTACATCTAACTTGTTGACAATAACAACTTTTCGAAATAGCCTGTCTTTTCTTCTATTGATATACGTATTTTATTTTTCAACTTATCTTCTAGAACTAAAATTCAGAGAATAAAGTTTCGTTTTTCCAAGCATCAAATTTACAAAAAATTAAGAGTTTACGAATTGACTCGTCTACGTGCACACTCAGAAACGCACTCTCAAATCTCACGAAACTTTCGTCGCATTAGACGAAATGACTCCGTGCAAAATGCTCGGAGTACACCTTTCGTCAAATTGGCGAACTTTGTGTAGTCACTTTTTTGAGTCACGTGATCGCGTGACGAAAGAATAGTTATATATGACGAAATTTTTTTGACGATTGGAGAATCGTCGAAAGTAAGGATTCTATTTTTGAGAGTGTTCTAGTAGGTGAAAAGTAATTTGCTACTAATCTCTATAAGCTAAAATTTAGAGAAATTCGGAGGGACAATATCTTATGATCCAGGCTTAAGAGAACGTCCCCCCCCCCCTATCTCAAGGACACAGGCAGCCCTTAACCCTTAAATGCATGGCAAGGCATAGATGCATCGAATGTTTAACCCTTTATCTACCGACGGTACTTATAAGTACCATTCTCTATAAATTCCATCCCAGCAACCATTTTTACCAATATTCTGATGGTACTTTGCCGGGACAGTCTTTACATTCCCCTTTTTCAGGATACATATCAGCAAGGGTTCTATAAAGAGTATTTTAGCGAGGAAAGGAACATAGATAGTCTTGAAACCGATGCCGTGTTTTGAACTTCCATTTCGTTCAGATTGCTCCCTTAGAGCTTCGCTCCAGAAAAGTAGTAAAATTCAAGAATCAAGTCATTGATTTTTTTTTTAATGTGTTAGTTAAGAACTTAGAAAACTATTTGATAGAATATTTTGATTAAAAAGTGTATGTAATTAATTTCACAGGATAACTACTCTGTGGCACTTATTAGCTGTAAAGAAATAAATACCTATAGACTGAGCATTTTATTTATGTAAATCCCTTCATTTTCAGTGTAAATACCTAAACAATCTATTTCTGTAAAACAGATTACTGCAGATCATAATGCGGTAGATAAAGGGTTAAAACCTCATACAGTGGAACCCGTGTAAGTTGACCACTTGCGGCGCACCATTTTAGGGGTCAACCTATAGAGGGTGGGGAATTTTTTTTCTATTCTTACACTATGCATTTATTTATTTGCAACTAATTAAAATATAGCTTCATGTATTAACGTTACTTTAAAACAGCAGTTAGCTTTTTTAAAAATAATTATCCAAAATATCATTAGAGAAATGTAACCTGAATTTCTTACAATGTATCCTATACAACTTTAAGGGGACTTGGCACCCTTCAAATGTAGAAAATCGATGAAAATACCGATTTTTCAATTTTTTGCTTAAAATGTGGTTTGACCCTCCTAGTATATCTGAGCGAAGATTTTAAGCGATACAACCAATATAAATGTCGTAACTTAAAGTTCTTATACTTATTCTTATCCAGGTTTAATGCAGGTGTGCGATAAATTTTCTGTCGGTATGTTAAACTGGTGGTTTCTTGAAAAATAGCACTTAGCAACTTTGACGTTGTAACTTACGATGTGCAGACATGAGACCTTATTACTATCACACACAAACAATCTTTATTATTACCTTATTATTACATCACAACTTACAATATCAACTTAAAACAGTCTGGCCTTCCTGGCCCTTTTCTCTCCCGCTCCACCACATTCAGTGGTTTCATAGAACTCATGGGGTGTTGCCAATCAGTCGAAAACAAAAGTTCTTCTGGCGGAATTTGCATATTCTCGCCTGTTGAGGGTCCTACGCGACATCCTCCCCCTTTTGAGTGTGCTAATAACACTCAAAACTTAAAGTTAACACAATATAAACTACATTAGACGAAAAAAAATACAGATCAATAAATACTTATATTAATAAATGAATTATGCATAAACAATTAACACACTTCATAATAAACAAATAATTACAGGCGCAGTGGAGGTTTTACAATCCTGCCACTACTGGTAGTCACAGGTATCACATCTTCCGTCGTACCCTGTAGGGGATTCTCTAACTCCAGGCGAAATAGCCTTTGTACGGGTCTTAAGAACTCTGAAGTTTGAGTTTTAACAACCGCAAGTCTGGTCTGCCCATCACGACCAGGAATTAATTTTTCTACCCGAGCCAAATTCCAAAAGGCACGTTTTTTATTAACATCTTCTAAAAGAACTATTTCCCCCACTTTCAGGGGTTCCACATTGAAATTTCTAACAGACTGTTGACGCAATTGTCCCAGGTATTCAGAACGGAATCGCCTGCGAAGTTGTTCGCGTAATTTTTGAATATACTTAGCTCTCTTACCCAACTTTTCTCGGTCCACAACCTCGATATCCGTAACTCCCGACTTTGAAGTCTCTTGTAAAAACATCTCAGGAGTCAAAGGGTAAATATCATTGACGTCCTCTGACATATACGTAAGTGGCCTGGCATTAATAATTCTCTCACAGTCACAGAGCACTGTGATGAGCTCTTCGTAATTTAGAGCGGCCCCTCCTAACACTTTCCTTAAAATTTGTTTTACCATTTGCACTAATCGCTCCCACCATCCGCCCCACCAGGCTGCGGAAGGATTAAACTTCCATTGAATTCTATTTTCCGCGGCTTTACTGCATAAACTTTCCCAGTCTAGCTCGTGTAGAAGTCTCTCAGCTCCCCTAAAATTTGTGCCATTATCTGAATATATTGTGGTTGGTCTTCCACGCCGAACAATAAAACGCCTTAATGACTGGAAAAAAACTTCTGTGGTCAAAGACGTAACTAATTCAAGATGAATAGCTCTATAAACTGCGCAAGTATAAAGTGCAATATAAGCTTTTTGGCTGTTTTTTAAGAATAGGGGACCAGCGAGATCCACTCCGACAATTTCAAAAACAGCTGCGTCTTTTACTCTGTCGTTAGGTAGAAAACCGGGACTTTCATCACAATTATTAGCCTTAAATCGTTGACATTTTACACACTTCCTGATACAATTTCGTATAGTCTTACGGGACTTAATAATCCAAAATTTCTGTCGTAAATGAGACATTAACATTGAAGTACCAGCATGTAAAAGTTCATTATGAGCATTTAATATTAATAACTTAACTACAGAATGATCAGATGGCAAAATGATGGGAAATCTAAAATCGTTAGTATCATCTCGATAAAAAAACATTGGTTTTAGCTCTAATCAACCCATTAACAGTCAACTATAGGTCTTAGTTTCTTAATTTTATCGTCTGTTACCCTTTTAAACGATTCCTTTTGAATCAACGACATAAGAGCTATTTCCGCTCTGTCAAGTTCAGTAACCGACAAAATATTACCGTAATCAGTTGCTGTTTTTCTTAACTTAAAATAAAATCTAAAGATCCAAGCTATCATACGTACAATTTTTCTTACCGAAGAAAAATATCTGTAATACCAATTTACATCCTCATCATTTTTAGCCAACGTAATTACAATGGTCTTACGTAGTTCTGAGTTCACCAACTCCTCATCCGGATTGCAATCAGATTTTGGCCAGTTTTCTTCGTCGGCGTACAACCAAGTCGGGCCCTTCCACCATTTTTGTTCTAACAATTGCTCAACTGAACAGCCACGAGAAGCCACATCGGCCATATTGAGTACACCGGGAACCTGTCGCCACACTTTGGGAGGTGTTATAGAACGTATTTCCTTTACGCGATTTTGAATGAAAATCGCCCCAATTCCCCTCTTTCACAATCCAATACAAAGCGGTACTAGAATCTGTCCAACAATAAATCTTAACCTCGGGAAGTTGAAGATCCTCAAGTACAGCCGAAAGTAATCTGGCGCCAATTAAACAGGCCAACAGCTCCAGACGAGGAATAGTGATTGGTTTGAACGGAGCTACTCTGCTTCTGAAACATAGTACATGTACAGAAACAGATTGACATGCCGGGGGAATGCCTAAACATCTTGGGATTCTCAATTCACAAAGTTTCGGCAACTGCTGATACCAGGTTTTAAATTTTCTTAATAAATCTTCCGAAAAAATTTCATCCCACTTAAGTTTCAAATTCCAAGATTCTTGCAAAAGTAACTTAGGTGTCAACATTACCGGAGCCGTAAAACCTATTGGATCGAAAACTTGATTCGTGACAGCTAAAACTGACCTTTTCGTGATGGGTTTTTCTCGGTCGAATCCATGTTCAATTTTACACGATAACGTATCTGAATCGGTATGCCACACAAAACCCAACACAGAAACATTTTTTGCCTTGCTAGAATGATTATCAGAAATTTCACTGCGCAAGTTAGACTCCCAGCCACGTAAATTAAAATTGCCCGAAGTCATAATTAGTTGCGACTCAATAATGAATTTCTGCAATTCTGATTCAGAATTAACACTTGTCACACAATTATCTACGTAAAAAGCAGTTTTAAGAATTTCAGCGGTATGACTTAAATTTTCCGGTACCTTGCTGAAATGATATTGCAAAGTAGCGGCCAAAAGATACGGACTGCAGGTTAAACCAAAAACTACTCTACGATGCCTATACTCGTCTATTTGTTCCAAATCATCTTTGTTGAACCAAAGAAAACGTAAAAAATCTCTATCCTTCTCTCTAACAGAGATCTGTAAAAATGCTTTTTCTATGTCCGATGTAACTGCGACATAATTTCTCCGAAATTTATTCAAAATCGAGGGAATAACTTCTATCAGGTTGGGTCCTGAAGATAAACAATTATTTAATGAAGGGAAACCTATTGCATGAGCGCTTGCGTTAAATACCGGTCTTAAACGGGTTGTGCTATTTTCCTTAATGATTGGCTTATGCGGCAAATAGTGTACTCTATTTGTTACTTTTGATTGCACTTTTTCTATTATGTCCAGGGATCGCCAATTGTTAAAAGCTTCAGAGTTTTCCAGAATTTACCAACTTCCTTCGTGCACTTAAAACATTTTTCACTTAATGTTTTGTTATCAGGTAAGGAAGAGGGGTTCCCTGTCCACGGTAACGCTACTTCATATCTGCCCTCCGAATTAATACAAACAGTTTCAGTAAAATACTTAGTGGTTTCTTCTTCTAATTCTTTTTTCGTTTTATTTTGTGCCGGATCTGTGATGCCCAAAACATCCAATTGCCAAAGATCCTTAATGCACCGAGTTGGAGCTAATATAGACGTAAATACGCGAGAATGTTTGTTATCTACGTTCTCCCCCGTTTTAAGATGTTTTCCGAACACTGTCCACCCCAAACGAGTGTGCACAGCCGTCAAATTAGACTTAAGACTTACTACTTTTCCCGTCGATAATTTACCTGCAATATCCGCGCCAATTAAAAGCTTTATGTCTGTATCAACTTTAAATGTGTTATTTTCAAAATCCGTAATTTTGATACCGCGAGATTTTAACGCATTTAACCAACAACCGGATGGGAGCCGTTTGATCTCAGAACAAATACGTGATTGACCAAGAACATCAAATTTACATTTATAACTATTATCAACATTACTTAACACAATTATAATTCTGAAATAAATTTTTCGCAGTTTCTAATCCCCCAAAAAGCAATTGTTTCAATTTAAATTCACCAACAGGTTTATAGTTCATATCTCGAGCCACATCTGAACTTAAATACGATTTCATACTGCTCGAATCAATGACTGCTTGTATAAACATTTCTTTCGTACCATTAATTATTTTTACAACCAAAGTTTGGAGGTATACATCTGAGAGCTGAACATAATTATTTAAAGCATTAATTTTGTTATCCTCGTTACTTCCCCTTAAAGCATTATCCGTTTTATTTAAAGGCAAATCCGGGCATAAAGTCACAAAATGTCGTCTTCGACAAATTTGACATTTATGTTTAGAATTACATTGACTAGCCCTATGATTTCCTCGCTTAAGACACACAAAACAAGCTTTCTTTTTCTTAAGAATATCCTTTTTAGAGTCTAAGGTTAAATTAGAAACTTCATTACAGCTCTCAGAAGCATGAAACTTGTCACAAAAACTACAATTATCAAACTTTTTAAATTTACTTGTATTATCATTAAATGAAGATTTATTTGCACTTAGTAATTCACAAGCAGTAGGCACAAAGGGTTTAGACTCGGAAAATTTATTTAAGTTTTTCTTATTACTTATTTTTTCAGGATGAAAGTTATCCCTAGCCATTTTAACTCTAATTTCACTATCCACTTCATTCTTAATGAAATCGATTAACAAATCTAAATCTGTCTTACCCTCCGCATTTACAGCTGAACCTCTTTGTCGTTCCCACAACTTAACGATATCCATAGGTAGTGCAGATTCCACTAGCGGAAATAGAATATCTGCGTATTTATCTTTCGTTAATCCTAAGGATTCTAAAGATCTAAGCTGAGTTTGCAGTTTATCATATAAGTTCGCTAAGTCACTTTGGTTCTTAGTCATGATGAGTTGTAGCAGATCTCGTATGTAAACTTGAATGAGGACACTTTCTTTCCCGAACCTTTCTTTCAGATACTCAATAGCTTTAGGATAGTTCTCTGTTGTGGCGGGGAAGCTGTCAACAATTTCTCTTGGTTTTGTACCCTGAACAGTTGCTTGAATTAAATACTGAAATTTATCCCGTTCGTCGATGCTCGGATCTAGATGTATTTTCTCGAATTGCGTCCAGAAGCTTAGCCATTTTCTTGGATTACCGTCGAACTTCCTTAATTCAATTTTCGGTAACTTGTATTGGCATACAGCTTCGGCAGTTTGAAAATTACGGAATGAAGAATCTTCATATATTCCGGCGACCGGGGGACTCACTTTTCCTTTCACCTTTAATTTCGCAGTGATATAATTTTTGTCGTATTTTTCACAAGCCTCGAATTCTTCCTCTTGCTGTTTCTCAGTTAGGTTTGCTTGTGAAAGAATGTCCCATGCTGCGGAATCAATTTCTTTTAATTGCTTGTACTTGGTGGTCAAAAGCTCAAATTAAATTTCAATTTCTTCAGCTTTTACTTCACTTGCTTCTAGCAAAACATCCAGATGATTCAGAGTTCTTGTAAAAGCACTTCTTAAAACTGTCCGTTTCTGCTTCAGTGCTTCCATTTTCCAAAAACTTTTTACTTCTTATGCACGCCTTTGAAATCGTCCGATTTCCTTAATCCTGGCTGGCTCGCCACTACTTATGTCGTAACTTAAAGTTCTTATTCTTATCCAGGTTTAATGCAGGTGTGCGATAAATTTTCTGTCGGTATGTTAAACTGGTGGTTTCTTGAAAAATAGCACTTAGCAACTTTGACGTTGTAACTTACGATGTGCAGACATGGGACCTTATTACTATCACACACAAACAATCTTTATTATTACCTTATTATTACATCACAACTTACAATATCAACTTAAAACAGTCTGGCCTTCCTGGCCCTTTTCTCTCCCGCTCCACCACATTCAGTGGTTTTATAGAACTCATGGGGTGTTGCCAATCATTCGAAAACAAAAGTTCTTCTGGCGGAATTTGCATATTCTCGCCTGTTGAGAGTCCTACGCAACAATAAATGTACTTAGGAAGTAAGAGAATTCAAGTATTTCTGATGTTTTAGTAGGATTTTGAATTCTTTAAACTGCGTTTTCTCGGTTTGTGTTTTTTCGCAATATTGTAGTACTTAAAATGCTAAATCTTCTACATATATTCATGTAGCAACTTGAAACTTTTTGTGTGTGTTCAATATGATGTGCTTGATAAAATATATGATGGATTTTGCTATATATTTGCAAAAGAGAATTTTAAAAATGAAAATGTAACAAAAGTCGCTTTTTTTCTGTGTTCTACTATCGATGTAACTTTAAAAACTTTTTTTTCTCATAAACTAATTAATTAATAGCAAAACCCATTCCTAAAATTGTAAACCATACTATGATAAGTACTTTTTAAAAAATTGGTTTAAAAAAATCAAGAAATGAAGAAGAAGAAGGAAATTTAAAATTGTTAAATTATTTTAACAAAATTAAATTTTAAAATTTTCTGTAAGTTGAATTTGAATTTTTCACGTGAAAATCATATTGTTGAAGAATAGCACTTCATAATATACAAATAAAATAGGTAAAAGTTATTAAATAAAAAAAAATTGTCAAAAGGTACCAAGTCCCCTTAAAAGTAAAGGACTTTGTTAAAATAAAAATAAATATCTTATTAATGATGTAAGTTACTTATATAATAGTAAGGATTTTCTAAAAAATACATAATTTTTCAGATAATTAAACATCAGATAGAAGAAAAAAAAAGAAACTTATTTAAAGAATAAAAGAGGGCTCATGGTAGTTTTCCCATATGGTTGACATACTAAGAGGTTTAAACAAGTTTTATATGGATGTTTCATCCATCCAGACAAATACTTATGGCATAGAAAGTATCCTGGAGAAGTTATTTTAGTTTTTTTTCACCTTTGCAAAAGTAGACACACAAATAAATGTAGTAATAATTAGGCGGTCAACTTACAAAGGTGTTTTTGTGATGCTTCTATCCAAATGTGGCGTACTTAGTGGTCAATATAGACAGGTGGTCAACTGAGGGGATCGAGTTACAAAGGTTCCCTATATTATAATATAGGGATAATGCCGTTCCTGACAAAAGTGGTCAACTTAGACAGGTGGTCAACTGAGGTGTTCAAGTTACAAAGGTTCCCTATATTATGATATAGGGATAATGCCGTTCCTGACAAAAGTGGTCAACTTAGACAGGTGGTCAACTTAGGTGGTCGAGTTACAAAGGTTCCCTATATTATATCCGTACCTGACAAAAGTGGTCAACTTAGACAGGCGGTCAACTTGGGTGGTCAAGTTGCAAAGGTTCCCTATATTATAATATAGGGATAATGCCGTCCCTGACAAAAGTGGTCAACTTAGACAGGTGGTCAACTTAGGTGATCGAGTTACAAAGGTTCCCTATATTATAATATAGGGATAATGCTGTTCCTGACAAAAGTGGTCAACTTAGACAGGTGGTCAACTTAGGTGGTCGAGTTGCAAAGGTTCCCTATATTATAATATAGGGATAATGCCGTTCCTGACAAAAGTGGTCAACTTAGACAGGTGGTCAACTTAGGTGATCGAGTTACAAAGGTTCCTATATTATAATATAGGGATAATGTCGTTCCTGATAAAAGTGGTCAACTTAGACAGGTGGTCAGCTTACAAAGGTGGTCAACTTTACAAGTTTTACTGTATCTATTTATGTAGCAACTTTTGCATAGTTTGCGTGTCATTACTATTATTCTAATTTTACTGAAACATTTTTGTTGTTTCCTACTGCAACTAGAATCTGTGATAATTTGCATTGCTATCTGAGTTAAAATTCATTATGGTGAGTGTTACGAATTACGAATATATTTATACTAGTAAGACCGGTGGTCATACGATATGACCGCTGTTCTAGATATTATAAATATACAATTCTCCCACATCGAATCCAAGGAGCACACACATCAAATCAAATGCACATCAAATCCAAGAGATATTTATCAGGTAGAACAGTAAAGCTTGAATAAATAATAAACATATAATCATTTCGGGAAAAAATATTCTCACCGAAAAAAAACATCTAAGTTATAATAATCTGTGAAATAAAAATATTATTTACTATATAATAAAATTGTTCGTGAAAAATATTTATTGATATCCAACATAATCCTCGTCAAACCAATAGTGTTAACGAAACTGAAAAAAAAAGAGCGCTGCCACTTTAATATATTTAAAAAGCGCAGACGATAAATAAATGAAAACAAAGAAAGAAGGATTCAATTAAATTCGCGTTTACATTCATTTTTAACTTGGATTGAAAAACTAGCGATGCCTCACTCAAAATGCTAGAGAAATGTTTTGATTACTGTAAAGGCCATTATTTTCGCGGGCCGTAATTTTCGCGAAAATGAATATATCGGTAATTTCACGAATTTTATATGAACAGAACCGAAAGTTGAAAAATTCCAAAAGTACCTTAGTAAAGTTGAGAAAGTTGAAAAATTCCAAAAGTATATCTTTTGCATAAAACATTTTAAGAAACTTCCTTTTGTCCGAATATTGTAAGTGAATGAATGAGCTGCCTTCTATTAATATTACTGTTTTATATTCGAGAAATAGTTGTATACATATTCAAAAAATAGTTTAAGAAAGAAAGTTGTCAAGAAAAGCTTGTAACTGTGCAATAAATCATTAAATTTTGGGTAAGTGAAATATTTCTGATTTTTTATTATTATTTGAGGCGGGAAAAAAAAGTGTTTCACGACGCCTAAATTTTCTCGATTACGACGGGCTCGTGAAAATCGCGAAAATTAAAGCCTCGCGAAAATTAAAGCCTCGCGAAAATAAGGGCCTCTACTATAAGTCGTTTACATTATAGAAACAATTGTGTAGATGGCAGCACGATGCAGTTTTCTCGGAGTAAGAAATTCGGAATAAGCTATCGGCGACAAACAGACACTTCAGCGGCTTATGTATAAGATAAAAAAACATACAGAAAAAATATTTTAGAATAGTTACAAGGTAAGAGTAACGAATAATATGTATTGATAACTTTATGGAAGAAAAAATTAGCTTTTTTGTGATGTAAAAATACATCCATATGCAAAATCGGTTCTACATATGTTAAGTTTTTACCATTAATTACACCCATTTCCCGATTGATTTCATTTTTTTTTAAATAAAAATTCATGTATTTAAGGGTTAAATCAAAAATTCCCCCAAGTGCGCATACTCCAGGCATCGTCAGTACTAGCTTAAGAAGCCTGTGACGTCAGGGTGACCTGTGTTGATGAGCTCAAGTGTGGCGTTCTCTTAAAATCTGACCTTTTATGTTTCACATACCTTGAATGCTCCCACTCAGCCGCCTCTTCGATAATGCGCAAGTTCCGAAAGAATTCGTTGCGATTTCTAAGGAATGAAGAGAATTTTTTAAGTTTCCGAAGTAAATTTTCAAAATTTATCCTTCGTTTCATATAAGGCTCCTATTACTCGAGCTGACTTAACAGACATTTTGTCCTGACTTTGTTTGTTGTCCAGTGTCGGTCTTCAGTTTTACAATAAACATTTCTCCGATTGCTGTTGTTGTTGTCGTGTCCTCGCGCGTGGCGAGAGAAGTATGGTTGCGCTGCTCTTGAGTCTAACGGGGCCTTTATAGGCAGCAGTCCGATTTCCGCCCCTTTGAAAAGTCTCTTTTGAACCAACTCCCAGATGAGAGACCGTCACCTGGGATTGGCACCCCCAGAGGTATCGTTTCACTTAGAGGACATTGGAGCCACGACCTATTAACGTGCACGAGCAGCTCCCTTTATCGTACACGGACCGACCGAAGCAACCAGCCGCGAGAGGTTGTCACCCTCCCAAACGCTGACCTCAGTCAATGTTGCTTCACTTTCGGTGCTCTGCGGGATCCGAACTTCTACCGACTGGTCCACTGCGGGACAACGGTAAGGTATTGAATATGAAAAAAAAAAAATTGATCCATATATTTTTAATTTGTTAATTTTTGAAGTGTACATTATCAATTTTTGCAGTAAATTTTTGAAGTATTCTTTAGTTTACTGTAAATAAAGGTAGATGACATCCCATATTATGCAAAATTGATTTAACTACATTTTCAAATAATTGACTTACAACACTACGTTCCTCGTCCCCCTCAAATCGAAAATTTTTTGTTGTTGAATGGAAGCAATAAAAGCAACTATTTTTCCGGTTTTAATAGTACGTACAACGGAAAATAGTTCTTTAAAAAATGCAGTTGTGAAACGCTATTGAAAAATTTTTTTTCTAAAAGGAACAAAATTCATCTTTTAACGATTCAGATCCACTATATCTCAAATTTTATAAAATGCGTCTCATCTTCTATACTTACTTCTTCGCAGATTATTTAGCGTCATTGAAATGACGCCAAGTTCGCGGGAACTTCGCATGAACTAAATATTTTTCTTGAAATTGCAGATAGACAGCATTAAAAAAAAACAGCTATTTTTTTTTTTTTTTATAAAAAGAAGTTTTTAAAGACATGTATCTGCTCACTTTCACGAATTTCGCCTACAAATTCTGTATAGAAAGATAATTATAACAATCAATTCTCATTATTCCAAAAAAAAAACATTTTATTCAGCCAAAACAGAGAGGTTTTCATTTTATCGAAAGACAGATTATTGCAAAAATTTAAAAATAAATTGACATGGACATTAAATTAAAATTATAATAAATTATTTTTCATCAGTTCCAGAACAAATTTTCATATTAGATTGAAGCAAAGGTTTTCATTCATCATTCATTCAAATCGCCGAAGATTATTCACAAATACTTTAGTAAAATTGATGTGTAAATGATAATAGAATTATAGAAAAGGATTTTTGTTCCATTTGTAACACAAACTTCTTATCCACTTCAAGCAATGACTTACGGTCAATCAGATCACAAAAATCTAGTTTTTATTGACTTTTTCTGTTATATTTCGCAGCAGGGCTTTTAAGGCTGCTTTGGGTATATCGAGCTCCAAATCTCTTAGAAACTCTCTTCCCAATAAGTATCCCAAAAGAAGATACTTTTCCCACTATTTCTTGCTGGAAGATTGAGTCCAACCACATGATTATCCGGGAAAACGTTTTGTTTCTTTGGAGAACTCGGGTTCTCATCGGAAAAGGACTTCATAGATGCAGGTTTGGAATATTCGTTTTCTACTTCCAGCGTAATATTCTGCGGCCCTGAATCTTTATATGCATCAAAGTCGTTTAATCTGTCGACGTCACTCTCCAGTAGTACAGCAGCAGGTAATAAGCTGGCTGTCAAATCATCGGAAGAGTCTTGACTTTCATTGGAGACCTCCAAGTGCTTTACACACATTGCTTCCTCCGTTATTTCTGAAGAGCGAGTATCCAAGTTTTCTGCAGGACGTTCTTCTTCTCTTTCGAAAACACTTTCTCTGGATGGAAGTAAATCGGTTTCATCCTTTTCTTTCTCGCCCTCATTATATTCCGGATTTTCAGCGCTGTTTTTTGCAGCACGGGCTTTCAAGGCTGCTTTGAGGTTATTTTGCTCCAGATCTTTCATAAAATTCCTTTTCACAATAGTTTTTGATGGTAGATTGAGGCCAACCACAGGATTATCCGTGAAAACGTTTTGTTTCTTGGGAGAACTCGGGTTCTCATCGGAAAAGGACTTCAGAGATGCAGGTCTGGAATTTTCGTTTTCTACTTCCAGGGTAATATTCTGTGGCCCTGAATCTTTATATGCATCAAAGTCGTTTAATCTGTCGACGTCACTCTCCAGTAGTACAGCAGCAGGTAATACGCTGGCTGTCAAATCATCGGAAGAGTCTTGACTTTCATTGAAGACCTCCAAGTGCTTTACACACATTGCTTCCTCCGTTATTTCTGAAGAGCGAGTATACAAGTTTTCTGCAGGACGTTCTTCTTTTTTGGAAACATTTTCTGCGCATGGCAGTACGTTTTTCTTTCTGAAGCAACAAGCCCATATATTTTTTATCTAAAAACAAGGGGAATATTGTAAGATAAATAAAACATATCTCTTTGGAGATACTAAGAAAAACAAGCAGTATTTTATTACTCTATTCTCTTAGCAATTAACATATATGCATTTTCCTCATTATGTATTATCTGCAGTGTGTTTCAACAACTACCATGCAATCAAACGATGTAAATTTTACGTTTATGTAAATTGAATTGATTATATTTTAATCAAAGTTAAATACAAAAACGTGTCTAAAACTCTGCAGAAGAGTCGTTCTGAGCAGAGGCGTAGGTAGGGTTTTCAGCCCCCGGGGACAAATAAAGATTTTGCCCCCCCCCCCACTCCGCCCCCTCTCCAGCTCATTATAAAAGAAATTTATTTATTATTACAATAGTTGTATTGCTGTATTTAGTGTTAATTTCATGTAATGTAGAAGAACATTATTTAGACCTAGTTTTAGATTTGTCGAACTCGATGTAAAGCGATGCTACTTCTTTCTTTGTTTACATTGCTTTCGTCGGTGCCACATGATCAATGACGTAGCTTGAATTGCCTCCATTGAAATATCTCGAGCATTACGCATCGCACGCTTATTCACGGCATTGTGGAATTCATCGCCCAGCCTCTAAAGACGATTTGTGGGACGAGTGATGAATACGCAGGCGTTGTTTGTTTTGCTACGAAAAATTAAAAAGTTATTGTCAAATCATGTTTCTTCTGTACACGTCAAAAAGAAACACGTCATCCGTTTTCGATCACGCAAGTCTAAAATGTTCATAAATCTTACTTCTGGTATCCTTTGATCATTATATTTTTGATATCTAGAAAGGCTTTTGTTCTTATTCAAATGGTTTTCTCCGGGGATGCACTACTTTTATAATCGGTAGTTCTCGGTCCTCTTTGCTGATTATTTATAAGCAGCCAATTGTTGATGATTAATCGGTGAAGAATTGGGTGTTTTTTTTCATTTTTTAAAAATTAAAACTACTTTTAGCGGGCCAAAAACAAGAAACCGTGCTGAAAGAATTTATTTAAAATCTCAGAGCTCCTATATGCTGGAGTGATGGTGCCCCCCCCCCCCCCAAAAAAAAATATATATATAATTACGAAAAGTATCAGTGTATTATTTATTTAGTTTTAATGTTTCACGTAATGATAAAACATTAAAGTTGCACATAGTTTGTTACATTGTTTATTTTAATTTTGAGGTTTACTGAATTGAGGAGTTTTTCAATAATTCAGCTTTTTTAAAATAAATTGTAATTAAACGGAGTAAAATTATGTTTAAAACAAAATTAAACACTCGTAAGTTTTTAATTATATCCCGAAATGTATTAATTACTAGCTCATACACATTTTGATGAATTCTTATGAATTGCATATAAAAAAAATCAGAGTAAGTTGAAATTTCTGGACTTTGGTTTGGTACAATTTAAGAAAGAATGAAATATGTGATAAAATTACTTACATTCAAGCTCATTTTCTTTTTTCCTGTAGAGGATTTTGCAGGTTTTGTAACTTCCCGTTTTTTCACAGGTGTTTTCGTGCACGAAAACAGCCATTTGAAGCAACCACCAGTTTTTTCCATACTTTAGGTTTTCTCAAATATCTGAAAATAAAGCCAAGAAAGAACGGATTGTAATGATTTACAACCTTTATTAGAATAATGTTTTTCAACAAGTGAGTTCTCCGCTTCCCAAGGCATTAAAAATAATCAAGCAATTACTTCTAATGACTTGGGAGGTGGCTATATCTTGTACAGATTAATAACAGCCATGAAACAAGACTAAAACTAACTATCAAAAATGTACAGTAGATCCCCGGTTATCCGCGCCCCGACTAACCGAGTTCTGGTTTGACATTGGTACATCAGTCCTTGAAAAAAAAAAGCGTCTCTAGCACGGGATTTTTTTTTTTTTTTTTTTGCGGGCCAATGGCGCCCCTGCCAAACAGAAAACTCTTATGAATTTCTTCAAAAAATAACTTTTTAAACTTTAACATGTATACTTTACGCCTGTATGTATGCGCAATTACACATTTGTATGTCTGTAGCGTCATTTTTTCATTTCATAATATGTACAGTGAATGCCTTTTTTTACCTCTTTGACAACGCTTTCATTCCTTTTACCAGTCTGCCCACGTTTCCCTCTCGATTGGGACAGAGTCCGTCTTATCCGAGTTTTCGATTATCCGAGGTACCCTCGATCTACATTGCCTCGGATAATCGAGGCTCGACTGTAAAGTGAAAGAATGGGGAGCAAACATGGAGGGGCGGTAAGACACTAAACAAATCTCCAATGTATCCTTTACCCATTGTTTGGATCTGATAACTTGAATACCGATGTGGACGAAGAATTAAATTGTTCCATTTGTTAAAATTTTTCTCTTTTCTTCCTAATGAGCCTGCGTATGGTCATTAACCTTTGCAGACCTAGTGCGGAACCCGGTAATCGACATCCATTTTTTTCAAGTAGTACCACTGTCGGTGGATGCCATTGCTACTGATAATTTGGACGCTCAGTTTCCCCAGCTGGCGGCACCTGAGCTTCCATTTGATATGAATGAATAGGTATTTAATTTAGCCGAGAGTATCCAAGCCAAACGGATATTCAAGGGATCTTTAACATGCTGCACAATGGTGCGACATGGGTGCAGACGATTTTCTGCATCTTGAAAATCCACCGGCTTGGGCCAGGTTCGAACCTGTGATCTTGGGCGTACGAGACCTGAGCCTTACCACTATGGCACCCTGTCGACCCATTTGTTAAAATAGGGATGAGAAGGATGATTTTGCTTCGCCAATAACGAGCTAAGATACTTGTAGGCTCTACGCCAATATAAGAATTCCTCCTCTTTCTCCCCAAGACGAACGGAACTTTCTGAAAGTCAAGCTTCTTTTTAACGGAGCCATAGCACTTTTACCACATACTCTTCCGCTTTGCAATTTCTTCATTAAAGCATTTAAAAGCCGAAATTGGGAAAAATCTGATAAAAAAATATGTTTATAAATATTTAGGCCTAAAATAAATTTCACTGAATCCATGAACTGCTCCGCTGGCACTGAACTTTCCGTTTTGGCAGCCTCAACCACCGATGACTGACAGTAAAATATTATACAAAACTAAAAAATGTTCATTTTCTTGAGTAATAATTGAACATTTATTTAATGTTTACATAATTTTTATTTATTACAGGATTATATCGTTAACAGGATTATATCATTGAGTGCGTCTTTCATTCATCGGTAGTTGACTCAGAACTTTGAAGCCTCATCAGTCACCGATGACTGACTAAAGTAGCCTGAGTGGAATTTCCTTATAAATTTGCGTGGAACACAACATGCTAAGGTTCAAAAAAATCAGTTGCTACAGTAATGTAATATAAAGAACTAAAACGACCCATTTACTTACAATCATCCCCCGATGACTGACTAAAGTAGCCTCACTGGAATTTCCTTATAAATTTGAGTGGCACTCAACATGCTAAGGTTTGCAAAAATCAGTTGCTACACTGTAAAAAAAATCAGTTGCAACACTGTAAAGTTCTAGTTTAACCTTTAACCAAAAAAAAAACTGAAATTTGGTTGCAACCCATATTTGGTGCTAAGTTGAACCATTACAATGGTGTAGTTTCACCTAATTCCACCATGAAGCAATTAGCGATTGAAGCAATGAAGCAATTAGCATTTAGCAATTTGAGTGGCACTCAACATGCTAAGTTTCACAAAAATCAGTTTCTACACTGTAAAAAAATTCTAGCTTAACCTTTAACAAAAACAAATGGTGAAATTTTGTTCCAACCAACATTTGGTACTAAGTTGAACCATTACAATGGTGTAGTTTCACTTAGTTTCACAATTGAAGCAATCAGCAATTGAAGCAATGAAGCAATTAGCATTTAGCAATTTGAGTGGCACTCAACATCCTAAGGTTTACAAAAACCAGTTGCTACACTGAAAAAAAAAATTCTAGTTTAA
Source organism: Octonoba sinensis (assembly GCA_038502835.1). NCBI lineage: Eukaryota > Metazoa > Arthropoda > Arachnida > Araneae > Uloboridae > Octonoba > Octonoba sinensis. The sequence continues at coordinate 13,280,153 of CM076602.1, read as the reverse complement.
CCTTTAAACCAAAAAAACGAATGGTGAAATTTGGTTGCAATCAACATTTGGTACGAAGTTGAACCATTACAATGGTGCAGTTTCACCTAGTTTCCTCATGAATGAAACTAGGAACCATTAATAATGGTTCAACTTTCTTACCAAGCGTTGGTCGCAGCTAAAGTTCACCATTTTTTTGGTGAAAGTTTGAGCTAGATTTTTTAACAGTGTACAGTACACAGTATATAATATAGAGAACTAAAACGAACCATTTAATTACAATTATTCACACTTTTTTCGAAAATACTCACGTTTTTTTAGCAAGCTTGAGTCAATTCCTCCTTGTCGGATTCGCATAAACTCAAAAGTGATTTCTTTTGGGACGAAGCGCTTTGTTGGAAAAAATGTGCATTGTTGTAACATATAACTTGAGACTACAATATTTTGTTGCTTTGTTGACGAAAATAAGACATTCGAATGATATTTAACAGTGTTGAAATTTAACATTGTTTAAAATCACGTCGTGCCGTCACGCTATAGCGTGTTTTTTAATCAAATAATTTAGGAAAGAATCAGTACTTTTTGGTAGTAAGACTTTTTCTTCTCACCGACCTATATTTTCCATTAATTTTAACCATGAAATGAATATTAACGTTATCAAGACATTTTCGACTTAGTAAAAATCGAATTTAAAACTCCTTCTTCTATGATTCATGAATCTCTAAATTACAAGTACAGCTGACATTAGGGAAGTTTCGACCCTATTTAATTTTTATAAACCCCACGCGCAAAAAGCGGGGTGGAACATAAGGGACCGTTCATAAATGATGCCACGCTTTTTTCCCACATATGTGACCCCCCCCCCCTCCTTTGTCGCAAAATGTCACACTTCATCGGATCCCCCTCCCCCTTTGTGACATGTCACGTGCATAAGCAGGGATGTCACACTTCTTGTTATCCCCTCCCTTCACTGTTTCACAATTTCACGAACCCTCCCCCCTCGAAGCTTGACATCATTTATGAATGATCCCTAACGTGTGGCGTCACGCTATATGTTTCACTGTGGACTTTACGTAGAAGTAGTTTGATTTCTTCTCATCGATATTTTATTGTTACATTCAAATTATTACTTCGTTATAGAGTCTAGATTTGTAAGAGGTCATTCAAGCAACGTGCCAAAAGTAACATCAATGACGCTATTTCATTTTATCCAGTTTTATAAAGCGAGGTTTCTCACTTTGCGACTTTTATCACTAGCGAGAATTTTAAAGGCAAACTTGTTCTACGAGTCCTCTGGCGGGCATCCCTGGAACTCAAACCCAGGGGGCGTCGCTCCTATTGCAGCCAAGTGCTCTTGTTAGCACAGAGTGGTGACGTTTTTCCGTAAGAGGCCGTTCATAAATGATGTCACGCTTCTTTCCCATATATTTGACCCATTCCCCCTTTGTCACAATGTGTCACACTTCAACGGACCCCCTCTCCCCTTTGTCACATGTCTCGCTATGTTGCATACTGCATGATGTCACACTTCTCGTTGCCCCCTCCCCTTGTCACAATTTCACGAAGCCCTCTCCCCACTCGAAGCGTGACATCATTTATGAATGTGTCATCGTGAAAGTGTGACGAGGGGAGGGGAGGGGGTAACAAGAAGTGTGACATCAGGCTTATACAACATAGCCTGACATGTGATAAAGGGGGACCTAAGTCGATGTTGCTTCACTTTCGGTGTTCTGCGGGAACCGAGCTTCTACCGACTGGTCCACTGCGGGACCGCCGATTGTTACGCGAATCTTTTTATATAAAATGCATTTCATTTCCACATTTTAAATATAATTCAAAAGTACCCTTCAGTGTTGCTAGCTATCGAAGCGACTCTGCTCTAGTGGAGATACAACTTTTACCGGATTAATTTATTTTAATTAAAAATTAGTACGTAAGGGATGGAACGATAAAATAAATTATAATTAAAAACAAGAAGTGCCGTCTAGAACTATACGAGCATACTTTCCCGTATACACCAAATTGAAATTTATAATCTAGCTATCTCTTTCTCATTTAGCTTTAGTTCTTAATTTCTTCAAATATACCTTTTTCAACGGATAATACATATTCATTCACTCAGTCATTCATTCTTTCATTTATTCAGCCATTCATTTATTTATTCATTCGTTTACTCATTCATGTGTTTATTCATTCATTTACTAATTCATGTATTTATTCACCCATTTATTTATTTTTTCATTCATTCACTCATTTATTCATTCTTTTCCTCATTCATTTATTCATTGATTCATTCTTTCACTCTGTCATTTATTCATTCTTTCACTCCTTCATTTATTCATTGAGAAATATCCTTAAAAATCCCAATAAAAACATTTTATAGGAAAATAGGCTCATTAGTTCTGGATGAACTTTCTATTTGTTCATGTTCTACGTTATAAGAGATTTCCGATAAAGTTTGTTCCAAGCAAATCAGTCCGTTAGCTCAGGATTTATATAGGATTGAAATTTCCCCGTAAGCGCTATGTTAATTTTTTGAACTGTTCAAAAATGAACAAAAACGGCTCGAATTAATATTTAACGCCAAAAGCTTCCTCCAGCAAGCTTGTTCATTGGAACTTGGATCTTGTACCCAGAGTTTGCATCATTTGCTTCATTTTCGCCCATAGTCGCTAATGTTAAATTTTTTTGAACTGTTCAAAATTGATCGAAAAATGTTCAAAAGTTATTAGGGGGGGACAGACCGACACACATTTTCACCCATCTGAAAACCCTACTTTCAAGTTTTTTATTTTTTAATCTTTATTTAATTACTTCAATTTTTTTTTACTTTTCTTTATTTTTAACGATATTTTTACGATATATTAAGCCTTCTTTCATGCGTTATTATTATTTTTTTACTTTTACGGGAAAGCAGGCTAAAATAAGGAAACTCGTGTAAAATGAAAACATGGAAACTTCACAATAATAGCATTAAATTTTTGCTATATTGCTCATTTTTTTTTCATGAAAGACTTGCTATAGAGAAGAAAAAAAAAATCACCGTAGCAAGGAAATTTAGCAATAAATATTGAAATGTGGCAAACTTGATCTGTCAAATCATCTCACGGTTAATCAGAAGGCAATCTATTCAATGGTTGTATAATTATAATTGTATAGTTCGGAGGGAAATATTAGTGAGCCAATAGGTTAACATTCAAACGTGGCAACTCTCTGGGGGCGCGGCGAGATCCCTCCCCCCTCCAGATATCAAAAGTCTCGCTGTTTCACAGGTTTCTGCAAAATATAATAATTTTATTTCTGCAACAGGCCAACTGCGGAGAATATTTGGGGATGTCTTACGGCCGGAAACGAAGATCAGCTTCGCCTCCTCCGAGTGATGGTAGAATGCTTACCGTCACAAATGAGGTGACAGTGGTGGACGAAGATCACAGACTGCCCAGGACAGCCGGTGAGTTTTCGAAAAGTTTTAATTATTTGGTTTCAACAATCATTTGGTTTAAACAATCGCAGACGTGAATTATATTGCATTCAGTATAACTGTAATGCAAAAACCCAGGCCATATTAAGAGGTAATTCATAAAGATGTCACATTTTTAAAATATGCATTTGCCCCCCCCCCCTTTTTGTCAGTCACACGTCACGCTATTTTACGTAAAAAGTTCTTGCAGTTCAGAATTAAAGCTCTGCGTTATAAATCACTTTTTCAGTTTTACCTTAATGATATTTGCGAGCAAAACACTATTAATTATTATATGTGTACATAATTTGTATGAAATTAAAATTAAAGTTTACAACATAAAATATAATTAGTATAAAATAGTTTAAAATATTAAGTGCTCGATTTTAAAAAATGACCCACACTATTTTGTTTTAAAAGTGTAAAAGTCTAACAAGATTTCATCTTAAATTTAAACTTATAACTAGAAGCTAATTAAAACCTTAACTAGCATTGATGTTTTCGATACAAAATGAAATCAATTAGGGATCGTGCATAAATGATGTCACGCTTCGAGGGGGGGGGGTCGTGAAATTGTGACAAAGTGTGACAAGGGGAGGGGATGGGGTTCCGCTGAAGTGTGACATATTGTGACAAAGGGGGGGAGGGGGTCAAATATATGGGAAAAAAGCGTGACGTCATTTATGAACGGCCCCTTAGGAATACAAAACAAAAGAAAAAAATGTTATGCAAAATTATTTAATATTCTAATTTCAAATGCTTTTATTATAATCAAAATGTCACACTTCTTGCTACTTTCCCCTCGTCACAAACTGTCACAGTTTCTCGAAACCCCCCCCCCCTCGAAGCGTGACATTATTTGTGAATGACTCCTAAGCTCAGGGGCTTTAATACACTTCAATAGATTTATTTCAGTTTTTTAAAATAATTTTACTTATGTAACAATTACAAAAGCTATTTCTGAAACAATACCAAAACTTAATGACGTATTTTAAACTCTGTAAGAAAATAAATGTTATCCTAATGGATAAACACTCCAAAATAGATTGCTACAAAGTAATAAAGAAAAAGAAACACATGGAGGCTCATTCGAACCAAACTTTTTATTAAATGTGTGATTAGTTGCTGCGGTAAAATGTTATAAATACAGTGTTCCCTCGCCACTTCGCGCTTCATGTTTCGCGGCTTCAGTGCTTCGCGGGTTTTCTCAAAATATTCATCAAAAATTAAAAATGAAAAAATACAACCATGCCGGCAGCCACATTTGCGGAAAGGAGCGTTGTTTCATGTTGATGCGCGAGAGAGAAGGATCTCTGCATGTCAAACAAAGAGATGAGTTGACTCAGAGTACATACCACGGGCTCTCAAAAGCTCCCACCATCTCTTCGCCTCTCTCAGAAAGCAATGTTAATTAATGTTTATTACTGAACTATAAAGTTTTGTAATTAACTTTATTTATTAGCACCGACACGTTTAAGTAAATACGTACATTGTTGTAATTTTTGTCTTAAATGTCTGAAGTATAAATACTGTTTACATATTTAAAGCATTCGTGTAACCGCATACACGAAAATTAGGGGCAAATCCTACTTCGCGGTTTTTCAGTTTTCGCGGAAGGTTCTGGTCCCCATTAACCGCGAAAAACGAGGGATCACTGTATGTAAAGAAACCAGAATTTTACTTTTCACTTTACCGCCCTAAAGATCAACTGGCGGAGGTTTTTTCTGCACAGATACTACACATGTGCAGAAAACCTATTTACAGGGACAACGAATTCAACCGTGTCGTCGAACACATGGGACCTATCTTTAAAATTGGGCAACTTGCGGAACCCTTAAATACTTCCAGGGTTTTTTTTCCCCTCCGAAGAATTCCCTTCCCCTACCGACCTTAGAAAAATGCAATATAAAATAATATTTAAAGTACTGTTACTTGTACAGGATGATACATTGTACGTCATTCAGGTTAAATTTCTTTAATGATATTTTGGATAATTGTGATAAAAAAGCTAGTCACTATTTTAAAGTAACGCCATTACATGAAGTTATATTTTATTTAGTTATAAATGAATAAATGCATAGTGTTGAGAAAGAACAAAAAAAAAAAAAAAAAAAAATCTCCAGCCTCTATTTGACCAGTCGAAGGAAACGTTGATTAATATTAATGATTACGCATAAGATCGTTAGAACTTCGGAATAAACCAAAACAAAGAAAAAATTCGGATTTTTTTTTTTTTTTTGCAAATTTCCCTGCTTTTTTCCAGAACATTAGAATTCCCTGTGATTTCCCGGTTCTGTCGCCAACCTGCAGTCTTATGTTACTACATGAACAGGTAAGGAACATTACGAACCCCCCCCCCCTCTCCCCAGTAAAACATTCCGGTTGCTTCACTGCCTTCAATTATATTTGGTGAACTTCATGTACTACTGAAAAAAAATTTTCAGCTCTAAATGTATAAAAATAAAAAGTGTAAGAAGGCTCAATATATCGTGAAAATATTCTTAAAAATAAAAAAACCAGTCCAAAATAAGATAAGTGGTTAAATAAAGATTGAAAAATATAAGATTTGAAAGTAGGGTTTTGAGATAGGAAAAATGTGTGGCTGTCGGTCAGTCCGCCCCCCCCCCTCCCCCAAACTTTAAAAAATTTTGAGGGCATTGTTCGATTCAAAAACGTTTTTTTTTTTTTCTTGTTTTTTTATTCTCAAGATTTTGGCGAGGACATCTCATTGCCACATTTTGTTTTTTGATTTGAACAATTTTTTGTTCAGATTTGAAGGTTCAAATAATTATTACATTAGCGCCAACAAGGAAAAATGAAGCATATAACATAAACTCGGGAAATAAAATCCTAGTTCCTTTGTACGAGCTTATTAGAAGAAGCTCCCGACGGAAATATTTTTTCATTTGAACAATTTTTCTTCAATTCTGAACAGTTGAACAATTATCACTAGCGCCTACGAGGAAATTTGAATCCAAGATAAATCCAGTTCCAAAAGACGGATTTTTGCTTGAAAAAAAACGTTATTTGAACCTATTTTCTAATATTCACTAATAAGTATGAGCAACAGTTTCGAAACAAAATTTATTTACATTTTTTATTATTATTATTTCATTTTTCTCATAGGTGCAATAGCACCTATGAGGAAAAATTAAGCAAATTACGTAAACTCAGAAAATAGGATCCTAGTTCCTTTGTACAAGCTTATTAGAAGAAGCTCCCAACAGGAAATATTTTTTGATTAGAATAATTTTTGTTCAATTTTGAACAGTTAAAAGAAAATTATCATTAGCGCTTACGGAGGGGGGGGATTTCAATCCTATATAAATGCTAATTCATCAGACGCATTTGCTTGGAACAAACTTTATCGGAAAGATCTTATGACGTTGAACATGTACAGATACCAAATTCTTCCAGAACTAAAGGAGCCCATTGTCTAATATTCACTACTAATTATTCGCAGCAGTTTTAGACAAAGGTTATTTATATATATTTTTATTATTATTATTATTTTATTTTTCTATTTATTTTATTTTCTTTGTTATTATTTTTTTTTTTTTAATTGTTCATAATATTTCCACAGGCACTGGCATCGTTGAGGAGGAAATCATAGGGCCAGCTGCAACACCCGATCCCCATGCAACATCACGCAGCAGCTTCCTCTTTCCTAGAGAGTACCTCATTGGAGGAGTGGCTCTAGTGTTGTCCTTGTTCGTGTCCGTATGCGTAAACGTCTACCTGTTGCTGTACATCCGTCGCCGAATCATCTCTATGGACAGGAGCGACACGGAAAGTGTGAGGCCTCCCCCCTCGCCCAAGTTGGAACCGCCTCAGTATTTTTCCGTCTACGACCGCTACAGCCCGAGACTGGAATGGAAATACGAATCGAGGGAGATTTTGTACCCTCCCATGCCCATTCGACACGCACGTACGAGTCGCAGATCACACAGCTTTAGATACTGAATGACTAACCACTTCAAGTCACGTGGGTGCTCATACTTTATTGCGGGATTGTTGACGGCATCAAAAATTGATTCTCATTTTCAAGAAATCATTTTACATAATTTTCTATTTTATATCCTAGAGTTGGCCAAAATATTAGGGAACCGTTCATAAATGATGTCACATTTTTTTCCTCAATATATTTGACTCCCCCCCCCTTTGTCACAAAGTGTCACACTTCAACATACCCCCTCCCCCCCCTTTGTCACATGTCACACTATATTACATTAGCATATGTACTCGCGGTGTTGCAGTTCAAAAAAAAAACCACGTTATAGATCACATTCCTAACTTTATTTTTGAGCTTTTAATGACATTTGTGAGTATAATAACATTAGTGATTGCATGTGTACTTAATTTGTATAAAATGAGATTAAGGTTATGATTAATAGTACTTTAAAAGCATCCGTGTATTCGCTACAAGATAAAATTAATGAAACTTTAAAGTCAAATTATGGAAATCAAAAAAACTTTTTAAAAAAATTCAATTTACTGATTTCAAATGTTTTTATAGAAATCAAAAGGTACGATGTCACACTTCTTCTTACCCCCTCCCCCCTCGAAGCGCGAGATCATTTATGAATGACCCCTAAAGTGACTAACTACTTCAAGTCTCGTGGGTGCTCATACTTTATTCTGGGATTGTTTAAGGCCGGAGCCTGCTTTAGAAGGCTCAAAAAAAAAAAAAAAACGATTTTTTTTTTATTGCTTAAATCAATTCCTAATATATCTAAGAATATGCATGTAAAGTTATAGAGGCTAATTCTCAATATTTTTTAAAATATAGCCCTAAACGTGGAAAGATGTCGAGCAGGTGGGCGAGCACTCGGGCAGCTAGAGCGCGCGCCGTCCCCTCGGTCGAACAGCTCCGAACTATGTATGTGAAAAGCTTCAAAGGTCGTTCGAAATAATATTTTGAATTCGTAGAAGTACGGACTCAAATTGTAATACAGATTATAACGATATATTCGATTATAACGATTTGGTATATGGCGCACGAATAGCTGATTAGCGTATCATCACTGTAAGTAATAGAAAATTAACATTTTTCTGATCGTAAACTTTCAAGCGCGTTTTCTCGAGTTTTTGTTTTTATGTTTTTTCTAAACTGGCGGGCGTGATTGCGAGGAAACTAGTCGACCAAACAAAACGAAACAAAACTTGTCAGCTTCAGTTTTGTATTCTCTTCTATTTGAACTAAAAAAATTCATGAAAAAAAAATTCTGAACAACTTTTTTAGCAAGTTGAAGCGATTTTTTTGTTGTAAAAAAGACACTTTTTTTTTTTCAAACCTGAGAAAAATTTTTAATGTTTCAAATTTTTAGGGTTTTTTTTAGTTTAAATAGAAGATAAATATATGAAAATTAAAAACATTTTTGCTTTTTTTTTGTTTCGGAGGAAAATTACGAGCGCCATCTTTCCCGCCGATCGGAGACCGCAATTGCAAGGTGTTGCACAAATGTGTATAAAAATCGGCTGCATTTGAATATTTTTGTCTTAATTTTTTTTTACTTGTTCGCTAGACTTGCTTTTTTATCTGTCCTGAAAAAATTCCTCAAAAAAAAAAAACGCTTCTTTTCGGCCTTCTAAAGCAGACTACTGCCTTAAAGCATCAAAAATTGCACTTCATTTTCATGAAATCATGTTATATAATTTTCTATTTCATATCCTACAGGTAGCCAAAATTTTAGGGAGTATTTATACGGTTGTGGTTCAAGTTTGAATAAAATTTTTCAGCAAACAATCATATTTAAGTAACCGACTGAGATGGCTCAGGCATGTCTGGAGAGTCCCTGAAAACAACCCGACTAGATTGCACACTTTCAATAACCCTGAGGGAGCCCGTGCTCGAGGAGGACCTTCGACAAGATGGCTGGATAAAATCGAAAATGACCTTAAAATTTTGAAAATAAAAAACTGGCAAAGAGTTGCTTTGGATCAACCGAGTTGGAAGAAGCGAGATGGCGAGGCAGCTAAGACCTGCAACAGGTTGTTACGCTTTTAAAGAAGATTATTTTATGGGGTTTTGTTCTCAGCATCGAAATTTTCATCAGGGTTCACACTGGAGAAAACTACAAGGTGGGATTTCCAAAATTTTAAGTGGGATTTTTAAAATTTAAGCGCTCACAAATTTTTTTTGAGTGGGATTTCAAAAAATATTGCGGGAATCGCGCGGCCTAGCGCGAACCCTGTTTTCATATTTGATGTGTGGTAACACTGGCAAAACTGCTTTTTGAATAAAAATCGATTTACATTCCACTACCACTTGTAAAATATATACAATAATTGTAAAACAGCAATTCTTTTAAATTTTTCTGCTTTATTTATACATTTTTTTGCACTCCAAAGCTACTGTAATAGTAATGATTTTTAATAGTTTATTCATTATCATTAATTTTTAATAAATTGTGCATGTATCTTTGAACTTGGCTTTGGTTGATAAAATACTGTAGTAATCTTCAACGACTTCCTTTTTAATTTGAAAAAAATAAAATAAATAAATATAAAAGTGATGACCAGCAACAGGCACAGGGCCCAACTAAACTGGTCCTGGTCAGAATATCAGCAATATCCCCATCCTTTTGAATTAAACTCCCGTTCTCATCTACTAGTAGGCCTACTTGAGTATTATGAACTTTCCCTAAATTAGCATAAGCAAAAAAATTTCTTAGGATTCCTTTCGATGTTATCTGCAAGCTTTTGCTCCAATTCCCTTTTCTTACTCTACCAAATACTTGATTGTACGTCTAGCCTCACAATACAAAATCCTCTCAGCATCGCAACCACTCTTTAAATTGCCGAAAAGCAGCTTGCTTATAAACAAGAGCTTTTTTCACCTCCCTAGATAACCATATGAGCCAAATTTTTGTAAAATCCTCTTTTTTCTAAAAGGAATGTAATCCATCAGTTTTCTCCAATTTCCCCTTAAACTCATCCCATTGAAAATCAGCTTCACTATTCTCCAACCCAGACGAAAAATGATGAAGATCAATGTTTTTATGTTCCAAATAAATCACTTAAATGGATAAAAAAAAATAACATACAATTTGATTCTAACGTACTTGAAAAGGCATATATGCTAACACTGTTGTTCATTTAAAACGAAGTCTGAGGAATCAACTAACATTATGTCAACACATTCCAAAAGTTATAAAACCAGTTGGAAGATTCAAATGACAACTCATAGTACAGTGTTCCCTCGCCACTTCGCGCTTCATGTTTTGCTGCTTCAGTGCTTCGCGGGATTTTCCAAAATATTCATGAAAAAATAAAAATTAAAAACTACAGCCATCTCGGCAGCCACATTGCGGAAAGGAACGTTGTTTTATGTTGATGCGCGAGAAAGAAGGATCCCTGCATGTCAAACAAAGAGATGAGTTCACTCAGAGTACATACCACGGGCTCTCACAATGTTGATTAATGTTTATTACTGTATAAGGTTTTGTAATTAAATTTATTAATTAGCACTGACACGTTTAACTAAATACGTATACTGTAGTAATTTTTGCCTTAAATGTGGTATAAATACTGCTTACATATTTAAAACATTCGTGTACCCGCATACATGAAAATTCTTAGGGGCAAATCCTACTTCGCGGATGGTTCTGGTCCCCATTAACCGCGAAAAACGAGGGATCACTGTATTTAAAAATGAAATATTTTACTTGTCTCCTACTTCTTCAGAGCATCATTCAGTAAGTTTCTAAAGTGTCCTTCGCTTAATCCTACTGTGCCACAGACATAAAAGAATATTTTGCTGGTGAGGGGGAAATTTCTTTGTGATTTTACTTATCTCCCAGAAAATATGTTCAAAAATCTAAAGGAAAATTATTACATTTTACTATGTTACTCTTATAGTATTCAGTATCAGGAGTCATCTTTGTACTCTCGAGAATCTCAATATGCCATAAAATGTCGGTCGGCAAATCCTGGCTGGACCACAGCCTATAAACCTTGTTAATATAATTCATATTCACAACATTTGTGAAAGTCTTTTTCCTAATTAAGTTTTAAACTATATACTTTTGTGTCACTTGATTCATGAAATGTATTCCATTCATTATCACTTATTTATTTGTATTTTTAAATAAAGAAAACTTTGAATGCAGCTCTTGACAGTGACTAAACATTACTTCCATTAGTTATAAATATGCGAGTAAAATACAAATAAGAAGGGAAATTATTTTAAAAATTTCTCGTATTCAATGTTGATTGTAACTCTTCCTACAATAATTAATGTCCTTTATGTTATCAAAAAATATTTAATTAATTTAAAAATCTAGTGATCTATTGCTTTGAAGCATCACGCAAATAAGCATCAAAATTCGTTGATCAGGTCAAATAGACTTAGTATGCATAAAGTAAGATTCATTCAATTATTTATTGACTACAAGGAATGATAAATAAGACATTAATTTTCGAGTGAAAAAACTAATTGTATTAAATTCAAAACACAGCAATACTGTGATGTTTTGATTTAACTGACAGTTGACAGAGTATGAATTTGTTTTTGTGAAAGAAAATATTTCAACGGTATAGAGCAGCGTTTTCCAACCGGTGGTTCGCGAGTTGCAGAAAGGGGGTTCGAGAAAATAATATTGCAATGGCGGAATTCTTTATCTCTAACGTGAAAGAAAACACGAAATAGTAAATTTACATGCGTAATTTAAAAGTACTATGCAAATGATTTTTTTTAAAACATAAATTGTGTTTTCCAGATAATGCAGAAAAGAAGTGGACTGATATAGGAAGCATACATACAAAATTTGAAATGCACTTATATCTACTTTTGTTCGAGTTTTAAAAATTTGGATCGCAAATTGGTACCGAAAGTTATTTATTGACTTATTTTAAATTTTAGAAGGTATGTTTCTTCTACCGTTACCCTACTTTTTCCTCGCGAGCGCGGAGAAGGAGCCGGAAATATGAAAATGTACTTCATAAAATGTAAAATTTTGTATTATTTTAGGCAAATTTATCATTATAAAGACCCTAAAATGGAACCAGATTCATTAATTTTGAACCGCATTTATCACAATTAGAAATTTTTTCTTTAAATGTCCAAAACTTTATCGAATTTTGTATATTTCAACCGGAAAGAGGAACCTACCAGGAAAATACGAGTAGTTTAAAATTTAAAAAAAAGTTAGGAATACATATGTTTACTGCCCTGATAATTATTCAAAAAGAACAAATAATTAAATAATAATAATAAAGAAAATATTTGTATCCGTGTTTTAGTTTTATTTAGACTTGGAAGTTTTACAATAACATCATTTCTTGATATGAAGCACTGTGCAATAAATGTGCTAGAAAATTTTTTAGTTTTGTCACCCCTTACAGAAGGGTGTTCGCCATTTTTTTCGGATATTAGAAGGGGTTCGCAAGGGAAAAAAGGTTGGGAAACAATGGTATAGAGGGCTCGGTACACAGTAAGTATTGCACAATTTTAAGCTGTTTTCCAAACTTGAATTCAAAATGATAAGACCCTAAAGCAGCAAATATTCAATAAAAACTTTCTGTAAAAAAAGTTAAACGTTTTTAAGTTTTAAGAAATTTGAGCGTGAAATTTGAGCGTGAGCATCGAGTTGTCGGATTCCGATGCGATGCTGCAAAACATTAACACTGCTTAGGTGAAAATAGAGAGACTTACAAGCAAAAAAAAGGGGAAGAAATATTTGAAACTGCCCAATGCCAGGAGGAATGTGAATGGCTGTAATATGTTTTGCAAACATTAATGTCTAGCAGTGTCTACACCGGTGATAAAATGTGAACCAATTATTTCTACCAATTTATCTGGGTACCACACACATACACTGTTTATACAAGGACGAGTAGAACAATGTTCAGTTCTTCAGCACATGCAAAACAATGCACAAGATGGCAAGCTTTAGAATTGAAAACTAATTTGTCTTTAAAAATTAACCTAAATTTCTGAAACCAATTTTAAAATAAATAAAATAAAAAGGAAGAAACAAAAACTTTTGATGTGCAATGCTTGGCCTTCCAAGCTATTAGTATTTCGACTTTCAAGTCTAAATTCGAGAGATGCGTCCGAACATCATGCAGACACGCGCAATTTCATGGCAGTTTAACACGCGGACTGCCAGCGCTGTTTGCAGTTTAAGGACCTCGACGATTATTTAATCACATCATATTGTTCAAAGCACCTTATTAAGCAAAAAATTACAAACTTCCTATAAATGTACTGAAAAATGGAATTAAGTCGACAACGAGGCAACTTGCATTTTGGTCCATCAGGAACTTCGCCTACTATGACTTATCTCGTAGCTTGGCGATAAATATTTACTTATATGCTTCCCCACGAGTTGAGTTGAAGAAAGAAGTTGATTTTAATTTTTGAAAGGATAAGAAACAGGGATTATGACCATTATATTATTACAATTCAAATGAAAAAGACACACTCGAAATCAAAGTCGGAGGTTCCAAGAAGGATAGAATGAAAATAAAATTAACCCTCTCATGCATGAAAGCCTCATATGAGGTGGCATACATTTTGGCTTCAAATTTTTATGCAGATTCGTTTTTGTGCTGCAATTTGCATGTCGTCCTCATCAAGACGCTCCAAACAGTTCTTGGAAACCACAAAACGTTTCGTAGGGTATTCAAGATTGTTAAAAGATTAAGGTATCTTTGGGAGTCCATGGAGGATTCGAGGAAGAAGAGAAAATCTCAGTTTCGAATCAAATTCTGTTTATTTATTTTGAAGCGTGTATTTCGTTGCTAGGAAGTTTGTTATTATTTTACAGCTTCTTATTCCTTATGAATGAAGTTTGAATATTCAGTTTTGCCATGTTTGTTGTTATATTGAATAAATATGGCAGAAAAACATAAAACGTCTTCATACCAGAACACGAATTTTTGATTATATAAGACAAAATTTCTAAAAATAAATTATGACACAACAATCCTGAGATGCTAAATTATTTTGCGGCATATGAAGTTTTTGTTTATAACACAAATAAATAAATGCATGCATGAGAGGGTTAATTTCTATTACTGATGACATAAATTTATTGAAGAAATAATTCCAATCCTTCCTGCAGAAAAAAAATCAAAATCAATTTTTATTACAAATTAAAGCCATTAAATTGTCATACATATTTGTAATCATGGGTAATTACAATTCCATTTTTTTTTTTTGACACGTTTCAACAGAACATTCCATTACACTTGTCACTGACACTACGAAATAGATAGCTATTTTGTTTTTTCATAGTTTAATTAGCATAGGCTCCACCATCGATGCAGCTTTCTCTTTTCCCAGTAAATGTTCAACGATGGCCAAAGCGAACTCAAAAGCAGTACCGGGGCCTCTGCTAGTGATCAACTGCTCGTCAACAACCACACGATTTTCCGAGTACTGATACTCACCTAAAACAAAGGAAAATATAAAGAACTTTATTTTACTTTGCTAAAGGAAATTTTGTTTTCTTTCTGATCTAAAAAAAACACAGAAATTAATTTTATTTTTATTCCATACTTATGTTATTTGAAGAAATAGCAGGAAATGTGAATTCTTTCTCTCACCTTTAAGTGAAGAGAGAGAAAACAAAAGAGAGAAAGAAAAAAAAGTAAGGGTGTTCTTCTGAAATCAGTAAAATGTTAACTTTTGATAGGAGAATCAAGAGATGCTTCTATAATTCAGAAATCTCGAGAGTCGTACACAATGATATTTAAAGAGCAAACCTGGAACAAAATGCAACCCATGTAGGGTTGCCAGGCTTTCGGATAAAGCTGGGCATAGTTAGGCTTTTTGATCGCATGTCCAGCCAAAATAAAGTGATTTTATTTATATTTCATTAGAATTTAACAAGATTTATGGTAATAATCAATAAACTTGATCTTACATACAATTTTTTTTTTCGTACCTTTTAATACTGAGACACAAAATTTCCCCAATAATGTAGGGTGACCGGCCTTTTTACCCAAATGTCCACCTAAACTGGCTGATCTGTCCGGCTATTAGGTTTGCCGTTGGCGACCTAGCAACCCTAAACCCATGGGTGATTCTAAGCAGAAAAAAAATTTAGGAAATTCACACAAATTTTTTAGAAAAAGTATGCACCATCAATTTAAAATAAAAAACTATATACTTTAACAGCCCCCCTCCCCCCTCAACACAACAGTACATACGCAAATATATATATAAGTTCCAAAATAATCCTTCAAGTTATTAAATGAAAGTTCTAGAAAAATACCAGAATTCTAAAAAAATTCCAGATTTTCAATACAATAATTTTTTACTGGAAAAAATTACTGTATTGAAAGTTTTTTAAAGTAGTACAAAATATTTTGCGTGTCTGAAGGTAGAAAAAGAAGTAGATATTAATTGTTAAAGAAATCTTAAGATTAATACATTAAAAAACTTTCAGAAAACCAATTTTTTTTTTTTTTTAAACTCTCGAAACAGGTGCTCAAAAATTTTCAGAAATATCAGAGAATTTCGGATCAGAATCAAACATGATGCAACCTGCTTCAGAAAGGGGGGGGGGGGGAGAAGAGGCTACTATCTGCCCATCTATACCCCTCCTACTATCCGCACATCTACACAGTAAACGTGTTTATTTTAACTTGAGGGCACATAAATGTGAATTGTTTGACCTGTGTCCCAAGGGAGAGGCATTTGGTTTGGAACCAAAGGGGTTCTAAGTTCTAAACCCAACATTGTATACAGCTTTGAGAACGAACGGGGTGCAGAGTTTGTTGAGTTGCACCATAGGAGTTGGTATTTTCCAATTCAAAACAGAGTTTGCTGATTTAAATCATGATTTAAAGCAAGTGACTTTTTTTAAAAAATCATTTCTTTAAATCAGTTTTGAAGTGCATTCTTAAAACCTGATTATAGTGTTAGTAAGTATTGCTCTTAACATAAAATATGTTGCATTTATAGCCTCAATTTCAAGCAAAACTACATAGGTCCCTCTGAAAGTGTGTGTGTATGACATATTTCATAATGTTAGAACTAATTATTTTTCCAATTTTAAAACATGTAATCTTTCAGAATTGGAAAGAGAGATGAATGAAATGGAATTGGAAGAAAAACGGCAACCGAGTCTCACCAACCCAAACATTTTAATTTCAGATTAACAAATTGTTTGGATAATCAAACATAATTTTCTTAAAACATGTTAATGGCTTAAATGTATTTTTTAAAGTTATTTTACATTATCTGGCCAATGAAGTTCTTTTTCACATTTTTTTAAGTTTCTCAATGATTCATAATTTTTGATGAATATTTGAAGTTAAGTTTCTTTGAGCTTTTTGGTAATATAGTACTAAGTCTAAAACCTGAAATCATCTGGGCTTCCATAATTTCGGAATTTTAAAACAACAACATACTTGCCAACTTTTGAAAATGGTCATCAATAAAACTTTTATGTGAATGCAATTACTTCATCAAAGCAATATTATCATTTGCGGTCATCGCTTTTCGTTTCAATAAGTTTACTTCAAAAACTATTCAATAATTACTCTGATTTGATACAAGTACAATTTATATTCTTATTTTTAAGAGCACATATAAATTGTTTTGCATCATACTCTCAGGTGCAACTGGATTGAAAGTTTTCCGTGGGCAAGCGTGAAAGTCCTCTATTACAGAAGATAAATTATAAGATGGGATGAAAATAATATTTAACATTAAATTATTGATGTGCAAACCGCATAATCACACATAAAACTAAACCAAGAGAGTTTTACAATAGCGGATGCAAGCAGATTTCAAAATCCATAAAAAAATCGCAACTTGTGCGTAAAAGCAGCTAAATCCGTAAAAGTTGGCAAGTATGCAATAACAATTTGCTCATTAGAAAGATGATCTGAACTCGTTTATCAAGTTTGTCCACTAGATTATTTACTTCTGGACAGGGTTGGCACGGTTTAAACCAAGGTTTAAACCAAATGGGTTTTTTTTAAAAAACCACATGGTTTTTTTTCAAAAAAACCACATTTATTTTTTTAATATCTTATAATAGTTTTGGTATTTTAAATAAAACATTTTTATTTATGAACTTCTACTGTCATGAAAAATCTCAATTCTACAAGAACATGTAGTATTATTTTCAAACAATTTCCATCCATTCTATGTTCTGAATGTCCTGAATCACATAGCCATGGGTAAAATATTCAGTCTTTTCACGGATTTCCGTCACTTTTTTGTTTTTGTAAATTGTTAGATGGAAAAGGACAGAATACTAAGTAATACTTAAATCTGTACTAAAGTATTTTAATACAGATTTAAATGTGCTGTAAATGTTTTTTCTGATTTCTTCATTTAAAAGCTGAAGATGTGATGATGTTGCTAATTATAGTAAATTCAGTAATTTGTTAAAATACTTGAGGAATGATTTTTAAAGTGTTCGACTTGAGTTCCCACCTTAATTATTAAATATTGTTGCTGCTAATATTAATCTATTATCGGGGGTTTGGGGAGATAATTAATTTATACATGCAATGCATAAACAAAATTTCTAGAAAATGCATGTTTTTGGAGTTACAGAAATTTATTTTAACTTCCGTCCTTTGAAATCCTCTTATTTTCACCCATGCAAATAGCTAAATTCACAAAGATTAAATTATAAAAATGTCTGGGTCAGGCAGGAAAAAACATGAAATTTGGATTAATTTTACTGAAATAAAATCAGATAAGAGGAAAGGTACAACAGCAGTTTGCAAAATATGCAATAAAGAAATTGAAGGCCAAGGTTCTGCACATGAAGAAATGTTATGTTCCTGATAATTCCAGCTTGAATGAATATTAAAATGCAAGTTAAGACTAGGGATGTAACGAATATTCGGTCTGGCCGAATAGTCATTTCATCACCAAGCCGAATATTCGGTAAGATCAAATTCGGCCTGGCCAAATATTGAAGGACTTTTTTGCAGAATAGTTCTGCTAGGGTAGAAATGTAAAACTTAAAGAAAGTAATAGATTTTAAACATTTAAAATTGTGTTATAGTTATTGCAAAAGCATGCATTAGTAGATAGTTTTAATAAATAAAAATAATAGCTATAAAAATATAATAGTATATAGTTATTAAAAAAAACCTACTTTTTTAACCCTTTGTTTTTGGTTTGATTGAACAAAAACAGATTTTAAAGTTATAATATTGTATTTTATACTTTACATTCGCTCCCAAAAGCTAGCATTTTTATTATGTCATTTTTAAAAAAGTGGAAGTCAGACTTTGCTTGGGTAGACTGATTTATTGTGAATATCGGGTAAGAGAGAAATGTGAAAAGCCTAGAATGTATCATGAATATTAAGATAGTATAAGTTATTGGTGTTTTTGAAAATAAAAGTATATTCCAGTTCAATGCATTGGATTTTAAAAAAACTTTTAAGAACAGGTATGTAAAAAATCCCCATAAAATAAAAATATTAACTTCTATAAATTTTAACATATTTTCATAAAACTATTTTGAGCAAGGTAAAAGTTCACTAAGCAATAGTATTTCTTTAATTTGAATTAAATAGTACAGTAATGCTAATGCTTATATTAAAACCTGTCATTTCTATTCCCCTTGTTTGAAATTCTCAGTTTTATTGCATTCAAAACAGTACAGAAAATACATTAATTTTAGATAGTTTTAGTTTATTAACTAACAAGAACAGATGTGTGGAATGGGTGTTTGGCTTTGTAAATACTTTTAAATTTGACAAATTCTAGAAATTTTAATATTCTGTATTCGGCCAAATCACTATTTGTTACATCCCTATAGTTAAAGCTGAAGTTTTAATAATGAATAATCATTTATTTATTCCTTTTTCATTAATCAACATTCACTTTTAAAATATTAAAATTTAGCTATCATTGTTATACAGAATTTTTGGCTTGGTATTACATAAAGTTGATTCTTTTTACTATATTGACAAGAAATTAATTGAAATTAATTGATATTTTAAAGAAACATTAACTATTTATTTTAAATAGTTACAAATAGAACAATAACACACAATAACTAATCTTTTAAATAATTTCTTTAAGCTTTAAAAGCGCTGCATTAGTTTAAACCAAAAAACCTGGTTTAAACCAAAAAAACCCGGTTTAAACCAAAAAAAACGGGTTTTTTTTGAAAAACACCCGGTTTTTTTCCAACCCTGCTTCTGGAGCATGAGCGCAACATCAAAAGAAAAAATAATAACAATAACAATAGATATTTTTCAGGAATTATTCCTTTTAAAAATTAAAAAAAAAAATTACTATCAATTTTAGGGTATTTACATTCTTTGTATATAAGCTTTGTGGGAGTAATTGCTTTCTGAAGAAATTTGACGATCAAGCGACACGTGACATTCCGAAAACATTGTATTCAGAAGGTAATTAATAGGTCCGCATCTATCTGCATCTTGAAAAGGTTCGCCAGTAGCTTTTAAAACTTTTGCTCGGATGTGAAGAAAAAGATTTAACAAAATAGGCTTTGCGTCGTTAGTTTAACGCTACATTTTTTCTGTCGAGGTCCAACAGTAAAGATTTGAGAGATTTCGGTTGTTAAAGTATTCATCATTTCGTCCAAAACAATTACCGTATATTTCCGAATATAAGCCGAGAGCGCATAAATCCTTCAAAAATGTACCAAAAATTCAAAACTCGTAAATAAGCAGAGATAAAAATTTGAAGGAAAAAAAAAATTACAGCACAAAGAGTCGCCAAGCGGGGCGAAACATTCGCCAAGCAGGTAACGCAGGTCAAGTATTTTCCAATCCAGACGTGTGGAAGTGAGGAACTTGGCGGCAATGGCGATAGATTGATCTCTGGTAACCCTGTGTGAGGCGACTGCTGACTGAGCGAACACGCAGCACATGTTCCCGCCCTATTCATTCATTTTCATTGCTTTTTGCCCCTGTGTTTGCTTAGCTTGTTTTACCTTTTTTTACTGTTTTCATTCAGTTATTTTTCTACATTTATATTAGAAGGATGAGCGGGAATAGAAGGGCATACACAGATAGTCAGGAGCAAATTTCGCCATTTTGTTTCAGCGATGATTTCACAAAATCCAGCCGTAAGATATATGTATATTCTTTTAAATAAAACTCTACTTATTTTAAGCTAATTATATTTCCTTTATGTAGGAGACATAAATTACATAATTAGACCTCTACATTAGTCGATATTTCACGATATATAGACCAACTTTTTTTTTTAGATTATGAACCTGTATATAAGCTGACCTCCCCAATTCAGCTTTCAAAAAATTTCCAAAAATTCTCGGCTTATACAAGGAAAAATACGGTAAATCACTCTCCTCTTCTTCGGACGGAAGTCCAGACACAAATTTAAAGGTTCTCTTAAAAACCGTGGCTGCCAAACAGTAAAACACCAAACAATTTTTTTAATAGGATTCTTATAGACTTGCTCCGAAATCATTTTTTGAATGAGCTCTGTTTTACCACTTTGGGAGGGTCCTGTAATCATACAAGTAGAAGGATGTTTCAATTTCAACATTTCAAACAACAGAAGAATATTTGCAAATATTTCGAAATTCTACTCTTGTTAATTGCACACCAATTATTTCTGGCTTTAAGGTTTCCGACTCATTCGACCAAAAGTATCTTATATTGAACACGTCTTAGTTATCCTTCTGCAAACATGAAGAAATATCTTTCTACCAATACGCTTTGATATTGTGCATGGTAAGTAGTATGTAGTAATGTTTGCATGCATATGAAAAGACATAAAGCCTCAATTGCAATTAAGCATATTGTAAAAAATACTATAAATAACTCTCATGCTTAAATCCCTCTTTTATTAACATTTTAAACTACAGTAAAAGAATGAAAATTTGAAAATTTACCCGTAGATAACTCTGGCTTCTTTGATGGATAGGATGTTATCGATTTCCCAGTGCCAATACCATGGCTCTTGAGTGCAGTAGGAGCTAAATGGATGACAGAATATACTTTAAAATATCAATTGAAAAGAAAATGGTTTTTTTGAACAGCAACACTAATGCAAAATTTCTTAAAACACTGTAAAAAACAAAAAAGAAAGTTTGACAAAGATGTCTATTTTTAACATTCATTTAGGCACATGAAAAATGTAATTATGAAATGCAAAGGCTTCCTTTTAGCATATTCCTCAATATAATGAAATTTTTAATGAGAACATAACAATCAGGCTTCAAAAGTATTAAAAATAATTTAAATCTAATGAATATTTTCAAGCTATTCCAGATTTTCCTTGACTTTGTAGGAACCCTGCAAATAATTTAGTTACAGTGAGACTCCAATATATTTCATGCTGCGGAAACAAAAATATTGAAGTTCTATTTTCCCCCCCCTTTTACAATATTTTTTCAATTATTACAGTTTAAAGTATTTAATGAAATTGAGCATGCTATTTGCTTTTGTATTTTTTAATAAGTATGCAATCAGGTCATCAACATGTCAAATTTAATGCTGGAAATTAAACCTTTGTTCCTATGGTTTTAACAAAACCTTTATTCTCCTTTCGTTTAAACATTTTCAAAAAATTCCAACATCAAAGGGCAGCATAAATAGGATTCCAAAATTTTTTGAATTTAGAATATTTTATTCAGGAACTAGCTGACATGCCCCGCCTTGCACAAACTATCTCGGATATTGTGTCATTCCCTGGTGGAGAAAATAAATGAAATCAAAAGGAACGTATCCAAGGTTCATCCATAAATAAATAAGGAGAAATTTAGTCAAAAATCCCATCAGAAAATGAGCAACAGCCCAAAAAAACAAATCTGCATTAAAAGCAGAAAAAAGTTCATGAAAATCCTCATTATATATTCCTATTAGACAAAATCCATTAGTCTACATGCAACAATTCTTAAATATTGCCAACAGTGCATCTCAAGATCCTCATCAGAATTAAGACGATGGTTCCTAAAACCCAAAAGTAAACACGGTGAACAGTATTCAGAAATCAACATTTTCCAAAAACTGCAAATAAAATGGTGCTTTAATCAAAGAAATAAATATTAAGCTTACTAAAAAACAAATATAAAAGAATCATCTACAAAGGTAAATAAATAGGTACATGTAAGTTAACTGTTGTCCTTAACATATAAAATGCAGTTTGAAGGAAAAGATATATATAAATCCAATCCAAATGTCGCCAAATAGTTTAAAATTTGTTTATGACATTTAACAGTGCAAAAGTTACCAAATAGACAGTTTTAGTTTAAAAAATGACGCAAGGTATATAGATTCCTTCCATTTAAATATAAAATGCAGCCAAACTGGGAAAACTCTACGAAAAGCAACATTTGTACCATAGATAATATGTGTGATGTACCATGATCGTACTGTAAATCAAGTATTAAATTACACCAGAAGACTTTTATTAATAAGGAAGTTTAGCACAGTTTTGAAAAATTGCAAAACGTAAAATAATGAATTAAAAACAATTAACTACACGAAACTAAGTTATATCCTCTTGGTGAGAAAAGTATATGATTGCGATTTAATCCGAAAAGAATTTCCATTAGTTTAACTTTAGCAAAAATTTTCCAATCAAAGACAAAAGTACTTTATTTTGGCGAAAATCCTCAATTTGAGCAAATAAATTGACAGGTATGCCTTGTTTTCGAACTTAAAAACTGCTTAAAACGATTATTATGCGTGTTCTAATTGTGCTACGAATTTTTCATACATCATTTTGTGTAGGCATTTATGGGTATTAGTACGCGGCAAAAATCGAAAAGTGCGACTTTTCTTCAATGAGATAGATATTCCTTAAATTATATATTTTGCTTAAATTTTGAATAAAAAAAGAACAAATTAGGACTTTGGAGGAAACACTTCGAGTGCACGAGAACTTGACCAAAAATACCTGTAACCAAAATTTCGTACCTCTAAACCTTTTCATCTCAGCAGGAGGCGATCGACTCGCACACATACACAAACTGCACAAAAACTTTATGTTTTATTTATATAGATTAGAAATGAGCTGTATCTTCCAATGAATTTCTGGTCTATTGTAGAGTTCACTGGAGAGAACTTCTAGAGTTTTGTTTCCGTTCATCCTTCCTTTACAATATTCCAGGCCTCTGATTGGTCTTCTTCATTCCTTGTATTTGTTCCTTTTGCTTAATCTCTAATCAGACCCATTTGCTGCAAATACCGGCTGTCTTTTTCTGGTTCTTCCCTGTTCACTCACAACTTTCTAGTTGTGTTGAGCACTTCTTTCCTGCACTGATGAAGAGGCTCCAATGTGGGGATGCACCGATCAGCAAATTGGCCGATTACCGATTAATTATAGCTAACTGACAATCTTGAGCTTTTTATTTTAAATGAAAAGAACCTGAAAACCAATGCTAGTTATAAGACAGAATTGGGAAGCTATTTGTTGCAATCACTGTTACCAAAAAATGAAGATCCTTTTCTATGGTGGAAATTATTGAAAGAAAAATTCCAATCTCAATAATTTAGCCTTGAAGTATTTAAGTGCTGCACCACCATCATCTGTAGAAAGTGAAAGAGTTTTCAGTACAGGAGGAAATATATGATTTGCATTATAATTTAAGAATATTAATTTAATATCTGTAAAGAATTGTTTGAACAATTTCATTCAAATGCTTAGGTACATACTCTTTTGTGTACTGTTAAAAATTAAATTTAATCATATTGAAAAAAGTTTTTTTTAATTCATCAGGGTTTACATTTCCATTGTTATGTTATTTCATGAAAAAATACATAATTTAATGCAATAATGAATGTAATTTTTTTACTTCCTAAAATTGTCTGCCTATTCCTAATTGAATTGAAACTATTTTGAAATACTTTAAGAAATCTAAAATATTTAAAGCATACATTCAGTTATATAAACCAGAGACTTAATAATAAAAATACTTAAAAGAAAAATAATTAAATATTTGCCGATTAGCCAATCAATCGGCTAAAAAAAGCCGATACTGGCCGATTACCGATTATTGCCGATCGATCCGTGCATCCCTACTCCAATGTAGCCTTGAAATAGCTATTTGTATTATTTGTTCTACAATTTGTGCTTTTTTATGTTGTTTTATCTTTGCACTCATTCAGGATTTTGATCATTTTCCTTTTATTTTAGAGTTTGCTGCACTTTTTACAACTACCCCAGTCCAATGATGGCATAGCTTCGTTGATTTTTTGTAAAGTCAAGAAAGATAGGTTGATTCAAAACACCAATCAAGAAAACAATGATGAATTTGCAGTTGGTCAAAGCTGAACTTTAATAATATTGAAAGGAACATAGAAGATGACAGATTATGAAATTTT
Organism: Octonoba sinensis; assembly: GCA_038502835.1. Taxonomy (NCBI): domain Eukaryota; kingdom Metazoa; phylum Arthropoda; class Arachnida; order Araneae; family Uloboridae; genus Octonoba; species Octonoba sinensis. Next base: position 13,255,457 of record CM076602.1, on the reverse strand, counting down.
TAACAGTAAGGAACCTCAAATTATCAAATTGTAAAACACTAGAAGAATAAACTATAGGTAAAACTTCGATAATACAGTGATAAAAATTAAAACAGGGTTCATACTCTTTTAGGAAAGCAAAAAATAAGGACTTTTTTAGGACCTCAAATTTTTTTTAAAAATATAAACTGATTTTATGTTGGTATCTTTTCAGAATGAAGCATTATTGAAAGAAATTTGATTGCAGTGTTAAGAACCTTGTAAATCATTTACAGGCTGAAATAACCAAGAATGTTAATCAATAAACATAAGTCTTTAAAAAATGAATTTGAATATAATTATAAAAAAAATATTTACCAGCACAAATTGCAGCAATTAGACGCCCATTCTTTTCTTGAGACTTAAGTATATCTTTAACAATATCGCTCTGCGAAAGAAGAGAAAAAAAGAAATTATTTTACACAATTTGCATAAATGCATGATATTTTTTTTTAATGCAGCATCATCAGTGAAAACAGGGCCCGATTAAGACAGTCTGGGGCCCAAGGCACAACATTATTTTGGGGCCCCCTATGGTACAAAAAATGAAAACACTGAGGATAATTAATGTATAAAGTTAAATAAGCTTGGAGATTATTCTATTAATATTTGGGGCCCCCCTAAATTTTGGGGGCCCAAGGCCGCAGCCTAGTTGGCCTTTGCGGTAATCAGGCACTGAATGAAAAGCTTAATCAGTTATTTGGCTGTTGGTAAAAATATTCAATTGGTAATAAGCCACAAATAACGAGCAACAAAAATTCTTTCGTGCTCAAATACAACTTAAAGAAGCTACATAAGCATATTTTATCACTTAGCCAGAGCAAGTAGGGCCACAGCACTTAGACAACAGTTTTGTTCATGAGCTCATTTAGCCATTCATTACAGAATTAGCGCTACCAAGACTTTTGCTTGAATTTCATGCATTTATTCCATTTTAGTAAATAATACTGCATATTGAGACATTGACAGTCATCTTAAAATTGATAGGATTGAATAAACCGATTTTCACAAATTAGTCTCCTAGGGCCATTTCACAGTATTTTGTCCAAACGTAGAGTCCGCAACATGACACTTTTTTTGTTATAACTACGTAATTTACAGTTTAATTATCACCAAATTTTATTTTCAAATAATGTGTTGAGCACATTATTTGAAAATAAAATTTAGTGATAATTAAGCTGTAAATTACGTAGTTATAACAAAAAAGGTGTCATGTTGCGGACTCTACATTTTTAGAAAATACTGTGAAATGGCCCTCTACCAATTTAAGATAATTATTAAAGGACCTCACAAAATTTAATCAATCTATCTTCACAAAATTCTGATTTACCAAATTGGACTTTTTTGAAAGTACAGTAAAGCCCTGTTAAAACACAGGTGTCGGGGGACAGCTTTGGCACCCACATTATAACATAACTGGAATCATATTCACGAAATAATACTTGCTTTTGTTGCCTCATTTTTAACTTCATCAATTACTCATAACTTTTCTTCCCACTATAGTATATTTTTTCCTTTTCTTCTTTGCTGCCATTTTATTCACTGTAATTGCTGTGCAAGAAGCACACACACCCCACATCTCGGCTGCATAATCAATCTATCGAGCCATAGGTTATAAACCAACTGTGTTCCGAGGAAAAAGGTGCTTAAAAATTTCTTTAACGGTACTACTGTGATATAATCCCCCCCTTGGCGACATTCGAGCTGGCGCGCCAATTTGTAATGATTTTCGGTTGGCAATATCTTTTCGTTTCAGTGATCAATCTGTTAATGTATTGAATTGCTGATGAAAAACGCTGTACGTGCTTTTCATAGTAGCGTCGATATTTTGTGTAAGATATAATTTGCAATTTTTGGTATTTTACTGTTTTTTAGTGATTTTTCTTGACATCACTAAATGTCTTGATGATGTGACATTGTTGGCAATAAAATCATCGCCAAGAGTGTTGTATTCTATTTGAAGTTGGCGACGGTTTCTTAGCGCCAAAGAAAAAGTCGCCAAGGGGGGATTATACCACATTAGTTCCTCTTTACGTTATCAACATGGGATTGTGAAGGGGGAGAGGTCTTAAGACAAAATTAGATTTCGAAGGGGAGGAACGCACTTCTCGCTGCGGAATATGTTTACTTTTCAGGAATGCTAAAGAATCTGGAATACAATGGTTGATAGTGCTATAAAAGAAGTTACACACACGACTAGACTTCTGAAAATGAAAGATAGTTAAACATTGAACTGAACAGTCCCTCACAGATTGAGCTCCGCCCATGTCAAGAGAAAGAAGCCGGGGCAACTGCACCCGATTTTGAAATCAAACTATATGATGTAGGTTGAAAGCAGGGTTCGTGATTTTTTTTATTTTAAAAAAAAAAAAAAAAAAATCGGATTTTTTAAATTTAAATCAGATTTTTTTTACTTAAATCGGATTTTTTAAAAAAGACCTTAAATATTTTGGATATTTATTACGATACATTCATAGAAACAATATGGAAAAACACACTTTAAGCTATTTTCACAGCAATAAATATTTTTTAATAATAATAATAATGATAAAGAAATTTTAATACAAATGCGTGACTCAAATGAAACTTCAGCCTACCAGGAATAACAGTACACTCAGAAGTATCGCGGGAATGAACAAATTTAATCTGAATTATTTTGCTGTTAAAAGCTAAAAAAGTAATAATTGTGTGTGCTTAATTTTTACATTGAGTGTACTTTAATCATTTTTCTATTTTATAAATGAAAAGGACTGAAATATTTTTACCAATTTAGTAAAATCATATGCCCACACCATTATTAAAAACTGAAACTTTTTGTATTAATCAAATATCTTTATTGAAAACATCTATGATAAAAAATGTTTTAGAAGGAAAAAAATCTTAAACTATTAGGGGACATGGATGAAACTTTAAGGATACATATTCTAAATTCTAACAATTGTTGTCAAAAATCATTCTGAGTTGTTTATTGTGTGGCATTTATTAAACTGATCTAAAATACTATTTTAAGATAAAAAAGTACAAAATGGTTCATGATTATTATGAATTCTAATTTGAATGATTGAATGAATGAATTATGTTTTGCTGTTAAGATGCTTGAAGAATAAGAATAATATTGTAAAATTTAAAAAATAGTAATTAGTTCTAAATTTATGAAATATGTTATGCACACAGACGGATGGACCTAGGAAGTTTTCTTTGAAGCATTGGTTATAATTGCCACACATTTCATTTTTACAACACTTTCTAACATTGTAAAATCAATGATTTTTTTGAAAAAAAAATCACTTGATTTAAATTGCGATTTAAATCAACGAACCCTGGTTGAAAGACAGAAAAAACATGAAAAATGTGTACATCACGAATATCACAATAGGGCTTTATATGTTAGTGTGTCTGGTTGTAAATAAATAATGACCTTTAAATGGCAATGATAAAGGGTGGTTTAAACATTGGGGGACATGATAATCAGAGCGGTATATCCGAATCCACGATATACTGAGGTATGGTGTAACGAGGTTTTACTGTAATTAATAAAAAAAGTAGCAAAATCAAATCCAAAATAAATATTTTCTTTCCAAAATTTTTGTTCCTACAGAAAAGTTAAATAATGTTTCACAAAAACCTTTTTGAAATTCACAAAAATAGGAACCAGTTAAAAATGCTGGATTGACCCTTGAAAATTCTCCTATTTTATCCGAAACAGGTTATTCAAAATGACCATTGGGATTAAAAACAAATAAATAAAATGAAAAATAAACTAAAGCATTAAAGAACAATGTTTTAACTGAAATAAACAATTATTAGAAAAGCTAAGTACCTGGGCCAAATTCTCTGCTCCTTTGAGGCCTCCAGGCAAAATCACAACATCATAAGTTTCTTTGGCTGCATCAGTTATGCCACAATCAGGAACAATAACAATATCTCTGCTACACTTTGTTGGACCAGCACCCTGTAAACCAGCAACTGTTACCTTAATCTGAAAAGGAAAAAAAAAAACATAAGACATCTGAAAGTACACATTCTGAACCAGATATGCTTCAAGAATACAATTAACACTCATAAATCACAAGAGTTTCAGTTAATGTAACTGAATACTAGATTAAAGCAAAAACTATATGATTATTTATAAATAAGCACCACCTGAGCACACCGTGTGATTTTTTTAAGCATAACTCATAACAAAATAAGCCCCACCTATATAAATTCAATAAAATTGCTTCGCTATAAAAACTGTATGTTTTCTTACATTTGAGTTGGTGACATAAACTCTCTTGATGAGCTTAGCATGACAGAAGCCTTTAAGTTCTGAATCTCTTCATAAAACAATTTTTGTTTAAATATTTTTAAAATGAATTCATAGTTTCACTTTATACTTAAAAAAATTTGGATTCTTGAAAAAAATTTTCATTTCATGCACATAATATACCAACTTCCAAAATTCTACTTAACTGTAGGCACCTGTATTATTAGAGGTAATGATTAAATTGACTTTTTGATTTTTAATTTTAAATTTATGATTTTTAATTTACATCATAATAAATTTGTTTTTGGCAAAAAATGATACGTTACCCTATACACCACCTTAAAATGTCAGAAAATGAATATCCTAGCTTCTAAATACCGAAAACAGAACTATGTACCTATACCTACTTTTTAAAAAAAATTCACTAAAAACAAAGTGAAACTTACCTTTAGATAACAGGGGAGAAAAACATAACACAAATTTAGAGCCATGTTTGGTCAACGTAAATGTATTGAAAGAAAAATTAAATAATAAATAAATGAAAGGGAAAAGTACACGGGAAAACATTTTTTAAACTATACATACACCGGCTCTTCTTAGAACATCAGCTGATATAATAGCTTCCATTTCTTCAGAGCCTTCAGAGAGTATTAATAGTGCTGTCTTAGACATTTTTTACAGATTAAAATAAAACAAAAACTCTTTTGCCTATAAAAATAAGAAATGAGTTTGTTAAACAGACACTTTCGAGAAATCTGACGATTTGTGTTTTCGTTATCAGTTAAAAAGTAACATGATTGTAACCGTGAAAAGAAATGGGTACAGTTAATTTTTAAAATGTGCAATGTTATTTTGTAATATTATCATTATTTTGGAATATGAACAAAAGCAAAAACATTTCATACGTTTCCATCATTATTTTGAGTTTATACTTTATTTGCATAAGTATCTTTTATTAGCATCACAACTTACTGTTGAACAATATAAAAAGTGTACGGGTACAGTATACAAGCATCAAATACTTCAACTTCTGTCATTTTTCTTCTTTTTTTTATATTTGTTTACAGTCTCCTGACACTTACTGTCACTAATGTCAACAAGTGCGTGACACATTCTCATAAAGTTTCCGCACCTGACGTCGTTTTTTAGTGAGCAATTATTATCACTGCGTACTTCAAAGAAAGATGGCGAAAATTTCGTATATTCTCTTAATTTTAAGTTGTTTCTGCTTGTATGAGATTTCTGGAGCTGTACTGGTAGGAGGTTGGTCCAATAAAAAGACTGCGAATTCTACTGAAGTAAAGCAATATGCGGATTTTGCTGTTTCAGAAATGTCGAAGCAAATGAATTCGCTTTATCACTGGAGAACTAAAGAAATAATAGGAGTTTCAACACAGGTATGCTGTATTTTATGTTTTCTTTAAAATGACGCCCTTAATGAGAAATTTCTTTTTATTTCTACTGTATCAATTATGGAACTTAAAAAGCAATGATTTGAATTATTTATATATTGACAAATACAAGTATTGTAAGGTATTATATGTGTGGTCAAATAAATCCTTACATATTCTTTTGCGTTGAGAAAAATGCTTATGACCTCATTTTCCATTTATTGCTTATTTGAACTAAATTCCTTAAAAAAATTTAGTATCTACGTTATAACTCAAGTGAAGAAATTTTTCATCTTCATTTTAATCAAAGGAAGTGAAATAGTTCTAGCCTTTATTAGCGACTAATAAATGCAACTCAATCACTCTCCTACTTTATAAAAAAACTGCCCTTTTGAATTCTTATTTCTAATTCTGTTGCAACGTAAAGGAAAAAGTCCTGCGAATGCAAAATTAATCTCTTATATTGAGATAGTAAATGAATAGTTTTTTTTTTGAGTACCATGGAAGGAAAGGGTGGGAGCTGTAAAACTATAGAAGAATATGATACAAACTAGGAACAGATTTTTATTTTTAAAGTGAGTTTAACATAATAAATTAGTTAACTTAATTGAACTAATTGAGTTTTTATGAAGAAACGAAAAGGGTATTAACACACTCCTAAGCAGAAAAAGGTGGCAAATCCAAAACGGCACTTCATTTCCACAACATTTTCTTTCAACTGAAATCTTCCACTTTCTTTCTGTATAATCTATATTATATTATTGATTTTTCGGACAAGCAAAGAAGTAATAAAATTGGTATATATATATATTACACAGTGCTTGTTCTAGGCATAAAAATCTGTGAGTTAGGCTGACTCACAATAGAAAAATGTCTGAGTCAATTTAGATAATTAAAAAAGGATTTTTTTAAAATGCTTGTTATAATATTTAATTAAATCAATCTTTAAAGTTGAACTGTAACAGTTTCAAACTTTTATCCCTCCCCCAGTTGAAAAATACTTCTTAAATACAAATATAATATCCTTTTAAATATTTTATTATTAAGTAATGGTTTAGAATCAAACATTGCCATGAGAAGGAGGGAAAAAATAAATGGCCTCTATTTTTCTATTTTGCAAAAAAATAAATTCTTTATGATAAAAGTTTTTTCTTTTTTCTTCTTCCTCATTTTTTTTTTTTTTTTCTGTTTTAAGGTTCAAAATTATTCACATTGCTCTTCATTTATGTATATGGTTTTGCATTTAGAAGCTCCATTATTGCATTGAAAAAGGGATTCCAAGCAATCCTGAAACATTTTACACTTTAATGCTCATTTGTGCTTTAATTACGTGCAATTATTTTGATAGTTAATTCACACTGGGTCTTTATATACTAAAATTATTGGACTTTTAGCTTATTTTTAATGTTTTTTCGTTGCCACCTGTTGGGCACAATTTTGCTGCAATTGTGCAGCGATCACTTCATATCTGTTGTAATTGTGCAATAATTTTTTTTTGTTTATTAGTAATTCACTATATAAAGGCTCTTCAGCACAAATATAAATCAGTTTTTAGTATAATGTTTTCCGTTCAAAGTTTGACTTTCATCTTTCAAAAATGTAGTCAATTTCTGAAAATAAAATCAATCTATATTTCAAATGCTCAAGCTCTCATTGTATACAAATGTTTGTTCTTTTATAAAATTGAACTCTACACAGCTAATCTATGTAAAATTCCACTATAACGCTTTTACAACATTTTCCTTAAAACCAGAGTAAATGATAAAATTTTAAAAAAATTAACTCACAAATTTGCAGAAATACTGCATTTACATGCATTACAGTTACATGCAGTGTTTCTTTCAGGCATCTCTCCGGGGGGGGCACTGCCCCCTCGGAGCAAGCCAACTGCCCCCCCCCCCCCCCCCCGGGAGAAAGGTTCAGGTGACAATTAAAAAAAAAAAAGAGAAAGAAAGAAGAAAAAATAAAAGGGAGAAAGGAAGAAAGAAAAATTTAAAATATAGAGGAAATAAAGTAGTCCCTTTTTTGGGTCATAAAACTGGCCTCTCACTGGCAACAAAATGTGAAATGCCAAAGCTCCGGTCCTTCAGATAACGCCTGGTTTTAAACATGGCTGTTGAGAGGGGTGTCAGGCATGGCTGATTCATGAGGCTCGGTTCGGCATCAGAGTATAGTGCAGTGGATAAAATTTTTCTATGGTTAAGATGCAAGGGTAAGGGAGGTTGGAGGGGGGTGGGGGCAACACAACTGTCATGGGGCCCGCCTGGACTATCGGTGGCCCTGATTCAGAGTACTAGATAATCAATACAATCTCCTTTATTCCATTAAATCTCATGAATATAACCCCTTCCTAAAAGAACCTGCCTTTTATTATTGAGTTTTGGTTCCTTTTTTTACATATGATAGGAACCTTTTGATCCATACTTTATCTGAATCTTTACATATCCAGTTGCAACGTGAGACGGTTGGCAATGAAATATTCGACACTGTTACTTAAAAATTAAATTGTTTATTTGAGGTCTACATTAAGAGTACTTTTGGAAATTTTCTAGAAACAATGACAAATATCTTTTAAAAAACAATGTACATTTATACTTAAAACATCTAAATCTAGATTCAGGTGACCTGCTTGACTGGCAAATGATCATCGCTTTGCAAGCAAGTAAACACATAAATATGTCCATTGTACATGTGCCCTACATTTTTTGCAATATTACATCTCTTTAATGTGAAAAAATATGCCAAAAATTGTGCTTTAAGACTTTAGTTTAAAACTTTAATGTAAGAACTTTAGACACCTTCCCTTTTCCCATAAGGCCACCAAAAAATAGCCTAAAACTGCACTTTTTAGGCTTCAGATTGGAAAATTTTTCAAAGCATGGCCCCCAGCTCATCTCGTTTTTTCTTAACGTGACCAAAGATGGCCTAAAATTTTCCATTTTCAGAACTTCATCAGTTTTGAAAAATTTTCGTGCTATGTCCTCTGGACCTTTCTTCATTCACCTACATCATCTACGATACCATGAAACTGCACTTTAAGACTTCAGTTTCAGGAACATTTCCTGGGGAACGACACCGAACACAATCAATTAGTAGCGTCACCAAAAGTAGCCAAAAATTAGACTTTAGTTACGAAACATTTGCGAGACTAGAGAATCTCCGAACTATTTCTCACATCCTCTAACATCCCCAAACAACGTATGGGACCGTTCATAAATGATGTCCCACTTTTTTTCAATATATTTGACCTTCCTCCCCCCCCTTTGTCACACGTCACGCTATATTACATTAGCATAAAATAGGTTTAATTTGCTGATTTTAAATGTTTTTATAGAAATCAAATTGTACTCCCTCCCCTCCCCTTGTCACAAACTGTCACACTTTCATGATACCCCCTTCCCCCCTTGATGCGTGGCATCATTTTTGAATGACCCCCATCCGAAATTTCATTGCTGGGACTTAGAACTCAAAAAGTTTCTTGAGGAGAGCCCTCGCACCCGTCTTCAGTGACTTTGACAAAAATAAAGTAAAACAGCATTTTTAAGGCTAGTTTGAAAATGTTCTCACGGGAGAACCCTAGAACCCCCCCCCCCCCCCTCCTCTAACTTCTCCTAAGAGCCTAAAATTGCATTCTCCAGACTTAAATTGCAAAAAAATTGCAATGAAATTGCAAATAAGTGGACCCCCCCCCCCCCCCCCCCCGCCCCGAAACCAGCCTAAAAATAACTTATAAGATTTCAATAACAAAAATTTCAGAAACTCACTCCCCTAACTTCACTAAACATAAAGCCGAAAATTGATTCTACTGTACCTATATTACCAGAGATCTATCATATACATTTAAAAGATCCATATTATCATAATTTCTATTCTACCTATTATATAAAATAACACAGCATGATTTGGGATCATACATCGCCCCTCCTAATTCGTCACCTGCCCTCCCGGAGCAAAAGGTCTGAAAGAAACACTGGTTACATGTTATCTTTTTCAATGTGGAAAAAGTTGTCATCTTCCAATGTTAAGCAGAAATATACAGGGAGCTATCAAAACCATAATAACTAGCCCCTTGACAGGTATTGGGGTGTCCATAATAAGTTTGTAAAATAGCATAAATTTTTTTTAAAAAAGAAAGGTATTCTTTTATAATGCATGCTATAATTTTGAAAAGTTTCCTTAAACTAATAAAAAAAAAATTGAAAATCCTCAATGAAGCAAGAAAGACTAAAAGGTTTTAATCTACTATCAATGGATATATTTAATGAAATGGTTCAAAATGTCACATGTATCCGCCAATGCAAAAGCATTAAAAAAAATTTAACTTCTATGATATTTTTTTCCCTCTTTGAACATAAAATTTATATATTTTCTGCTCTGTAATAAATTTTTAATATGTTGGTTTATAATTAACATTTCTTTTGCACATAGATTTAGAAATTGTTTAATATAAGAAAGGCATAGAAGTAAGGGTAATTTTCAATGCATGTTATGTAGAAGATTTACTTAACCATAGTTACTTAAGTCTTTAGCTACACTTTTAAGCAAAACCAAAGGGGATGGGTCAGTTGCCCTCAAGATAACGCAAAAGGGTGGAGTTGCCCTCACTGCCCAAATTCTGAGCGACCGAGTTGCCCTCAATCCCCTTCTCCTTTCATAAAGGATTATACTGCTCCCCTGAGATTGCACACCTGTCCGCTACACCGTAATGCCTGTTTTAAATAATTTTACTTCAACTTTACTACTACTCTGTGTAAGTTTTTACTCGCCTCATAACTATGATGCAATTCCGATTTCAAAATCGCTAATATACTTTTGCCGTGCATTTACGATTAGTGCATCTCCACTTCCAGACTTCACTAGTCTCGCGGTCTTTATAAAATTTGTAGCCTGCTAAAACAACTAATAACTTGCGTCCTTTTTTACTTAGCATAGATTCCAATTTAGCAACTTAGCAAAAAGACAACTTTCAAAAGAATGACCTACAAGGCTACAAGTACAAATTCACTTATGAATAATTCTGCATAGGTGTGATAAAGAGATTATCTTCCCCCCCCCCCCCCCCCCCAAGTGACAGGAGGAGTGAGGAGTGCAACTGACCCTCGCCAGTTTACTGATAACAAATACTTTGAGGGCAGCTGACCCTTTTTCTTTGATTGACAGGTGCGTGGGGAGTGCAATTGACCCTTGCCCAAACCAAAGGCTTCCTTGTTAAGTTTGTTCCAAAGCTTTCCTAGGTACCTCATGTACCTATTCAATATTTTTGCAAGGTAGTGTTTTAATCTTGCTTTTGTTTTTCTTGTTTTAATAAGATTCTTTCTGGAAAAAAGGAAATATTTTACATTGCTTTCAAAAGTAATGATTTAAAGTGATTTTTTCGTTTAGGTTGTTTCTGGAGTAAACTACAAAATAACTCTGAAAATGGGGGCAACAGAATGCAAGAAAAATCAGTCAAAATCTGATCTGGAACAGTGTGAATTCCTCGAGAGTATGGTTAGTATCAATCATCATTTGGTTCATAAGTTTTGTACATGAATGGTTCCTTTAATTTGAAAGATTTTGAAGCTTTGGAAAGTTGTTTAATTTTTAAAGAGGGACAGCTATAACATGAATTCTTTTAGAATTGGCATAAATATGCTTCTGTCTACATGAATTGAACTACAATTCAATTTAAAAAGTTCCTCATAGAATTTTTTACCTTGTTTCAAAATCCAGTTCTTGTGTAGTATAATTTTTTATATGTCATATTTAGAAAATAGACTTAAATATAGAATTTTTTGCTTGAGTTTTTAAAAATATTTTTGTAATAAAAAAAAATCTATACCTACAAATTATTATATCAAAACATATTTGTTTGTTATTATAAAAATAAAATTTATGTCCTAATGATGTACTGCATTTGCAATAATAATGAGCCTACTAATCTTTATGCTCTACTGTACTAATGTTTCAATGTACTCGGTGTAGTCGAGGGGGACGGCGTCCCCCTACCTTTTTATTTTAATACAAGCGTCCCCCCAAATTTTTTACATTTTAATATAAGCACCCCGCACTTTTACTTTCAATTGCTTATCTTTGTATGCATACGAGTCCCCCTCCCCCAACTTCTTTTTCAGGACTACATCACTGATTGTACTGTACAACTTTGATTGAACAATATCCAATTTAAAGGTATCTTCAAATTAGTGATAGATTTTAAAGGTCCTGGTTTGAATATAATAAATGTTATATTTTCTGGATTTAACGATATCCTTGATTTAGCAATTGCAGTTAGCAAATGGTAAATTGGGGTTGTACCGTATACTCGTCATACTCAGTGAAGATACGTTAAGATTAGAGATGGGAATGGTCGGAAAAAAACCAGTTTTTTTCGGGAGGGGTTTATTTCCACCAGCAAAAATTGAAAACTTTGAAATTTCTAGTATAAAATAAAGCATTCAGAAATATATAATAGTTACATTCCAATTTTTTTTTCTTTAAATATTTTATAGTTTTAAATATTATTTTCTTTAAATATTTTGTATATTTAAATAATACATAACACAAAGTTTCCCTTTTGTACGAGAAAAATGGACAGAGATATTTAATTTCAAAGCTTGGAATTCTTCCTCATTTTCTCGGGCTTTATTAAGGGGTCGTTTAAAAAATCCGAATGAAGTATTCATTGTACAATAAATAGAATGAATACTTCATTGAAAAATTTTAACCAAACCTTTAATGCAAGCCAAAAAATCGTGAAAAAATCCCAAACATTGAAACTAAATATCTGTTTATTTTTGTCATACAGAAGGGAAACATTTTGTGTTATGTTCGTTAGGATGGGCGGGCGTCAACTTTTACTAAAATATGACTATAAAGCCTGGGGGACTGTATAAAAAGTTAATTTCTGTAATTTTCACAAAATTGATTTTTTTAAATTTAAAAATGCTATTATCATAAATGCTTACAATTTTTAAAAAATTTTATAACTGGAAGTATATGTTTGTGACCAACGGTTGCTGAGATAAAAGCCTCCTAAGGACTTTTATTTGCACCCTGTATATATACATACATATAAATTATGCATGTAACAAACTTAGGAGAAAAAAAAACTAAGCAGCTTTGTAAAAAAATTTATTTGATAATTTACAAAAGTTACATATGCTAAAATCTACTTGCTTTATAACCATTGCTTCTGTTCTGAGTTAATTACTTTTACATTAAAAATAATGATAAATCAATAAAAAAATGTTGCTTTAAAATTTATAATTAACTTTGGATTCAAAATTAATTTTATTTTTGTGATTAACTTTAATCCGAATCAGTGTCTGAATTTATTGAAGCAATGCTGCTGGAAGATGAATATCCACATTCCATTGCAATACTAGACTTAGACCCTTCATTAAAAAATCCTAAATTCCAGCGAATAGCAACCAATTTTATGTGAACTAAACAGTATTTTAAGTTTTGCTTCAGCTTTTAAGGCAAAATGTAAATCAATACAAATACAGTTTTGGTTTGGGTTTAGATTAGAAAGCTTAACAGAAACTAATTTAGTTCTGGTTTGTATTTAGACTGGAAAATAAATTAAAACTAAATAAAATCTTTTTACAGACAAAAAAAATATTTTGCAAGAATTTTTTTTTTTCAAAACAAACTTTTAAACAATGAAAGATTTGATATTGACAATATTTATAATGACAGCCACATTTTCTTTCTTTAAATTGGCAGCATTTATCCTGTTAAAAGGAATGATGGTGTAAATGGACTATGGAATGTACATTACAATTAAATATTTCTTGCAAACTATAGTAATATTGTTACTTTTCTATTTTTGAAAAAAAAAAAAAAAGCTTTAATGGCAGTTTAAAATATAAAATGTTATTGTAATGATTATACAGAAGAGCAGGATCAGTAAGGTTACAAAGATATAATGAAAAAACATTTACACATTTTTTTCCAATGGAAACACCCCCGATCCCAAAAACTATTAAAAAAAATCCACTTTCACTTGCAAAAAATCAATTTTTCCAGAAAAAAACCGGAAAAAAACTGTTTTTTTTCCACCACTTCAAAATTTCCGGAAATTTTACATCCCTAGTTAAGATTACTCTTCCTTCCTTATAAAGAAATAATAATCTCTATACCATTCCCACAGACAACCCGAGCTCTAATGTGAAAAAAAAAAGGATTCGGCTTAAACCTTTGTTCTCAAGAAATTAATTACACTTTCTATATACTTGTTTATTAACAGACTATAATTATAATTTTTCATTTTTGACTCCAATGCATTAATCCCCAGATAATACTTTATTTATTTTTTTGATGTACAAAAACCAAATAATCGAGTAATTTGCAAAGGTATGAAAAGTTCTCAAACTGAATTATCTGTTCACAAATCATCAGAGGGAGCTCAAAGTTGGTTTTTTCTTCTTTAAATTCACATTATTCATTTGGCTCCCACATTGATTGCCTGCTTCATTTTCTATGAGTAATAAATTTTATGTAGATAGAATTGTTTTATAGTAGGGAATGTGACATTTAAAACTGAAATGTGCTATGATTGATATTACCTAGAGATTTTATTAGTCATAATCATATGATTTCAACAGATAAAAATGATTGCAGATTTCTAAATGAAGCTATTGTTTGTTTTCACTGCTAAATTATCTCGATATAATTCTGTTTTAGTCATACCAACAAATGCAAATCACATTGTTAGCTAAAGATTATAAGAATCATTAATTGTATAAGAAATTTACACAGTTTAGGATAGTGTTTTGTATTAAACAGCAGATATGTTCTAGTTGTGTATCTTTTACTTTTATTTTTCATTAAAAATTGTTAATCAATTGAATTTGGAAGATAATACAAGCAGAGATAATATTGATGTCAATATTCTTCAAGAGACTGAATATGGTAGTTGAGAGGAAAAAGAAAAAAATTGAATTGAAAAACATAGCAATGGAGTAAAAAATAGACCCTAATTATGTGCTTAAAACATCTTAAGAATGTGCCTAAAGTATCATATTTGGTATTGAATAAATAGCTTGCACACTACATCCACTTGTTTCCATCTTCCCTCCTTAAGAGAACTGAATATTTTTTTTACCAAAAATATCTTTTATATAATTTAATTACTACATTGTGGTTTTAATTTTTTTTTTTGAGAATCAGATGTCAAAAATGATCAGCTAAATATAAAAGTTTTTACTATTTAAAACATGTAAAAGAATAATTATGATCAACAATTTACTAAATTTTTTTCCCTGTACAATTTGACTCCCAAAATAGATCAAATTTAAAGCGTTTCTAAAAGTGATTTTTTAACATCCACAAAAAATGCAGTACCATCTAACTCATTTAAATTTTTCAAAAATAACTTCAAGTCAAGACCATGACCAAGGGGAGGGTTTTAATGGTAAAACTCCTCCCATTGGAAAAATAATCAAATATGTATGTGTTTTTAATTTATATTAAGGGTTCTTGATACATATTTGCTCTTGCTTTCTGGTATTTACTGCCTTTAACATTTTCTGCAAATTACAATAACAGATCCTTTTCTAGCTAAATGAAATTATTCAAACAAAATCAAGGTTGAATGCTAATAATCTGAACATTGAATTGTCCTTTCACATAGCTGAAAGATATTGCAACAATAAAGTAGTACATATTTCATTTGGTATATAATTCTCAAGTTCCGTCAATTCATGTTTATTAATGTATTAAGAATATCTCCTAGGAAAAAAACATATTATAAATTGTTGTAAGTAGTGTGCTTTTATTCTAGTTTTCTAAATGGTGTGCATAATGCATAGATTAAAAGGTTTTTTGTTTCTTTAAAGAGAGAGAGAGATTGCAGTAAATTAATGGAATACAGTTGACAGAAAACCAAAAGGAGTTATTCAACCTTTTTGATCACTTTTTTTTAACCCCTCTTTTTTAGAAATCCTGCTTCAAGTTAAATTTTGTTTATTTTTAAACCATTCTCTTTTAGGTCTTTTTTGGAAGTCTACATTATCTTCTGAAAATATTTCATTTCATTTTATTTAAAAAAGTTTGAATTCATCTGTGCTAAATTAATTTTTTCTCCCCTAGGAGCCTAAAACTTGTGAAGTCACTGTTTGGGTTCAATCTTGGAAGGAAGGTGCCGACAAGACTAAGCTCACAGGCTCTTCTTGCGAATAAGCAGTGATTTTGTATTATGCAATACCTTTTGAAATGTTTTTAATGTAGAAGATAACATTTTGTAAAATTTACTAATAAAATGTAAACCCACTTTGTTAATTATTAGTTATATCATTTTTATACAAAGGGCTGATTAATAGTTATTTGATTTTATACGAAGGCTGTGGTGCCATACTTTTCTCCACCAGACACCCATACACCTCTTAGCCGAGGCCTTAGGTGGGTGTGGTGCCCTACTGGTTAGGGTGCTGTTCTTCGGCTCTAAAGGTTTGGGGTTTGGAACCCAGCCCGCTGAGGACCCACCATGTATACTTGAGAATAAGTGCATCTAAAATTTGTGGATCCTGAAGTCCCGAGGCAGTTCCAAGGGTATTGAAGGCTGGAGAAAATGTCTCTTGCCTTTAGTCTCAGGTCAAAAAAGCAAGGTAGCATAGTTTTTGTGGTGCCATCCTACTACAGTTAGTGTTAATGCTGGCCACCTATCGGGTAAGCCTTCAAAAATGGTCAGAAATTCCTGTGGCTTTCAAATGGGCAAATGCCGACCAGGCAAGTGCATCCATGTTTTAAAAAGAAAAACTAACTCGGTAGAACTCTTATTCTTTCGAATTCTTTTCCTTTTCTTAGTCATCCTTTTTATGCTTAGAATATAGTTCTACTTAGAAAATAGGATGTGTTTTATTGATGTTAAAAATTTTAACTTCTAATCAGTAAAATACATCTTCGAAATTCTAAACAAGTTGTTGTAAATTATAGAAAATAAATATGGTAGTTTATCGTGTTGAATGAATAGGCAGGATGTACTCAATACAAAAATAATTAAACTCTTTTTTTTTTTTTCTTTTCTTTTCTCAGTCATAAATTTATGCTTTAGAATACAGTTCTATTTTTTGTAAAATGGAACGTAATTTATTGGTGTTTAAAAATTTAACTTGTAATCAGAAAAATAAATCTTTGAAATTCTATAAAGTCATTGTAAAGTCTAGAAAATAAATATGTAGTTCACTGTATTGAATGAATGGGTCTAATATAGGTCTATGCTCTAGAAAATGAATTGTATTTTAAATTAAAAAAAAGAAAAACTTGACTGACAGTCTTTTTTAATAATATACCCTTTCTCTTACCCAACTAAAATCAGGATTTATCACTTAAGAAAGAGACAAGGTCAAATAAATTATCCGAATAAAAGTTAACTTTAACATTTTAATAATGGAAATAGAAAGCTCTTTACTTTCTATACTGTTCAAACATAACTTTCCTGGTATCCAACTAAATTTAAAACCTTTCTTTCATGGTCACAAAAACAAAAAACTTTTATTCTATAAAATAATTTCTGCTTTTTTGAGATAAAAATCACACAATTCAAATGGATGCAAGGATACATAATAATGCTGAAAAGTATAATGAAAAGCAATTTCTTTTATTTTGCTTGTTTTAATTCTCTAACTTTAAACTTAGCACTAAAATGTAATGTAATTCAAAATTTTGTTTTAATAACCAAATGACATTTCTTGAACAAATATTAGTGTTTTTAAATATCTTTATTTTTTAATGCTTGTTAGAAACATAAATGATTTTCATATGCATTTCGATTTCACAAGTAGCGTAAGCATTAGAACTATTTGAAAGTGAAGTACTCTTCAAGAAGCAAAACATTATAAATACCGGATACTTTTATTGATTGTTTTGTTTGATAAAATATAATCCTCCAAATTCAAAAATTATTACAGATTATTTCTACACTCATAAAACATGATTTCAAGAAATTCAGATTTAAGAAATTGTTCAAGATTTGAACATTATACTATGCCTTTACAATAGATAATTACAGAATTATGGTTTAGTTACTTATCAAATGTATAAGTTATATTTTAATTGAAAAACAAAATTACATCAGAATTTGCTATAAAATGGACATGTTTTTACATTTGCAACCCATGTCAAAACATAATCTATCAGAAATACAGTAAAATAAGTGATACGCAGCATGGAGCTGCTTATTGAGAAAGCAGTTAACCAGCTTTATATTTTTGATTAGAAGATATTGAAACTGAAGGAAGCCCAAAAGAAAAGTTTTTTTTAAAGATATCAACAAAATTACAACTTTTTAAACATATGAGGAATATTACTGATATAGTTAATCATTTTTAGGCATTCTGTTACTTCGTTTTTTACTGCACCAATTTGTTAATTTTTAGATAAAATCTATTTTTAAATATTTATGAATATATTGGCATTTTTGTAAAAGCTAGAAAACGATGATTAGATAACACAGTCATAGTCAAGTCATATTAAAACACCAGTGCCTTTTGACAAGCTTAAATAAACGTAAAATTTCAACCTGTAAGACCTTCAAGTCTTATCCTAAATTCATCCAGTGTAAATATAGTATTCTATATTTCATATTTATAATCATTCATTAATTAGAATATTAAGTGTTTAGAACATGGCAAGCTTTAATTCTTCTTATTTTCTCAAAAGAATTCATTTACATTTAATTACTTTTGTGTCCCGATTAATCTTAGACCTTGATTATTACTAAATTTAAACAAAAATATTGGTTGTTTCTATCTTAATTCTTAATTTGGTTATTAAAATAGTTAATTTTAGATCACAATGATAAAGACAAATATCTTATAAAATTCGATCAATAAGTGTTATCCGTAAAAAAAATTGCACATAATTAAAACACAAATGAGCATTAAAATGCAGACACATGTTTTGGGATTGCTTGGAATCCCTTTTTCAATGCAATAGTGGAGCTTCTAGATGCAAACATAAAGTAATAGAAAGTTTAAATTTATGTAAATCAATACATTTGGGGGGGGGGGGGAGGAATGTAAGTAAAATTTAAAAAATCTATATTTTTAATATTTTACAGACTATTTAGAGAAAATATTTGAAGAAATCATTACTGAAAAGCTTGGGTTAGCTTTCATAACCATTTCACTTAGGTGCAACATTTTCACTTTTTATTATGTAACATTAGTCCCTTTTATTAATAAATTAAATGCTTTAAAACTCCCCATACCAAACTGGAATAAGAACATCCATTTGAGGATCAAAACAGAAGTCTAAAAATACTTCTGTTCCTGAAGAGTAAAAGAAGAATTAATTTCATCTCAGTCAAATGCCACAATTTCCTGAATTGCACCATTGATTGGCCCCTACACAAAAACAACCCAACAAGTTAGCATGCTCTGCTATGCCAGAAGAACCCTATAGATTCTTCTATAAGGTTATAATTTCATGATCAGATTTTTACAGACTGTTTTCCGAAGCAAGGATGGATCAAACTTTATTAATGTTTATTGGTTGCACCACACCATGAACAATTCCCCATAGCAGTGGGAGTGGCTGAGCAAAATGATATTCTAAAATGTGCAATATGGTCATATGTCAGGATTATCAAACATTTTACAAAAAAGTTAAGGTAGACACAACAATTTGTAATGTATTCTTTAAACCACTGAATGTTTCTTAACCTTTCGGGACAGGTGTGCCGTATATCAACCGCCAGCGAGAGCCACCTCACAGCCGGGTGTGACGAATACGTCTCGCTGTTCTAATAGAGTCCTGAGGACGGGTGTACCGTATACGGCATTTCAGATGGAATGAAATATTAATATTTTCCTTTGATCCTAGATGGGGCCCTATGACTGTTATGGTGTAATATGTCGAGACTGGAGAATGTTGACCTTCATTTCCATAGCTTTTTTTAATTCTTTTTCCCTTGGTTCGGGTTGGAGGGAAAGATTTATGAGAGAGCAGCTTTAACTGGATCAGCTGATATAAACACATGCAAATGATTCGAATCATTCCAAGTACTTTTATTTATTTTTTTGTTGATATATAGATATTCAGTGGTTTGCTTCCTTGTCTTCATTTATATTCGGATTTAGCTGTTCGGACAGAGGAAATTTTCTTGTATCATTTGGCAAATGCTTTATTATTAAAACGGCAAAGAGAAAACTATATTTAAAAAAAGAGAAATTCACCCAATTAGTGAATGATTTGTTCTGAGATAGTGATGACAGTTTCGATATTTCAAAGGAACTGGAAGGTGAAAGTGACACTGAGACTGACATACTATCAGACATAGAACTTGCAGCATGCGTGCCTTCTACATCCCGCGACAGCAGGGATAATTTTTAGCAATAAAATAATTTATTATTTTATTTGTATCTATATGCTGCGTAAACTAAATTCTGTGAATGTTTTTTTGGATATTTTTCGGACATAACTTTTTGAGGTAAGTCAAGAATTTCATCGTTCTAAATTTATTTTATAGATTTTTACGGAAAATATTATGATGGAGTTTTAAAATTAATCTTGACAGCTGACAACAAGTTTTTCTTATTATGTACGGAATTTGGAAGCAATTGAATAAAAATTTATTTTTGATGAATTTTTTTCTCAAAGTTAAGCTCAGCAGCGCAAATCGCCCGTCCACAAGTGACAATGCATTCTGGTAGAACCCCGGGTGGTGGCTGCAGCTCGGTGGCTGCAGCTCGTTGACTGCGGCGCCCGTCCCGAAAAAGTTAAACGCGCTTTAGAGAAATGAATATTTTGTCACAATATGTTAAATAATGGCCGTAATATTACTCTGTCCTTAGTATAACTTTTTAGAAGTACCAAAACCGGCATGAAAAAAATAAGCAATTTTTTGAGTTAACTGGTTAGACGACTGTCTAATGACAGAACAGCCATTGGATACATGCTCAATGTTTTTACAGTTCCAAAAGTTAATAAGTGGCAAAAAGGAAGCCTACATTTTAAGCAACCATCTTAATTAATTTTAAAAACTCTTAAAAATAAAAATTTAAGGTTCATGTTTTAAACATACTCGACTTTAAAATAAAAAGAAGTTTTAGAAGTTTCAACCTCAGTAATTTCAATAACACCATCTACTGTGAACATTGCTAAATTTATCACATTTTTTTTTTTTTTTTTTTTTGAGCACTTTGATGCAAAATTTAGATGCTACTTGTTCCAACTACACCTACTACCTAATCACCTGATGTGATCAGTCAGATTAAATCATACAATACCTCATTCATACATGAACCCATTCAGACTGATATAAAGCTGCTTTCTTACCCTAATCCAAGGGCAGAATTATACGGATTTTACATGAACTAGTGCAAACTCAATTGTACAGCATAAACACTTTCTTCCGATTCATGTTTAGACATGCATATATGTATATTTTTCCTTCACAGGAAAAGTGTAAAGAAAGCTAATCTCAGCACCATTGCTACCAAAATGTTGCTTTCGGCTTTGCGGAGAGCCTCTGGATTTTATCGGTGAGCTTCATTCATGCTGCGTCGCATGACATCTTCTTTTCGAATGGGAACCTGAAATATAATTATTGTTTACTGTAAAAAAAGTAATTTAAAATCCATAAAATAATTTTTTTTGCCAATATACATTAATTTAAAATGAAAAAAAATTGAGTGTGGAGACATCAGAATTTTCAAGGTGAATACTTTCATTGAAAGTTGAATTGAAACTATAATTTCGCATATTAAAATTAAAATGGTGCATTAAAAAATGCCTCTTTTATTCTTAATGGTTGCTAATAACAGTTCATAATAATGCATTTTTGCCTGCATCAAATTTTCTCCCTTCTCCATAATTTTCCACTAAGGCATAATATAGACTGTTTTAAAATCATGCACTATGCTGTCTTTTAACGTTGTACACAAATTTGACAAATTTAGACAAAAGCACAATTTTTGGTCAAAAAAGAAACTACTGTAGGCTAAGGTTTGAAATACCAAACATCAATATTGAAACTGCTTTCCTTCATTATAAATTTCTCAGTATATGGTTTAAATTAACTGATTTAAATCAGTGATTTTAACCCGATGATTAAAAAAAGAATGAGTAAGTTTTAAAAAAATGAAAATGCTGAAAAATGCATTACTAAATTGAAATATTGTGTGTAGGAACTGTGAGATATGGAAATGATCAACTCCTGCTCAATTTAAAACCAAAATTTATTTAATTATTAAAGTTTCCTGATACTAATGGAATGGAATTTAGTTTACCATCAGAAGTAGTGGAAGTCAATATGATTCCCAAAAAGTTACATTAGTATTTGGCAATTTTTATACAATTTTTTAAAGAAAACCAGAATTCAATATACAAATAGATCAAAACACAATGCCTAAAGCATTTCACATAATTTTTACGCAACAAAAATAGTGTCCAATAAAAAATATTAAAGTTAATTTTAAATGGGGAGGGGGAGGGGTAAAGGAAGATCAAGTATTTTATTTCATACTTTCATAACCCATAGATCTGAAGTTTTATATATGTATATATATTTAAATTCCTTAATTATTATAACTGATTTTTACAAACAACATGCAACTTTACCTGCATTGGTGATGTCACATTATGTGTAGTAGGTGGCTGAAAGCGAGATTGTGTTTGGGGTTGACTTCGAATGGGATAGCCAGAGGAAATGCCACCCTGTAAAATGTTGTACAAAAATTAAGGAATAAACAATTACAAGCACGATGAGTGGTACAACAAATGAATGAATTCACTGAATACAAAACCAAATTTATTCATATATCACACAATAATAGAGTTAGTGAGAAGCAAAGGGATGTAAGCAGGGTTCGTGGTTTTTTTTAAAATTTAAATCAGATTTTTTTTATTTTTTAAAAAAAGACCTTAAATATTCTGGATATTGGTTAGGTTACATTCATATAAACAATATGGCATGTTAATCAATATGCAAAAACACACTTTAAGCTATTTTCACAGCAATAAATATTTTTAAATGATGATAAACAAATTTTAATACAAATGCATGACTCAAATGTAACTTAGCCCTGGAATAATCCAGGAATAATAGTACACTCATACGTACAGAGAAAATGAAAAAATTAATCTGAATTATTTTGCTGTTGAAAGCTTAAAAAAAGTAACAATAATTTTTACATTGAGTGTACTTTAATTATTTTTCTATTTTATAAATGAAAAAGCCTGAAATATTTTTACCCATTTAGTAAAATCATATGCTCACACCATTACTAAAAACTGCAACTGTTTAATGAAAACTTCTATGATAAAAATTTTAGAAGGAGAAAACTTTAAGCTATTAGAGACATGGATGAAAATTTAAGGATACATATTCTAAACTCTAACAATTGTTGTATTAAACACTATTCTTCTGAATTATTTATTGTGTGACATTTATTAAATTGATCAAAAATACTATTTTTAAGATAAAAAACACAGAATGGTTCATGATTATTATGAATTAAAATTTGAGTGATTGAAGCTTTGCTGTTAAGATGCTTGAAGAATAAGAGTAATATTGTAAAATTAAAAAAATAGTTTTTAGTTCTAAACTTATGAAATATGTTATGCACACACAGACAGATGGACCTAGGAAGTTTTGTTTGTGAGTGATTGTAATTGCAACATATTTCATTTTTATAAAACTTTCTAACATTATAAAATCAATGATTTTTTTGAAAAAAAAAAAAACATTTCCAGTCATCACTGGTAGAATCTTTTTACCAAGTAGTTTTGTTTCAAGAGAGAAAGAAATCATGCATTGCACAAATTAATCTTTTCTCGGTTCTTTAGATTTATTCTAAATGAGTTTGAACACACATCTAAAAAAATGTGAAAATAATAGATGAAATATATTAGAATCTTCTTGGTGAACTTAGCCCAAATTAATACTCATATAAAATATAGTATACAAAAGCATGATTTGCTATGCTAGGGTTAAATAAAATTGCGTCAAAAAATTAAGCTCCTAAAAATTAACCAAGCTAATATAATATATCAGAAAATAAACTTTTCGCGAATAATAAAAAGATATAGTGAGAGTTTGATGGCAAGTCATCATGTAATCTTATTACAGAAATAAACTTTTCTAAGGGGGAAAACATTTGACAAATATAACCTCATAAATGTGCAATAACACTGAAAAATGCTTAATGCTTTAGCTTTGGGGAAGTGTAGAAACATTGTTACCTGTTGGATGTAATATTTTTCATCTTGTATGTTATTCTGTTTCTGGGTTTGATGTTCTATTTGTTGTGGTAAGCTGCTTACATAGCCTGTATCGAAAGAAAGAAAATGCATCATAAGAAAGCAAAGACAAGGAAAAATGGCTTTTGAAAACCAATGCATTGAGATCTATTCATTTCAAATAAGTGGTGAAAGAAAAGATAACTAGATAACCGGCATAATTTTAAATACTTTTTATAAGAAAATTAAACAGGAACTTACAACAATAACTATATTTAGAACAGAACAAAAAAAAACATGAGTTCAAAATTAAGTCTCTATTGCATTTATACCTTTTAGTTTTTATCCCATTAAAGCTGTTAACACTATGAATAGTGAATCATGGTCTACAGACCACAAATGAGGGCCAAAGCTTCAATTTTTTTAAAAGTGTTTGTATAAATTTTTTACTTCAGTATAAAGTTTTTCCACTTAAGAGCAAAAACGAAGTTGGCAGCAACCAGGAAACAAAGTGGTGGGAAAGTCTCGAAAAGCGAACATAAAATATTTGTAGATTACCATTCCAGTGCATAAACTTGTTAACCGACCAATTTCCCACCGTGTCTGCAATTGATTTCTGAGGCTATAGGACAGCCTGCACACCACATGTGCAATAACAGTAATGTGCAATTATCTGTTATTCCGAGTAAATTAGTTATCGGAATTAGATTTTTCTTGAACTAATGAAATCTGTAAAGTACAGGAAAATTGTACGGTGTGCAATGATCTTATTTATGTGAATTTACTTATGAAGTGGGTGATTTCCATAGTAAACATGTTAGTGAACAATATAAAGGAAAAAAAATTGCTACTGGGGACCGTGTTGGAATAAATCGTCGTCTCGAATGGTTTAAGAGATATGAAAGCAAAAAGTCGAAATCCACCAGAGCCATTCAATGATGTTAATGATTTTTGGATTGGACATTAACTTTAAAAGCATTTAGCCCATTTTATGTACATTTGTAACATGCGCCAGGAGATTCAACATGCTCAAAAAGTGCAAAATTCTTGTAAATTATGATCTTGTAAAATATTATTAAACAGAGAAATATTACATTGCAACAGCAGTTTTTGAAATTTGGTACAAAGCCAATTGCAATAACTCTAATCATATTAGACTATAAAAAACTAGCTGTGTGCAGTTTCCTTTGAATTATCGTTTCATTTCTGGAATAAATTATGAGCTACGAAATTGTACTTTACACACAAACATTTCTTAAATATGCTGCAAATAATACCATTTTTATTACTATATGTTTAAATTTTGAATTTTCACAAAAGCATTTTTTTTTTTTAAATTCTTTTTAAAATTCACCAAAACTAGACCCTATTAAAAACGCTAGATCGGCCCCTGATAACCATTACTGCATCTAACTATTTAAATTTTAGAACAATAACAATGCATCAATAAAGACCTGAATGTAAAAGAAACAATTTACTGAACTTATTTTGTGTTATACCCAACCCTACCTTCATATGACTTAAGCTCAGCTTGGGGGGAGAGGGGGGAATCTATTAATCTATTAATTTATTTTCATATGGTTTTGTTTATTTATTTATTTCTTCTGTTTTAGTTTTGAAAACTACTATTAATTTTACAAGAACAAAAACTGTTTTGAAATAATTTTAAATTTTGCAAAATGAATAAGTCAATAAATAATAAAATTAACCAAATAAAAGGAGTGAATGAGATTAAAAACTGACCTTGTGACAAATGTGTAACATGATAGCCAGCAGCAAGATGCTTTGTTTGGTCTTGTGGAGCATATTGACCAGTAGCATGTGGAATTGGATAATCTAAATAGAAATTGAAAAAAGAAGAATTATTACATGTCAAGTGAAAATGAAAAGCAACTGGAATTTTAAGTGGTTCATTTAGTAGTAGGCTCCACTCATATGTTCACACTTGAATTTAATCATTTCAATCATAAATAACAAAATACACATTTAAAGCTCATAATTTAATTGTTTCCACTTCAGAAGAAATCAAATACTCGGTTTATATTTTCACTGAATTGCCTGCTAAAAAACTTAAGAAAACTTTTGTTTCACAGACAAACTACAGGTTTTGAAAAGGTTTAAAATTTCCTACACAGCATTGAATTCAGTAATGTATACATTAGCACACTATGGCTTAATTATCTTTTGTTGCTTTAATCTTTGTCAGACAAAACATCTCCCATAGTAAAGACAAAATCTTAATGCTACATACCAGCTTGCATTTTGCAAATTCCAACAGTATTTACAGGAGAGATGTTTAACAATATCCCCACTAGATGCAGGGGTGAAACTAACTCAGACCCAAAAACCCTGAATAGCGTTATGAGCGTAAAGGTTCATAAGCTAAACAGGGCCTACAAAAATCAAAGACTTAGACCCCCCCCCCCTCATTTTCTAAAACTGAAGCTTGTACTGGTTGTTTACATTATGCAATTTGGAAAAAACACTGCATCATTGCTTTACTATCAAATGAAAATTGGTAATAAAACTGACTTCTCATTAAATTTTCTGCAAATTATTTTTCAATGGATTCATCCATAGGTTTATAACTACCGAGTAGAAGCATTTTTAGATAAATAATACTGCATATTTAGTTCAGAATCTAAGCTTTCAATGTGTGATGTTATCCTTCCTGCATTAGCAAAAAGTCTTTTAGAATTCCTAGCAATGTCTTCTGCTAGCCCTTGGTCCAGTTCTCTTTTCTAAATCTACCAAATACTCATTGTAATACTAACTACTAATTCAAAAATAAATTATAAATTACAAAATTAAAACTGAAACACTTCCAGGAAAAATCATTGCAAAAGGAATTATGCATATCAAAAATCAATAAAAAGAATACTTTATGGTAAATCAAACAGGCATTTAATAACATTACAGAAACTCATAACTATCATGTTTTAATGTTTGAATTGTTTTAATATGTGTTCACAATGGCAATAATAATAGTAACACAAGAGCAGCTTTGATTGTTAAAATGCCATTTTTCCTTTTGAAATAAATACTATTCTTAATTAGAAAACAGTTTAAAAAATATTCCCAGCCTAAGCTATTTATTCAAAAATTTGAATTGAATCCCGCTGCAAATGGAGTTATGAAAAACTCCATTACTTACTTTGACCATAAGTAGTATGAGTTTTGAAATTATAACTTTGATTATAATTAGCATTTGGCGGTGAGGGGCTCCTTTGCCTTTTGATTGCACCCTGGAAAGAAGAAGATCAATCAGCAGAGAATAAACAGAATCATGCAGGAAGTGGCAAAAATTTCTATAAATTATAAACATTTAAAGAGTAGACATCTACTGATATAAAATGTCATGTCTACAAATAAAATCATTGGCTCATAAGGAACAAGATATAAAATTGTTGATTTACAAAAGAGACATCAATAACAGATTCTGTAAAACTGATACAGCAGAGCCTCGATTAGTTGAGGTAATGTGGACTAGAGATGAGTTCGGGCTCACTTTTGCAGGCCCGAGCCCGAAGGTCTGAGGCCCAAGCCCGAAATGATCTTATAAAGTTAATAGATGTAGTGCTTCCTCAATTAAATGTAGGCTTTTTGTTGCCATCGCAATTGGTTCCAATGATTTTTCTTTTAATTTCAAACAAAGAGTACATATATTTTTTAACTGCAGTATAGGACCCCAATTTCGGAATCTTGAAATCCAGAAAACCCAAAATCTGGAACTTTTTCGAAAAAAAATCGGTAGCTGATAAAAACAGCTTTTCTTTTTTGAAAAAAAGAAAAAAAAAATCGCAAAATGTTTCGTTTTGTTCTTTTTTTTTCTTGGAAATAAGCATTTTAAAGAGAAGGAAAATAAAACGTAATGAACATGTTTAAGATCGGAAATCTGCTGTTTTCAAAAAAAAATATTCCGCGATTTTCTGAAAAGGGTTCGTTTTTGCGATTAGTTTTTCTTAATTGTTGCTTTAATTCTGAGTTAATATCATTATTTTTTTTTTTGTTTCTTGTAGTTTTCTTATACTTATTTTTAAATTGAGCTCTAATTTTCGCGCTATATAGAACATTAGCGAAATTAGAAAATCCGTGTTTCTCGCATTTTCCCCATAGTCTGATCTTTTACTAATTTAGTGGCTACAGAATATAAAATCATATCAAAATTTGACAGAATTATTTTCTTTTATTGTTTAATTAAAGAGATTAAAATAACATCGGGAAAAGTCTAGATGTATCGATCGATGCTTTGCGTCGAATTGTAAGCCTACTCCAACTTTGTTTTTAGTGCTAAATTTCACGACTTATAGGCATGTATATACGATAATAAAAATGCTGTAAATGGAAAAGTGCTAATAAAAAGTTCCAAAGCAAATTATATGGGCTCTGATGCTACTTACAAAATGTTTTGAATGAGGACCCAAAATCCGGAAAATTCCGAAATCCGGAAAGATCGCGGCCCCGAACGTTCCGGATTTGAGGTCCCATACTGTATCATGAAATGCTTCAGTTGAAAATAAATTCTGGTTAGCTAAAATGCATGAAAAGGGATGTTGGAAAATCTTCGGTTTTTCGGGAAGTTTTTGATTCGCAGTCGAATTTAAAACTGGAATGTATTCAGTGCAACTCTTGCAGATAGGAGAACTACTAATAAGATGGGTCTCCAGTCTGGAGGGGGAAAATTTAAAATGAAAGTGGACTAAAGAAAAGCGAAAAAACATTAGTCAGGACTGTATGTTCATGTATGTATTTTCGCTTTGCCATGAATCCGAGCCTCGGGGGCCCGACTCATCTCTAATGTGGACCGAGGTAGCCTCGGATAATCGAAAACTTGTATACAGGGTTCGTACGCTTTCGGCAAAACAAAAAATAAGGACTTTCTAAGGACTTTTTAAGGACCTACAAAAAATTTTAAGGACCTCACAAATATACAAACTGTTATGTTTATTTCAAAAGGAAGCATTATTGAAAGAGGAAATTGATTTAACATCGTATTTTTATTAGGAACAAACCACAAACACTTTTACGGGCCTCTCTTTGACTTGTTGCTTTTTTAATGTCCAGTACAGTCAGGGAGTTAAATAATTATTGGAGCTAGTAATAAGAAGCACACAGCACAAGTATTAATCATATATAAGCAAATTATCATGATATGAAAAATTATCAAAAATAGTTAGTGCTATAAAATACAAGTTAAATGAAAAACAATTTAAATACAAAAAATTGTTAAAGAAAACGTTGCACTTTGTCTTGAAAATTTGTGTTTAATTTAGAATTTTTTTCATTTTACTTAACTTATGTTGCCAGCATCTCAATTTAGGCTTACTTAAATTTTTATCTCTGCCATAAATAATTCTTTAAAATTATTTAGAAGAGCTTGCAAAAATTCAGAAAAAACTTTTTCAACTTGAGAAAAATATTTCATTTTGGAAACAACATACAAATAAAAAAATGGAGCTTTTTCGCTTAAAACTTTGTACATTACCCTCTAATAGTAACTACCAAAATTTAACAAAACTAAAGTTTCAAAAAATTAAACAATTTTTTTAAATAAAAAATGAAACAAGCAGACGACAGGCTGCAAATACTAAAACAACTGTCAACTTTTTAAATAATTGATATATTTACAGGCTGCAAAAAGATAAAAGTCTCAAAAGCTGCTTGCAATTTTCGGTGAAGCACATGCTAGATGTTAGCAACTTTCCGAAAAATAGGTTCTTACATTTTCGCGTTATAAGATATGAAAATTCATGTAAATTAATACATGTCTTTTTAAAAAGTTTCTTGAAAAATTTTCTTGTTTTGTAGTACAATCCCTTTAGATAAAAATACATGTACAACAGCTTGAAAAATCGGATCTTTTTGGAAAAAATCGGATCTTTTTGGAAAAAATCTAATTTTCGAAGTTCACAAATAAAAACAGAAAAACTAGGGGAAAACGGAGCATTTGGCAACTACGGTGTATAGGTTTAAAAAGAGGTCGATTCCTTGAATTTACTGCAAATTAAGAAATTTCACGAGATACAAATTTTGATTAAGGCAGCAAAATATCCATCATCTCCCATACAACAAAACCTCACAGCGAACGATCACAAAGCCAAATTGGTCAATAAAAATTTACTAAATATTAAAACATTGCTTTAAAACAAATTTTCGATACGGGAATTTATTTGATCTAAAAAAAAAAAAAAAACAATGGGAGAACAAACTGTTTAGCAAAGGATCAGCTGAAAAATGATCGGGAGAGTTGGCAACTCAGCGCTTATTATAGTGTAAGACACAAGAAAAATTATAATAAAAATAAATCATTCTTTTACTTTTAACAGTATAAATAAGCTATAATCATACATGTGATTGGTTAAACGCAAAAAAAAGCTGAAAGTTTTTTTTTTGCCTACATATTCGTTAAATGTATCTCTTTTATTGAGCTAGATGTGTACAATATGCTTCTTTGAAGTATCCCCCCCCCCCCCCGCCTTAAATTAAAAAAAAGTTTCAAAAGCAATATTTATTTACTTGTTAACAGCTGCTCCTACTTGCTTTATTGATAATTATTTAGAACGTATTTAGATTTAGTAACAATTTTCAAGCAAAAAAAATATTTATTTGCTTTGTAACTAAACTCAATAAATAGTATCGAATCCCAAATTTGAAATACCGAAATTCGGCCCTTTTTCGAAAATTCCCGATTTTTGTTTATTAAATTTTTTCCTCTAGTCCTTAAAAGTCCGTTTTTCAAATTTTACTCATTTTTCTTTTCTCTTTTAAAAGCAAAATGAGGGAACTTGTGTGATTTGTTTTTCTGTGTGGTCTTAAATGGTGCCCAGTTACGGGGCACCATTGCATTTTGTACAAGTGCTTGGTCTTTTGATTTGACTTCTCTACTAATTTTTTAATATATTTTTTTTTAGATGTAGCTCGATTTTCTTTTCATACAATTGCAGGAAATAGCGAATTGGGAACTGCCATGTGGGTGTGTACAAGTTCATTTTAACTGAATTGGGTGTTGTAGTTTGAAGCATTTCATTAAAATCCATGAACATTTTCTTTTTTTTGTAAAAATACATAACACATCAATTTACTTATTACTCATTTTCAAAAAAAAAAAAAAGAAGAACAAAACAAGAGTTAATTATTTTTCTACCAGTTGAAAAAGCACTGCAATTTGTAGTAAGAATTCAATGATGTTAATGTAAATCCGCCATCTTTGTTCCTGTTAATCAGCCGTTTAGGGTCTATGCGAAAGCCGCGATAGTACCAGACTCGAGCAAACCAAATTGAGGTTCTATTAAGTAGTTGAAATGAAAGAAGTTTGATTCTTGTGAAGAGTACAAAAGATAGCAAAACAAATAGAGCGCAAGGGTACCTTCTTACTTTAACAAAAAAAAATTTAAATAAATAAGTACCTGGAATAAAAAAATAAGGACTATTTAAGGACTTTTTAAGGCCTTAAAAATGAAAATGAACATTAAGGACTTTCTAAGGACCTTCAAGGACCGTACGAACCCTGGTATAACACAGCCTCTATTCAAAACGAGAGGAAAACGCGGGTAAAATGAATGAAAAGGTAGTCACAGATGTGAAAGAAGGCATTTATTGTACGTATTATGAAAGGGTGATTTTCTCACACCTAAATCTAAAGTCGGTTTTTTAATTTTCTCTCCTTTATCGCGTTTGTTGATGGCTTGTAATTTAGTCTCCAAAGACACAATAGTTTGTTTGCATTTAGTAGGGTCAGGTGGGGTAAAAAGGGTCAATTTTAGCTATTTTCTTATTTAAAGTTTCATAGCAACAAAACCAGAAACATTTCCCATTTCTTTTCAATTGCATCTTAACATTAAACTCCTTTAGATCAATTTTATGTCATTTTAATAGTTATTTTTTAATTATGAAATAGTTTAACTGAGCTTATAAAGTTGTGACCTGATTTACTCCATCGTGGGGTAAAATGGGTCATAATGCTAAATAATGCTGAAAACGGTTATTTATTACTTTAAAATTGAAAAAAAAAAAAAAAACATATTTAGCAACATTTTGAATTATAATTACATTGAAATGTTAAAATAATATTGTTCTAGATTGTTATATATTGGTTCACATAACACTTCTCTCAACCACATCAACATGATCTTTTTTTAGGGAAAACATTCAAAAATTTTTTTTCAAATTTAATTTCAATAAAATAAACAACATACACTGTTTAAATGTAGGAATTTTCTGCAGTGAGGTGCAACAGAGTAAATTTTAAAACAATAATAGAATAGAACTAGCTAAGCCTAACCATGACCCATTTTACTCCATCCAAGAAAAACTGGTGTAAAAAATTCAATATTTAATTATTTTTTTTGTTTACATGCTCGGCTGTAATTGTTTTCCAAAGTTTCTTTGTACGGAAATCCTTTAAATTTAGGTTGTTATTTGATAAAATATAGAGATTTTCAGAAGTTGGTAAACCATGTGTTTAGCACACTATCATACAAAAATTACAAAGATATTTTTTTATGTTGCCATATTTAAGAACCTAACTTTTTTTAGAATGAAAAATGTTGCCAACACATTGAAATAACATAAAAAATATTGGTTTAAAAATTTCAATTTCAAGTTCTATTATTTTGAGTTTTTTACCAAGTGACCCATTTTACCCCATCCTACCCTACTCAACATGTAACCAATACAGTACGGTACAAAAGAAGATAAACAAATCGTAAGCGATCTGTTCACTAGCAAAAAGAAAAGCAACTGACATCAGTCATTGGCAGTCAGTGACGGTGCCATCAGCAAAAGTGCCATTTGACTGCCATAAAAAAAAAAAATTAATGTCCCAAACCAAAAGGGTTTTTATCAAAAACTAATGTACCGCGATTAACCCAGAGCTTGGTTAATTGGGGCACGGATAACTGCAGCGCTACTGTACAATAAATAATGAAGCTTAGTACAGTTGAACACGTCTATCTCAAATTTCATGTGAAGAAGAAAAATAGAAGATAAAGAAATTTTGAGATAAAGAGGAATTGATAAAATGATAAGAAACAGCCAATTAAAACAAAAGTAGAAAAGTTCTCATATTCTTTGGGTTAAAATTATGCTGCTTTAATACTGTAGAAGGTTTTAAAGTAAGATCAACTGTAATTAGTACATGTTTTACAAATGATCCAAGTTCTTTTTAGGGTATCCTTTTTGCGGATTACTATGCAGAGAAATATCATTATTAGTTTATGGGAAAAACTTGCAGAAGATTAGGTTTGAGCCATAACTATGCAAAAAAATCATAGTTGGGTTTAAATTATTCCTAATATGACATTTGTTAATTATGCTGCATTACTTATTGAATAATAATTACAACTTAAGAAATTTTATCTTTCTTGACAAGAAATTTCATTCATGACAAGAAATTTCATTCACTTACATTTTGCTGAGGTGTAGGATTTCCAACTTTGTACATAACTGGATTTCGGTTAAGAGCACTATTTCCAGCTGGAAAAAAGAATTAACATTTTTAAAATATAGAAAATTCTGATTTAAACAAGAAAAAAACAAAAAACTTTATCGACAGTTATACAACTAGTTACAAGCAAATAAATAATAGGAGACCTTCATAATTAAAGACTCACTTTGAAATGGCCATGAAAAAAAAACTAAGCAATTGTTTAGAAGCTTGGCTTCATTTGACAATAAATTATTGGTATTATTAGTGAAAAAATCTAGAAATTACTACCAGTGGAGAATTATGCTACATACAATGATGTTTAAGAAAATAATAATAATAAAACATTGGTATGAAGCAGGGCTCGAAAAATTTTAAAAGTTTTACCTGCCCTGCCGGGCATGTTTGTTTAAAATACTGCATGACCAAAACAAATTTTCACATGCTCAGAAGTTATTTTCTTGCATATTAATAAAAATATTTGAATTTGTCGTATAGCACTAATCAGGCAAAAAATTAATTTTTATATCAGAATCAAGAATTATTTTCATGCTAATCTAAAATCATAAAAAAAATTGCATTACAAATAGATCTTACCTATTAAATCGTCGAAATAATAAAGTTTTGGAAAGAAATATTTGATTAAAAATTCTACCCTTACATGCCCTGTCAGGCATGCAAGGGTAGAAGATTCATGCACAATCGGAATTTTTACATGCCCCAGCATGTCGAGCTATATAATTTTCGAGCTCTGGTATGAAATATTTTCAATCAAAAAATGTATTACATAGCTTGTTTAATGTGGTGTCAATCATTTTCTGAAAGCAAGTTAAAATAGTATTGTCAGTTCTCAACAGTAGCTGTTATCATGTGAGAAGGAAGGCTATGGATGGATGCATCCCATGCCTTCCAATTCAAACAAACTCTTTATGTTATCCTCATACTCATAACTGCAAATAAATTGTAACCATTTAATAATATTTAGTCCAGTAGTTTCCCTTTTATGGCCATTTCAAAGTGAAATTTTATTAGAGCTTTCAGTTAATTTTACCTTCATAGGTAGGTAATGTCAAAACAACAGTAAAAATAGCACACCAAATAATAATCGACATATTACAAAAATATATACATAGAGAAAGGAGTTTTACTTCACAAGTTGAAAAATAACAACTTTCCAACTTAAAGTTGAGCAATTTAAGTTTTACTGAAATCAACTATTTAAGAAATCGAGCAAAAAGTTTACATTGATTATAAGTCATATAAAAAAGGGTGTCATAGTTATGTATTACATCCTTAGCAAATGTCTGAAGGTACGAGATTATATTGTATATTAAGACTAAAAACAAAAGGCATTTAATATTAAACTCTTGTTCTTAACAAAAAAAAATTTACATTTAAAGTTTTTTCTTTTATAACACACAAATAAAGTAGAATCCGTTTAATTGAACTACCGGATTATCGAACCAGCCGCTTATTCGAACCAAATTCTGAAGAACCAAAACGGTTCCTATTACATAAGCCTAATAATATTCGCTTATTGAGACCAAAAATCTGTTTAATCAGACCAGAGAAATGATGGCAAATATAAAACAGGAGCCATCAGTTGCATCGTAGAACAAATTTAAAGTGGGTCAACAAACACAAAAAAATAATTTATTATGCATTAATTAACTTTCAATAAAATCCACTGGACTCATATTTACAGGAGAGATGTTTAACAATATTCCTACTAGAAGGTGGCACTATTACAGCAAAGGTGAAAGTTCAAGTGAATTTTCGAATTAATTTACTTGGCTGAGCCGTCAGTACATACAATAAAATAAAATTATAATTTTAATAATATTCTTTGATTGTAAAAAAAAGTAATGTATATTCTAATGAAGATTTTTATAGCTGTTGCATGCTTTTTAAAACTTTATATATAACATATAGTACATCCAATCTTGTTCCATATTCGCATAATCCGACCAGCTGGTTAATAGGATCAAAATGATCGCATCCTGATTCTAATGGTTTGATTAGCCGGAATCAACTGTATAACTGTTATTATTACAGTAGTCTAAATATTTTTTCTATTAAAGAAAAAAACATTTAACTTTTCCTAAGATCACAGAATATGGAATTACACAATATTATTATGAAAAAACTCATGAAGCTTTTAAAAATTAACTCAAAAAGTATCATTTTGTTTATTTATTAATTTTGAAAATGAAACTTTTGAATATCATTAAACAATAAAAATATAGATGGATCATTAGCCATATAACTTCAAGAAGTACAAGTGTCTGTCATTAAGAGTACTATGTTACCTATCATGTATAAGCTTGGTGCTCCAACAGGTACATTCTGGTTGATATAATGATGACCCATTTGAAGTAACTCACTAAAATGATTAAAGGGAATAAAAAAAAATGGATGAGCTAAAATAGTGGTTCAAGAGCATAAGACAACTGATTTACAAAATTGTATGTTATAAAGAATTTAAATTCGATTAGTTAAAATAAGCTAATGCTATAAGCAGGGTTCATACTCAAATAGCCAAAAAAATTTCCATGACTTTTCCTGGTAGACCAAAACAGATTTCCAGGTTGACGTTCCAAGTAAAAATATTTATTAGCAAATGCACAACTTGTACATTAAATATGCCCGCCATAACATTTTATATCATACAATTATATTAACCTTATATTAAAAATTCCACAGATGCACATTAAGATAACAAACTTATACTATAAAATTTAAAAACCAAAATTTTATGACACAATACTGCCCAAAGATATTAGCTTTTATATCTGCATCCAACTTTTTATATTTTTTAAAATTTAAATTCTAGAAAGCTAATTTAAAACTATAAAACATAAAATATAAAAAATAAATAAAATAAAATAAAAACTAGGATGATCCCAGTGGGGACAAATCAGCTTTTTAACTCTATAATAATGCATGAAAACAAATATTTAAAGAAATGCTGAGGTAGGCACTTTTATGCCATGACAATATAATAAACACCATTATATAAAGAAAAAACGTATATAGGAAAAAGAAGGCGAGAATTGAGGATCTGACATCGTGACGAGCGTAGGTTCCTTCCAAGGGGTCCCTGGCAGGGGAAAGAAATCCCCGACTTTTCCAGGTTTTGTCAAAAATCTACGTTTTCCCCTGACTATTCCATGACTTTTGCAAAGGATATCAATTTCCATGACTTTTCCAGGTTTTCCATGATTTTCAGGTGGAGTGTGAACCCTGTATAAGGATTTACTAAAAAATAAATAAAAAAATTGTTACATTGTAGAAAAGCTGAAAGACAAACAACCTTACATTGTACAAAATGATAACAAAGAAAAAGAAAGTGCAAAAATAACTTTAACACAAATGTGCTACTAGTTGTCTTAGTTAAAATAATAATTACAATAAAACAAGTAATTAAATAAATTATTATTGCAACAAACCATTATATCCCGAAAAAGTAATAAAAAAAAAGGAAAAATACTATTACAGGAAATAAAATAACAAGATAGACTACTTCAAGTAAAACAATTTCAATCATCAAATGAAATGTAAAGAACTGAATTCATTATTCTTTAGAAGGTCAAACAATAAAATTTTTTATGTTTTTAGCAAACTAATTTTTTAGCAGCACAGTCAAATTTGATACAATACTTCATTATACTTTTAGAATCAAACAAAAAGAAATAACAATTTTATTTATGCAATAATAAAATATATACATATCTTATCCTAATTTGTTAAATGAAATTTCATTAATTTCAATGACAGAGCACAACACTTCTTTTTGGCAAAGATTTTTTTTTTCTCCCTAAAAATAACTGTACATTATCATTATTGAAAAAATACACATAATGCATTTTATCTGAATCTGCTAGCGTATTTTTTTCATAACCAGGAAAGGTATAACTTTTTGTTAATATGAATGTCATTTTAGGATTAAATAAAGAATTAGAAGGTATCCATTGATAAAATTTCGAGAAAAGGCAAAATGTGCATAAAACATTGAAAATAATTTTTGAATATTGCTTTTGATAGCAAACAACTAAACTAGTGAAACAGGGGCATTAAATACCTGGTTTCTTTATCTTCCTCACTTCTTCTCTTGTCTTCTTCGTTATTTAACACTCGCTTTAGATACAGGAATAAATTATGCTTTTCCATTTTCAATTCATTTAATTTTTTCTCTAATTCAGATATCTAGATGGGGTAGAATACAAATCAAAATCATTTCAAAAATTGCATTAGAACATACATGGGCAGTTTCACGTAACACACGTTGCAAAACCATTTGCAATTAAAAAGTTTCATAGCCTATTTTCTTAAAGAATACTTATAGTTAGATAGGATATTGTAGTTTTGAAAGAAAACTAAACTATGCACAGTGAAAAAGAAACAATTATTGTTTTGGGTACATTAATTAAGCAAGACTTGTTATAGCAAGTCAAAGCCAACAAAATGCTGGGATTTAATTATAATATATAAGAGTTAAAATTCAGTTGCAACTGCTACTACACGAAAGTTTTTTTTCAACAACCAGAATCACAGTGGCATAGTCGAAGAGGATGTCTACCTACCCCCTCCTTAATTTCAGTCTTTTCAATTGCAAACAATTTGTATTTTCACCTCATTAAGCATCCTCCATTTTTCTCCCCTGGACTACACCACTAAACAAAGAGGCCTTCACAAAATTAATAGCATTTGTTAGCAAAGATTCTTTATAAATGCAAAATCATTTTAATCCTTTAATTTAATAATCAAAAATAGCTTATTCATCAGTTATTAAGCTATTCTTTCCTCCATTTTAATAATTTCAACATAACTCATGATTACTATTATTTTATTTTACCAACAAAAGAGCTTGAATTATTCCAACACATTTAAAACTTCACTGAATTAAGCTAACCTTAAAAGCATAACTGTGATTACTAAGATTGACTGCAATTGGATTCTTTCTTTTTTTTCCTTGTTCTTTTTTTTTATGTTTGTCTGTGATAGCAATCATGAATACTAGCATTTATTTCACTTAAACAAAGGAATATTGGTAACAGATTAAACCACTTCTTTTAATAACCATTTGGACCATATCATAAGTGCAATAAATATCTAGAATAAATAAATGCAGACCCATCCACAGTTTTATGTGGGGGAGCACTGAATGCATATTATAAGACAACACCAAAATGCTAACCTTCCTGATCCCCTAAATGACGAGCATGAAAATATGATTTCATTAAACAGTAAAAATTTACCTGCTCTCGAATTTCTTCTAATGTCATAGCATTTTGCTTTCGCTTCATTTCCTGTTCTCTGCGAAGCCTCTCAACAGCAGCATCTGCTTCTTGTTCTATAGAAAGCAGAAAATTAATTAGGATTGTTTTCTTTTTTTATTACTCCTTTTTTTATCATCACTACTCCCTTTTATTAAACGTCAAGATCAGAAATATTCCACTTCCCGGGGCTAACATAAAAATTGTACTATATATGTTCTCCCCATAGAATTATTTTATTAAAACCAATAAACAGTGCAATCTGTGTAAGTTGACCACTGGCGGTGCAGCACTTTGGTGGTCAACTTAGACAGGTGGTCAACGTAAGGGGGGGAGACAATAGAGGGTGGAGATTTTTTTTGTCATTTCTTCCATTATGCTTTTATTCATTTGTAACTAATTAAAATATAGATTTATGTATTAACGATATTTAAAACGAGCAAATAGCAATTTTTTGCCATAATTATCTAAAATATCATTAGAGAAATTTAATCTGAATCACTCAAAATGTATCCTATACAACTTTAAAAGTAAAGTGTGTTAAAATAAAGATAGATATCTCAGTAATTATGTAAGTTACTTATATGATGGTAAAGATTTCCTAAAAGTACGTAATTTTTCAAAATGGCTTCATCAGCTAGAAGAAAAATGAAGAATCTTATTTAAAAAATAAAAGAGCGCTCATAGTAGTTTCACCATATGGTTAACTTACAAAGAGGTTTAGGCTTACTTTATATTGATGTTTCATCCATCCAGACAAGTACGGGTCTAACATTATAGCATAAAAAATATCCTGGAGAATTTTTTTTTTTTTTTAACTTTGCAAAAATGGATAAACAAATAAATATTGAAAAGATTAGGCGGTCAACTTACAAAGGGTTTTTATAATACTCCCACCCAAATTTGATCACATAAGTGGTCAATATAGACAGGTGGTCAACTTAGGCGGTCAAGTTATAAAGGTTGCCTCATATTATATAATATAGGGCTAATTCCGTTCCTGAAAAGAGCGGTCAACTTACAAAGGTGGTCAACCTTACAGGTTTTACTGTATATTATTTCTCTGGCCTATATTTCTGTCGCTTGGCGGCATATTCCTTTATCAAATTCTATAATTTACCCCTCATTTTAAAGCCTATCATGCCGGCTAATGACCAAAAATAGACCCACAGTCTAAAAATGTACCACTTCTCTTAAATTTGAGATTTAAAATCAGCTAAGAAGAGGTCCTTTAATGGATGCCAAATGAGTGTTGTGTATGCTGGCGCCATCTGTAATCAAGTAAACAAACAAGAAACTTTTCTGTTTTTATTGTGTAGAAAATTAGACAGTTTTAGCTGCATCTATGTGTTAAACTTATTCAATTGTTATGCTCTACACATTCATTTATATTATTTGTAGAGCCTAACCAACCAACAGTACATATATTTTAAGTAATGGTACTGTTTTTTATTGTATTTTAATACTATGTATACTAACAATAAAAATGATTATCATTATTATTGTGATTATTTATTTTATTTTGAGTATCTAAATAATAGTGGGGAAAAAAATTGAAACAGCTGTTTGTACTGAGGTGATCAATTATGTGTTTTCTTTTGGACCAACTTCCGTTTACTTTTCCCCTTCTTCATAATGTCCTTTCGCCCAAATTAATGCGGAATTCTGCACAGGTCAACTGACTAGTAGGTAATTATTTCACACATTATCAAAAATATTAACACAAATGTACACATAAAACATTTTTTAAAATGTTGACTTAAATTGAACTGTGGAATAAGGAAATAAATATTTACAATTATACTATTTTACTACAAAACTTATAGATTGCTCAAGGAATTTCTGAATGTGTTTTGGGATGTTTAATTCTTACCTTGAAATTCAAACTATCTAATATAAGAGGAATGTTAAATACCTATTTAAACAACAATTTTTTTAACAGACATAAATATAATTTTTTTTAGCAGACATAAATATAAATTTTTTAACAAACTTAATCATAAAGGAGGATAGTTATCAATTCATACCGTATGTATGTTTTTTTAGTTGTTGAAAAAAGAAACTAGAAAGTCCAGTGCTGCACGCAGCTAAATAGGTTATAAAATCAGTTTTCTGCTCAGATTTTTTTAATTATTTCAAGTATACCAAAAATTATGACGTGGTTCAAAGTTACCCCGATTGACTATAACATTGATTATAAATAACAAATTTTACTAAAATTATAGAACAATTGCCTAATGATTCACAGTATCAATACCGATAATGAAAATAAATATAATCACAATCATATTTTTAAAAGGTATACTACCTTGTTTTTTCTTTTCGCGCTGCTTCATTATGTGGGTTTTTAAAGCAGCCCACATAGCCAAACTCATTTTCGGTCTTTCAATTAAAGCAGGCATCTGGAAGGGCACAAATGTCTGTTAGCAATGCACATTAACAATGAATATTATAACAATTGTTTATTAAATTTTCATATACAGCAAAACACAGTTCAAGTGCAACACAATTTTATACTACCTTCCCAGTCAATTCAAAAGAACAACAGTCAGAAATCGGTTTGATCTTCAAAATAACTGTGGTCTCAAGAGCATCGATTTATTGATAAGAATTACATCAATAACATAAAAGTTTCATTTATTTATTTATTCATTCAAAGAGAAATCGTGACCTAGTTAATATAAAACGTAATCAAACTTTCTCTCGATCAAAACATGAGTTGGCGTCATTCAAAGATCATTGACAGGAAGCTTTGGCGCTATAAATTGGCGACTTTTGGACTGACTGTGTAGCTTGTTTGGAAAAATAACAGCCGATTTTTCTTTTGAAAATAAAATATTTAAAATTCACTAAAATTTATTTAAAGAAAATCAGCATTAAATAATAAACAGCAATGAATTATTAATTCGAAAAAAAAAAAAAAAAACGATTCAACGATTATTTTTTAAGATAAAGCGTTACAGAGGCGATAAAAGGCCAATTGTGTTTGATATCATTATAACCCTCTAAATGAATATTTTTTATCTGAGCGCTAGCGTTGAAGAAACATTTTAAATGACCATTGCGAGACGGCTCATATGACCTCGGCTTTAATTTTCGGCTGAAATAGAAGACAGGAAAGGACAAGTACGGGTTTTGGTTGTAAGGTTTATTACGGAGGAAGTTTATACATATTATCAAAAATTAATATTTCAATTAACAATTAGCTATCGCCTGCAATATTGAGGTAAACAAACACGTGGAAAAATGCTTCCCGACAAAATTGATCATTTAATTATCAACACAGGAAATTTGATTACTTCAAAAGATTTTAAGAAAAAAGCAATGCAGTCCCCATCTGAGGAGGTTTGTATGAATGATTTTTATGAATTGAAAATGTCTACTTTGTTTCAAAACATTATTGTTTAATGTTTATATACACACCTCTTAATTAAAGGGCATTTATAAAATATGTTGATGCATAGTAAATGCTATAATTTCTTTGATCATAAAAATTTCAATGCATTTTGTTTAGAAATCAACTTTTTTTGGAATTTTCTAAAATCTTTGTACTACTCTAAATATAAACAAGATATAACTTTCAATGATGTCAAATGAAGTTTTTAAGAATGTTCTCTTTGCAGGTATTTGATAGTGTTCATGGAACGTTGCACCCCTGGATTCAGACACTTGATGAAAAAACGTTAAAAGTAATTCGATACTTAAATTATAGATTAAATTTGTGTTATTCATTGACATGCAAGTTAAAATCATTCGATAAACGTAGAAATGTATTAGATATTATGCATATGTGATTAACATGTTGGCAGTAATCTTTACCCCCAAGAATTTCACTATTGTATTTAAGCACTAATAAGAATTCTTTTTAAAAAAATGTTACAAACATCTTACTCTAAAACCTGCTTTCTGTCATATGTTTTCATTAGGTACATCAATGTCATTTTCTGTTGGCTAACAAATTAAGAATAGGATATATAAATTGGTGAAGAAAACTTTTCTTATGGCAGTATCCAAGGGCGGATCTAGAAAATCTTCAAGCGGTGGGCGATTTTGGAAATCTCGGGGTTCAATGTAAGGATGGATGGAGGAGATTCTTCATTCCTTTTCAACAGTCCCTCCACCCCCCCCCCCTTTTTTCAAACAGCAGGAACAACAAAAAAAAAATGCTAGTGTAGTGATATTTAAAATTTTACTAGCACATTTTTTCAATGCATATACGTTTATTCAAAGCCCTTATAAAAGGAACACAAGCTGACGTTTTTTTGCTTTCGCAAATCTGTCTATAATTTTTTCAACGTTCAATCTTTATGGATATGCAATAACGCTAATTCAGTGAGTCTACCATCACTCATTCTGCTTCTTAGCCAAGTTTTAACCGAGTTAGGATTTCCTTCAAGCTTTCTCAAGAAAAATGTAGGCTTGTAAATACATTTTCTAAATTTGAATTGATATGTCTAAATTACAAAATAATAGCAATTATTAGTAATATATTTTCTAAAATTTTCAAAATGTAATACTAAATATGTACTAAAAAAACCATCAACGAGTATGTGCAATTTATATAAACATCTGTAATTATGAATGTTCAATGAAATGTTTCAGGCTCCAGGTTTTAGCGTAAATGCTGCAGGAATTTACACCACGTGCTAAGGGTTGGCTAGCTGTCACCAGTTTGATGGGTAGAAGAAAAGAGCAGGGAATCTCTTTCCCATTACTCCGAGGATTAGCAACTCAGCAAAGGACAAAGGGACAGGGGGAAAGCATAGAACTTGAAGGGCTATTAGCCTGGGATTCCAAGAACATAAAAAAATAGCTGGTCCCGGGGCACAAAGAGTAAAAACTCACTTAGGAGTGTTGTTGTAGTATCCAAGGGGGGGGGGGGGCGATCGCCCCATCGCCCCCCCCCCCCCCTAGATCCGCTGTTGGCAGTATCAAGTACTATTTTAGCAGTAACATTCTAAGTCATCATCAGGGATTCAAGGAATTATTTCATCCATAATGCAGCAGTGTTGTAGTCTCGGGGGGGGGGGGGGGAAGGGACTCTTACAGATGCAAACATAGTGTTAAAACTTTAACGCTAGATTTACTGGTCTGTTATCAACCTTTTCAAAACTTTCATTTTACACCAAGTTGTTATTCATTATGATAAAACTTTCAGTCACATTAACTTGTCGTGCATTAGGAAAAGCTAAAGCAATTGATAGTTGCACTATAATTAGTAA
The DNA here is from genome assembly GCA_038502835.1 of Octonoba sinensis. Taxonomy (NCBI): domain Eukaryota; kingdom Metazoa; phylum Arthropoda; class Arachnida; order Araneae; family Uloboridae; genus Octonoba; species Octonoba sinensis. The sequence continues at coordinate 13,211,715 of CM076602.1, read as the reverse complement.
CAAATGTTGCAAAATGGAAGCTTTGAAACAGTTAAAAGGATTGGACTGGTAAATCTAGTGTTAAAAGGGTGGAGGGCGCTTGAGTTAAAATAATAAGGGGAAGGGGGTACTCCATGCACCAGCGTCCCCCTTTGATTAGGCCGCTGATGAGCAGAAAATCCATCTTTTAAAAATGACCAAAGATGCAGGGTGGGAACAAGGGATGATAAAAATTATTTTACTGTAAAAATATTGAACAGCTCTTTAGATGAAATTGATTTTCATGGTAAACTCCTAGGAGAGCCCACCCAATTTCAAAATCGTCAATTTGGCGTCCATTTCGTAGAACAATAGAAGCTGGGTTTCTATCGAATCTGGTTCACCAAGCTTGCGTACTTATCGCCAACCACGCCAATGGGGTGGGCTCTCCTAAGATCTACCCGATTTTCATCTAATGTTTGAAAGAAAATATAAAGTGGTACATAAAAGGCTGAGCATTTACTTATAATTTTGAAATAAACTTCTGTTTTCTTTGTAAAAAAAGGTACTTTGATCCTTGTATGTCTGATCCAAATATTTTTCATAAATTCTATCCTGTTAATCCTAGTGCATCTTAAATCTAAGAAATATTAGTTTTGAATTTCTAACAACTTGGAATTCCAAGAAGTTGAAAAAATAAAAATAATTTTGAGAATTTTGTAAAAATGTACAGAAATTGGGGTATTTAACTAAAGATCAAGTTGATTCATAAACAAATAGAAACTTTTCAACTTCAATTTTGAATTGATAGTTAAATAAATTATTTAACATATTTAGAAAAACTATTATAAAATATATATATTTTATAATCAAAATTTTATTCTAATAAAAGTTTATCTTCTAGTTATCAGGCAAATTCCTTCCAACTGGATGTCCTGTAATTTCAAATGTGTTTAAAAATTAAATTGTCACTATTAAATATTCAGTAAGTTATTAAAATGCTGGTTATTTCGACTCCAAAACATTTCAAGCAGAGAGCACATTACAGGATAGGGTGCCTTCTCGGAGGACTTATGAAGATGTTTTGTCTAATATTTGAAGTAAAGCATGAAAAAATTCTGCTTGTATATTAAGGCAACATCAACCAATAATGATTTTAATTCAATAAAATATCTAGCAAGGATTTTCTGAGTTATACATTTTTACTAATTTATGAGAGTGTTTCTGTTCATTCCAGTACTTCTGAAGATCTGATCCTCTCTGAGGAATAATAAGAAAATAAGAATATATTTTTCTTAATACAATAAAGCTTCAGTAATAATTATTAGAGCCCGGATTTTGATGACCTAAATGATAATTGAAAATGCCCTTTAAATTTTTTAATATGTCCTAAAAACAGCAAAATTGCAAAAAATGCCATTATAATTAATCAAGAATACCAATTGAAAGCAATGGTTTAGCTTAAAATGACAATAGTATTTTTTAAAAAATTTAAAAGAAGCAAAATTAATACAATACATTTTCATTAAAGATTGAAATAAATGTTATTAAAATAAGGAGAGAGAAAGGAAATGTCTAATATATAGATTCCTCACACGTTGCCATCTTTTTCCCCTTAAGTTTATTACATTTTACAACTTTTCTTTCTTGAAATAGCTAGAAAGCACCATTAGATTGGGATTATTAAATGCTTTTTCATATTTTGAATAGTAAATAGTTTCTTGTTTGAAAGAGCATTCTTAGATTTTCTCAACGTCTACAGATGTAATAAATGCATATTTGACCCAAATGGGTGGGTCCCTTATAAGATGAAAAAAAGAATTTTCTTATTAGAGTTTGGGAACGTACTGTTCTAAATTTTATGAGATAGAGAGTTTTTAAGAGTTGCAATATAATCAAGTTTCAGGCTACACACAAAAAAATTACCCAAAGCCAAAAAAGAGACATAAAATGATGTGAAAAAAAAAAAAAAAAAATCCCCAAAATCTCAAAAAGTGCCCGAAAAATCTCGCAACTATCGGCCCTAAAAGAGATCATTATTATCATTATTAATTTTGTAAAATGTTTAAATTAGAAAAGAATTCCTTATTTATTTATGATTTGTGATAATACTATTGCTTTTCAATAACTGTTTATTTAGCAAACAGTTTTCAATAATTGTTTATTGTTTTTTAAAGAAGTTGGATCCAGGTAAATTAACAATTTTCTAAAAAATTTATCCACAATTTAGTATTTTCTAAAAAGTAAATAGGTGTCAATATTAAAATCAAATTTGAAGTAAATAAATAAATGAAACAATAATAGTGATTTAATAATTTTGAGTAATTAGTGATAAACGCAATTTTCGAGAAACACGTGTTCAATATCGGCATAGTTCGGGAAAAAAATAAACAAATAAATAAAGCCAGAAATTATTAAAATAAAATGCAAAATAAGCAGATTTAGGGTAGCATGTGTGAAAAATATCTTCTAATTTAGAAAATAATTGAAATTTGTACCCGATGCAAAAGGATTAAAATTTCTAACGTAGAATCCAATTTTCGGCGAAGCACGTGCACCATTTTGGCTGTTTCTATCTTCATACTTTTTTTCTTTTTTAATTGTTAAAATGAAACGACAAATAAGCAGATTTAAGGTAGTGCATGCAAAAAATATCTTACAACTTTCAAGATAATTGAAATAATTCCAGGATGGAACAGGATTGAAATTTCAAACATACGGTAAGCAATTTCCGGTAAAAATCGGAGGAAAAACTAATTTCCGTGTGGCCCAAAAATTAACTCCTATTTCTTTCTTCTTTATTTAATTTTTAGTGGATAAAAGATTTGGGAAAAGGTCACGTCACAAATGGTAGCCACATTGGCAACTTGAATGAAAACAATGGTCGCCAAAACGTGAAAATTGGTCGCCTTTGGCGACTGGCGATCGTGAGTTTTGAGCTCTACAAGAAGGGCGCAATTTCACTAACAAAAGGGCAAGATGGGCGCGTTTCCCGAATCCAAGGGCGGGCAGGGCGCGGCGCCCTCCCGCCCAAGCCTGGGGGAAGCACTGCAATATCTGTATTTGAATATTAAGCAGGAGAAAATTAGGAAAACTTCTTTCAAGCTCAATAGTTGTAAAAAAACTTGTCATATCATTCAACCAGCTCGCTTTTTCATATCTCAAAGCAATGATTGCTCGACAGGAATTGGAACCCTGAACTTCACAGGTTCCAAGCGAAATACATCGACTTTTGGGTCTGGCTTTATTCTTTGATTTAACTGATCATGAGACTGCTAGTATTTCTTTTCAATTATTGTTTCATTTTTGTGAATTTTTATTTATTTATTTCTAAAAAACATGATCAATAAATGATGTTAAAATCATACATGCACAAAAACATATTTGTACATTTCTGTTATTTCTCAAACTAGGATACAAACTCTGTCTATTGTTTTAATGAGACACAATTGACAAAAGTAGATAAGGAAGATAGAGTGAACCTCAAAGTCTCTGGTAAGAAACTTTTTCTTTTAAGTTATTACCCCCCCCCCCCCCCCCCATGCTTTTTATGTTGCATGATTTTAGCAGTTAATGGTTTTTATTTTTTTACACAATTATTGTTTTTGAAAATTCACCATTTTTTAAAAACAATTGTGGTACTTATGACGGAAAAGTCTGAAAGATTTGTACTGGAAATTTCATTTTAATTTCTTATAGAATCAATGAAAAAATATTAATATTTTCTGAAAAAATGTCAAGGATCTGTTCTACTGAGCAAGTTTTTTCTCCTTCTGTTGTTCAATTTTATAGAACAAATAAATTTCAGTTCTAGTCTTGAATACTTAGCTTCTCAAATCCAAAATCATAATATCAGACCAAATCCCTTTTTATCATCATAGAAATAATCCTTTTAATGTTCCAATATATTTATATGAAGAAAATAGAATCAAACAACTTGGGGAAAAAGACATTTTAAACTCATAATAAAAAGCAAGATTACTTACTTTGTTTATTTGGGTTATCCAGTCCAATTATTGAAGGGTGTGCAAAGAAAACCTGCTTACTAAAAAAAACCTACAGAGCCCCCTACAAACAATATTTATCTACAAATGATGACCTCTTTAGAAAACAGTTGTAACTGTTCAAAAACACACCCTCCTCTAAAAATTACAATGGGAGGATACAGTCTGTGCACCCCCCCCCCCCCCCCCAATTTATGGCCATCCCTGCTTTTATGTATATAGTCTTGTATTCTAAAGAATAAAAGTTTTGCATTATATAATCACTTAACAGAACATATGTGAGATTGACTCATGCACTATTTGATGCATATTGATTTGAATTTATTGCTTGGAGAAAAATTACATTCAATACTTTATTTGTTGTTTATTGCTGTTTCTTATTGAACCCTTAGAATTGTTTACAGAACCCTCATTGGGAGATAAATTAAGGCCATGACTATTATCATGTGTATTTGCATTTGCTTTAATCAAAGAAGGAATGTCTTTATCTTGTAGTTTGAATTTGTATTTGTTTTAAAATTTGCATATTACTCACTCATGTTTGTGTGTTAGTAAGCATGGGTAAATTAAATTGTTGAATTGACAGTCATCTTGGAATTTAGATTCTTAATCAGGGGTCAAACCATCGTTTTGACAAAGGTCCGGTTTTTTATGAATTTAAAAATGATTTTGTGAAAACTCAAAATTTAAACTTACAGTGATCAAAAATTTTATTATTATTTCCCACTTATTTGATAACTTATTCTGGGAAAGATTTGGTAGCTCTGAATTTTGTGAGGGGTCCATTTTGTTTGATTGGAATTTTTGAAGGGTTTGTTTTGATTAATTGGAATCTTGTGCAGGGTCTGTTTTGATTAATTGGAGTTTTGTGAAAGGTTTGTTTTTACTAATTGGAATATTGTGAAGGGTTTCGTTATGTCTGATTGGAATTTTGTGACAGGTCCGTTTTGATTAATTATAATCTTGTGGTAGCTGTTCGTTTTGAGTAATTGGAATTTTGTAAAGGGTTGGTTTTGATTAATTAGAATTTTATGAAGGTCAGTTTTGATTAATTGGATTTTTATGCCAGTCAGTTTTGATTAATTTGAATTTTGTGAAGGGTTTGAAAATGGCAAACCCTGATAATTCCAATAGCATGTTTAGATATATTTCTTCTTCTTCCCTTTTTTTACGCATGCATATGATTACACACAAAAAGTTTTAACTTTAGAAAAAGGCTTTTTAATACTAATAATTTACTGATAGTATTTTTCTCTTTCTGTTTGAAATTTTCAATCATTAATGTTTCTTTTAGTAACTTGGTTTGCCTTTAGATTTTAAAATACAAACTCTTTATAAATAAAACTGATGTCGTGTAGGTAAATTTTTAAATATTTCCAACTTTTATGTAAACTGTAAGTGTACTCGCCTGTTTCCTTAGTGTATATATTTTTTCCTTCTTTTCAGCAAAAGTATTCCTTGAAAATTTTGATTGTGCAGATTTGAAATCTTCTCTTATGCAAGGTACGTACAAATTCTTTATTTTCAGTGTATAAATTGTTTTATATGCATTAATAAATGAGTATATTGAGTTGTTGTGTTTGCCTTGTTATTTCAAAAAAAAAAACTTGGGAAAGAATTTTTTTTGTTTCCTTTCAACCTTTTTTTTTTTTTTTTTTGTTTTCTTATTTTCGGTCATTTCGTTAAAGCATTTTTTTCAACTAATTACCATAAATATTAAATACTAACATATTTCAGATTTATATTCTTCCAACTGAAATTTAGGTTACTCTTTTTTTAAATAAAAAATATAATGTTGATTTATTTTTAAAAAATCACAAAAATAATGTCGATAGAAAAATTTTACGAAAAGTAGAATGCCGATTGAAAAGAATTCCCCAAAAATAGAATACAGTGAAACCTCGATAATTCGACACCCCAATGGGACACGAAAACATATCGAGATAAGCGGGTGTCAAGTTGCCGAGGTTCTGTAATTTCAAATGCTAATATTGGTCTGCAATATTATTTACTTACCATTCAAGTTATAAAAGCCAATTGTAGTGAATGAAATTAACCCCACTTATTATTTATCTATTATTATTATTATTTTTTTGAAGTTATACTTTACAAATAAATAAATATATGAACATGGAACACCAAGTCAGAATACCTCATGAGATAAAATCCATATTTTTATTTGTTTGCCCCTCTGAACAAAAAAACATAAATTCCTCAACGCTATTAAAGCTTGCTAATTTGCAATTCACTTTCTTTCTTGTGCTCGTAGAAAGCATCTACAGCTTTCAATGCCTTGCGTCTAGAAGGAGGTGCAACTTGGTCATCTTTGTCCGCACTTGATCCGTTTTCAGCATTTAACGGATTTGCAGTTTGGTTTTATAGCTTCTAAGCTATCTCTGTCTTCTAGAGATCCTGAAGTGATCAGTTCAGAGTCAATATTCACGTATTCCTAACTAATGGTGTGGCATCTAAGGTAAAAGGGGAATCTTCCAGGAATATTTTCCAGAAAAGATTTGATTTATTGGCAGGCGTCTACCGGTCACAAAAAAAAGTCACCAAATTGGAAAAAGGATCACGGAAGTCCCCAAAAAGTAACGAAATTGAATCACCAGTCACGAAAAAATTTGACGGCACTTAATGTTTTTTTTCTCGGCCCCATGATCAGGACAGTTCATGGTGCAGCTATTTTTAGAACTGAAAGTAGGGTTGATTGGTTGCGTCGGTTCCTGTTTGAAAGAATATGTGAAAGGTGTTAAAAAATAATCCACCAAATACTAAAAACATTTTAAATTTTTAAAAAAAATTTGGCTGATGATCTGCTGCTTGGCAAACGAATTGAAAGAATTTTAAATTTTTTTCAGACCGATAAACCACTTGCACCTTATCTATACGATCATATATGTGGTTTATCAGTATTTTGACGGAATTCCATATTTTTGGTTATTTTGAAAATTAAAAATTTCGTTTCCACGAAAATTCATAATATTGGAAGGCTTTCTCTCTTTCTTTTCTATGAAAATTTTTGAAAGGAGTGCTTACATACCTGAATAGTTTTACAAATTAAGATTAAAATTTACGCACATGGTTCGTTTTTTGTGCTTTGAAAGGTCAATCCCGATCTTTTGCGCATTTCAAAATCCTGTTGCATCGACTTCGGTAAAACTTCCTAGTTCTCGTTTACTATCGGATTCTTCTTCTTGGACATCAGTAACTTTGAGCATACCATTATTTTTAATATTTCTTAAGTGTCAGCTTCTGTAGTAAAGGACTTGCAAGGGTGATTTTGCCACGCCCGTTAGAAGTTTCAGCCGAAAAAATTATTTAAGAAATATATTTTTGAAAAATTATTTTTAGCCTTTACGTTTTTGTGATCAAATAAGTGGCTTATTATTTTTAAATATTACATCCTTATTGATATCCTAATTTTAAAAATATTTTTTGTCATTTTATTTAATTGTTGTTAAAAATAAAGCTTTTAAAAACAGGTTTTATGAAAATATACTAGGTCACTAAATAAGTTTACAAAGTCCCTGAAAAGTGGGACTATTGGTGAAGAAACATCACTGTAAAATTCTCAGAATTGTACACAGTGAAAAAATACCGGAAGAAAAAGTTTAAAAGAATACAAATGGAGGTTGACTTACAGGGGTTCCTGGAAATTGTGTGTCAAGTTAGGGAGTTTTTCGCCCATTGAAATTAGCATCGGGCCAACCATTAGGAGAAAAAATGTCGACTTACTGAGGTAGTCGACTTATCCACGTGTCGAGCTTCCGAGGTTCAACTGTACCAATATTAGATTTTCACAAAAATAGGAAATAAGATAAAAATCATAAAATTGGCCCCTAAAAAATCTCTTCCCCAACCCCTTGGTCCAATTCTGTGTATGAACTTTGTATAATGAACTGATTACAGTTCTATCATAAACCAAAGCAATCTGCCTGGCAGGGTGGGAAAAAGAATCTGTTCATATTCAAGGGAGGAACTGCAGGTATATGGAATGCGCCGTTTTTATTTTCATTTTAGTTGGTTTAGAATATTGGATTTCTTCCAAACTGATACTATATGCCAATTCATAAATTTAGTTGTTTTTAATAAACTGAAGCAACCATTCTGATTTGTGTACTAAATAAATGTGGCAAATCAAACTTCCCTAAAACTCGAATGGATTCATTCTTTTCTGCCATGCGCCAACTGCCAAAAGTCTGTGGTTTAACCAAGGCCGTTGCCAGAACTTTTTTTCAGGGGGGGGGGGGGGGCCTGACTTTGAAACACAAAGTGTGGAGGAAAGCTTCATGGAGGAATATATGCTACATTTCGAAAAATTTTGAGATTTCGGGGGGGGGGGGGCGTCGGCCCCCCCTCTGGATACGGCCTTGGGTTTAACTGTATTTCATGACATGAAATCTTTTCCTTGGAAAATGCTGCAATTTTTATTTTATGTGATGTATATATTTTGAGTGAAAAGATGGTATGAACACTTGTAATTTGTCTCCTGTTTTTCAGTGATGGATGATTTGGATGTAAGCTGCATCGATTCTCTGATTTTGTCTGTACTTCAATTAGAGAAGTTTGATTTAAATTGCATCAAACCGTTATGGACGGAACTTGAAAAATGGGTGCGAGAAGAAAAATTACTCACTATTGGGATTAGTGATTTGGATGCCGATCAGCTTGCTGAGCTTTATCATTGGACACAGGTAAGGTATGTAAGAAATCTGAGCTTCAGAACTTTTTCTGTTTAAGTTAACCAGCTTTGCCCCCACTGCTTTTTTTATACTTGATCCTGTATGAGGGTTTCACTCTCACTAGAGTACGCCCAGTGGTTGAAATTCGACTGTTATTCATAAAATATTTCAAGTTCAGCCTCGAACGTTTAATCAACGTTTAAGACATTTTAGTTTTTCTGTTTGACAACACTTCGTTTTGTTTAAATATTTCAATTACCAATAATCTCTCAAAGTGATTGACCGCTGAGTTTTTTTTTTAAATTAATGCATTTGTATCACATATTATACATAACTTTTATCTTTCTGGACTCCTTCTCCAGTAAGGAGAATAGAAACAAAAATTTTCATGCCTCCCTATCATTATTGAATAAATTAGAAGTACAAACACTCACTTTTAGTTTAATCAAAACTATAAAGAATATATACAAACATCATTGGCAAAGATGCTGACAATTAGCTGTCAGGGGTGTCCACCATGGGGAGGGGGGAGGTGTCATAGCACAGACTGCAAACATTGGGATTTTTAGGAAAGCTTGTTTTCATAAGTTTTTGGCCAATTTTTTTTTTTTGGGAGGCAGGGGCGAGAGCTCCATAGATTTTTTAGGGGGTGCACCGCAACAATTGTTATAGAATTTTTCAGTTGACACTCACTAATTTTCTCACTCTTTCATCTATGAACTTTTTTAACAATTCTTAAATAATCTTCCATTAAGACATGCAAATAAGATTGTTTAAATTCTTAATTTGTTACTTTAAATTTTTATTCTTTATCCTAAATATTGACAGTGCTAAGTAATGTTAAGCAGTGGATATTTTCCATTGATCTTCAATGTTTTTATGCATGGGAAGTGTCCATATTAGGGAAATTAGATTTTTGCTGCTTAATCTTACTCCCCACTTCCCCAAATCATTCTGTATTTGTTTTTGTTTACAAGCCAAATCATTAAAATAATGTTTCTTAAGTTTGAAATAAAATGAATAAGTAAAAGTACTTGCTGATTTATTAATAAGAGCAAAGTTTTCTTCAACAAACCTGACAATTTCTTGTCATTTCCTGATGTAGATTTTTCTGGAATTCTTGTATTATATGAGGTAATAAAAATAATGCAGTTTTTCTGCAACTGATTTTAATTTCCTGTTTTTTTTTTTTTTTTACAAGAAACTAAAAGGAAAAAAAATGAAAACCTAAATACAATATTTTATACATTTACAATCAGACCTTGATATAAGTTCACCCTGCATATGAGGTCATTTTTGTGAAGTCCCAAGGGGTGACGTGATATTGATTTCTGGCTAATTGTAATTATATTTTCATTTAATTGTTATACTTAACCCGTAAAGTATAAATGTGTTAATATGTTTTAATGAAATAACCTAAAATCATAAAATGTGAGTATTGGGCATTAAATTTAAATGGAATATTCTTTAAGATAAGCTGTCATATATCACATCATATTTAATATTAAAGATGTAACAAATATTTGGCCACTATTCAGTATTCGGCCTTAATCCTTAAAATGAAATTTGGCCAGTCCGAATATTGGTTAACTATTCGGCCAAATAGTTCTGCTACAGTAGAAATGTAAGAAAATTACGAAATTAGTAGATTTTAACCACTTAAAATTGCATTATAGTTATTGCAAAAAAGCACATTAGTATATACAGTCAATGCTCTTTATAACGACCACGCATTATAAAGACCATTCCATTATAACGACCAGTGGTAAAAGTCCCAACTTTATCCCTATGAACTCTATGTAAATTTGCTTTCGGTATAGCGACTTTCTGAATCGTCTAATCCAATACAGTGACCATACCAGGTGTCATGTCAGCTCAGAAGTTCTGCTTCCAGAAGTGTGAATGTCATATTTTCCCCCTATATTTTCTACTTTAAAATCTGTTTAATATTTTGCACTGATATTTTTTCTTTCTCCTTCTCTAAGTTCCAATTCCAAAAATAATTTAGTTGGATTCTTTTAAAAACTACCAATTTTAATGGAAATACTGAATACGCATGATGCATGTATATTTCTTTAAGGAAAATTCCATCTATTATAGCGACCACTCGTTATAAAGACCTTTTTCTGTGGGACGCAGATGGTCGTTATATCAAGCGTCGACTGTAGTTTTAATAAATAAAAATAATTTAGAACAAAAAAAAAACTATTTTTTTTTAACATTGTTTTTAGGTTTGACTAAACAAAAATGGATTTTAAAGCTATAATATTGTATTTTATAGTTAGCATTCACTACCAAAAGCTGGCACTAGTTAATTATGATGGAGAATATGATACTTTTATTTTGTTATTATTAACAAAGTGGAAGGCCGACTTTGTTTGGGTAGACTGATTTATTGTCAATATTGGGTAAGGGAGAAATATGAAAAGCCTAAATTATATCATGAATATTTAGATAGTGTAAGTTTTTGGGGGGTTTTGAAAATAAAAATATATTCCAGTAAATACATTAAGTTTTAATAAATCTTTTAAAAACAGGTATGTAAAAAAACCATAAAATAAAAATATTAACTTCTGTAACTTTAAAAATATTTTCATAAAACTATTTTGAACAAGGTAAAAGTTTACTAAGCAATAGTATTTCTTTCATTTGAATTAAATAATTAGTAACACAATGCTAATGCTTACATTAAAACCTGTCATTTCTATTCCACTTGTGGCTGAAGTTCTCAGTTTTATTGTATTCAAAACAATACAGAAAATATATTCATTTTAGATAGTTTAAGATTCTTAAAAAACAAGAATTGAATCATACATCATAGATTAATGTGTTGAATGGGTGTTGGACTTTGAATACTTTTAAATTTGGCAAATACTTTTTATTGCAACGATTTTCAGGAAATTTCAATATTCGGCCTGGAAGAAATGGCCGAATATTCGGTACTCGGTTATTCGGCTACTTGCACAAAGTTAAATTATTATTTTATTACTTTAAATCACTGTTCATTACATCCCTATTTAATACCCATGAGCAAAATTTATACTTTATTTTTAAAAAAAAGAAAAAGATGGAAGGAGTTGATTTTTGCATAAAAAAGCAATTTTTTCCACAAACAGAAATAAACTAAGTAGAAATAATAAAATTAATTATTAAAACTGAAATTTCCTCTTTTTCAAAGAATTGGGAGCATAAATATGTAAAAATATTTTAATGAAGTAAAAAACAATAAAGTTTTGTTGGCATATGAATATATCAATAGTCAAACCGGAAGGTATTTGTAATTGTAACTAAACTTTTAAAAATTATTATTTTATTTTTAATACTTTATTTTCTTAATTAGTCTGGAAGAACCTCAACAGGTTTTCTATCACAATATAGCATGAATTCATTGTTGCTTAAATAATTTTAAGTGTCTAAAATGTTTTGTATTTCGAAAAATATATATTTTTTGTTTATTTAGGTGAAACCCAGTGTTAACCAGGTAAATTTAGAATCTTGCTGTGTTATGCCTCCTGAGATGACAGCATTTGCAAAGGACAATGATATTCAACTGTTGACTCACAATGATCCTAAAGGTATAATTTCTAGGAAATTTTTTTTTTAATGAAATAGTAATGCATGCTTAAAGGATGTACGCTTTAGTTATTCTTTGGTGTTGGGCTAATTCTTTATGCATACAAAAAATAGTAACTGACGCAACACAAAAGAAAAAGGGCTTTTAATATTCATCTAGTGACGGCCAAATTGTTAATTGTGAAGAAGTTTCAGGGTTTGCGCTAAACCGTGCGATTCCCGCAGCATTTTTTGAAATCCCACTCAAAAAAAGTTCATTTGCGCGCTGTTCCCGCAACTAGCGAACACGCGTTCAAAACATCCCGAAACGAAACTAATATTTTAAACTGATAGTTCAATACAAACTAAATGAAGTATGTTAGGTTTCAACTTCCATCTTATCATCAATAATTAAAAGAAGAATCATGGAACCCTATTTATCATATATAATAACATTGGGGAAAGATTGACAACTTCTGCATTCCTTGGGATTATAGAACAATCTAAGTCCTTTGTGAATGCAGACTTATCTTCATTCATTCTATTCACAGCAATAGATAAAATGACATATGCTCAGAAAAATAGAGGAAATATTAAACTAATTTTTAGGATTTTTTTGTAAAAATCGCACATTAAAGAATTTTGGTTAAAAACCAAAATATCAGAGGATCTTTTTCATGCTTAAGATTTTATAAAGCACCCATTTTTGCGATCGAGAATTTTGTGAAGGATTCGTTTTGTGTGAACTTGTTGATGTTTAATCTTTCTTTTCTGAACATAAGCTTAGATAATCATCTTTTATTACATAGTTTGTATTGGATAATGATCGGACAATTTAGTAATATTTTTAAAGACAAAAACCATAAGAAAAGTTCCCACTTAAAATTTTGGTCAAAGTGGGAAATCCCACCTTCTATTTTTCCCCAGTGTGAACCTTGCATTTTTTCTCTCAAGGGGGCAGGAAGAGCCCTTGTAAATAACTACTGTAACCCAGAAAACATAAGAAAGTAATACTTGTTAAAATTTTCCCAAAGATCTCCACTTTTACACGGAATTCGCCTAATGCGATTTGGATACACTGCCAATCCTGGAACATTTACAATAGAATATACAGCGGAACCTCAGTAATCCAAGCCTCAGAGACATGAGATTACCGATAATCCAAACATCTTGTAAAGGCCTAAAATTATATTTGAAAAAGGGAAAAATCAATAACTACGTTCAAAAGCTAAATCAATGTTGTAATGACAAATACTTTTAGAAAACTTTTGAATGGAATGTATAACAAAGCTCGGTACCTCATTACGTAGATTTGAGTTCAGCAATCATTCGTTGATGCTTTGTAATTCTTTACACTGTAATGTACGCTTACAGCGATATTCCTGCCACTATGACATAGATGACGTATTAAGCACTCATGCTTTATCAGGGGTAAAATAGCTTTGTTGTTACCGTAAAACAAAAACTTTCAGATCACTATTGAGCTGATAAGAGGAGTTTAAATAGGTCACTGGGTAAATCCAAACTTTGCAGAACTCTGACGAGCTTGAGTTTATATGGTTTCCACTTTATTTAATTTTTCCCATTGAGCATTGAACTCCCAGCATACAGGTACAATGAAACCCAGTTGGACATTTATTATTTGTAATTTTTCAAGCATAAAGATTTTATTTAGTGCCTTTAAAAAATTATTTTAATGGGGAAAATACAGGATTAAAAGTTAGGTTAACTATATTTTTGTGCATGCAAAATTTTGCACAGGAAAGAATAATTAGTAAATTTGTTTTCTTTGTACCCCATCTTCCCCTACTGTATTTGAAAGTAATGTTTGCAATTTCTGTGGAAACAAATTTATATCCAAACAATCTTAACCGTACATGTTCAGATAATATTTAATATGTTTCAAACAATATGTAACATCACGGTTACATCAGCATTTCATTTTATCGAATGTCTGTCTACGAAGCCATCGTGGAAAACAGTCATGACCAGAGTCCATTTAATCATTGGTTTATTTGAGTTTCATCATAGGAAAATACACATTCAAAACAACACGGACACGAACAACGTTTTTACAAGAATATTTACATCGCGAATCCCTGCGAACGGCTTGCGAGATCGCCTTTTGTACTCTCTCGAGCTACATGTCACGTGATGATGAACCGATTTTGCAAAACTATTTTTAGTTCACATTACATAATCTTTCGCACGTTAATTTCCCGGGCTGGGGGACATATAAAAAATATATATGTTTCAAAAACAAAACAGAATTCAAAAAGGGGTCTAAAAAAGTTATTTAGTTTTCAATATTATATGTATATTAATCTGAAATATGTTTTTGTGAAATAATTCGCTCAAATTTAATATAAGAGGGAAATTAACAGCATGTGTTTAATTATCAACCGAGACGAAATCACTATTCCACAATATTTTCCATGTAATTTTAATAATAAGATATTTGTACTTACAGTCCTGAAAATAATTTTGTCACTATCATTTTTCTAAGTTCATATTGGTTTTGGATTGCTTCTTAAATTTCATGAAAGTGAAAGCATTGCATAACAAACATTTTATTTTATCTCATTAAAATATTTTAGTTTGTATGTCTTTTTAAAATAAATGGCAATTTTTTTTTTTTTTTTTTTTCAATTTTCAGTTTTGCTTCCAAGAGAAATGCTGATGAAGATTTTAGAACCAGCTGTATCTGAACCAGAGAAATGGAATACTAATTGGATTGTCAGATACTCCGTGCTCGTGAAAACTCGAGGAATAATACAAAACAAAGGATATACAATATGTGTTTCGAAAAAATTATGAAGATATTTTGATGTAAGAGAATCAAAAGAATTTATTTCAAGCCTGTGATCTAAAAGTACTTAGTTCTCTTCTAAGCAGAGCTGGGGCTAGTAGCATTAAAAATAATTTTTAAAATTTCGTTCAGCTCTTTCAAAATCTGGAAAGTCTTTGTAGCATAAAATAATTGGTGCTTATGCATTGCTGCAGTTGTATTATAATTTTTACGTAAAATAAAATTTAATTTTTTATAGAAAAATTGCTGAATCCTGTGACTTAAAAATGACACCATATGTTTGTGCCTCAGAATTAGTTTTTATGAGCAAAGAAATTAGCTTACATATTATCTATCTGATAAAATATTGTGTTCTTTTTCTGTGTCAGTAATTATCCCTTTATATACTGATGGTACTTAAAAGTACCATTCTCTTTTAATCCCATCCCAGCAACCATTTTTACCAATATTCTGATGGCACTGTGCCGGGGCAGTCTTTAAATTCCCCTTTTTCAGGATACATATCAACAAGGGTTCTATAAAGAGTATTTTAGCGAGGAAAGGAACACTGATAGTTTTGAAACCGATGCTGTGTTTTGAACTTCCGTTTTGTTCAGATTGCTCCCTTAGAGTTTCGCTCCAGAAAGCAGTAAAATTCAAGAATCAAGTCACTGATTTTTTTTTTAAGGTGTTAGTTAAGAACTTAGAAAACTATTTGACGAAATATTTCGATTAAAAAGTGTATGTAATTAATTTTGCAGGGTAAATACTCTGTGGCACTTATTAGCTGTAAGGAAATAAATACTTATATATTGATCATTTTATTTATGTAAATCCCTTAATTTTCAGTGTAAATGCCTAGACGAACTATTTCTGTAAAAAAAATTACTGCAGACCATAATGCAGTATAAAAAAGGTTATAAGAATGACTTACATTTTATTGTTTAATTATGATTATTGCATATAATTACATTATAAATTTTAAAAGGTTTTTCTGTAGGCAAGCCGGCAAACGGCATGTATATTCCGGGGTTGATCCAGTATTTTTAACAGGGTTCGGTTGTATGAAAAGATTTTTGTGAGAAAATCAAACTATTTTCTGGAAGTTCAAAATTTAAACATACAGTGACAAAAAATTTTATTTTTTACCGCTTATTTAATAAATTCTGTAAAAATCAATTTGGTAGCTTGGAGTTTTGTGAAGGGTCTGGAAGCAAACCTAAATTTCTTTTGCTGTCGCCCCTGATATTAGTGCTTCACTCAATTTTGTGGATTAAGTATAGTGTTAAAGCAT
Source organism: Octonoba sinensis (assembly GCA_038502835.1). Classification (NCBI taxonomy): domain Eukaryota; kingdom Metazoa; phylum Arthropoda; class Arachnida; order Araneae; family Uloboridae; genus Octonoba; species Octonoba sinensis. Next base: position 13,195,434 of record CM076602.1, on the reverse strand, counting down.
GAAATGAAAGTAAAGTCTGATAAGATATGTTACGCTTTAAAATTTCTTAAAACCATAGCAAAACAGGAATTTATGTTCTTCATCAAAAGTTACACACATGCAAACACTGGGAAAATTAATTTCTTCTAAAACCTGGAACATTAAAAATGTATCTGGAAAAATTTTATCTTTACATTAAAGTCCTTCAGTGAAACAGCACTCAACCTGTTTGTGAAATTGATATTCACAGTAGACAAATTGAACAGGAAATTCTAAAGAAAGAAATGATTGTTTTAGTTTTTCAAAGTAAATAGTCTCTAATAACCAAATGTTGTAAATTTCTGAAACCTTTTGATGAGTTTAAAATTATGTTCTTGAGCAATACTTTGCAGTTAACTTTTATTCCCCTTGACTGAGTTATATAGAATAAAATTTTTTTTAATGCGGTTATTTTTGATATTGCAATACCTTTCGGAACCAATCAGCATGATACACTGAGTTGAGAACGATAAAATTAGTCGGCTGTACCATATAAACTTTTCTAAGCTGTTTTTAAACATTAGACTAACAGTAAAGCTTTGTGAGTTGAAAATGCTTTTGGTATAAAGCCTATATCCATCTGGGCCCAAGAATTTAAGTAAATCTAAGTGATAAATTTATTAAATTAAACTTTGTAGAATATCTTTATTACATAGATGCACTTTGGTAAATTTTCTTTTAATTGATTATCTTTTTTTACTACGTTCAAACTCTGTTATTGCAAGCCTGGATGTAATGAGAACCCGGTTTTAACTAGGGAAATTAAAACAAATGATAGGTTTAATGTTAAAAAACATTTTTAAAACCCAGTTATTTTAAACACTACTCGGATTTAGCAAGCAGTATTTTATTTATTTTTCATGATAAAACACATGATACTAACAGGTCAGTGCGTTCTCAAGAGACATGTAAGCATCATAGGCATCCTTGATGATCCATTATGCACAGGATGTCAACACTGTTCATACTCAAATAGCCAAAATTTTCAATGACTTTTCCAGGTAGATCCAAAGCAGAATACCAGGTTAACGTTCCAAGTAAAAATATTTATTAGCAAATGCACTATTTGTACATTAAATGCGCCCGTCATAACTTTTTATACATACAATTATATTAATCTCATATTAAAAAATTCCACAGATGCTCATTAAGATAACAAAACTATACTATAGAATTTCTAGCCTATACAATTTCAAAAGCAAAAGTTTGGGACACAATAGAATACTGCCAAAAGATATTAGCTTTTATATTTGCATCCATCTTTGTTTTTTTAATTTAAATTTTAGAAAGCTAATTTAAAACTATAAAATATAAAGAATAAATAAACTAAAATAAAAATTAGGATGATCCCAGTAGGGACAAATCAACTTTTTAACTATAATAACGCGTGAAAACAAATTTTAAAGAAATGCTGATGTAGGCACTTTTAATGCCATAACAATATAAGAATCACCATTATATAAAGAAAAAAACCTGTATAGCAAAAGGAAGGAGAGTTAATTAAGGATCCGACATCGCAACGAGCGTAGGTTCCCTCCAAAGGGTCCCTGGTAGGGGAAAAAAGCCCCGACTTTTCCAGGTTTCTTCAAAAATCAACGTTTTTCCCTGACTATTCCATGATGACTTTTACAAAGGCTATCATTTTCCATGACTTTTTCAGATTTTCATGATTTCCAGGTGGAGTATGAACCCTCTGTCAAGTCGCAGAAGCTGAACACACATCTTATGTGCATGGGACTATTCTTCTGCACAGCAATTTGAATATCTAAGATATCATTATATCGAACCCTGGGAACTATCCAGTTTCCCTGCTAAATTATTGCTGAAATTTGTTTCAGCCATTGGTCTGTTTCAGATATAATTAGGGATTTTAGTAGAATAGACCTGTGGTTGCAGTGCTAGTGCTCCTTGGAGCCACCCCAAAATCAAATCATTCAATTCCTAGTAAAATCTTCATTTTTTCTTCAGTTTTGTAATTGTAATTCCATTAATATTTTGGTGAAAAAAAATTTAATTTTATGAGAATTATTATTTGGATAATGGTTCAAGACGTGTTAAAATTTTCAGAAAGTATGTATCGTTTTTAAAGCTGCCATCATTTTTATTAATTTCATTTCTTAATAATAAGATTTGAATTTATAATAAGCCGATGAGTGGGACACTGGGATTTGACGAGAAAATTACCTCATTCATTCCCTTCATTCTGGTTAATACAAGTCCCACTGTATCTTAATTTGCTTAACCTTTTGACCATAGATTTAATGCACCTTTATCACATCTTTACTATGATGTATTAGTTAATAGACACATTAGTGCTATGATTTTTCTGTAAAACAAAATTTATACTAAAATAGGTTTCGATCATATTATGGGGAAAATTTTGTCAGAATACCATATCATAAATATATATATATATATACGAATAATATTAGAGCAAAAAGGGAATTTTCTCTGGGACTGCTGTTGTCCCGGTCCCATAGTGAAAAGGTTAATGAAATGAAGGACAAATCAAATCACAAAAAAATATCTTTCTGTGGACTGCTATAAAGAAATATATAAAGCTTATCAACAGAGTGGTGTTTATTATGAGCTATATTCTAGATTTGCTCCTAAACCAATTCTAATACCTCATTCTGTATATATCTTCAATAGTCATACTCCATAAAATGCCCGCCTATTAACTCTAGATTATCTCCCGACTGTTTATTTGTTTGTTTCTCCGATGTGTGAAAATCTTTAACATGATGAACATTTATACAATCAAATGATTGCATAAATATTCAATTAAAACCTACCTTATTATTTCAAAAATGATAATGAAAAATTACCAATAATGATTGCCAAATTTTAAATGGTTAAGATGAAATAATCTAAAGTTTACTTAAATTTGTTATGAGAAAAAGTTGGAATGCAGTAGGAAATGATACACCTTGCAGCCCAAAGTTTTTTATGTTCAGTTGTAGATTTTTGCAAATCTAATCCCCTCTTAGATAAATCACCATTAAGTTATTTTACACAAAATAAAATAAATGTACATTATAATAAAAATTATGCATTACCATTTTATGAGAGTTGCTAAAAATACGTTTTAAGCAGAAATTAAATTGAAATTTTTGGTTGTTTCATAATTAGAACAATGGTTTATTTTTCCTGTGCATTTATATAGAGGAAAAAAAATATTAGTAAAAGTATAGAAGCCTTCTTTAGGGCAACAGCACACTGTGAGCGCTTGCAAAAATTTGAAGGTAGGAGCAAATTTTCATAGCTTTACACACTCTAAGCTCGGAACCAATTTTCTAGTTGCCGGGAGTCCATCTTAGGGTATGGAAAGCTATGACAAAATTTCCTCCTAGCTTCAAATTCGTACAAGTGTTCTCAGTTTGCAGCCGATTGTGTATACAACGCCAAAGGGACTATTGAAAAATGTCATATAAATGTAAAACATCATATAAATGATCGTCTTATAAACAATACTCCACTGTGTATTCAAATGAAAATTGTGTCCTGATTTTTCGAAGCAGTAATCACTTTAGTGAGACCGTAATGTTTTTTCAAGATTTTTCTGGAATAACCAGTGGATACATCTTCAAGGTTTGATATATTGCCAAAAATTACCAAGAGGCAGCACATAGTTTTTGATTTAACTAGTTATTGAATTCTGGATCATCTTAATGTCTTACAAAAGAAATTCAGAGCAAATTTATGTGTTACATTTAGCAGCTAAGCAAAAGATTTACATAATAACAGTACATCAGAAGAGTAAACTTTGTTTTAACAAATAAATTGCCCAGGATAACTTCATCTTTGTACCATTATGTTTTTGAAATTACTGTATGATCCTGAATGCCACCCACCCCTCAATATGACCTGCACTTACATTTTTATTTTAACACAAGCTTCCCCCCACTTGCTTTGAATTTTAACATAAGCGTACCCCCACTTTTTGATGTTGGTATAGGTCAGCGACCCCCATCTTTTTTTTCTGGGACTTCACCGTTGTGTAAAACATCTCCAAGAAAACAAACTGTTTACAGCTTACAGCAATATTAGCAAGCAACTTTCTGAGTGCAGACAATTTGAATAGAGCATACAGTCAGGGCCTAAGTCCTGGTAAAAGTTTGTGCCCCTCTCACCAGAAAATCCTTGCATTTTCAAAGCTCATTGTTGTTCAATTTCATGTTCTCCAACCCCTGTTTCCCCATGTTAAAATTATGATGCGAGATGCACTATTGAAAGATCAAAATAAACGTTTAAAATATTTAAATTTATAAAAAAGGGGAAACATAAAGACATTAGCACTATTTTGGTGGCCATAAAATCAGTTGCAAATGCATGCAATCATTTAGTGCATTTATGCTGGGATTTGATATAAAAAAATTTTTGAACAAGCCCTCTACATCCATCTTCTTTTTAAAAACTGTAAGGAATTTGTCACAAATGCCCAATTTTTATCACAAATACATTTTTCAAATCTTTAGTACTTACTGGTTAAGAAATGATTTAAAGTTTAGTAAAATAGAAACGCATTCAATTACAAAATTAGTGAAGATTAAAAGAATTCAAACACAATATAAAAAGATTTTTTAATGAATTAACCCAGCCACTTTTCCAGATTTCTGATAAATATTTACTGGAATATTATAATTAAAAAAAAACAACATTGGAAATTATTAATTAATAGACCAACAAAAAAAGAAAGTAAAGGAATTTTAACCTATGCAGCTTCTTAAAACTCACTTAAAAAGATGAGCCTCACATTCAAAATAAAGAGATAAATAATGAGAAAAAGTGTTATAAAATACTTTTTAATTAAATTGAACAATTTAATTTGTTAAATATATAATAAAAATGAACATTAATAACAATAACTGTATCAAAATTTTGAAAAATAATTCCATCACCAAGCAATCTAAATAGCACATTGAGTTCATAGTTCAGTTTGACTAAACGACTCATAAATGTTAGCAGCAAACGTGTTCAATGGCTCCAACCGAAGTAAAGCATGAACTAAAGCATTTGGTTCAGATGGCTCATGTTGACTGAATACTTTATGCATCATGGTTACGAGTCTTGCAAGAGGAGTCGAGAAATCATTCGGGTTAACAAAATTGTCTTTCTCATCGCTGAGAAATATGTAACACTCCGACAGTCTGTCCATCAGGAAAGATACACCACGTTCAACACTGAGAGATAATACTTTTTCAAAATCAGAGCATTCCAAAACATCTCGGGTTTCGGAAAACATCTTCTGTAGAAAATAATCATCAGTAGTACCATTGGAGGACATTTGTACCAATTCACTAGATATGTTGGGCAAGAGCGATTCTTCTGAAAGATCCTTGCAAACAGCAGATAGAATGTCGCCGACGTCTTGTAATTTTAAAGGACGATTTAAAGGAACAGAGCTCAAGACATTTTCCACGCAGTTTTGAATGGGTATAAGCAAGGTACGGATGCCATTGGTTAAAAAGTAAGAAATGTTAGACAAATACATTGTTTCCTGGTATTTATTAGAACCATCAAATTTATTGGAAATTTGAACGGCATAAATATAACCCGCTAATATACTCATCTGCACGCGAAGAAGAACGGCCAATAAACATTGCGCATACATTTCTCCTAAGGCTTGTGTAAAAACTAAAACTTTGAACTGCTGCCATAGATCTTTATTGGATGATTTCTCTTTTTTGAGTTGTTCTAATAAGGCATTGACATCAAGGATGTTGCAGACGGTTTCTTTTATCTTTGGCGCAAAAGAAATGAGGAGTGAATCGATTGCTTTCAAAGTGCTTTCGAAGTGGGAGGAACGGTGAAGTTGACCACGGAGTTCAGAAGTTTGACGTAACTCCCACTCCGCAAATTTCCTTTTCAGATATGATTGCAGAAAAGCAAACCCACCAATCACCCCACCTGCGATCAAGAGCTTCCTCTTGTGACGCCGCAAACAAGCAGGTAGGTCCCACATATTTATCAGAGAAAATAATTATCTAATAGCAACAAATAATTAAAAGAAATGATAAACTAAAAATCAAGTACATGTAAAACTGCATTTTTAAAGATAATAACTACAAAAAGGGTGCGAAAACTCGTTTATGAACCACATTCCTATCCTAGAAGTTGCACAGCAGACAAACTTCACCCATCCCCGTAACAACAAAATCTTGCGGCTACAGTTAATAAAAGCATTTAACATCAGAAGGAGAAAAGTGAAACGAAAAATATAATAAAAGTTTTTTAAATTATATAAAATAGTTACAAAATGAAAAATACTTACAGATCGTAACTGAAAATCATTTTCTACTTTATACTGAGAAGCATTTTTCTTTTATGAATGTTAATAAGTTTTGCTTTGCACAATAATTGTACCTTTTGGCAATAGTTTGTTGCTTCACAGTGTTGACATTACAGTTTTCTCACTGGTGATCTGATTTGCGTACTTGAAATACTATAATGTTATCTTATGACATGATGTATCCCGTACTTTGTTTACTAATTTAATTTTTTTCCGTTGTAAAACTTACACTGGCAAGTTGCAGATTTTTTTTACTGGATTTAGAGATTTCTTTTTCTTTGGAAAGAGTTGTTTCTTATTTCAAACGTCAAAATCTTATTTAATTCACCTAAGTATCATGAGAGAAAAAAATTGAAAGAACTTCGTAGATTTGTACATTTTCGGTAGGCTGTAGAAATTCTGTATATTTTTCATCATTCGTTTTGAAATTAATTGCGAATTTTTTCAAACATTGCTTGCATATATAGCTGCTCTTGACATTAAGAGTCAAATTCTGTCCGAAATTTTGCCTTGGAGAAGAATAAAGGCGTTCAAAATTTCTTTTCTAGCACAATATCCGGCCTTAAAAATTGGTTTTGAAGAATGCAATATTTTTGACTACCGTCTTTTCTCCTTAAAATCAGCTATAATTTCTTATCAAAAGAATAACAAGTGGGACTTTGTAAATTCTTCTAGCTCTGCAGAAAAAGATTTTCTTATTTTTCACATAATGATTAATTGAAAAGAAACTAGAAATTTAGTTTTCGATGCGTTATAAATTTTGACAAATTCATGACCTATTTATACATCTAGGTCTGTTTCTGGTAGGGTTGGTAAGTTTTTGAAAACCGATGGATGTATTCGGATTTAACCAGGGTTTTGACTAACGTGTCAAAAACTATTTTTTTAATCAATAATTGAAAATGACACAAAGTTATGCCAAATAATTATTGAAAACTTTTCTGCAATAAAATAATTTATATTTAAAATTTGTCTTTTTCCTTTAGATTTATGCATGCTGCAAATTACTTGCAGTAAGCTTATTTGGCTACATCACCTAAAATAAATGATCTTGCAGTTCGGGGGGCATATTGGATTATAACTAGGGTTGCAAGTTTGTTGCGGAAAAAGAGCGCGAAATTTGTGGCAAATTTCGCGAAATGTTCGCAAGAACAGAAATATAGCACATCTGCAATGAAAGTTATTCTTCATTCTAAAACATAGGGCTATTATTAAAAATGGAAGGATTATTAACTTCGTTAAAAACATTTAAATATTTATATGACTAGGATCAAAAACTCTGCATGCTTTAAAAAAATTTTGAGGCTAGTTGGCGAAATATGTTTGTCACTGTTTTCAAAAACATAATTTTGCATTTTTTTTTACACAAGTTTAGAGCTTTTAGGTGCTTACAGATTTTATCCTTGGTTTATGAAATTTTTAAAATATCGGACATTTTGCGGGTCAATAATAAAAAAAATAAAATAAGAAATATTCGCAGAGTTTAGGAAAAGGCTTTAAAAATTGTGAAAATCATCGCGGGGATTCGCGGCGCGACAAACTTGCAACCCTAATCATAACCCTCCCCCAAATACCATTATTTAAAATAAGCTACTTAAAAATGCATTAGTAAATGACTCCCAATCAATCCTTCCCTCAAAAAGAAAAAAAGAATCCTGCAAATATAGCCCTTGTAGTTAGTTGATGTGTAACACGTTAATTTTTTTAATCCCTAGTATATCTTTGTTATCTGTTAGTATATGTTCGGTATACACATTAATTATTTTGACTTGCTTGAATTTCCATCACACTAAACCAAAGAACTGTTTCAGGTGTATCTGTGTTGTTATTTTTGTTTCTGATGCAATGTTTAATGCTTTGAAGAAGCTTGTAACTAGCCATGATGCCACCACAAAAGGTCTTCCACCACCTGGAGTTCAAACAATGGGACTGTCCTTACAGAGAAAGTTTGCTAAGGGAGTCCAATATAACAGTAAGTTTCTAGCATTCTAATAGTTTCACAGATGATTGAGTATGAGTTTAACTTGAAAGAACAGCAAATGTGATTTGTATCAAATTGAAAGGATGCTTTTTTCTTTTTAAATATAAAACTGTAAAAAATAATTATGGCATTTTCATTTAATACTTTAGCGAGTCAACTTTACTCGCTTGTGTCAAGAATTGGGTTGAACCCAGGGTTGTAAAAAACCCGAGTTTTTTGTAAAAAGTCCACCCTGAGTGGGTTTTATTAAAAAACCCGGGTTTTTTGGGGAAAATGAAATTTCTTTTTCCAGCTAGTTAATAATGTATGGTATATATTTGAATATTAGAATAAGCATAATTCAGCTAGCACTGCAAAACATTTTTGATCAAATTTCATTACTTTTTATTAAAACAAAAGTAGTTTTTTTTTAACTACCTTACTTGAATGTAGCATTTAATTTCATTTGACCTTATTTCATGTATATGTATGCACACTTTTTCAATTCAGTGATAAGTATGGGTGACACAGTTAAAAAATTAAATAATGTTTACTGTAAAAGTTTTTCTAATTGATCCATTCATCATCAGTGCATCCTAGGTAAATTATTTAATAGTTTAACATTACTTTTTTAAATAAAAGTTGGGAAAAAATTAGTTAAAAAAAATAAAACATGTACATATATATATATATATATGTATCTTATGCTCACAGATACAGATATATTACATTTTGCTGCTTGGTGCTTGTATAGGTTTATTCATGACTTTTCTTCTACATAGTTAATACATACCACATATTTTTCATCTTCTAACTAGCGCAATTATAATCTATTTAACAAATCTAAGCATAATTTTAATAAAGAAATATTTAGGATAGATAGAGGGTATTAGCATTTTACAAATTGCAAATTGAGCTTCGAAATTATTTTTACTTTTGAAAAGTACAGAACGAATGTGAATTTATATATTTTCATATAAAATATATGATATCCTGAAGTGCTTTTTTCCTTTTTTTAATGTAACTAAATCTTTAACTTCTTCAATCTAAACCAAAATTGTTTTTCCACTAAATAAATTTTGGTCTGATCAAAACAAAAACTATTCTTATCATAAAAAAGAAGAAAATTTTAAACTAAAACTGCTTTGGTCTGAAAAGTACAGAAAATAAATTTATACATTTTCATATAAGATATATGATATCTTGAAGTGATTTTTTCATTAAAAATAAATCCTTTTTTAATGTAACTAAAGCTTTTCCAAACTTTTATGTTAATAATAAAGATAAAATTTTGCTTTCTAACTGTGCAAGTTATTTTCCTCAACTTTCCTTGTAATTGTTATTTCTTTTTTATTATGACATAATTTTGAATTTTTTCTTTGTGTACCTAATTTTTAGTTATGGAAATTAAAAACAATAAATTAAATATTAAATAGTATTTGAATATGTAGAATTTTCATCAAAAAGAAATATTTTACAAGGGATTATTTGTTTCTAAATTCTTAAATAACCCATTTTCCCCCCCAAAAAACTGCGGGTTTTTAAGGTAAAAAACCCAGCCCAGCGGGGAAAATGGGTAGTTACCTGGGCAGCAAATCTGACAACCCTGGTTGAAACTGAGCAATGATCGTGCTTCCAGAAAAGTAAATATTTTAAGGATTATGCAAATACCACTTTTGCTCAGATAGTCTCTTGATGAGTATTGTGAAATGTTGGTTCTTAATTGAAGCCTTTAATTTGAAGACCAGCACATAAGCCCATTAATTTGGTACAGATATTTTGATAATTTTTCTAAAGTATGGTATGGCACAGTTAAAATATGGACAACTCACACTAAACAATAGCAAGACACTATGAGAGTTAAGTGCTGGTTTCAATTAAAGCTTTAAAGCAGTTAAGTATTTTGATTGAAAATGTGATACAATAAACAGAACACATGATTGAGCCGGTACCAAATAGACTAAATATTTTATTTCATTTTTAACTATTTGTATTTTACTGATATTGGTGCATTTTGTTTTTAAAGCTTCTTGTCTGGGTAATATTTTATTAATATTTGATCGATTTATTATTTATGTAAACGTTATTGCTTCTATCCATAATTGTTTGATCAAATACCTGGAAAGCAATTGTTTTTTGTTGTTTTAAAATTGATAATTTTCTACTTGATGTGAGGATTTGTTTTATTAAATTATCAGAGATTATTTTAATTTTTGGTGCATAAAGAAATGTATAAGTTAATAATAGGATTAATATTAAAATATTTTATCTTTAAGTTTGTCAATTATTTTCAATAACTTTTTCTTATAGTGAAAATAATCCTGAAAGGAGACAGAAATGTTGGAAAATCATGCCTTTTTGCAAGACTTCAAGGACAAAAATTTGTAGAAGAATACATGCCGACTGAGGAAATTCAGGTTATTATTTATTACTGGGACAAGAGCATGTTGCTGGTCATCACTTTTCTCTTTGTATTTAATTTGTACTATTATGTGGATGACATTTTGCTGCATGTGTGTTTGCCTTTCTTCAGGGATGAAACTTTTATAGTGCTACTCTGAAATTTTGGGATTTTTTAAATGATAAATCCAGGAATTCTGGTATTTAACTTTTTTTTAATATTGTGAAATGGAATTATAATAGGCATGTGTGCTGTGTTGCAAATGGAAAACTTTAGCTCCAGACCTCCGTTGTAATAAAGACCTGTCTGTTTGATAATATTGCCGGTCCACTTGAAATCGCTAGATGTAGCTATCCAGCCTCAAAGCGTAATTTTCTCTTCAAGCATGCTGTTCAGGGTTGGAAAAAACTCGGGTTTTTTCAGAAAAACCCAACCCGGTGGGTTTTTTCGGGTTTTATTGGGTTTTTTCAAAAATTTGAGGTTTTCTTTATTTTTTTTGGTAAGAGGTTGCCTACACATAATGGTATTAATTAAAGTGAAAAAGAATAACTATTATATATTTCTTTTAAGAACATTTTATGTTTTAATAAAAAAAAATTGAAAATATTAAATAATTGCCTTTTAATTATTAATTATTCCATTCTGTCCTTTACAACTATAAATTAACTTTTTAAAAGTCAATTACTTTGCCCCTTGTTTATTGTATTTTTAGTGTTCAATAAAATCCCATCAAAGGGTTTAAGAAACAAGTTATTTTTAAGTCTAGTTAATTGCAATTATTTTATGTTTAAAAGAGTTTAAGCTAATTACTTTCAAAATTACTGCGATTTCTTCCATGCATCGATGCCGCGGACGCGCTATAGCACATCAAACATTCAAACATCGGAGGTGGAAACGCAAAAAAAAAATTATTACACGTCCCCTGGGACGCATAAGATTTAGCAATTTTCATTGCAGAAAAAAAATCAAGTCAAATATATAAAAAATCGATAGGCAAAAATATTTTTGTGTCCTTGACCAGCATTTTGTTAGATACCATAGATTGTTTTCTTAAAATTAGTTTCTCTTAAAACATATCTATCATTTTGAGTGAAATTCTGCCATTTTCTTTTTTTTTTGGGGGATTTGTTTCTATACTTTTTTCAATAGAGAATTTTTTGTGGGAAAGAAATTTTATTTTGATTATGTAGAACAATTTCAAAACCATCCAGCACTTTTGAGTTTTTATCCAGGATAAAAAGATATTTGGTTTAAGTCGGGTTTTTTTTGTTTACATAAGTGGAGTTCAATTTTGAGCATGAAGTTTGAAAAAACCCACCTGTAGGGTTTTTAAGTGGGTTCTTATTATTGAGTCGACCCTCAAAATTTTACACCCATGACATATAAAATATATATAATGAAAGTATGTTATTATGTTTGGTCAAAATAGGTATTTTTATTTGTTTACATAAGTAAAGTGCAATTTTAAACAAGAAATTTTGAAAAAATCTACCAGTGGGTTTTTTCAAGTGGGTTTTCATTTTTTATCCAACTCTCAAAAATTATTAGACATTGCATATAATATATGTATTATGAAAGTATGTGTTATGTTTGGTCGAAATCAGTATTTTTATTTGTTTACATAAGTGGAGTTCAATTTTGAATAAGAATTTTGAAAAAACCCACCTGTGGGTTTTTTCAAGTTGGTTTTTGTTTTTAAGCTAACCCTCAAAATTTTATACCCATGACATATAATGCATGTATTATGAAAGTATGTATTATATTTGGTCTAAATCAGTATTTTTATTAGTTTACTTAGGTAAAATATAATTTTAAGCAACAAATTTGAAAAAACCCGCTTGGGTTTTTTCAACTGGTTTTTTCGGGTTGGGCAAAATCGAACCAACCCTGATGCTGTTTTTTTTAATGTTTCATTTTCCACCATTTTGAATTTTAGCTAAAATATAGTGATGAGAATGACTGCTCAGTTAGTGAAGATTGCAATTTTGGAAGCTCTTATAAACCAAAATAATCACTTGACAAGTTTAAGGAATGCTAAATGTAGCAAATTAATTTCCCTAATAACTTTTGTAAGTATTTCTTTTAAATTAAGCTCCTAATTAATATAGAGAGCTAAAGGATAGTGATAAGAATGACTGCTCAGTTAGTGAAGATTGCAATTTTGGAAGCTCTTATAAACCAAAATAATCACTTGACAAGTTTAAGGAAAGCTAAATGTAGCAAAATAATTTCCCTAATAACTTTTGTAAGTATTTCTTTTAAATTAAGCTCCTAATTAATATAGAGAGCTAAAGGATAGTGATAAGAATGACTGCTCAGTTAGTGAAGATTGCAATTTTGGAAGCTCTTATAAACCAAAATAATCACTTGACAAGTTTAAGGAAAGCTAAATGTAGCAAAATAATTTCCCTAATAACTTTTGTAAGTATTTCTTTTAAATTAAGCTCCTAATTAATATAGAGAGCTAAAGGATAGTGATAAGAATGACTGCTCAGTTAGTGAAGATTGCAATTTTGGAAGCTCTTATAAACCAAAATAATCACTTGACAAGTTTAAGGAAAGCTAAATGTAGCAAAATAATTTCCCTAATAACTTTTGTAAGTATTTCTTTTAAATTAAGCTCCTAATTAATATAGAGAGCTAAAGGATAGTGATAAGAATGACTGCTCAGTTAGTGAAGATTGCAATTTTGGAAGCTCTTATAAACCAAAATAATCACTTGACAAGTTTAAGGAAAGCTAAATGTAGCAAAATAATTTCCCTAATAACTTTTGTAAGTATTTCTTTTAAATTAAGCTCCTAATTAATATAGAGAGCTAAAGGATAGTGATAAGAATGACTGCTCAGTTAGTGAAGATTGCAATTTTGGAAGCTCTTATAAACCAAAATAATCACTTGACAAGTTTAAGGAAAGCTAAATGTAGCAAAATAATTTCCCTAATAACTTTTGTAAGTATTTCTTTTAAATTAAGCTCCTAATTAATATAGAGAGCTAAAGGATAGTGATAAGAATGACTGCTCAGTTAGTGAAGATTGCAATTTTGGAAGCTCTTATAAACCAAAATAATCACTTGACAAGTTTAAGGAAAGCTAAATGTAGCAAAATAATTTCCCTAATAACTTTTGTAAGTATTTCTTTTAAATTAAGCTCCTAATTAATATAGAGAGCTAAAGGATAGTGATAAGAATGACTGCTCAGTTAGTGAAGATTGCAATTTTGGAAGCTCTTATAAACCAAAATAATCACTTGACAAGTTTAAGGAAAGCTAAATGTAGCAAAATAATTTCCCTAATAACTTTTGTAAGTATTTCTTTTAAATTAAGCTCCTAATTAATATAGAGAGCTAAAGGATAGTGATAAGAATGACTGCTCAGTTAGTGAAGATTGCAATTTTGGAAGCTCTTATAAACCAAAATAATCACTTGACAAGTTTAAGGAAAGCTAAATGTAGCAAAATAATTTCCCTAATAACTTTTGTAAGTATTTCTTTTAAATTAAGCTCCTAATTAATATAGAGAGCTAAAGGATAGTGATAAGAATGACTGCTCAGTTAGTGAAGATTGCAATTTTGGAAGCTCTTATAAACCAAAATAATCACTTGACAAGTTTAAGGAAAGCTAAATGTAGCAAAATAATTTCCCTAATAACTTTTGTAAGTATTTCTTTTAAATTAAGCTCCTAATTAATATAGAGAGCTAAAGGATAGTGATAAGAATGACTGCTCAGTTAGTGAAGATTGCAATTTTGGAAGCTCTTATAAACCAAAATAATCACTTGACAAGTTTAAGGAAAGCTAAATGTAGCAAAATAATTTCCCTAATAACTTTTGTAAGTATTTCTTTTAAATTAAGCTCCTAATTAATATAGAGAGCTAAAGGATAGTGATAAGAATGACTGCTCAGTTAGTGAAGATTGCAATTTTGGAAGCTCTTATAAACCAAAATAATCACTTGACAAGTTTAAGGAAAGCTAAATGTAGCAAAATAATTTCCCTAATAACTTTTGTAAGTATTTCTTTTAAATTAAGCTCCTAATTAATATAGAGAGCTAAAGGATAGTGATAAGAATGACTGCTCAGTTAGTGAAGATTGCAATTTTGGAAGCTCTTATAAACCAAAATAATCACTTGACAAGTTTAAGGAAAGCTAAATGTAGCAAAATAATTTCCCTAATAACTTTTGTAAGTATTTCTTTTAAATTAAGCTCCTAATTAATATAGAGAGCTAAAGGATAGTGATAAGAATGACTGCTCAGTTAGTGAAGATTGCAATTTTGGAAGCTCTTATAAACCAAAATAATCACTTGACAAGTTTAAGGAAAGCTAAATGTAGCAAAATAATTTCCCTAATAACTTTTGTAAGTATTTCTTTTAAATTAAGCTCCTAATTAATATAGAGAGCTAAAGGATAGTGATAAGAATGACTGCTCAGTTAGTGAAGATTGCAATTTTGGAAGCTCTTATAAACCAAAATAATCACTTGACAAGTTTAAGGAAAGCTAAATGTAGCAAAATAATTTCCCTAATAACTTTTGTAAGTATTTCTTTTAAATTAAGCTCCTAATTAATATAGAGAGCTAAAGGATAGTGATAAGAATGACTGCTCAGTTAGTGAAGATTGCAATTTTGGAAGCTCTTATAAACCAAAATAATCACTTGACAAGTTTAAGGAAAGCTAAATGTAGCAAAATAATTTCCCTAATAACTTTTGTAAGTATTTCTTTTAAATTAAGCTCCTAATTAATATAGAGAGCTAAAGGATAGTGATAAGAATGACTGCTCAGTTAGTGAAGATTGCAATTTTGGAAGCTCTTATAAACCAAAATAATCACTTGACAAGTTTAAGGAAAGCTAAATGTAGCAAAATAATTTCCCTAATAACTTTTGTAAGTATTTCTTTTGAATTAAGCTCCTAATTAATATAGAGAGCTAAAGGATAGTGATAAGAATGACTGCTCAGTTAGTGAAGATTGCAATTTTGGAAGCTCTTATAAACCAAAATAATCACTTGACAAGTTTAAGGAAAGCTAAATGTAGCAAAATAATTTCCCTAATAACTTTTGTAAGTATTTCTTTTAAATTAAGCTCCTAATTAATATAGAGAGCTAAAGGATAGTGATAAGAATGACTGCTCAGTTAGTGAAGATTGCAATTTTGGAAGCTCTTATAAACCAAAATAATCACTTGACAAGTTTAAGGAAAGCTAAATGTAGCAAAATAATTTCCCTAATAACTTTTGTAAGTATTTCTTTTGAATTAAGCTCCTAATTAATATAGAGAGCTAAAGGATAGTGATAAGAATGACTGCTCAGTTAGTGAAGATTGCAATTTTGGAAGCTCTTATAAACCAAAATAATCACTTGACAAGTTTAAGGAAAGCTAAATGTAGCAAAATAATTTCCCTAATAACTTTTGTAAGTATTTCTTTTAAATTAATCTCCTAGTTAATATAGAGAAAATTGTCAGATTTATAAAATGTGTTACAGCAGTAGTTTTGCTTCAATATCATGAAATAAATAGAACGTGTGAAAGAGAAAAGAAGATTTTCAAAAGATGTAAAGCAAACTGATATTGTAACGACAGAACGGAAGTGGTTTCAAATGCAGCACAAGAACTGTTTTAGGGTTTGTGGATTAAAGTCAGTTTCATGCTTGCTATTAATTGCATTCTTATGGGCTAAATTACATTTTTTCTCAGTCAAATTAAAAGGTGTATATTTAATGTTAATTGAAGATGAAGCTTTTTTTGTGATTTAAAAATGTATTTAACATGTTTGTGTTTCAGCAGTATGTTATTTTATTATTGGTAGGTTGCTAGTATTCAGTGGAATTATAAAGCTACGGACGATGTAGTGAAAGTGGAAGTTTGGGATGTTGTTGATAAAGGAAAGAAAAGGAAAAAAATTGATGGTCTGAAACTCGACAATAAAATTTCTGAAGTTAGTATTTTTTACTTTCTGCTGTTATGTTTTAATTTTTGTTTGGTTTTTTAGTATTCTTTCATTTATTTGTTCTTAAGCTATAAATAAAGGTACCTGTGAAATGTACTTTTATATATTTTGAATTGTAAAACCTGTTATTTAAGTTAAAAATTAAATTAAACCTTGCTTAACACCTTAACAGTACGTGTATATACCGTTTTGCATTGTCTGAAATGCGTATATTACATTTAATCAGTAATTTGTATATGTTTTTCTATTTTAGCAAGTTCCTAAGGAAGCTGCTCTAGATGCCGAATTCATTGATGTATATAAAGGCACAAATGGTGTTATTATGGTGTTTGACATCACTAAACAATGGTATATTAACTTTTGATAAGGATTCTGAATATCATTTGTTCAAAGTTGAATGTTAAAGTTAGTTGAGCTTTCAAATGTAGTGCTGGCTCTTAGCCATTTTGACAGGGCGCTGCCCCCGGCGGCCCTCTTAAATCTTTTTTGAGCCCGGCGGCCTCTTTCTTCCCTTTTCTATGCGCCCTGCGGTCTATTCAGACTATGCAAACATCGGCCGAACGGCCTTCAAAGCAGGAAGTGCAGTAGGAAACAAGAAGTTCCGTCTAGAACTATACGAGCCTACTTTCCCGTATACACCGAATTCAAATTTATAATCTAGATCTCTCTCTCTCTCTGTCTTTCTCGTTTAGCTTTAGTTCTTAATTGCTTCAAATATACCTTTTTCAACGGTTAATACATATTCATTCAATCATTATTTATTAAGTCATTCATGTATTTATTCGCTCATTTATTCATTCATTCTTTTGCTTATTCATTTAATCATTCATTAATTGAAAAATATTCTTGAAAATCCCGATCAAAAAATTTCATAGGAAAATAGGCTCGTTAGTTCTGGATTAACTTTCTATTTGTACATATTCTACGTCATAAGAGCTTTTCGATAAAGTTTGTTCCAAGCAAATCGGTCCGTTAGATCAGGAATTTTATGGGATTGAAATTTCTCCGTAGGCGGTATGTTAATTTTTTTTTTTGAACTGTTCAAAAATGAACAAAAATTGTTCAAATCAATATTTCACATCAAGAACTTCCAGTGAGCTTGTTCATGGGAACTTATATCTTGTACCCAGAGTTTACATAATTTGCTTTATTTTCACCCATAGGCGCTAATGTTAAAATTTTTTGAACTGTTCAAAATTGTACAAAAATTGTTCAAATCAAAAAGTAAAATATGGAAATGAGATGTCCTCGCCGAGATCTTTCGAATGCAAAAAGAATTTTTCCAATCGGACAATTCGTTCAAAAGTTATTCGGGGTGGGAAAGACCGACAGACAGACCGACCGACACACTTTTTCCCCATCTCAAAACCCTAATTTCAAATTTTTTATTTTTCAGTCTTTATTTAATTACTTAACTTATTTTTGACTTTTCTTGATTTCTAACGATATTTTCACGATACATTAAGCCTTCTTTCATGCTTTATTATTATTTTTTTAAACTTTTACGGGAAAGTTGGCTAAAAAGGGCATCCTGCCTCCCACCTTTATTTGCCCCCAATAATTTTCTCAGAACTCCAGAGCATTATTGTCTTCTCCCCTTTAGCTTCTTGGAATAACCGGGGATAGTAGAGGGATGCATCACGTGCCTTTTTTTATTTTAAAGTGTTTAGCCTTAAGCAAATATGAATGTCTGCAACTTAAATTATGCTGTTTTTAGTTAGGATGGGTAACTTTATAAGGTAAATTTTGATAATAATTTTTGATAGATACTTTTTGTAAATAGCACCAGAACTCATAGATTTGGCCATTAGCATTTCATTCCTTAATAGCATTTTTTAATACAGTATATTCTCTCTTATAAGTCGAGAAATGTAGCACAAAAAATGAAGTAAATGTCGACCGGCAAAACATCGAAAGACCCATACTTTTCCCGTTTTTTTTTAAACCTCTTTTAATTAAACAATACAAGAAAAGAAGATCATCAAATTTTGACATGATTTTAAATTCTCTAGCCGCTTACTAAAGACGTTTAATAATAAAAGATCAGCTTATCAGGAAAATAAAAGAAAGCCCCAACTTCAATTTTTACGAATTTTCCGTATCGCGTAAAATTTAGCGCTCAGTCTAAAAAATACAATAATAATAAATATAATAAAAGTACAAAAAATAGAAAGAAGCAAAATTTAATGACATTAACTTAGAATAAAGGCATAATTAATAAGAACTCTTAATCGCGAAAGTGAACCCTTTTTCAGAAATTGCGATCTAAAATATGAAAACTTTTTCATACACGATCATGAAAACTACATTTTTATTTAACCAACAACGTTCATTATAATTACTTTTTTCGTATTTTAAAAATGTTTATTTCCAAAAGAATAAACCAGTAAAAAATTCTTGCTAATTTTTTATTGAAATCAAGATTTTTTTTTGAAAATGTTACAAATTTTGGGATTACGAATTTGGGGTTCCATGATGTGTAATTGTTCTTTGTTTAGCATTTAGCCTCACCACTGAAAAAAAAAATAAATAAAATAAAACAGTAAAAGTCATCGGCGCTATTTCACAAAATCTATACATAAAACAAAATAGTTAAATACTATTTTCAAAGCCAAATAAGCATTTCTTTTTCTTTTCAATTCAAACATTTTAATCTCTACATACTAATCAGTTTATATGCGCTAAAAATAGTACTTGTATCTCATGTATTTCTTCGTTTGCACGCGGAAAACGGTCATATGCTAATTAGCTAAATGCGTAAAATCGTGCAGCAATCTTTTAACATCTGCTTTAGGTTTACAATATTTCTTATTATTTCTTAAACAGTGAACAGCAAAACACTTATTGGGCCTAAATACAGTTATTCCTCTCCAAGACTTTTGACCCCCCCCCCCCCTCCCACGACTGAAAAAACTGTTAAAACAGAAAATTATGGCTCTATTAGAAAGAAAATTTAAATTAAATAAGATGTTGATTACAAGCACAATTTGCACATTATTTTCCTCTCATAACATTTGCTCATAGAAGAAGTAAAGATTGCACTAGCATTGTTGCTCCCATTTGCCGTGTGAAAAATTATCTTATTTAATTTTAGTGTTTTCTTGCATATAATTGTGCGGCATTTTTTTATCACCTGATGTAATTTTTTTCTTAATGGTGAAAAGGAAAAAATATATTAAGCCAAAATAAAAAGCTATTTTCTCCAAAGTTCCCACTACACCGCTCCTCTAAAAAAAAAGAAAATTTTTTTTGAATTAGAAACAAAATGATTAAGGAAAAATTTGAAAGTTCTAATGACTGAGGTTTGAAATGGCACCAAGTTTGAAATCATGGATCACTGTCACCAGGGACGTAACCAGGTCATTTTCTAACTGGGACAAGACCAGGCTTTAGCGCCTAATCCCCCCCCCCCCCTTTATATACACAAAAAATATATATATTTATGTAAACATCCACATTTAGTCAATTTAGCGTCCCTAAAATAATCTGGCGCCGAGGCATTTGCCTCGACTGTCCCCCTCTAGTTACGTCCCTGACTGTCCCCTGAAATACTTGTCAATAATAATCAGAGCCAGCCTTAAGACTTTTGTGCGGGTCATGATTTGTTGGAACTTTGGTACACCTCTCCCAAACCTGGTTTTGTAGAAATGTCACCAAGACCTAAAATTTTCTTTGTTGTGTAGTTCATAATTTTGCAGCAGAATATTTATGAAAACGTGCGTAAATGATACATATATGCCTATATATTTTTCAAAATGAAAACCTATATTTTGAAATACACATGCAAAGTTTGCAACCTTGCTAAACTTGAAGCTTTTTCAATGCTTAAATTTTTTTGCTAGGGGGGGGGGGGTAAAAATATTTTTTAAGCATGACTCAAGGGTGCCCTTTTTGAAGAAAACATAGTGCCCTTTTCAGAGTTCCCCCTGGCGGCCCTTTCATCCTGGAGTCAGCACTAAAATGTTATTTTGTAATAAATTTAAGATTCATTCATGATATACTGCTTTGATTTTATGTCAATATCTTCATGTATTGAAAAAAGAGTTAATCTAAAAAAACATTTTTTTTAAGCTTTATGTTTCAGCAAGCAATATCAGTTTTGAATTGCTATGTTAAGTATCTCTTAAAATTGCTTTTTCTATTCTTTTACTCTTTTTTTTTTATAAATTAAAAAAAAATATATTCTTTTTTTCTTGAAAATGAATTTCATTCATATTTGCACAATTAGTTGGAATTAATGTTAATGTCACATTGATTTCAATAATGTTAATGTAGGATGTGGATTTTTAATTTAGAAATTCTTGATGTTTGACCTGAGAAAATTAAGAAATGCCGATTATAATGAAAATTTATAATCTGCTAAAGAATTGTGGACCATTTTTCCACAATTCATTAGCAGAGAATGGTGCAACACTTTGATTTTGAAATCTCATACTATTAATGTTAAAGAAAAAATAGTAATCTGGAGGAAATGCTTTTGAAAATTTGAAAAAAAAATGGTTTAAAAGAATTTTGAGCTATTCATTTTTGATACAGGTATTATTTTAGATTGAAAATCTTGCCCTTTATGTTGGGACTTGTTGTTTATTGGAAGAAATAAAAATTAGATTTCAGAATAAAGGAATTTTGAGCATTTTCAAAACAGTTTTGTTTTCTTCAAAGTTGTTGATTGGAATTATTTTTTAGTTTATTTATTTATTTGTTATTTGTGCAGGACATTTGCTTATGTTCAAAGAGAATTACCACTTGTTCCTCATCATATTCCAGTTTTGGTTCTAGCCAATCATCGAGACATGGGACATCATCGCACAGTAACGGAGGACCAGGTGAAATATTTCATTGAAGGCCTAGAAAGGTAAAAATGCTTTCTCAGTACTGTTTAAAATTTTACTATTAGTTTTGTTTGTGAAATGTTCAGAGATATGGAAAGCTTTTTGAACCTGAATTTTAAGTTAAAACAGGAAGTTTTGTCTAGAACCATACAAGCCTACCCCAACCTGTCAATGTTCTAAGTCAAGTCATATTGGAAATAGATGAAGGAAAAAGTACTGAATTTAACATATCAGGCACTTAGAAGCAAAGGGGTGTAAGTGACCAAAATGAAAATTTTGAGATAGCTAGTGCAAATGATAAATTAAACACCCTTCTGTTTTGTGGGAAAGAGATTTTAGCGGTAGCTTTGACAGATACTGCAAAAAAGTGCGGTATAAAAAAATTGCTAAATAAAAGCTGCATTCCGTTTGGTGGCAAAGGGATGCTAGGGCACTTACATCCGTTTGCCTCTAAATAAAATTGTTTGATTTTTCAGTTAGTTTAAATACGCGATGCAGACGATCTCTTTACGAAACTTAAAGAGGAGAAGAAGAAAAAAAATAGGAAAAGAATTCCGAATTGTTGAATAATAATTATAAAAACAAGGGTTAAATCGTCTGCAGATTTTATTTTTGTCATGTTTCGTTTTCGGCAATTGGCAATTTGTCTAATGACAATGATTTTTAGTTTGTTGATAAATATAATTATTCGAAATTTACATTATGCAGTTTTTAATGGAGTTTATATCACTAACAAACGATCTTTATTATCGTATAAATTAGCAAAATGAACAAGACACGTTTTTCATTTAGTGGCAAAGGGGTGTAAGTTAACTAGTTCGAAGCAAAGGGGTGTAAGCGAAAATAAGCTATTATTTTTAAAAAATCCTACGCCAAATCTAATCATCAGAAACACTTCAAACTTCATACGTAAACTAACACGCACATATAGGACTCGAAAATAAAAAAAAATATTTACACGAAGAACCTCTGGAATTTAGTATAGGAATTAAACTTCAAACGAGTTTTACTCAAAATGATACTTCAGTCACTTACATCCCTTTGCTTCTCACCGCCTCATATACAACCACAAATCACAACATACCAACAAAATAGACAAGTGAACATGAAGAAGAAAGGCATTTAATCAAAACAGAAGGCTGTAAATGACCTAGTATCTATATACTAAGGGTGACACAGAAAAATGGGAACTTTTTAAAACCCCACTAAACAGATGTTCAAGAAAACATTTTTTATTAACAGAAATTTAATGACTAAAACTTCCCATTTAAGATACAGTAAAATAATATACCAATGTCAATATACATAAGTATTGTATGTGGCATCTTGCTGTAGTTTATGTATTATTGAAACTTGCTGTTGAGTCGGTGTTGTGGTTCCCCATGGATCGATATTTTGCAGAGTAAGAGTACTTTTCGGTCGTCACGTAGGTTTCCTTTTTACAGCGCATTCAGTCTCTTCAAAGTTTTTAATGAATATTTGCACTCTCTGCAAAGTTTCCAATTCACGCTGCGTTTCAACTTAACCCTACCAGGGCATCCTGAGTTAGAAAAATGTTGAAATTCCCCCTGTGCAAGAGATAAGCTCTCATTATTTTAATTTAAAAAATTGTTCAGCCATTGACTATTTATATTACTGTGTCTTAAATAGCAAGTTGTAGTGGTTTAATTGCTATAAGTAAGATTTTTATTGTTGGAGTTTTTCTATTTTCGGTGGGATGTACAAAAGTTCCCGTTTCTCTGTATCTCCCTATCTATGTACGTATAACTATCTTCGTAATCAATCAGTTATACATTCTACAGTTTATTGCTAACAATTTCTCTACTTCAGCCTAACTGTAAGAAATTTTAGTGTTTCTCTTTTGACAACATTTTGCTTTGTTTAATTGTTTCAACTAGCCATAATTTGTTCTTGTTGAAACGATTTGACCACTGAGTTAGTTATTAAATTTGGTGCATTTGTAATACAAATTCGACATAATTATTTTTTCTGCACTTCTCTGCATGAACTTTCGCTATGCCTCCATGCACTCAATTTTATTGAAAAGGCATACAAAGATTTTGCTTCACATATGAATATATAGATGCGTTGAACGTGTAAATTACACACAAATACAAACACTGCTTTATTTATATTGATTTATAGCTCAAAATATGCATAGCAATCATTTTTTAGATCATATTTAAGTACCTTGGGGCACAGGAAAAATGTGCATTCATGCTAGTAGTTTTCAAATACAGGGGTCGGCGCGAGTCACTTTTTTCACTAAAAGTCCCTTTTTTTTGCATTGGTCACTTTTAGTCACTTTTTCAAAAATTGGTCACTATTTTCACTTTTTTGCCCTTTCTCTGGCAGAGCAATAAAAAAAAGTTACTTTGTCTGTCTATGAGTTAAGAAAACATTGCAATTTTGCATGAAAATACGTGTGCCAGGGTTGAAGCTTCCGCGTATCCGCCATTTTTGGCCCTGTAAGTCCGCCATTTTTGGTCGTATTTTGAAATTTGGCGTGAGGCCGGCCCCAAGTGTGCCGAAGTTAAGGTTTGATATTGCAGTGGTACAACCAGAAGGGGAGGTCTAGAGGGCCCGTGACCTCTCCCCCCCATCTAGAATGAGAATTTTTTTTGTTTTTAATTTTTTTTTACTCAAGAAGAGCAAATCCTAAGAAAATTAAGCGATATTTAAATTAGAATAGAAACTAAAAATTTTTAGCAGTTGCAGATTATATCACTCAGAAAATTAGCTTAATTTCTCTTTTCTTTCACCCCCCCCCCCCCCTCACTCCCGAACTAACTGTCACAATCACAAAAGAAAATTTTTGGAGGGGATTTCTCAATAAAAAGACAATACGCAATTTTGAGAAAATAAAGTTATATTCTTGTCAAGAAATCATTAAATAATGATGCAGGGGAGGGGGAAATCTAAATTCTTAAAAAAAACTTTAGGTCTGAAAAATTCTTATTAGTTGCAGATTATATTTATTGCTCAGAAAATTACATTATGACCTGTTTTTATTTCCATCCCTCCCTCCCCCAAAAAAAGGAATTGCACAAAGTTCAGGTAGGAAAAAAAAAATAGTGCACCCCTCCCCCCCCCCCGTAAAAAAAATTTCTGATTGTGGCACTCATACTGTCATTATGTATGACAGTTATACCATGTAACTAAAATTATAAAATCAGGGAATTTTCCCTGGATTTTGTTACTACCATGAAATTACAAAAACAGTATCGAATAATCAAACGGTTTGTTTCCTACAATGGTACAGAAGATTAACACAGTAATTTCAGTCTGAATAATTTTGATAAAATATCAAATTCAGATTTATTTAAAGTGGAATTTTCTAATCTTTAAACAAGTATAAAAAATATTTAAAAACGAGCATTTGCAAAATAAATTTTATTTAATGTTGAACATAAATTAAAATTTGAAATTTCTGCCGATTTGAATAAATATTTATTCATTTATATTTTTAAATAAGTAGCAATTTGAGAAAGAAATTAATTAAAAGAAATAACTTTTGTCTCTCTCACTCTTAGCCATTTATGGGTTTTGAAAAAGGTATTTATGAAGATAGTTACAGGTATAAAAATTTGTATTTTTGAATAGGCTATGAATTTTTTTTTTTTTTTAATTGGGTAAAAGCTCTATTTATTCAGGTTTAGTTTTCAAAAGATGTCGAAACTGCTCTTTTTCAAGTTATATTTAGTTTAAATGAAAAACACACACACAAGTTTACATTTAATGGTCACTATTTTGGTCATTTCTTTTTACGCTGTGGTCCCTTTTTTCACTATTTTGATTACTCCAAAGTGCGCCGAGCCCTGCAAATACAAATTTTGCTCCGTGCAACAATTCTTTCATCCACATTTTGATTTTTCTCTCCAGCTGGATATACATTCTTGGTAATGAAAGGGGTTAAGCAAAACATGATGAAGTCAACTCTTGCAATGATTTTTACCCTAGTATAAGTACCACTAATTTTCTAAGATATGATCTGTCATACTTTTCTTTCCTGTATCCCTATTTTTGGTAAAATACTTAAACAGTGACATTGTGAAATTGTAAAGCGTATGCATTTTTACATAAAACATAAATTTCGTAATAAAAATTGCAATACAAGCATAATTGTATTTAACTTAAAACTTTTAACTGAAATATTTGAATATGTTTTTAGGCCTAAAGGAAGTGCACAAGTTAGATATGCAGAAGGTTCTATGAGAAATGGCTTTGGTTTAAAATATCTACATAAATTTTTTAATCTTCCATTTCTGCAGCTACAGGTGAGCCTTTATGAAAATTTTATAAAATATTTGTTTTATGAAAAAATGTTGATTTGAAAAATAAAAATTGTGTAGAGGTATATATACGAACGTAAAAGCTGGGAATGTATTTTAGCCTAATTCCAAATGTTGCTTTAGCTTAGTTCAAATCGGGAACCGGAAAAAAATACATTGAAACCTCAGAAATCTAAACTATTTGGGGTTGAGTCCAGTTCGGATTCTGGAAAGTTCAAATGTGAAAGGTGGCCTATTTAAACTCTTGTTATTACCTCAATAAGGATCTGAAAGTCATTGTTTTTTGTTCACAATAAAGCAGTTTTCTTTCGGATGAAGCATGAGGGCTTAATACTTCCATTACGTTATATTAGCGGGAATATTGCTGCAAATATGTGCAGTACAGTATAAAGAAGGGTAAGAAGAGTGTACTAATGCTAATGTTTTTACCGTTAGATTTTACTAAAACTATATTTAGTCCTTGGAATTCTGGTGCACTATATGGAATTAACTTTTTAAATTTGATTTTCAGTTTAAAATTTCTCTTCAAGTTAGTAACATTTTGGTGAAGTTGCATATTAGCAGGAATATTGTTGTAAATATGTACAGTACAGTATAAAGAAGTACATAGCTGCCAAACCTTCTGCAGTTTTGCAGAATCTTTCCTCATTTAGTCCCCATTTTGCGCTTTTCTGCAATAATGGTCAGATCTTCCTCATTTTTACTCAGAGTAATAAAGTTTGCCACACAACTCTCCAAATTAAGATGCACGTGTGTTGAAAAACCAAATCTGAACCGAGTTTTTGCCGTATGAAAGTTTCTCAACCGCTCCATAGCAGGGTTGGCACCGTTTAAACCATGGTTTAAACCACATGGCTTTTTTTTTTTTTTTTTTACAAAAAAACCATATTAATTTTTTGAATATTTTATAATAGTTTTGGTATTTTAAGTAAAACCTTTTTGTTTGAATTTCTACACTCATGAAACATCTCAATTCTACAAGAACATGTAGTATTATTTTCAAACAATTTCCATCCATTCTATGTTCTGAATCAAATAGCCATGGGTGAAGTATTCGGTCTATAGACGGATTTCCGTCTCTTTTTTGTTTTTGTAAATTGTTAGATGGAAAAGGGCAGAATACTGAAAACTAAAGTATTTTAATACAGATTTAAATGTTCTGTAAATGTTTTTCCGATTTCTTCATTTAAAAGCTTAATATGTTATGATGTTGCTAATTATAGTAAATTTAGTAATTTGTTAAAATACTTGAGGAATGATTTTTTAAATGTTCGACTTGAGTTCCCACCTTAATTATTAAATATTGTTATTGCTAATATTAATCTATTATCGGGGAGTTTGGGGAGATAATTAATTTATATATGCAATGCAAACAAAATTTCTAGAAAATGCTTGTTTTTGGAGTTACGGAAATTTATTTTAACTTCTGTCCTTTGAAATCCTCTTACTTTCACCCATGCAAATAGCTAAATTCACAAAGATTAAATTTTAAAAATGTCTGGGTCAGGCAGGAAAAAACATGAAATTTGGATTAATTTTACTGAAATAAAATAAGATAAGCGGAAAGGTACAACAGCAGTTTGCAAAGTATGCAATAAAAAAATTGAAGGCCAAGGTTCTGCGAATGAAGAAACACATGGAAAAATGTTATGTTCCTGATAATTCCAGCTTGAATGATTATTGAAATGCAAGTTAAAACTAGGGATGTAACGAATATTCGGCCTGGCCGAATAGTCATTTCATCACCAAGCCGAGATATTCGCTAAGGTCAAATTCGGTCTGGCCAAATATGATAGACTTTTTGTTTGGCAGAATAGTTCTGCTACGGTAGAAATGTAAAACTTAAAGAAAGTAGTACATTTTAAACATTTAAAATTGTGTTATAGGTATTGCAAAAGCGCGCATTAGTACATAGTTTTAATAAATAAAAATAACAGTTATAAAAATATAATCATATATAGTTATTTAAAAAATACTACTTTTTTAACCCTTTGTTTTTGGTTTGATTGAACAAAAACAGATTTTAAAGTTATAATATTGTATTTTATACTTAACATTCGTTCCCAAAAGCTAGCATTTTTATTATGTCATTTTTAACAAAGTGGAAGTCCGACTTTGTTTGGTTAGACTGATTTATTGTGAATATCGGATAAGAGAGTGTGAAAAGCCTAGAATGTATCATGAATATTAAGATAGTATAAGTTATTGGTGTTTTTAAAAATAAAAGTATATTCCAGTTCAATGCATTGGATTTTAAAAAAACTTTTAAGAACAGGTATGTAAAAAATCCGCATAAAATAAAAATACTAACTTCTATAACTTTTAACATATTTTCATAAAACTATTTTGAGCAAGGTACAAGTTCACTAAGCAATAGTACTTCTTTAATTTGAATTAAATAATTAGTACAGTAATGCTAATGCTTACATTAAAACCTGTCATTTCCATTCCACTTGTGGGTGAAATTCTGAGTTTTATTGCATTCAAAACAATACAGAAAATACATTAATTTTAGATAGTTTTAGATTATTAACAAACAAGAACAGATTAATGTGTAGAATGGGTGTTTGACTTTGTGAATGCTTTTAAATTTGACAAATTCTTTCTATTACAACGATTTTCTAGAAATTTTAATATTCTGTATTTGGCCAAATCACTATTTGTTACATCCCTATAGTTAAAACTGAAGTTTTAATAATGAATAATCATTTATTTATTCCCAATTTCATTAATCAACATTCACTTTTAAAATATTACAAATTAGCTATCATTGTTATACCCAATTTTTGGCTTGGTATTATATAAAGTTGATTCTTTTTACTATATTGACAAGAAATTAATTAAAATTAATTGATATTTTAAAGAAACATTAACTATTTATTTTAAATAGTGACAAATAGAACAATAACACACAATAACTAATCTTCTAAATAATTTCTTTAAGCTTTAAAAGTGCTGCATTAGTTTAAACCAAAAAACTTGGTTTAAACCAAAAAAACCTGGTTTAAACCAAAAAACCAACCCTTTTTCCAACCCTGCTCCATAGATTGCAGAATGAACACACATTGTTGCCGGCACCCTCCTCGGCTTCAACCAATTGGCTCAGAACTCAAAGTATCGTTGATGCCGTGTCTGGTTTATGGTTTAGCAATATTTCCCCCTTCATGACGATATATTTGAAAATGACGATGTTCTGCACAAGAAATAATCAAGAAATTCTTTTGCTTACAAACATCTACTTTCTAAATTTGCAGCTTTTTGTTTCATAATATATAATCAAAGGTGTTTTGTTATATTAATAGTGATGCCAAAAGATTTGTTTTTATAATGTAAGTAGACCAAATCCTCATTTTATAAACTGTTTTGTGGAAAATGTCAACATAGAATAATTGTAAATATTCAGTAATGATAATGAAACTTAAGTTTTAGTTATTTAATCATCCAAGGTACAATTTGGCATCACGTAAAATCTTCTGCATTTTACTTAATTTTTTCTGCAAATTTTTAGATTATCTTCTGCATTTAAAAATAGGGGTTGGCAGGTATTGAAGTAAGAAGAGAGTGTACTAATGCTAATGTTTTTACTGTTAGATTCTACTAACACTTTATTTAGGCCTTAGAATTCCAGTGCACTGTAGGGAAATAACTTTTTTAATTTGAATTTCAATTTAAAATTTCTCTCCAAGTTAGTAAAATTTTGGTGAAGTGGCTTTAAAATACATTATTTTTATTTACACTTTTCAGAAAGAAACACTTTTGAAGCAACTTGAAATCAATAATAGTGAAATACAAGCTACAGTGGAAGAATTGGATTGTTTGTCTGAATCAGGAGAACAAAATTATGATGTGTGAGTATTGTAAAATATGTAATTTTATTAATTTCTCTTTGAAGACACTGAATGATTTGTAAAATTTATTTCTGTTAGATTCATAAAACAAAAATCTTTAATTTTAACATTTTTTGTCACAAAATTTTACTGTCTATCATGATGTCTGCAAACTGGGCAAGACATGACTTTTTATTTCTGATTGAAAAACTTGAAATTTTGTTTGATTGATATTGGATATGTTATGAAGCTGTACCTTAAAGAAAGAACTTATCGCACTTTTCAAAATTCCGTCGAAAAATGTTAATCTTTATAGTAGCATAACATTTAAGCTTGT
Organism: Octonoba sinensis; assembly: GCA_038502835.1. Taxonomy (NCBI): domain Eukaryota; kingdom Metazoa; phylum Arthropoda; class Arachnida; order Araneae; family Uloboridae; genus Octonoba; species Octonoba sinensis. The sequence continues at coordinate 13,165,526 of CM076602.1, read as the reverse complement.
AATAGCTAAAGGACCATTCATAAATGATGTCGGGCTTTTTCCCATATATTTGACCCCCCTTCCCCCTCTGTCACAAAATGGCACACCTCAATGAACCCCCTACCCCTCTGTTTCACATGTCACACTGTTGCGCAAGCATGATGTCACACTTCTTGTTACCCCTCCCTTCTCCTTGTCACAATTCGTCACAATTTCCTGAAGCCCCCTCCCCCCCTCAAAGCATGATATCATTAATGAATTATCCCCAATGTGGTTAGAATTTTTCTTTTAAAGCTGTCAAAATGAAAAATTAGAAGCTAAAATCTTTGTTATAAGGAGTTGCCTTTTTTAAAATCAGTTTTCACACTAAAGTGTTTTTAATTTAAATTTTTGCTGTTTGTGTTTTCCATTAAAAGAATTAAATCTGAGGAATACAACTTAATTATTACCTTCTGAGTCAACTTTTTATAAAAAATTTATATAAGCTGAGCATGAAAATTGAAAATGATTTTGTTGCCTAGTGACAAAGCTGTGAACATGAATTAGACTGCAAAACATAATTGTTAACATTTAAAAAATGTGTTTTCTATATCCTTTGTTGGTTCATTTTCGTACAATGAAACAATATCTGAAAATTGCCATTTTTGGACTTGCCTTAGGACTTGTCTTGAGGCACAGGTTTCATCACTTAATATATAAAAATTATGATTTTATTTTTTCATTGCAGATTCATGGATAATTTAACTAACCGACGTAGGCAAATGGCTGAACAACTGTCTCAGGTTTCTTCAGCATCAATTGAGTCGGTAAATGCATTTTCCAATGCTCAAGTGAATAACACATCTGGCGAAACGTCCCCCACCGGAATGAGTAAGTTTTCACGGAATTGCGGTTGATTTAATCTCATGTTTTTTTTTTTTTCAATGCAGATTTTTGAAATGAAAATGACATGTTTCATCTATATGTATAAAATGAACTTTTGAGGTTGTGGCTGCGCGCTCTACAGCAAAATCTACACAACGTGCGGTTGAAAAAATTGGCACAAATTTCTATTATAGCCTGATGCTTTGCAGGACGAAGCCGTTTTTCTTTAATTCGGCCTAAATTTTTTTAAATTTAACAATTAAAATATTAATCCCATAGTATTTTCTTTACTTCGTTCCAATAATTTTAGAATTGAAGTGAAGATAGCTAGGATTTCCGCTCTCCGCGGTTGAATGTAATGTAAACGTAAACATGATTTGAGCCATGCATGAGGCGAGTGTGTTTCGCCGGCTGAAGACAGTTTTATTGTTATAAGCAGGGTTATATTGTTTCTGCTGCAATCTAGTAAAAGTTGCAAGTACCATAAGTTTACATCAGTAGCAAATAGGTGGCTGATTATGATTCGGCATTTCCGAAACTTTTCGGGCATCTATTCCGAAAGTTAAAGAAACAAAAACGGTTTTCCGAAAAAAAATTAATGTATTAATTTCAACTTTCTTTTACAATTAGTATCTGCTTTTCTTTCTACCTTCAGACAAGCAAAATATTTTGTACTACTTTCCAGTAAAGTGACGAAGTTGTAGGGGCGGAGGGGGGGGGGGGGGTTGCAATCTCCCATGATACACACATTCAAAAGAAAATAAGTAAGTTGTTTTTAAATAAAGAATTTTAAAAATAGTTGAGGCATTTATGCATTTTACTTATGTAAATTTGTAATGTTTGCTTAATGTTGTGTGATTACTTAAATATCCATTATTATTTCTAAATATACTCACACTTGAATAAATGTGCAGTGTTCACATAATTTTCAAGAATTCGCCATTCATCATTTGTATTAAAAAAGGACAACAATTTCAAGAATTCATCATATTTATCATTATTCTATCATATTATAAGTGAAAAGTTTTCATATTGACAGTGAAACCCCGATTTAACGTCCCGCCAATCTAAGTTTTCCAGCATTTTACGTTTTTTTCATCAGGTCCCTGTTTGTCCGTATCCTAATTGATGTTAAAATATCCCAGATTCTAAGTTTATTACTTATTGAATTCTCCATATTTTATGTTTTCCCTCGAAAGTGAAAAAAGAAAATTTTTCTAAAATTAGAAATATTTTTCCTTTTGTGATTTTTTTAAAGCTTTAAGCACATTGTTAAAAGTTAATTATTACTCTCTCACAAAATAAATCACAATCAAGGATTGTTTTTGTTTTCAAGAAATTTCAAAAAGGGGCTATTCGAGTTGATCAAGGTGTGAGAAAGTTTGTTTGTTTCCAGTATGGAACTGGAGAAGCTCGTTCTTTTTGCCATTTTATAAACCAACAAAGCTCCAACACTTCGAGTCTAAAGACGATTTCGTTAGCATGTCACTATTACATGCTATGTACTGTACTCTTATTGGAGGGAACAGCTTACATATAGTGGTCATTTTACCAATAGTGGAAAATATTTTCTTTCCCATAAGGACTAGGGAAAAAACTTGCAAATCATTTCAATACTGGAAGATTCAGCATTCACTTTCAACTCCATGACTAAAAAACAATCCACTATTACAGATTATTTTCAACCTAAATTCCAGAATTCGTAATTAAATGCGTTAAAATGGTATGTATTCGAAAATATAGATATTATACTTTTTGAAAGAGTTGAAATCTGCCATTCATCATTTGTAGCATAAAAGGATAGCGTTCCCAACCATTTCAAGAATTCATCATTTGTAACAAAATTCAAGTCGTTAGTCTATCAGTTTCATTGAAAATGCCTCGCCTACCTATAAAAAAGTGTTGTTTACAGAGTTGAAATCAGAGCCAGAGAGAACTTTCACCACTGATTTAGCCAAGAAACAATACTAGATAAAAAAATACGACTTGAGCGTATTAACAATATGTATGTTCGTATCAGAACATCACCCCGATTGCCATTTTTGTGGCATTGAATGCTGTAAAAAAAAGCAATATTCCATGTTCTGCTCATAACTAAGCAAGTGTCCATTGCACTAACATTAGGAACTGTAGGTAGGATTCCATGATAAGAATAAAATTTTCCTTGCATTTTTAGTGTACTAATTTAGTAACAGATTCTTTTTCAGCTTTGAACCATAAAATTTCCCTTTTCTGCATTCACATTCACTTTCGAATTTACTTTTGTCAAGATATGTCTCTTAAGCGATGCATAATCTTTTCCACTGGGTCACACCCATGCTAGCTACGCCCTGCATTCCATACAATTTTCACTATCAACATACTTCCGCTACTAAAGAAATGTCTTTGTATATTGGCGTAGCTAAGTGGGGGCGGACTGCCCCAGGTGTCACCCATTCAGGGGTGACAACCAGCCCCGATGGAGAGAAAAAATGAACCTTTAAAAGCTCCCTAGAATAAAACAAATACTTAAAATGGGAGAAAAAAAATATCCAATTTAATTTTCTATTTTTGAGCAAAGTGTTTCCTTTAAAAAATATTCACAATGTTTTTAACCGCTAATCATAACCAGTGCCCTCAACAAATACTTTAAATATTATGAGGGGTATGATGCAAATGGTGTTCTTCTTTTCCAAAACTGCAATTTTTTTAACAAAAAATTATTATATTTTATTAAAATGCATACTTCACGGTTTACATGATTTTTTTTTTTTTTCGGATGGGGAAGGCGTAATCTTTTCCACTGGGTCACACCCATGCTAGCTACGCCACTGCATTCCATACAATTTTCACTATCAACATACTTCCCATATAGCTGCCACTGATTTTTTTTTATTTCATCAAATTGCTTACATATACATAGTCCAGTCTGATCAATTTATCAATTCCCCATTTAGACTAATTTGTGGCAATTAAAATTTCATATTTACAATTATATAAATTCATTTCTCTGATTTGATTTCAAAATGTATGTTTCTGTATAAAGCTACTAATACACTTATTTTTTAATTTTTGTATCACAATTTACTCTTTTTATTGGTTTAAATAAACATTTATGAAATAAAAGTTATATTTTTGAATTCAGACTCAGAAAGAATGTACTGCTGTCTATCAGAGTCAGAGTAAAAAAAAAAAGCTATGTAAAAGTTTTGATGATGTAATAAAGATAAATATGCCACATGATACAAATATAGATCAATAAATATAGGTTATTAGTGATAGAGTGAAAAAAAAATTACACCCAAGTCAAGGTAGATATACATTTGTAGAAAAATACAGGCTGAAATAAGTTTTTATCGGCTCAGAAGCGACTTAACAGGTCGCCTTCGGTGACTTGGCTTGGGACAAAAAACAAGTTGCGCCGCTATTTTAAAATTGCACGGGCAACGCCGTTGCGGGTACTGCTAGTAATAGATATGAGTGAGATAAACTAGCTACGTATTATGATAATTTTTGCAGAGAGCTTGCGCAATACTAAACATCGGCTTCTAATTGGCTACTGGATTCTTCATTGATTCCAACGTTTCCAAATAAGGCACAAATTTCTTTATTTAGAATGGAATTAATGAATAATACCTTTGGTGCTAAAATAAAGGTTCACCATTTTATATATGTAATAGTTTAATTTTTTTGGGTGGAGGGAAGCATTTGTATTAACTCTTGTAGATATTTCTCAGAATTTACATTTAATGTTTTAACAGTTCACTGAGAAGTTATCTTTATTGCTTTGACAAAGTTAAAAGTTAGATGTTCTCTAACCTATTCAAGAAGAAAATGTACTGCTCATTTACAGGGTGCAGAATATGATTAACATCAAATGTTTAAAATCAGCAATTTAAATAATTTTAATAGACTTTTTTTTATTTATTTATTTTAATTGTTGAATTAAAACCAAAAAGCAAAAGAATTATCTTCTGAAGTATATTTTGTTACAAACATCAATGTTTTAAAGTTGCTACATAAGGAAGGCTTTTCAAAAATCACTTTTAAAATGTAATTCTTATTTTAAGAGGGTTTTTGAAGGATAGGTGTGGTGTTGTAAAATGTTGAAATGGATAATTTTATCATTCTTTTTTTACAATTATTTTCATTTACAGTCAAACCTGTCTATCTCGAATCTCACGGGAAGGGAAAAAAATTCGAGATAAAAAGGTTTCGAGTTATACAGGTTCACAAAAAAATGCAAAAAAAAAAAAAAATAATAATACTTACTTTTATTGTAGATAAATACATACTGCTGAATGATTTTTCAATGAAAATAGTCCTTCAAAGTTTTTTGATGCCTAACTTTCTTCACTTCAATTAACTTTTTAATATTTGCAAAGCTGTCAGAGCCAACATTTTCCTGAGCCTCAAGAAAATTTGTCAAGAGTTCCACGGCCTTCTCAGCTTCTTTCGCTGTCACTTTAGGTGAATCGGCTTCGGTTTCTTCGATTTCGTCTTCTGACATGTTTTTCACATTATCGATGATCTCCGCGTCTGTCAAGGTTCCACATGTTGCTAGTGTATCATCCACTTGCAAAAATTCTTCTAAAGAAATGTCAACATTCAATCCTGATTTCAAGGTTCTCCATTCTTGAGAATTAATTTCCACCGCTTCATCAACAGTTTCTTCAGCTTCTTTTCCGTGCTCATCGCTGATCTCTTTCTCTTCTTCGCATTGATTATCGAACCCCGCTTTCTTGAAACTGTTTTGGATTGTTTTCTCTGTGACACATCTCCATGCATAATCGGTCATTCTTATGGCGTCTAGCACGTTCACCTTTGGAAGAACACTTCCCTCATGAATAGCATCGATTAGCTTACGGATTAATTGTCTTCTATAGTTCGCTTTAAAGCTTCTTATAACCCCTTGATCCATAGGTTGTAGTTTGGAAGTCGTGTTAGCAGGGAAGAACTTTACACATACGTTTTTCAAAGAAGGCAAGTTGTTATGTGCGCTGCAGTTATCTACAAAGAGTATAATTTTCCTCTTTTGGGCACACATAGATTTGTCTAAAGATTTCAACCATTCATCAAAGATTTCACTAGTCATCCAAGCTTTTCTGTTTGCTTTGTACTTGAAGGGGAAAGACTTAACTTTAGCAAAACACCTAGGTTTTTCTGAGCGTCCGATCATCAGCGGTGGAAGTTTTTCTGAGCCGTCTTCATTTGCAGCTAACAGCAGGGTTAAACGGACTTTGCTTTGTTTCCCCCCTTACACTCTTCATCCTTGAACATGGCAGTTTTTTCTGGCAAGCACTGATAAAATAGCCCTGTTTCATCAGCGTTGAAAATGTTTTTTGGTTTGTATCCTTTTACGAGATGAGGAATATTTTTTATAAACTCTTCACATACATTTTCTGGGACTGATGCGCTTTCTCCACAAAGCTTGCGGAAAACAATGTTGTGCCTCTTTTTGAAACTTTCGAGCCATCCATTGCTGGCTTTGAATTCTTCTGAATCATGTCCAAGTTCTTTAGCGAAATCTTCTGCTTTTTTCTGTATCACATGCCCACTGATAGGGATTCCTTGGTCTCTGCACTGTGTAAACCATTTCAAAACGCATGCGTCTACATCCGGAAAATTGCATTTTCTCTTTTTTTTTCCTTTTTTGTTGCTTAGAAACTTTTGCTCTATACTTTCACGCTTTTTGATAATTGTCGAGAGAGTGCTGGCTGGCACGCCAAACTTTTCTGCGATTTCGCCTTTTTTCATCAACGGGTTCTCATCTAAAAATGTCAGAATTTTCATTTTATCCTCATTTTCTAAAACATTCAATTTTCTTTTTACTCCTGCCATATTCGCATTTGCCAACCACGTACCACGGAAGAAAATCAACAATAGGAATGAATTTCAACTTTCCAGACTTCTTATCTATGTGTGTGGAAGCTGACCCCCTAGTGGTCACATCCTGCTTAACCAAACCCTCCATTGCACTCTCGCTTCTTGGAAACGCTAAACAATGATGACTGGAGCCGTCCCGGGAGAGATGACAGTAGGAGAGAGGTAGAATAGCGATAGTGACCAGAATTCCAGGAAAAGTCCCCTCCAGCTTCCTTTATCTGTGCGGCCACAGAATTTATGTTTTCCTAAACTCTTTTGCAAAAGAGGCTTCATTGTTTTCTGTAACTGACCCTATTTCCCAAAATTCGAGAAACACAGGTTTCGAACAAAATTTTTTCGAGATAAAAATGTAAAATGCACTGAATTTAGATAGTATGCGAAGGAAATTTCAGAAATTTCGAGATATAGAAGTTTTCGAGATTTACAGGTTCGAGATAGACAGGTTTGACTGTATTAATATTTTGGCGTATTATTTTTCTCCATAAACTTGTTAATATATTAGCAAAATTTAAATGAAAGATTCACTATGGTTGCTGCTTAGGATCCAGAGTTCCAAAAGGGCTTCATGGCAGCCTTGAAATGTGTTTATTGCGTTGTAATTTATTATTTAGCATTGGTTTTCTCTTAAATAGTGCATATTGATAATAAATGTTTACTTTTTGGCTTTAGAATACTTCCGATCATTCCTTTTCAAAATAGTGGTCCTGACAATTTGCATCAAAAAAATGTCAAGGTATCATACCAAAAGTATTTTTAGCTTTAAAGAGACTTCACATTTGTCTTGAGAATTAAGGTCTCCAATCACATTTGGGGCCCATTAGTGTCTACTTAAACCAAAACCATTTTATAAAAATATGTTTTGATTTTTTTTTCAACCTGCTATCTGATTTGAATTGAATTCTACGATTTGCTTTCATTGCTCTCAACTGAATGATTGTGGCATTTTGTCAATAATTTCCAGTTATTTTGAAAATTCACCTTAAAGAGACCTTGTTAATATGTATCAGATATCGGTTTTATTTTGAGAAAAAAGGAAAGTAACAAGTGCTTGATAAAATTTAATAGATGAACGGGCATTCCACAGTAATGGATGTTACATTTACACAGCCTTTTTCAACTTCAACGTGCTTTCTAACAAACTTCTTGGGTATTTTTTAGGTTTTTTAATTTTGGCTAGTGAAAGTACATGTGTTCTAAGTATGCAAAAATTTTTTTGAAGATATATAAGTATTTGCTGTCTGTTAAAAAAATTTTTGAAATTTCGTTACATGTGTTACCCGAAGAGTATCACACGTAACAAAATTTCAGAAATCAAAATTTAAACATACAGTGATAACATTTTTTTTTTGCCCTTTATTTAATAAAAATTCTGTAAAACAGATGTTTTGCATGCATCATAATATTTAATGTCCTGATGGAACCATGATGGACCATGGTTTCAATGACAATTTTCCTCCAAAGCCCTGTCTTTCGTTTTTTCCTTCCAGTTTTGGACATTTAGGTATTTAAGGTCTTTCTCCCGTCTACCCATATTTTAACTGGCCTTCCTCTTTTCCCCTGGCTTTGGCATTGTCCCTTGAAAATCTTCTTAGTGCCTCTGTTTTCCTCCATCCTCTCAAGGTATCCCATCCATTGTATTCTTTTTGTTTTTACATCATTAATTATATCTTTTCCTTTAAATAATCTTTCAATTTCGAAATCATAACGCTTCCTCCAAAGGTCCAAAAATAGCTCTTAGAATGTTCCTTTCCCAGGTGATTAGCATCTTCTCTTGTTCATGAGTTAAAAGTCCAGGTCTCTGACCCATAGGTAACTGTTGGGCTGATATTAGTTTTATAAACCTGGATCTTTGTTTTCCTTGTTACTATTTCAGGTGTTAATAATTTCTTAAGTGCAAAAACACTACGATTTCCACCATTTACTCTTTGTTTAACCTCTGGCATAATATTGTTGTTTTTGGTGATAACAGAACCCAGATACTTGAATTCTGTAACCCTTTCAAATTGTGTTTCTTCACTTATCTTAAGTTCTGTGTTCGTATCAGTTCCCTTACAATCCATTATCATGTATTTGGTCTTTTTAATATTTATTTTCAAACCAAAAAGACTGGCTTCTCTGGGTAATTCTTTAAAAATGTCAACAAATGCATCTTTACTTCTTGCCATCAATACTACATCATCAGCAAAAGCTAGACCCTGTTTTTTTCTATTAAAAATAGTCCTCCGCCCTCTTATTTCATACTGTCCTGCAAAATCGTTTCCCTTCTATTCTGATTGACAAAGTTTGATGACATAAGGTTAGAACACATGATTGTATTTTTTGAGATTGTCCTTCTTAGTTATTTCTCTTTTGTCTGTGTACATCGAATGTGATTATATTGTACTATCATAACAGTGAATGTCCTACTGTATTATTTCTTTTTCTCTTGTGCGATTATAGTAGATGCTTAACATAATTATTACATCTCCGATTATATGTACTAAAAATCGTTAAAATATGCATGCAAATATTCACTAAAGATACCTGAAATATGCCGTAATGTTTTTTCTTTCTTTTTTTTTGCTTAAAGAAAGGTTGTCAAGTCAGAAATAAAAATACTGATTGGCCTTTCAATTTTTGCACTTTGTTGTTAAGGCAATAAATGTATATGAAAACAATTCACAAGGAAAATGGTGTGCACATTAATTGCTTTTATTGCAATAAATCATGGTTTGTTCTTCAAAGATTTTTTTAGTCGGATATTGTTGTTGTAGTTTATTATATCTAATGCATTTTCCTAAAATATATTTGCCATCCTTTCACAACTCAAAAATCTGAGTTGGTCAGGCTTGCCCATTAAACCTGTCCTAAACAAATGCTCTAATTCAGGTTCACTCGTATACCCCTCTCCCTAGAACTTTTTTTTTCTTATTGGGTAGCGGAAGGGGCAGTATTCATTTCTGTGGTATTCGCTTTCCTCTTGTTTCCGGAGTTTCCTTAAAAAAAAAACAAAAAAAAAAAAAAAACTAAATATGTATTTTTAATCTTTTTTCATATTAAAAAGATTCTTTAATGCAAAAGAAACACAATAAAATGTATGAACTAACACACCAAAATAACTAAACAGACAAAAATATGCAGTTACATGTATGCAAACACATATGTGCATATTCATATGCATATGCATATAATCTGGGTTCTAATAATTATTTTATGCTTCCCTGTTAAATTATTTCCCCTTTATTCTTGTTCATCAAACATAAGTGCATTATCTGGTTATACTACATGATTGTAATTTTTTGCACTCCTGCTGAATTATTTCTCTTTTATCCCCACCAGACGAGTCGGCACAATCATTTCAGAAGAGCAACAAAAGCATCTCCATGCCAGCTAATCTCTCCCAGTCCCTGCAAGAGAATTCTTATTCACCTATGGTGATTGTGCCTCCTGCACCTGCTGCAGCTCCTCCCCAAGTAAACCCCTTTCAATGTTTTATTGAAATTAATGTACATGAGGAGTGACTGAGTCAGAAACGGCTGTATTTTCTCCGTAGATATAATCTCAAGGATATCCGTGTTATAAATTTTGGCTAATTATTGTGAAATTTGAACGATGATTAATTTTATTCTCGAATTTGATTGATGAGAGAAGCATTGATTGAAGGGGACATTATGTTTAGGCATTTATTTTCATGTTTAAAATGTGTGCATACATTTTTTTGAAACTTAGGGGCCATTCATAAATGATGTCGTGCTTTTTTTCCCATATATCTGACCCCCTCCCGTGTTTGTCACAATATGTCACACTTCAGCAGGTCCCCCCCCCCCCCCACCCTTTGTCACATGCAGGGGTGATTGTATTCCAGGTGTACCCCGGAAATCTGGGTTTTTCATATCCTCCTTCCGTGTTTTAAAAATCGGAGGTTTTAGTCTTCAAAATTTAAAATTTAGCAAATGGGAACAAAAAAATACGCCTAAAAGCGATAAACATTCCCTTTGTAGCAACCCTTTACGCAGCAATGGTTGTAACGGCGCGAACCATCGTTGTTCCGAGCACGAACGATACGTCCTATGTAATTTCATTGTTACGGATAACTGGGCGTTGGCGCCATTTTGGAATTTTTATTTCGCCGCCAAATTCCGGGGTTGGGAATGTTTACAATCCCGATGTAAACATCGCCAAAAGTGGTAACTTTTTTCCGGACTTCATTTTTAAATGAACCATAAAGAAAACTTGGAGTTTTTTTTGTTTAGTTATTTTTCCGATAAATATCGCAAAAAGTTGAACTCATTTTCTGAACTTCAATTCTTTGTTTAATAACGCATTTTTACGTTCTTTTCCTGAAATCGGCAATGTACTTCAAGTTATTTTCTCAACTTTTATTTTAAAAGTTGCAGATATTTGACAAATATATGAAAAAATAATAACTCTAAATAGAAAAAGTATTTCACAGCAAAAATTTGACAAAAAATATATAGTCATGGAAACTTCCTATTTACTAAGTTTTACTATAAATTACAATTTATTTGCAAAAAATAAATTAAATTTTGCTTATTAGTTAGAGATAGGTTAGTAAAATATAAGTTTTAATTTCAAAAGTTATTTTAAACATGCCGTTGTAAGTATATGTGTATAAAAGATGTCGTACAATTTATGGTGCATAAAAAGTTATACCGGCATTTTGCATAAAAAATTTTCAGGGTTTTTTACTTTGTTTCGCAATCACCCCTGCACATGTCACGCTATATTGCATAATGCATGATGTCACACTTCTTGTTACCCCTGCCCTTTCCTTGTCACACTTTGCCACAATTTCACGAGGCCCCCTCCCCCTTCGAAGCTTGACATCATTTATGAGTGATCCCTTATCTGTGTATAGGCTGGCTGCTTCATACATTGTTAATGCTGTATGATTCCATTTTCCGTACACTTTGAGTGATTGTTTTTTTTTATTATTCCAATTTAGGAGATAAAGCAAGAGCCTGGATTCATTTCTAGATTGTTTAATAAATCATCTAGTTCAAGCAATCAAAATGCTGTAGAAGTTAATGGTAAAAATGGTAAGACACTACATTATATTGTTATCACTATTTAATTGCTTCTCATTGGATATTAATGGAAGTGGAAATTATTTATATATTGATAGAATTTCATTTCTTAGTACTGAAGCTGTTGATTTTTTTAAAAATCTGTTAGTTGGCTCCCATTTTGGTATTATTTAGGAATGAAGCCTGAAATTGTATGTAATTGCAAAATTATAGCACTGGTAGAGACTTTCTCATTAAATATAAATTGTTTGTTATAACCCAAAAACTAAGGTAACTGGTAAGTTTATACAAGACAAGTTTTTTTTTTTTTTTTTGTGGTCGAGGGGCTGAGGTGCTGAGGTGGGTTGAAACCACTAATTACCGCCCCGGGGTAATAACCATGCTAGTAACACCACTGCGTAGTGAATAAATTGTAGAATTTTTATAACGTAGCTACCAACTTTTCCAATTCATTCAGGAGACTCACTGGCTTTCCATTTCAAAATTTTCCAGCGGGGGGGGGAAGGGTATATGTCAATACATATTATTGGTAAAAAACAACAAAATGCACTCACATATGCATTAATGCATCCCGCAAATGATGGGCCTGGAGACTCCCAAATTTTAATGTCTTCTTCCAAAATCCCTGATTAAGTATAAATCTCCCAAATTTTTATCAAAAGTTTTGTAATATCCTAAATAAAGGAATTTCATGAAACTGTAAAGGGAATTTTGTAAAAATCTCTACAATAAAACTATTTATCTGAAATGTTTTGTAAAAATTTGTTTTGATTGAAAATTAAACTTTTATGCTAAGAAATGAAAAAAAAAAGTTATATTAACAGTTCCAAAAATATTTTTTTACAACCTTTTTTTTTTTCATTTGTATTTTGTATCATAATTTTTTTTAATCCTCTATACATTTTTTTAATTAAAAAAAATCTTATTTAACGTAAATTCCTATTTAACTTTTCAAAAACATTATATTTAACTTAAAAATTCCTACACAATCACATTTTTGTTGTGAAATACACTTATGCATAAATCTCTCTATTTTTCATCTTGAAACGTAGCCATGGTCGAACTGAGTTACCTGAAAAAATAAGCAGAAATCTATTTATAGAAAAAAATAAAAACATTTTAGTTAGTTTGATTTTAAAATTAATTGAACATAAGTCCGTTTTGGAAGGCTTTTAATCAGAAATCATATGGTTTGAGCATATTATTCAAAGTATAAAGGAGTTGGATTGTGATGTTATGTCTGGATTTCAGAAACATCTCCTTCTGGTATCATTGCTTCGCCAGATGATAGTGTCACCAGTGTTGATGACTTTGTGCCCGATGACGCAGACCACACCTTCAACTCATTTCTCGAAGATTCTCCTAAAAATGCTGCATCAGAAAAGCCTGCTGATGTCCCTGAAGAAGAATCTGAAAGGTATTTTTAAGGCTGCATTTTATTTTTGTTTTGATTTAACCCATTAAACGCCGCTACTTATTTATACGCCGCTACAATTGCTTATTAAAAAAAATGTTAAAACATTTTTTTTTAATAAGTAATTGTTTTTTTCTAATGTACAGAGGGTATCTATACCTATTTCATTTGATTTTGTAAAAAAAAAATTAATAACTAAAAGTTATAGCATGTTCCCAAAATGGGAACATTGGCACCTAATGGGTTAATATGCAAAAGTAAAAATTAGGAATCAACGCAAAATGCAGCGCAAATTTGCAAAAATTGCAGACATGTGTTTCGGAAAGGAACGGTAACCTCGAGGGTATGAGAAACTGGGTTTAATTTGCCTGGGAGTATTTCTTGCACATGCTCAGCTCCAATGAAAAAGACTTATGTGCTGTTCACTTCATTGCTCATGCATTCAGCTATGGACAATCATGCCATTGTGCAGTAATAAAAAAGAGATGCAAGAATAATACAGATTTGATTCCTTGCTTTTCTTGTTTCAAAGCTCTCCCTCTTACAAAAGAGATTCAAGGGAAGGGCAATAGACCTCCCCTGAACAAATAAGATTGAAAAATGGAAAGTGTATAAAAACACAAAGAAAACTGAATCCTCACTTGAAATTTACCCACAGACACAAATTTTATTGTTCCATGAAGGAGGGGTGGACATTTTTTAACTAGTGTGATTGAAATACCGGTAAGCTCGAAGGTAGAGGCGATTGATTCTTTGTTTTGTCATGTCAGGAATTGTTTGCTGGGCCCTATCTTGATGCATAAAAGAGAAATCAACAGATTATCAGCACATAACTTGACCTCGTAATCTTAGATTTTAAAACTTTTGCTTGTAGATCCGGGATTTCAAGGTCCCTCATTTGTAATGATTGAGTTTTTGCTTTATAATTTCTTTAGTCTGGTTTGTTTTTCACATTGGAATAAGTACTTTCATTAAATTTTTATTTCATGAGCTGAATCTGCTTACGTTGCTTACTTTAACAATAAGTTGCTCCGATACAACATGCAAATATAATGTCATATTGGAATAATATTTGCATTCCGTTCCATGACAGAACATTAAAAAAATATTAAAGCAAAAGGGAAAGTTAGGAAATCGGTTTTCTTTGCAAATCACAATTAAACTGATCAAAAGTGAAATTCACAACTAAGTAGCTTCTATGGTTCTACTTGTTTGAACATGTTTGTCAAATAAAAGCAAATAGAATTACTCCTCCTAAATCGAGTCTCTGGATCTGCCACTGCTAAGAGTCATTTCCACTGAAAAATTAGATGGTAATAAACATTTGACATTGGAAAACCTGGAAAAGTCATGGAAATTGATACACTTTGCAAAAGTCATGGAATAGTCGGGGAAAAACATACATTTTTGACAAAACCTGGAAAAGACGGGGCTTTTTTCCCCTACCCAGGGACGGGACCCTTGGAAGGAACCTACGCTCGTCACGATGTCCGATCCTCAATTCTCGCCTTCTTTTTCCTATATAGGTTTTTTCTTTGTATAATGGTGTTTATTATATTGTCATGGCATAAAAGTGCCTACCTCAGCATTTCTTTAAATATTTGTTTTCATGCATTATTATAGAGTTAAAAAGCTGATTTGTCCCCACTGGGATCATCCTAATTTTTATTTTATTTATTCTTTATATTTTATGTTTTATAGTTTTAAATTAGCTTTCTAGAATTTAAATTTTAAAAAATATAAAAAGTTGGATGCAAATATAAAAGCTAATATCTTTGGGCAGTATTGTGTCATAAAATTTTGGTTTTTAAATTCTATAGTATAAGTTTGTTATCTTAATGTGCATCTGTGGAATTTTTTTAATATAAGGTTAATATAATTGTATGATATAAAATGTTATGACGGGCATATTTAATGTACAAGTAGTGCATTTGCTAATAAATATTTTTACTTGGAACGTCAACTTGGAATTCTGTTTTGGTCTACCAGGAAAAGTCATTGAAATTTTTTGGCTATTTGAGTATGAACCCTGTTTTAAAGGGAACCTAACCAATATAGTAACTTCCAGGAAATTACGACACTATACATAAGTTATAGATTTTTAACTTAGATATGATAGAGATTTTCTGATGTGTAGATTAGTGTAATACTCCGATTGGAGACTTTAGGGTGTTTCCCCCCTTTTTTTAATTTTGTGAAATTTTCTTTTATTCTGTTGTGTAGGAATATTGTGAAAAGATTATAATTATTTTGAACTGTTGATATTATTTACTGATAATACTATCATTGCACAGTATAGGAAGCATGTAAGTGGCCGGAATCGAACCGAGATATTTTGGTGGTAGCCTTGTTCTTTACCGCTTTCCCAAAAAACGTGCCCACTGGTTAGAGGCAAAAGGCTATTTGAGGTACTGACTCGCACCGCTACACAAAGAATTTTATGTGCAGAGAATAAGTTCTGTTAAGCTTAATACAGTAGTCCTGAAATATCAAACCTCAAGATCCAAAAGAAAATTTTAAAATGTGATTTAAATTTCTCATTTAATTTCTCAACATGCTCATTGGAAGAAGAAACTTGTTCTAAGTTGACATATTTTTCAGTGAAGAAGAGTCTGTCAATCCTATGGTTGCTGGCTTCCAAGATGAATTAGATCCAGAAGATACCGTTGCTACCATTCCAGACACCATTGCTCATGATGATGCTTCAGAACACAGTGATAATGCTGAAGAACAGAGAGTCCATCCACTGCCTCCAACTGGTAAGAAAATTATCTCTTTTCCACAAAAGTATTAACTGTGAGGCAGGGTCAGCATTAAAAATACCTTTTTTTTTTTTCAACATTTAAATCAATCCAGTGCTTAATTCTTTTGCTACATCCGGGGTTTGAAATTAGGAGTCAGCATACTTTATTTCTTCCTAACTAATGCTATCTGTCAGGTTATAAATTTGGCTGCTTTTAACAAAAATTCTGATTTGGGTTCTAATAAATGCACTCGCATGACGAACTTCCCTGGAACTTGAATGAATTCGTTCTTTTCTGCCACGTGCAGAAACTCTCAAGTGTCAAAACTCTGTGGTCAAATATATGTATGTTTTAGAAGTGGATGCAAGAAAATAGCTCCATCCATATTTCTGAATGGAGCTTTTTGCGCCATCAAAACTGCTCCTATTATTAGTGTGAAGCTTATTAGAAAATTAAAGCTTTTTTCTTTTTATTTCTGTTTTCAGAAAGAAAATCATATACATCTCCTTCCACATTGCAAGTAAGTGTTTACTCTTTTTTTTATGCATATCTATATAAAAAAACAGAGTTTGCCGGTCAGTTTGTGTGTCGGTTGCCTCCTAGTGAGATAAACAGGTCGAGGAGTGCAAAATTCTGCTTATGGGTGCCTTGAGTCATGTCCTAATGCACCTCAGAGAGTTTTTTTTTTTTAAATTCAAATGTGTTCTTTTTTTATTTCAATTTTAAGCAAATACCTCAGTTTCCTATTTTAAGGGGAAGAAATTCTTGCAGATTTACAAGATTTATGTCATTCAAAAGAGCAAAATTTTCTGCATCTTATAATTTTTGTTCCATAATTTTGAGATCATTAGGGTCGAAGTTATAACTGTTTTAAAACAGCACAGACAATTGGGGGAAAAAAGAAGCTATTTTATCAGTTTTCATGCAGTTTTATTGACAAAACAAATTCTAAAAATTGTTTTCATTTTTATGTATATTTTGTGAATTATTAACTGGCAGACAATTTTCAATAGCTTTATCTTGAGTTTGCTTCTTCTTTCTTTTTGGGTGATTTATTATTTAATTCTTTGATAAAGTCACTATTTTTCTTTAATTTTTAGAGCATTCATGTTGTAATAATATGATTTCTGGACCTGTTGTCCTTAATGGAAGTGGGATTTCTAAAGGGACTTCTGTCCTCATTCTAATTTACATTTTTAGGGGCTGTTGTCTTTATTGAAAACGCTTTTTCAATGATTTTTGCAGCATACAGGATAGCCCGCTCAAGGCTGGGCACGTCAGCTAGCATATAATAATTCTAGTGCTGAAATTGTTTTTCTAAATGTTGTTTTAGAACAAATATTGAAAGCAATATCTTTTACTCACAAATTGAAGTAACAATATGTTTCACATAATTGATTATTCCAGGCTCCTTTGGACCCAGTACAGAACGCAGCTTCGGATCCTCTCAATACGCAGCTAAATATGCTTCAACTTGAAGATGATGATTTAAATGCTTTGGAAATAATGTACGATTGCAAACGAAAAACTTCCAGTGAGACGCCAAGTGGTGAGTATTAAATTTATAAAAAGTAATTTTCTTCTTCACATTTATTTTACATTTCAAATTTAGCTATAGATAAACACAAGGCATAAATATATAAAAACTGAGAATATAAATATAAAATATGTATGTTTTTCTATTTGCTTTACTTAAGTTTATTTCTTATGTCAGGGAAATTAATAAATTTCATAAAGGAGATCATGGCAAACCTGGAAAAGTCAGAGAAATTTATTCTGTGAGATGTGTGATTATTTGGTTTACAGTGAAACTCAAAAGTAGAGAAAAATTCACGTTGAATCTCACTTGCTAAATCCATAATCAATTTTAGTACAAAAATTATAGTTATCTAAAATTGACTGTTATACTTTGTGAAATTTTGTTTTAATGAGTTCTCATTGTAAAGTGCTTAATGTTTTAATTGTTATAGCATTTGCATTTTCCTCTGCCTAGAAAAACTGGTTTAAGATTTTAAAAATACTGCTCATGTTTCTGTAATGATTTTCAAACTTTATTGGTCAAATGTTGTCAACTAATATGATATTGTTAGTTTTTTTTGAAATAGTTATGTCTGTATCTTTAATGCGTTGAAAGTTAAATTCAGGGACGGACTGGGACCCCTAAAAGGGCGGTGACACATGGTTTTAATGCCTCCTTTGGAAAATTTCAACTCCTAATATCAGTCAATAAGTCATAACTTCAGGGCATAGCTTGTTTTGCATGAATTGCTTATGTTTGTCTTATTTGAAATTTTGTTTTAATTGGAAAACAGGGGCGACTATTCTAATCTAGACTTAACTGATGGGATGAATACATAATTTGTAATAAACAGATAAGTTAATTACAAAAATAATTTTAGGATTATATTAAAATACAAGGTTGCTCTTACTTTTTATGTTTGTTCGTTTCTTTTTTCCTTTCTTTTTTTAAATAGGTGAAAATAAAATTATTATTAATCAATACAAGAACAAAGGAATCTACAACGAAAAGAAAAATTCATTACTGCACTTTTGTATATTATTTTCCGTTTACTTTCCTTAAATATTTCTACGCCCGTTAAAATTATTCTTTAGGCACATGGAGAAAGGCACCACATTTACCATCATTGAGAAAACGAAAATGGAGCAATTTTGTTTAAAGAATCAGGCACCTTTATGAAATACTTAATTTGAGTTATTTTTTGTTTTTTAGAGTTTTAGCAATAATTGATTTGAGAATTTATTTTTAGCTAAATTTTCGAAGAAAAATTATTTACATAAGAGGGCTTTGTACATAGGAGTATAGCGTAAATTAAAACATACACCGTTTCGAAGAAACCAATTCTAAATAATAATAATTCAATATTGCTACTTTGTGCTGCATATTATTTTATATATTACTTATTTGTTAGCAATGTTCTCATATTATTCAGAAACACTATTCGAAAGAATAAAGTTTACAATCGGTTTACATTTAACAGACTTTACATAGTGTCCCTGAAATGTTATATTTGAATGTAATGTAAAAATAATATTTCTAGTTTGATACTTTTAGTTATTGTTTGTAACGTATTTAAAATATGAAACAAGCAATGTATGTGCAGTTAATATTTTGATGTAATCTGAAAGTAGGAGTAAGAGTAAAACTAATATACTTTGACCCTTCAAAGCCTATTCTTACATTCTATTAGAAAATTATTCCGCAGTGGACCAATCAGTAGAAATTCGGTTCCTGCATAACAACAAAAGTGAAGCAACACTGACTAAGGTCAGCGTTCGGGAGGGTGACAACCTCTCGCAGCTGGTTGCTGTGGTCCGCGTATGCTAAAGGGAGCTGGTGCACGTTAAATAGGTCGTGGCTCCAATGTCCTCCAAGTGAAACGATACCTCTGGGGGTGCCAATCCCAGGTGACGGTCTCTCAACTGGGAGCTGGTTCAAAAAATTAAGAGGCCTTTCAAAGGGGCGGAAATCGGCCTCCTGCCTACAAGGGCCCTGTTAGACTCAGAAGCAGCGTACCCTTTTTTCCTCGCCACGTGCGAGGACACGACAACAACAACATATTAGATTTTTTTTCTAACATTTTAAAGTTTCTGTGGCAACAGTTTATTTAGAGTAATGGTTAAGACAGTTTTATTAATGAATACACAAATGTTTAGCATATTAGTTATGTAAATGACCCTTTAAAACTCATGTGTTAAAAATCATATCGATTGATTATTGTGAAATATAAAATTTGTATAAGTTATTTTTAAAAAATAATAAAAAATGTCAGGCAAATTTAAATGTTTGACGAAAATCATCATTTAAAAAAAATATTTACATTACTGATTTAAAACACTCAATTTAAAACATTTGATTTAAATCAATGATTTAAAACTAACTCCCTGGCATTGCAGCCCATGTTGGACTATGGCATTTTCCTCAAAATCCCTCTGTCTTTCGCTTTTTCATTCCAGTTTCGGATATTTAGATTTTTACGGTCTTTCTCCACCTCATCTACCCATCTTTTAAACCCGGGCCCTTTCCCCTTTTCCTCTGGCCCTGGCATTGCCCCTTTGAAAATCTTCTTAGTGCCTATGTTTTCCTCCATTCTCTAAAAGGTGTCCCAGCCATTGTATCGATTTAAAACACTCGATTTAAATCACCGAATCCTGTAATTCTAATTGTATGAAATTAATATACTATAAATATATATATTAACTTCACTTTTAAAATAGTTGCGATAAAAAAAATATATGTTATTTTTTGGTTATCAATATAAATAAGTAAAAATCGAAGCAATAGTTAAATTATATTAAAATTAAATACAGAATCTTAAAATAAAAATAATCTAAAATCAGATTTGAACTGAGTCAAATTAGTCTGATTTGGAGCGAAATCCAGAGTTTGAAATAAAATAAAAACAAATAAAACTCAAAATAAAGTACCAGAGCAGAGTTCCTCCTAATAGAAAAGTGTAGAAACGCCTTATCGACCCCACTGTATCCCTTATGCATTTAAATCTCTCTACATTAAATATTTTTTTACTAGTTATTACCAATAAAGTGTCGTGTCACTTGTTTATTGAAATTCAGGACATTAATTTTTGAAAAATAAATGAATTTGTTTCTACTGTAGTAACTGCATTCCCGTGTTTTATTTTGACTGAATATCGCACATATGCCTTCTTAAATTTGAATATAGCTCTTATGTTCGCGTCTGTGTACGTACTCCCCCCCCCCCCCCCTTCCAGCCCTGGCCCCGCCTCCGCCCAACATCACAAAATAAAACATGTTATAAGGCAGGGAATGGGGTCAACAAAAATTCATTCACGTTTTTCAATGTTACCTACAAGCAATGATTCCCAAACTGTGGACCGAGGATCTGAGAAGTCTTCACAGGGCGCCACAGAAGTTAGCGACAAACTTCAAAAATAATTAGAAGTTTGTTCATTATGAAGCTTTAGAAATACTTCGCAGTGCTCTTTTTATAAAAACAAGGGCTATGCAATGCAGATACACTAGTTTTATTTGTTTTCATACGTTACTTATGATTAGTTGAGGTGCCCATCTTTCAGAGCGTTTGTGTAAGTACCCCCCCCCCCCCGAAAAAAAATTCGCAGCCCCTTAAATTCGACAACCCATTAAAGTGGCCAAAAAGTCGAACCTCCGTAGCAAAAAAATCTCAATGACGCAGTCTGGGCCATGGCCTCCCCCCCTTCCGGTGAGCACCCATGTGACTAGTCAAACTTTTACTTCGGGAAGGGAATCCATATTCCAGAAAGGGCGCCTCGACTCAATGCGGTCGTGGATCCTCATAGAACTAACTATATACCATAACACATATTCTCGTCTGTCCCCTCACCCCTTCCCCGAGCCTTACCAAAACGTATCCCTGAAGCTGTACGTCCTAAAGACTTCACAAACGTGGTTTTGCGTGGGCAAGTCGTTTGCCTTTCTTTTAAAGCAAGATCTTGTCGTCACGGATTAAAAGCAGAATATTTCATTTTATTTCTCGTGCTGTAAATTATTAGGGGGGGGGGGATGGCGCAATTTTTTTTTTTTGTGGGGGCGTCTAGATGATAGGGCACACCAGGACATGTCCCAGTGGGCCAGTCCGCCCCTGGTTAAATTGCATTAACTTTCAAATATTTTCAAGCAAGAAGTAGATTGTGCAGTTTATTAATTTTTAAGTTAACTTTATGTGTCTAATATTGCTAACTTAAATGGTATTGGAAACCAGGGTTCATTGACTTAAATCAGCTTGTTTGAATCACGATTTAAGTCGGGGGTTTTTTTTTTTCAATCATTGATTTAAATTAAGTGATTTTTAAAAAGAACCATGGATTTTACAATGTTAGAAAGTGTTGTAAAAATGAAATATGTTGCAATTACAACCACTGTTTCAAACAAAACTTCCTAAGCCCATCTGTCTGTGTGCATAACATATTTCATAAGTTTAGAACTACTTACTATTTTTCCAAGTTTACAGTACTACTCTTATTTTTCAAGCATCTTAACAGCAAAGCATCATTCATTCAATCATTCAAATTAGAATTCACCTCAAATTAGAATTTATAATCATGAACCATTCTGTGTTTTTTATCTTAAAAATAGCATTTTAGATCAATTTCATAAATACCATACAATAAATAAATCAGGACGATAGTGGTTAAAACAACAATTGTTAGAATTTAGAATATGCATCCTTAAAGTTTCATCCATGTCCCCTAATAGCTTAAGGATTTTTTCCTTCTAAAATATTTTGTTATCATAGAAGTTTTCAATAAAGATATTTCATTAAACAAAAAGTTTCTGTTTTTAATAATGGTGTGAGCATATGATTTTTCTATTCTAAATGGGTAAAAAGTAAGAATATTTCAGGCTTTTTCATTTATAAAATAGAAAAATGATTAAAGTACGCTCAATGTAAAAGTTAATTACACACCATTGTTACTTTTTTTCAGTTTTCAATAGCAAAATAATTCAGATTAAATTTGTTCATTTTTTCTGTATTTATGAGTGTACTATTATTCCTGGTAGGGTTAAGTTTCATTTGAGTCACGCATTTGTTTATCATTATTCTTATTTTAAAATATTTATTGCTGTGAAAATAGCTTAAAGTGTGTTTTTGCATATTGATTAGAACATGCCATAATATTTCTATGAATGTAACATAATAAATATCCAAAAAATTTAAGGTATTTTTGAAAAAATAAAAAAAAATCCGATTTAAATGAAAAAAGTCCGATGTAAATTAAAAAAATCAAATTTTTAAGAATATAAAAAATCATATACCCTGTTGGTAACTAATCTGTGATAATAAATGGTGCGATTTTAATGCATTTAAACTTAAATTGACTTTAAAATATTTTTAGTGGGAATTTGATCAATCCAGATATCGCTTACTTATTATTAACTTTATATGTCTAATATTGTTCACTTATTTAATGTTATTGACTTTCCTGTGATGATGTCTACCTTTTTAATGCACTAGAAGTAAAAATCATTTAATAAATGTTTTCCAGTGCGAAGCCGATCATCTCCAAGTGCCACTCCCGAAGGATCTGAAGCTGTGAGTGAAGATAGCAGCTCCACACGAAGCAAAAAGCACAAGCACAAAAGCAAAAATAAGGTATACCAAAACCGTATTCCAACTACACGAGAACATCCGAGGTAAGGTGGACCGAGGGTTCTTCGGATAATCGAAAACTTGGATAGCACGGACTCTGCCGAAATCGAGCGGGAAACGTGGGTAAATGGGTGAAATGAATAAAAAGGTCGTCAAAGATGTGAAAAAGACATTTGCTGTACATATTATGAACTGGTGATTCTCCAACACCTGAATCTGAAGCAGGGTTCGAAATTAGAATGTAAAAGTTAGGCGTCAATGGCACCTAGCATTTTTGTTTTAGTTGTCAAAAGGTTTTGCTTAAGCGCATTTTAACTCGTATAAGTAATATAAATTAAATAGGAAAAAAAAAACACAGAGAGAAAACATGAAAGAAAAATCGCCTTCCCTCTCTCTCTCTTTCTTGTCTTCTTTAGTCTGAAGCAGAAAACTTACTACGAGGCAAGCGATTGTTAAAAACTCGGCAAATAGAAACGAAATGTCTATATGACAATGAATTCCGATCATACAACCAACAAAAAAGAGAGTTAGCGTAAAATTTAAGTCGTCAAGTTAAAATTGTTATTAAAAGTTAGGCGTAAAAAAGGACGACTGGCTGCAAAGTTGTAGTCGTCAAACTGAAAATTATAGTTGCAAAATATACGACTAACGACCGCCAATATCGAACCCAGATCTGAAGCCACTTTCTTAATTGTCTCCCCTTTATCGCGTCTTGAAGGGTTGTAATTTAGTCTCCAAAGTCATGGCAGTTCGTTTGCGGTTAGCACTCTTCCTGTGACAAATACAGTACGGTGCAAATGAAGATAAACGAACCGCAAACGAACTGTTTACTAATGAAAAAGCAACTGACATTAGTCAGTGACGGTGCCATCGGCAAGAGTGCCATTGACCCACCAAAAAGAGAAAAAAAGGCCCAATCCAAAAACATTTTTTAAAAAAGACTGATGTACCTCGGTCAACCAGGAACTCGGTTAGTCGGGTTCGGATAACCGCGGCTCTAGTGTACATTGTTTCTCCAACATTAATTCACTTCTTAGGCTTACCAATTTATCTTTTTTACCAAGGCACGCGCAAGGGGGATTGCAATCGCAAACTGATCATTATTTCTTGCTAGTATTACAGTCCAGATGCAGTTTAGATCAAGCTTGGACTTTATTTTAAAATGAGCTACCTTATGCTAACTATTTTGTGTCGCTTTTTCTACCTCAGAAGAAATAGTTTGCCGCACATACACACACGCCTCAACTCACAAACAGCCAAAAAGGCTACAAAAAAGGAAAGCAAGCAATTATGAAACTGTGGCTGCAGACATTCTGACTCCTCTAAAAAGGTGCCTTTTGTTCTGAATGGATAATTAATTTTAAAAAGCGTGAGTTTTAGGTACCTTTTACAGCCTTACTGCAGAGTCATTCCATTTCAAATCAGGCAGGCAGGTCTGAAACTTGTCACATGACCCTCACCGATTTTTTTGAAAAATTACAGTAGTTAAAACTAAGGGACATATAAAATATCCTAAAAGGATTTTGCAAAAAAAAATTTATTTCTCTTGTTACAGACGCTTAAAATTTGGGACAACGTTGGCCGTTTTCAGAAAATCGGCAAAACACTCACTTTTAAAATGGCCACTGTTTCAAAAGTTTTTAACCGACTCGAATGATTTTTTTTCTATAAATGATGAAGGGATGGTATTTCATTTAGACACTAATTTTAAAAATTTAGTTGGCTTCACTGATAAAGAAAAAAAAGTGTTTCTGAAGTGAAAAAATAGTGTTTGTTCCGACTTCATGATTTTTTTTCTTATGAAAGAAATTTATTTTTGACAAAACAGAGATGGCGATCTAAAGTGCTGTTATGGAAGTTTTGTATCAAATTTTATTGTAAGTCTGAGATGCATATCCTCCCAGAATTTAAATTTTGAAATTTGAAAATGTTCAAAAATTACGATTTTTGAAGTGTGATTACTCAAAAAGACATTTTTTAAAAATCTGAAAATCTGCTCATTTGTTGCCCTTAATGTGCTTAATGAGATGCTATCAATTATATTGTGTATTTTTGCCCCAGATATTTTATATGATTTTTCAAAAATGGCCTTTTGTGTGTTTCTCAAAAAAGCCAGAAATTCAAACTCGTTCTTATTTAATCACTTTAATATAATATTTAATCAATATTTATTAAGAAAGATACTGCATTGTTACACAATTACTACAGATAAATTGTACTTAACCTTCTTATAACTTAAATAGCTCCTTGCACAAAGTGTAGCTACTGTGATTTAATGCATGTTATTCTGTTCAATCCAATTACTAGTTTCAAACTCACACGCTTTATATCAAATACCAAGCAACAGCAAATCTAAAATTTATTGTAGGAATACAATCAAAACATTATTGGCTATCCCACAATACTTCTAAATAGTAAAAATCCCTAAAATAGTAATGCTTACATGGGACGCACGAGCAAACAAGAAGTGTAAAACAGAAAACTAACAGGCTCTTAAACAAATATAACTCGATGCATGATTTCTAAATAGCAAAATTTATTGAAAGTGTGAATGAGAATTATTGAATGGGGCAAATTAAGAATGAATCACCGATGGTTTAGGGACACTATCGAATAATTTGTACACAGATAATCTAGAACAAATATTTCAATAACCAGAATATAATACCACAAGAAATAGTCTTTGCATTTTTTTCGTAATAACGAGTAGAAGATGATTCAAGAACTTGATGCTACTTATTTCGCTTTAAGTACATAATTTCATATGCGTTTTAAACTATGTATATCAGTGCTGTAACATATTTGATGTAAAGTGTGCGAGTTTAAAACTTGTAATTGGATTTGAACAGAATAACATGCATTAAATCACAGTAGCTACACTTTGTGCAAGGAGCTATTTAAGTTCTAAGAAGGTTAAGTACAATTTATCTGTAGTAATTGTGCAACAATATAGTATATTTCTTAATAAATATTGATTAAATCTTATATTAAAAATAAGAACAAGTTTTAATTTCTGGCATTTTTGAGAAACGCACAAAAGGCCATTTTTGAAAAATCATACAAAATATCTGGGGCAAAAATACACAATATAATTGATAGCAGCTCAGTAAGCACTTTAAGGGCAACAAATGAGCAGATTTTCAGATTTTTTAAAAATGGCTCTTTTGAGTAATCACACTTCAAAAATCGTAATTTTTGAACATTTTCAAATTTCAAAGTTTAAATTCTAAGATTATATGCATCTCATGCTTACAATAAAATTTGATACAAAACTTCCATAACAGCACTTTAAAATCTCCACCTCTGTTTTGTCAAAAATAAATTTCTTTCATAAGAAAAAAAATCAGGAAGTCGGAACAAACACTATTTTTTCACTTCAGAAACACTTTTTTTTCTTTATCAGTGAAGCCAACTAAATTTTTAAAATTAGTGTCTAAATAAAATACAAATCCCTTCATTATTTATAGAAAAAAAATCATTCGAATCTGTTAAAAACTTTTGAAACAATGGCCATTTTACAAGTGAGTGTTTTGCCGATTTTCTGAAAACGGCCAACGTTGTCCCAAATTTTAAGCGTCTTTAAAAAGAGAAATAAATTTTTCTTGCAAAATCCTTTTGGGATATTTTATATGTCCCTTAGTTGTAACTACTGTAATTTTTTCAAAAAAATCGGTGAGGGTCACGTGACACCCTCTGTCTGATCTGAAATGGAATGGCTCTGCATGTAACAGAACTTTTGGAAATGTCACTTGCTTATTTATATAATAAGCATATAAATTTACTAATTATATACTCGTAAAATGTATTTCATAAATTGTGCAAGTAGGAACCCATTTTGCAATTTGTGACGTAATCAGCGCCGCCTATTGGAACTCTGTAGAAACTGTGCAGAAGACACGATGGAAGTCAGGTGGAAAATTTATTTGATGTTCTTTTTATCTATTTTGTACGTGTGCGTTTCGTCTTGTTCATCGTTTTAACAAAATCTTAATGCTGAAACTGCAGCATGCTCTATTCTGCTACCTATGAAAAACAACATTATGCTATTATGTAACTACTAAAATCTAGCACTTTTAATTTTAGTAGCAAGGCAGCAGCCGGGTGGGACTTTGCCAATAAACGTTGATATATAAAAGTAAAATTTTACATGGTAGAAAAAATATTTTTAACATTTTGCAACATTCCCGTGACATTTCAAGACATTTTTCTCTATCCCTAGTGATTAAAGACTTCTTGAAAAAAGTTGTACCCCCAGTTGTACTCTGCTTTGGAACTTTCAAGTATAAAAGTTGCACTAATTGACTTATTTTAGAATGATCCCTTAGGAAGGGGTCCACATAAAACGGTAAGGAATGACAAGGGGTCCACGGGCTAAAGTTTGGGAACCTGTGCTCTAAATTGACTTACATGTATGAGGTAGTTTTTCTCCAAATTAGAACACTCCTTTAATTTTTCTGTTTGACCCTTTAATCTATTCCATCAATTTTACCTTTGTAGTTTTTTTCCACCCTTGAGAAATTATCGTTTTTATTGTTTAGTGACATAGGTGGGGACAGCGTAGTGGTTAGGGCGTCGTTCTTCGAAACAAAAGGTTTGGGATTCGAGACCCAATCCACTGAATATCCACAGTAGACGGAGATATGTGCATGTAAAATTGGTGGTCCCTGAAGTCCTGAGGCAGTTCCAGGCGTAACGGAGACAAGAGAAAATTTCCCTCTCCTTCAGTCTCGGGTCCAAAAAAGGAGGTGGTGCAGCTGTGGTGGCTCCGTCTGGTGTCATCCGACTACAGCCTGTTTGTGTTCATGCTAGCCACCTATCAGGTGACATTTCACAAGCACGAATGCTGCCAACGCATTCATGCTCCATGTTGTGAAAAAAAAGTTTAGTGACACATAGTAACAGGGAAAAAAATAATTTTTCAAGATTTCTTTAGAGGAGTCAAATGTTTGAGAATTTTTCTTTCTGCAACCTTCATAATTTCTGTGATTAAATTTTAGGAGGAATCTAGGAGCCACAGGAAATCCCACAAGCACAAAAAGGTGAAAGAAAAAACTGGCGACTCGAGCAAAAAGGACACTGCCAAAGTGCGGAAGAAAAAGGAACCCGGGGACTTGGACAGTTCCTCTGACGTTGACAGGTTGGAGGAATTCCTAGGCAAGAGTGATGCCAACTCAGGCTTGAGTCAGCAATACGAGGTATTTTAATCATCGCTGGACGATCGCGCATTGCTTCATCAAATCGTGATAATGTTGAAACTGTAAAGATTATCGCTCTTTCTATGTATTTTTTAACATTTTGGATGTTAAGTTTCTGTAAAAGCTTTTTGATGTTTAGAGGTACCATCCATTTTAAAGTTTTCTGTCCATAAAATCTGTATAGTTGAACAGAATTTAATTTTTTAAACATATGTGTGATGTTGCAAGTTTAAGAATGTTGTAATGAGTTTTAATTCGGGAAAATGAATTGCGAAGTGTTTTAAGCGTATTGTGTGCAATTGAGATTCATATCTTTTGTTTTTTAATTTTTGGATGCCAATTAAAATGCTTCATACTGTTTTAAGTGCCTTTTCTTTCTCTTTAATATTAAAGTGTAAATAATTGACAATTTGTATCGAAATTATCTCAAGCAGGAGTGATAATAGCGTACATGTTAGCTCTGATGATAAGCACGCAAAAACAAAAAATTGATATTATAACTGCTGTTTAAATTTTGTGATTATCAAGTTTATGAAATATCAACCATATGCATTTTTTTTTTATTATCATTTTTTTAACTATACAGTTCAACCCTTCCTAATGGATGACACCTATCTTAGGGGTTCATAAACGATGTCATGCTTCAAGGGGGGAGGGGCGTTCAAGAAAATGTGACAGTTTGTGACAAGGAAAGTGGAGGTGCTGGTAAGAAGTGTGACATCACACATTGTGGTTTCTATTCAAACATTTAAAATCAAATTAAATTTATTTAAACATTTTTTATATTTTCATAACTTGATTTTAAAGTTTCATTGATCATTTTGTATCGAAAACATCGATGCTGATTAAGGTTTAAATTTATTTCTTGTTAAAAGTTTAAAAGGAAATCTTGGGTATTTACACTTTTAAGATAAAATAGCTCAGGTCAAATTATAAGATTCGAACAATTTAATATTTTTTACTATTAATACTAATTATCTTCTTTGTAGTAAACTTATCTCATTTTATACAAGTCCACATGTAATTACCATTAGGGGCCGTTCATAAATGACGTCATGCTTTTTTCCCATACATTTGACCCCCCTCCCCCCTTTGTCACAAAATTGTCACACTTCCGTGGCCCCTCCCCCCTTTGCCACGCATCACGCTATGTTTCATAATGCATGATGTCCCACTTCTTCTTACCCCTCCCCTTGTCACACTTTGTCACAATTTCACAAACCACCCTCCCCCCCTCGAAGCGTGACATCGTTTATGAATGATCCCTCATTACTATTATGCTCACAAATGTTAAAAGCTCAAAAACAAAATTAGAAATGTGATCTGTAACGTAATGCTTTGTTTCTGAACTGCAGTACTGAAAGCACGTAGGCCAATGTAATATAGTATGACATGTGATAAAGGGGTTTTCAATACCTCTTGTTGTTTCTAAAGGCAGTGTCTGAGGCATTTGACTCCCGAATACCTCATCAATAAATTCCATGGATCGTGCATGCAACAAAAGCCCACCGACAGTGGAGAATTTGTAACGGGGATGGTATAATAAGAAGATTGTAATCGATATTGATGGCAGTTCAGTATATTTGTGGTTTTGTTTGAAAAATATATTCAATAAAAGTCGATAATTTTTTATCCGCCATTAAAGAATGAATGCCGTGCAATGTAGCCTGAGTGCTCACGCTACATTTAAAAAAGCAAATCTCTGGAAAGTGAACGAACAGTGTCTTCACCTTTCTGTAATAATACTTGGGTTGTTTCTTTCTTAGAACATAGTTCAGTAGGTTAGTAGGGCCACAGTTGCCCCTCCCGTTGTTTTAGGTAAAAGGTTCAATATTTATGCTTCTATGAGGATAAAGTAAAAATGATTAAATACTAGGGATGTAACCAAAGGCTATTGGGAAGAATACTGAATATTCGGACATTTCTTCCAGGCTGAGGAGAAGGGCCGTATCCAGAGGGGGGGGGGGGCCTCCCCCGAAATCCAGAAAATTTTCGCAATGTAGCATATATTCCTCCCTGAAACTGTCCTCCAGGCCCCCCCTCCCCGAAAAAATTTCTGGCTACGGCCTTGCTGAGGAGGAATATTTGGTCATTTCTTCTAGGCCGAAGCCAAACTATAAAATATCTATAAAATCATCGTTTTCGGGATTTGTCAAATTAAAGAGTACAGTGGAACCTCGCTATTCGTACACACTTCGTTCCAGGAGGCAGTTCTAATGGCGAGTTGTATGAATGGCGAATTATTTATGTTGAAGTGTGACACTTTGTGACAAAAGGGAGAGGGGGGGGTCAAATATATTTAAAATAAGTGTGACATCAGTTATGAATGGTCCCTAAGACTGATAGTTTTTAATCCCCCAACAGCAAAGCATCGAGCTTAAAAAACCCTCTTTTGCAGACACCCCTCTACTATAGACTTATTACTTATGTTTGTCACCCTGCTGTCCGCTAGAGAGGAGTTTTTATTTGGCTCCTTTTTTTCTTCTTATTGAGACACATACACAAGTTTCACTAAGCAAAATTTTATTTAGCAATAACATAAACATAGTAACAAAATACAAATTTTGCTGCAAAGCATCATTTGAACAAGCGTCGCAGTTTTACAAAAACCGCTCCATAACCAGTAGCGAAAAAATATTTTTGAAGGTTTAATATTTTCATTTGCTAAATATATTTTGTTATTTTTCATTTATTTACACATTTTATGCTATAATATTTAACACATTGATTTACAATCATAATGCATATAATATGTGCATCAGGCTTGGAGTAATCGCGATTACGTAATCGTAATCGGCTGTAATCGATTACATTTTGACAAAATCGTAATCGTAATCTGACGATGGCATATTCTCATAATCATAATCGAAATTGTGTAATCCCGTAATCCTTTTTCTCTCGTAATTTTAATCGTAATCTTAAGGAAAAAAATCCGTAATCTGCTGGTCCTGCAATCGTGTAATCTTGACCTGCTGAAAGCTGAAATTTTTAGCTCTACCATTGGATAGAAGAGATAAGATTACAAGAAAAAGGATTCAAACTGTGTACTGAAGTCCTATCCTAACTGTAAATAACCTATGGGCGATCATAATATAAAAGGTTCTGTGTGGCGGTAGCAGAGCCTTTTGATGGCAGGACCATATAATAGTCTGCTAGAGACGCTTGTTGTCCTACTTGTTGCGGTCTCTCAGAATTCTTAATTGCGGCTCCACTCTCCATGGGGAATGGCTGGAGAGCCCGAGAAGAAAGAGGTCTGGATATGTCACTCGCATCGCCTTGGGGCTCTCAGGGGGGTCTCCGGTCTCCTCGCGTCGTCCAGTTTCGGTAAAAGAGCGGTAATCTGTCCGCAAGTCAAAGATTTCGGGGTAGATAAGGGGAAGGTGTCTGACCAAATGCCTCGGTCATTTTGCTTCCTTAATTACCCCTTCAAAACATATTCAAACGGTTGGGCTATAGGCGAGAGTCTGGCGATGGCATAATAAGAATGGACCACTTTCCCTTTCAATAATCGAAGCAGACTGCCCCCCGAAAATCTAGTGGAAAGAGTACTATCACCTACACACATAAAGAGACGCACACACAAAAAAAAAAAAAAAAAAAAAAAAAAGAAGAAATGCCTTTTGGCGTTTTTTTTTCTTCCCCTTTCTTTAACGGCAGAAGTGAAGAATTTTTCTAAAAAATAGCACATTTACACTTCAGCAATTTAGGAGCAGGCGTTACATGATGCTCTATGCTTAAGATATATGAAATCTTAACCCTGGTATGTGTGATTATTATTACTTCTTTTCAATATGTTCTTCGAATATTTAAAAAAATACATACATTTAAATCTTAAATATATTTATATTTTAATGCTAATATTCTTTTTAATTAATAGGTATGTAAAAGAAAAAGTGATTTATGTTCAGACATTCTCCCAATTGTTTTTTACATGCATGAATTAATATTTAGGAATTATTTTTAAAAATTAATTATCTTTTTCTTCTTAGAATTACCTCAACAAAATTTTGTATTTCAGTTGCATCGTGTACGTTAAATTTGTGTTGTAAAATTAATTGCACTTTATCTTTTTATTAAAACAGTTAATACATGGAAAAAAATTATATGCTCGTGCATGTTAAAAAAAAACACAAAAATCCTATTAAAATATTATAGTCATTCGTATTATAATTATTCTTCATATTACTTTTTAATGATTACTAATTTTGCTAAGAGTTATTTGAATGTTCATGTTCAAATTTTTTGAAATTATTCTAAAATGCAGCATTTATTTTCAAAAGATTATTTATCTCTTACACTATCTGAATATTTTGTTATCCCGTACAATTCATGCACATCTGGTAATTGGTGTTATGTAAATATTTCCACAATTTAAACTAGAAAATAAATACAATGGAGAAATATACTACATTTTCAGAAATTGCAGCCAACTAAATTTTGATTGTATGCACAGAAAATAACAATGAACCAGGTAAATCACTTATGCATTATTAGAGTGCATCGTCTTTGCTTATATACAAAATACGATCACTGTAGTTATCCCTCACATGAGTTTTAAATATTCGAAAAATACTGAATGTGCCTTTCCTGATTATATATGGACATATATATATACATATATTACAAATTTTTCATTTCTGCAACGACGTCATAATTCCAGAACTGTGATGTTGAAATTATTTCATTATAATTGCATTCATCATCATTTCAGTTATCTCTTAATAAATCAAAAATTTAATTAAAAATCATAACTTTTTGATTTAGGACACTATTGTGAAAATGAGAGTTGTATGCATAATATCGGATAATTTTATGCTAATCTAATCGTAATCAAAATCGTAATCGGATGTCATAATCGTAATCGATTACATTTTTCAACGACTGTAATCGCTGCCGTAATCGTAATTACTTTTTGGCAAAGGATTACAATCGTAATCGTAATCATAATCTCTCAATTTCTCGCTTTGTAATCGTAATCGTAATCGATTACGTTTCTTTGGATCGAACGTACGTAATCGTAATCGATTACGTAATCGACTCCAAGCCTGATGTGCATAAACATACATATACTCGGTGTGTCAGAGAATTTTTAAGACTAAGTTTATAAAGTAAAATAAAAGCTAGTAATTATATTTTTAAAAGTATTTTTACTCAAAATAAGCTCCTTTGGCTTCAATACATTTGTTACAGTGGTTTAACAATGATGACAATGCCTGTTCCAACTCACATTGTGGGACTGCCTCCAAATCTTATGTCGAAGATGTTTGTACACATTGTGTCGAAGAATGTTTAAGACTACAGCTTTAACTAAGCTTACAGTGGTGCTATCGGTGTTATCTCACATTTGTGAAACTCTTTAACTATCATCTGATCCACTGCCAAAACCTCAGTTCATTTGTTTACTTTCTTTTTAACTTTGATGACATTGACACTGTACAAACAGCTCTGATGCGAGCTTTGGAGGTAGTCCCCCAATGTGAGTTGGAACAGGCAGTCGAATCGTTGCTAAATCGCTGTAACGAATGTATTGAAGCCGAAGGAGCTTATTTTGAATAAAAATACTTAAAAAAATATAATTACTGGTTTTTATTTTATTTAAAAGACTAGTCTTATAACAATTGGTTATCGATACACAACTACGAGCCGCAGAGCATCCCTCGGAAATGAAATATTCAACTTAAAGCCGAAATTCCAACTTGTAAATACACCCCATTAACATCGGCACTACCAGAATTTATTTCTAGGGAAAAGGGTCTTGGTACATAAAACTAGGTATAAATCAAATAATGAATTGTTTAATCTTGTAGTCATTTCTATATAATAAAACCTTATACTCATTCACTTTTTGGCAAAGAAAACATCTGGGAACATCGCAGGAGGGTTCTGGGGGGGGGGATGGTTGCCCCCTCGGTTTTCAACTACTTAGGGCTAGCTCAAAGTGAACAGAAGAAGAAGTCTTCAGATTTCAGTCATCATCTCGAGAGAAGCTAGAAATTGACCCTTTTAGATGTGGTGTCCGGTTTTCCAGACATTAACTCAAACGGGCATAGCATCTATAATATTCAAGCTATAGTCCTCAAATTGATTTTAATGTACTCTTTAGAGCTTTATGTATGATATATATTGATTTTTAAAAAAAAAAAAAGAAGTTAACACTGATTTCAAAAAGATTTGTTGAAAAAGAATTCCTTTGCTTTCTTGTTTCAATCACATCAACCGACGAAAAGTTGAGTTATAAAATCTCTTTTATTGTAACAAATTATTGCGACTTAAATGTCATTTCTAGGTATTTTAAATGGCTATAGTATAAGGAGTTTATACAAGTAAATATCTTTTAGTTTGAACCTATTTTTTGTTGATGAGTTTAAATGTTTTGCATCGTGTCCGTTATACCGGACAACTCATTACTAGTTTTATTTATAATTGAAGAAAGATGGTATTTTGTAATTGATATTGGATATCTTACAAAGCTATTAAGGGAGCACAGTACCTCAAATTATCGATTTTTCAGTTATATCAACATATAAAACTGTTTTAAAGTCTCATGCACAATTTCAAAGCTTATGTGAGCAAAACTTTAAATGATAGTCTGGTTTTTGTAAATGATTTTGGCTGTTTTCATTCTGCATTTGAAATCTTTTTAACGCATTTTTCTCCGCATTGTATTTTTGACCAATTTGTATTGACCCACTTTTATTTAATGATACAGCTTTGCATCTTTGTGCATTCCACTCAGTATGTTTAACAAAACTTAGCATGGGTTTGACTCTGAATTTTGTAGATTGTTTTTATTTAATTGTTGAAATCGGAATTTTTTGTCTTTTTTCCGAGTTTTTAACGAAAAAAAATTGTTAAAATTCAACTTAATCCCATGCTAGCTTTTATTCCATAATGTTTGGGAAGCATTACAAAGAAAAAACCTTTTGTAAAAAGATATAATTGGGGAAATTATAAAAAAAAATTAAAAAATTGAAGAAAAAAAACTTTTTTTTTAAAATTTTTAAAATTTAAAGGTTGATCACATTGAGGCTCTGCTTACAAATATCACTTCTAATCACAATTAGAATTAAAGGCATGTAATATATTTTATTTTGTTAAACGAAAAATAGGGACCGTGCCCCCCTAAAGGAAAAAAATATAACTCGCTTTTTTCAAAATTCCCGGGGAAGATCCAAGTAAGTTGATAGGAACGCCCACTGAGGTCTTGTTCACTTTTCCAGCAGTGACGCTACCTGTTGAATTTCGTTCCAAGCGAAGGTGATGTCTTCCGAGGTAGTGAATCGGGAACAGATGGCGAATCGCAGGATGAATTTATCGCGGACGCGTGTGGGCGTTATGTGAATTCGACGCCGTTCGTTCACTCGCCGATTTAGTTCTTCGTTGATGGAGTTGGATCCCTAAATGGAAAAAAAAAAAAATAATGAGTTGATCTCTTCGGGCAAAAGATCTGAAAACCGAACGGAAAAAGGAGTTAATTTCACGTCTTGTTAAGCGACTGCCTTTACCGAGCGAAAAAGGTTGTGAAGATTTTCTCAGTCGAATAGGTTTTTTACTTCAGTCATTAGGATTTTCCTTTATTCATTAGCATTTTCACTGACTGAAAATTTTCCCTTAATTGTTACAATTTCCGCTTGATTGTTGCAATTATTTCGTAGTATCTTTCTCTCTGTCATTTAAATTTCTCCTTGAATTTTATCGCATATAATTATGATTTTTTCATTAGAGATCTTTTTTCAGTTATTCATATTTTCCTTTTACTCATTGAGATTTTACATTTAGTTATTAAAATTTTTACCTCAGTCACTTTTCTTTTGCTCAGAATTTTTATTTTGTCTTGACCTTCAGATAGTTTCGGGATCACATAAAATTAACATTTTGTGCAGTTCCAGATTACAGCAAAATCCAACTAGGCCACGGCCTTGGGCCCCTAAATTTTAGGGGTCCCCAAATTTTAAGAAAGATTATTTAACTTTTTACATTATACCCAATATTTTTAATCTTCGTACCATAGGGGGTCCCAAAATAATGTTGTGCCTTGGGCCCCCGACTGTCTTAATCGGGCCCTGATTTTGGGAATGTATGTGCATTCAACGGAGTATGTTTAACAAAACTTAGTATGGGTTTGACTCTGAATTTTGTATTTTGTTTTTATTTAATTGTTCAAATTGAAATTTTGAATTTTTTGTCTTTTTTTTCCGAGTTTTTAACGAAAAAACTTAAAATTCCAAGGTTCAGATAGCTAATCCCATGCTAACTTTTATTCTATAATGTTTGGGGAGGATTACAAAGAAAAAACCTTTTGAAAAAAGGTAGTGCCTTGGGCATTCGGTGTTACAGAGATTCCTACTACTACAGAAATGAAACGGATTGATAGTCTTTGAAAATCTATCGTAAGACTTCAGGAACTTGGGGCCTCAGTGGCTGAGCGGTGTAATCGACTGGTTCCGGTGTCTCCCTACGCGCAGTGAAAGAGGCGTGGGTTCGATTCCCAGATTCCCCTGGGCGCATTTCCTTCTTCGTATTGTAATTCTGTTGTGCTGTCTTGTTCTATCTGTCATATTAGACGAGAGTTAGAGGCAAATCCTTGATAATGGCAAATAAACTCGAATATTTATGTGACCTGAAATGGTCGTTAACAAACAAACAAACTTCAGGAACTTACCTTTAGCCTGAAACAGACAAGTCCAAGTAGAACTGGCTCTACGACTTCGAATCGGGCATCTCCGCAGACGAGGCGCTCAAATTCTTTTGCCATAGCCACGTGCTAGAATAACAGGAGGAAATGCGTTAAAATTAAACATAAATATTTTTTTGAAACTAATAATAAATAAATAAATCGTAAATGAGGAAAACATAAAAGCAAAATTGCATTTCCTAACAGAAACTTCCGCAGTGGATCAGTCGGTTAAGCTCTTTTCCCACAGAATGTCGGGGGGTAGCAGTACTTGCCGTGGTCGGTGCTTGGGAGGGTGACTACCTCTCGCGACTGATTACTCTGGGACAATTATACGCTAATGTGAGCACGTGCATGTTAAATCCGCCGTGGCCCCAATGTCCTCCAAGTTTGAAATGATACCACTGAGGGTGCCAACTTATGTGACGGTCCTCTGATGGGAGCTGAATAAAGAATTGGAGAGCGAGCCAGGTCGTACTTCCACCGCCCTAGTGGTGCTCATTAATAAACGGGAGGCAACCTCTTGTCTATTTCTGGTCGCCCTGCGTGGGGAGCTTGGATTTGAAAGTGGCATTAACAATAACAATATCTTTACTAAATTTATTTAAATCTCAAAATTTTTGCTTTCTGCAAATTTCAGCATCAACATAAATTTGACGTTGTGTCATTAAATGTTATACTATACGGCTCTGACTGAAGTGACGTCTGTGCCTATACCTACATCTGGTCAAGAAATCCAGAAACCAGCTATTTATGAATTTTATCATCTGTAGAATTTTTCTTTGCGGAGACTGATAACACACTTGCAGCAACAGAAGTGACACAATTCAAAAATTTGTGTTTGCGAGCTTCTTTCTAACAAAATAATTTACAAAACAATGTAATATCGTTCGAAAAAGATTAACGGATGTAACAGAGCTAAAATATTAGGAATTACTACGTTTTAATTAGCGCGCCTCTAGCAGTAAGACTGACGATAACGGCTACTGCCGCCGCCATCTTTTTACCACTGCGCCTGCTTTTACTGCGCCTCTTGACGATGCGCAGGCGCGCTGCTAAAAAGATGGCGGCTGGGAGCATGCGCAGTAGCCGTTGTCTCTTACTGCTAGAGGCACGCTAGCATTGATCAGTGACAAATATGCAACAAATTCATGGGATTTTTATTTGCCGATTTGTAGGACAATTGACTGATGATTTTTGAGTTGCAATGTATTAAATACTATTACTAGTGTTATTATTTGTAAAAATATGTTCCTCTTTTACCATGTAACATATACCACGTCTTTCTCATATTGCACATGTTGGGAGGAAGCTCAAAAATAACACAAGTCTTGTGCCTCACTTTGAATTGATTGGGACCTTTTCTTTCTTTCTTCTTTTTATTTATATAGTTTTTCCTCTTTTTTCTTTTATTAATTAATTAATTTATTATTATTATTATTTGTATATTTATTTATTTGCGGGAAGCTTGATCATACACTTAAACTTCTGTTTGCTATTTTGTTTTACTGCGCTTCACTTCTGAAACACAAATACAGTAAAATCCCGTTAGAACGCGGATGTTGGGGACATATTTGGCACCCGCGTTATAACATAACCGCGGTATAGTGAAACTATACCGCGGAGCCATATTCACGAAATAATATTCGCTTTTGTTGCATCATTTGTAACTTTATCAATTATTCGTAACTTTTCTTCTCCCTATAGTATAATTTTTTCTTTTCTTCTTTGCTGCCATTTTATTCACGGAATTTGCTGTGCAAGAAGCACACAACGCAGCTGCGCAACCAGTCTGTCGAGCGATAGGTTATAAACCAACTGTGTTCCGAGAAAAAAGGTGCTTTAAAATCTCTTTTTGCTCTCAACATGGGATTGTGAAGGGGGAGAGGTCTTAAGAAAAAATTAGATTTCGAAGGGGAGGAACGCACTTCTCGCTGCGGAATATGTTTACTTTTCAGGAATGCTAAAGGATCTGGAATACAAAGGTTGATAGCGCTATAAAAGAAGTTACACACGCATAACTAGACGTCTGAAAATGGAATAGTTAAGCATTGAACTGAACAGACCCTGACAGATTGAGCTCCTCCCATGTCAAGAGAAACAAGTCAGGGCGATTCCACCCGATTTTGAAATCAAGCTATATGTTCTAGGTTGAAAGACAGAAAAAGCATGAAAAAGATGTACATCAGGCCTATTATCATAGGGCTTTGTCTGTTGGTGCGTGTTGCGGGGGAATGGCAGTTCTTCCGCTGGAATATTTGTGTGCTCGGGCTGGCTTTATTTGCAATGGCAAATAAGAAATCGCCTTTAAATGACAATGTTAAAGGGTGGTTTAAACGTCGATGGACATGATAGTCACCGCGGTATACCGGGGTTTTACTATATATAATTTGACCTGAATAGAAACTATTTGGTCAGACAGTTTCAGCCACTAAAAGACCGTTATGCAAAAACGTTATATTTAGGTAATTGAGATGGGGCTATTGAGATCAGGGAACGGTGTATAAATTGAAATTGCGATATGCATTTGACAAGGTGCGCCCAGAAACCCCCCGCACCTGCCATTTTCTGGCCTATCGTATTTTTAGATGCCCCCGAGTGCAAGCCCTCGGGAGCAAATGGGGTTCCGGGAGAGCTCGACCAACCGCAAATTTATGAAAACCATTAAAAAATAAATAAATAAAATAACATAAAAAATACAGGTTATTGTAAAACACTAAATCACAGTAGAATGCAAAACTTTAAGAGTATGCATTAAGCGCTATATGACATGAGACAACAATGAGAAACCGTGCAACACTATAAAAAAGTACCAAAATCAATCATACAATGTCAAAACAATGTGAAATGGTATACTCAAAAATATACACAAAAACAAAGGAAGATAAAACAAAACTTAGACAAACACTAAGTTCCCTGAAATAGATACCCCTCGCTTAACAGACCTTTCTGATATGTTCTTGCAACTTTCGAATTCCATACATTCGGAAGACGAACCACACTTTCAAAGAACGGAAACGACGACCCAGTGGAATTTGCCAGTGCTGTAAGAAAATTAAAAGTGAATAGTATAATAGTCAATTTTTCAAAAGTAGCCAATGAAAGTAGGAAAAATTTATGTAGTTTAACTTCCTTCCATTTATGCGTAAGCTTTTTAGATGATTTTTTTTTCCAGTTATGCGTCGCTACAATTTATACAGCTCTTTCTCAATATTATTTTTTAAAATTCTTTTCAAAACGTCAGCTTTCAAAACTATTTTTATAGAAATTACTGATATCCTGTCTGTTTTTCTAATCCGACACCTTTCTTCGTTTTACGCATGCGTCAGGACTGCTTCGATTTCATCGAAATAGGGGTAATAGAAGAAACATATATCAGGATGTGTTTACTTTTTGCGAAGAATAACAAGCAAGCGGCGTTCTTTTTCTTTTCTTTTTGTGCTAAATGTTTAAATGAGAACTGGAATAAATCATCGTCGAGAAAAATAAAAAAATACTTTGCTAAAGTAAAACTTCCAAAACTGTGGTCTCAGCTTATCACCCCTTCGACAAATAGAATCGTTCCCGACTGGTAGTCGCCGCTTTCGAGAGCGAACAGTACCTGCCTTAACGCATAAAGCTCTAATGAGCGCATGAAAAAGTTATTTTAATGTGGTAAAATACCAGCAATTCATTATGCAGCTTCGATCTTTATCAGTCACGCGACAAAATCTCATTTGATTACCCAATCAGGTATCAAACTCGTCACGTGACAGAGTTGAAACCGATAGCGAAGTTAATCCGAGGCGAACAAGAGTCACAGGCTAATAGCAGTCGCATTTTACAGAGCGTTCTCGACGAAGAAGAAATACGATTGCATAACATCAAGTTAATCTGCCATAAATTATTGCTTTCTTAAACTAAATAAGACTCTAAGAAGGAGTTTTCTACGAATTTAAGATGTTTAATCCATTTTTAGACAGCAGTAATAAATATTTCTCGGATCAGTAAAACGTTCCGAAAGAAACGAGGAAAGTTTAATTTAAAGCTTGTAATGTATCTTTCCATTTGTTTAATTAATTTTTAAGAACTTACCCTATAATCTGGAATTTGACCTTCCTTTTCATGCTTAAGGTAAGTTGGATTCACGGAAAAAGCTTCCGTAATATCCAAGCGATTTTTAACCCTGTTTCGAAGAGAGAGAGAAAAGAACTTTAGTTTCAAAATGTGTAAGTGCAAATCATGAAAAAATTTCTCTTACATTACTAAAATGACCACGCGCATTGTTTGCACCATTACATTACGACACTTTGTAACATTTTTAAATTGACCTCAAATTCCTATAGTTTAGAAACACGGCAAAAATGATTAAATGCTATTTCAATCCATGAACATCTTCAGGTGTCGCATTGCCTCTACATTTTAGGCAATCTTGGAGGGGGGAGGGAAGGGGAGAAAACGATACAAATGAAGGTAGATTACAACTCAGGGGGGTAAAAATACTAACAACTTTTTTTCCTTTCTTTGTTGATAGCAGATTTAAATGTTTTATAACAATTTAATTGAGACCATTAGTATTATACATAACAATATTTTTTAAATCAGATTTTTCCAAATTTCTGAAAACGTAAGAGCTTATGCGCGACCGGAAAAGGTAAACAGATTTTACTAATTATTTTATTTTTTTATTATTTTTTTTACGCTTTCTCACTGCGCAACTGTTCCAGAATACTATTAAGACTTAAGGGGACCCGAACTGTTTTGAGGCGGCCAATTTGTAGTCAACTTTCTTCAAGCGTTACTCCTCAACCATAGGGAATTTTGCTTCGCGGTTTTTTATATTTTTTTAAGTAGATCTTTCTCTATATGTAGACCAAATTGTATCCAAAAATATTGAATATTTATTTTTTTGTTCAATTTCAAAGTTTTTTACAATTTCATAACTTCCGGAACATTTTTCTCATAATCCATTCAAGATTTTATTGATCTTATTTTTTTTATTTTATTTGTCACATCTTATTATGAATTCACAATCAGGGATATTTTAAAATTTCACTTTATAAAAATCTGGTCAGCTAAAAACTTTTCGTAGTGAATACACAACATTGAAAAAAATTGTTTTTTGTAGGTTGTTTTCAAAATTTTGAAAAACCCTTGGTTGTAAATATAGGCCTAATATAGCCAAATCATATGAAAAAAAAAAAAGTATATTGATTCATTTAGCCGTTTTCGAGAAAACGGTTCCGAAAGAGGAAAAAATGCAACTTTTCAGGAGAGCCGATTTAATCCAGAAGTTCAAATTTCCCGCTATTCCCGGGCTTTTTGATCTCTTAGTTCGATATTTCCATGCTATGAGTGCCATCGATTGTTACTGTCACTACCATCGATAGTCTGTATATCGAAATAAACTCGAAAACACAAGGAAGGGTAAAGTGTTTCCCCTTGCAAAGCAAAAAAACCCAATTTCACTAGACCAAATTTCGATAACTCGCAACTTTCAAAATATCATTTCAAGTACTTAGAATGCTCAGATTTACATAATTTTTACAGCAAATGATCCAGGAAGAGTTCTAGTTTTAATTAAAAAAATATAAAAAAGTGACTTTTTTCACCCAAAAACGGTTCGGGTCCCCTTAACCTCCCCCTCCAAAAAAGGATGGACAGCAATCCCTGTGGCTTTGAAAAGTGTGAATGCCGATAACGCAAATGCCTCCACGTTGTGGGGGAAAAAAAACCTCTTTGATAATCTATATCATGTCAAGAAATCATACGCAATTGTTAAAATATCGCCATTTTGGAAATCTGAATCGCTATTAAAAAAATTCGAATCATACGAAAGATTGTATATTAGTGAATGAGTAACCTTAAGAAACAATAACAAGTAAAAAGGCACAAATGACCGCTCCAGTTCAGTCGCAGAAATGTTCCTAGCCTGAAGGTGCTTTCATACCGAACGCAACAGCAACATACGACAAAGACAAAAAATTTTAGAGTATGTCATTGGCTCTCCCAATTTCATAACCACGCTCTCGTGTTGATTGATTGGCATTTTTTACTGCCTCATTAAGAGGGACTT
This sequence comes from Octonoba sinensis, assembly GCA_038502835.1. Classification (NCBI taxonomy): domain Eukaryota; kingdom Metazoa; phylum Arthropoda; class Arachnida; order Araneae; family Uloboridae; genus Octonoba; species Octonoba sinensis. Next base: position 13,122,580 of record CM076602.1, on the reverse strand, counting down.
TCCCCCAGCCGACAATGATTGATTCTTTGCGTTTTTGAAGGTGTGCGTCATCGTTGATGGTTTGACAAGCATAGCAACAGTCTCTTACGCCCTGAAAGTCCGTTGCGTCACGTTTTCGAGTTTTAAATTTGACGGATAGGGTTTGCAACAGGGTGTTGCTGTCAATTATATTGAGCAACACGATGTTCAGACAAATATTTTACTGAAAAATGAATAATTACTCACCACATCGTTGAACAATCGAAACCAACCAATAGCCATTTGTGAGGATTGAAATTAAAGCTGTCAACAAGCTAAAATAAAAGGAATTTTTAATTTTATATATACATTTTTTTCTAACTATCTCTTGTAAAATATGAAAATACGTTGTTGCTACTTTTAGGGTGCATTTACATCAAGCGTAACAGCGACGAAACCTTACAGGAGGCTTCATTGGCTCTCAATTACCCAGAATTCCCTGACCTTTTTGTACCTAAGAGCACATACCAGAATATCGATCGAATGGCGGGCACCATTTATTTGTTCATGATAAATTTATAGTTGATATGTGAAGGTCTTATTTACCACTAGGCCCGGGCCTAGAGCCTCCCCCCCCCCCCTTTGAAGGCGCCCCCTAATTTTGATTATTATTATTTATTTTTGTAATTTAAAATTTTTTAGAAAAATATTTAAAAATAGCATCTTTCAAAAACAAACTGTTAGTGTTCTGTTGCTTCACAGAAAATTTGTATTATTAAATTATTTTAAAACCACAAGGAATTTTCACTTCAGCGGCCTTCAAATTTTGGTCTAACAATTGGAAATTTGAAAAAAAAAATTGATTTTGCACCCCAGATTTTATTCAAACGTTTTGTAATTTATTTAAAAACAAAATCATTTTGCACGTTGGGGGCTCCCAAATATTAGTCTGGATCTTTGACATTTGAAGAACAAATTAGTTTTTGCTCTTTGGGGGACCCAAAATTTTGGTGTGACTGGCAAGTTATACAAACACATACTGAATGTTATGTTTTAAAAAAATTTGTTGCGTGAGGGGCCCCCAAACATGAGTTGTGCCTATAGTGATTCAAAATGTAAATTGGGCCCTGGGTATGTGTGAACATAGTTAATAATACACACTACATATAATGCAAAAAAAAATATTAATAATAATTTTAAAAATTAATTTAACATATGAATATAATTAGTATTAATATTCTTGTGTCAAATTAAGGATTACTAAATTGCTTGCAAAACATACGAAGTATAAAAATTATTTATCCTGAAAGAGTATAAAATAAAATATTTCAAATACAGTGGGCAGTAAGATAATAGTGGCAGTAAAATAATAGTGGCCACTTTTTTTTCTTTCTTTTTTTTTTGTGAAATACTGCTAAATTTCGATCAATTTCGAAAAATTGGGCTTTCTTGGGGGACCTCTAAATATTTTCTTGGAGTTTAAAAATTTTACCTGGGATCTTATGTTCCCAAAAGAAAAATTTTTAGGGGCGAGAGTTTAAAGATTTGAAAGGTTTTTTTTTTTTTTTTTTGGGATACCCTATTATAGGGTCATTCATAGTTATATGGCCATTTATTCATATACTCTAGATTCTAAATGTTCTCTAGTTTAAAATGGAAAACTGAAATATTTAGTCGTTGGGGCACAAGCAGCGGGCGTAACTAGACAACGTGCCCGCAGGCGGGCACGATGGCGCGCATAGGTTTGGGGACCCCTGCTATAACCTATCTAATAACCACGCCCCGTATTGGTTGATTGTCGTGTTTTACTGCATCTTAAAAAGTAACTTTCACTCAGACGACCGTGATTTATTGATTGCACCATTGAAGACATATGTTATCGCTGTTAGTTTGATAGCCGTAGCAACTATCTAGCGACACAGGCAAAATGTCTCCGTCTTTATATGGTTCCTCCGATAAAGGGCCTTTTCACTGAGGTACTCTATACTGATGATATAAAGTAAACTTCGATTGTCACGCTGTTGTTTCTGCACTCTGGTCATGCGGCAACGCATGGGAATCCTAAAGCTGTAAGCTGAAACATAGGATGTGGCAGTGGTATAGCCGTGGGGGAGAATATGAAACGAAGCTTACAGATACGACCAAACGTTATTGAAATCAAAAAGTGAGGGAAGGCTTGTATTAACGTTATAAAAAGTAGGAGGCGCTTGTGTTAAGATTTAAAAAGTGGACCGATCCCCCTCCCCCTTGACTTTTCTCCACCAGACCCCTACCTGTTAGCCGAGGCCTTAGGATTGCTTACGCACGGGGAGAGGTGGTGCGGTCTACGGATTTTACATGCGCATATCCCCAAGTATACATGGTGGTCTTCAATGGGAATCGAAGGCGCGACCTTCCAGGTGGAAGTCCGACGTGCTAACCACTAGGCTACCACGGCCCCCCTCCCCCTTGACTTGTGAGAGTTTAGGCTTTTGATCCATTTAATGCCAAACAAACCACAGTTTAAATTTATGTGACCCCTGGAAACCTTGGTATACAGCACTGCAATACAGAGTGTTAAGTTTCTATTCATTATTACGTTTCAGAGATATTGTTTGTTTTTACTCAAACATTTGCTCAAATCACGTAGTGGTCGGTGTTATGTGTAGTGTGATATTGTTGGCAAAAGTTTACCTCTACTCCGTCCAGCAGTGGTCTGAATTCAGGGCAAATGAATGAAGACCCAGCATAGGCAGCGTCTACATGTAACCAGATTCCTTCTTTCGAACCTAATAACAAAGAAAAAAAAAAAAACGGAGAGTCAACAATACCAAGATTTGTAAAACAGAAAATATGGGACTACCGTGCTAAGACAACACCACCGAAATACAATATCTTTCGGTGGTGTTGGCTAAGATCGGCAAGAGAGTTTTACATCGTCAAATCAATAGTCAAAAAAGCAAATTTTAAAAGATAAATTTGCTTTATTGACTAGAATTCGATACACATAAAAATAGTTCTTATCACAAACCAGGCCCACCGTATATAAACCCAGCATACTCTGTTGTACGTAAAGAAGAAGCCAGCTGTCATAATGAAAGAGAAGCCTGTAGTCAAGAAACTCGCCAAGTTCTGCATTTGGCGCCTTGATCATCATCAGTGACATTAAATTCTCTTTTATTAACTAAATATGTGAAACACTATTTTTGAAAACCCGCGTGGCTGAAAATTGGAACGTTCAGCTCACTAAATGGTCACGTGATTATGAAATCCTCAGTCCAGTTGATCTTTGCTCTGATGCTCTTATCGTAAGTAAGGCAAAGGTGCAACCCACACTTACCACACATCAAATGTGTACAATCCTTTCAGAAAAGAGAAAATAATAGAAAAATGTCATTCGTGATAAATTAAATTATTTTCTTTTATGGGTCCCTCCAGACTTAACCTCTTCAGACCCCAGAACTAAGCAAAAATAATTTTGACGCAATTTTTTTGGTTCTCTGATTTAAAAAATGATTACAAAACAAAATAAGTAAAACAAAATCTTTTTTAAATTTTAATTGATAATTAGTTTAAATAATAATTAATGCCCAATTTCCACGTTTTCCATGTTTAAAACGAAGTAAACTATGTGTTGATTAATATCAAAAACAATTGGATGTTTTAGCTTTCAAATTGCACAAACTTTAGTTAATAAACAGTATTTTAATATGTACCCAATTGGATACACTTGGAATGAAGAGGTTAAACATAGTAAGTTTTCCTTGAAGAGGATAATAACGAAGTTTAATTATTAACAAGAAGTTCCGTCTAGAACTATACGAGCCTACTTACCCGTATACACCAGCTTCAAATTTATAATCTAGCTATCTCTCTCTCTTTCTCGTTTAGCTTTAGTTCTTAATTGCTTCAAATATGCCTTTTTCAACGGTTAATACAGATTCGTTCAATCATTCATTTATTCAGTCATTCATGTACTCATTTATTCATTCATTATTTTGTTTATTCATTTAATCTTTCATTAATTCAAAAATATTCTTGAAAATCCCGATCAAAAAATTTCATAAGAAAATAGGCTCGTTAGTTCTGGATGAACTTTTTATCTGTACAATGTTCTACTTCATAAGAGCTTTCCGATAAAGTTTGTTTCAAGCAAATCGGCCCGTTAGATCAGGATTTATATAGGATTGAAATTTCCCCGTAGGCACCTGTTAATTTTTTTTTTTTTAACTGTTCAAAAATGAACAAAAAATGTTCAAATCAATATTTCACGCCAAGAACTTCTTCCAGTGAGCTTGTTCATTGGAACTTGGATCTTGTACCCAGAGTTTACATAATTTGCTTCATTTTCGCCCATAGGCGCTAATGTTAAATTTTTTTGAACTGTTCAATATTGAACAAAAAAATGTTCAAATCAAAAAATAAAATATGGAAATTAGATGTCCTCACCGAGATCTTTCGAATGCAAAAAGAATTTTTCGAATCGGACAATTCGTTCAAAAGTTATTAGGGGGGGGGGGAAGACCGACAGACAGACAGACAGACCGACAGACACACTTTTTCCCCATCTCAAAACCCTACTTTCAAATTTTTTATTTTTCAATTTTTATTTAATTACTTAACTTATTTTTGACTTTTCTTGATTTCTAACGATATTTTCACGATACATTAAGCCTTCTTTCATGCTTTATTATTATTTTTTTTACTTTTACGGGAAAGTAGGCTAAAAACGTGAAAATGAGTTCATGAAAGAAAGCTCTTACACACTGTTCCAATCTCTTTCAGGTTGTCGAAAGCACAGGTAGATGTCGTTCCTAGAGTAGCCACTACCTACAGGAAAGAATGAAAGAGTTAAAGCTTATTAATTTAATTTATACAGTGAACATCTCCTAGAGCGAAAACCGGTACAACGAAATATCTGTAATAACGAAATAAATGCTCAGTTCCGCTTTCCCGTCGTAATAACGGAATATACATTATCCTAAAGCATTCAAAACGGAACTGAGCCTTTTTTTTAGGATAATGTATATTCCGTTGTTCATCCGTTGAACATTCCGTTACAACGAAATATTTTTGCTGTCGCTTGGAGTTCGTTGTAGCGGGATGTCACTACAGTCAAGATTTGCGGTACAGAATGAAGAATGTTAACATACACTCAGGCTCAGATACACATACAAAAACATATACATACAATAGCGCACCTAGAAATTTGCTTTGGGGGAGGGGAGGACCAAAATGAGGGATAGGGATGCATCGCGCATTGGTTTTGCCGGATATCGGACGTCCAATGTCGCTCGCCTGACGGATCCGTACTTAGTATACGGCTCCCCCCCCTGATGTTCGAAACTCACAGATTCTAGACATATTGATAAACATTCCAAAGCTTTGCATATATCATAAGCTTTCAGTTTATATGAATTTTAAAAGTATACAAGTTAATTTCAATTTCAAAATATTATTTGACATGCCAGATAACTGATGTGCATGCTTTTTGTATGCTACATAGATTGAGTTAATACCCTTTGCCTTCACGATTTTATATGGTACCCTTGAAGTAACGGGCTTAATGAAAATATTTGAATTTCTTTGTGTTGTTATTTATTTTTCAGTAGTAAATTATACAGTTTATTTTTCAGCATATTTTAGCATACTTACAATAAAAGGGATGTCCCCCTTTTCTCTATCCTCTTTGATGGCCTTGGAAAGGGTATCACCTCTTAAGGAGAGATTTTCGTCTGTTGGTAATAAACGCATGCGTACAGCACCCAATAGAGAAGCGCGTTCCACCGAAGAATGAGACTAAAAAAATAAAGAAATGAACGACATCTGGTATAACAATATAATTTTAAAACTCTAAAAAACGGAAGAAAAACTCTACAAAGTATGTTTGAAAATTTATGGAAGGAAACAAATAAACTAAATGTTTTTATTAGCAGACGATTTTTATTACGCAGTATATCTGTAACTGTAATCGGTGAAAAAAATACGCAATATTATTCTTCTAAACTTTCTGTATCAACTGTTCACCGCATCAACTCGTATTGGGAAAACAGTGAGTTGAAGAACTTTTTGGTCAATTGTATTTTGTGGTGTAATTATTATAGTGCTCAGAAGATATCATATTCGCGCCATGTCTTATATTTCTGGACGGATTTATACTTTATACAAGTGAGTGTTTTGCCCTCATTCTGAAATGCTTTAATTTTTTGTGCACACATTTTTACTTCTTTGGAATGCATTTTTTCTTATGCGGTATTGCTCAGAAATATGGAACATCTTGTATGTTATGTACATAAAATGTCAATTTATAAACGCAAAATTTTATTTCTACAAAAAATGAAATAAAGTTGTTTTTATGACGATGAATTTTTTATGCGATGACAGTGACGAATGTCTAATAAAGGAGTGTAGGGTGTCATTCATAAATAATGTCACGCTTCGAGGGGGGAGGAGGGTTCGAGAAATTGTGACGGTTTGTGGCAAAGGGGAGGGGAGGAGGTAGCAAGAAGTGTCACATTGCACAGTTTGGTTTCTATAAGAAGTTTTAGAATCAGAAAATTAGATTTATTTTTAAAACTTACTTGATTTTTATAATTTGATCTTAAAGTTTCATAGATTATTTTGTATCGCAAACACCGATGCAGATTAAGGTTTAAATTTACTTCTTGTTAAAAGTTTGAAAGGAAATTTTCTTTGGCATTTACACTTTTAGGATAAAATGGCGTAGGACATTTTTTCAGAATTCGAACGATTAATATATTTTCTGTTCTATGCTAATTATCTTTTGCGTTGGAAACCTTAACCTCATTTCATGCAAATTAAGCACACGTGTAAGGGGCCGTTCATAAATGATGTCACGCTTTTTTCCCAAATATTTGAACCCCTCCCCTCTTTGCACAAAATGTCACACTTCAGCGGACCCCCTCCCCCTTCTTTGTCACATGTCACACTATGTTGCACAATGCATGATGTCACACTTCTTGTTACCCCTCCCCTCCCCTTGTCACACCTGTCACAATTTCTCGAACCCCGTCCCCCCCTTGAAGCGTGTCATCATTTATGAATGATCCCAAATTATTGTTATCATTATGCTCACAAATGTCATCAAAAAGCTCAAAAATGAAATTAGAACCGTGATCTACGACGCAGTGCTTTGTTTCTGAGCTGCAAGTACATATGCTTATGTAATATAGCGAGATATGTGACAAAGGGGGGTAGGGGTGTATGATGAAGTTTACCCAGTTTTTATTTGGTAAAAATTTGTTTTTTATTTTAATAAATATTCCATCATCCAATAAAAAAAACATTTCATATGATTTAATATTTATTAACCTGTTCATTCCAAGTGTACCCAATTGGCTACATTTTAAAATACTGTTTATTAACTACTGTTTGTGCCATTTGAAAGCTAAAACACCCAATTGTTTTTTAAATTAATCAGCAGATAGTTTACTTCGTTTTAAACATGGAAAACATGGAAATTGGGCATTCATTATTATTTAAACTAATTATTAATTAAAATTAAAAAAAAAATTTTTAGTCATTTTATTTTGTAATCATTTTTTAAATCAGAGAACCAAAGAATTGCTTCAAAATTATTTGTGCTTAGTTCTGGGGTCTGAAGAGGTTAAAAAAAAAAAATTTAAATTGCATTTTTATTTTTTCATAGGTGTCTATAAAAATGTCGTTTAATATTTACAAAACTTCATTGACTGCATTGATATATTTTTAAAAATTTGAAATACACGCCCCCTTTTAATTTTTTGAAAGTTTTTTAAAAGTGTAATTTATCATGTAAAAATGTCACTTCATGTTTCAAAGTTGCCAAAATATTAATATGATTCTTAGTACATTTGTGGTTATTGATATGGCTCTCAAATAGCACAATTTCGTTTTAATGTAAAAATAAAAGACATTTTATTGGAGATCGTTCATAAATAATGTCACGCTTTTTTCAATATATTTGACCCCGCTCCCCTCTTTGTCACAAAATGTCACATTTCATTTTTGTCACATGTCACGCTATATTACACAAGTATATACAAAATTCTTTGCTCCGCCTCTACTCCAGTTTCGAGCAAACTTTAATGGAGGCAATTCACCGCAAGAGGGACTCATGAGCGATCATCGTTGTCACGTGATATCCGCTGTTTGTTTACTAAGATTTTCAATTGAGTTCTACGTGGAGTTCACTAGGCAAAATTAGTTATCTTAAAATTAATTAGACTATTTTCGCAGCTTTTTCTGATTTTAATCCAGTATTTACATTTAATTTAATCATTATAAAAGGAATTTATTAACTAGCCCAATAGTGTTGTATTTAGTGTTAATTTTATGTAATGTAGAAGAACTTTATTTAGGCCTAGTTTTTAATTAGATTTTTCGAACTCGATGTAAAGCGATGCTATGGCTGCCTATGTTTACATTGCTTTCATCGGTGCCACGTGATTAATGACGTTGCTTGAATTGCCTCCATTGCTCCACTGCTCCGCACTCTCGCTCTACGCCCCGCCCCGATAGATTTCTGTCTGCAACCCACTGGCAGCCAAAAATTTGGCAACTTTGAAATCTTGACCAAATCCTTTCTAACGGAAATTTAGGTGTAGCTGGATGTATTCCTGCCGATGTTTTCCGTCAATAAAAAGTTTAAAAATAAGTTTTATCTTACCTGATCTGACGCGTATGCGACTAATTTCTCTAGTTTGGCACCCTTGGTCAACGCCAAAGATCTGCTCCTGGCAGCCAATAAGGCCACTAAAGTAGCTTCGCTTGCCGTTCCCTGAAAGACAAATATACAAATGATTGTATTTAGAAAGGCTTCTTAGGGCCATCATTGAGGAGAGGTAATCCTAAAATAAAAATATGTAACATTTTTTAAAAATATAAGTGAACAGCCTATTTTTTTTAAAGATTATTTTTGAGATTTGAAAAAATTTAGATAGTTTCAATATTTTTCTAAATTCGCAAAGGTTTCTTCAACCGTTAAATTATTAAGAAAACTAAAAGAAATGTAATTAATTTAATGTATTGTTTAGAACAAAATTCTCTTTTTAACCTACTTTCCTGTAAAAGTAAAAAGAAAGTACCGTATTTATGCGAATCTAAAGCGCCATCGAATCTAATGCGCATCCCCATTTTAAAACTTTAAATAATTAAATTAGTACAATATCCATTGTTACGATTTAAATTTGGTTGACGTCATCGGCGAACTGCTGACCAGTTTTGCACTCGAATCTAATGCGCCATCGAATCTAATCGCACCCCAATTTTGAATACTACATTTGGCCAAAAACGATGCGCATTAGATTCGAGTAAATATCGTTAAAAAGAAAGACCCATTCAAAAACAAGAAGTTCCGTCTAGAACTATACGAGCCTACTTTCCCGTATACAACGAATTCAAATTTTAAATCTAGCTTTCTCGTTTAGCTTTACTTCTTAATTGCTTCAAATATACCTTTTTCAATGGTTAATACATATTCATTCAATCATTCATTTATTAAGTCATTCATGTATTCATTCACTTATTTATTCATTCATTCTTTTGCTTATTCATTTAAACATTCATTGATTCAAAAATATTCTTGAAAATCCCGATCAAAAAATTTCATAGGAAAATAGGCTCGTTAGTTCTGGATGAACTTTCTACTTGTACATGTTCTACGTCATAAGAGCTTTCCGATAAAGTTTGTTCCAAGCAAATCGGGCCGTTAGATCAGGAATTATATAGGATTGAAATTTCCCCGTAGGCGGTATTTTAATTTTTTGAACTGTTCAAAAATGAACAAAAATTGTTCAAATCAATATTTCACGCTAAGAGCTTCCTCCAGTAAGCTTGTTCATTGGAACTTGTATCTTGTACCCAGAGTTTACATAATTTGCTTCATTTTCACCCATAGGCGTTAATGTTAAAATTTTTTGAACTGTTCAAAATTGAACAAAAAATTGTTCAAATCAAAAAGTAAAATATGGAAATGAGATGTCCTCGCCGAGATCTTTCGAATGCAAAAAGAATTTTTCGGATCGGACAATTCGTTCAAAAGTTATTAGGGGGGGACAGACCGACAGACACACTTTTTACCCATCTCAATACCCTACTTTCAATTTTTTTATTTTTCAATCTTTATTTAATTACTTAACTTATTTTTGACTTTTCTTGATTTCTAGCGATATTTTCACGATACATTAAGCCTTCTTTCATGCTTTATTATTATTTTTTTTTACTTTTACGGGAAAGTAGGCTAATAAGTGAAGTAATTTAAAAAAGATTGAAAAATAAAAATGTTGAAAGAAGGTTTTGAGATAGAGAAAATGTGTGTCCATCGCACCTAATAACTTTTGAAGGAATTGCCCGGTTCGAAAGATTTCATTTCTGCATTCGCAAAATCTTGGCGGGGACATCTCATTTCCATTTTTAGCCTACTTTCCCGTAAAAGTAAAAAAAAATAATAATAAAGCATGAAAGAAGGCTTAATGTATCGTGAAAATATCGCTAGAAATCAAGAAAAGTCAAAAATAAGTGAAGTAATTAAATAAAGATTGAAAAATAAAAAATTTGAAAGTAGGGTATTGAGATGGGGAAAAAGTTTTGTCTGTCGGTCTGTCTGTCGGTCTGTCCCCCCCTAATAACTTTTGAACGAATTGTCCGATTGGAAAAATTCTTTTTGCATTCGAAAGATCTCGGCGAGGACATCTCATTTCTATATTTTACTTTTTGATTTGAACAATTTTTTGTTCAATTTTGAACAGTTCAAAAAATTTTAACATTAGCGCCTATGGACAGAATTGAAGCAAATTCTGTAAACTCTGGGCACAAGAGCCAAGTTCCTATTGAAAGCTTATTGAAAGGAGTTCTCGGCGTGAAATATTGATTTGAACAGTTTTTGTTCATTTTTGAACAGTTCAAAAAATTAACACAGAGCTTACGGGGAAATTTCAACCCTATATAAATCCTGATCTAACGGACCGATTTGCTTGGAACAAACTTTATCGGAAAGCTCTTATAACGTAGAACATGTAGAAATAGAAAGTTTATCCAGAATTTACGAGCCTATTTTGCTATGAAATTTTTTGATCGGGATTTTCAAGGATATTTCTCAGTGACTCAATGAGTGAAATAATGAATGAATGAATAAATGAAAGAGTGAAAGAATAAATCAATGAATAAATGAATGAGGAAAGGAATGAATGAATAAATTATTGAATAAATGAAAATATAAATAAATGAGTGAATAAATACATGAATGCGTAAATGAATGAATAAACACTTGAATGAGGTAACGAATGAATGAATAAATGCATGGCTGAATAAATGAAAGAATGAATGAGTGAGTGAATGAATATGTATTATCCGTTGAAAAAGGTATATTTTCAATAATTAGAACTAAAGATAAATAAGAAAGAGAGAGAAAAAGATAGCTAGATTATAAATTTGAATTTGGTGTATACGGGAAAGTAGGCTCGTATAGTTCTAGACGGAACTTCTTGTTTTTTTTATGATTTTAACTCTTTCGTTCAATTTGGAACAGTTAAAAAAAAAATGTAACAGTATCGCCTATGGAGGAATATGAAGCAAATTAAATAATCCCTGGACATGGAGTCCAAGTTCTTTTGAATAAGCCCATTTCTTAGTCGTTCAGTCTGCTCCCCCCCCCCCCCCCATAACTTTTGAGGGAATTGTCCGATTTGAAAGTTTTTTTTTTTCTGCATTCGAAATGTCTCAACGAGGATATCTCATTTCTATGTTTTATGTTTTGATTAAGAACAATATTTCGTTTAATTTTGAACAGTTCAAAAATTTTTAACATTAGCGCGTGGGGTGAAATATGAAGAAAATTATATAAACCCTGGTCATAAGATTCTAATTCCTTTGAAGAAGCTTGGAAAGAACTTTCAACGTGCTTTTTTTTTAAACTTTTTATTTGAACAACTTTTGTTCAATTTTGGACAGTTCAAAAATAATTAACATTAGTCATTCTGATTGGCTGAAAAACATGAGCAAAGTCATTTATAGAAAAATTTTTAGAAGTCGGACGAATTTTTAAGGAACATGTTTTTATTGAAGAGTAAAATGAGAAGAATTTTTCTAATGAAAGTTCCAATTTCCTCTTTGGTCAGAAGTTTAATGGTGCATTCACTCGAATGGCGACTGGGACATGTGTCGTAATAGACTGTCGGCATGTTTATCCAACTAACAGCGATGACGTATGGCTACGAAAACACTCTCAACAAATAACCGTCTTCAGAGGTAAGGTCGCTTTTGATGACGTAATGAAAAACGCCAGTTGTTCAATACGAGGTCGTGGTAATTGAGTTATATAAAACCTATGAAGCAAGCGGAATGGTTTCGTCCCTGTTACGCTTCGTGAAAATGCACTCTAGCAGCTAAGATTTGCCTGTTCCACAGCGCAATGAGCACATCACGGTCGTCTGGGTGAAAGACTTAAAATGACGGAATAAAAAATGCCAAGCAGTCAACACGAGGATTTAATAGTCAAATTGTATAGAAACAATGCCGTGCGCTGAAACCTTTCTCTGTTATCGCCGTCGCTGTTGCTTCTTGGTGTAAATGCATCATAACTCACCTGTATGACTCCGCCTCCTGGGCCTTTAGACTCAAAGAGAAAATGCTCAGGCAGTTGGATTGCTTTACCTAACCAGTCCATCATAACCATTTCCATTTCTGTGCATGCCGGACTTGACATCTGAAATACGTAAGAAATTTGTAGGTGACACAAATTGCAGACACAATGGAGGCAATTCAAGCAACCTCACTGGTCATGTGGCAGCGATTAAAGCAATGTAAACAAAGGAAGCCGTAGCATCGCCTTACTTTCAGTTCAACAAATCTAATTAAAAACTAGGCCTAAATAAAGATCTTCTACATTGCAGAAAATTCACACTGAATAAAACACCATAACTATTGTAATAATTAATAAACTTCTTTTATAACGATTAAATTAAATGTAAATACAGGATTATAATCAGAAAAAACTGAAAATAGTCTTACTTTTAAGATAACTAATTTTTCCTAGTGAACTCCACGTAGAATTCAATTGAAAATCTTATTAAGCAAAGAACGGATATCACGTGACAACGATCATCGTTCATGAGTCCCTCTAGCGGTGAATTGCCTCCATTGCAATTTTTGAAAATTTTGTGCTTAATTTTACCTTGATTTTTAACTTTTACTTTGCTGCACAAAATTTTACATTTTATTTCATATTTGGCTTAAACGGGCCTTGGCTTGTTTTGCGTTTCAGTTGGATGTTTTCCACCTAGAAGCACACTCTTTTGCATTCAAAAAGGGGTTCCTTGTAACCTCGAAACACGTGGCTGCAAATATTTGTATTTAATTTTACGTTGATTTTTAATCTTTATTTTGCAGTACAGAGGTTTACATTTCATTCCATTTTTGGCTTAAATGGGCCTTTGCATATGTTGAGCTTCAGTGGGATGTTTTTAAATTTGGAAGCTCTCTCTTTCACATTGAACAAGGGGTCCTTAACTTCTTCATTCCAAGTGTACCCAATTGGGTACATTTTAAGATACCGTTTATTAACTACTGTTTGTGCCATTTGAAAGCTAAAACACCCAATTGTTTTTGAAATTAATCCACAGATAGTTTACTTCCTTTTAAACATGGAAATTGGGCATTAATTATTATTTAATCTAATTATTAATTAAAATTGAAAAAAAAATTAGTTATTTTGTTTCGTAATCATTTTTTAAATCAGAGAACCAAAAGATAGCGTCAAAATTGTTTGTGCTTAGTTCTGGGGTCTGAAGAGGCTATTAACCTCGAAACATGTTTGCAATTTTGCAAATTTTGTGCTTGATTTTTAGTTTTTACTTATTCATGTCCAATCTAAAAGCTATAAATAAGTAATAATGCGAACAAAATATGATTGAAAATAATTTTTACCCATGTAAATCCGATACACGAGAGAGCACTCCCGAGGATGTCGGCGCACATCGATGGATAGGAATTTGCAGTAGGGAAGTAGGCGTGGAAATGGGGAGAATTCCAGTGGGTCATCTGTAACGTAAATGAAGTATAAATAAGAATGAAACTTCCTAAAAAAACATCGTCCAGCTCTTGGTTTCTCAGATTTCTGAGACTCATAAATTCCATACACATTTTTAAATATCTAAAATTCAAATACGTTGTGCGTTTTATATTTGTATGTATTTTTTAACACACGTTAATTAATTTTAAAAAAGCTAATTTGTCATACCGGATCGTTCCCACAGTGGTGGGATTGGATTCCAGATATTTAAAAAGTTATCGTGCACCGGAAATCTGATACCTTCTGATTATGGGGGGGGGGGGGGGTCCCGCTATACTTTCGACCTTCCCCTTCAGTGCGCCCCTGCTGCACATTGACATTATTTTCTTTATGTATGGTCATACATAAAAAAAGATACAAAAAACACTAAAAATGGAAATAAAAAAAGTAGAATGCTACACTAAAAAATTCTGGTTCAACCTTTCACTAAAAGTTGGTGAAATGCAGCTGCAACCAACAGTTGGTACTAATTTGAACCATTATGATGGTTTACTAGTTTCACCATGAATGTAGTTCAGCACTGAACCATGATTACGGATTTTTTTCTAACCAGTATTACGGTTCAACATTGAACCATGATTACGGATTTTTTTCTAACCAGTATTACGGTTCAACTTTGAACCATGATTACGGAGTTTTTTCTAACCAGTACTGCGGTTCAACTTTGAACCATGATTACGGAATTTTTGCTAACTAGTATTACGGTTCAACTTTGAACCATGATATCAAATTTTTTTCTAACCAGTATTATGGTTCAACCTTGAACCTTAACCATACATTTTATTTTAACTGGTATCTTGGTTCAACTCTGAATCATAACGATGGACTTCCTACTAGCCACGGTCACAGCTCAGAGTTGTAGCATGAAAGTGGAGTTTTAACTGCACCATTTTATGTTGCAATGGTGACTTTTAACATAAATAATTTTATTTTTTTATTTTCAAGCGTAAGACAGGAAACAAGCTTATTACCAATTTTAATTTGCAAAGCGAATTTTCTGTTTTTTAATACCGAAATTTAACTTCAGTTTTTGCTAATTATTTGATTTAATTCTAAGAACAGATTCATTGCTATTAGAAAGTCCATCGTTTCAATAATTGATTCAATGTTCCATATATATAAATGTATTTATTCATATATTTATATATATGAACATCCCAATGCACTGTATCAGAAAATAATTGTATTTTTTAAGTAACTATGTTACTTAGTTATATTCTTCAAAATTGCAATATAAGTCACTGTTAAAATTTTTAAGCCCCTCCCATAGGGAAGGCCTTTGCAAATATATATACACTTTTTTATGTTCGTCAACAGATAGTTTTAACAAAACGGGCATTTGAAATTTTGCTTATAAGTTAATAATTAATTGATAGCGAACATTTTAAATTTCTGAATTATGTAACTTTTTTTCAAAAATATATTTCAACACTCTTTAGCATCAAAAATATTAAATTTATTTATATGCATACAAAGATGACTGAAAACATAATTGAAAAACCATGAAATGCACAAATAACAATAATTGAAAAATTATTAGGGGGGGGGGGGGGGGGGGGTCCGGCACAGATGTTACTCCAAGGCTAAAACATGCAGCAGTTCGTGGCACTTCAGGCTAAGACCGCCCAGATGAGTAAGACTTCACCCTGTAAAGATATAAAAGAACTGACAGTAAAGCGTATCTGATTTGTAAGCCGTCTATTCAATGTTGTTGACATCAACTGTGTAGTGCAATGCACCGTTTTTGTTGATAAAACATCTATTTTTAATTTAGAGATCTGAAATCTCCGATTGCAACTTTTTCCCTAATTTCTAAAACTCGATTATTGAAAGAGGTTCATTTGTTTAATTTGTTTGAATGATTGGGACGAAATTTTAGAAGGAATTATGGGTGGAAATTCTGTAAAATTGCAGTCGTGGTCGAAAAATGAAAGTTTAATTATTTTGAAAATACAACAGTAGGCAGGGTCGGATGCAGGGATAATTTCTTGAGAGAACAGCAGGAAGTAAAAGTAGTCTAAAATCCACCACTGGTAGTAGTTAATTAAAAAATATAGATGTAAAGAGCAGAAAAGAGAAAGGTAACAGCTCGGAAAAGTGATTTGGTAGTAACAAGAGAAAAAATAATGTTGCAATAAATGTAATAAAAAAACATGCAATTTTCAGTACATAAACAAATCATTGTTACAACTGTAAG
Organism: Octonoba sinensis; assembly: GCA_038502835.1. Classification (NCBI taxonomy): domain Eukaryota; kingdom Metazoa; phylum Arthropoda; class Arachnida; order Araneae; family Uloboridae; genus Octonoba; species Octonoba sinensis. The sequence continues at coordinate 13,106,378 of CM076602.1, read as the reverse complement.
TGTAGAGCCGGAGCAAAATGTAAAATACATGGGGGAGGAAGTATTAAATCACGTAAGAAGTAAGCATATATTGAAGCAAAATCAAGTAAACATGCACAGGTTGAAAATTTTGGAAAAAAGTTAATTTAACGTTAAAGGCAACGAAACTGCTATTTCGAAAATCACGCAAAATTGACCCAATTTCTCAAAAAATTCCTATAGTAGACATGTTTTGAATACAAAACTGGTTTTACCTGCTCTTGGTGTAATAGTTAGTTCGAATGATTAGGAAGTAAGAATCATTACAAATCAAAGCCACAACCTGGATCGGTTTTGAAAGGGGGGGGGGGGAGGGGCATCGGTCAAGTTGATGAAAGTTTTTTTATCAGAATATTTTTGATTTTCAAACTATCCTTCAGAGCATATAAAAGTTTCAGGGCAGGAGGGATTCTCCCCCACCCCCCAACTTCCTGGCTGTGGCCTTGGAATCAAAATTCAACTAACTACATTTACATAAATGAGTGTTTTCTTATCAGACTATCTTTTACTCACTCATTTTCAAATTTTCATTTATAGCATGCAAAATTTTAGAAATTTTCACCCCTTCAGCTACGGGATCGGAAATAAACAGAACTGAATTTTATACAAATGAGGTTTTCTTATCAGAATATTCAAATTGTCATTTATAGCATGTGAAACTTCAAAATTTCGGGAGTTTAGATGGGTTCGAACCTTCGCCTCCCTTCCCTCCACCGGCTACGCGTTTGATAAAAACTACGGGTAAAAATGGTGCAAAATGGGTCGAACAACAAATCAGTTCAATAAATTTTTAAAAGACAGCAACAGGCAATTAAATAAAAATTAAGAGGTGCAGCTGAAAGGTAACGCCATAGAAAAGTATTCTTGGAAATAAAAATGAAAAAAATAAATGATTTAGAGCAGGGGTCTCCAAACTACGGCCCGCGGGCCACACCCGGCCCGCGGACAGATTTTGTCCGGCCCGCGGAGAGCTAGCTAATGGCATCTGGCAAAAAAGTAATCATATTTTACACCACTAGTGGACTGATTCAACTTTTTACCACCGGCAACAATTAATGATAATATGGTTTTGGCCCTTGGAATTTACTGGAGTAATCAATATGGCCCTAAGGCTGGAAAGTTTGGAGACCCCTGATTTAGAGTAAAAATCCCGATAATAGATGCAATTTTTGAAATGTAAACAAGTCAACGTTACAACTTTAAATGTAGATCAGGGGAACCAAAAGTAAAATGTATGGGGGTGAATGATAAATCACGTAAAAAAAATAGTTTAATATTGAAGCAAAATTAAATAAATATACACAGGTTTAAAATTTTGAATAAAGTTAATTAGTCAATTTAACACTAAAGGTGACAGGATCGGTATATGATAACATTTTTGAAATAGGCTTTACAACCTATTTTGTGCGTATTAAGACATACAAACACAGAAAACAAGAAATATCAAACAAAAAATTAGATATATACATTAAAGTTTACTTACCTTTTACTAGTGTGAAAAATAAATGCTTCAAGTCACAGCTTGACAAGATGGCGGCTCTCTGTTTCCGGCCGGGTGCCGGATTCGTCTTTTTGGTTCAAGTTTGAGCCGAAATTATGGTTAAAGGCGTAACTTTAGATTTCGCACTTCTGCTTGAACCATGATTTTGGTTCAATCATCAGCAGCCCTTCAGCTTTCACCATATTTATGGTGCAACGTTGAACTGTTTTTTTTTTTACAGTGTAAACACCAATAGAAGATACTTGACTACAAATAAAAATTTAACATTAAGCAGATATTTCAATTTGTAAACATATGACCGTAAGGAAAATCGTACTGCCGAGTTAAAAAATTTCTTCTCAACATAAAACTTCAAAGTCAAATGGGAGATTTTTGATTTTTAGTGCTAAATAAACTGAAAAATCAAAATTAAGGACATATGCTTCTATTATAATTTGTAACCAATAATAAAATCATTTGCAACTTTGGCTTTTCCAAGGCAAGTAATGCGCTTTAAATTTCTCGAATTCATTAATTAAATCAGACAGTCTAGTCATCAGTTAAATACAACTTTTTTTTTCGTTTTTATCAAGAATTTTACTGAAAAAAAAATTTAGATGCAATCAAAATCTCTGAATTTTTTTTTTTTTTTTTAATTGGCTCAAACATTTTATTTTTAACGTTATTGGCTTTGAAGTTAAAGTTTAATACCTCACGTAGGTGTTAATTTTAAACGTTTTTCATCTAACGTTTATCTAACATGATTGTATTAACTGCTTGTTGTTCATTTTATCAACCTAAGAAGTCATTTTAAGTACACCCTTAACTTTCATATTTTTGTTAAGGTGGACTGCTTGCTGCTCATTTTAGAAAACCATCAAGTCATTTTAAATGCCCGCTAAGCGTTCATATTTTCATTAAGATTAACTGCTTGCTGCTCATTTTAGAAAATCAAGTCATTTTAAGTACGCGACTTACTTAATTGATAGCAATAGTACTCTCAAAAGTCTTGGTTCGAATCTCAGAAAATAAAAATTTAAAACAGACGATAAAATTAAATTCTTCTCCACTTTATTTCATTACCATTTTTTTCTCCAGAAAGAACAAAAGGCTCTCGGTTTTTTGCTTCTCTCTATTGTATCTTTATCCTTCTATTTTCCGCATTCACCGCAATCTTAAAACCACTTCACTCCCTTTCCCCTTTCAAACGACCGTCATACAGAAAAAGAGACCATTAACACCTCCCCAGTTGCTCCTTAACAGCGTAGTTTCAAAGATTTCCTCCACGGGAGAGAGCTGGAGCTTGTAGCAATCTGGGATAATGCATCCTCCCTCGGTGTGTCACCTAGCAACGGCTCTTGGGCATCCGGCAGGTGGGGGGCGGGGGAGATTCCTCATCCCCTTAGTGACAGGCGACTGGGTCTTTTGGTATCTCAGCATCCGAAAGAGATATTTTCTCGCTTTGATGGCCCTTTTTATTCCCCTCTGCATTTAACCTTTACGTCCACGGGAAAAAAAAAAAGAAAAACATTGCGACAAATAGAAATAATCTGCGATCGCTCCTCAATTTGGTGAAAGCGTTCATGGAGGAGAAATGTTTCGAAAATGCGATTCTAAGATTTTTCAGATGCATAACTTGCGATTCAACACTAGACGTAATCAAACTTTTTTTTCTGTCGTTTTTCCATATTTGCACTAGAAAATAACTTAAGGATCATTCATAAGTGATGCCACGCTTCGAGGGGGGAAGGGGGTTCGTGAAATTGTGAAGTGTGACACCAGGCTTATACAACATAGCGTGACATGTGACAAAGGGGAGGGGGGTCCGTTGAAGTGTGATATTTTGTGGCAAAGGGGGGGAGTGGGGGGCAAATACATCGAAAAAAAGCGTGACATCATTTATGAACGCTCCCTAAGTACATTCCCCCCCTAAATATTATTGTTGCTGTTGTTGTTGTTTCTAATGCCACGGGTATCCAAGCTCCCCTTTGGAAAGCGACCTGAAATTAAGGCAGTAAGGAGCGCCTTCCGTTTATAGATGAGCACCACAACGGTGGAAGTACGACTTGGCTCGTTATGTATTTGGATGACGCCACCCCAAAATCCGCCACCTTCTTTTTTTGACCTAAGAGTGAAGGGTAATTCTCCACCGTCCGGTACCCTCGGAACTACCTCGGGACCTCAGGGTCCGCGGATTTTACTTGCACGTAACCCCAAGTGTACATGGTGGATCTTCAACGGGTCGGGTGTCGAACACTCAATCTCCCGGTTGGAAGCTCGACGCCCTAACCACTAGGCTACCCCAGCCCTCCCTAAATATTACAAGAATTTAAGGTTTTTGTTTTCTAGATTCCGATACAAAAAAGCTCAGTAGTAAAGCAGTGGTTTTCTTTCCTTTTAAAGCAATAAAAATGTAATTAATTGAACTTAGAAGCTACTGTCGGCAACCGACCAAATTTCGAGGCATTGGACACCCTGGAGTTAGAACGTTGCGTAAATTTCACTATAATCCCCAGCCTACCTCTTTCTCTATCTCTCTCTCACACACATATACATGTATATATATATCGATAGAGAGAACAAAATAGATTTTGGAGACTTTATTAGAATAGAAAATAAAACGGTAATACGAAGATTGGAGAGCATAGCCAAAAATCTTAATTCTGTTTTGTACTTGACTACGTTCATCTCTTTGGGTTTTAAGGCAGACACGCAGTATTTTTCTTGCTTTTCAGAAGTACTGTGTGTGAAACGAAACTCCTACGAGGACTTATTATAATGTTCAAAGTTTTCTTGTTTTAAAAGGTTGTGGAGTTGGCTGCCTCCTGCTTCTGATGAGTTTCCCCTCCTTTTATTGATTTTGTTTAATTACTAGTTTTCAGTAAATAATATATGTAATAAAGGGTTCAGTTTTACCCGGTTTTGAAATCGGGGAGGGGGGAGGGGGTTCTAAAACTCGAAGTTGAAAATTGGGGGACGGGGGAGAAGAGGTGGCCAGAAGGTGAGATAAAAAAAATTAAAAAAAAAAACATTGTTGAATGGTGCTCGTCAGGTATTAATTTAATGAGAAATTCTTGATAGAAAATATCAGCTGTTGTTCATTAATTTGTTTTTATGTAACAATAAATGAGTAAGCAAGAAACCCACGTAATAAATAAAACTATGATTTAATCTTAAACATGTAGGAGAGAATCTTACATTATAGAAACATATAATAGGCTAATTTGTCTTTCGAACCATATCAAATTCGTAAAAAAATTCTAATATAAATAATAAAAAACATACATAATTAAATTCAATTTCTCTAATAATAAAATTACACGTTAATTTAAAGCACAAATGAGCAATAAAATGCAGACATATGTTTCGGGATTGCTTGGAATCCCTTTTTCAATGCGACAGGGAGCTTCTAGATGCAAAACATCCAAATGAAGCAGACATTCTCATTGGTTTACAGATAATTCTTAGGCTATATAAGCTTTGTTTTTGTTGTTCTGTCTGCTTCATTTGGATGTTTTGCATCTAGAAGCTCCCTGTCGCATTGAAAAAGGGATTCCAAGCAATCCCGAAACATATGTCTGCATTTTATTGCTCATTTGTGCTTTAAATTAACGTGTAATTTTATTATTATTGTTTACTTGCACAAAGTTAAATTATTTTTATTCAATTTTTCTCTCTATCTTTTCATGCTTTTTTCTTTGCTGGGGGGGGGGGGGGGGCAGCTCCCTCGCAAATATTTCGAAGATTGCTCGAATATTGCAGCACCTCCTGATTCGGAGCCCCTGAAAATGTTTATGAATCGAAAACGTAACCTTTCTCAGAAAAGAATTCTGGTTTCTCCGCTTCGACCTTTCTTTCATTGTTTCTTTAGCAATTGAAGAATAAAAATATGTTCTATACCCTTCAATGAGCCTAGAAATCTAATCAAACTCTGATTTCTTGAAGCGGTAAGCGTTTTTCAGGAGGCGAACTAATTCCATCCATCATTTTCTTAACATCTTCCCTTCACCACTTCCGGCCGAATAGATACATATAAGAACTTATCGGAAAACTTGAATATATATTCTACGCCTTTCGAGCTGCCAAAGTAGTAAAAAAAATAAGGGAGATAAATTCCAGTGAAACTCCAGCGAATCCATCCTTCTGAAACTGGTACTGCAAAGCATATTCTATACAAATAAAGAATATATTGTGTGTGTCTGTAGGTATGTATATTATACAAATACACAGTTTACGTCCAATTTTCACCAAATTTCGTACAGGGGTACTTAAGCAACCGAGAAAGGTCGTGGGGAGATTTTCAAACGTTAAAAAAGTTCCAAGCTGTTTGAATTTTAACTTTAGAACTCAAATATTTCTAAAACTTGCTTTTCTATACGGTGAAATTACCGTATCGTTTCGAACTTGGTACTATTGGAAAACCAGTACAAAACTGCTTAGAGGCAGTTTTGCTGTTTGTGCCAAAATTCCAAGCCTTTAATGTAACTAGAAAAAAGTTGTAAGTGTTTTTCGTTGTAGTTCGAAATTATTTTTCTCGGTAATTAGCTTTTTTAAAAGCACGCACTAAAAACTGGATCTCGGTTTGTTCTTTAGTTAAAAAAAAAAAAAAAGATATAAAAGTTTTACATAAGAATGCCGTCAACACTCTCTATTATGAAATTGAAAGGATTCTTCCTTTCGAGACAGTTATTCGAGATATGGAAAAATCGAGCTATTGAAAACGCAGTGAAAATTCTTTTGACAAAAGTAAGTATAGTAGAGTGTCGTTTATACGACGTTTACACTTATACGACGTTTATGGTCCCAATTCTTAAATTAAGCCAGAAGCGAAAATCGATTATAAGACATTTTTCGACAGTCCCTTCGGGCGTCGTGTAACCGATACTCCACTGTAGTTACTATTGCACGAACATATAGCTCAAAAAGGAGCTCAAAAGGAAAATTTATCGTGCATAATTTAAAACATCTATTAAAAACAATGTATTGGCTATAACTTTTTTTTTTTAACATTTATTATTATTACTAGCTGATTCAACGCAGAACACCTGCGGGCTATAACCATTTTAAAATCGTAAGAAACACTTTAAAATCCGAAAGGCTTTGGAAAAGATTGCTAGGTATAAACATGAGAATGATTGCTCGATATAAATTGAGTATGTATTATATAAATTGAGAGACATTGTTAATGCTTGAAAAAATATCATAACATGTAAAAGGATCGTCTAAGAAAATTTGGGAACAATTCCGTCCGTGACTAAAAACGATTCCGAGAAAAACGCGCAAAATCACGTTGGGGCGGAGCACCTGTTAGAGCTAACACTGATAACTCTTTCCAAAATATAGAATGGTGCTATCCGAATCGTTTGCAGTAGTTATCTCCGAATTTTCAATTTTGTCACTTACACCCCTTTGCTTCTGGGTGCCTCAAATGTGGTATCCGAGCATTTAAGCTTTAAGTGAGATGCCATCTTGAAAACCGAAATTTTGAGGGATTAGAAATAATACGGAGCCGGACGGGAAAAAATGTGTGTGTGTGTGGGGGGGGGGGGGGATATCGATTTATGGTAGAACAAAAATTAAAATTTCTAATTGAAGGGATAAATTTACATTAATTTTTTTTATAAAGATTCAGTGAAATGATCATCAGCATTGATACGACAGCCCTCTGTGGGCCCTGGCCTTCCTCAGAAGTTTCTCCCATTCCGCCTTCTTTCCAGAGAAAAAACTATGTAGTGAAATAACTTATTTTTCGACCATTGTAAAAATTTGATTTCACGAGAATTGACAGAAATTCCAAACTCACCCCCGGCATGACTACGCGTTCGATGTCTTTGAGCACCTCCTTCCAGTTTTCCGATTCCTGCGGAGCCTCGCCCGGGAGCAGTTCGGCCATGAATCCGGGCTGGACGTCCGGCAAGACGGGCCGCTCCCCTATCCGGTCCAGATAGTCCGCCACGAAGTCCACCAGCTCCTTCGCACATCGGCGGAATTCTGTCGAATCCATGACTCAGGAAAGATTCCCTTTGTTCGAAGAACGCAGTAGAAAAAGCTGCAGGAATAATAATAATAATAATAATCTATATGTAAATAGGCAAACACAAAACAGTTAAGAAGCATTTTCTCCTGTTTTTTAACCGATTCTCTCACTTTTATTTTTTGGTTAAGAAGCTATTGATGAGTTTTAATGGTATCAATAAAAATTTTTTTTTGAAATAGCAAATTTTTTCCCTGCTACTTTCGACGTAGATTCGAAGCCTTTTTTTTAGAAGCCTTTATTCGTCATACTTTCATACTACTCCTTATATCTTCAATATTTGTACAATACTCAGTGCCATTTTTTTCCATTTATAATTCAGAGAAGAAATGCCAAGATCAAAATGGAAGAGAAAATGTAATCCATTAAATGAAGGCAAAGCAAAATAATACTAATCTTCAAGTGACAGTGAATCCAGTTTCATATATATATATATATATATTTGTAATAAGTTTAAAATTTTGTTCGTAATTTACGTTGATTTTTAATTTTTATTATTGAAAATGAGTGTTTGTATTTCTAATTTATTTAATAACTAGCTGACATGCCCGGCGTTGCGAGAGATAACATTGCATCTTTCGCAGGACAAGTGACACATGTCCAAAATTCTGTTAGAAAAAGGGTATAGAAAAACCTTCTTTAAAAACCCCAGCTAGAAGATGGGCAACAGTCCTTTAAAATCCCATTTAAACAGTAAAACGTATTAAAAATCACGATTACATTGAAAATAAAAACCCCTAAAAATTCCTTTTTGAGAAATAACACACCATAAAAATCCACATTAAAAGGCCAACAACAGTTCTTAAAAATTGCCATTAGAGTAAGGGCAACAATATCTAAAAATGCACATATGCATCAGGTTATCTGTTCCAAAATGATATCAAGAGTCCGTAAAAATACTATTTACAATATAGACAATACCCCATCTAAAAATTCCTATCAGAATAAGAGCAGTGTTCTCTTTAAAAATGCCCATCAGATGAAGAACAACGGTCCCTGAATATTTCTGCTGCCAAACATTCTTTAAGACCCCCCATTTCAATAAAGACAACTATTTTTAAACATCCCTAATAGAATAAGGACATTAGTCCCAAAAAATCTCCATTAGGATAAAGACGTCATTGACTAAATATATAAAAATACCCATGCAAAATCGTCAAAATATTTCTCGAAAATTCAATAAAATCGCACTTTTGTAGAATTCGGTTAAAAAAGGAAGAAAGCATTAATTCCAAAAACAAATAAACATGATCATTTAAGTAGGAAAATGTTCAGTACTGAATCAATACTGACGTGTGAAATTTAAGTTCATAGAAAGAAATAATTAAATTCTGTCCAAATGGCGCCAAATAGACAGTACAAAAATTTAATGAATGTTATGAAACAAATCACGTGTGTAAAATATGGAATCGATCAAAACCGTTACGTAAAAAAGTTAAAGTAAAGCAGAAGATCACCAAATAGCACTATAGTAATGGAAGCATAATGCAAAGGCGCCATGATCCTATAGTGTAAATCACGTATGGAATTAAATGAGAACAATATAACTAATAAAGATTTATGTCTCGATTTGGAAAAGTTACGAAGCGCAAAAGAATATATTGAGAACAATTAATTGCATGGCGGGGGGAAAACAAGTTATCACCACTTGGCGAAATTTTAAATTTCAGCAAAAATCAGCGATATGGAAAACCTTCCTACCTAGTATATGTATGCGACTTCATACAAAAATAATTTTCATTAGTCTTACTTTAACTCTTTAAAGGGACATCTTTTATGTAGTATCGGCATGTTAAAATATTTTTCAGATTTTGTTTTGTTTCAAAAAAGAAATTCATATAGGACAGTAAAATAGATTAGCATGATTTTTTCCACCCCCGCCCCCTTTGAGGGGAATAGCTATAATATTTGAATATTGACGCATGTGGTGGTAAATATATTTCCCAGAGTCTTTGCAAGATTCTGCCAATCAGAAAGGGTAAAATAGCTTACTATAAAAAGTTATAATTTGGTGGGAAGCATACTTCCCACCGCCTTAGAAAGGGTTACCAGAAATCATGTATTTGGCGACAAAAGTAGTCTTTATTTTGGCGAATAAATTCAGAAGTAAGCGTCGTTTTAAAATTCGAAAACTAATTTAAATGAATATTGCGCGTGTTTTATTTGTTCTCCGAACTTCAGAAAGAGATATTCTTGTGAAGTTTTGTACGGGCGTTAATATACTGCAAAAATTTGAAACATGAAACATTTCTTCGATGAGATAATCCCAAAGTTAACAGTTTTGCTTAAAATTGGAATAAAAAAAGAGCAAGTTCGAATTTTCAAAAAAACGCTTCGAGGTGCACGAGGACCTGACCTAACGTACCTGTAAGCAATATTTCGTATTTCTGGACCCTTCCATCTCGCCAGGAGACAACCGACCGACAGACAAGCACACGGAAACTGTTACACAAACTCGGTTTTATTTATATAGATAATAAGGTAGTATGAAAACTTTCATTTCTGTATTTTTTACCGGAGAAGGAGCGCAGAAATATGAAACTTCTGCATAATATTTGTTAGAAATAATAAATTAAATAACTGGCTCTGTGTTCCATCAGCCACACTGAGGAGAGATTATCGCTAATTGAATAAAACAAAAACAAAACAAAAACTGTTGCCAAAAATAAAAACTAAAATGTCTAAACGACTTCAAAATTGAGGCTGAACTTTTAAAAATTTAATGAATTACGGGCGAATTTCGACCATTGGGCAAACTGTAGGGTAGTAAAGACCGTGAGATGCTCGTTTAATATTTACGAATTTATAGCAGTTTAATAACGTGAATGAACTCGAATCACGAGCAACACCATGCGGAAACAGCTAGTAAAATCAGAGTTAAAGAGAGTCAGCATCGAAAAAGCCGAATATTTTTTTTTTTTTGGCTTAAGTAGTAAAATAAATCTTTAAAATGTTCCCTATAAGTTTCAGAAAAATTGAAGCAATATTTATTGATTTATCATTGATTCTTTTTGTAGCTTTTTTGAATTTTTCGCTGCTTTTTCTGCGTTACTTCAGTTCTCTCACAAAGTATTTGACTTATGAAAAATTCAGAGCATAAAAGTTTTGCTTTATGAGGAATGAATCACTAAAAAAATTTTTGAGACTTTACGAGAATTTTTGAAAAAGAAGATGCATTTTTAAAAATTGCTAAATTTTGTTTTAAGAAGTTAAATTTTCAAATTTTATTTAACAAATCCAGTTATTTTAATATTAAATTTCTTATGCAGTGATATAACATGACTTGAGACAAAAATTGTAAACAAAAACACCATAGATAAACAAAATCGTCTCACGGTGCCGGCTCCCCTTTAACTGGTACCATCACTACACCGATACATTTAGTTCTCGAATCAGGAATAACGCATTTTTTTCACAAGGATATTATATTTTCAATGTTGGAAACTTCTAAGCTTTCGGACGCTAAACAGCTACCATCTTTAAAGTTTTTACTGCTGGTGAGTGGTCACTATCCAGAAACTTAAAGCTTTTTCTGCACTGAAATAGACCCTTCTTATACGTGTATACGTATTTTGCCAAGTCTTGACTTAATATTGTTGATTTTATCGTTTATTTATCCATTTCTTTTTTTGTTGTTTACGCGTTTTAAGTTGAGTATAAAAGACGCACTCTTTTCTTTATGAACTACTACATTCGGATATTTTTAATATTTGAAATAAAATTTTTATTAACACTAGATTTACCGGGCTAATTATTTTGACTGTTTCATTTGATACTAAACATAGTGCAACTTTCAATTGCATTGGCTCTTCCTAATACACGGTAAGTAGGACAAATGAATGTGACTGCAAGTTTTAGTGGCAAGTATAATTAGGAGCAAGTTTTACTATAATTAGTAGTAGTGTTCGGCAGTAGTTAACTACTAATGGCAACTACTAGTTAACTAGTAGTTAACTACTAGTTGTAACTACTTTTATTTTGAAGTAGTTAACTACTAGTTAAACTACTTTTTTCCCAACTACTAGTTACAACTACTTTTAAAATTCCAACTACTTTCGAAAAAAAATTAATCTATTTTAAAAAAAAAAATATTTTTTAAACATTAAATTATTTAAATTTTTAACTTATTAATATTATTCACGCAAATGTATTTTTTATATTATGTTATATAATGAAAAAGTACTCGCAAAAAATCATAATATTTTTTGCAATATTTACTCAAATTAGAAAAAGCTTTTTAATACAGTCACTAAATATCACCCGCACAAGCACATGCGCAATGAAGTTTCATTTAAAGACCAAATCTTCATTACAGGGAAGCTTTACCTCTACCAGAATACCATGCAGGCGTTTGGGATACCATAAATCACAAACAGAAAAAAAAAACTGATTTGTATGATTTTCTTTTTAGAAAAAAACTACCTTTTATGATTTTTTAAGAAAAAAAACTGGTTTTTATTATTCTTTTTTAGACAAAATATAGATTTTTATAATTAAAAAAAATTATCAACTTCTTCCAAATTATTAGAATATAGATATTTTTTTATTATAAATTTTAATATAATTCTGGGTTCAAGTAATTCATTAGAAATTTAACTCACTATATGGTGGCCTTAATGCGTCTGGTCCAATAGGGAAAGGTGGAATAGCTTCGTTAAGGTGTCGAAGAATGACATTTCGTTAGATAACATTAAGTTTTTGGACATGCTGACTGCATCAACAGCATCTTTGGAAAGGTTTTTTTCTACATTGTACACTCAAAATTAAGAAACAGATTGGGGGTTGATAAGGTAACAAAACTAGTATTCTTGAAGAAACATATAAATAGTAAAAATGATTAAGCTGTAGTAAAGATTTTATGTGACATTTGCCAACTCTGTTTATATATTCAAGAAATTTGTATGTACTCAAAAAATTATAATAGTCCAGTCAACTTATTTGTATATATTCAAGAAATTATAATACATTTGGTCCAAAAATATTAAGCTTTCTCTTCTGTTTCTTGTTGTTCTCTGTTTATTAAACATGCATTTTTATACAATATAATTAACTAATAATTAATTTTGAATTAGTTATAAATAATTATTTCACCTGAAATATCTTAAAATTCGTTGAAAACATAAATAGTTAACTGAACTTGTTACTGTATTTGTGTGCGCATACATATTTTGCTTTAAAAAACCCAAAAAATCTGATTTAAATTTTTAAAAAATCCTGTTTTTTCAATTAAAAAATAAATAAATAAAAATCACCAACCCTGCCTTCAACACAATTTGAAAAAAATATAATCTAAATTCTAAAGCATGCGCGTTACAAAGATATTTTGTTAATGAATGGGGGTTGAGCAGGGAGAGAATTTTAAATTGATATTAAGGGTAAACCCTTTCATTTTTCACCAAGTGCTGAAAATTGTTATTTTCTAAAAACATAAGTTATTAACTTTATTAAACAAATACATATTAAAATAAAAGTTTAAATTTAGAGAAAAAGATTTTGTCTTTATTCTATTTATATATTAATTAATCAGTCTTATTTGGAAATATTCAATCTTTGAATGTTTTACAGAAGTTTTTTAAAATTGTTTTAATGATTAAAAATAATATTGAGTTGAATCATAAGGATTAAATATTTAAGAGCAAGCTTAAAAATGGAAAGTTAAATGAATCATACTTAAAAGTAGTTAACTACTTTTCGAGAACAGTTAACAACTGTTCTTCAACAACAGAACAACTGTTCTCCAAAAGTAGTTAACTACTAGTTACAACTACTCTCAGGAAAAAGTAGTTAACTACTAGTTGCAACTAGTTTTGTTTAGAGTAGTTAGTAGTTGGTAGTTAACTACTTTTTGACGATTAGTTGCCGAACACTAATTAGTAGCAAGTTTTATTATAATTAGTAGCAACTTGGTGTAAAATAAAAGTTTAGAAATGGTTGAAAATGGCCTGTTAAATCTTGTGTTAAGAACAATTGTTTTTTTTTTTCAACAATTAACCCCTTAAAGCGTGAGTTTTTTTCAGAAAAACTATCAAAAAATTTTTTTGACAGAAAATGAATGTATAGAGCCGTGTCTCACATTGGGAAGATTTTTTTTTTTTATATTTTGAAAAGCAAGAAAACGCAGCCGTTGATTTCTTTATATATATTTTCATCTTATTATATGTTATACACATACATTTATCTATACTAGAGTTCGTCCAACGGTCAAAATTCATTAAGTGTTGCAATTCAGCCTCGAATGTTTAAACATCTTTTAGACATTGAAGTTTTTCTGTTTAACAGCAGTTTGCTTTGTTTAAATATTTCAATTATCAGTAAACTAGTATAAATTGCTTTTGGAAGTTTCAGTTGCAGGGGGGGGGGGGACTAGAATGTGGGGAGGGGACGGGGTAGAAGTTATATAAAAATTATTATACAAACAAAATGCAAACAGATCTCAGAGGGGCATTATAAATATAATAACGCGAGATACAAACTCGTCCGTGTGAGACAGGGGCACGTGCAAATTTGCCGATAACTTTCGCCCGTGTCAGACACGGGCATGTGCAAATGTGTCGGTAACTTTCGCCCGTGTCAGACACGGGCATGTGCAAATGTGTCGGGTAACTTTCGCCCGTGTCAGACACGGGCAAATGCGTTAAATGGTTCAGGGGACTTGGCACCTTTCAAATGTAGAAAATTGATGAAAATACCAATTTTTCAATTTTTTGCTTAAAATGTGGTTTGACTCTCCTAGTATATCTGAGCGAAATTTTGAAACGATACAACCAATATAAATGTAGTTAAAAAGTAAGAGAATTCAAATATTTCTGATGTTGTAGTAGGGTTCTGAATTCTTTAAACTGCGTTTTCTCGGTTTGTGTTTTTTCGCAATAGTGTAGTACTTAAAATGCTTAAACTTTTACGTATATTCATGTAAAGATGGATTTTGCTATATATTTGCAAAAAAAATTTTAAAAATGAAAATGTAACAAAAGTCGCTTTTTTTGCTGTGTTTTTCCATCGATGTAACTTTGAAAACTTTTTCTCAAAAACTAATTAATTAATAGCAAAACCCATCCCTAAAATTGTAAACCATACTATAATAAGTACTTTAAATTTGGTTAAAGAAAATCAAAAAATGAAGAAGAAGAAGCAAATTTAAAATCGTTAAAGTATTTTTAAAAAATTAAATTTTAAAATTTTTTGTTAGTTGGATTTGGATTTTTCACGTGAAAATCATTTTGTTGAACAATAGCACTTCATAATATACAAATGAAATAGGTAAAAGTTATTAAATAAAAAAAAATTGTCAAAGGGTCCCCTTAAGGTTCTATTCGCCCTTCTCAAATATGTTGTTTAGTGATTATGTTTAGAGTACCAATCGCTACCAATTAAAATGTAGATACTATTCTTCATGAGAAAACGTAAGATGAAGGTAAAAATAGAATGAAGTTGCAATAAATTCAATTTAGCGTTGAATCGGAATCACTGCCATTCATCAATGAGACATTCTTTTAAAAAGCATTTCATACGAAGGAAGTAACTGTTCACCGCCGCAATTGGATGCCCTTGTCCATAAATGTATCATTTTCTCTCTTTTTTTTTACTTCGATGCTTTTCTTTGCGAAGATTATCTTGCATACTGAAGGCTACAACTACTTATGTAAGAAAGAGCCGTGTCTCACATTATGAAGATTTTTTTTTTTTTATATTTTGAAAAGCAAGAAAACGCAGCCGTTGATTTCTTTATATATATTTTCATCTTATTATATGTTATACACATACATTTATCTATACTAGAGTTCGCCCAACGGTCAAAATTCATTAAGTGTTGCAATTCAGCCTCGAATGTTTAAACATCTTTTAGACATTGAAGTTTTTCTGTTTAACAGCAGTTTGCTTTGTTTAAATATTTCAATTATCAATAAACTCTCCTCAGTGAGACCATTCAACTGAGTTAGTTATTTAATTCAATGCATTTGTAACGCAAATTATACATAAATTTTATCTTTCTGCACTCCTTCCCCCGGAAAAAAAACAGAAGTAAAAAATTTTCTTCATGCTAACCCATACTATTATTGAGTAAATTGGAAATACAAACCCTCACTTTCAATAAAATCAAGACTTCAAAACGCTAATGCAAATCAACACACTTCGGAAACGTTGATTCGAAGTCAAATAACGGGTCACCGCACTTCATTTTCTCACTTTATATTATACTTGACATTGTTAGTTTAATATTATATTTTATTTTGCTTCACATTGAACTGGACAAACAATTTGACTGACTTATATTTTATATAATATACTTGTATCTATAATATATATATATACATATAAATATATATATATTTATTTATTTACTAGAAATGAGTTAACTGACGCCTTAAGATTAGTATTATTTTGCATTGGCGTTCACTTAAAAGATTACATTCTACTTTTCGTTTTACTCTTGACATGTCTTCTTTGAATTATGAATAGTAAAAAATGTATTGAGCAGTGTACAAATATTGTAGAGTGTACGTAAACTGTGTAACATTCATGACTCTTTGAAAACTTGATGAGAAAATGCCTTAACATTTGAAAAATCCCTTTTCTTATCAATCTCAAGAATTTTTTTTTTTTTTTTTTGGATAAAAGAGTTGGATTTGTACTCTTCTTCGGAAATCTTAATTTTTATTAAAAATGGTATCTGGATTTCTAAAAATGTATTTATCATCAATAGTAATTTAGTTTAATCAATGGGGAAAATATAATTGATCATTTTTGCTTATACAGAGATGCAGTAGCTCACCAGGATTTTTTCTTGGGACAAGGACGCCTCGGATATTGATTTTGCCGAATATCGGTTATGCAGTGACCCTCGGCTGACGAACCTGTACCGGATATCCAGCTTTAATGTTTGAAACCTGTTAATTCTATAGATATTTTTTAACATACCAAGCCTCCAAATCCGTTGAAAGTTTTTAATTTAAGTAGTATTAAAATATGCTGATAAATTAAATTTTGAAAATCAAGTTTTCAACTGTAAGAGGGCTCTTCAAGTCTACGTCTCTTCTCCAAATATCCCGCTGGATGTCCATTTTACCACGCCAGAACACCGGATCCTTAGCGGAGTGTCTGGATCGGATTCCGGATTAAAAATCAGCCGAATATCGGAAATCTAAAGCCTTATGAGGGGGAGCAGAATCCATTGGTCATTTCCAGGTCAGTGCGGCCTAATATACACAGGTAGATAGGTAAAATATTAACATTTTCGTATGTGCATATCAGGGTTCGAAAAATCTTAATAATTTTACACGCCCTGCCGGGCGTCTAAAAAATGCATGCCCGAACAAAATTTTTACATGCCCAGAAGTTGTTTTTATAGCATATTAATAAAAATATTTTAAAGGTCCACTGGAAAAACGAAGTCAAATATTACTTTTTGAAATTTGCTTTATGTTTTAATCAATTATTTTATAACATAAATGTTAATTTTTATACTAGCCTATTTTTCCGCAACACCCAAATTCAAATTTATAATACATATATTTATAATACATAACTATACTCAACTGCAAAGTTTCTTGACTATGGAGAAATGTGCTGAGAGCAAACGAAGAAAGTAGTTCTTCGCGTGGTGTTCGATTTTCGAGTTAAACTAAGCACTTCGCTATAGAAATATGATAAGGTATTTTAACCTATATATATATATAGCATTTATTTGTTAAAATTTTCATAAAATGTTATATATTTTCAATTTTTCGAGAAGTGCAACGCGTAGTAATACCTTCATTTAGAACTGAACGCTCAGCCAATAAGAGCTCACGGGCAATTGGCGATCTTCCCATGAGCGGTTTGGCGAGATTTAGAATGATTTATGTTTATGTCTGACTCGCTGGCTTGTGACTTTGCGAAAAGCTAAATAGTTATTATTATTCCATTCGTTAATATCATTATTAATATCTCTTCGTTAATATCGTAATTTTCCATTAAAAACATACACAGAAAAAAAATTACGCTCAGGGGGTAACAGAAAGGGAAAAAAAATATTCATTGGAAAAACGAAAGTGTTCAAAAGTCCAACCGTTTTTGAAAGGAGAAAAGGATTTTTAGAAGAAAATATAATTTTAATGATTACATTAAGGAAAAAATTTGATTCAAAATAAATTATGATTATGTAAAAAGAAATACGTTCTTAAATTTGTTACATCTGTTTATCTTTTTCTGATAAACTGACAAATCAGTTTTCAAACGCGTAATGAGGCCAAATGGAATGCTTAATTGGATTATTTCGCCAAGTTGGTGTGCCGTCTTTTCGACCCTCGTCCTTGTAACCCCAAAAGCCTCGCCGTTTACTCATTTCTTCTGCCGCGCGTTGTGACGTCATTGTCAAGAAACATTGCAGTCTAGTATATATTCATTTATAATAAAAAATTTATAATAAAACATAAATCAAAGTTCAAAAAAATAGTATGTGACTTAAGTCGTTTTTCCAGTGAAGCTTTCATTTGAATTTGTCGTATAGCATTAATCAGACAGAAAATTAAATTAACAGCATTATATCTGAATAAAGAATTATTTTAACTTTTATTGAAATCATTAAAAAATTACATCACAAATAAATATTGCATAATAAGTCGTTACAAGTCAAAATTTAAATTGTATTACCAATTTTATTGCTGACATGCATGTCCGTCAACATGTCGATTTTTAGCTCCGTTAAGGATTCGTTGATTTTTCAATAAAATAAGAAATAATAAAATTTTGAAAAGAAATATTTGATTACAAAATTACATGCTCTGCCGGGCATGTTAGGGTAGAAAATTCATGCCAGATCGGAATTTTTACATGCCCCTGGCATGTCGGGATATATAATTTTCGAGCCCTGCTGCAAATGTCTGTGCTCTTTATGGGGATGACAAACAATCTTTATAAGTACATGCACATTGTGTCAAAGAAGGTTTAAGACTAGGTTTATAAGATAAAATAAAAACTAGTAGTTATATTTTTTTAAGTACTTTTATCCGAAATATGCTCCTTCGGCTTCGATACATTTGTTACAGCGGTTTAGGGATCATTCATAAATGATGTCACGCTTCGAGGGGGGAGGGGGGCTCGTGAAATTGTGACAAAGTGTGACAAGGGGAGGGGAGGGGGTAACAAGAAGTGTGACATCATGCATTATGCAACATAGCGTGATGCGTGACAAAGGGGGGAAGGGGGGTCCGCTGATGTGTGACAAAGGGGGGAGGGGGTCAAATATATATAGTAAAAAAGCGTGACGTCATTTATGAACGGCCCCTTAACCACAATTCGAATGCCTGTTCCAGTCACACTGTGGGACTGCCTCCAAAGCTCGCGTCGAAGCTGTCTGTATAGTGTCCATGTCATCAGAGCTAGAAAAAATAGTAAACAAATGAACTGAGGTTTTGGCAGTGGATCAGCTGATAGTTAAGGATTTTCACGAATGCTCGATAGCATAGGTAGCACCACTCTAAGCTGAGTTCCAGCTGTAGTCTTAAAAATCCGTTGACACACTGTCCAAACAGCTTTGACGCGAGCTTTGGAGGCAGTCCCACAACGTGAGCCCCAACCATTTCTGATTGAGCGCCTTATTGCATAATTGAACTTTTAAGAACATTTCTTCTAAAAAACATCAATAATAAGTTTTCCACCCTTCACCCTCACAGATATCTATCTACACATTTATCTACCATGCAAAGCATGCGATTAAATGCAGCTGAGTCACATGTGAATGCCGTGGTATTATCTTTAAATGCAAACAAAGTTAATGTGGAGAACAACAATAACATGGCGAGAACTTTTAACTGGCGGATACCCGTTCCACTGCCTCTATATATAAATTCACAAAAGCAAATTTTCTCCTCTGTTTGTCAACCGATTTTCTTATTTTTTTTATTCGGCAGCCATTGATGAGTTTTAGTGTTATCAATAAAAACACTTTGAGAAAAGGTTTTTTTCCCTCCTTCTTTCAGTGTAGATCTGAAGCCCTTTTTTAGAAATCTTTGCTCATTATACTTTTGTACTACTCCTTACACCTACAGCAATATTTAAAATACTCGATACATTTTGTACTATTTATAATTCAAAGAAGAAATGTCGAGAACAAAACAAAAGAGAAAATGTGATCTATTAAATGAATATCAAAGCAAAAAAATGCTAATCCTAAGGTGTCAGATTTTTTCATTTCTAAATTATGTATATTATGTGGTATAGGGGGCCCCGTGGGCAGCATGTTGCGTATCCCTAGAGTAAGCTCTAAACATAGCCCGTTGAGTTTACTGAGTCAATAAATATGGAAACTTTCTCTCATAGTATAATTATTTGCTATGACTATGATCTTATCAGATAGCATTGAGGACATTAAACAACAAACAAACAAAAGTTTAGTTTATTGATAAGTGGATATTATTCCCACAAAAGCGCCCACTTGGAAATATACAGCTCAAACTCTTTAAAATATCAATTTTTTGAATATGAGGGTCATTGTTTTTATATCATTTTATTACCTTTCTTTCAATAAATTAATCATTTCAAGCAGAACTATTTATCACTTTATCTTTGGCATGTCACTACACCGATAAACACGTTTAAACCAACAATGGAAACAAATGCTGTTATTTTGCAATAGGATTAAGTGATAAAAAATGCTTAATTTAATAGTTTGCATTCGCGAAAACCGTTGGTTGTAGCTTATGTATTGATCGCAGTGCAAGTTTTTATCCCTGAAACGAAGTTGGGGGAAAATGGGTGAACCTATTTGATGAAAATTGTCTATATGAGACGCTTATTTAGAATACGTGTGACAAATCTATTTTTGAAAAAAAAAAAAAAAAAAAGAAGTAAATTGTAGTTATAGCAAAAGCTTACTCTGATTCTTTTATCTGTAAACAATTTACAGTCAAAACCGATTCAGAATTCTAATATTTTTGAAATGGGTTTAGCTCTTTAAAGTATAGTAAATATGTTTATTTTGAAAATGGTACAAGTCCATGCTAGATCATTTTTACCAAACGATCGTGATTTCGGAGCGGCTGGGAAACCAATTCCTTTTATATTCCCCACGATTAATTACCATAGAGTAATACGACATTGTCGTAAACATAACTTTTAATGCATTAAATAAAACGTGAAACTTTTTTAAAGCCCAACTTTTGGAGGAAGCAGTTTTTTTTTTAAAAGAAAAAAAAATACCGATGTAGAAACTGTGAATTGGTTAAGTTCTACGGTAAAAAAAATGGCCGCTACCTGGCAGAGTGCCAAAAAAAATCGATTCATATTCAATGAAAAAACTGTTGGCGTAAGGAATGTGTCGTATTCAGCTCTCGCTCTGCGTACTTGATTTCTTCCGGACTGATGTTATATGAGAGTTCAAAAAGATTGTTTGCTTTCAACAAACAGAGAAGCAAACATTCTGATTCGCGCGCTAATGAACGCACACGCAAAACGAACTTCCCTAAAACTGGAATGGATTCGTCCTTTTCTGCCATGCGCAGAAGCGTCCAAGGGTCAGAACGTCGTGGCCGAATGTTACGTTATCTGCTGGATCAGATTTATAAGGAATGCGCCATACAAAATGTTATTTTAAACTTCGATAGAGCGGGATGCTGAACTAAAAATTGTCAATTTATCACCAAAACGAGGAAGAATAAGTTATTTCGGAAATAAAAGATTACCTCTTATGTATGAAAAAAGATCTATTACATCCGATAATAAGATTAAATCGCCAAAAATGTTTTCAGTTACATGGTTTTATTTAAATTCAAAACATCGTTGCATTATCCAAACAAAACTATTGTTGCCAAATGACAAATGATAATTCTGATCATTTCCTCAGAGCCAAAATTATTAGTTTTCTTCCTAATTAACGTTATAATAAATTATAACATGGATGGATTATTGCATTGTCATTGAAGATAAGCTTATGTGCAAAGTTTGAAGATAATTTATGCAGTAATAGTGGTCGAAACCGCGTAACAAAGTTCCGCGACAAGTCAAGTTAAATAAAACCATGTAACAAACAAAACATAGTTGCATTATCCAAACAAAACTATTGTTGCCAAACGACAAATGATAATGCTGATCATTTCCTCAGAGCCAAAATTATTAATTTTTTTTCCTAATTAACTTTATAACAAATTATAAAATGGATGGATTATTGTATTGTCATCGAAGATAAGCTTGTGTGCAAAATTTGAAGATAATTTATGCAGTCATAGTTGTCGAAAACCGCCTTACAAAATTCCGCCACAAGTCAAGTTAAATAAAACCATGCAATAAAAATAAAGACACTATGGATTTCTTACCATCGTACCTCCCGTTCATCCTGAATATTTTTAAATGTTAAATCGTAAGTAAAGTGAGGAAATCTATATATAAATAGGCAAAAAAAAAAAAAAAAAACAGTTGGGAACCATTTTCACCTTTGTTTTTCAACCAATTTTCTTTTTTTTTTTACACGGTTTTATTTAACTTGACTTGTGGCAGAATTTTGTAAGGCGGTTTTCGACAACTATGACTGCATAAATTATCTTCAAATTTTGCACGCAAGCTTATCTTCGATGACAATACAATAATCCATCCATTTTATAATTTATTATAACGTTAATTAGGGAAAAAAATTAATAATTTTGGCTCTGAGGAAATGATCAGCATTATCATTTGCCGTTTGGCAACAATAGTTTTGTTAGTATAATGCAACGATGTTTTGAATTTAAATAAAACCATGTAACTTAAAACATTTTTGGCGATTTAATATTTATTGTTTAGCAGCTATTGAGGAGTTTCACTGATATCAGTTAAAAATGTTTTAAAACAGTTTATTTTATTAATTAACTAATTCCCCTTTCCTTTGTCAGGCAAGGATATTGTTATAATTGTAATGTTATATTGTTATAAATAGCAGATGGCAACATTAGATGGTTGAGAAAATTATTAGGTAATAAATATAAAACTTATTGTCAAAAAGAGTTTGTTGACACCGAACAGTAATATTAAAAGCAATTATAATAAGAGGTGGAGTGAAAGTTTTATTCAACTGTCACTTAGGAAATCGGCAGAAGTACGAGCTGCTACATTTGTGAGTGCAATTGGAGCCGCGGTAGCCCAATGAGTTACGATTAGTTTGCTTCAAGCGCAGATGATCAAAATAAACTCGAAGTTATAATCGCTGAATTTGGTGAATAATTGCATATATAGCATAAGGTTTCCAATGGTAAATTTAATTATTACGGTCGAATTTCGACTGTTGGGCGAACCCTAGTAATTGTATATGCGCATAAAAGTAATGACGAACGAAAACATTTAATTTCGAAAATGTGTAACTTCAGCATTTTCAGTACTCCACTAACATGTATCATTTTTTATTCAAAAAGCGCAAATTTTTTTTAAAATTTGATTGGGGAGGGGGAGTTTAAAGACTATATGGGCTAGAAAAACAGAGAAATTAAATAAATTGAAAGCTCTTACGGAAACCCCCCTTTTCCGTTAAATTAGCTTAATTATTGACCCTCTACACGGGGGGAAGGGGTCTAATAACCGCCCACGAATACGATGCCTAACACATCATTCGCACTGTCTGTCACCCTTACTTTGCAAGGCCACTGGTTGATACTTTGCTGGGAAAAAAAGAAAATCAAAATTGGATTCCAGTACTCACCGCTGCCTGTTGCTCTCCCGCGCAGTGAAATGAGAAGAGAGAAACTGTTGCTCCGAGATGAGGGCTGCGCGCGCAGTTCAGTGCTACCCCTCCTACACCCTTCGGAATCGGTTTTATTTTACAGTTGCGCTGTTCTTTATAATGCAATAATGTGGAGATTATGAACTCATCAGTTTCGTTCTCTCTTTTTTTCATGTATTAAAAAAAAAAAACGGTTTCCATCACGTGGATACTTTTATCTGGTGATTGTGCTACTTTTTTTCTGTCCTTCGTTAGATAAATTATTCGATTTGAATGATTTGTGGATTTCACGACAACTTCAGACCCCCCGCTCCCACTGATATGACAAGATTATTTGATAAAATGATTTTTGGGGAAAAAATGGATTAAAATTATAAATTAAGCTAAAAAGTGAAAAATAAATTAATTCCTTAAACAACATCAATACGACTTTTAAACATAATTTTTGAAGTCGGTTCAAAATTATGATGGATTTTGATTCATGATTACTTTTGTAACCATGAATCAATTACAAATATAAATGACCCAGATTTTGCAACAGTTTCAATGTAAAATAACGCATGGTGTAATGATAATTAGACTGTCTTAATTTTGCACCGACTTCAAAAATTATGTTTAAAAGTCGTATCGATGTTGTTTAAAGGATTAATTTATTCTTCCCTTTTTAGCGCAACTTATAATTTGAAGTCGGTTCTATTTTTTTCAGAAAAATATTTTATTTTATTCTTTTTAGTGCAAATACATTTTCATATAAATACTATTTAAAAAAATCCATATTAAAGGAGAAACCTTCTTTGAGGGAATGGCACTAAAGACTAACCGTTTGTATGATAAATTCCGTTTTGAAATCTATTATAAAAGGTCACTAGCGCAAACAAACTGATTGGAATTAATTTTGTCTTCAGAGAAGACTTCAGTCAAATTCTTGTTATAATTGCTTTTAGTATTACAGCTTAATAGCAATAAACTTTTTTTTAACAATGAGTTTCATGTTTATTAAACATTTTCCCAACAAAGAAAAATCAAGCCAAGCCTTTCTGATTAAAATAAAAAAATACTTATTTCATCCATGGCGTTTTTTCTAAAAAAAAAATGCAGTCAAATCGATGTGTGATATTTGAGTTAGACGACCCTCTATCGATTAAAAAAATCATCAAAATCGGTTCATTTAGTCAAAAGTTATGGATGAAAAAAAAAAAAAAAAAGACCGCATTTCTGCCTATAACTTTTTTCTAATTACACTGTGCAACAAATTTGAACTTTTTTTTTGTCCTTTAGATGAAACTATGTGATTCTATATAAACAAAAGGTGCTTGATTCAAATATCCAAACCAAAATGGTCCATCACGTAGCGCTTTTGCTGGAGACCCACTTCTCATATTTATACAATTTGGTTATAGAGAAATGTAACTCAGGCTTACTTATTGAAAACACAAACGCTAAAATAATTTTTTTTGGCCAATTCTTCTTGTGGGCATCTATTGGTCTGCCCTGATAACAGTTTCGCAATATTCAATCGTTTACTTCCATTCTATCGAGCGCTGTCCTGATGAAACCTTTCCTTATGCTCGTCACTAATTGTGCCAAGGTTTTGAGGAAATAAGCCTATATGGAAGTCCAAAAAGTGTAGTTTTAATGAAATATAGCAACCTAATAATACAAAAGCATTTTATCATGTCACCAGCAAGATTTTTGTAGTTTTCAGCTTCCTCCATTTCCAGGGAAAGGTAAGCGCACTGATTTAAAGGCCAACCAGGCTGATTTTTCGGCTTCTGACTGTTTCTTTTCATACTCTTCATCATGAAAGGACTTCCTTAAGTTTGTGGGCCAATAAAAATCCTTTCTTTTACTTTTGCCTCACTTAAATTTTTGAATTTCTTCCTGAAATGAAAGAAAGAACTCCTTCTCTGTCCAGAGCTTGTACAAATATTTCGATAAACCAAGTTTAATGTGCAATTACGGAAAAAAGGCACATTGTAGATCATCAAAGGCTCATTTGATATGCTTTTGCCACTTGTAATTTTGTAATTTCCTTTGTGTTTGCAGAATATGCTACAGGAATGGAAATTGAAAAAATACTTAGATGGAGGAGCATTGATAAACAACCGTCACTCTGCTGAATTGTGCGCATGGCCTAATGCTTGAAATAGTACATTCACATAACAGCAGCATACCATTTTTTCTTGCTCCGTAAAATAGTCTACAAAATGCCTTTGTCGTCTTGTAAAAGACTCAAAACTTCGAGAAGTTTTGAGTATTCTTTGAGTAGATAAAGCTTTTGTTTCCAAAAATGTCGCTAAAGTAACCCAACTTCTTTAAAAGGTCTCTAGAATGGCAACGATCTCACTATCAATGAGAAAGATATAATTTATAATAAATTAAGTCGATAAATTACAAAAATATGCACATTTATCCAGAAAATACGTAAAAAGATAAATTGTGGTATTTTTTAAAAATGGTACGTGATAGGCAAAATATAATTGCAGGTTCGTAATTTTCAGCCAAAAATACATAAGAAACAGACATTTTCATCCAAAGGACATTTTTCTTGTTGCACAGTGTTATCGAATATGGTCAAACAAAGGTACGGGACCTATGGGAAACCACCCTTGATCGATTAAAAAAAAATCACGAAAATCGGTTCATCCGGTGAGACGTTATTATTGGACAAACAAACAAAACAATCGACATACATACAGTATGAATGTATAACCTCCTTTCTTTGTGAAGTCGGTTAAAAATTATCATAAAAAATTGCCATTTACGCTATTCAAAATAATGACTTCCCAAGTTATATCCTCTTGATTGCCAGTCTTGTTTCATGTGGTTAAAAATATTAATTAAATATATTTTTTTATGAATTATGAAATGGATATTTGAAAAATGTTTGGTATGGAGTAATGTTATATTTGAATGAAAAATTAACCAGCGGAAGATTTCATATAAATATCCAAAATTTCAGCCAAAAATAATCAATAGTTTTCTTTTTCCATGCTTAAAAAAACATTTTGCTGCCGCTTTAGAGGCTGTATACCATTGCTGAATGTACAAAATTCTACCTGGTAGATAACAGTTAAAAGTCTTAACAAAGCACAATACTTTGTAAGCGGTTAACCTAAAACTTGCCCACTACAATGGATAATATAGCTCATTTGTCTTTAAAACACTTGCATTCTCGATTTTATAGCTTCATGAAAATCGACTTGAAAATTAGCATGTAGAAAATAATAATGGCCCCTTTTTCAATATCTGCTGTTCTAATGGTCAGATTTTACTCAAATTTGGTATTTAGGCCTATTTCGGAGTGGCTGAATTTAATTCTGCTGTCACAAATTAGCAATTGTAATCAGGTTTTAAAGTTAGCGGACAGTTTAATTTGTGTGCTGCCCCTTATCGAAATTTTCTTTAAATAATTTGAAAGAAGACTTTCACCAATGTCGATTGAAACTGAACTTGTTTTCCTGGAGCATATGATGCCTGAGTAATGAGTGTTTTTTTTTATTTCCCGGGGATTATACCTATATGGTTTAAAAGGTCCAATGTTGGGAGGTGCTTTCCACCTATTTTTAGGTTTCAGTAACCTAAAATTTTTTTTAAATTTTGGTTTATAAATAAAATTAAAAAATTTTTTACAACCTTTTTGTGTGTTCGTCTAAAAAAGATTTGGGAAGTATATTTTTGTAGCATATGAAATGTGTTAACTCATTTGCTCGTCAAAAGCTCATTATGATTGCTCATTTATCCTATTTTCATAGAAATGTGCAATGGGAATGAAATTTTGATTTGTAACTGAGTTAACATACTTCATGTGGTAAAAAATGCTATATAGTGTCTATATTTTTTTAGACAGACACATAAAAAAAATTTAAAATGTATCGAAAATGAATCATTTTTAGCTTTGCTGCAACCGAACACCAAAACTAGTGGCAACTAAATACTAGCATTTTTACAGTCTATGATTCAATTAATGCCCGCAATTAATAGGAAAGTTTCGACCTATTAAAGTTTCCTATTTTGACAGCTAAATGTGGTTAAGATAATAAAAGCACCTTAATATTCAACAACCCCAGCCTCAGAAAACCAATTATTTATTGTCAATGGAGGCAGTTCACCGCTAGAGGGAATCATGAGCGATCATCGTTGTCACGTGATATTCACTCTTTGTGTACTAAGATTTTCAATTGAGTTCTACGTGGAGTTCACTAGGAAAGTTATTTTAAAATTAGACTATTTTCACAGTTTTTTCTGATTATAACCCAGTATTTTCATTTAATTTAATCATTATAAAAGAAATTAATTCATTATTACAATAGTTATAGTGTTTTATTTAGTATTAATTTTATGTAATGTAGAAGAACTTTATTTAGGTGTAGTTTTTAATTAGATTTGTCGAACTCGAAGTAAAGCGATGCTAAGGCTCCCTTTGTTTGTCCATTGCTTTAATCGCTGCCACGTTAGCAATGACGTTGCTTGAATTGCCTCCATTAATTTAAAAAAAATTCCGCACGCGAAACACGGGGTTATCGTCATTCTTTATTTTCGCTGTAGACTTTACGTTGCTCTTCACTAGTTTGCTTCCTTCTTATCGTTATTTTATTGTTATATCATTAGTGAAGTAGAAGCAGTTGTTGATCTAGGAGTATTGATTAGTCACGACTTCAAGTTTAGTCAGCGGTGTAGCATAGTAAGTAACAAAGCTAACAAGATGCTTGGGTTTTTCAATAAGTATATTTTGAACAGTTCTAAGGAAGGTGCATTGCCACTATACAGAAGTTTGGTAAGGCCTCATTTGGAGTATGCGGTTCAGTTTTAGGTTTCCTTATCTAGAGAAGGATATTACCTTATAGGAAAAGGGTTTCCAAGGAGGGTTACTAGGTTGTTAAGTGGTCTCTCAGACTTTGATTAGGAGGTTAGGCTTTAAAAGCTCAATATGTATAGTCTAGAGGAGGGTCCACAATGTCTAAGGAAGGTGCATTGCCACTATACAGAAGGTTTGGTAAGGCCTCATTTGGAGTATGCGGTTCAGTTTTGGTTTCCTTATCTAGAGAAGGATATTACCTTATAGGAAAAGGGTTTCAAAGGAGGGTTACTAGGTTGTTAAGTGGTCTCTCAGACTTTGATTAGGAGGTTAGGCTTTAAAAGGCTCAATATGTATAGTCTAGAGGAGGGGTCCCCAATGTCTAAGGAAGGTGCATTGCACTATACAGAAGTTTGGTAAGGCCTCATTTGGAGTATGCGGTTCAGTTTTGGTTTCCTTATCTAGAGAAGGATATTACCTTATAGGAAAAGGGTTTCAAAGGAGGGTTACTAGGTTGTTAAGTGGTCTCTCAGACTTTGATTAGGAGGTTAGGCTTTAAAAGGCTCAGTATGTATAGTCTAGAGGAGGGGTCCCCAATGTCTAAGGAAGGTGCATTGCCACTATACAGAAGTTTGGTAAGGCCTCATTTGGAGTATGCGGTTCAGTTTTGGTTTCCTTATCTAGAGAAGGATATTACCTTATAGGAAAAGGGTTTCAAAGGAGGGTTACTAGGTTGTTAAGTGGTCTCTCAGACTTTGATTAGGAGGTTAGGCTTTAAAAGGCTCAGTATGTATAGTCTAGAGGAGGGGTCCCCAATGTCTAAGGAAGGTGCATTGACACTATACAGAAGTTTGGTAAGGCCTCATTTGGAGTATGCGGTTCAGTTTTGGTTTCCTTATCTAGAGAAGGATATTACCTTATAGGAAAAGGGTTTCAAAGGAGGGTTACTAGGTTGTTAAGTGGTCTCTCAGACTTTGATTAGGAGGTTAGGCTTTAAAAGGCTCAGTATGTATAGTCTAGAGGAGGGGTCCCCAATGTCTAAGGAAGGTGCATTGCACTATACAGAAGTTTGGTAAGGCCTCATTTGGAGTATGCGGTTCAGTTTTGGTTTCCTTATCTAGAGAAGGATATTACCTTATAGGAAAAGGGTTTCAAAGGAGGGTTACTAGGTTGTTAAGTGGTCTCTCAGACTTTGATTAGGAGGTTAGGCTTTAAAAGGTCAATATGTATAGTCTAGAGGAGGGGTCCCCAATGTCTAAGGAAGGTGCATTGCACTATACAGAAGTTTGGTAAGGCCTCATTTGGAGTATGCGGTTCAGTTTTGGTTTCCTTATCTAGAGAAGGATATTACCTTATAGGAAAAGGGTTTCAAAGGAGGGTTACTAGGTTGTTAAGTGGTCTCTCAGACTTTGATTAGGAGGTTAGGCTTTAAAAGGTCATATGTATAGTCTAGAGGAGGGGTCCCCAATGTCTAAGGAAGGTGCATTGCCACTATACAGAAGTTTGGTAAGGCCTCATTTGGAGTATGCGGTTCAGTTTTGGTTTCCTTATCTAGAGAAGGATATTACCTTATAGGAAAAGGGTTTCAAAGGAGGGTTACTAGGTTGTTAAGTGGTCTCTCAGACTTTGATTAGGAGGTTAGGCTTTAAAAGGCTCAGTATGTATAGTCTAGAGGAGGGGTCCCCAATGTCTAAGGAAGGTGCATTGCACTATACAGAAGTTTGGTAAGGCCTCATTTGAGTATGCGGTTCAGTTTTGGTTTCCTTATCTAGAGAAGGATATTACCTTATAGGAAAAGGGTTTCAAAGGAGGGTTACTAGGTTGTTAAGTGGTCTCTCAGACTTTGATTAGGAGGTTAGGCTTTAAAAGGCTCATATGTATAGTCTAGAGGAGGGGTCCCCAATGTCTAAGGAAGGTGCATTGCACTATACAGAAGTTTGGTAAGGCCTCATTTGGAGTATGCGGTTCAGTTTTGGTTTCCTTATCTAGAGAAGGATATTACCTTATAGGAAAAGGGTTTCAAAGGAGGTTACTAGGTGTTAAGTGGTCTCTCAGACTTTGATTAGGAGGTTAGGCTTTAAAAGGCTCAGTATGTATAGTCTAGAGGAGGGGTCCCCAATGTCTAAAGGGCAGATACAGAATTTGAGTCGAATGCGGTCATTTTGTTTTTTCTAGAAAATTTACTTATGGAAAGGGTTTAAAGAGGTACATTTAATGCCAATTTTTAGAGTTAGTTAAACATATGTATATCTCCCAAGGAGGGGTCCCCAACCTTTTGTACTAAAAGCAGATACCAGAATATCAGTCGAATGCCGGGCACCATTAATTTTTTCTAATAAATTTATAGTTAGTGGACATAGTTAATAATACACACTACATATAATGCACAAAAAATAATTTAAAAATTCATTTAACATATGAATATAATCATTCAGTTGTTTAAATTCATTAAAGCGGGAAATGTTGATGGGCTGCAGTTGGAACCGGAGGTCATTGTTTTAAGCTTTTCAAATTTCAGGCTCATCTTGAAATGAGGAAAAATGACTACTTCAATAGGATTATAGGCAGTTGGAATAGTTTGCCAGAAGCTACTGTTACTTGCAGGGGGGTAGAAACTTTTGAGAAGGCTCTTCATGTTCATCGAAGGGTTGTTAAGTTGACTAGGACCAGCCTAGCTGCGCCCTGTGCCTGTTGCTAGTCGTCACTTTTGTATTTGTATATTGAAATTATTACTTCATTATAGAGTTTAGGTCTACAAAAGGTCAATCTAGAAACGTGCAAAAAGTAACATCAATGATGTTATTTCATTTTATACAATTTTATGAAACGAAATTTCTTATGAGGTGACTTTTATCGCTTGCGAACATTAAAAAAGCAAACCTGATGCATTTGAACCTTGTTCTACGAGTTCTCTTTGGCGAAGATCCCCGGAATTCAAACCCCGGGGGTGTCACTCCTGTTGTAGCCAAGTTGTGTCATGACACAGTGGGGACGCTTTTCCCTAAAGTGTGACGCACGTGCACGGAAAATTTCCTTTGGGCCGCTTACTGCGCGTGAACTTTAAAAATTACTTTAAAATAAAAATACTTATTGCAGAACAAAGTTTTTTCCAGAGATGATGTTTATAGACGACCAACATATTCCCTCAAATAAAAATTAAAAGCAAAAAATCGAAGAAAACTTCCGTATTGTGAAAAGGGATTTTTGCCGTATTTACTGAAGATGCGATTTAATCTGTAATTTACTATTTTTAATAACCCTAAAAAAATTTATTAATTAGGGTTATTAAAAATTTCTGTCTATTTTTAATAACCCCCCCCCCCCCCCCGATAAAAAGGGGATGGGGTTGATAGTTTCTAAATATGTATGATTTGGATTCCATATAAAGTTTTTTGGTCAGTTGAGTCTCAACGCGAAAATAAACGAGCTCTCCTTCAGTTCTTAATGATGGAAGACATTCCGCGCCAAAGAGCCCAATTTCCGGCCGAAAAGAAAAAGTTCTCTTTCGGTGACCAATGGCTGAAAGAATAAGGAAAAGAGTGAACTTAAGAGCGGTTGTGATTGATCTTCACGTAATTCGTCAATATACAGGCAGGACTGAATCAAAGATTGGTTAGATTTTGCTTATAATTGTGCTTGATCTCAAATATAATGTTACGGACATGTGTTTTTATATTTTTATTAGTAAGCCCGGCGGTCATACGAAAGGATCGCTGTTCTAAATATTATAAATATACAATTCTCCCAGTAACTAGAAATGCGCATTCAGTCAGAGAGATATTTATCAGGTAGAACAGTAAAGTTTAATGAATAAATAATAAACATATAATAATTTCAGAAAAAATATTCTTCCCGAAAAACCTCCATCTAAGTTATAATAATAATCTGTAAAATAAAAATATTACTTACTATATAATCAAATTGTTTGTGAAAAATATTTATTTATATCCAACATAATCATCGTCAAAACAATAGTTTTAACGAAACCTGGAAAAAAGAGCACTGCCACTTTAATATATGTAAAAAGCGCAGACGATAAATAAGTTAAAACAAAGAAAGAAGGATTAAATTAAATTCGCGTTAACATTCATTTTTAACGGAGATTGCAAATCTAGCGATGCCTCACTCAAAATGCTAGAGAAATGTTTTGATTATGAGTCGTTTTCATTAAAGAAACAATTGTGTCGATGGCAGCACGATGCAGTTTTCTCGGAGTAAGAAATTATGAATAAGCTATCCGCGACAAACAGACACTTAAGCGGTTTATATATAAGATTTTGCCGTATTTCGGCCAAGCTTGGCGATTTTCCAATCATGATAGATAATCCTAGTTTTTGCTAGAATTTTTGGATTATTCATCTCACGTGATCGGAGATGTTAATTAAACAGCTCTGACCAGAAGTCACAGTTGAGAGTTAAAAGTTTTTTGTCTTTTGCGAGTGCATGTCAGTCTGAGCCATTGTGCTGTAAGCTTCTTGCTTGATTCCATTCGTATTTGGGAGGTAAATACGAGATGACAGTTGGTTTTATGGTGATGTGTGAACATGATGAGATATTTTTGTGTGCTTAAAATCTGTACATAGTGTAAAAAATTTCCAATAAATTGCTCTGTTTTGTGAAAGGAGTTAGTCACCTGTTTAAAGGACGACGAACCCGTAACAATAAATAGTGCTCTGTCTGAAAGTTTTTAAATAATCGCTAAGCAGAAAAACAGAAAAAATCATCAAAGGTTCTAGAGCAATGATCTCGAAACCTTTCCTTTTTGCAAACCCTTTCCGTAATAAAGAAAAAAGGGCGAACCTTTCTGCAGTCGTTAGTAACAGGTAAAAAAAAAACAAATATTTAGCACATTAATTTTATTGTTTTTTATTATTGAAGTTATTAACAGTGCATTAAGCATATGGATGCCAAAAAGCACTTTTCGAAAATTGTTTTCCCGAAAATGAGAAAGTTGTAAATTGGCTTGAGAAATATACACACAAAACATTAAATCAATTAATAAATATCTTCCAGTTCCACTTTTGGGATGAAATAGGCAAAATTACTAAATTATGATCGTTGTCTACATTATTGTCATATTGACAAAATTCGGGAAGTAAACGAATTCAGCGAATGAAATTTTCTTAATGTATATTCATTTAGTTTGGAGTATTAACCACACCTGTTTAACCGACTTCTCCTAAAGGAGCAGGTTGTATGTTCATATCATATATATGTCGGTTTTTTTCCCACTCGTAACATTAATGCAGGGCGGTTTCCCATATGTCCCGCACCGTCCCCGTTTGACCATATTCGATAATTCGAAAAAAAGCTATGGGCGGAACTACAGTGATTTTTTTTTCATCTATAAACTTTTAGTTAAATGAACAGCTTTTAATTTTTTTAATTGATAGAGAGGTCTAATTTAAATATCGTACAACGTTTTGACTACAGTCGTTCTTTAGAAACTAGTTTATGAATGAAGAAGTATTTTTCTTTTAATTGGAAAGGCTTGCCCTGATATTTCTTTGTTCAGTTAATTATTAGGTAATAAATATAAAACTCATTGTTAAAAACAGTTCCTTGCCATTAAGCAGTAATGATAAAAGCAATTATAATAAGATCTTTAAATATCAATTTCAAACGCAATTTATCTTGCAAATGATTATGTTGCAGTGAAAGTCACTCAAAATGGGGGTGTGCCATTTGATATGTTGTTTCTTTATTTTCCCTTAAATTGAGTATTCATATAAAAAATGTATTTGCATTTAAAGAATTTAAAAAAAAAACGACTTCAAATTAAAAAGTGAAAAATAAATTCATTCCTTAAACAACATCGCTACGACTTTTTAACATAATGTTTGAAGTCGGTGCAAACTTATGGGATAGATTAAATCTTTAGTAATCGTAACCATGAATCAATTGCAGATATTAATGGTCCATACTTTGCAACAGTTTCAATGTATAGTAACACATGGAGTAATGATAATTAGATGATTTTGCGCCGGCTGCAAAAATTATGTTTAAAAGTCGTATCGATGTTGTTTAAAGAATTTTTTTCGGCGGAATTTATAATTTGAAGTAGTTTCTATGTTTTGCCCCCAAATTTTTTTTTTTTAAGTTTGTGTATGATGTAATAAAAACACTTACCGTTTTATGTTCGCAATGACATTTTTTTGGTTACGTATGGCTTTTTTTTTTTTGGTAAAATAAAGCTTCTAAAAAATCTAGTTAAAGTGCTCTTGTAATTAAATTATAATCTTTATTACACTTGAGTGATTTCCAACATTGTGACAACTAGAACTGCAGCTGAAATACATTAATTGGTCCATTTTAAATTTAGTACAACTTTTCCTCACTAGATTTGAAAATACTCTGAAATGTGAAAATTTACAGTATTTTGGGTAAGTTAGTACAGTCGACGCTCATTATAACGACCACACATTATAAAGACCATTCCATTATAACGACCAGTGGTAAAAGACCCAACTTTATCCTTATGAACTCTACTTAAATTTGCTTTCGGTATAACGACCGTTCTGTATCATCTAATCCAATACAGCGACCGCATTCAGCAGATACTATTTCTGGTATTCTTTCCAAACAGTGCGTATTTCTGAATTTGTAACTTGAAATGACCTTGATTATAGTTTACGGACAAGATGCATGGAACCTTTATAAGTGTTCCGTCCAACTTTGACAGGGGGAGGGATTACCACTCATCAGAGTATGGAAAAAATAGAGGGGGATTAAACGTGGAATTTACAGATTTCTTATTAGAAAAAGGGGTTGACAGATGTATTGGTAGTGTTTCGTTTGAATCACGTATTTTTCCAACAGTCGATTCTCCGAAATAAGAGGAGAAATTCTGTCCCTGCCCAGGTGTCATATCAGTTCAGTTTTGCTTCCAGAAATGTGTATGTAATTCCCCCCCCCTCCCCCTATATTATCGACTTAAAAATCTGTTTAACATTTTGCAGTGATAATTTTTTTAAAATTCCAATGATAAAAAATAATTTCAGCATTTATTTTGGAATCTTTGAAAAATTACCAATTTTAAATGAACTACTGAACATATCATACATTTATGTATTTTTTAGAAAATTCTACCTCTTATAGCGACCACTCGTTACAAAGACCTTTTTCTGCGGGACGCAGACGGTCGTTATATCGAGCGTCGACTGTATATTTTAAACTAAAAGTGCAACCGGCACGTATTGATGAATTAATTTCAAAATTCATACGTCTGTTTCCTGTGCCAGTCCACAACTCTTCCTTGTTATCGGGAAACAATTTCTTAAGATTAATTTATACTCTCCCTAATATGTGTGTTAATTTATTATTTGTCATTTTTTAGCCTACTTTCCCGTAAAAGTAAAAAATAATAATAATAAAGCATGAAAGAAGGCTTAATGTATCATGAAAATATCGTTAGAAATCAAGAAAAGTCAAAAATAAGTTAAGTAATTAAATAAAGATTGAAAAATAAAAAATTTGAAAGTAGGGTTTTGAGATGGGGAAAAAGTGTGTCTGTGGGTCTGTCTTTCTGTCGGTCTGTCCCCCCTTAATAACTTTTGAACGAATTGTCCGATTCGAAAAATTCTTTTTGCATTCGAAAGATCTCGGCGAGGACATCTGATTTCCATATTTTACTTTTTGATTTGAACAGTTCAAAAAATTTTAACATTAGCGCATATGGGTGAAAATGAAGCAAATTATGTAAACTCTGGGTACAAGACCTATGTTAACATGAACAAGCTCACTGGAAGAAGTTCTTGTCGTGAAATATTGATTTGAACAATTTTTGTTCATTTTTGAACAGTTCAAAAAAAATTAACATACCGCCTACGGGGAAATATCAATCCTATATAATTCCTGATCAAACGGACCGATTTGCTTGGAACAAACTTTATCGGAAAGCTCTTATGACGTAGAACATGTACAAATAGAAAGTTCATCCAGAACTAACGAGCCTATTTTCCTATGAAATGTTTTGATCGGGATTTTCAAGAATATTTTTGAATTAATGTATGATTAAATGAATAAGCAAACGAATGAATGAATAAATGAGTGAATAAGTACATGAATGACTTAATAAATGAATGAGTGAATGAATATGTATTAACCTTTGAAAAAGGTATATTTGAAGCAATTTAGAATTAAAGCTAAACGAGAAAAAGAGATAGGTTTATAGCTAGATTATAAATTTGAAGTTGGGCGTATACGGGAAAGTAGGCTCGTATAGTTCTAGACGGAACTTCTTGTTTAGGTTTGCAAAAAAAAACTCAGGTTCGCGAAACCAGCAGTTGGGAAGCGCTAGTCTAGAGAACGAAACAGTTTGAGAGCCTCTGTGTTAGACACGTAAATTTTTAAGGGGGGTACAGTACTTCAAAATTGCTCAAATTATCGATTTTTTATAGTACTTATACCGACAGATAAAACTGTTTTAAAGCCTCATGCAAAATTTCAAACCTATGTGAGGAAAACTTTAAATGACATTCCGGTTTTTGTAAGCGATTTTAGCTGTTTTAATTCCGCATTTAAAATCTTTGAACGCATTTTTCTCTGCTTTGTATTTTTGACCAATTACGTGTAGTAAAATCAACAAGGCTTTTTTTTTTTCATTTAAAGATGCAGCTTTGAAACTTTGTATGTGCATTCCACGGAATATGTTTAACAAAAATTAGCATGGGTTTGACTCTGAATTTTGTAGATTGCATTTATTTAACTGCTGAAATTGAAATTTTGAGTTTTGTCTTTTTTCTGAGTTTTTAACGAAAAAACTTAAAATTCAACAAAGTTTCAGATAGTTAATTCCGTGCTAACTTTTATTCTATAACGTTTGGGAAGTATTACAAAGAAAAAACCTTTTGAAAAAAGACATAATTGAGAAAGTTATAAGAAGTTAAAGAAAAGTTTTTTTAATTTTAAATTAATGGTTGATCACAATGAGGTTCTACTTTCAAATATCATTTTTAATCATAAATGGAATTAAATAAAATTGGAAGTAGATACCATGCCCCTTAAAAGCTTTATTGCCTACATTGGAAAAGTATTTTCTCCATCAGACCCCTACCTCTTAGCTGAAGACTTATTAGGGTTGTGTGCGCGAGGCTGGTGTCATTTATTGGAAAGGTACTTTTTTCTCCCCCCTCATTCCCTGTTGGCGCGAGGTAGTGGGGATAGTGGAGTGTATGGATCCCCAAGTGTACATGTGTTTTTAGCGTGTTGGATATCGAACGCCGGACCTTCCGGTTGGAAGTCCAGGGCGCTCATTCCAAACTTCGACGCATCGATTCGAAGAGATTGCCGCTACAGAACCGGCCTAGCAGTTATCTCTTCGAAAACGTAGATTCCAAATCCTCCTTCGTTCAGAAGCGTAGGGGAAAAAGGGATTTCGTATCAAACTGGTGTAGCAGCCAATCAAAGCGTTTCTTTGGAGTTCTCAGCGCGGTATTGTTTTTAGTTTTTTGTTACGCGTTCTTGAGTGATTTACACCTCATAATTTTAGGAAATAAGGGTCGCCAATTTCAGTTTATTGAAACAGACACAAAAAAACTTTAGCATTCTCAACAAAGATAAAGAATGAGTAAATTTAAAAAAAAATAGTAAAAAATAAAAAGTTTATTAGAAATAATAATTTTTATGTAAAAATGAAAAGTAAAACAAGAATTCGTAACATTTTTGGGGGAAAATATATCAATTTTCCAGTAACAGGAGGAGGGGAGAGAAACTAGGAAGGAAAGGCGACGGTTTTTTTTTTTGCGAAAACTCGCATCAAGTTCGGGGGGGGGGGGGGCATCCGGTTTCCTCCGTTAATATGCTCACGTCTAAGTCACACCTAATTCACGTCAAAAATTGATTTTTTACTCCCCCCTTCATATATACTAATCTCATATACTTACTGAAATACCACTTCAATTTTGTTTCATGAAAGGTTAAAAAAGTTTCCATTTGCATCTGTCATTCCCACAAGTATAATGGAAGTTTTTTTTTTTTTATTATTATTTAAACTAAGCAATATTCTTCCGTGCAAACCCTAATTAAGGACTAACGCAAATAGGGGGAAGACAATATTTCGCTTCCGCATGATATGCATTGACAGATTGACAGGGCGCACATTTGCGTGATATGCATTGACAGGACGCACATTTGAGTGATATACATTGACAGGGCGCAAATTTGCTTAATATACATTGACAGGGCAGGATGTCTACAGAACGCGCATAAGTCCCGAACAAGTCACAAATTCGGAAATCGGTCACGAAATCTAAAAGAATAGATCACTAAAATTTTCCATCCAACGATACCGATCCCCACAGAAGGCATCGGATATCCGGTATTCAACAGATTTTTAAATATTCGGAATCCAATCTGGTCACTGCACGAAATATCCGGTTATCCGGTTGTATAATTTTATTATTAAAATTAATGAATCTGTCGTGAAATTGTTTTTGTAAATTACAAACTCAGTACAGTTTTTACGTCTATAGAATACATGTGTATAGAATTTACTAGTTTCAAACATCGGGAATATCCGATCTCCGGCAAAATCAATATCCAATGTGTCACCGATTGGTCACAAAAAAGTGCGGAAAATGTCACGAAACTTCACTTTGAAAATATGTAGACACCCCCTGCAGAGGTGCCCCCAGGAAGGAGTTTGCAGACTGCACCATTGACATTTGGAAAGGGGGCAGTTCGTTTCAAGGGCTTTGGGGCCCTTAATCGACTTTTCGACTGACTTAGGGAGTCATAGTTTTAGGGGATGTGCTACCTCTCAGAGTGGGGGGATAGGTGGGCTCCCCTCACATTAACATAATTTCTTAAAAAATATTTTTAAGGTTAAAACATTAGCATTTGGCCATACATTTATACGGCTATTTTAAAATTTATTTAAAGTATGATTAGACTTTAATTATAATTAGAAAAAAAATATTCATGGAAGTAATTAACGATGTTAGTTGCTTTTTTGACTCATAACCTAAGATTAAACAACAGTGCATAATTTATGGATGTACATAAAAATTATGCGTTAAAAAAGCATTATCTTTTCTAAAAACAACCTACTTTTCGTTTAATTATGGAATTTTCTTCCGTATGAATATGTAAATATATCTTCACGTTATTCATTAATATAATTTTTCAACTTCTTAGATTAAAAAATCTGACACATAGAAATTTAATAATCTGGGGCTTTAAAGATATTTCCA
This sequence comes from Octonoba sinensis, assembly GCA_038502835.1. Taxonomy (NCBI): domain Eukaryota; kingdom Metazoa; phylum Arthropoda; class Arachnida; order Araneae; family Uloboridae; genus Octonoba; species Octonoba sinensis. The sequence continues at coordinate 13,067,192 of CM076602.1, read as the reverse complement.
AATTAAAAAACACCAAAAATATGCATAAATTGAAACCATAATTAGTAATACCATATTGATAAAAGAATTAGTTTCTTAAATAGCTTTTGATTGATACACATTGATACGTAACTTTAATTTATGAAAAAAAACAAAAAGAAAACTTAATGTTTAAAAGTATTTATTTAATTTATATTTATATTTTTGGGCAAACCAAAATTAATTTATTGATCCAAAATAATTCTCAATATGTATCAAAAACACCATCAAAGAAGGGCAAATACAACGTCTCTATTCGTGTAAAATATTCCTTTTCATATTTCGGCGACTCAACGAACCAATACCCCAAAGTCCGATGGCACAAGAGCTGTCGAAGCGCGCTTCGATGAAGAAAGCCGCAAAACAACGATACGAACCACATGGAATTAAAGCTTTCGTTGGTTTCCCTGCGGTCCTGTGAATTTTGCGTTTGCGCCATCTAGTGAGGGTTTGGGAACTACGATCGAATCGATGTGCGCTCACTTGGAATGAGGGCCCAGGGTAGCCTAACTACCGCGGAGCTATTGGAAAGGTACTGACTCAGAAGTTCGTAAACATAAAATAAAACATAACCAAGCATTAAAAAAATTCATTTTATTACATTGTCAGAATTATCCATTTGTGCAACAAGATGAAGTTTATTTACAATTTTAAGGTCACTTTCCGGTACTTTATTGTTGTAATAAATTATGAATTTATGACGCAATCTAGCTGTATATTTTCAAACTAAAGCCACTATATACACGAGCCGACACATCAGGCATTTTGAATCAAATTTTTCATTGACAAAAAGGTAGCGTTACAAAAGCGAGGTTTCTGGCCTGTTGTCACATTACCATATCTCGCCAAATTTGGGACAGTTTAAATGCCAGAGAGAACGAAGCATCGCCAAAAGGCGATACACGGCAGAAAAAGCAACTACGCAGAACACGCTCTCTGATCCAAAATGGCGGATGCGTTGGCCTGTCTTTCAAACTGATGCATAATTTCATTCTTAAAATTATTGAGCCTGAGGGGAAAGGAAATCATCTTCCTCTTCTCCATTGTTAAACTAGCCCCTGAAACACACGAATACGTTGAATCTAACAAATCAAAAGGCAAAACAAACCGAATTATCTGGGCATGCGTGACATCTTTCATACATAAAAATGCATTTATGCTATTTTTTTCGCATTCAGCACCATCTACTATAGATATCATTCTTTAAACCCTTCATCTTTCAAAGTTTTCCTTTTTTTTCTGTCTTTCATTTTTTTCATTCATGCTCTTTATTTTATGCAAACGTTCAGTCATACTGTTCGTTTACGACAGTCGAGACTATCCGTCGGAAAGATTCTATCCGGCAAAAAGGGTAATACTCTGAGATGGGCACTTTTCGTAATTATATTTTACCCTCTCCTTTTTTGCTTTTCCCCGATGATGGTATATTCTATTTCCAATATGAATCTTTAACACAAAAGAGAAGAAAAATAAACGCAGGGAGTTTATTATTTTTCATAAAAACTAAATATTTAATAATCTTTATAAATTCTCCCCCCCCCCCCCTATTTCGATGAAATAGAAGCAGACTTGACGCATGCGCAAATTCAAGGAAAGTCCTGACTAAGAAAATAAGATAGTACTTTAAAATATTTATTTATACATAAGCAGGTAACGTTATTAATAGCTGAAAGTAACTCAAAATGAAAATCCTTTTTTCCTTAACTGTCAATAAGTACATAATTTTCAATTACTAAGGAAAAAAATGGTTTAAATATTGTTTTTCAGCATCTAAAATATATTTTAATGAAAAAAAAAATGGTTTTTATCTATTTATTTATCAATTTTAAACGACTTCTTACTGCAGAATTTAATTTTCAATCTGATATTGTATTATAAATACTTAAAAACAAATCGATAATAAATAAAATTCTGTAGACCAGTAATTCTCAATTATCAATTCATTTGATTAAAAAAAATAAAGCACTGAAATTAACGAGGCAGTTAAATATCTTACTGCATAATAAGGAGCCCTACTATTTATGTATAAACTGGTAAATATGAATTTAACACGTATTTTTATATTCATAATTATTATAAGTCATATCATAACTTTATTAAAAATGTTATTAGTTATAAAAATTTAAACTTACTCAAAGAAAAAACTCTCACTGAATACAAAGCAATTAAAATAAAATTGAAATTTTTCGTGATCACTATACAAGTCATGGTAAATTTTTATTTTTCTTACATCACAGTTTTTTATTTGATCGGTTATATCATAAAAGATTTTTCAAAAACTCTTTTCTTTTTTACACGAAATTTTACTTTGATTTTATACAAATATATTATTTAATTCATAAATGCTAATAGTTAACTATATTTTGAACTGTAACGCATTACTAAAAATTAAAAAGTTCAACTTCAACTTTGATTATTTAAAATTAGTGGTAGGCCAGTAGTCTGACTCTCAGAATTCTTTAAAATCTTGGAATTCTTTAAATTCTTCAAATTCAGAAGTCTTTAAAGTATTCTCTTGGCCCCTTTTTAGGTGCTGGTTGGTTTCTGTGGAAAAATCGGTTTATTAGCAGCATTTAGTATTTTTTTTTAAATTTATAATAGGCTGCGTAGTATTGGTTCTTAGCCATTGCAGACCTAGTGCGTTTCTAGAGATTGGTTCTTTCAGCGGCACCACAATGAGCGCGGTACCATTGCCGCAAGTTTTAGCGCTCAGTTTCCCTCTCGATTGCGGCACCTGAGCTCTGATGCAAACTGCACTAGGAAATTGAATTTATCCGAGAGTATCCACGCCAAACGGATACTCAAGGGATCTTTAACATGCCGTATAATCATACGATATGGGCGCTATCGATTATTTACATCTTGAAAATCCACCGACTTCAAATCAAATTTATTTTAAAAGTTTTTCGATTTTATTAATTTGTTTTTAAAGTTTCATTGATCATTTTGTATCGCTAACACCGATGCTGTTTAAGGTTCAAATTTACTTTTACTCAAAACTTTAAAAGGAAATTTTCTTAGGGCATTTACACATTTAAGATGAAATTACGTGGGTCATTTTTTCGGAATTCGAACAACTAATACATTTTATTGCTCTATACTAATTATCTTTTGTGTTGTAAGCCCTAACTTTATTTTATACAAATTAAGTTACATATGGAATCATTATTATTATTATGCTCAAAAATGGCATTCAAAGTTCAAGAAATGAATTAGAAACGTGATCTCTAATCCAGTGCTTTGTTTCTGAACTGAAAGTACATATGCTTGTATAATATAGCGTGACGTGTGAAAAAGAGGGTAGGGGGCTATGACACTTTGTGACAAAGTGGGGAGGGGGTCAAATAAATGGGAAAAAAGCGTGACGTCATTTATGAACGGTACCCTCGGAGCGGAACCAATCAGAGCAAACTTGTTTTGCGAAAACTCAAGCAAAATAGTCTCGTTGCAACTTGCGGAAGTAACGAAAAGTCATTAAATTTCGGTTTGTGATATCCAACGTATTCGTGCACTCTAGACGCTAGTCATTGTTAATCCTAACACAAGTAGCTCTCCAGTTAGGTACACTGCTTAGGGACTTCCTGGTTTGTAGGAACTCTATTAATTAACTAAGTAACAAAAAATAAAGATGCAAATTACTTCTGAAATCAGCCGGTGCTGGACAGAAGCGTAGCTAGGAGGGGGCAAGGAGGGACAGTTGTCCCCTGGCGCAGCGTAAAGGGCCGCCAATCCGCCAATTTAATGTTAATTTATTTTATTTTTAAATGCGAAAAGAAATTTTTTTGAACTGAAGAGGCGTGAATATGTTCGATAAAAAAGTGGGAGCACCGCAAATAATATCGGGAATGACCAATGTAGCAATGGAGTGCGTGGGGAATCAGACAAATAATTTTGCGAAGCCAAAGTGTCCCATTTTTCCTTTATAAGTGAATAACCGCTAATAAAAATTAAAGTTAAAACGGCGGCTTTTTAAAGCTATTTATCATTTAGGAAGCATAAATTTTTCTAAAGTCGCTTTAGGGGCGCCCTTATGCCCTCAGAGGCACAGGGGGCGCAAAATCTTCAGCTGTCCCCGGGCGCTGAAAACCCTAGCTACGCCTCTGGTGCTGGAATGTGGTTGCAAGAATGACATGACGACTGACTTCAGTTTATGAATGTTTGAAAGAAATTTATGATTAAAAAATAAAATGTGAAAGTATTAAAACCACGAAATGTTTTAAAGATGGGAAATGTGGTGTGATGTCTTCTTCACCCTAAAGTAAAGAAATTTGAATTTATTTTTAGAAGTAGTCAGTTCTTAAAGCGAGGTAAAATGTATGGAATATTTTGAATAACACCATTGCACACGCACCGTTAAACCCCTCACCATAACAAACACATCCCTTTTAACTGCCAATGCGTCAATATTTGGCAAACAGGAAAACTGAAGTACCAGGGCGTTTCAATAAGTAAGGTAACCAAAGTTTGACCATGGCGACTATAATAAGACGCGGTACTGCCTTACCTTGCTGCGTGTCTCTTTGGATTCGTCAATCATATTGCTTTTCCCACCAACTGTATTGAAGTTACTTTGGAGGACTATGATTTATTGGACCGTGCTATATCGTAAAATGAAAGAGAGAACTCGTTATTAGTGTAAAGCTATTGCAACAGGGAAGACAGCAACAATTTTGTAAATGTCGCAACATTTCTGCCACAACATTGAAACTGCTGCAACTGGATTTTCTCCTGTAGGCAGGGGGCCAAAAAGTACTTACATGCATATACAGTGAAACTCCTCCAACGGACACCCCTCAAATGCGAACCTCTCTTGTGGCCAGTCTTTAATCCCCTGCCAGCAAAGCATTGACCCCCCCCCCCCCCAAAGAAAAAATCAATCAAATCCCTATTTAGCGAACACCTCTTTCTATTACGGACAAATATTGTTGTACCATTGGTGTCTGCTATGGAGGAGTTTTACAGTGTTAGGCATGTACAGGTTATTTGACGGTAATTGGTGGTCGGCCACATACTCGATTGTTTACAACAGCGTTTCCCAACCGGTGGTTCGCGAACCCCCAGGGGTTCGCGGGGTGATGAAAGGGGGTTCGCGAAAATAATATTGCAATGGCGAAGTTTCTCCAGGCAACGTAACAGAAAAAAAAAACGAAATATTAAATTTACGTACATAAAATTAGGAAAAGAGTGCAAAAAGGATTTTTCTTAATGAATTGTTTTCCAGATAATGCAGAAAGGTAGTGGACTGGTATAGGAAGCGTAAATACACAATTTGAAATGCACTTATTTGTATATGCCCTATTTGGCCTGATTTTTAATTTGGGTTACAACCAAACTTATCATTTCAATACCAATTTGGATTACAAACTGGTACCAAAAGATATTTATTGATTTATTTTAAATATTAGAACGTATTTTTCTCCTACCATTTCCTTCTTTTTCCTCGCAAGCGTGAAGAAGAAGTAGGAAATATTAAAATTTCTACATAAAATGTAAAGTTTTGCATAATTTTACGCTAGTTTTTCATTATATGGACCCTAAAGTGGAACCCGAAGACATTAATTTTAAATTTGGACTCTCATTTATTACACTTTATTCCTACTTTTCTGCATCATCGCAATGTCACAATCAGAAGTTTAAAAATATGTAAATTTTAATTTTTCTTTAAATTTCCAAAACTTTTCCGAATTTTGTATATTTCAACCGGAAAGTGGAACCTATCAGGAAAATAATGAGATTTTTTTTTAGAAATGCACATGTTTACTGCCCTAATAATAATTCAAAAAGAACAAATAATAAAAAAATTGTAGCTGTATTTTAGTTTTGATTTAAACTTAGACGTTTTATAATAATATGTTTTCATTTCTTGTTATGAAATATTGTGCTACATGGAAAATAAATGTGCTAATAAATTTTATAGTTTTGTCACCCGTTACTAACGCTTCTAAGGGGGTTCGCTATTTTCTTTCGGATCTTAGAAGGGGTTCGCAAGGTAAGAAAGGTTGGGAAACACTGGTTTACAACAAAAGGATTTTTACTGATTAATCATCAAAAAGTTATTTTTTTAACGAAAATTACTTTTAGTTTGCCAAGAACGGGAAGCTATGCTGAAGGAATTTATTAGGACGATTATTAATACAGTAAAACTCCGCTATATCAGACACCAGCGGTAAAAAAAAATATTTGTCCGTAATAGAGAGGTGTAATATTAATATACAGTTGAACTCGCTTAATACGAAATGCCGAAAATTCGCGACTTTGTTCGTATTAGCCGCTATTCGCAACAACCGTGAATACGTAAAATTGTCTAAAGAAACTATTAGAAATGCATGCTTAAAGTACAGCGCCGATTATCCGAACTCCAATTAACCGAACTTCCAATTAACCGAACTTCCAATTATTCGAACAACTTATTTATCTATTTATCTTTCCCTATCCGAACTTCCAATTATCCGAACAACTTATTTATCTATTTATTTTTCCCTATCCGAACTTCCAATTATCCGAACAGCCTATTTCCTCCCCCATCTAAGGAAAAAAAATTCCTAATCGAACTTCTAATTATCCAAACACCCTATTTTTTTTCAATCCCCCTTCTCCCTCTTCAGATTTATTATGTGAAATCGAATCCTAGATAAGTGTTTCGTTGGGAGGAGTAACAAGAGAATAAAAGGCTTGGTGAAAGGGGATACTATAATCAAAATCAAAGCACAAAATTCCTGTTCATATCACCTCCCATTCGCAGTGACCATTTCATTATAGTTCTTTCTACACCATAATAGCCCTGTATAGCCGTATGCCTTGAAGTGTGCAGGTTTTTCTATTGTCCCAATATCCCTTAAATTGTCTGTCCAATTATCCGAACTTTTGCTTATCCGAACTAGGGTCTGTCGCGACGTGTTCGGATAATCGGCGCTATACTGTATATTTTAAAAATAATTACTACTATTTATAATACAAAGTAAAATAAATAGTGAAAACAAATGATATATTTTTACTAACGTACACTTTTAAATCTTGCTAGTACATTGAGAAAAAGTGAACTTAACTTTTAAAATTAATTTAACAATTTTAGAAAAAATACTCATTGGTTAGTTGTTTTTTTTAGGTACATTAATTTTTATCATATGCGTACTTGGTGATTTGCAATGACTCAACTCAAAATAACCAACAATTTCTTTTAACAAAATTTAATTATATAGCAATCGAAAAAAATTTCGTGAATGGATCAGGAATTTTGTTCGCCTTAGCCGAAATGTGTATTTTAGCCTTCGTAATATGCGCGAGATATTTAGTGTCATTAAATACTAAACCAAACTTGATGAACAAAATGTTCGTTTTATCCGGGATTTCGTATTAACCGTGTTCGTATTAAGAAAGTTCAACTTTTCTCCATCGGACACCCTTGCACCTTTTAGCCGAAGCCTTAGGTAGAAAGAAAGTTCAACTGTACTAGGATTAGGAATACGTCTTAAACCAAGGGTTTGAATGTTTTAACAGGCAAAACCTAGCCATGTTTACCTTCCTGGCAGCTGCCTCCGTTACAGCAGACACCAGAAAGAAAAATATATCCAGTGGCGGATCCAGAGGGGGGGGGGGGGGGGGACGGGGGCCCGTGCCCCCTCCAGACGCTTTAGGTAAGGACTAGAAAGAATTTACTTTCTTTTCTTCCTTTACGCTAAAAACGAGGAAAAAGAAACTATTTTGCAGACGGAGCGATAAAACTTCTATTCTATGTGACTTCTATTCTTTCAATTCTATGTGACAAACTGAGATAACCAGGTAATTGCTAAGACAGAAAGAAGCAGACACCTGCAAAATCACTTAGACAGTTGATTTATGCTCACGTTAAATCATCAATAGACTTGAAGAAGACTCCATTTGACCCCCCCCCCCCCTCTAAATTTTCGCGAAAAGAAGTTATTGATGATTTTGCGAGCTGAAAATTTCGCGAATTATATATGAACAAAACCAAAAGTTAAAAAAAAGTGCTCAAGAAAATAAGTGCTTTCACAGTATATATTCCTTTATTATATATGTCCAGTTTTTAAAAAAAAATGTGTTTTTTTGTATTTAATTAGGGAATAATTAATTAAAATTTTATTGATAATTTTAATTTAATAAATCAATTAAGTTTAATTAAATAATTGATTAAATTATATTTGGAAATTAAAACGGATCACAGTTTCTGGAGTTGTGTCCCCTCCCCCTCTATTTTGTTTTTAAGCTGAAACCACGCACATCAGCCACATTGGGTCCCCCCCAGAATTTTTTTCTGGATCCGCCACTGAATATATCTGTCCGTTATACAGAGGTGCAATATTAACATACTACGATTGGAAATATGGCTTAAAACCGTGGGTTTTGAATGGTTTAACCCGCAAGAAATAGCCATGGTTGCGCCTCTGTCTGCGCTGACGTGAAGTTAGCACAAAAAATTCCTCTCAGAAACTGGCTACCTTACTTTCCGAACTGCCCTCGTACAGAAATTGCACAAAACAACCCTTTGCTGAAATCTCCAATGACGACTCCTCCCCGCAAAATAAATACGATGCCACTTCATTCATCAGTTTTTCGGAATGAGTGAGAAGCTCTGAAAGAGATAACGGTTGGTTCTTCAGATCACTGAAGCCGCGGCGTCCAATCGGACCCATTTTCTGGGCTGCTCCATTGGGAGTGGCCCTGCCTCCACGGGTAGCCTCTGCAAGGTATCTGTTTGTATTCTGCATGGAAGCCCGGCGCGGAGCCATCTCTGTCTGATTCGAATAGTAGAACGACTTCGTCCGGCTCACCAATTGGGAAGTCGATTTTTCCTGAGAAGGGAATCATGGGAATTATTGTAAGAAAATAAATATAAGGACGCATATAAAACAACAGAAACAAAAAATTAAAGCAACGTAAAACTAAGCACGAAATTTGCGGACACGAGTTTCGAGGTTACAAGGATCATCTGGAAGAAAATCAATATAAAGATGCACGGTAAAATCAACAGAAATCAAAAAATTAAAACAACGTGAAATTAAGCGCAAAATTTGCAGACAGAGTATTTCGAGGTTACAAGGATCATCAAGGTAATCTCGAAACACGTGTCTGCAATTTTTTCAATATTTTGTGCTTAAACTTACGTTGTTTTTAATTTCTACTTTGTAGCACAAAGCGAAAAATTATAAACATTTTTTTTCCAACAGCAGTTATCTCATCGACGACATTGAGGTTGAACAGAATAAATGCTGGAAATCGCAGTTATTTTGATCTTAAGAAATTATTAACATCTAAAGTAGTAACAACTAGAATAAAGATTCAGGTTCATAAAACTATCCCCTATGGGTTAGAGACCTGTACTTTCACTTAAAAGCAAGAGAAGATGCTAAACACCTGGAAAAGGAAAATTCTAAGAGCTATTTTTGGACCTGTCAAAAAGGATGATCTTTGTAGGAAGCGATACAATTTCCAAATTGAAAGATTGGTTAAAGGAAAAGACATAATTAATTATGTAAAAACAAAAATAATACAATGGCTGGGACGCCTTGCGAGAATGGAGGAAAACAGAAGCACTGAGAAAATTTTCAAGGTACAATGATGTTCCGGAGGAAAAGGGGAAGGCCGGTTATAAGGTGGATAGACGAAGTGGAGAAAGACCTTAAAAGTCTAAAAGCCCGAAACTGGAAAGAAACAGCGAAAGACAATTTTGGAGGTAAATTGTTAAGAGAGGCCATAGTCCAACATGGGCTGTAATGCCAGGGAGTTAGTTAGCTATTTCATCGTAACGAAAATTTGTGACAATGCACACATAAAATTTGTATGGGAAGTAGTGGCAACGCAACGATAGTGGTAACAAAAGTAGTCACCAGCCAATGATAGTGGTAACACACTTTCATTCTCTAGAAATAACCACCAAACAGCTGCATATGTGTGTTAATTACATATCGAAGCTAAATTTCTATGCTTTAAAATGTCGTTCGTTTCCTTAATAATTGTCATTTTAAAACACGTTTATGAAATATTTTCTCTAGTGCCGCAGTACCGAGTAGTTATCGTGCTGCAAAAAACTGCTGACACACGCATCAAGAATTTTACACTTATCGCAACAGCAATATGGCTTTCAGAGTGAGGCTTTCAGGCTTTTCCCTCTGAAGAAACCTGAGACATGTCAGAAGAAACATCAGCCAAAAATATCTTCGTTGGATCACGGCCTATTAGCCAGGAAAATATTATGTTTGGAATTATTTCTATATAGATCTAATTCTTACAACTACTCCATATTGACCGAATATGTGGTCGAAATTTTCCCGAGGGCCTAGACATTTTACGGAGGACTCGGTACGGCACTAAAGGGAGGCAATTAACCGCTAGAGGGACTAATGAACGATCACCGTTGTCACGTGATATCCGCTCTATGTTTACTAAGATTTGCAATTGAGTTTCACGTGGATTGCACTAGGCAAAATGAGTTATCTTAAAATTAATTAGACTGTTTTCACAGCTTTTTCTGATTATAACCCAGTATTTACATTTAATTTAATCATTATAAAAGAAATTTATTAATTATTACAATAGTTATAGTGTTTTACTTAGTGTTAATTTTAGGTACTGTAAAATAACTTTATTTAGGCCTTGTTTTTATGAGATTTGTCGAACTCTAAGTAAAGCGATGCTACGGCTTCCTTTGTTTACATTGCTTTAATCGCTGCCACGTGACCAATGACGCTGCTTGAATTGCCTCCATTTTCTTGTAATTTGTGTTAGAATATAATTCGTTTCTTTATTATTTTTTCTGCTCAAATATTAACTTTTCGCTGTTGATTCAGTTTAATACTTACTACTTTTCCCTTTCAGCTTGTCCCCACACAGCCTTTCTCCAGCTACTATGAGAGCATCTCCTTCACAATCTGGAGTCTCTGCGATGTTAAAGTCGTGGAAGTAGACTTCCACTCCGCAGAAGGTCCGGACCCTCACTAACCGGAAGGAGCAGGTCAGTTCCGGCGGATAGGGAGCCGGATAGTCCGGGGAGATGATGTGGCCCCTTCTTTCTCGAAGACAGTGATCGCACATTCGGATGGGTGGAGTTGCTGAAAGATAAAGTATGTCTAATAGATTCGGTACATTATGTTTTTAATTAAAAACGAATTAATTGATATGTTAGACTCGATGCACACGGTTGATCCGACGCCGTTGCCGTGTCTGAACCGGACCACAAGACCACAGAATTCACACGGGAACGGTTTCTGTCCGGTTTTCTATATTCCATGGAATTTATGTCATTGCAGTTGCCCTGGAGAAGGCCAACTGCACTGGAATTCAAGGAAAATACCTGTATTTTTGTACTTAATGTACAAATATGATATTCAACTGGAATTTAAGGAAAATACTTGTATTTTCATACTTACTGAACAAATATGTTAGAGTTACAAAAAATAAATGATTGTATTACAAAAAGAAATGATTGTGTTCAAGACTTGAAATCGGCATTTTCTTCATTGTAGACTTGTGTAATTAATTTCGTAAAATTACTTTCGTTTACAACTACTGTCTGTGACAGGTGGCAATGAATTTTGTTCCCAAAAGCAGTCTGACATTCCTTAAATATGTTTTTCTTGTATTGGAATGGAAGTACATAATTAGTATTACAATGCATTTTCTTAAGATGAATACAAATACTAATTGTTATTTAATAAAAAGTAAAAGACGTATAGAAAATTAAATATTGATAATATTTTGTTTTCAAGAATAATACAAAAGAAAAAAATCATAAACAATAAAATTGCTGCCCTGAGCGGCAGAGTAAAACTGACTACTCTACCTATTCAGAAATTCTTCAAGAAAAAAAAAAGAGAGCACTGGGTGTTACTAATACTTGGCCACATTGTTTGCCCGTACGGCGTACGAGCACAACATTTTCTCCTTTCTTTCTTGGTTTGCCGGTATTTTTAATTGATTGGTAGCGATTCTTTTATATTAACCCCTTAACTGGTCATTTTTGTTTATCAGAGCTGTTCATAAAAAAGCATTTTTTGTTGCGTGCAATTAAATTCCAAACTTTGTATAAAAGAAAAATAAGAGGTTTTTTTTTCATAAATAATAAATTTACATTCTTTTTCCTTCATAAGTTGGCAACACAATGCCCCTTAATGGTCGCTTTTTGCAAGCGCGCAGTATATATCATGAAGACTGCTTTACAGATCTCAAGTACAATTAGCTAAAAATAAACTTATATTCGTACTTTTCTCCAAAACTGTTTTTAAATTTTTCTCTTCCACGTGATCTCGCACGTTAAAAACTGGTATCCCTTGATGAAGAAGCTTCGAAGTTTAATGAAGTATCTTCAATTAAATATTCGGCAGCTTGTAGCTGCTAATGTTGAGTTTATTACTGAAATTTAGAAGATTGCCTTTGCTAAATCTTTTTACTTTATTGTAAGGAAATTAATTTCTAATAATTGCTCAATTATTACCGAAGCAGACAAAAATGATGAGACAGTTGCTTTAAATAAATTTTACGATTTTAGAAACGATTTTCTAAATACACATATTAGGGCTTCCTTTGGCGTCAAATTTTACTTTTGTTTTCCTCTCTCTGTTTCTTTTTCCGGTTTGTATTACGGTAGATTTTTATTTCCTATGACGATATATCTCTTCTTTGAATTAAATAATTTTCATTTTAATTTATTTCATTAAAAATGAGATTTATTTTTGGAATCTTCTTGCTCTCTTAAAGTTTTCTTCTTGCTCTCTTAAAGTTTGCCTTCTTAGAAAATCTTCAAAATTTTTCGATTTATTCAAATAGAATTTGCGGCCTGATTCTGCCTTCAACGTTACAAAAAAACCTTCAAAGCCTCAAACTGCGTAATTAGTTTACTTCAACACGCTAAAACTTCCGGGTAGTTAGGGGGGAGCTCCGCATCCTTTACCTTTGTATCACCGAAGAAAGCCTTAAATTGCAATTTTGGTTCAAACTATTAAAAAAAAAAATGCAATGGAGAGAATCCTAGAGGTCTCATTTTTATATATAAATACTTTCGTACAAAGAACTTGATCGTTTTAAAACGTACCTAAACAGAATTTCATCGTTTCACCATTCCTTTATTCTTATGTTAGTCACTAAATTGCAAACGTTCTGAAACGGTCTGATGTCTAAGTTGTATTTTTTAATTTAAATAAGCTTAAGTTATCTTTTATTAACACAAAACCTACCAGAGTGGTCAAATGACTGCTTTTGAGACTTTAATCAAAATTGCTAAATTCCTTTACACTTTTCTTGAACTTTCTACACGACTCTTTCTATAATACATAGCTATTTAGGTAGCTATACATCACTTTAAAAAACGGTGTCCAGGAAGTTCAAGAAAAATGGAAACCGGAAATTTAATAATTTTGGTCACAAAAGCGGTCATTTCACCTCTCTGGTAGGTTTAGTATTAAAATTCCGTACATGTCTTGAACTGATTTCGTGTTTGAGAAACCAATTGCAGATGCTGGTTAACATCGAGTAAAGCAAAACGAGTTCCATAACTCATTTGCTTTACTCGATAAACACTTTTCCTTAATATCTCCTGTTCTCATGAATCGAATGCGATCAAATTTTGTATATAGACCAATTTCAGCATGCTGAACTCATTTCTGTTGTCAAACACACGCCTTTTTTAAAATTTAAAGGTTAGAACTCATTTTAATATGAATGCGGCACCTTATTTTATTCCGATAATTTCAAAGAGGACATTAATCAGTGACGCTTGACACCGTACTTCTGTTTCTAGAGCATGTAATAGCAATGTGATTGTGAGCGTTTTTCTCTCCCCCCCCCTCCCCCCGCACCACTTTTTATTTGCCCCCCCAAAAACACCTGAGGCAGTGCAATTTAAAACTTCCAAATTTTTTAACTATATTTATACTTATTAGTAGAAATGTTTTTACTGTCATGGCATCAAATGCTACATATTAACCTCTTCAGACCCCAGAACTAAGCATAAACAATTTTGACGCAATTTTTTGGTTCTCTGATTTAAGAAATGATTACAAAACAAAAAAAAATAAAAAAGATTTTTTTTTAAATTATAATTAATAATTAGTTTTAAATAATAATTAATGCCCAATTTCCATGTTTTCCATGTTTAAAACTAAGTAAACTACCTGTTGATTAATTTCAAAAACAATTGGGTGTTTTAGCTTTCAAATTGCACGAACAGTAGTTGATAACATATTTTAAAATGTACCCAATTGGGTACACTTGGAATGAAGAGGTTAAAACATATCATCCCTCGGGGAAACCTGTGACCCCTAGAGTGGTGGTTCTTCTGGGTGGCAGATAGGGGAATGCCTCCATTGGATTTCCTTGGGTGGTAGGAGGTGAAAATAAAATGCCTCAGCGGCTCAACAGACAGAAATCCAACTCTTTGGGCTCCGGCGACCATTTTTCCATGAGAAGTCAATCAAGCAATCGAGATTATGTTGCGCAAAATGTAGAAATTGTCCTGATGAACTACTCTATCAAAGTCAAATTTTAAACTGTACAGTACTATAGTCTGTGTAATTACAATCGGCGTGTCAAGGTCACACAACTCTGGCTTTTCCCCTTCTGGTCGTCATGGTTTCCGTGCTAGAAACTTTTTCCCCACTTGGTTTGGGAACATAAGTCAGTTTGTTGTTTTAGTTATAATAATAATAGACGGATTAAAATCAGATTTATTTCTCAATGGCAAAAATATATTGCGTCAGACAAAGTTTTGAAATATTTTCAACCAATCTAAATATTATTCTGACATTTTGATGTGTTTCAGAAAGCTATTGTATAGCTAATTTATCGTATTTTTATATTTTGTAAATGTTAAAATCTTATTTAAACATTCCAGATGAAATTTAATTGCATTTCCTTAATATCAAAAATAAATAAATGGAAAATAAATTCTTTCTTATTACTTTTCCTCAACTATTCTAATATTTTGAATCGGAGATCTGGTAATGCCATTGCCTTAACTGCAGTGCAAAAAAAAAAAAAAGTCTGGCTATGTAATCATTCTCGCAGTTGCCATGGAGACAAAGCAGCAAACGCGACCTTGATGCGCCTATTCTAATTACACAGACTATAGCATTTCCCCAGAGCATTGGAGCATACCCATTCTACGGCGATCTCCACCAATGTCTCTACACAGAAAGTATTGTTCAGTTGGCAAGAGCAAAAGCCCACTGATCCATTTGACTTCTTGTTGGACACGACACCAACCAAAACGTATTATGATTTTTTAACGTTTGGGGTTATGCTTAGTGTAAGATAATACGTTTAAATTTCTTACCAGGCTTCCATGTTGTACCACATTCCGTTTTCTGTCTCACTTTTATGGCAAATCCACTTTTGGAACTGTCCCAGTCAGATTTGAAGATGAAGCGTATTTCTTGGGTATCAAAAGGTATATCACCTTAAAACACAGAGGAAAACAGTTACTTTACTTTTCAGTTCGAAGAAAATACAGGGTATCAATAAAAGATTGTCCCAGTTATAAATTTCAATAGCATCAACTATGAGCGTTGTAGAGTGTTGGTTCAAAAGATCACAATTAAAAAGTTACTCAAACAGTTTTAGATAACCGCATGCGCGAGTAACTTTGTTGTTTTCTGGCTTGCAGCGCCACGTGCGAAAAATGGCGGCTCCTGAGCGTAAAGCGTTTTGTGCTCTGCGATTTGCGAAAAATCAATCTGTAACCCAGTTCAACGTGCGTTTCGTTTAGGGGCCATTTCAGTAATTTGTCCAAACGTAGAGTCCGCAACATGACACTTTTTTTGTTATAACTACGTAATTTACAGTTTAAATATCACCAAATTTTATTTTCAAATAATGTGTTGAGCACATTAGTGATAATTAAACTGTAAATTACGTAGTTATAACAAAAAAAGTGTCATGTTGCGGACTCTACATTTTTAGAAAATACTGTGAAAGGGCCCTTAGTTTAAATGGGTTTAAAGTTTAAATGTTCCACCGTTACCTAATGATTTGACAGAGTTGAGGCACAGAATTGATGAGGCTATTGCTTCTATTACACCGAACTTGTTAACCAAAGTATGGGAAGAGTTGGATGTTCACCTTGTAACTAAAGGTACACATATTGAGCATTTGTAGGAAAAACTAGGTTAGTTTACCTTCTATTTGATGTATGATTTGTTGTAAATAGTAACTAATTAAATTACACTGTTATAATATACCATTGAAACTGGGACCCCCTATATTACGTGAAAGATTTTGGTTTCTGTGGAAAATTCGCTTCAAGTATTTCCGCTAAAACTGATTAAACGATATCTTTAGCATTTTTCTTTTTCATTACAACAATTAGAATCCTACAACTAACATGATAAATATAGCTTTGAATTAACTCCAGTAGGGTACAGTAAAAAATATTTTTTTAAGGTGACCGACTACGTTCGGAACAATTTTTTTTTTTTTTAAATGCAATTTCCGCACATGTTTTATACTTTTTTGGTTAAATAATGATTTATGAACATAAAAATACTTTTAAAAAATCCACATGTACTGTAGTTTCTGAATGAATGGGTAAACTGATTAAAATTTTAGTTAAATTTTATCAAAACGGTTAACACTGTGAAAGAAAAAATATCGTTGCAATATTAATTATTTTCAGCCATTAGTTACAAATAACAATGATCTTCAAAATGAACTAAAATGACAGAGAAATATTAAAATTTATGAAAATTACAAGGAAAAATGTATGCTAGTGCATCGTTTTTCCGATTTTTTTTAACATGCAATCTACATAAAAACCCTTAAAAATAAAAAAATATTTTATTTACATTAAAAATTTTAGTTCATATGATAGGTGATACTATTTAAAACAATCACTAAAAATGTTGTGAGAATACATTGATTATGTTTTCAGATATCATGATAGTGGTAAATGGGTTTTGCGAAAAAATAACTTTCGAGAAAATTGCAGTTGAAAGTTACAGTTCGTTCAAAAACAAGCTGGAATCACATGAGGAGTAGCAGACGATATGTTTTATTAATAGCTATAACTTTTTTTATAAAGCACGTAGAAGAAAAATTAAAGCAGTTTTGGGAAGAGAAAAGCTCAAAATATTAGAAACGGAAATAAAAAAATTTCTACCTTGAGGTCAAAAATTGATGTTTTTAAGTTAGCAGGTCACCTTAAGTAAAAAAATTCAATTGCGACTAAAAGTTGTGTTTTTCATTCAATAATAGAAACACCTAATTTCAGAATTTTTGGAATGTATTTTGGGGGTTCACGTTTGCACCAAAATGTCGAATAAAATTATAATGCATTATTATACTCGGTGGCGTAGCTCATAGGTGACACCCGGGTGGGTATTGCTAATGTCAACCCATGTAAAAGATTCTACCAAAAAAATCATGTAATCATGAAGTATGCTGTTTAATTCAACATATTTACAGTAAAACCTGTAAAGTTTACCCCCTTTGTAAATTGACCACGTTTGTCTGGAAACAGAATTAGCCCTTCACCCTTTAATTTGACCAGTCAAGTGCTGCACCGCAAGTGTTCAACTTACACAGGATTCACTGCATTAAAAAAAAGAACGAAGATTTGGGGGGAAAAAAGAAACGTTCGTATCATGGGAGTCACAATAGTTAAGGTATTTGTTGACGGCCATGGTGTGTTTTTAGCTTTGAAAAACACTTCGAATATATTTTGCAAAGAAAACACTTCGCGCAGTTAAAAAAGAAAATGATATAAAACATTATACAATTTTAGCTGGCGATGGTCAAATTTTTTTTCGCCAAATAAATTTGTTTTGAGTGTGGAAAATCTTTTCGCAAAAAATATTTTAATATCGCCAACGGCAACCCAAAATGGTGTAATAGTTTGATTAGACGAAAAAAATTTTAAAAGTACCATTTTTTTTATACTTTTGGGTGGTTACTTATGAAAACTGAAGTACAGCTGAGAGAGAGGTACATAAGGAGCAACTGCGGATAAGTGAGAGATGACTATATTTCGCATCTTACGTGTGAAACCAGATGGAAGGGTTCCGCAGAGCGTTTTGTGACCGATATCCAGGTGGTCCCTGCTGCAGTCAGGTCCTTCTCCGACTTCAAAGTGCGCAAAGCGGAGTTCCAGGGCGCATACTTCAGAGGAAAACTTCACCACTGTATAAACGCAAGTGGCTCCTTGGGGGTACTCGTCCGGATATCCGGGGCTCTGGAGGTCGAATTCGGACTGCTTGAAAACTCCCCCGCAATCTTCCGCTGTGGGAGTGGTTGGAATGACTGGGAAGAGAAAGAAGCAATAATGAAACGAAAATTCCAAAACAATGGTAGTGATAGTCACCTAAGTTTTATTTACACTGAAAGAATTGCTGCACTGTTAAAAATTTCCGTAAGAAAATAGTAAAACAACCATTTATTTGATTGTTATTTTACCATATTTAATTACAACAATTGAATAACCATTAAAAAGATGGTACTCAAACCGCTGATTGCGAAAAAAATCGTTTATTCTCTGTTCATCCTAAAGAACATTTAGCTAAGCGGCATTTTCAAGCGCTCAATAAGAATCGGGCGTCCATCTTGGTTGCGAAACCTTACCGGTCGTACGTTGTTGTTAAAATATGAATAAAGATTTATCAGTCCAAATCTGCATGTGCATATAAAACAAGAAGTTCCGTCTAGAACTATACGAGCCTACTTTCTCGGATACACCAAATTCAAATTTATAATCTAGCTATCTCTTTCTCCTTTAGCTTTAGTTCTTATTTTTTTCAAATATACCTTTTTCAACGGATAATACATATTCATTCACTCAGTCATTCATTCTTTCCTTTATTCAGCCATTCATACATTCATTCGTTTACTCATTCATGTCTTTATTCATTTATTTACTCATTCATATATTTATTCCCTCATTTATTCATTCTTTTCCTCAATCATTTATTCATTGATTCATTCTTTCACTCCTTCATTTATTCATTAATTCATGCTTTCACTCATTCATTTATTCATTGAGAAATATCCTTAAAAATCCCGATAAAAAAATTTTATAGGAAAATAGGCTCGTTAGTTCTGGGTGAACTTTCTATTTGCACATGTTCTACGTTATAAGATCTTTCCGATAAAGTTTGTTCCAAGCAAATCAGTCCGTTAGCTCATGATTTATATAGGATTGAAATTTCCCCGTAAGCGCTATGTTAATTTTTCGAACTGTTCAAAAATGAACAAAAACTATTCAAATTGATATTTCACGTAGCTTGCTCATTGGAACTTGGATCTCGTACGCAGAGTTTACATCATTTGTTTCATTTTCGCCCATAGGCGCTAATGTTAAATTTTTTTGAACTGTTCAAAATTGAACGAAAAATTGTTCAAATCAAAAAGTAAAATATGGAAATGAGATGTCCTCGCCGAGATCTTTCGAATGCAAAAAGAATTTTTTCCAATCGGACTATTTGTTCAAAAGTTATTAGGGGGGACAGACCGACAGACAGACCGACAGACACACATTTCCCCCCCATCTCAAAACCCTACTTTCAAATTTTTTATTTTTCAATCTTTATTTAATTACTTCAGTTTTTTTTTTACTTTTCTTTATTTTTAACGATATTTTTACGATACATTAAGCCTTCTTTCATGCTTTATTATTATTTTTTTTACTTTTACGGGAAAGTAGGCTAAAAAGAAGAAAAAAAGAAGTGGGTTAAGCAGTGGTTACTAAATAGAAGCACACACACACGTAAATCAAAAATTGGAGACATCGGATTCCTGAACTGTTTGCGAATGAGCGAACCCATCATTTGAGCTGATGAAACTTGTTTGTATTTTAATTTTGGCAGCAAATAAAATGATTTTCGTCAATATACAGTAAATTTAGACTAAAAATGACTTTGGTCTGAAAATGACTAAAAATCAAAAACTGAAATCTCAATTTTAAGGCAGTTTGCCTGTTGGAAAAGAAGATTTATTGATAAAGAAACGGCCGCTTCACGTCGTGTAGGTGGCCGAATGGCTAGAGAGCAAGGTTGATATACCGTACACCCGGGTTCGATTACTGCAAGCTTCGTTTATGGTACCTACGAATCGAAGATTCTACGCCTCAAAATGGTTCGAAAACGGTAAAAATTTTGTTTTGAAACCATTTTTAAATGGTTATAAAACCGTACACTTTTGTATTTACGGCTTTTTAACCAAGTTGATTGGAAATGGTTAGGTCCCGTAAAGATAGAAAAATGTTCCAAACCGTAAATTTAACAGTGAATTAGACGGACAGAATGCTGCCGGTCATTTAACCGTAATTTCATGATGAAATTTCTAACAGTGTGGTACACGTTGCTACTAACCCTCTAAAAACGGTGTTAGTTTGAGCATGAAGAAAAACCAACGTAAACAAAGCAAATTGTCAAAACATTAATAAGTTGTGCGTTTTTTCATTCACTCACAGCTTTCTTGTTGGTTGAGAACTTTTTTTTTTTTTCATGCACTAATGAAGAGGTTCCATCGTACCTCAAAATAACTATTCGCTTTATTGTTTTGAAAATTTGAGCTTTATTTACCTTGCTTTTTTCTTGTGCTCTGCTTTTTTTTTCTTTCTTTCTTTCTAATGGGGCTGCATATGTGTCATTAACCTTTGCAGACCTAGTGCGTACCCCGCTAATCGGCATCCATTTTTTCAAGTAGCACCACTTTTCTCCACCAGACCCCTACCTGTTAGCCGAGGCCTTAGGATTGCTTACGCACGGGGAGAGGTAGTGCACTCTCAGAAATAGAATCGTCACTTTTGAGGACTTTTCTATCGTCAATCAAATTTCGTCATTTATAACGAAACTTTCCTCGCGAGATCACGTGACTTTAAAAAATTACTATAGAAATTTCGGCAATGTGACGAAAGGTTTACTCGGAGCATTTTTCACGAAGCCATTTCGTCAAATATGACGAAAGTTTCGTGAGATTTGAGCATGCGTTTCTGAGAGTGTGGGGTCTACGGATTTTACATGCACATATTTCCAAGTATACATGATGGTCTTCAGTGGGTATCGAACGCGCGACCTTCGTCGGTGGAGGCCATTGACACCGAGAAGTTGGACGCTCAGTTTCCCCTAGTGGCGGCACCTGAGCTCACATATGATGCGAATTGCAAGCCAGACGGATACTCAAGGGATCTTTAACATGCCGCACAATCATGTGACGTGGGCGCAAACGATTTTCTGCATCTTGATAATCCACCGACTTGGGCTAGGTTCAAACCTACGATCTTGGGCGTTCGAGACTTGCGCCTTACCACTACGCCACCCTGTCGAGTGTACTCCCATTTTAGCACAAAGCATTTTTGATCATTTATCTTATAACGGTGTTAGTTTGCTGGTTACAAAGAATGGTGACTCATGCTATTATATTTTGGTGTTTACTTGCGTAGTAAAATGAAGCAACATTCTTCGAAGACTGTAAATTGAAATCATGTTTTGGTGCAACACACCGCCAAATAGTTTACCAATGCATAATATTATTTTCGAAAAACAATTTCAGCAGATTTTTTTTTTTTTTAGAGAGGGAACTTCCTACGCGATTTTTAGTGAAACGCAATTTCATGTAAAACATGTACCTTTAGTTCGTTTTCCATGACAGATGAATTTACTTCATCAATATTGCTTTCTGTTTGTTTACTACTAAGCAAAATTGAAAGTCATCTTGAAGCTAATGGTGGCTTTCTTTCTAATTTCTGAAAAAAGTTTTTAATTTTGGTAAGCCTGGTATCTCCGAAATCTAAACGACTAAGGAAGATGCATCATTCAAAATATTTATCAGAGGAATCTAATAAAGATTTCTTCTGCAGCTAGGATTGGTGAAGATTATTTTGGTGCATAATTTAGAATAAAAAAAGGTAAACAAATGAACTGAGGTTTGGGCAGTGGATCAGCCGATATTTAAAGAATTTCACGAGTGCTCGATAACACAGATAGTGGCACTGTAAGCTTAGTTCCAGTTGTAGTCTTAAAAATTCTTTGACACTCTGTATAAACAGCTTCGACGCGAGCTTTGGAGGCAGTCCCACAATGTGAGGTGGCCTTCGAATCGTTGCTAAACCGCCGTAGCAAATGTATTGATGCCGAAGGAGCTTATTTTGAATAAAAATACTTAAAAATAGAATTACTAGCTTTTATTTAATTTTGTAAACCTAGTCTTAAAAATTCTTTGCCACAATATGTATGAACACTTTCTTGAAGTATGTATATACCTTTTTTTTTTCCTTCGTTACCAGTCGTTGTTTCAGTGATTCAAATGTAGAACAAAGATTTATGTTGCATGTATAAAATATGTATACATGTAAGTACACATTTAATTTTTTTTTTGTTTTGTTTCCATCTTATTTTTGAGTTTTTTCGTATTATCCGCAAGTTTCGTTATCCGCGTTGTCCTTGAAACCCTATTCCACCACTCTGAACATTGGCATTCATTCTCAATTTAGAACTCGATGAATTAAAATTAATAAAGCACTTGCACCCAAGTCGCTCCAATGTTTCCTGAAATGAAGTGAAGGAGTCGTTCTTACCAGTTTCATTTTTCGGGCAATCTGGCATTTGTCGCACTTGTATGGAGAATCCTTGTCTCTGGGAGGTAGCGTCAGAGTGGAACGTCAGAAGAATATTTTCCTCACCAGGAAGGAAAGGAATTTTTTCTAAAAAAAAAAAAAAAACAATACTTTAAATCATATTAGGTTACTAGATTTAACGATACAGGAGATGTTTTAGAAGATTCTGTTAACTTTCGTTTTTGTGACTTTCTAATCGTTCAAACACACTTCATTCTGTGTCTCTCTTTTTCCATTCTTCCACTGTTTCTTGTTTAAAAGTCAGTATGCAAAGTCCATCTCGCGTGTTTCTAATTTTTATTTGAAATTCCAAGATAAACTTGAATTTCAAGATAAACAAATGGCTTCTTGTACAGTAACTGATTTCCCGGTGCTACAAATGTATCCGTGTCGGTGGTAACTGCGAGAAAATAACAGGTTTGTGTTCTGTTGTGCCTGTATTATTATTTTTTATTTAAATAAAGGTTTCTTACAAGAAAGCATGATGAAATTTACTTCCATAACGTCCCTCATAGATATAAGAAAAATGCAATTCAAGAAGGAATTTCTTAGTTATTCTATTAGCATCAACAAAATGTGGGAAAGGGTACTTCCTTGTCAATTGTAGGAAGATCATTCCTATTGGAATCAGAACATTCCTATTGGAATCAGAACATTCATATTTTAATCAGATCATTCCTATTTTAATCAGATCATTTCTGTTGTCATCGGATCAGTCCTATTAGAATTATATCATTCCTATTAGAATTATATCATTCCTATTAGAATCAGATCATTCCTATTAGAATTATGTCAATCCTATTAGAACCAGATCACTTCTATTGGAATCGGATCATTCCTATTAGAATCAGATCATTCCTATTGGAATCATATCATTCCGTTTGGAATCTGATCATTCCTATTAGAATAAGATCATTCCTATTAGAATAAGATCATTCTTATTAGAATCAGATCATTCTTTTTAGAATCAGATCATTCCTATTGAAATCAGCTCATTCTTTTTAGAATCAGATCATTTCTATTGAAATCCGATCATTCCGTTTGGAATCAGACTTAAGTTAGACCATTTGGAA
Organism: Octonoba sinensis; assembly: GCA_038502835.1. Taxonomy (NCBI): domain Eukaryota; kingdom Metazoa; phylum Arthropoda; class Arachnida; order Araneae; family Uloboridae; genus Octonoba; species Octonoba sinensis. The sequence continues at coordinate 13,043,549 of CM076602.1, read as the reverse complement.
TCACAGGAAATGTTAATAGGCTACGAAGAATTAGCTCACCAATATGATCTTTAGGCAACTGTCCGCAAAGCCTGTAATTTCTCGGCAGCTCAAGGCGATCCGCGCTGCACCGGGCTGCCCCCTTCCCGGCATTGCTCCCGTCTTCTTCGACGTCGAAGCTGAGAATTCTTAACTCGACACTGCAGTGGGCGGGGCTCGCTCGTCTGATCAAATACTCGCAGGTGGCTCCAGCCGGATAATCTTCCGGGAATGAAGGACTCTGCACCAAGAAGGATTCCTCCCTGAATTCTTGTGCACAGGAATTGCTTGTAGAGGCTGAAATACACAAATTTATGACATGTTTTACTAGAAAATTATGTATTTTTTAACGATAACAGAACAATATTCTAAGGCAGCATTTCCCGTTTTTTTATTGTAAATATCTTGGTATGGAAAACGACAAGAAATTTCATGAAATTGACACAAAATCGCATGAAACACCCCTCTTGGAACATCCAATTTAAACCAAAAAGGGAGGTGCACAACTAGATCTTGTACAGATCCTACACACGAAGTTTCAACCTTCTAAGAGTAACTGATTTTGAGTTATTTCGAGATACGCACATACGCACACAGACGGTATGACATAACTCGTCAAAACGGACTCGGGGACGGTCAAAATTGATATTTCAATGGTCCGTACGCACGTGCGTATAAACATACATACATACATTGTGAAAAAGAAAAACTGTCCAAACGGATTAATTTGTGATTTAAATGTAAATTTAGGCGGAGATTTGAGTGCGAATTTTTCGCGATTACAATACTTACTTTGTACAAGGAAGTAATAATTATGTTGGCTCAAATCTTAATCTGTTCTAAGTGGTATATAAATTGTAATGAGTGCATACGAGTGCTTTCATAACCTAATTACACAAGTGATCAAAAACAGTGCTTTTATACTGGAAATCAAGCATTTCGTGTTTTATCTGTTATATTAGTATGACTTTTTTTGTCCAACTATAGTTTGTCAACTGAAGAAGATAGCAAGTGTTCGATCAGTAGTCTTTTTACCTAAGGCTTCGGCTAAAAGGTGCAAGGGTGTCCGATGGAGAAAAGTAGTCTTTTTAGATTTTCTAAAAATAATATGCGTGATAAAGACACTTGATACCTGATTGGAAAGGGTTCAAAGGAGGGCTTCTGGGTTAGTAAGTGCTCTCTCTGACTTAGCTCATGAGGTTAGGCTTAAAAAAGCTCAATATGTATAGTCTAGTGTAGAACAAAGGGGAGTTTGAGGGGACATGATTTAGTTATTTAAATTAATTAAAAGGGAAAATGTTGATGGGTTACATTTATGCACAGAAGGTAGAAGGTTTTAAGCTTTTCAAATCTCAGGCTAATCTTGCAAGTAGGAAAAATGACTACTTTGGTAGGGTTTTAGGCATCAAGGAAGAAAATTTACAATTAGAAAATTAGTTATTTGTTAAATATTTGAGGCCTTTATTTAATTCTGATAAATAAAAATAAATGCAGCAAAGAATTTAAAGCCTTTTTTTAAAAAACTGTGCTATTTAATTTACTTTTGTTGAAGGGGGAAAAAATCTCCCACTTTGCTTTTCGTCGAATTTGAAAAAACAAATAAATAAAGTATACGTACAAGATCTCCTGATTTCTGGACAATCTTCCATTTGTTGAACTAGAATTGAAAACCCAGGACGCTGAGTTTTGCCGTCAGAGCGGAACTTGAGGATCATTGTCTCTTCGAGAAAAGAAATTAGTCCTGAAAAGAAAGGAAGGAAGAAAAGGGAAAAAAAAAACTATGTTTTATCAAAAACGTATTTGCAGCTTTAACTCTATACATTTACTCCTCATACTACGAGCTTCAATAGTGTTGTATTAGTAACTATGTAATTAATAATAAGGTACCTGCGCCCAATATGGACACCTTAAGGAAAATGTATTTTTTTCACTCCCGTCTACACGTCATAGAACTCCAAAAATGTATGACCACTATCCCTGGACTATTGGCTATCATTATTAAAATTAGCGACTTTGTAATTATCCTGGATTATTTTAAATGATGAAAACAAAAAAAAAAAAATTACAAGTGTCCATATAAGGAACCTGTTATGGCTTTCCTTGGCATATTAGAAACCCGCCAACTTGGCGCGCACGAACTTTCTAGTTTGGCAACGTTTTCGTTCTTGTGCTAAGTCAGTCGCTTTAGTACGTGCTCTGGTAAGGCACGCTTTGGTTTTCGATCATAGAGTAGTCTGGCTATATGGTTAGCCCCTCAAGCATTTATCAATGTATGTAATTATGTAAATATAGAAATATAGTAGTATTAGAATGAAACTTCGCATATTATTGTCGCAATTATACACCCACTCGATACAGTCCACTTAGAAGATATTTTTTATCGACGCAAGAACAGAACCACCTGTCCCTATTATGGACATGCATGTCCATATTAGGGACAGGTGGCTTTTTATTGACCTACTACACAAGGTGTATGGAAGAGACACTCTTCCAAGGGATTTTAGAGGAAAAGGGATAAAAAAAATATAGCTTAAAGTATTGCGGGGCAGGCATGGGGCAAAGTACATATCTTCAGAAAATGCACTTTAGAAAGGGGGAGTATTTTCGGTTGTGGCTCTTCGAAGAGCCATGCAAAGCCCCTCAGTTAGTACAAAATATTATGAAATAATATAGTTGCTTTTGCTATGCTTTATTGCATCTGTCTGCAGACCTAACATCTGCTATTACTCAGTTCTCGCACGACGGACAAATAAAAACTTCATCATGGGCACTCAGTCCCACACAATCCTCATGGACATCTCTGCCGCATTTGATGCATGGCCGCATGTCTGCAAAAGCATCAGTTAAAAATACATATAAACATTAAGTTGTTATGAAGTAGCAAAACAAAATAACATTAAACAGATATTTTACAAATTTGTGAATCTAAAGATTCACTTGCTGTACTCCCTTAACAAAGGAGAGATGGTACTGCTTCTTATGAAGTATTGACGCAGTTGCAGACATGCGGCCATGCATCAACTGCGGCAGAGATGTCCATGAGAACTGTGTGGGACGTAGCGCCCATGATGAAGAAGTTTTTATTTGGACATAAGGTGTCCATATTGGGAATCAGGCGTAGTTTTACTAAATCTTGTTATAAATAAACCAAAGAAAACATTTTAAAGCAATATATGCAATAGCAATTAAAAATATGTTTTATCAGCTTTCTAAAACACTCCACTTTTCGATATTTAAAGTAATTTTATCATACCTAATATGAATTTAAACTTAACAGTAATTACGATCAGCACACCACGAAAAAACAAGTTTCCTTCAAAATGACGAACAAAGCGCTTTTTTTCACTTTCCCCTGGCTAAATTATCTTTTCAGCTGCTTTTCTTCATTTACATGTGGTGCTATTTCTCGATCAAATTTGTTACTTTTAAAGATATTAGGGGTGTCCATATTGAGAGCATTGACCATATTGGGTACAAGTACCTTAGTTATTATAGTAACTACATTAGTAGCTATAAATGCTCTAGAATTAGCATATGCTGCAGTATTAGTAACTTCTTCAACAAAAGGGAACTATAACGAAAACAGTGGCGTACGCAGAATTTTTTCAAGGAGGGGGGGGGGGGTTCATAATGTTCTGAAACTACTAAAAGAATTTCGAGTATGTAATAAAGCACTATTATTTAGGGCTCAAGGGGGGGGGGTTTAAACCCCTAAACCCCCTTGAGTAAACCCTTGCGTACGCCACTGAATGAAAACTCCATTATAACAGCTTCCTAAAACGTTGTCATTGTGGCGAATTTTATATTACCCTATATACAGAGTCATTATAACATGGGGACTAGAAGACATGCTCGCATCTATAATAACCGCGGGAAATTGAAACTTATTTTTTTTTTCAAATGCAATTTTAACGAAAAAATACAATACAGGTCAGTGCTAATAAACGTTGAATTAAATGTTGCGCATCCTTATTACCTCGCGCATTATGTAACGTAGAATATTTTAATAAACCGCCTCTCTTTTAAAAAAATAATATACGCTAAAGAACTAACGGTAATTATAACTTAAACACAATAGAGACTCAGAATGAAATGCAGGTATTGTATATTTCCTTGAAACTACACATGGGATGCAGAAGTATCGAAAGGAAAAAATATAAAAAGAAAAATTTTATGTGAGAGACTATGTAGCAGGGTTCGAAATTACGTTATAAAAGTTAGGCGTCATTGGCACCTAGCTGTTTTGTTTTAGTTGCCAAAAATGTTATGCTAGGCGTAATTTTAAAATAATTGCTTGGGCCAAGATAACAACTGGTAACTATTTAGAAACTTGTGCAATTGGTAAAAAATATCGCAAAACATCACAACCTTACTGAGAAAATGATTGATAAGTTACAGAAAAATATCTAAAAATCAATTTCTATTAGTAACTTTTAAGAAAGTTGGTAATTTTTATTTATAAATAAATATAAACGTCTATTTTAATAAGTACTTCAAAAAATAAAATATGAGTTAATTGGCTTAACTATTATTTCAAGCGTTAATCACAATCTAGTGTTACTTACTTCATTTGTAAGTAAAAATACACAATTACAAATTTGAAGGTCAAGCTACGATGGTCTTCACAGGCATTGTAAAAACTCATACAGAAGATTAGAAGAAATATGTGTTTAAAAATATAACTGTATAAGCTTATGCTAGATTTAAAAAATAAATTAAAAATGACGGCTTTGTGAAAAATTGTGGTTGTCAAACTAAAAGTTTTTGAATGGTTATTTGTTGTAAGTGGAGACTGGATGTGAAATCGGGGTTCTAAAGCGATAGGTTTCAGTTGAAATAATACGATTAATTAATTACGACCGCTTATTTCGAACCGTGCTATGTAGATATTTCTCGAATGAAAGAAAACATGGATACTCAAATATAGTTTTTGGAATAGAAGGGGTCGTGGTTGTCATCCGCGATACAATCGACTCCGCGGTATACCGAGGTGCGGTATTACGGGGTTCTACAGCATATATGTCATACTTACTGATCGTCCTCGTAGGTATCGGCCCGCACAATTTCTCGCTTCCCACTTGCAAGTAATCCTTCCTACACACGGCGTCGTTCTCTAAATCGAAGGCCAATGTGCTCAACTGCAGGCCGCATATATAGCGGTTTGACTTTTTAATCTCGTACCGGCACTCTACGTTTGGCGGGTAGGCCTCGGGGAATCCTGGGCTCTGAATGACAAAAATGTCTCTGTGGAATGTCCTGTCGCAGCTGATGTCTGAAAATAAAAGAGGAAGACTTGTAAAACATTGTGCATAATCAGCGGCGTTCCCAGCATGCGTGTCACCCGGGTAGTAATTTGTGATGCCAGGCTCCCTCCCCCCCTCCTCTGTCCACCGTCCCAAAAAAATATCTGCTCTTGTATAAAGTCGTAGTTTTGCAACTTAATTATTTTCAGTAGTGCAAAAAAAAAAAAGGACATTCCATTCTATTTATTTGGTGTAACTTTAAGTAAACAACTTTTATTTTTTCAGTTATGATGCGAAGGCTCTGGTAGTTAGAGCACCAGACTTCCCCCCCCCCCCCCCCCGGGAAAATCGCGCGTTCGAAACCCGCTGAAGACCACCATGTACACACGTGCATGTTAAATCAGTGGACCCCACTACCTCGCCCAGTGCGCTAGCAATCCTAAGGCCTCGACTAACAGGTAGGGTAGTAATGATTTAACTTTGTGCAAAGTAATAGAAATAAAATTTCACGTTAAATTAAAGCACAAATGAGTATTAAAACGCAGACATATGTTTCGGGATTGAACTTGACTTTTGGGAAGCTTATCATATTAACAGGAATAGTTCTAATTTGGTTAATGATTCTTCCTCAACTCCTTATTTTTCACAGGTCTGGCATAAGTTCCTTTAATTTGTTGTTCTTTCTTGGATTTCTTGTTAGTTTTCCTTTTTTGTGTCAATTTTTTAATTTTTTAATTTTTTATTTTTTTTTTCTCTCCCCCCCCCCCCCCAACCCCCCGTCCCCCTCTTTTGCATGTGTACTTTGTTTTGCTTTTTGTTTTGGTATTTTCTGTACTTATTTTATCTCCATTTTATTCTTTGTATTTTATTTTATTTTTTTGCAATTTTCATGTATTTTCACATTTTTATGCACGCTGTTGTCTTTTTTGCTTTGTTTTTATTGATATTCCTTTTCGCATTCGTTTGTTGCTCTCTTATTGGTGCCTTTCCTACTACTTCTACTTCCACTTCACACTGCCTTTATTCTCATTGGTTTACAGTTAATTCTTAGGCTATATAAGCTTTGTTTTTGTTGTTCTGTCTGCTTCATTTGGATGTTTTGCATCTAGAAGCTCCCTGTCGCATTGAAAAAGGGATTCCATGCAATCCCGAAACATATGTCTGCGTTTTAATGCTCATTTGTGCTTTAATTTAACGTGAAATTTTATTTCTATTACAGGTAGGGGTCTGGTGGAGAAAAGTTATGATACGTTGAAATAGCACCGGTAAAATTCTATAATTCAACTGTTTGTGTTTTTCAAGAACTCTTTAACTCATTTCGGTTTTCCCCCATAGCATATCCCAAAAGGGTGGCATCCGGCGCGAACAACCCCCTCAGCTCCCTGTAGTGACGCTATTGGCATAATATTTAAAGTAAGTTTTCACATTTTTTCTGCAAAGTGCCGACACAGCGTAGCAGCTTTGAAATTGCAAAACGACAGCAGTACATTCGACTTCACCGTTCGATTTTTTGGTGCACTAACTTTCCCATTACAGACAATAAAATACTACTATTACTAATAAAAATAATAATTTTGAGTTTGAAAGTGTGTTTGATAAAAATATTTTTAATTTTAAGTATGCCCTTTCCAGGAGCACTGGTAATTGTTTTGTGGAACATAGTTTGAGCAACTCTGATGTACTAGATAATATTTATTAAGGAAAAAACGTTCTGTAGCATGTGCCCAGCTTGCCGATCTTGGCACAGTAGGACCTTTAAACGACAAATACCCATATTTTCTTTTTTACAAATCTAGGTATCGTTGACTCTCCGTTTTTTTTCTTTGTTATTAGGTTCGAAAGAAGGAATCTGGTTACATGTAGACGCTGCCTATGCTGGGTCTTCATTCATTTGCCCTGAATTCAGACCACTGCTGGACGGAGTAGAGGTAAACTTTTGTCAACAATATCATCCTATACATAACACCGACCCCTACGTGATTTGAGCAAATGTTTAAGTAAAAACAAACAATATCTCTGAAACGTAATAATGAATAGAAACTTAACCCTCTGTATTGCAGTGCTGTATACCAAGATTTCCAGGGGTCATATAAACCTGAACTGCGGTTTGTTTGGTATTAAATGGATCAAAAGCCTAATCGCTCACAAGTGGTGTAGTCAAGGGGATCGGTCCACTTTTTAAATCTTAACACAGGAATGTCCCGTTAATGGCAACAGCAGAAATTTTTTCCCCCAACAGTTTCGAATCTCTCGCTTTTGATTAACTGAAGTAGAAGTATTTATTTTTTCTCTTATAAATTTCATCTCTTATTTTAATGAAACATTTGATTTCAAGAGTTCTTACAGCTTTTAAGGATATAAGTTATTATTTAACTAGTGATTATTTTAGGGTTGGAAATAATCGTGTAAAATATATGATACAACATTAATAAGGTAAAAATTGAACATCAACGTGAAATTAAGCACAAAAATCGCGAACACGTGTTTTAAGGTTACATGAAACCCCTTTCTTAATGCAAAAGAGTGAACTTCTAGGTGAAACACCTCGCTTCAGTTGGATGTTTTTCATCTAGAAATTCACTCTTTTACATTGAAAAATGGGTTCCTTGTAACCTCGAAACACGTGTCCGTGATTTGTGCAAAACGTGTGCTTAATTTTACATTGATTCTTATTTTTTACTTTGTAGCATAAAGGTTAACATTTTATTTCATTAATTAGGTAGTTCATAATAGTAAGTAAAACTTCTCGCTGAAAAAGATACCACAAGTACATAAAATGCGCAATCAAAAATGATTAATTTTTTTCAATGCATACAGATGTTGAAGTATGGTTTTTCTTTTGATTGATCTAGGTTGAGGTTAATTTCAAGAATTCAACTGCTCTCGAAACGTACTTCTGTATGGCACAGGTAGCACTGGTGGCGGCGCCTTCTCGACATGTGACTTGCACTTCAGCTGCTCTCCTCGAATGAGAAAGCCTCGATGGGAATGGGCGGTGTTTGACCGGAAGTACAAAGATATTTCTTCGGTGTCAAACAGGTAAGCTCCTTTGTTAAAATATAAAAAAATAATTAATTAATTTTAAAAAAAATAAAAGATGGGTAAGTAAGTAAAGATAAGCTGCGGGTTAACATATTTTACCTCACCAACCGATGCGAACCTCTGTCAAAAGCTAGAACCGCCTATTTCGGCGTTCTGATTGGTTGTGAAAGCTTTTGATCTGCAGTGCAAAGGTTCAAATCGGCTGGTGATTAAGCCCGTTAGCCGTTAGAGTCTGCATTAAGATCATTGAAGCAGGAGACACAAGATTGCATTTTGATTGGGTAAAAGTGCATGGCTAAAGAGAAAACAATGTGTAGTCAAGACAACCTAGAGCGGTGTTTTTGCAGTTGTAAGTAATAAAATTATTCAGAAGGTTTTTCTCAAAATTCAGAAGCGTGCAAAAAAAAAAAAACAGAGAATCGTTTCTGACGGGAAAAGAGATCGCCATTTATTAAATACATAAGGAGAAAAAATCTTTACGTTCTTTTAATGCAGTCATTAAAAGAAAAAATACCCAGTCACAATCCTAAATAACCCAGTCATTGAAATAAAATTTCACAATTGAGCATTAAAACGCAGACATATGTTTCGGGATTGCTTGGAATCCCTTTTTCAATGCGACAGGGAGCCTCTAGATGCAAAACATCCAAATGAAGCAGACAAAACAACATAAACACAGCTTATATAGCCTAAGAATTAACTGTAAACCAATGAGAATAAAGGCAGTGTGAAGTGGAAGTAGAAGTAGTAGGAAAGGCACCAATAAGAGAGCAACAAACGAATGCAGTTGGAAGTACAGGAAGTAAAAAGGAATATCAATAAAAACAAAGCAAAAAAGACAACAGCATGCATAAAAATGTGAAAATACATGAAAATTGCAAAATAATAAAATAAAATATAAAGAATAAAATGGAAATAAAATAAGTACAGAAAATACCAAAACAAAAAGCAAAACGGAGTACATATGTAGAAGAAGGGGAGGGGGGGAGAGAAAAAAATTGACACAAAAAAGGAAAACTAACAAGAAAACCAAGAAAGAACAACAAATTAAAGGATCTTATGCCAGACCTGTGAAAAATAAGGAGTTGAGGAAGAATCATTAACCAAATTAGAACTATTCCTGTTAATATGATAAGCTTCCCAAAAGTCAAGCTCTAATGGGGAAGAACATTTTGGAATAATTTTACCAGAATTGAAATCAAAAGAGTGGTTGGAATTCCAACAATGTTGAGCAATGCTAGACTTATTTAGCTGTTGCTTTCGTACATAACCTTTATGCTCATTTAACCGAATTTTCAAAGCACGTTTTGTCTGTCCAATGTAAGAAAGGCCGCAACGGCAACTAATTTGGTAAATACCCCAAGTACTAAGTTGATCGACAGGATCTTTAAGAGAAGAGAAGGAAAGTTTGTTGCTAGGAGCAAAAACAACTTGAAATTGAAACCTTTTTAGGATTTTAGCAATACGAAAACTGACAGAATGAAAGAATGGTAACACAACCAAATTCTTTCTAGAAACCACATGATTGGGACCAGAAGTTTTTTTAGAAAGTTTGTTATGAATAGAATCAATTAAAGAGCAACAGCTAAATAAGTCCAGCATTGCTCAACATTGTTGGAATTCCAACCACTCTTTTGATTTCAATTCTGGGAAAATTATTCAAAAATGTTCTTCCCCATTAGAGCTTGACTTTTGGGAAGCTTATCATATTAACAGGAATAGTTCTAATTTGGTTAATGATTCTTCCTCACCTCCTTATTTTTCACAGGTCTGGCATAAGTTCCTTTAATTTGTTGTTCTTTCTTGGTTTGCTTGTTAGTTTTCCTTTTTTGTGTCAATTTTTTTCTCTCCTCCCCCTCTTTTACATGTGTACTTTATTTTGCTTTTTGTATTGGTATTTTCTGTACTTATTTTATTATTTTGCAATTTTCATATATTTTCACATTTTTATGCATGCTGTTGTCTTTTTTGCTTTGTTTTTATTGATATTCCTTTTTACTTCCTGTACTTCCAACTGTATTCGTTTGTTGCTCTCTTATTGGTGCCTTTCCTACTACTTCTACTTCCACTTCACACTGCCTTTATTCTCATTGGTTTACAGTTAATTCTTAGGCTATATAAGCTGTGTTTTTGTTGTTTTGTTTGCTACATTTGGATATTTTGCATCTAGAAGCTCCCTGTCGCATTGAAAAAGGGATTCCAAGCAATCCCGAAACATATGTCTGCGTTTTAATGCTCATTTGTGCTTTAATTTATTGTGAAATTTTATTTCTATTACTTTTCACAAAGTTAAATTATTATTAACCCAGTCATTATTCTTAACCCCTTAACTGGTCAATTTTTTTACTACAAATGTTCCTAAAAAGGCACATTTTCATTGCATATAATTAAAGTTATAACTTGGTATGAAAGGAAAACTAAGGATTTTTTAAAAATTTCATAAATAATGAATTTAAGCATTTTTTAATTTTATAACTTTGAAACACAAATGCCCCTAATATTTTAATACTTGAGACTCTCTTCAATCTATTAAAAATACCGGAAAATCCAAACAAGAAAGCTGGAAATATCAGTGCCCGTACGCTGTACGGGCAAGTTGGAGCCAACTTTGATGGGCAGCCCGTACGCCGTGCGGGCAAACCAGTTAAGGGGTTTACGACAACATAAACCAATCATTGTCCTTAAAATCTACTACATAGTACAGTCTGTTAGAACTTTTTTGAATATTAACTGTGTCAACTATGCAAACGAAGTATACTTGGTTTAAATCAAAACCGCGACTGTTTCTTTTGTCCAGTTTGGAATGCTTTGAGTAGTAAAAATCAGCTCGCATGTCTCTTGCAGATAGAATTTGTAAGTGTTCATAAAAAGCTTAAAAATAAAGAAACATGAATCTTGAAAATTCGAATTTGTTAATTTATCGATCAGCACCCAGAACCCTGAATCAGTATCCTGAACATGGTAGTTTTATCACAGCCATTAAAATACAGTTATGAATCAAAACTTGGAAAATAAATGTTGAAATTAAGTGGAAATTATGGATAATAAGTGTTTTTTCCATAAATCTTCAAATTTCCTTAAAAATCGCCAAAATCTTAGAAAACGGGAGAAAATGGTAAAGGATTACAAGCATCAAATCGTAAAACACGATTATTTTTTGCAAAATTTTGATTTTTTTTTTGAAAAATGGTACACAGTGTTATAGAAAGGGTACACTGACGTTGAAAGTTTGGGAAACACTGCTCGACAGCCAACAGCAATTGTCTGAAGCGACTTACGAATTTCGTGATCTGGCAAGGCTCCGCAAATGCGCCTTCCGTTGATGCTGAGGTAATCTTGAAGGCAATGCTCGCTGGCAGCGAGATCGAACCTGAGAAACGTCAGTTTGATCCAACACACATTCCGTGAGGGACGTCTGACCAGATAGCGGCAGTCCACACCTGCCGGATAGGGTAGGGGGAAGTCGGGACTTCGTATTTCGAAGTCGGCTCTTTGGAACGTCCTGTCGCAATTTGTAGTCCGATGAACCTGTGAAACAGAAAAATTCTTTGAATTATAAAAAATACAGGTATACGCTATTTGTATAAGTAAGAAAGAGGGGTGCCGCCAGAGAAAATTCAGAGTCACCCTTCACAAAATTCCAGTTCATCAAAACGGACCCGTCACAAAATTCCAATCAATCAAAACGGACCCTTCACAAAATTCCGCGCTACCAAACCGTACTTTTCACAGAATTATTTATAAAATAAGCAGCAAATAATAATAAAAAAAATGTCACTATATGTTAATATTTTGAATATTCACAAAATTTTTCGTTTTTTCACAAAAATCTTTAAAATTCACAAAAGACACTCTTAAAAATGCTGCAATGACGACCGAAAAAGCACAACATTGTATTTTGAATTACAAAATGCATTTGTGTCTTTACTTTGCTTAACTCTTAGTATGCGTTGCGATTACCAAGAGCGACAAGGGCATTTTGCATCTGTCGTAGTAGACTTGCTATGGTTACTAAACTAACGGCCAGGATTTATCTGTTTAGTAGCTCCTGATGCTTCGCCTCATATGTATAGTGCCTTTTTTTGGCCACTATATATACGAGCCGACGCATCAGGTATTTTGCATCAGATTGTTCATTGTTGAAAAGCTGAATTTACCAGAAGTTTCTGTCATTATGTCACATTACCAAATCTCGCCAACTTAAGCGCCCTTTACACATACGTTCTTAACGTGGCGCATCCAGCCACGGTCAAGAACGCGAGTAAAACTGTGGCGTTCAAGAATGTGTTGCAAAATGCACCACATTCTTATCCGCGCGCAAGAACGCGTTCAGATGCGGGGCGTTCCATTGAAGTCCCCAACAGAAGCCACAGCCTGCAGAATTGTTCGATCCTCCGACTTTGATGCGCGGTTAAGAACGTGTATGTAAAATGCATCATTTCTTGGAGCGCGATAATGAGCGCGCATCTGAGTCATTCTTAACCGAGTTCTTGAGCGTCCTAAAATTGCATTTACACGCACGCTCTTGACCGCGGATCTGAATGGCTCGCCCTCGGGACCGCGGTTAAGAACGTGTGTGTAAAGGTTGCTTAAGGGAAAGTATAAATGCCAGAGAGAATAAAATATCCCCAAAAGACGATAACTGCTAGAAAGGAGAACCACTCAGAAACGCGCTCCGATACAAAATGGTGGATACCTTGACCTGTCTATGTTGGGGCTCTAGTCTGAGTGAAAACCCCTTTTATTGCGAAGTAAAAAATATTCATCAACCAACACGAGAGCGTGGATATTAAGCCAATGAACTGTCGCCAAAACATTTCGTTGCTCTCATCCGCTGCTGTTACTGTAGCTTCGAATGTATCGTTACCCCGGTTTCCAGCCATAGAAAAGTGAAATTTCGTGATAAAATTAAGTTTCTTTCTTTCTTTTTTTATATACGCCCCCTTTTCATCTGATGGTAAAAAATTTGATTTAATAGTTTTTTTATTGTAGATTTTTTCCCGCATAATCCAAATAACGCATATAGCACGTTTCAACGACATATGTTAAAATTAGCTCCACGCATGATTAAACACGGTAACTTTAACCATCAGAGATTTGGAGTAGCCAAGTTTTCGAGCTGATCTGCTCCAACTTCTAAATACTTGCTCCATCTCCGCTCCGTTCTTCGAATAATTGTTATTTATCTGTCTTTTTAGCTATGCTTATATAATTAAAAATGTAAAGAAATCGAAGTAATGGAGCGCACCAAATTTCTTTGCGCGAAACTGGAAAAAAGGAGCAAAATCTTGTTTCTTTACTGTTACGAGATCCTGCTCCACATCCCTATTAACTATTACTGCCCTTAGGTGTTAATTTTTGGACAATAGTATGGAACAAAACTCTAATTTACCTGCAAAGTTCTCTGGTGGGATAATGTCTCAAGTTCTGGATAATCAGACAGATGTTCGTAATCGTACGGATGAACATGGGGGTACTGGAGCGTCTCCACGAAGGGACGACGTTCCACGTGTACTGGTTCGGCTTTCCAGGACGACGTTTCCACATTCTGGGGAGCGCACTCCTCTTGTTCTACTTTTATCTCGAAGCCAGGTCTAGCGTTGGCCGAATCGGAATGGAAGGTGAACATAGTCTGGTAATCACCTTTGAAGTCCACCAACTCTGAAAAGTTTCAGTAAATGTAGCGATTAGTTGCAATAAAGTAATGAAAATGTGAAACATTGGAATATTTTTTATGTTATTAAATAATTATACTTAATTTGGAAGGTGTTTTGTATAACGGTATACAAATCTCATAAGAGTTTTTTTTTTACTAAAAATAATTCTGCATTCGGGGAAAAAAATACAGGATTCTCTCTTGGTTTTGTACATCTTTATACAAAACCGAAGAGTTTAGCAACTGCAATTCTTGAATAGTAGATACATATAACACGCAAATACAGTAATTCGGCATGCTATATGTGTAGCTATTATAACGTGAATTAAGCAAGCATAAACTGCAAAAATGAGGAATGTTTCCTCTGATTTCATACGGAAATATACGCTGTGTTAATCCTCAAAATATTTTAAACTGTAGCATTTTAAAAGCGCTATGCGTAATGAATCATTAAATATTATAAAATATTTTCCACGGATAGTATTATCAAAATTATCGTGGGGAATGTCTAAACTTACTCTTACTATTCACTTTTTCCGTTACGGAAAATTTGAGAATGATTTACTAATTTTCCTTCATTGAAAAATACTATAATGCTCTTCAGTCACCATGGTAACTCGGTAATGGGCTTCATTCAATCTCAGTATAACTGAGGCAAATTTCGAACATCCGAAGTACATTCCGGCCAACGATTTGCGTCCTCTGTGTGACAGAATGCCAAGAAGAATCCATTCATGTTAGGGGAGAAACTCGTATCAGGAATGTGCCACATTTCGTTTCATTTAGAGTAGTGTGATTTATTTCTCCAAACGAATTTGTAAGCTCTTGTACAAAACATAGCGTTACCATTCCATTTATTTATTTGCATTTAGTAACTTTCTTACTTTAATTATTTCAACCTTTCTTTTTAAAGCAGACGATATCTGAATAAAACTAAGTGATATTTTTTACCAGTCGTCTGATACTAAATAAAATATATAAGATTTTTTTTTTTTAAAGGTTATACATTATTTTAAATTTTTGCTGTGCTTCTTCGAAGACAGTATAATGAACTGCAGTGTGTAGAATAAATCCATGAAAACTATATGGGGACAAAAAAATTTATAGTTCGTTAGTAAATATGTTTTTATTTGAAGTGTGCCCAGTTAAATCATTATTAGCTCGAATCTGCATTGGCGTCTGGCAGACGTCCTAGCTATTCGTTTACTTATTAATCAACGCATCTCGAAACTGACTTCCCATAAACTAAAATGAATTTGTCCTTTTTCTGTCATGCGCAGAAGCTTCCGAGTTTCTCAACTTCGTGGTCGGACTGTACTCTTTGTTACTCCTTTACCTAACCTCTTCATTCCAAGTGTACCCAATTGGGTACATTTTAAAATACTGTTTATTAACTACTGTTTGTGCAATTTGAAAGCTAAAAGACCCAATTGTTTTTGAAATTAATCAACAGATAGTTTATTTCGTTTAAAAAATGGAAAACCTGGGAATTGGGCTTTAATTATTATTTAAACTAATTATTAATTAAAATAAATTTTTTTTAGTTATTTTGTTTTGTAATCATTTTTTAAATCAGAGAACCAAAAAATTGCTTCAAAATTGTATATGCTTAGTTCTGAGGTCTGAAGACGATAAGAAGCTTAACACTGCCTCGAATACTAAGAACTAAAAAATGATTTTAGTAAATCGAATGGCTCCGGTGCCTCCCTGCGCGGAGAGAAAGAGGCGTGGGTTCGATTCCCACCTTGCCCTGGGTGTATTTCCTTCTTTGCATGTTAAAATCTGTTGTGCTGCCTAGTTCTATCTGTCATATTAGACGAGAGTTTGAAGCATATCCTTGAGAATAGCAAATAAACTCGAATATTTATGTGGCCTGAAATGGTCGTAAAACAAACAAACAAACAAATGATTTTAGCGAAGTTCTGTTTGACCTACTGGTGTAGCCATCAGGTAATGTTCCACATAGTTTCTCCTCCCCCACCCGCAGCCAATCATACTCGCAACCTTCGCTGCTCTCTATTTCAAACCGCCTGAAAGAGAGCCGCAGACGGCACACCCGGATACTGAGCCTCCTTATGGTGTAGCGGCATTCAGCATCGGGCGGGTAAGGGTCGGGATGGCCGGGACTCAGGAGAACGAACGCTGGAGATGCATACAGGCGGTCACATCGGAATGGAATGTTGTCCGTGCGTCGGGACGGGGCGCGACCTGTGAGGAAAAAATTATAAAATTAGAGTCATGCATGTAATCGAAGGTAACAAACATATCGCTTCTGCGAGCTTAGGGGAACCGATGTCGTTTCCCGCCAAGCTTGGTGGTATTCCGATCACGTTAGATAATTCTAGTTTTTGCTAGAAATTTCTGGAACATTCCTGTTACGTAACCGGCGATGATATATAAAAAGCTCTGGAGAGAAGTTTGAAAAGTACAGTTCAGTTTTAGACTTTGGAGAGTGCCTGTTAGTCTGAGCCGCTCTGCTGCAAGCCTCTAGCTTGATTCTATTCGCGTTTGTGAAGAAAATACGAGATTATACCGTTATACCGTTGGTTTAACTCCGTGATGTGTGAACTCCGTTAGATATTTTTGTGCGCTTAAAAATCCGTACATAGTGTAAATATCTTGTAAATAAATTGCTCTGTTTGTACAAGGAGTTAGTCATCAGTTTAAAGTGCGATGAAACGGTAACAATGTGCTTGCATGAAAATTTAAAAAAAAAAACGTAAAATTAGGCAAAAATGTTTGCAAAAATTGCAGACACGTGTTTTGAAGTTACAAGGTACAAGGACCCCCCCTTTTCAACGAAAAAGAGTGAACTCATTCTTTTGCAAAAATTTGTGGTTATTTTTACGTTGATGTTTTGCACAAAGGTTTAAACTTTACTTCATATGCTTGCATTTTTTGATAAGGAAAAGCTTGCGTTGTAAAATAATTTGGTCTTACGTTGCGCCAAAGCAACGTACGTGAGCAACGAAATATAACGCCAAAATTTAAGCGCCATGCGTGGCGGCCAATGAATTCTGTAAAATTTGTATCTCTGCCAGCGTAGAATCAGAGAAGGGGAAGCAGCCTGTTTCTCGCTGTATTATTGTCTATTTCAAGAAGTACACATTAAACAACTTACCAGCTGCAGGGTCACAGGGTAGTTGCTTGTAAACAGCATAAAATCCTCTGCCCGAAACGGAAGCATCGCTATAAAAGGTAACGTTAATGACTCGTGGGTGTCCATAGAATGTCAAAGTTCCTATAAATAAATTAAGTAACTCAGTTACTCTCTAAAGAGCTACACACGAACTCAAGTCATTTGAGTTCTGAGGGGTTCTGGTTCTCACCCAGACATTTCAAAAAGCTTAAACTATTTATATCTTTAAAGATACTGTAGCGGTGCAAGAGTGGCTGTGAAGCGCCGGGAGTCGAACTGAGATCGCTTTGGTGGTAGCCGCATTCTTTACCGCTTTCCCAAAAGGCGCGCCCACTGGGCAGGAGCAAAGAGGGCTATTTGAAGGACTGACTAGCACCGCTACATACTCCGCCCCCAGTGAACGAGTAGGGGAAGAGTGAACGATATTTTACCACAGATGGGTGCACCGGCGCGAGAGAAAGGCTGCGTGAGGTTACTGCGTGAGTGAGTGAAGTTTGGGCCTGTTTGCTCGGATCCGTGGCTGGGCTCAAGTGCGAGCGCGTGCAGACTGCACGAATGCATGCGAGCAAGTCATCTCGTGGCGCCATCTGTGGAGTGTTCGGGTCACCATTGCTGCGTGCGTAAATGCGCGATGTAACGGTGCGAGAGTGGCCGTGTAGCGCCGGGAGTCGAACTGAGATCGTTTTGGTGGTAATGAGTGCTAACTACGGCCATACTGCATGTACCTAGCCGCATTCTTTACCGCTTTCCCAAAAGGCGCACCCACTGGGCAGGAGGCAAGGAGGGCTATTTGAAGGACTGACTAGCACCGCTACAGATACATTTGAAGTTCAAGATATCAAAATAGACCACTTTTACGTACGTTTTTGTCCTTGAAGATGAGGTCCGCAGTACTTGATTCCATTGACGATCAAGTAGTCTTTCTTGCAAAGGGCGTCTTCGGCTTCCAACCCGAATTCGAGGAAATGTAAGGTGATCCGGCAGCGGTCCGGCAATGCTTCGAATCGATAAACGCAGCGTTTAGAAGCCGGATAGGGATCCGGAAAGGCTGGACTTTGGAAAGTGCCACTTGCGTTGTTGAAAGTCATGTCGCATCCTGAAAAGAAACCCATACACTTCAATGGAGGCAATTCAAGCAACGTCATTGGTCACGTGGCAGAGATGAAAGCAATGTAAACAAAGGAAGGTGCAGCATCGCTTTACTTCGAGTTCGACAAATCTAATTAAAAACTAGGCCTAAAAAAAGTTCTTCTACATTACATAAAATTAACACTAAATACAACACTATTAACTATTCTAATAACTAAAAAATTTCTTGAATAATGATTAAATTAAATGTAAATAGTAGGTTTTAATCAGAAAAAGCTGTGCAAATAGTCTAATTAATTTTAAGATAACTAATTTTGCCTAGTGCTAGAACTCAATTGAAAAAAAATCAGTGAACCTCACTACCTCGCCCAATCCTAAGGCCTCGGCTAACAGGTAGGGGTCTGGGGGAGAAAAGTACAATTTGACCAGTTAGGCATTCACTTTTCGCAGTAACCGGGAAAATAAATGTGCGCGACCGTTCACGTTAGTCAGACAGCGCGCCTTGACGGAAGGTTAACTTCTGTTACACGCAATTTAAACGCATTATTTCGTTTAACATTATTCTGATGCCCGAAATTGTCAGATTTATTTGCACATAAACCCCACTTGTTTTTCGCTGAAAATTGCACTCGCATTACCTGTTGTTTTTTCTCCTGCCGAAGGTGCGCAGTCCATTTGCTGTCCACGAATATGGAAACCAGGTCTTGAAGTAGCTCCATCGGTATGAAATTGAAGTGAGATCCATTGATCTTCAAATGGCACGACTCCTACAAAAGGAAAATTAAACTTGTAAAGAATGGGGAACTATCAATGACTCGAAAACACACACACAAAATAAAAAATATCAACATTTCTTTTCATCCGTGTAACAATCTCTCTCACCTTGAGTTTCTCGGAACCAAAAAGTTCCGCAAATCACCGTACTATATGTGTTAATGGACGCATTAAGTAAAATAAAATTTTTTACTATCTAATGTGCATGAAATGCCACCAGAAATGATGTGCAAAAAAAAAAAACCTAGTTAGCGCTAGGCCTTAGGGATGTAGGGCATCTTTAAGGCCTAGTGCTAACAGGGAAGGAGGTTGGAGGAGAAAAGTATAAAAATTACCCTTTTCGTTTTGAAGTGTTTTAAAAGCAAACCCCATACTGTCTGAAACATCAAATAATCATCATTCTGATTGGTTGAAAGGCTCAGGCTGCTTTCGTAAAATTGAATAAAAGTTGCCCTGTTCTGGGACTTCCTAGTTTGGTAGATTACATCATTAGAAAGTAATTCATACTGATATTTAAAAACATTTACTACTTGCTTTTGAGGTTAGCTGGATAAACTCCACACAGTCTTTCCCCTTGAAGCAACAGGTAATCGTACTGGCAGCCATCACTCGCCTCCACATCGAAGGTCAGGAAGGTGAGTTCCAGAGCACAAACCCCACGACTTGCTTTGGTGATGTTCCATTCGCAGTTCTGGTTGGGCTCGTAATGTTTGGGGTAATTGCGGCTCTTCACTTCGAATCTCGAACCCGGCAACGTGTTTCCACACGTTTTGCCTTTCGGAGCGGCGGTGGTGGCAGACGGAGACTTGCAAGAGATTTGCTGAACTAGAATCATGAAACCAGGCCTGGATGTGCCGGAATCGGAATGGAAGGTCAGCTGCTTTTCATAGCCTTCGAATGGAATAGTGCCTAATAGAGAAGGGAGATAAATATCTTAGCTGTGGTAAAGTACTCACTCTCGGAAATAGAGCTCTCCCTTTGCCGATTCTTCTGTCGTCAAGAAAATTTCGTCATTTACAACGATTCCTTCCTCGCGCGATCACGTGGCTTCAAAAAGTGACTGCACACATTTCGCCAATTTGACGAAAGGTTTACAGAGCATTTTTCACGAAGCCATTTCGTCAAATACGCGACGAGAGTTTCGTCAGATTTGAGCATGCGTTCTGAGAGTGCTGAAGTATAATATTTCAAACGAATAAATCAGGGGTTCCCAAACTTTTCCAAGTCGCGGCACCCTTGGAAGAATTATAATTTTCCAGCGGCACCCTAAGTGTTATAACATCTGGCTGAGGGGCACAAAGAAGATTTGTTAGCATGAGTGCTTCACGGAACTCCTCATTTTCTCTGTGGCACTCTAGGGTGTGGCGGCACTCAGTTTGGGAACCTCTAAATTAATTATTTTTTCTTTGTATTGGATCTGCAGTATTGGTCCTGCGCTCTACCACTGCGCCACCCTGTCGACCCTCTGAATCAAATAATATTGCCGTTTCGCCACTCAGTAAATATTATCAACACGAAAAGAATAGCACTCATTTTAATTTTTTGCTGTATTACTAGTATCATTTTAGTCTTAACTCATTCCCTGCTCTGCTGATGGTTCGTTTTCACACCATTTTAAAAACATGTTTTTTACTGACCCAAAATTAGGAAACTTCTTTTTAATTCGACTGTTTTTACGTAAATGAAGAAGCTTCATTTCACAAAAACAAAAAAAAAAAACCTGTGATTTTATGTTAAGTTTCAATGAAAGATGGTTTGAGGTTTTAAGTTTTGGTTAGATCATGAAGTTCATAGCAGGTAGTGACGAAAATTTTTCTGAAAGTCAATTATCAAATACTGCATTTTAGTAACAAAATGGCATCTTTCGTCAAGGTATTTGATTTCATTTAAGTTGCTTTTTTAATTTAAAAAAATCAATGATAACCTTAAAAATAATGAATTTCGAACCATTTTATAGCTTCCTCAAGAATAACACTACATTTTGTTCTTTGCATTTATGTTATTTAGGACACATGTGATGTTGGAGAAAAGTATCCCGTTAAAATTTTCATTGGAAGTGTTAGCATATTTATTCTGTTTGAGCGCAGAAGCAATCTGTTGATGGCAGATTCTTCTCAATCTTTTCCCCATAACATCTAGATTTTTAATATATATTTATTCCTTGTTACAATATCCTACAGTGATTTATAGTTTTTTCTTGTTTTCTTTTTTCTTTTTTTTTTATGCGGGTTTAATATAGGATGAAAAATATTTTTTTTTTATTACTACCAATTATCAATAAATGAATAATAAAAAATGAAAAATAAAATAAAAATAAATGAAAAACAAAACTTACGTGTGGTATTTTCGATGACACCGCAAATCTTTTCACCATCGATATCGAGATAATCGTACTCACATTCACTGCTTGATTCGACATCAAACCGCATAAACTGAAACTCCAACCTGCAAACATCGTCGTTGAGGCGTCTAATCACGTATCTGTGAATCAAAGAATCAGGAGATGAATATTTTCTTATTACGCGCAAGGGAGTCGATTACATTCCATTTCAACAACCAATATAAACTCATGTTTGTGAAAACTGCAACACCAAGAAGGAATCGTTATAATTGAATGAAATTTAATACACAGTTGAGTGGTAGTGGTACAAATAAATGATTAAATTTTCAAAGCAAACAAACAACAAGAGATCGGAATCAGTATTTTGTGTAGCCACCACGCGCCGCAATAAGTGCTGCTACACGACGTGGCATGGAGACAAACAAATTTTGAATGTCTGCCTGAGGAAGAGCATTCCATATTGTTTGTATGCGTACCCAAAGTTCGTCTACAGAAGCAACAGGACAAGGATCACGAGCGAGACGCCGACCATCGAAATCCCACACATGTTCAATTGGCGACACATCCGGGGAATACGCTGGCCAAGGAAGAAGCTGTACCTGCTGCGTTGCAAAGAAGGATTGAACAGTCCTAGCAATATGAGGGCGGGCATTGTCCTATTGAAATACAGCGCCTGGCAAGCTTTGAAGGAAGGGAACAGCTTGGGGCTGTAGAACTTCACCCGATGAACCGGTTGCTGTTCAGATTGCCCCCAATTCGTACCAATTGAGATCGTCCATGATAGGCTATGGCGCCCCAGACCATAACTCCGAGTGTTCGTCCACTGTGGCGTTCGATAGTGCACTCCGGAAGGTGGCGTCCACCGGCATAGCGTCTGACACGAATGCGGCCATCATGGTACCACAAATTAAAGCGGGATTCGTCAGAAAACATTACATGCATGAAAACACACATTCATGGTGTTGCAATTTTCACAAACATGAGTTTATAACTCTAGTAGTGACCGCCATTAGTCACGATGTATTCCTCTCCTCCCTGGAGTTAAAACCAATGACAGTTTTACAAGGCAAAGAAAGATCTCTGACTGGCAGAGTACCAAGAAGAATCCAATCATGTTCAAGGGAGGAATTGCTGGCGTAAAGAATGTGCCCTATTCTCGTCTCGTTTTAGTACGTTTCGCGTACTTTATTTCTTCCGATCTGGTGGAATATGCCGGTTGAATCAGCACGCCAGTCTCTATGCTGATTGGCCCATTATAGCCGCAGGCGGCGATGGTTTAGCGTGAGGGGGATCCTGTATAAAGGAGTCCTTGCGCGCAGTCCACGCTGCAGCAGACGTCTACGAATTGATGAAGCACACAATGAAACACCTGTAGCTATTGACCACTGTGCTGCCGAGGAAGCTGTACGGTCCGTCCTCGCCATGCGGAACAGGTGTCTATCATCGCGAGTTGACGTCACATTTCGGGGTCCACTCCCGGATTTCCGAGTTGTCCGACCCTCGTCCGTCCACTGCTTCCAAACACGCATCACTGTGCTGCTGCTACGCTGCACACGAGCGGCTACTGCACGATACGACAATCCAGCTTCGCGAAGGCCGATGATTCTCCCCCGTTCAAACTCTGTAAGTTGTTCAAATCTCGCTCTCTTTCGTCGAAGAGGCATAAGTAAAGATTGAGCTAACGTTTACCCCTAGCAGATAACCACCGATAACCATACAAGCCTCGCTACAGCCGTCTATTTATTCGGATCCATCCGCCGTTCAGAGGGCGCTGCTCAGCATACGCATGCGCTACGGATTTGAAATTCTAATCATTTGCATATCATGCGCTACTTTGCATTTCCTGAAAATTTCAGCTCACTCGCGTAAGTCCTTTATGGTGTTGCAATTTTCACAAACATGAGTTTATAACTCTAGGAGTGACCGCCATTAGTCACGATGTATTTCTCTCCTCCCTGGAGTTAAAACCAATTACAGTTTTACCGGCGAAGAAAGATCTCTGACTGGCAGAGTACCAAGAAGAATCCAATCATGTTCAAGGGAGGAATTGCTGGCGTAAAGAATGTGCCCTATTCTGGTCTCGTTTTAGTACGTTTCGCGTACTTTATTTCTTACGATCTCGTGGAGTATACCGGTTTATAAACTTGGCTGCTTTAACAAACTGAGGCTGCTTCTTCTCAATTTTTTTCCTTAACATCGAAATTTTTAATACATATTCTATACTATTATAGATTCTTCTAGCGTAAAATTAAGAGGTTTGTATACGTTGCTCCTTGCTTCTGTTTTTATCTCCTAATTTTGAACCAACTCCCAGATGAGAGACCATCACCTCGTTTGGCAACCCCAGAGGTTCTGCTATTCTGATTCACGTGCTAGTAAACCCACCTGCATAACGAACTTCCCTAACACTCGAATGGATTCGTCTTTTTCTGCCATGCGCAGAAGCGCCCAAGTGTCAAAACTCTGTGGTCGAACTGTAAGTGAACCAACGCAGTTCATTGGTTCTGCATAATTAATTATCATGATATCGTGCTGCCAGACGAGCACTGATTGGCTGTCATTTATTCCATGATTGAAATTTACTTCATGGTGATAACTTACTTAAGTATGAGGTCCAGTCTCGTAGACCCTCAATTTTCATCTCATGCACCCCAAATTTTTTCTTCAATTGACGTGGTCCTATTGTAGGTTGTAATAGGCCCATGGGTTTATTGCAACGATATACTATATGGTCATTTGTACCTCTTTAGGAACCATTCGTTTAAATCATCAAGAACTCAGAGGCCTGTTTCTCGAAATTTTCCGGGGTAAAAATTCGGATTCCCTGCTTTGCTCTTGCAATCTAGGTATTTTAAGGCTCTTTTTTTCATACATACTCTGACCTGATCTACTCTCACACCCCCCTCCTCCTTCCCAAAGCAAAATCCTGGGCGCAATTACAGCGTGTTCAACAGCAACTTGAAGATCTTATTTCTTTTCTATCAATTTAATTCTCTTCTCCCCGACGCTGCAATTAAAAGAAAAAATATCTCTCCTGGTGGCTTAAAAATTTGAAATGTTTCTTTTATATTGCAGTTTTCTGATACCCATTGTCCATGCATCGTATATACCAAGTTTCAATGATTTGCGTGTATTAAAACAACTTCTACATAGGACTAAGATTCAAAAAAACTTTTTTACTAAGAATCAACCATGAACGAGACTTTGAAACTCCAATATCCGGCAAAGTAAATATCAGTAAATATCCGATGCTTCCTTATTCTTGACCCTGCTCCTCCAAAAAGCAGAATTCTTGTTACGTTACCGGTTATAGTAAATCCACACGCAAAGGAACTATGGTCATTAGGTGGACTTATATAGCTACTTTTTTTCAAGGTTGCCACTTTGTTGATAACTATTTTCAACTCGCAGGCGGTCTTGTCGACGCATCCGCTTAACACTTTGGCATCTCTAATCTAACGTTTTACACGAATGGTCAAATTAACAGTCATTCTGCAGGAGTAGGATGAGATTTAAATAATAAGGACATCGTTCTAAACAGCTGTGATTTGCTCGTGGAACATGCACGGTAACAGCACTCAAAACGGCTCTCCGCTCGCTGAAGCGTATAAAGAGATGTTGCAGCTTGCAAAATTGCGAATAGATGGTTATTTACGCGTTTTAAAAATATGCATGGCTAGGCAAGAGGCTTTTGAAGTAATGTTATAGTTTCGTGTTGTATACTATTAGCGTAAATTAACGGAACACATGAGTTTGAATAAAAGTGAAATGCGTTTTAGCAGTCATTCAGTCGAAAAATACTTTGTAAAAAAAACACTTTTGAATAGCCACATTCTATTTTAAATAATTTATTTATCTCAATGTTGGATAAGCCAACTAGTGAACAGCAGAAGAATGAACAGTTTGTATATATATTTTTCTTAAATATGGTTTTTTGAAAAAAATTCTTAGATGAATTGGCAACAGTGTCCTTCCATGCAATTCCAAGCTGTATCTCACACCTGAATAATGTAGAACTAAAATCTTATGACATTGTTTATTCCGTTATAAGGATCATACCGTTACAACGAAACATTTTCTCGGTTTTTTAGAGTAATAAAATTTCGTTAAAGCAAATACTAATACAACGAAATAGTCGTTTAAAGGAAATAGACGTTCAGTTCCGTTTAGAACGCTATTACGATATTGTGTATTCTGTTATAAGGAATATTCCACTACAACGAAACATTTTCTCGCTCCTTTGGAGTAGTAAAATCTCGTTATGGCAAATACCAATGCAACGAAATGTTTGTTGAAATGAAATAGACGTTCAGTCTCCTATTAAACTCCATTAGGACATTGTATATTCCGTTATAAGAAACATTCCGTTACAACGAAACATTTTTCCGGTTTCTTGGAGTTCTTTCGATTAGGGTTTCACTGTATTTTGATAAAGTGTTATTTCCCCTAGAAAATATATACTGTAATGTACTCGTAAAATAAGCAGCATCTGTTATGTGTTTGCTATTTTCAAGTCGTTCATGACTACATACGTCATCCCTACATACGCAGTCGTCATGACTACATACCTGCAGTCGACTCCATTGTCGTAATCGGCAGGATGATTAGGGCTCAGCAGCACGAATTGGTTACTTTCGAAGGATTGGTCACAGAATGAAGAGGAGGGCGTGGTGGTGGGGGGGACGGAACACTCCCTCTGTCGCAAGGTCACTTCAAATCCCCTGTCCTGTGTCACTGAATCCGAGTGAAAATGTACTACTATTCGATCCGTTTTGAATGAGAAGACACCTAAAAGACGAAAAAAATTTTAGCCTTTAATTTTCTTCATTGATTGAACGACTTGTCTTAAAAACAAGTAGTTCCAGCCAGAATTATAAGAGCCTAGTTTCCTGTATACACCAAACATCAAATTTATAATCTAGCCAAGGCCGTAGCCAGAAATTTTTTTCGGGGGGGGGGGGGGGCTGACTTTGAAAAACTAGTGTGGAGGAAAGTTTCAGGGAGGAATATATGCTACATTCCGAAAATTTTTGGGATTTCGGGTTACGCCAGGGTTCGTCGCCCCCCCCCCCCCCCCCCCTCTGCATACGGCCTTGAATCTAGCTATCCCTCTCGTTTTCTCATTTAGTTTTAGTAATTGTTTCAATATACCCTTTTCAACAGGGAATATATATTCATTTATTCATTCATGTACTTATTCAGTCATTCTTTCCCTCATTCTTTTTATTCATTCAGAAATATGCTTAAAATTTCTGATCAAAGCATTTCACGGTAAAATAGGCTCGCTCAGTTCTAGATGAACTTCGTATCTGTATATTTTCTACGTCTTAAGCTACCGGGCAGTAAAGTTTGTTCCAAGAAAATCTGTCCGTTGGATCAGGCTTTATATATGATTCAAATTTCCCCGTAGGCACTAATGTTTTGATTTATTTCCTTTTCTTTTTTTTTTTTTATTTTAACTGTTCAAAATTGAACAAAAATAGCTCAAAAGAAAAAATATTTCACGTCGAGAGCTCCTCTAACAAGCTTGTTCAAAAGAACTTGGATCTTACGTCCAGGGCTTATTTAATTTGCTTTACATTTGCTCAAAAGCACTAATGATGATATTTTTTGAACTGCTCAAAAATAAACGAAAACTTGTTCAAATCTAAAAGTAAAATTTTTGACTTTTTTATTTCGAACAATATTTTTACGATACATTAAGACAAAGGGGACAGAAAGTTTGGGTGCTTTTACGACAAAAGCGACAAAGACAAAAATACTTGTCTTTTCTGATCTGCGCCAGCGCAGTGCATATTTTTAAAGACAACAATATGCTCTGCTGACGCAAATGGGAAAAGACACGTGTTTTTGTATTTTTCGCCTTTGGTGTGAAGGCACCCTTACTGTGAAGCGTGACACTTTGTGACGCACCTGGAAGGGGGTTCAAAATATTGAAAAGAAGTGTGACATCATTAATGAACAGCTCCTTTGGGAGCATTCACATCAAGCCGAAGCAAGCATTTTGCCCTTGTCCTTATAGACTGTTACTATAGTTGTCATACGAACTTCGACGACGTAAGTCTTCGATAGCGCAATAAACAAACCACAGTCGTCTGAGTGAAAGTCACTTTTAACGACGCAATAAAAAAAAAACCCAATCAGTCAGTAGGAGGGCGGGCTTAATAAGTTATGAAATGCCTCAAAAGGTTTCGCAACTGTTGCGCTTGTTGTGAATGCACTCTTGTGGCTTTTACCAGAACGCTGAAAAAATGTTCTTTGCAAAATGCAATTCTTGATTGAGGTACTTTTGAATCTGTCAGAAACAGATTCAGAAAAGTTTTTTCTAAAGGTTAATAAAAGAAAAAATCTTACGTTTATTTCCAGCTGTCGTACTTCCGCAAAACCGATGGCCATCCACTTCCAAGAAATCATACTGGCAACTATCCCCGACCTGAATGTGTAATGTATGGATGACCAGTTCCAACTCGCAGGCCGAAGGTCCGGCCCGCAAGACCGTCCAGCGGCAGTCGGTGTCCGGCGGGTAGACGAAATCCGGAAAACCCGGACTGCGAATCATGTAGTCTTCGCTGCCGGTGAGGGTCCGGTCACACTCTGAGAAGGAAGAGGACGCTTTTCGCCCGGACGAAGTATCGTTCGTAGTGCAGTTTTGCTGCTTGATTGATATGCGGAAGCCCTTGTCCGGCACGGTGGAGTCCGTCTCGAAAATCATGATAATGTTGTCCTGCTCTCCGAACGGATATGATCCTGTGAGGAAGGAAATTAGGAGGTAAGAATAAGGTTGTTCTTGTTATCTTTTGTGCATTAAAAAAATATTTTGAGGAAGGTATAGTTATCGAAGAAGTATAATAGTCTAAGGCAGCGGTTCTCAAAGTGTGTTCCGCGGAACCCCGGGGTTCCGCAGTAGGATGGCAGGGATTCCATTGGCAGTTTATTATTATTTAAAATTATATTCAGTAAATCATGTTCAGAAAATGTTTCGCGATGAAATTTAGCTGAAAGTGGTAGTTAGTTCCCTGTCTGAAAATAAAAATATATTTGGAGGAAGCAAAATAAAAAAAAGACTGTTCAGAGGGTTTTTTAATTTAGTTAATTGATCTAAAAGTGTAAAATGACTTGCTGCTCTGCCAAATTGGGCTTTAATTAGGCTTGTTCAGATCGTTAAATTTGATTTTCAATATGAACACTAATGGGTTTCCTCAAGGTAAAAGGGAACCGTTAAAGGTTCCGTAGGCAAAAAAGTTTGGGAACCGCTGGTCTAAGGCAGGGGTCTCCTACCCTATGCCCGCGGGCCCCATGGTGCCCGTCGATCGGTGCGCCCGCTGCTTGTGCCCAACGATAAAATATTTCAGTTTTCCATTCTAAACTAGAGAACATTTAGGATCTAGAGTATATGAATAAAGAGCCATATAAAAACTATGAATAATCGTAACCCTATAATGATGAATGACAATGAATATCATACAATCAAAATATAGATTACGACTCTTACAGATGAACACCTTGACGACTGCTTGCCGAGCAGAACATTCATCATAGTCTCCCAATTACGAAGCGCTGGCCAGTGAAATGCAAACCCAAAGATTATATTGACTGTATTTTATATACTCGTACTTTATAAATAATTTTTATACTTCGTTTGTTTTTCAAGCAATTTAATAATCATTGTTTTACACAAGAATATTAATACTAAGGTAAATGACCCGGTAGTGGACACTGCTCTAGTAGTGGACACTTAGATATTTAAGCACCTGATGAGCGAATGTAACATTAAACTTGAATGAAATGATCAGAACTTATAGCGAACGATTCCTAGTGCTGGTTAATACAACCAAAATTGGCGTGGAGCATCTATGACCATTTTTGAAGAAGTAGAAGACTTTTAAAAAGGGATGTGTGGTTCATGTTGAAATTGAAATGAATACAATAAAAATCGTTTATTACGAGATCGGATTCATTAAGAACTTAGGTTTATCCAGGGTAATTAAAGTAATTGGTTGTATTTATGTTAGGAAGCAATTTGTGTAATCCGGTGATTACAAAGCATGACTCGAATTTAACAAGTATTCCTCTTTTTTTTCATGATATCCTTTTCAAAATTTTCTCTTCGGAAAACAATTTCTCGAACATCCGTTGAAATTTTAATTTTTAAAAAAAGAAAAAAAAGCAAATGTTAGAATTGAATAGCATATGACAGTTTATATGACTTATCTTTATCTACACCCAACAGTTTCAATGCCGACTATGGCTGAAAAAAACAAAACAAAATTTTTTCAAATTTTATCATTCGAAAGTTATCATTCTTTGTCAAATTCATTTCTATGCAATCAGACTTAAATTTCAATGAATCCGGTTATAAAAAATATTTGGGTTAAACGATTGTAACTTTAAAAACAACGAAATGAATTTTTCTTTAAATGTGACATTCCTTTCAATAGCGCAAAGCGTACGGCTTTTGCCAAATAGGCATAGACTAAAACATAAGCTTTTTTTTTATTATTTAAAGAAGAACAAGGACCTACTATTCGTCCCAGATTGTATAGTGCCACAAAGTCTTTCTTCGGCGATCTGCAGGTAGTCGTTTTCGCAGACTTCCCCTTCTTGCAGTTTGAAGTCGTGGACCGTCATCACCAACTCGCACACGTCTTTCGAAGCGCGAGAGACGCTGTAACGACATCGCAGCTCGTTCTTGTAGGTTCCTGGATAACCCGGGCTCCGGAGCTCGAATTCCACTTCCCTGGAACAAGAGTATAAACATTCAACAAAGTAATTTTGTTTGTAGGAACTTAAAATTTCACGGTGTCCATACCAAGCATGATATTCTCCGGGCTAATAGGCCGTGGTCCAACCAAGATATTTCTGGCTGAAGTTTCTCCTGACATGTTTCAGGCTTCTTCAGAGTGAAAATGAAGTCAAAGGTCTGGCCCGTATATATCAAGTTATAAGCTATATAAGGACCAGACCTCTGTCTTGACTACCTTTTCACTCTGAAAGAGCTTGAAACATGTCGGACGAAACGTCAGCCAGAAATATATTGGTTGGACCATCGGCGTATTTGCCCGGTAAATGTTGTTTCGTTAATTTGTTTGTTATTAAAACAAATAACTAAGTTTACATCGTGGTTATTTAGGGAATTAATTGTCATTCGCTGTACTGTGGCGCAGCCTGTGCAGAGTATGGATGTTGCGGGTTCGATCGCCGCCCTCACCTGGGATGTAATGGCCGTATTGAGCCACGGCATTCTACTGACATACAGTTCTACCACAAGAAAGGAAAGGGACCTCTTCCTGCGAGAGTGCTAAGAAGAATCCATTCATGTTCAAGAAAGGAACTGCCTGGTATAAGGAATGAGCCGTTTTTGTTTTAGTTCGTTTAGCATACTCGCTTTTTTCCGAACTGATGTTGTGTGCCAGTTTATAGATTTTGTTTCTTTCAACAAACAGAGAAGCAAACTTTCTGATTCGCGTACTAAATAAAACGCGCCTGCAAAATGAACTTCCCTAAAAGTCTAATGGATTCGTCCTTTTCTGCCATGCGCCGTAGCGTCCAAGTGTCGAAAAATTCGTGGTCGAGCTGTACCAACATTTCAAATAAAACACGTATCAGATGATTGCGATGCTCCGCAAAATCCCATATGTTTTTCAACGTTACAGGAGGGGGGCAATAGGGATTTTCAGCAATATCTTAAATTACAAGCACATGTAAGATCCTTATGTGATATATCTCAGAATAACAAGTAAAATAATGATTTCTCTGTAGTTAAAATTTATTTAGGGATATTTTTAATGTCTGAAATAGGTTTCTTGGGCAAATCCATTTGTCAAGAAACTAAGTCGGAAAATAATGCATGTGAAATTAGTTTTGAAGGCTGTTCCAGTTTCAGAGTTTTAAAAGGGGTTGTTCAAAAAAAAATCCTAAACATAGGGATTTTTCTCAAAATTTATAAAAACAAGGAAATTTTTAACATAAGCTGGGAGACCGGAGGCAATGGGGAAAATCCAGGAGTCTGCTGGCAAATCCACTAGTCTTCAGTACAGCTGATCAGCGAGCATTTCTTGTTGTAGAAAGAAACATATAAGACAAAAGACGTAGGACGAAGGTGGAAGTTCGGCTTCACATGAACCCTTTGTTGCGTAATCTCGTCCATATAGGACGCGAACGACTCAAAAGAATTTATTTCTAAAAGTCGTTCTTTAAGGTACTTCGCCGGACCCTAAATCGTCTACCCTAAAGAACTTCTATGGACGAGCTGACGTAACACTCTTATACCTCAATCATTCGCGAAGAGAACACAGTAGCTCCGTGTAGATTTTAAAGGTCTATGATCCGAGAGTTGCAGCTCACATGAAATAGTTTTGATGTGTATTGTGCCAGGGAGGGAAAATAGGCTTAGTACAATTGACGTAAAAGCTGTGGTACTTGAAAAGAAGACAATTTCACCACCATATCAACATAAGTAAAATGTACCGGTAATCTTTTGAGCACTCTTCCTCTCCAACAATAGCCAGGGATCTTTGTTCGCATTCCTCTTGATGTATGTGCGCAAAGAATCCGGGTCCTGTCACGCTGGAATCGGAGTGAAATCGAAGAAGCTTGCTCTCCGTTTGAAAAGGGAACGTTTCTGAAAGAAAAGACAGGATGAATAGAAAATGTAATCATTCTGCGCTAGATGCCATGCATAAAACCAAATTACAAATCAAACTGTTGATGCAAATCTATAGTGGTATTTAATTTTTTTTTTTAATTAGAAAATTTACATTTAAGGGACCATCCATAAATGATATCACGCTTTTTTCCCATATATTTGACCCCTCTCCCCCTTTGTCACAAAATGTCACACTGCTTGTTACCTCTTCCCCTTGTCACAATATCACGAACACCCCTTTCCCCTCGAGGCGTGACGTCATTTATGAATGATCCCTAAGGAATTGCTAATTAAAAATCATAAATATGAATATAAAAATCATAAATTTGCATTCATTATAAATATGAATTCGTTAAAATGATATTCATAAGTATGATATTCAGCACCCCTACAGCTTTGACACTCGTTTCTGTAATTGATATTTTTACCCAGTTTTTAATATTTATTTTACCACTTTGCATGGTTTATAAGGTATTCATAAGGCTTTACTCACCAGTGGTTGCATCTTCCAGATGACCACAAAATTTCTTCTCGTCAACCGCAAAGTAATCGCTTTTGCAGAGGGCACTCTTCTCCAATCGAAAGTGGGCGAAGGTCACCTTGAGGGCGCAGACTCTCTTACTGAATCTATTAATTTGGTACGTGCAGTCTGCGTCGTCGGTGTAGTTGCCAGGAAAGCCGGGGCTGCGCAAGAAGATGTCCTTCTTCGAAAAGTGGCCATCGCATTTTTTACCTGAAATAAATGAAGAACTTTTTGGCTTTTCTTAATTGCAAGATAAGAAACGTGCTCTCCAAGAATTTATCATGTTCCTCACATAAATTTCAAATATTGTTGCTATATTTATCAATGTTACAGGATAAAACGAGGGCTATATTTTCCATGGAATGAGAAGTCACTTATTAACATACTTTAGAACTTGATGAAATCTATTTGAATGTCATCAGCATTATCTTGCCATTCAATATATTTCATTTAGCAAGGTAAACCTGACTGAATACAACTATAACACCATTCCGCACGGCTTTTAAACACTTTTCAAAAAGCAATTTTTTGTTGGCCTAAGAGGGAAGGGAAGGGGTCCACGGGGTTTTACATGCACGTATCTTCTAGGTGTTCATGTTGGGTCTTCAGTGGGGCGGGTATCGGACACGCAACCCTATGGTTCGAAGTCTGACATCCTAACAACGTAACTGTCATGCGATGGATTTGATAAGTGGAAGTGTTTCACCGTTCTGAAAAGACTGTTGCTCAGTAACAAATTTAAGACTTAACCGGTGCAGTTAAAGGATAGTAAGGAAAAAGTGAAATTTAAGTGAAACATACCTTCAGTAGGAGGGTTACAGGAACTCAGTTGTTTGACTGTAATGTTAAAGCCCATCCGGGAGTTCTGGTTGTCGCTGACAAATGTTATCGTCGTCAAATTGCCTGTAAACTTGAAGAAACCTGTACGACAAAAGAGACAATTGCTGAGAGACGTGTTTAATTTTCTTTTTGAAAATAAGAACATGTAATTCCCTGAATAGAATTCTTCGTAAGTATAGCTTATGAAACATAAACAGCATGATTTAGTTTCTTATAATTCAACGACAAATGTTTAATTAATCACATAATATACAAAAAAAAAAAAAAGAAAAAAAAGAGAGTACGATATGTAGATTTTTTAATAAAGATGTCAAACATGCACTGCACACGAAAGCATTCTAAATTGTATTTTTTATTTTTTGAGAAAAAAAATTAAATTAACAATAAGTTCCTTTTTTTTCTAAAAGATAATCTTAGTTAAGCGTTTTTGACTTTTTGAGAAATAAAACAATAAATAATAATACCCATTTCCATATTTTTGTTGGAAAAAAACGCAATTTTTTTTCACTTTAGCTCAAAATTTGAAAAAGGTTTATGTTAAGAGCCGCCACTTGCACTTTTCTACGCGCCAGGCAGACAACAATATCGCTAAGTGTTACGTTGCTTATTTTATTTACTACGCCACTATTATTTCTCGCTATAGGTAGACTACAGTGATGTGTATTCCAAACTAATGTATGGTTTTTAATTTCGAAACACAGTAGTCGGCATCTAAAGATCTCCGTGTCAATAGAAAACAGATACAGTCGACGCTCGTTATAACGACCACACATTATAAAGACCATTCCATTATAACGACCAGTGGAAAAAGTCCCGACTTCATCCCTATGAACTCTATGCTAATTTGCTTTCGATATAACGACCCTTCTGTATCGTCTAATCCAATACAGCGACCACATTCAGCACACACTATTTTTAGTATTTTTCCAAATAGAGCAGGTTTCTAAATTTGTAACCTGAAATAATCTTGATTATAGAGTACGCAGAAGCTGCCCATGGAGTCAACGTTTGACAGGGGGGGGGGGGGATCACCACTCATCACAGTACGTAAAAAATAGAGGGGAGGAAACATGGAATTTTCGGATTTCTTAGGAAAGAGGTTGACAGATGGTAGTCTGTCGTTTGAATCACGTGGTTCTCCAAGGGTCGTTTCTCCGAAATAAGCGGAGTCATGTCTGTGGACCTTTTGGCTTTGGACCTTCTGTCCGACATTCGTTTATGACAGGTGTCATGTCTGTTAAAAAGTTATGCTTCCAGAAATGTGTATATAATTTCCTCCCCACTATATTTACTACTTTAAAATCTGTTTAATATTTTGCACAATTTTTTTTTATTCCAATGATAGGAATAATTTGAGCATTTAGTTGGAATCTTTGAAAAATTACCAATTTTAATTGAACTACCGAACATGCATAATGTATAATAGATTCTTTAGAAAATTCTACCTCTTATAGCGACCACTCGTTATTAGGACCTTTTTCTGTGGGACGCATATGGTCGTTATATCGAACGTCGACTGTATCAATGAAAAATTTAAAAGTTTGTATTAAAATGAACTATTTTCCGATTAATATTAAACAACTATTTAAAACGCGTCAATAATATTTTGATGAAAGTAAAATATTTAGATAAAATTTAATCACTAAATCGAATATTTATTCACTCACGAACTGTCCCAGAAGGTATTCTTCCACACAGTCTGTCATTGCCTTCCACTTGAAGGTAGTCATAGGTACAATTATCACTCGGTTCCAGATCGAATGTCCTGAATTGAACTTCCAGTCCACATACGGTCGGGTGACTGCGGACCACTGTCCACTCGCAGCGTCCCCTAGAGGGATAGGACGAAGGATGACCTGGACTTAAAAGGATGAATTCAGTTTCTTTCAGTATTGCGCCACACGATGAATCTGAAAAATTGTGAAGTTAGTGCACAAAAATTTATTTCTGCCTGTACCAGTGATACTCTAAGTGTGTTTCGCTGTATATCTGTGGGGACTCCGAGGGCCATAGCACAAAAAAAGTGAAAATGGCAGTAGTAATTTTAGCATAAATTATCTCGGCCCTGAATTATGAATTGGGGAATTAAAAACGAATTAGTGGTTAGATATGTAAGAATCTTAATAAGAAATATTACATCATTCTGCCTATTACTGAACTAATTAAAAAATGTTCCGAAAGTAGAACACTAGGCTATAATTAAGTAAAAAGCGAAAAATTATTTTAAGTACGGTTTACAAGTCTTTTATATGAAACATTTTGGTTATGTGGGGAATTTTTTTAAGGATACAGGGAATTCTATTCTGGATGCTTCTAGAATCATATTAAGAGATTCGCGTGTGTTGCGCACCTGCCTCCGTTAGAGCTCCTACTTGTGAACCAGCAGGTCCCGGATGAGAGACCGTCACCTAGGTTGGCACCCCCAGAGGTATCGTATCACTTGGAGGACATTGGAGCTACGACGGAATTACTTCGTGCGTTCTTCTATTTCCCAGTATTGTTGGATCCCGTGACTTATACGGGCATGGAGCTTTTTGGGTGTATTTAAGATATTATCCCGCTGTTTCATCATTAAAACGTCGGTAATGCAATATTCAAGAATTTGAACATTAATTAAGGGGGGGAATACGTGTAAAACGGAGTACTAGGAGCAATTTTCATGATTTTTTTTAACGCATAAAGAATAAATCTATTTTATTGAGAGTTTGAGGTTATTTTATAGATATATTGGGGGGAAGAACATTTACTGAAATTTTCAAACATTTTTCTTGAAAAATCCTGGAGATATCGGCTGCTGCACACTGTAAGTCGCCACTCGGGTCGGCAGTTTGCGTACATCCTGGAGGTCACAATTTTTATCTGAGATCATTTTTTTTAAATCCACTTTTTTTTATAAGTGTATCTTCTAGTTGAATAAAAATCATCACAAAAAATTCAAAATTTCTATTTTTTTTTTTTTTTAGAATGAGAAAATTAAATACGATTTTTAACCGTTTTTGTTTTTTGCAATAAAAAAAGTAAAAATAAAGATATGTTTATGATTCTAGTTCAACTAAAGCATGTATATATAAAGAAAATGTGTGTAAAATTTGATAAGGATTGATCAAAAACTCTGCGAGCTAGAGGGTACGCAAATTCGAAAAAAGTAGTTTCGAGAAAAACGCGTTTGAAAAAAAGAGTGGTATTGAAGGTAAATTTAAGGCGGTAAATGAATCATTTTTTTTATATACTTATAGATACTAATAGTAATAGAAATTTCTATCCGAGGTCTCAATTGTCAAAAAGAATAAAAGGACATCTGCTAACGTTCTCTAATACCCTTCAGGTCATTTATGAGGGACTACCTGCTCAACTGCTCCAAAAGGAGCGCTTGTTCAAATGCTTATAACTTTTAAACGACTTGGAATTTTGCTTTGAAATTTTCAGGGTATATTATTGAATAGTTATAGAATCGATTTATGAAGAATTTTTTAAAAATTTTTTGAGACCTTTGCACGTATTTTCCCCCTTAAGGTTTCATCCCAGAGATGACTTTAGTTGCATAAAGTAGACCAATTTTTATCCAATCAAATTCACTTAAAAAATGAGAAGTCAGAGGATTGATGCCCACCTCTGGTCTACACCTTGATGCAGAGGGTTTAGAAAGCGTTACTGCCTAAATGCAATAAAAATTAAAACAACAAAACTGAAACCTTAAAATTTTTACACTTCACCCGGTCTATGACTTGCCTTGACACCCAGAGAACATAATTGGATGTCTTAACAAAGCTCGAAACAGAATGCGAAGAGAAAGAGAACAAAATAAGAGGGCAGCAATCTGCGTTTCGCATACGCTTCGCCATTTCATTACTCAATCCTCCCCAGAATAGACATCATAGAAATGTAAAGAGTTAATTAGGAAGAAAAAATCGTTCATGGATCGCTGGAAATACACGCAAACTTTCATGATGAAAGAATAGTTTCTCCAGCAGAAAAGAAAAGTAGTTTCTGTCTTAAACGGCAGAAAAAATGCACGAGTCTGGAATATGAGAAGAAGGTGAGATGTGGGTATGAAATTGCGTTTCTTTTGTGGAAGGGGTTTTGTTCTTTTTTCTTTTATCGTACGTTTTGGTTCATTGTGCTTAAAAAGTGCTGATCCATCGCTAAAGCATTAGTTTTTGCAAAGTACATAATGTAAGTTGTTTCCCGCTAATAGTACAACCCTTCAAAGCTAACGTTTGCAAGGGTCATTGCAAGTTTATTCTGTAGAGAATAACTTTGGATAGTATGAAATGACATTTTTACTCTTGAATTTTGCTCACCAGGTAATTAATTTAACAAGAAGTTCCGTCTAGAACTATACGAGCCTACTTTCCCGTATACACCAGCTTCAAATTTATAATCTAGCTATCTCTCTCTCTTTCTCGTTTAGCTTTAGTTCTTAATTGCTTCAAATATGCCTTTTTCAACGGTTAATACAGATTCGTTCAATCATTCATTTATTCAGTCATTCATGTATTTATTCACTCATTTATTCATTCATTATCTTGTTTATTCATTTAATCTTTCATTAATTCAAAAATATTCTTGAAAATCCCGATCAAAAAATTTCATAAGAAAATAGGCTCGTTAGTTCTGGATGAACTTTTTATGTGTACATGTTCTACATCAAAAGAGCTTTCTGATAAAGTTTGTTCCAAGCAAATCGGCCCGTTAGATCAGGATTTATATAGGATTGAAATTTCCCCGTAGGCACTATGTTAATTTTTTTTTTTGAACTGTTCAAAAATGAACAAAAATTGTTCAAATCAATATTTCACGCCAAGAACTTCTTCCAGTGAGCTTGTTCATTGGAACTTGGATCTTGTACCCAGAGTTTACATAATTTGCTTCATTTTCGCCCATAGGCGCTAATGTTAAAATTTTTTGAACTGTTCAAAATTGAACAAAAAATTGTTCAAATCAAAAAGTAAAATATAGAAATGAGATGTCCTCGCCGAGATCTTTCGAATGCAAAAAGAATTTTTCCAATCGGACAATTCATTCAAAAGTTATTAGGGGGGGACAGACCGACAGACCGACAGACAGACAGACAGACCGACAGACCGACAGACACACTTTTTCCCCATCTCAATACCCTACTTTTAAATTTTTTATTTTTCAATCTTTATTTAATTACTTCACTTATTTTTGACTTTTCTTGATTTTTAACGATATTTTCACGATACATTAAGCCTTCTTTCATGCTTTATTATTATTTTTTTTTACTTTTACGGGAAAGTAGGCTAAAAAGTGGAACTCAAAATTATCAAAATTTTAACTACTGAATAAAAAAAAAAGCAAAAGCACAAAGACGATCTGTGACATTCACAAGCTTGGATGGGACAAAATGGCACAAATGGAGACTTGGATAGAAGACAAATTACAAAATTACACGCACGTGTTTCTGGGTTACAGGAATCCCCTTTTTTCAATGCAAAAAGATGGGAGCTTATGGTTGAAAAAAATAGGGGATAGTAGCTTTTGTCGGATGCCAACCTAGAGACAGTTTAATGCTTGCGTGAAATAGAATTGTTTCTTAAATTATCCATTTTTATACTTTCAGGGAATAATCTTTGCATGTTAGACCATTCAATTTGGTATGTGCAAGAGATGATCTATATTTGTTAAGCCAAGCTAGTGAATAAAAAATTAGCCATTTTTATGCTTTCTGGAGATGGTCTTTGCATGTTGAACCATTCCCTTTGATGTCTGCGGGAGATGAACTGTATATATATTAAGCCATCCAAGCTTATGAGTCTCACAGATCGTCTTTGTCAGACAGTACACACAAACTAGCACTTTTAAAACTAATAAGCCCGGCGGTCATACAAAATGACCGCTCTTCTAGATATTATAAATATACAATTCTCCCAGTAAACGGAAATGCACATCAAATCAAAGGGATATTTATCAGGTAGAACAGTCAAGTTTAATAAATAAATAATTAACATATAATAATTTCGGAAAATAATATTCTTACCGAAAAAACCCCCATTAAGTTATAAAAATAATCTGTAAAATAAAAACATTATTTACTATATAATCAAATTGTTTGTGAAAAATATTTATTTATATCCAACATAAACATCGTCAAAACAATAGTTTTAACGAAACTGGAAAAGAGAGCGCTGCCACTTTAATATATATAAAAAGCGCAGTAAATAAATAAATTAAAGCAAAAAAAGAAGGATTAAATTAAATTCGCGTTTACATTCATTTTTAACGGAGATTGCAAATCTAGCGATGCCTCACTCAAAATGCCAGAGAAATGTTTTGATTATGAGTCGTTTACATTATAGAAACAATTGTGTAGATGGCAGCACGATGTAGTTTTCTCGGAGCTATCGATGACAAACATACACTTACGTGGCTTATATATAAGACGTAATCATTATTCGTTAATCATTCGTTTGATTTGAAGACAGTCAAAAAGATTCTTAGTTTCAAAATGATTCATTCCCACGTCAATTAAGCTGTCTTCTTTCCAAAATTACACTAATTTCATTTTTTTTAAAGACTTTATTTCCAGTACTTTCTTTAATACCCTTATCCTTCAACCGCCGTGATTGGCTAATGCACTCATCCATCACCATTATTTCGTCTGAAAAAGTCTTCCGAAAATTTAATAGCTACAAGTGTCAAACCAAACATTAAAAGCCTCCACCATGAAAACATCAGGAAACGGCAGTTCCTTATATTGCTGTTTACACGCAAGTAATCAAATCAACGAGACTTTCTTTTGAAACCTCGTCGGTTGTATCTTGTTCTATCGAACAAGAAACGAAGTCACCGCGTGCAGCAATCTGCCCCATCAAAGATTGAGTTGTTGAAAGAACGCCCTACTTCTACGGCACGAAAAGAAAAGGAGGTTTCAACATTTATTTGCACAACGACGTACCTTGCTTAACAAATTAATATATCAGAGTATGCATGTAAAGCGTAACAAAGCACCGTACTTTGAACTCTGAATCTTTTATGTCTTCGGAAGAATTTGATTGTAAGTTAATAATAGCAGAAGGTGTTTATTGAAACACAAATAGACAATGAAGATAAGGAATTTTTTTTTATGTATTGTAAGCAATTTACTCGCCAGGTTCTTTTTTGCAAATAAGTATCATTATTCAGTTGAAATTGAATGCTTATTATGGAATTACGGAATATATAGTGTGTCTCCCTTTGAATCACTTTTTATGTGAATAAGAAAGTTTTTCCGATTGAGCCTTGAACTTTAGATACAACGACATATTTGCACGAGCTAGAAATATTACGAAACCCAAGAGAAGTATAAACGCAGGAGAATAATTTAATAATTGTACCATAAGAGTACCATAAGGAGGACTGTTTTTGATAGTCGACTGATTTTGTACATAAAAAATTATATTTAAGGGGGGGAAATACGTGTAAAACGGCGTATGAAGAGCAATTTTCATGAATTTTTTCAACGTATAAAGAATAAATATTTTTTATTGAGAGTTTGAAGTTATTTTACCGGTAATTTAAGAACACCTACTGAAATTTTCAAACATTTTTCTTGAAAAATCCCGGAGATGCACACTGTAAGTCGCCACCCGGGTCGGCAGTTTGCGTACATCCTGGAGGTCACAATTTTTATCTGAAATCATTTTTTTTTAAATCTACTTTTTTTATAAATGTCTCTTCTAGTTGAACTAAAATCATCACAAAAAATTTAAAATTTCTATTTTTTTTTTTTAGAATGGGAAAATTAAGTACGATTTTTAACCGTTTTTTCTGTTCTTTTTTTACAATAAAAAAAAATAAAAATAAAGATATGTTTATGATTCTAGTTCAACTAAAGCAAGTGTTTATAAAGAAAATGTGTGCTAAATTTGATAAGGATCGATCAAAAATTCTGCGACCTAGAGTGTACGCAAATTCCAAAAAAACGCGTTTGAAAAAAAGAGTGGTATTGAAGGTAAATTTAAGGCAGTAATGAATCCATTTTTTATAATACTTATAGATACTAATACTTATAGAAATTTCTATCCGTGGTCTCAATTGTTAAAAGAAATAAAAGGACATCTGCTAACGTTCTCTAATACCCTTCAGGTCATTCATAAGGGACTACCTGCTCAACTGCTCCAAAAGGGGCGCTCGCTCAAATGCTTATAACTTTTAAACAACTTGGAATTTTGCTTTGAAATTTTCAGGGTATATTATTGAATAGTTATAGAATCGATTTATGAAGAATTTTTTTTTAAATTTTTTGAGATCTTTACACGCATCTCCCTCCTTAAGGAAGTTTTATAAATAAATTTTAACATTAACACTAGATTTACCAGAGCAGTCATTTTGACTGTTCCGAAGCTTCCATTTTGCATCATTTGTTGCTAATTCTAATGCAACTTTCAATTGCATTGGCTTTTCCCAATACATAGTCAGTAGGACAAGTGAATGGGACTGAAAGTTTTATTATAATGAGTAGCAATTTGGTGTAAAATGAAAGTTTATTAATGGTTGAAAACGGCTTGGTAAATCTAGTGCTAAAAGTTGCCTCCTTTTCATAATTGAAAAATCATTTTGAGTTACTAAAGATTTTAGGTGAATCTGTAGACCAAATGGCTCCCGCTGATTCGCTTTGTGATTTAGATTATTATTCAAAGGCAACCAAGGGGTAGCTGTGATCCAAAAACTCCTAGAACACTTCATTTTCTTTTGTTCGTTAGCCATATTGTGTGTGCCTATTCTTGTAGGTAATATATACATACATGTTAGGGGCAACCCCCAGGAGATAATTTTGAACCTATGGTCTGAAGCGAAGAAACGTCGGGGAATTTATGATTTAATTGTTTGGATCTGTTAAATTGCAAGATATTTATGGGCTACATTGTTTCACAAAAGCCCAAACTAGAAATCATTGCTTTGAGCTTTTCAATTACCTGGATAGTTTTGAAACTAAGAAACATTACTAATTCAGTAGGGTCGTAGACATTTAGAGTGCAGTGAGGCCCCAAAATTCTGAAATGATAGGAACCAAATCCGTTTCTGAATACGGAACTTTTCGGATACTCATTGTTAGAACATAATTACATAAACAGTAATCACAGGGAATAATATTCTTTTATAAGGTCATTTCAAGCACTATTGAGGATCATGAGTACATCCTTAAAAATGGTTTTAAATGAAATTGACTACATCATTGGTTTTACCAGATAGGC
Organism: Octonoba sinensis; assembly: GCA_038502835.1. NCBI lineage: Eukaryota > Metazoa > Arthropoda > Arachnida > Araneae > Uloboridae > Octonoba > Octonoba sinensis. The sequence goes on along the minus strand of CM076602.1, from coordinate 13,001,042 downwards.
TATCATTTGTCTGACGGATCCGTACCAGATATCAGACGACTCTGATGATTAAAAACTGTAAAATCTATCTATCACATCTTTATGCATCCTTCAGCTTTCAACTCCGCTTTCAATTTTTAATTTGCATTTATTTTCAAAGCATGCTAATTAACAAAATTTTAAAAACAGTTGTGAAACCTACGCTAGGCTGTCGCCGCTTATCGCAATTCTTGTAGTTAATTAATTGTTTCTTTTTTATACACACGTTGCCTTTATTAGAGTAGGTAAAATATTACATTTCTTAATAACCCTTATAATCAGCCGGATGTCCATCTAAATATGTCGGATTATTTTATTACAGTCGCCGGATCGGATTCCGGATGTTTGAAAGTGGTTGGATACCAGACATCCGATCGATGCCTTTTTGGGGTTAGGGACCGATCCCGTACGTGTTATACATCAGGGTTGCCTCTGACGCGCTATACGAAGCCAAACACCCGGAATTGAAAAGTTGTACGAAAAAAAAAAAAAAATGGTCTACTCATTTCGAGGAATGCATAAATCAGATTTCTGAAATGAACTATATTTTAAACGGACAATAAATTTAAAATTCAAATAAATGAACAATATGAAATTAAATTCACTTTTAATATTCAAAACTTTTCCTCACTTTCTTTTTGTACATGGAAGCCTTTGTTGATAGGACGCATATTGAATAACACTCGGCAGCAACCCTAAATATACATGCACAGCGTGTCAAAGAATTTTTAAGACTAGGTTTATAAAATAAAATAAAAACTAGAAATTTTTCATAAGTAATTTGATAGAAAATGAGCTCCTCCGGCTCCAATGCATTTGTTACAGCGGTTTATTAACAGCGTTTCGAATGCTTGTTCCAGCTCACATTGTGGGACTGCCTCCAAAGAAGTTGTTTGTACACAGTGTATCAAAGAGTTTTTAAGACCAACTAAGCTTTCAGTGGCGCTATCTGTGTTGACGAGCATTCGTGAAATTCCTTCACTATCAGCTGATCCACTGCCAAAACCTTAGCTCATTTGTTTACTTTTTTTTTTTACTTTGAAGACATGGACACTTCAAACAGCTTCGACGCGATCTTTGGAGGAAGTCCCAAAATGTGAGCTGGAGGAGCTCATCTTCTATCAAATTACTTATGAAAAATTTATAGTTTTTATTTTATTTTATTACCGTAGTCTTAAAAATTCTCTGACACACTGTGCACATAGATAGCTAAATATCTACACATATACGATTCGTATAGAGAATTTTTTACAAACCAACACCTCTCCCCTTCCCCCCCCCCCCCCCCAACACACACACCCGGCTAGAAAAACGCTATTATGTCGGTCCTAAATCAGATCCTGATCACTACCTTTCCCACCTAATTCGGTGAGTTTTTTTTTCTAACATTTTTTTCTAATGGATCGATGTGAACCGATACGATTCTCCTCTTCTAATTTTAATCCTATTCTTCTCCGAATCCGCAATGAAAAGAAAGAGAAGGTTTTTTTCTTCTTCATCCCCTTGAAAAGCATCAGTTATAAATGGCTGGCAGCCCACTTTCCGGGTCAGTTATCCGGGTCACTCTGGTCCCTATCCTCCCTTTTACATTCTTCGTCAAAATAGAGAAAGGAGTATGTGTCTCAGAGCGGTGGAAGGAGAAATCTTTCTTCTGGATCGATGGCAGTTTCCTACTTATAAAAACAGACAATTCATTAGTGTCCTTTTTCTTTAGAATGTGCTTTCAGAATTTTGCGCCTCCATTCTCATGTAAATGCAGGGATTTCTGATTATGGATCCGTTGCTCTTGTGGTAGAGGTGCTTTCCTACCAAAAGCGACGAGGACATTTTGTCTCCTTCGTAATAGACTGTTGCTGTGTGTATCAAACTAACATCGACGACGTATGCCTGCGAAAAACGCAATGAACCAATCACTCTCGACTGGGGGCAAGTCCCTCTATTGACGCAGTAAAAAATACCAATCATTCAACGCGAGGGCGTGGCCAGTAAGTTATGTAGAACCAATGACATGCTCTGGTTTGTTCTTGTCGTATGTTGCTGCTGCGTTCGGTATGAAAGCACCTTAGTGACCGTCCATAAATGATGACACACTTTTTTCCCATATATTTGACACCCTACCCCTTTGTCACAAAATCTCACACTTCAACAGACCCTCCTACCCCCTTTTGTCACACGTCACGCTATGTTGCATTGGCATGATGTCACACTTGTCACTCCCTCCCCTTGTCGCAATTTCACAACCCCCCCCCCTTCCCTTCGAAGCGTGACATCATTTATGAATGATCCCTTAAGATGTCTTTATGGGCTCTAGATAACAAAAGCGTGTTCGTAACTTTTATGATAAGTTTGCTTTCGAATTTTATATTTATTACCTAATAATTGACTCAACGAAGACATGTTGAAATCTGCTATCTATAACTATATAACATGACAATTATAAATGAGGCTTGCCTGACAAAAAAAAAGGGGGGGGGGGAAATAACTAACGAATAATAAATTTTTTCCAAATTTTTCCAAGATTCCATTTGAAGATTTTTCCAAAATCTTCAATAGCTGCTAAATATTTTAAAACAAATAAGAACCGGTTGAGAAATCGGGGAGAAAAGGGTACTTAAATGTTTTGTTTTTGCCTATTTATGTATACATTAATTCAAAATATTAATTTCATATACAGTAGCCCCTCGTTATATCGCGCTTGTCGGGGGACAGCAAAAAAGCGCGATGTATCCGAATGCGCGATCTAATTAATGCCGTTGGAAATAACTCACAAAGTACAAGGAAATTGAGTGTCAGCGTAAAAAAGTTAATTTAATCTTACATAATAACAACTTTCTTAATAATAATAGCAAATAAAACTAAGCTGTTTTATTTTCTATTATTACAGTAAAACCCCGTTATACCGTGCTCAGTATACCGCGGAATTGGATATACGGCGGTAACTATCATGTCTCCCGACTTTTAAACCGTCCTTTATTATGTCATTTTAAGATGATTCCTTACTTACCATTATAAATAAAACCAGCCAGCAGATTCAGAAGTCTAGTTATGCGTGTGTAACTTCTTTCATAGCGTTATCAACCTTTGTATTCCAGATTCTTTAACAATCTTGAAAAGTAAACATATTTTCCAGCGTATGCAGGTTTAAAGCATTGTTTCTTTGAGAAGTGCATTTCTCCTGTTCCGAATCTATTGTTTTCTTAGAAACTCTCCCCCTTCACAATCCCAAGTTGATAACATAAATATAACTTTATTAGGCTCCCTATTTCATGGAACACAGTTGGTTTATAACCTATCGCTCCATAGACTTTTCTCCACCAGATCCTTACCTGTTAGCCGAGGTCTTAGGATTGCTGGCGCACGGTGTTGGTTCGCTCGATAGACACTGATTGCGCAGTTGAGCTGTGTGCTTCTTGCGCAGCAATTACAGTGAATCAGGCTTGGAGTAATCGCGATTACGTAATCGTAATCTCCTGTAATCGATTACATTTTGGCAAAATCGAAATCGTAATCGTAATCTGGCATATTCTTATAATCATTATCGAAATTGCGTAATCCCTTTTCTTGCGTAATTTTAATCGTAATCTAAAGGAAAAAAATCTGTAATCCCTTATTAAATCAAAAACATTAATTTTTGATTAGTGACACTGTTCCAATAATGAGAGTTGTGTGCATAATATCAGCTAATTTTTCACTAATCTAATCGTATGCAAAATCGTAATCGGTTATCATAATCGTAATCGATTACTTTTTTAACGACTGTAATCGCAATTACTTTTTGGGAAAGGATTACAATCGTAATTGTAATCATAATCTCTCAATTTTTCTTTGTAATCGTAATCGTAATCGATTACGTTTCTTCGTAATCGACTCCAAGCCTGCAGTGAATAAAATGGCAACAAAGAAGAAAAGAAAAATTATATTACAGGGGGAAGAAAAGTTACGAGTAATTGATAAAGTTGAAAATGATGCAACAAAAGCGAGTATTATTTCGTGGATATGGTTCCGTGGTATAGTTTCACTATACCGCAGTTATGTTATAACGGGGTTTCACTGTATAAAGAATCTGTCTCTTTCATTCAATGGGCGTTAGGATCAACACAAAAAGAAATATCAAGTAAAACGTCAACTGGTTTGAGTAGAATCATTCTGCAGGCATGTGAGCTGGGGACTGGGAGGAGAATAGAAGCAGGCTTTTAACTTCAGCAAATTCAGAAGAAATTAAAACATTCTTGTTCGATGGCTTTGTTTAGTGAACGAAAAAGGGCTAAACTGAGAAATGCAATATTTTAACTTTCAAGAGCTCAAATTTAAAATTTTGGGAGACAAGGAAAAAGCGCGATATATCCGAATGAGCGATATAACGAGGGGCTACTGTATTAAAATTCTTCTATTTTTAAAGTAGGTACGGAGATGTAAGCACACCAAAAGTAATTTAGCTATTTTAACACTTAATACTTGAAACAGAACAAGAGGTGTAATAGACAATGGAATTAACCGCTTGTAAAGCTTCCACAGACCCCAAAGAAACCTCTTCCACACAGCGACCTATGCGTATATCTTCCCAAGAATGACAATTCCTCACCAATCTGGGTCATTATAGCCATGGGAATCGGCTGTAATTTGACACACAGAAGTAAAAAGCGGGATAAATGTCGGACAGAACCACTTTCTGGAAAAAGAATGAACCTCAACCCTTTAACCCTTGTTAAAGAGGCTCATTGGCGGTACATACACGCGGAAGTTGTTCGTTTCTGGAAAACCACGATTCCCCAATTGAACTCCATTTGTTCGACATGGGCTGGGGGTTGTGATGCGTGACGACACACACTCGGGTGACGGAAGCGCGGGATTAAATTAAAGGGACTCGAGCATAATTTATTACATAAGCATTTTCTCCATAATCATGACAGCTGATTGTCTATTCCAGAAATATATGGCATACCTACGCAGATGACCTTCTACAGAAGTTCGGGGCTTGAGGACAAGAGGAGGGTTAACTCAATGAGTCAACTGGTTCCTGCCATACAAGATATAAGAAAGTGAAATTTTAATTGTAAAATATTATAAAATTTTACGCAGAATTATCTACTCCATAAATACCTAATGGCATACCTACGCAGTTGACCTTCTGGAGAAGCTCGGGAGCTTGAGGACAAATGGAGGATTAAGTTAATGAGTCAATATGCTCTTGCCATACAAGATCGAAGAAAGTGAAATTTTAGAGTAATTTCTATTGTAAAATGAAATTATACGCGGAATTGTCTACGCCAGAAATATATGGCATACCTGCGCAGATGACCTTCTACAGAAGTTCGGGGCCTGAGGACAAGAGGAGGGTTAACTCAATGAGTCAACTGGTTCCTGCCATACAAGATAGAAGAAAGTGAAATTTTAATTGTAAAATATTATAAAATTTTACGCAGAATTGTCTACTTCATAAATACCTAATGGCATACCTGCGCAGTTGACCTTCTGCAGAAGCTCGAGGGCTTGAGGACAAACGGAGGATTAAGTTAATGAGTCAATATGCTGCCATACAAGATCGAAGAAAGTGAAATTTTAGATTAATTTCTATTGTAAAATGAAATTATACGCGGAATTGTCTACGCCAGAAATATATGGCATACCTGCGCAGATGACCTTCTACAGAAGTTCGGGGCCTGAGGACAAGAGGAGGGTTAACTCAATGAGTCAACTGGTTCCTGCCATACAAGATAGAAGAAAGTGAAATTTTAATTGTAAAATATTATAAAATTTTACGCAGAATTGTCCACTTCATAAATACCTAATGGCATACCTGCGCAGTTGACCTTCTGCAGAAGCTCGAGGGCTTGAGGACAAACGGAGGATTAAGTTAATGAGTCAATATGCTGCCATACAAGATCGAAGAAAGTGAAATTTTAGATTAATTTCTATTGTAAAATGAAATTATACGCGGAATTGTCTACTCCAGAAATATTTGGCATACCTACGCAGATGACCTGCAGAAGTTCGGGGCTTGAGGACAAAGGAAGGATTAACTCAAAGAGTCAACTGGTTCCTGCCATACAAGATAGAACAAAGTGAAATTTTAATTGTAAAATATTATAAAATTTTACGCAGAATTGTCTACTCCATAAATACCTAATAGCATACCTGCGCAGTTGACCTTCTGCAGAAGCTCGAGGGCTTGAGGACAAACGGAGGATTAAGTTAATGAGTCAATATGCTCTTGCCATACAAGATCGAAGAAAGTGAAATTTTAGAGTAATTTCTATTGTAAAATGAAATTATACGCGGAATTGTCTATGCCAGAAATATTTGGCATACCTGCGCAGATGACCTTCTGCAGAAGCTCAGGGCTTGAGGACAAACGGAGCATTAAGTTAATCACTCAACAGGTTTCTGCCATACAAGATTGAAGAAAGTGAAATTTTAGAGTTATTTTAATTGTAAAATAAAATGATAAGGTCAAACTAAGGGTAAATGTACCTAAAGTGGACATGCTATAAATTGCTTGCAGTTGTAACTGGATCATCTCTGTATGAGTGCATACTGTAGGCAGTTTGACACTATTTTTGTAATTTGAGCTTTGAATTGAATTGAGTCATTTCAATCATATGAGTTAAAAAAATTTCTGAAAAACATGTTTATATTTTCCTTATTATCTCGAAACAAGTAATTCCGAGTTGAGGAGTGATAGAGATTAAAAACAATATAAATATCTTTTTTAAAATTTTGGTTTATAAATTAAAATTTCGAGACACTTTCTCTTATTATCTCGAAGGCAAAGTACCAACTAAATCGGAGTTTATGAGTGATAGGGGTTTAAAAAAATAAAAATAAATTTTGTTTTTAATTTAAAAATCCTGGAATGCGAGCATTTTTATTTATTGATTTATTTATTTATTTATTTTCGAATCCAAAAACTCAAATGAATCCGAGTTGTCGAGTTATAGAAGGTTAAGATGAAATAAGGGTTTGGGAGGACCTAGAATTTCATACTTAGTGCCATTTCAAAGCTCAATCATGGAACTTTGAAACATCGCCAAACTTAAAATCCTATAAGTAACTCCAAATAATTATTTTATCAACTTTACATTACAAGCGTTAATAATTGTTGGCAATATAAATTGTTGGCATGAGCATTTACGCTGTAGCACATTAATAAACAGTTGAACGGGAACCAGAAGCATCAAGTGCAAAAACCAAGAGTCAAATGTAAGCGAATCAGATGTACCAGTACATTGCTAATTTTTTCTCTATACACTGCTAAAAATTTCCGTAAGAAAATAGTAAAATAACCATTTATTTGATTGTCATTTTACCATATTTAATTACGACAGTTGAATAACCATTAAAAAGATGGTACTCAAACCGCTGATTGAGAAAAAAATCGTTTATTCTCTGTTTATCCTAAAGAACGTTTAACGAACCGTCATTTTCAAGCGCTCAATAAGAATCGGGCGTCCATCTTGGTTGCGAAACCTTACCGGTCGTACGTTGTTTTAAAATAGGAATACGGATTTATTAGTTAAAATCTGCATGTGCATATAAAAAAAAGAAGAAGAAAACAACGTGGATTAAGCAGTGGATACTAAATAGAAACACATACACACGTAAATCAAAAATGGGAGACATCGGATTCCCGAACTGTTTGCGAATGAGCGAACCCATCATTTGAGCTGCTGAAGCTTGTTTGAAGCTTGTTTGTATTTTAATTTTTGCAGCAAATAAAATAACTTTCGTCAATATACAGTAAATTTAGACCAAAAATAAATTTAGATCCAATCAAAAACTGAAATCTCAATTTTAAGGCTATTTGCCTCTTGGAAAAGAAGATTTATTGATAAATAAACGGCCGCTTTACGTGATGACGGTGGTCTAGTGGATAGAGATTAAGACTTGTGCACCTCGCATTCAGGGTTCGAGTCCTGCAAGCTTCGTTTACGGTTTCTACGCCTCAAAATGGTTCAAAAACGGTGAAAATTTTGTTTTGAAACCATTTTTAAATGGTTATAAAATTGTAAACTTTTGTATTTACGGCTTTTTAACCAAGTTAATTGGAGATGGTTAGGTCCCGTAAAGATAGAAAAATGTTCCAAACCGTAGATTTAACGGTGAATTAGATGGACAGTCTGCTGCCGGTCATTTAACCGTAATTTCATGATGAAATTTCTAACTGTGTATTTCTTTGTTTTCTCCCTAGTCGAACTGTTTAAAAACTCCACTAGTGAAAAATTGCATGTTTTCCAATTTTGAGAAAAACATTTTTTTTTTTCTTTTTTTTCCAAGGTATATACAGGGTGCCTCAAAACGGTCCAACTATTTTGTTTTAGCGCAATTTTTTTTGTTCCAAAATTTCTAGAAAGTGGGTCTTACAACCGCCTCACGTGGTCCTAAGATGGTGCCACGGAGCATACCACTAACCACTCGCGAGCAGCGCTGCAAGAGTTGTTTCCCGAAAAAGTAATTTCTCGAAGAGGTGAAATTGAGTGGCCTCCACGGAGCCCTGATTTAACCCACTTGATTTTTTCTTGCGGGGTTATCTTAAGAGTGTTGTATACGAGAATAATCCACGAACTTTGGTGGATTTGAAAAGAAATATTGAAGAGAAGATGAGTGGATTCCTCAACAACTTCTTACAAAAGTCCTCAACAACGTCCGCACAAGGTTTGAAAAATGTCGTCAAACAAACGGTTGTCCTTTAACTAATGTAATATTTGAAAATTAAAATTTCCTTCTTTGTTTACATTTTGGTATGAATAAATAAATGATTTCATAGAGAATTTTTTAAAAAACTATTGATCGAAATCATTGGATCGTCAAAAGTCTAATTAAGGGAAGTTTTACGTGCCCGCATAATCATACGACATGAATGCAGACGATTTTCTGCATCTTGAAAATCCTACGGGGGATAGGGAAGATTACGCAATTTTCATCAAAGCTGCATTTCATCTGATATATAGTGTTAAACAAGATATTCTACGTCTATATTCAGCACCGCAGACATTCATCGCGTCATAGGCATACTGCCTCTAACACTAAATGTTTTCTTTTTGCAATCAGAGTGTGTGTACAGTGAAAACTATTACAGATCTCAAGACCAATTATCTATAAAATCTTACCATACATTGATAAATCATATTTTTCAATGCTGTTATTATTATTATCATAAGAAAATATACATATAATATATATTGATGACAATAGATTTGCAGTAATTTTTCCCCTCAAAAATGTCGTTCCGTCGCCATATTGAACTACCCAACACTACTTTGCAGAACATAAGTAAATATTGCGTGCATTTCTGAAATATGATTAACTTGTAAGACTCAAATATCAAGATAAATTTTAACGCATAATGGTTATGGTACATTCTAAAAAAATAACAGAACATGTTTTTACCTTTGCTGGTAGATTCCAATGTGCTGTTTTCCGTGCCCTGAAAAAAAAAAAAGAGATTTTTTTTAAAAAAATGTCTTAATAAGGTAGCCTGGGGATGATTGGGGCTCTTTTTCTTATGTGATTTTTTTTATAAATTAAAATTTAACCATTTATAAAATAAGCTCGCACTCTTAGAATTCCTTTAGAAAGGAATTTTCATTGTAAAATTTGGAAATTTTGAAAATATGAGTTGAAAGTATTAAAAGGCAACGATTGACACTAACGAGGAACCGAAGCAGACTTTTTATTATTATTTAAATTTTTTTGTTCCTTCGCTGAGCGCTCCGAATAGTTAGAATAGAAATCATACAACTTATTTATCGCTTTTACTTAGTGGATTTATTAATGAGTAGAAATGTTTAAAAAGTAAATGTTACTTATAGAATAAGGACAATACACTGTAAAACATTTCCGTAAGAAAATTGTATAATAGCAATTTATTTGATTATTATTTTACCATGTTTAATTACAACAGTTGAATAACCATTAAAACGATGGTAGTCAAACCGCTGATTGCGGAAAAACTCGTTTATTCTCTGTTTCTACTAAAGAACGTTTAACTAACTGTAATTTACAAGCACTCAGTAAGAATCGGGCGTCCATCTTGGTTGCGAAACCTTACCGGTCGTACGTTGTTGTTAAAATGTGAATAAAGATTTATCACTTCAAACCTGCATGTATATATAAAAAAAGAAGAAATAAAAAGTGGCTTAAGCAGTGGTTACTAAATAGAAACACACACACACACGTAAATCAAAAATTGGAGACATCGGATTCCCGAACTGTTTGCGAATGAGCGAACCCGTAACGTGAGCTTCTGAAGCTTGTTTGTATTTTAATTTTTGCAGTAAATTTAGACCAAAAATAAATTTGGATCCAATCAAAAACTGAAATCTCAATTTTAATGCCGTTTATTTATCAATAAATATTTCGTCTCCTGTTGAAAAGAAAAATTTATTGATAAATAAACGACCGCTTTGTGTGGTGCAGATGGCCGAATGTTTAGAGAGCAAGGTTGTGGCATGCCATACAACCGGGTTCGATTCCCGCAAGCTTCGTTTACGATTTCTACGCCTGGAAGATTCTACGCCTCGAAATGGTTCAAAAACGCTAAAAATTTAGTTTTGAAACCATTTTTAAATGGTTATAAAACCGTAAACTTTTGTATTTACGGCTTTTTAACCAAGCTGATTGGAAATGGTTAGGTCCCGTAAAGATAGAAAAATGTTCCAAACCGTAAATTTAATGGTGAATTAGATGGAGAGACTGCTGCCGGTCATTTAACCGTAATTTCATGATGAAATTTCTAACAGTGTAGCTACGATTTCTTTATGGCGCTGTGAGGCTAAATGGAGCCAAAAATCTGCCTCTGTTGATGCAGTAACATCTTCTGTTGACTCGAAAATTTTAAACTTTGAAATTATTTCATGCCATCATGTTAGAACAATATTTCCATGGATGAAACATCAATATAAAGTTTGCCTAAACCTCTCTGTAAGTTAAACATATGGGGAAACGACTATGAGCACTTTTTATTCTTTAAATAAGTTTCTTCTTTTTTCTTCGATCTGATATAGCCCTTTTGAAAAATTACGTGCTTTTAGGAAATCTTTACGATCAAATAAGTAACATACATAAGTAATACGATATTTATCTGCATTTTAACTAAGTACTTTAACTTTAAAGTTGTAAAGGATACATTGTATGCAAGTCATTCAGGTTACATTTCTCTAATGATATTTTAGATAATTGAAAAAAAAAAAATTACTATTTTAAAGTAACGTTAATACATGAAGCTATATTTCAATGAGTTGCAAAGGAATAATTGCATAGTGTAAGAAATGACGAAAAGGAAGAAAAATCTCCACCCTCTATAAGTTGACCACCTGTCTAAGTTGACCACTTTTGTCAGGAACGGAATTAGTTCTTCACCCTATGTAAGTTGACCACCTGTCTAAGTTGACCATTTTTGCCAGGAACGGAGTTAGCCCTTCACCCTCTATAAGTTGACCAGCTGTCTAAGTTGAACACTTTTGTCAGGAACGGAATTAGCCCTTCACCCTCTATAAGTTGACCACCTGTCTACGTTGACCACACAAGTGCTGCACCGCAAGTGGTCAACGTACACAGGTTGCACTGTATATAAATATGTATCATAAATTTGATCTGTGAAAGATTATTTCTTAAGGTGGTGATAATTTTTGGAGAACACTGATTTCTTGTTACTTATATATTAAATGTCTGCCTAGCTGTTGAAATCTTGATCCTTTATCGATGCATCGAACCCCCGCCTTTTCCTCCGATATAGAACTTCAGAACGAAGGAATCATCAGGAGCTCTTTACTTTCGAAAGCCCAATTATATTTCAATCAAATGATCATAAAAAGGAAATGCCCTTGAAATTGATTTCCACAGGAAGAGCATTGCACCTGCTTGAAGCTCCAACTTGCTCCTTTTGAACAGTACTAAAAAAGTCTTTAATCCAGAAAAAATTCATGATCATCTTTTTATGAAAAAGGTCATTCTCTTCAAGGGTCTGAAGCAAATATTTTTCTTATTCCAATATTTTTTGTTACATCCAACTGAAGGCAAATTGTTCAGTTGAATGTTTTTCATCTGGAAGTTCACTCTTTGGCATTGAAAAAGGGGTTTCAGGTAACCTCGAAACACGTGTCAGGAATTTTTGAAAATTTTTGTGCTAAATTGTACGTTGATTTTTAATTTTTACTTACTAAAGGCTTAGTTTAATCCTTGTTAGAAGAAATAAGGTTCGTGTGCCGTACTTCCCGCTCTATATATCCTAAAGTTTTCGAACGAATTCTGTTTGATGTAGCTTTTTGTCAGCTATAGAATGGTATAAGGTTTCAGGAAATGAGATGATTTTTTTCTATTTTTTTACTGTGAAAACGAGTGTTCAGAATGGGATTTCCTTCATTATCTTCCGGAGGGGGCATAAACTGCCAATATTGAATTTTATTCCAAATTTCCTTCAAACCGTCAATTAGTGAGGCTTTGTATAACGAGCATACGAGTACACAAATATGCTAACATCCATACAAATGAGCTCTTTTATATAGACAGCAATTCTCGAATAATCTTTAAAATTTTGCATGCCCTGCAGGGCATATTTGTCTGAAAAATTGCATGCCCGAGCAAAATTTGAAGTTGTTTTATTGCAGATTAATAAGAACATTTGAGTTTGTCGTATAGCAAAAATCAGACAAAAAAATAACTTAACAGCTCTATATCTGAATCAAGCATTATTTTAACGTTTATCTAAATCATTAAAAGATTACATTACAAACAAAATATTGCAAAATAAAATCGTTGCAAGTCAAAATTTGCAAAATTTAAATTGTATTTAGCGATTTTGTTGCTGACATACATGTCCGTCAACATGTCAATTTTGACCTCAGGTAAGGATACGGGGATTTTTCAATAAAATACGAAATGATAAAGTTTTGGAAATAAATATTTGATTACATAATTACAAGCCCTGCCGGGCAGGAAAGGGTAGAAGATTCATGCTCCGGGCATGTCGGACAATATAATTTTCGCACCCTGGTAGAGGTCAAGTAAATAACCGATTAACTCTTCAATGACAGAGCTTGAGAAAACTGACGAAGAAGATTGTATGTTCCACAGATGTAATCGGGCACTCAGATCAATGGTCGGCAGGGTGGCGTAGTGGTAAGACGCAGGTCTCGTACGCCCAAGATCGCAGCTTCGAACCTGGCCCAAAAATTAAATTCCTAGTGCAATTGCATCAACGAGAGCTCAGGTGCCCCCTCTAGGGGAAACTAAGCGTCAAAAAAATTGCGGCAATGGTACTACACTCATTGTGGTGCCGCTGAAAGAGTTGGTACCAATCTCTGGGCACGCACTAGTTCTGCAATGGTTGATGACCAATACTGCAGCCCCATTAAAAAGAAACAAAAAAAAAAAAAAAAAACTCAGATCAATGTGGATTAAAAAGAAAACTAAATTTTAAAAGTATGGTCAAAATTTTCAAATTCCTCTTCTGAAGAGAAAATAGTCGCTTTTGAGTTGAGGTTCTCTTGCACCAGACGCGTGATATTTTTTGGTTTTCAAGTAACAATAAAAATGTTGACAAACCATGATCATAATTTCATAGAAAATTGTCGACAAACCAGAATCATAATTTCGTAGCAAAATGTCGACAAGCCATGATCATAGCTTTGTAGCAAAATGTCGACAAGCCATGGTCATAGCTTTGTAGCAAAATGTCGATAAACCATGACCATAGTTTTGTAGCGAATGCATCAAATCAAAGACTTATCCGTCATGACTTAATCCTCTCGTCCCCGAATTAAGAGAAAATAATAATAGAATAATTTTTTTCTACTTAATGTGCGCAAAATACCCCCACAAGATCATGTGCAAAAAAAATTTATTTTTCAAAAGTTATCTTTTCTCCTTTTTTTACGAGCTTCATATGACGCTTATAATACTCCAATGCTGTGTGAAGACGGATGCTTGGGCATTACATCAGTGAAATAAAAGACAATATCTGCAACTCATACGTTTTGTTTTATTCTGGTATACTTGTTGTATTTTTAAAGTAACTGGAGTTTGCCCAACAATAGACATTTGACCGTAATAATTAAATTTAGCGTTGAAAACATTATGCTATTTACATAATTGAATAAGTATTATTCATCAAATTTGGCGATTCTAACGTCGAGTTTATTTTCATCATCCTCACTTATAGCAAAAGCACTGTAAATCGTTCTCGCCGCAGGGCCAATGGCGCTTATAAATGTAGCCGCTCGTACTTCTGCCGATTTCGTAGTGAGTGGCAGTTGAGTTAAATTTGAATTTTTGCCTCCATACGCTGCTCACATTCGTCATTCCATTGTTTCAGAGTAGCCTTCACTCAAACTCTTATTATGAAATTGCTACCCTTTTTAACGATGAGTTTTATATTTATTACCTAATAATTTACTCATCCCGCAGTGGACCAGTCGGCAGAAGCTCGGTTCTCGTAGAACACCGAAAGTGAAGCAACATCGACTTAGGTCAGTGTTTGGGAGTGGGACAACCTCTCGCAGCTGGTTCCTGTGAGGCCGTGTACGCTAAAGGGAGCTGGTGCACGTTAAATGGCTCCAATGTCCTCTAAGTGAAACTATACCTCTGGGGGTGCCAACCCCAGGTGACGGTCTTTCATCTGGCAGCTGGTTCAAAAAATTAGGAGACCACATATAAAGGGGCGGAAGTCGGACTCCTGCCTATAAGGGCCCCGTTAGACTCAGGAGCAGCGCACCCATTCTTCCTCGATGCGCGAGAGGATACGACGACAACAACAACAACATTTTACTCGACCAAGACATGTTCCCACTGCTATCTATAACGATATAACATTACAACTATGAATGAATATTGTCTCACAAAAGAGAAGAGGAAATAATGAATTAATAATAAACTGTTTCCAAAACTTTTTAATTGATATCACTAAAACTCGTCAATAGCTACTAAATAAAAGCAAAAAAAAAGTAAGAAACTGGGTTGAAAAACAGAGGTGAAAATGGGTTGTTAACTGTTTTGTATTTGCCGATTTATATATAGATTATTATTAAAAGGTATATGTGCAAATTCTGTGAATTACAAAATTCGAAATAAATATACAACAGATCGATTAATGACCAATAAGCATAAATTAATATTTTTGGTAGGGCCGACAGGGTGGCGTAGTGGTAAGGCAGCAGGCCTCGTACGCCCAAGATCGCGGGTTCAAACCTGGCCCGAGTCGGTGGATTTTCAAGATTCAGAAAATCGTCTGCGCCCATGTCGTATGATTATGCGGCATGTTAAAGATCCCTTGAGTTGACATTTGGCTTGGATGCTCTCGGCTAAATTAAAAATTCCTAGTGCAGATTGCATCAATGAGAACTCGGGTACCGCCATCTAGTGGTAACTGAGCGTCAAAATTCTCATGCGGCGAAGGTACCACACTCATTGTGGTGCCGCTGAAAGAGATGGTACCATTACTGGGGAACGAACTAGGTCTGCAATGGTTGTAGGGCCCAATATATCAGCCCCATTGGAAAGAAAAAAAAATATTTTTGGTAGTTATCTTAAGGTCTTGTATGTGTTGTACATGAATAAGAGATGCCACTGAGGGGAGAAAAAAGGGTAAAATCTGCAGTTTTTCGATCCAAAACATCGCTATTTGAAGTAGGAGGGTCAGGCTGACGAGAAAGTTAAAACAACATGCAACAAGTTCGCTACATAAATAATCCAGCAAGAGCTGCGAGATGCAACTCAACTCACCCGCACGTCATGCGCCAGCATCCCGATGAGCAGGAGCAGATGGACGTCCATTCTTCGCCGATGGTCCATGCCCTCTAAGTTGAGAGGCAGCAGCAGCGAGAGGGAGAGCAGACGATGCGTGAAAGGGATGACCGTCCAGGCGAAACGCTATTCCAGAAGGACCGTAACGAGCTATGGCCGTCGTTAGAGCCCACCACCATTCTCTTCTTGATTGGTGCCTCTCTCCATTTGTTTGCTTGCTTGTCTTGTCTTTTTTTTTTTTTTTTTTTTTTGAGAACCGGAATCAAGTGAATTGCTTTCTTCTTCGTCAGATATCCCCCCCGCCCCCCTTTTCGAACGCGAGATTTTTTTTTTTTTTCGCAATTGTGGGTGAGATTCTTCGGTAATCATACTTATCCGTCTCTCACAGGACACCTGAGGTCGGTAAATGTTTGCTTTTCAGATTCCTCTTCGGATTTTCTCCGATGATTGAAAGAAAAAAAAATCACTCTTTTCTTTCTTTTTTTTATTATTATTATTATTTTATTTTTGCAACATTTTTTTCGTAAACTGCTCTAGAAAATGACAGCTATTTAACATCAAAGTCGACAAAGACAATATTCCTGTTATTTCGGATATGCATATTTTTGAATCCAAAAATATATTCTGCGCTTGCGTAGATGAAATAAAACAGTAACATTGTCTTTGTCCGCGCGCGCGCCTTTGGTATGAAATCTCCCTAATATTCAACGATTTTTGCATAATGTTATAGTTAAAATTCTTCGGTTGGGTTTTTAATGATGTTATGTATTTGTATTACGAATAAGATGTGTCGTTAGAGACCATATTGTCTTCTCGAGAGCTGCAGATAAATGTTAATACTGTACCCTTTGCCCCAGATACTGCCATAATAAGGTGCAGTAAAAAAAAATTGCGTTTAATAGGAAAATTAAAAGTTGCATTTTGTCTTGACTAAGAGCAATACCAAAATTCACAATTTTCGGAATATATTTTGAGGGTTCAGTTTTGCACTGAAATGTCATAACATGCATTTTCTTGTGCAAGGGCCGTGGTAGCCTAGCTTTTAGGATGTCGAGCTTCGGATCAGAGGATCTAGGGTTAGAGCCGCTGAAGACCCACCATGTACACTTGGGGATACGTGTATGGTGTTGGAGTTGCAGATACTGAATTTATCAGTTATGAGAGAGCACTGGAGTCATCAATTACCAAAATAAACTTTATTATCACATAACAGAAAATCAAAACAATGGAGCGGCACAGATGCATGTGCATAGCTCGCTGACAGACTCGGAACTGTTTGCGTAATGGCTACGTCACTGATGACGAAACCGAAAGCTGATGGCAGTGCCACCTAAGGGGCTAGAACGGTTCACTACAGAGTATCCCTCCAGTGACGGAGGAACGATACAAACTTAAAAAAAAAAATGGGGCAGAGTAACAATGTGTGTTGCACAAATATTACACAATGCGATACACTGCTGTACAAAAATTGATGATGAAACACAATGCTTAAACATAATATGCAAAGTACAGTACAGAAAATGAAATACACAATGCAAATACAAGATACTATAAACAATCAATGAACATGAAATTAAATGATATATTCTTTTACGAGAATCTTAGGGAAATTCACGCGCCGGCCTGATCTGGTAATAGTTGATTTTTCATTCAATTGTGGCAATTCCTTTGCGGTAACTTTTAAAGGTGCAGGAATTTGTTGTGGTTCCTCTGAAATTTGAAAAGCAGGTTTAACTCTATCAATTGATACAGTACTACGTTTGCCATTTAGCTCTATGACAAATGTTTTGTCTGAACGTTCTATTACCAAATGAGGTCCGGTGTATGGAGGTGTTAATGCTGGTTTTATGCTGTCTGTGCGCAAGTAAATATGAGTACAGTTGTGCAATGATTGGTGCACAAAAATAGGTGGTTTGCCATGACGGACAGGTGAAACAGGAGTTAAATCATTCATCATGCGTCTAAGTTGTGCAACATAATCCTCTGTTGGTGAGGTTGGAGTGTTACTACAGTTTAGAATGTCCGATGGCAGTCTCAGAGTAGTACCATATACAAGTTCAGCAGGTGAAGCATTAATGTCACTCTTAATGGCAGAACGTATGCCAAGCAACACTACTGGTAAAATTTCTGACCATTGGGGTGTATTGTGGGCCATAAGGGCGCCTTTTAAATGGCGGTGGAAACGTTCAATGATTCCGTTCGAAGATGGATGGTAACTTGTGGTATGTATCTTATTTGTTCCAAGGATGCAAGTAAGTTCTCTGAATAATTGGGACTCGAAATTTCGCCCTTGATCAGTTGTAATCGTAGCTGGACATCCGAACCGAGATATCCAATTGTTAATGAGGGCTTTACAGGTAGTCACAGCTGTCATATCTTTAGTTGGTATGACTTCTGGCCATCGAGTAAATCGATCGATTATGGTCATACAGTACTGATAACCATCCGATACTGGAAGAGGGCCAATGAAGTCGATGTGTATATGTGAGAATCTGGCATCAGGTGATGAAAAAGTGCCTACTGGGGATTTAGTGTGCCTATGGATTTTAGCACGTTGACAGTTTTGACAAGATTTCACGGCGTTTTTAATGAATTTGTACATATGAGGCCAAACGAACCTTTTTGATATCATTTTAGATGTTGCCGAATAACCTGGATGAGAAAGATTGTGAATGTGGTTGAAAACCAGTGTACGGTAAGATTCCGGAATGAAAGGACGGGGTGTACCTGTACTAAGGTCACAATAGAGAGTAACATTCTCTAGGGGAAAATAATGTTTTTGCAATTTAAGAGTTGTTGAAGATTGGGAAAGGAAATTTTGAAGTTCTGGATCCTGAAGTTGTTCTTGTGATAATTTGTTAAAGTCAAGATGGGTGAGTGCAATTTCGTCGATCTCTACCCTTGATAAGGCATCCGCCACAATGTTATCAGATCCTTTGATATGCCGTATGTCTGTAGAAAATTGGCTTATGAAATCCAGTTGGCGCAACTGACGGGGTGAACATTTGTCAGGTTTCTGCTTGAAAGCATAAATAAGAGGTTTCTGGTCAGTAAATATTGAGAAATCTCTAGCTTCAAGCATATGCCTGAAACGTTTAATAGATGTATACACAGCTAAAAGTTCCCTGTCGTAGGTCGACCAATTACGCTGACTTTTAGAAAGTTTGACGGATAGAAATGCAATAGGTTCCCATACATTATTATTATTTTGCATGAGAGTACTACCAACTGCAAAATCTGAAGCATCACACCAGAGACTTAAACGGGCACCAGGAATTGGATGCTTTAATAATGTGGCATCCGTAAGCGCCTGTTTAGCAGCGAGAAAAGCTGATTCTGCTTCATCAGTCCAATGAAGAGGTATCTCAGATTTTGTGGAAGAACGAGGGGATTTTTTACTATTTTTATGACCCTCCAAAAGTTGTACTAGTGGTGCTAAAATATGTGCAGCTTTTCTTAAAAATCTACGATAAAAATTATACATTCCAAGAAATCGACGTAATTGAGTTAGATTTTCGGGTCTAGGAAATTTTACAATGGCCTCAACTCTATCAGGGAGCGGTGAAAGTCCTTCTGCAGAAACCTTAAAACCAAGAAATTCTATATGCGGTACACCTAAAGTACATTTGGACGGCTTAATAGTAAGACCATAATAATTTAGTCTTTCAAAAAGAGCTTTAAGATGTTTAAAATGCTCTTGTTTATTTGCAGATGCGATTAAAATGTCATCTATAAAAGCATAAACACCCTCTAAACCACGAGTAACTTGATCAATAAATCTTTGAAATGTACTGCTGGCGTTGCACAAACCAAATTGCATCCGAGTACTTTCGAAGAGACCGAAAGGTGTACAAATTGCTGTTTTATGCACATCTTCGGAAGCAATCGGAATTTGGTGGTAAGCCTTAACCAAATCTATGTGTGAAAAAATTGTTGTTCCGTGAAGTTCACTGGTGAAGTCAAGAATTGAAGGAATTGGATATTTATCTTTTTTTGTCTGCGCATTTAAAGCACGATAATCAGCAACCGGTCGCCAGTCTTGACTTCCCTTTTTTGGAACCATGTGCAATGGAGAAGCATAGTTAGAAGTAGATGGCCGCATATGACCTAAATCTAACATATGTTGAAATTCCATTTTAGCAATTTTGAGCCGGTCCGGAGCCAACCGACGTGGTTTAGCAAAAACTGGAGGACCGAAAGTATCGATATGATGAATAACATCATGCTTAACAACTTGGTTTGCACAAGGCTGTGTTACAATATCAGGAAAATCATATAAAAGTTTATGAAAGTCATTTTCAATATTTACAGTTTTTACAGAAAATATATCAGTAGCATTAATGTGAGCATGCGATTTTATTTTAGTACACATATCAAATAACGTCCGATTTCTTAAATCGGGTTTTAAATTGAAATGATGTAAAAAATCAGCACCAATAATTGCAGTAGAAATATTGCAAATAAAAAATGGAAATACGAACTTTTTCCTTAAACCTAAATCAAGTGAAAGGAGTTTCTGACCAAATACCTGAATTGGTGTCCCATTTGCAGCTGTAAAAATTTGAATTGGCTGTAAACTACGTTCATTTTTTGTAGCAGGGAGAAGGGAACAGTCACTCCCAGTATCTATTAAAAATTGTATATTTTGTTCTCTATCGCGAACAAACAGGCGACGAGAATTGCGAGGCATGGTGTACGTCGCCGCTACGCCAGCCGGTTCGTGTTTTCCGTGTAAGAGCACGGCTGCTTACATTTTGTCGCTTTGTCTTTAAAGGTACGATGATACCAACAAATGTCCTGTGCGCCAGCAGGTGGATTGGAATTTCGTGACCGCGAGTTATACCTACTGCGAGATGAACTGCGGTATCTTTTAAGAGCGGCAACTTCTTTTCTGAGATGTTTAATTTCAGCAAGCAATGTCGAAGATAGTTCCGATGATTCAGCGGGAGCCGATCTGGTTGTAGCGTTGACTTGCAGTGGTGTAATGTCCATGATTTTGTCAGCTACTTCGGCAGCCTTTTCCGGAGTCAATGGGTCGATAGACGCTAGGATGGTCTGAATATTGCTAGGTAATTGCTGCAGAAAAAGTTCCAACAATAAGGAGTCACTTACTTTGTGTGAAGTGGCCCGCCGTTGCATCAAACGTAACAGTTCGGACGGCTTTCTATCACCGAGCTGTTCGCCAGCCAATAAACGCCGAATTTCTTGGGTCGACGATTCGCCGCATCTGGCTATCACTGCTTCCTTCAATTTCAAGTAAGGGTCGGTAGAATCAGGAGTTAAAATAATATCCCGAACTAGAAGAGCAATATCCGGCGGTAAACTTGCAACGCAGTGATTATATTTGGTTTTACTCTCTGTAATCGGTTTAGGTGAAGCCAGTTCGAATGTAGATTCGACCATTGAAAACCAGAGTTGCGGATCAGTAGAAATAAAGTTCGGAATTTTTACCGCTGACACAGCGTCCGCCATTTCTAGAATCAAAACTAATTCGTCTAACAAAAGAAGAGGATATTTCACAGAAGGATTTAGTTCACTTCCAGAGTCACCATTATGGTGTTGGAGTTGCAGATACTGAATTTATCAGTTATGAGAGAGCACTGGAGTCATCAATTACCAAAATAAACTTTATTATCACATAACAGAAAATCAAAACAATGGAGCGGCACAGATGCATGTGCATAGCTCGCTGACAGACTCGGAACTGTTTGCGTAATGGCTACGTCACTGATGACGAAACCGAAAGCTGATGGCAGTGCCACCTAAGGGGCTAGAACGGTTCACTACACGTGCTTGTAAAATCCGTGGACCCTGTAGTCCCGAGGTAGTTCCGAAGGTACCGGAGGGTGGAGGTTTTCCCTTCCCTTCAGTCTCAGGTCAAAAAAGGAAGGTGGCGTGTTTGTAGTGGCACCATCTGGTGTCATCCGACTACAGTGTGTTAGGGTTAATGGCGGCCACCTATCAGGTGACCCTTCACAAATGGCGAGCAATTCCCATGTCTTTGAAAAGGGTCCGCTCTTTTCGACACGGCACCCCCGACACGGCAAGTGCCTCCCCGTTGGGGGGGGGGGGTAGATGTCTCTTCTAATACCAGTAGTGAACAGAAGTGCGATTGAAATAATTGTCATTGAAGGGTAGTGGAAAATTTTTGATACTATCCAACAAGACTTATTTACTCACAAAACGAATTATTTATCTACTTTTTTATGTATTTATTTTATATAATTTTATGATGCGACCTTACGTGGAATCGAACTCTGTTGGCGCGGAAAATAAGTCATCATCAAATCCAACTTTCTATTCTTCTCTGACACCGTACTGGATTGACGCTCGAAATATTTTTTGATAATGCTAAAATTTTGCATAGCCCTCAAAGAACATTTAATTCAACATTTGTTCGCTATTTAATATTAGAAAAAGCTTGCATTCTAATTGGATGTCTCAATTGTCAAATCTATTAACTCCACTTCTAAAAAAAAATTCAATATTCCGGCTCTAAAAGGAGTCTACTGACATATAGTAAGTTAATTTATGCATATTTCTGACCATGCGAGTAAAAAATGTAGCGCGAGTGCGCGATTACTTCTGTGGAACATCAAGTAATCGCGCACTTCTTCATCAGTATTCTCAAGTTCTGTTATTGTGGAGTTGGGGGGTCACATTCATAAATAAGGCAGTGAGAAGTAAAGGGATGTAAATGACCAAAATACGATTCCAAGAAAAACGCGTTCGAAGTGTGGATCTTAGGAGACTTTTAATGTAAATATTTTTTCTAAATCACGTTGGGGTGTAGCCAGGGCCTTATTTACCAATAGGCCCGTGAGGCCCGGGCCTAGGGCCCCCACTTTGAGGAGGCCCCCTAATTTTGGTTATTATTTTTTTTTTTTTTGTAATTTAAAATTTTTAGAAAAATATTTAAAAATAGCATTTTTCAAAAACAAACTGTTAGTGTTCTGTTGCTTCACAGAAAATTTGTATTATTAAATTATTTTAAAACCACAAGGAATTTTCACTTTGGGGGGCCCCCAAATCTTGGTTTGACAATTTGAAATTTGAAAAAACAAAATCGATTTTGCACTTTGGGGGCCTCCATATTTTATTCAAACATTTTGTAATTTTAAAACGAAATCATTTTGCACATTGGGGGCTCCCAAATATTAGTCTGGATATTTGACATTTGAAGAACAAATTAGTTTTTGCTCTTTGGGGGACCCCAAATTTTGGTGTGACTGGCAAGTTACACAAACGCATACTGAATGCTATGTTTAAAAAAATTTTGTTGCGTGAGGGGCCCCCAAACATGAGTTGTGCCTATAGTGATTCAAAATGTAAAGCGGGCCCTGGGTGCAGCAGCTTTAAGGATACCCCTAATATCTCTTGCCACAATATAGAACAGTGCTTTCATTGCACTGTTTCACTATTTATCTCCTATTGCACTATTATTACTTAACATTTGCGCTATTTATCTCCAAATTTTCAATTTTATCCCTTACACCCCTTTGCTTCTAGGTACTTCAAATGACGTCTTGCTTAAGCGGGGAGGGGGCGAGCGCAGGGCTTTATTTACCTTAGGCCCGTGATGCCCTGGTCTAGGGCCCCCACTTAGAGGGGGCCCCCTAATTTTGGTTATTATTATTATTTTTTGTAATTTAAAATTTTTTATAAAAATATTTAAAAATATTATCTTTCAGAAACAAACCGTTAGTGTTCTGTTGCTTTACAGAAAATTTGTATTATTAAATATTTTAAAACCACAAGGAATTTTCACTTTGGGGGCCCAGATTTTATTCAAACATTTTGTAATTTAAAAACAAAATCATTTTGCACGTTTTGGGGCTCCCAAATGTTAGTCTGACTCTTTGACATTTGAAAAATAATTAGTTTTTGCGCTTTGGGGGCCCCCGAATTTTGGTGTGACTCTTCGAAATTTGAAAAACAAATTATTTATTGTGCTTTGGGGTCCCCAAAATTTTATGTTTAGAAATTTTTTCTTGCGTCAGGGGCCCCCAAACATGAGTTGTGCCTGTAGTGTTTCAAAATGTAAATCGGTCCCTGGGGAGAGGTTCGAGAAATTGGGACAGTTTGGGACAAGGAGAGGGTGTAACAGGAAGTGGGATACATTTTGGTTTCTATGAAAACATAAAAATCAGCAAATCAAATCTATTTTTATTTATTCATTTTTAAAATTTGATTTTAGAGTTTCATTGATTTCATTTTGTCTCGAAAACATCGATGTTGTTTAAGGTTTAAATGTACTTCTAGTTAAAAGTTTAAAAGAAACGCTTATTAAGCATTTACACTTAAGATAAAATAGCGCGGGTCGTTTCGTCTTCGAATAGTTCTTTTTTTTTTTTACTATTATATGCTAATTATATTATCTGTTGTAAACCTTAATCTCATTGTATACAAATTTCCACACGTAATCATTATTATTGTACAAACGTCATTAAAAAAAATTGAAATGCAATCTATAACGTAAGTGCTTTGTTTCTGAACTGCAAGTACATTGGTTTATGGGGGAAAAAACGTGACCTGTCACAAAGAGGAGAGGGTATGAGGGTATGTTGAAGTGTGACACTTTGTGACAAAAGGGGTAGAGCGTATGTTGAAGTGTGACACTTTGTGACAAAAAGGGGTTAAGGGAAGGCGGGGGGAAAAGTTGAAGTGTGACACTTTGTGACAAAAGGGGTAGCGCGTATGTTGAAGTGTGACACTTTGTGACAAAAGGGGTAGAGCGTATGTTGAAGTGTGGCACTTTGTGACAAAAGGGGTAGAGCGTATGTTGAAGTGTGACACTTTGTGACGAAGGTTGTAGTGGGATCAAATATATATTTTTTTTTAAGTGTGACATCATTTATAAACGGTCCCTGAATCGATTTGGCAACTGAGACATCCATTGAACAGTTAAGTACTTTTGTTTTTCGAATGTACTTAAGTTCTGGTGGAAAATGCCGCATATTTCAAAAATTCTAAAATTTGGTATTTCTCTTATTCAATATAAAACACAGCTTGTAATGTTTTACAGAAAAAAGTTTTTTTCACTGCACCCTACTGCCATAATATCAGAGCTAAATAGAAATTTTTTGAGAAATGTTATACGTTTTGTATCTGGGCATGAGATGTTGGATGCAGCTGTCTGGAAAAAATGCATTTTAATTATTATTTGAAAATTATTTTCACCATTAGTTCATTACTGTACTACTGTACTAGGTACTGTACATTTTTCAGAACTAGCGTACTAAAATGCTAAAAATAACCCATTTCGAACGCTTGAAAAAAATTTTCTTTCGTAGTTCATATACAATATGCAGAGGCATAGCTGGGGTTTTCAGCGCCAGGGGACAACTGAAGATTTTTGCGCCCCCCTGTGCCCCTGGAAAGTGGATTTAGAGGGAATTTTAAAAACCTTTATGTTTCCTAAATGATAAATAGCTCTAAAAAGCAGCCCTTTCAACTTTCATTTTTATTAGCGTCCATTCACTTCTAAGGGAAAAATGGGACACTGGCTTCGAAAAATTATTTGTCTGATTTCCCACGCACCCCTATTCTACATTGGTCATTCCCGATATGGTTTGCGGGGCTCCTGCGTTTTTGTCGAACATATTCACACCTCTTCAGTTCAAATCATTTTCTTTTCGCATTTAAAAATAAAATAAATTAACAATGCGTTGGCGCCCCTTGACGCTGCGCCCGGGGACAGCTGTCCCTTCTTGCCCCCACCTAGCTACGCCTCTGACAATATGACAGCATCAAATCGTTCATAATTTAGTTCGCGAGATGTGGCCATGCTTTTTTTTTTTTTCTTTCGCAGTTTTTGTGAATAAAAAAGGCATTTTGGTTACCGTTTTCGTGAAAAGTGAGGGGTTAAAACAAAACAAAGGCTTCAAAGAAGGAAAGAAGTACTTATTCACATGTGACGTACTTGTCAAACTTTTGTGAACCAAAACATGAAAAAGCAGCGGTTTTTTAAATTTTATTTGCTCGTCAACCGCGAACGCTGTTTGCAATATAAGGTGCTGTTACTTTCCCACATTCAGGCTTTTTTTCGCTCTCTTTTCAACAAAAAGCCCTCACTACCGCTGAGACATGGATAATCGGTCCTCGCATCACTGTGACCTTGACCTTCGAGAGTATTTCCGACAGGAGCAAAACACCTCATCAGTTCCACACAACTGAATCCTCGGTTTGAGATCCCAGATGCGGAAGTAGTTGATGAGGATTCAGAGGCTAAAAATTTTTCTGAGAATAAAATTCAAATGAATTGAATAAAAAAGCAAAAAAAAAAAAACGAAAGGAAATTGATTTGAGTGGCGATGGAGCGAAAATGAGAACACTTTTCTTTTTAGAAGAAAATAGCAAAAATACTGGGATGTTCAACTTGAGATGTTTTCCATGGAATACGCATTCATCAATTTTGTGATAGGAATCCTTTGAATTTTTGTTTATTAATCGCCTCTGCCCGTGAACTGGTTCCTCCTTATATATCATTTCTTCGTAGAGCTTTAGAAAATCCTGGTTCCGGCTTTCTGCGTTCGGAACATAGAATCCATCAAAATTGAAGTTAAAGCACGTCAGTTTGAAAGTTTCATTTCGGCAGCGATCTTGCTTGGCGGTTACTTCGACGAACATTTTACAGTTCGATCAGAGACTTTTGACCCTTGGACGCTTCTGCGCATTGCAGAAAAGGACGAATCCATTCCAGTTTTAGGGAAGTTCGTATTGCAGGTGCTTTTATTTAGTACGCGAATCAGAATATGTGTTTCACTGTTGAAAGCAACTAAACTTATAAACTGGCATATAGCATCAGTTTGGAGGAAATCAAGTATTCTAAACGAACAAGAATAAGAACAACAATGGCAATTTTCATATGCCAGCAGCTCTTCCCTTGAACATGAATGAATTGTTCTTGGCGCTGCCAGGCAGCTTGCTCTGGATGATGGTGGAACTGCACAGTTCGAACACGGAGCAGCACTCTCAGAAACGCATGCTCACGAAACTTTCGTCGTATTTGACGAAATGGCTTCGTGAAAAATGCTCGGAGTAAACCTTTCGTCAAAATGGCGAAATTTGTATAGTAACTTTTTTAAGTCACGTGGTCGCGCGGGGAAAGAATCGTTGTAAACGACGAAATTTTCTTGACGATGGTAGAATCGTCAAAAGAGAGCGTTCTATTTCTGAGAGTGAGTGGTGATTCTAATCCGAATTTCTCTGACATTTCCGAAAATTTTCAAGGGCCTAATCCGAAAATTAAGAAAAATAATAATCGGCTTTTCCGAAAGTGTTTCAATTTATTAATCTTAGGACTCCTTTGACGAATAATATCGGTGCTTTTCTTTCTTCCTTTAGACAAACAAAATGTTTTGTATTATTTTAAAACGCTTTCAAGGCAGTATAATAACGGGGAAAAGAAAGAATTTTGGTATTACTTTTCATTTAATTGTCACTTAAAGCATTTTTTGAGCTTATCTCTACTAATAATAAAGCAGTAAGTATGTGTGTGTGTCTGTGTCCGGCGTAGGGCATAGACCGTCCAGCGGATTTTCATGAAATTTGGCACGAAATTAGTTTGGAACATGGGGGTGTGCACCTCGGAGAGTTTTTTCCGAAATTCGAATTTGTTCTTCTTTTATTCCATTTTATAGCCGAAAGTTTCATAAAATAGTCATTTTCTATGGGAAGGAATTATCGCATCGCTTCGAGCTTGATACCGTTGAAAAGCGCGTAAAAAACTGTTCCAGAAAGAGTTTTGTTCTTTGTGCTGAAATTCGAAGCCTCTAAATTAACTGGAAAAGAAGTTATAAGCGTTTTTCTCTGTAGTTCGAAATTATTTTTTCACGGTAATTAACTTTAATTTTCATTGACCGAGCGCAAGCGCTTTAGTTTTATTTTATTTGGAACGTTGCCAAACTCTCTACATGCATATTTGCTTAGTTAAATTTCTATATTCACAATGTTTTTAGCAGTTTGAGGAGCAGCGGATTTTTAATTTATCTTTTTAAACGATTCAAAATTTATTTTCTGCAGCACTTGGGCTATCGATAGCTTTATTTTTATTTTCTTACTCTGTCAGTTGTTTAAACGAGACCATTTTTCATACTCAACGGGGTATTTTTTTTAAACTGTTGTCCATCTTACTCCAATGGTATTTTGATCGCAGGTGATATTTCCGTGAAGGAAATTATTCCCTGCGAAAGCTGCATAAAACTTAAATTATCGTCTGCTTTTGTCGTCACGGTCGCAAATACAAACCTTCTTCAAAACAGTTTGAAAAATATTTGCAAAAGAAAATTAAATGCATTCCTAATTCGTTGCAGACGATATTTTGTCAAGGGAAACGATCAAATAGCAAATATGAATAGCATTCAAATTATCGTCTGCTAAAATATAATAGGTGTAGTTGAAGTTAATTTCGTCTTTATTTAAATATCGTCTGTGTTTCTTCCATAGTTTTAATAGCTATTGTAGAATACCATATCGCTTGGACAAACTGGCGTATAATGTAATATTAATTTTAAGGTGTCTTTTAATTAAAATTTTAGATTTTAATCTACAATCAATTGCTTATGGTGCATTCAACGTGGAAGGATTGCGTCTGAATTATGATACTGGTGGTAACTGTAAGATAGTTTTTTAATTTTTCAATGCGTGTTAAATATTGCCATGAAATCTTCTATGAATGGTTAACAATGACTGCTTTCAAGCTTCGGAACAGTTATAAATTTTATTTTTCAAGTTGCTATTAAGTAACTGCTTCGTTATTGTTAACGCCGTTTGAATAGTGTCCCTTAATCATCTGATCTGATATATTATGAAAGTGAACTTTTTGTTCTTCACTTATTTTAAGTTTCAAGTTGCTATTAAGTAACAGCTTCAGTTATTTTTAACCCCCATTGAATAGTGTTCTTTAAACATCTGATCTGATATGTTATGAAAGGGAATTTTTTGTTCTTCACTTTTAGTCTTTATGTGCAAATATGAATTTAAATGTAATCGTGCTATTTTGTTAACGAGAAATATTTATTCTGCTGTTCTATTAAATCAAATAAACTTTAGACTTTGAAGTTGCTGTTACGTAACATGATTTAATTTTTTTAAATGAATGTAACATAGTATTGATTCAACCAAACAGTGTGTTTTCATTGGGAATAATTGATCTTCACCTGTAGTATTTCTACAAAAACAAAATATGCTGCATGAAATTTATGTTTCTTTTCTTGGCTTTTGTTACTTTAAAAATATACCACAAGTTTCAATTGCTAAACTTGATATTTTCAAAACATGCACTTATTTATTATTAAAGCATTATTGCTATGTTTGTAAATAGTTAAATTTAAATTTGCTATTTAAAAAACTCTTCACT
The DNA here is from genome assembly GCA_038502835.1 of Octonoba sinensis. NCBI lineage: Eukaryota > Metazoa > Arthropoda > Arachnida > Araneae > Uloboridae > Octonoba > Octonoba sinensis. Next base: position 12,971,926 of record CM076602.1, on the reverse strand, counting down.
CATTTTAAGGTACGTTTAATAGTGTCATTCATATACGGTGTCAACGTGAAATGTTTGATTTTCAACTTCAGTATAATGAAATTCCAAGTTATATTTAATTGTTTTGTTTTTTTGAATATGTTATCTGGATCAAATGTTTGTCTTGGTTTATTGGTATAAATAATAAGTTATTGAAAAGGATGCTCACACATGAAACACATTCAGTTTATTTTAAATTTATATCAGTAAATCTGATTAAATCATGCCATGATATCTTCGAAAGGTTATTGCTTCTCAACTGTTTTATTAATATAGATGAATTGCAGGCTTTAAAACCGCGCTTAGATTTAGTTATTTTGAATGAGTATTATATAATATTATTTTAACAAATAGTGTGCGTTTTAAATCGAGATATTTTTTTATCTTCAACTGTTCTATCAATATAGATCAACTTCAGACTTTAAAATTGCTATTATATCTCCCATATTTACCTATTTTTTATGAGTGTTACATAATATTGATTTAAAAAAATACTTCGTGTTTTCTTCGAGAAAAATTTAATCTTCAACTGCACCATTACTATAAAATATCTCAATTGCAAAAGTTTAATGCACTACAATATAGTGCCACTTATTTACATGATGCTATCACAAGACGTACTGATCCTTTATCAAACTTCATTGTTTCCAACATGGGAAAATCAATATTAATAATTGAGAAAAGTACATAAATATTTTTTTTAATTTTAAGAGCCTTTACTTGAATTTTTAAAAATAACCATGCCGCCTCCGAAAAAGAAAAAATGCTTTAGAAAAAAACGTGAAATGCGAAAAGAGAGTATTCGTAAAAGAAGAAGTGAAGAAACAGAAGATGAGCTCACAAGAAGATTGGAAAACGACAGACTAACAAAACAAGTTGCACGTGAAGAAGAAACTGAAGATGAACGCACAAGAAGGTTGGAGAAAAACAGACTTGCTATGGAAATTGCGCGTAAAGAGCAAACTGAAGATGAACACACAAGAAGGTTGGAAAAGAACAGACTTGCTATGGAAATTGCGCGTAAAGAGGAAACAGTTGATGAACGCACAAGAAGGTTGGAGAAGAACAAAAGTTTTATAGCAGCCTCTCGATTGCAGATCTGGAAAAAAAAGGAGAATGCGGCATTCAATTATAGTGCTTCCATTAATTATTCTGCTGATCCATCGTATCAAATTGGATCAATGTCTTTTCAGTGTAAGTACTGCAGTTCCTCCAAGTGGAAACATGAAGCACCAGGATTGTGTTGCGCCAATGGAAAAGTTGATTTGCCACCTCTTTTCGAACCTCCTGACTTACTGCGCAGGTTGTATTCCGGAAATTCAACAGATGCAAAACATTTTCTAAGAAACATAAGGCGCTATAATGCCTGTTTCAGTATGACTTCTTTTTGTGCTTCACAACAGGTAAAAGAAAGCGGATTTATGCCAACTTTTAAAGTTCAAGGTCAAGTGTACCATAGAGTTGGAAGTCTGCAACCCTCGGGAAATGAAAAACCGAAGTTTCTACAGTTGTACTTTATATCTGACAATGAACAACAGCTCTTGAAACGCTGTGAAGATACTGAAAATATAAAATCACATTTAGTAAATCAGCTGCAAGACATGCTTCACTACGAAAATAGTTATGTCAAAAGTTTTAAAATGGCTATGGAGAAGTTAACTCCAGATGTTCAGTTATTAATTTCTGCAGATCCTGTTCCATCAATTGAACATAAAGGAAGATTTAATGCTACGCATACGTCCGAAGTTGCTATAATTATGGCAGGAGAAAGTCATGGGCACCGTGACATCGTCTTGGAGTTAAGAAATAATACCCTAAAAAGAATATGTGAAACACATAGATCATACAATGCCTTACAATACCCATTACTGTTTTGGAAAGGTCAGGATGGATATAATTTTAGTATTAAACAAAAAAAATCCAGAAACTGGTACATTAACGAACAAAAAGATTTCAGCTATGGAATTCTACGCTTACCGTCTGATGGTTCGCCGCGCAGAATTTAATATCATTCTTCGTGGAAAAGAACTTTTTCAGCAATTTGCCGTAGACATGTACGCCAAAATTGAAGCAGAAAGACTTCGATTTATAGAACTAAACCAACAAAAACTTAGAGTTGAGAGCTACATTCATCTTAAGGATGCCATACTTAATGATGGAAATTTTAATGATGTAGGAAAACTCACTATTTTACCATCCAGTTTCACTGGAAGTCCTCGATACATGCAAGAAAGAACACAAGACGCAATGGCATATGTGCGCACTTATGGCAAACCAGACCTTTTTATTACTTTCACTTGCAACCCTATGTGGGAGGAAGTAAAAAATGAACTCTTTCCAGGACAAAACTCGAAAGACCGCCATGATTTGTTGGCGCGAGTATTTCATCTGAAAATAAAAACGCTGATGAATCTCATAGTAAAAGGAAAAGTATTTGGAAGCATACAGTGTTTCATGTATTCTGTAGAGTGGCAAAAACGTGGACTCCCTCATGCTCACATATTGCTATGGATGAAAGAGAAAATTCATGCTCAACGCATTGATGATTTCGTTTGCGCAGAAATACCAAATCGCGATGAAGATCCGGAGCTTTTTTCATGCATTACGGCACAGATGGTCCACTGCCCATGTGGGGCATTCAATCCTAATTCTGTGTGCATGAAGGACGGGAAATGCTCGAAAAAGTATCCTAGGAAATTTTTATTGGAAACACAACGTGGAACCGATGGGTATCCTCTGTATCGTCGTCGCAGTCCTGAAGAAGGAGGACTCACTGCACAGCTTTGCATACGAAAATCCGACACTTTAGTCGACAATCGGTGGATCGTTCCTTATTGCCCTCTGCTGTCTAAAATGTTTAACGCCCATATTAATGTAGAATATTGTGGCTCAATCAAATCAATCAAATATGTATGCAAATACATTAACAAAGGATGTGACATGGCCATGTTTCACCTGAAGACACCAGAAGATGAACAGAACGAAGTTAAACAATACGAAGCGGGGCGGTATATAAGTAGCAACGAGGCTGTATGGAGAATTTTTAAATTCTCTATTCACGAACGATCACCCCCTGTTTTTCCCTTGAGTGTCCACCTCGAAAACTGGCAAAGAATATATTTTACTGCTGAAAATGTGTTAGAAAAGGCACTCTGTCCACAAGAAATAACACTGACTGCTTTCTTTCGACTTTCAGCAGAAGATCAGTTTGCAAGCACATTGCTCTACAATGAAGTTCCTAAGTATTATACCTGGGACAACTGTAACAAGAAATGGAATCGCCGGAAAAGAGGATATACTGTACCAAATTACCCCGATATAAAGTGTAGTGACGCATTAGGCAGAGTTTATACAATTCATCCTCAAAATTCGGAATGTTTCCATCTTAGACTTCTTTTACACGTTGTCAAAGGACCAACATCGTTCAATGATTTAAAAATTGTGGATGGACATGTGTGCGAAACATTTTTGGAGGCATGCAAAATGAGAGGGCTGCTAGAAAACGATAACCATTGGAGTTCTGCATTAGAAGACGCTGCTTTGTCAAGATCACCAAAAATGCTTAGGAATTTATTTGCTGTGATGCTGCAAACATGTAACTTATCCAATCCTGTAGATTTATGGAACAAACACAAGGAAAGTCTTTCGGAAGATATACTTTATCGAGCAAAGATGCGCCAATCCAATTCTGAAATGGAATATAATGATGCTATATTTAACGAAGCTCTCATTTTGATAGAAAACAAAATTACTTCCTTGGGTGGTTCCAATTTACAATCATATGGTTTGCCTTCGACATGCAGACGCTTATCATCGAAAATTCCCACAGAGTTGTGCGCAGAACAAAACTATGATGCTGAAATATTACAAAAATGTTTAGAAGTAGATGGTGCAAAAATGATGCCAGAGCAGAAAAAGGTTTTTGAAACAATCACCCAATCTTTCTTCAAAGGTTTAGGAGATATATTTTTCTTAGATGCACCTGGCGGAACTGGAAAAATGTTTGTTTTAAATCTCATTCTGGCAAAAGTAAGAATTACAAACGATGTTGCACTATCCGTTGCCTCATCAGGAATTGCCGCTACTTTACTTGCTGGGGGGAAAACATCTCATGCCACATTTAAACTGCCTCTCAATTTAGCCACTTCTGAGCGGCCATCATGCAACATATCTAAAGGCTCTCCTAAGGCTGATCTTTTAAAAAAATGCAAACTCATAGTTTGGGATGAGTTTACTATGTCCCACAAGGCAGCATTTGAAGCCCTGGATATGACTTTGCAAGACATAAGGGAAAACAACAATGTTATGGGAGGCGTCACTTTACTTCTTGCTGGTGATTTTCGCCAGACGTTGCCAGTGATACCTCGTGGAACACGCACAGATGAAATCAATTCCTGTTTGAAATTTTCATACCTGTGGAAATATGTAAAACGACTCAGACTTAAAACAAACATGCGAGCTCACTTAACAGGCGATTTAAATGCTCAAGAATTTGCAGAAAAACTTTTAAAAATTGGTAATGGCACATATGAATCAAAAAATAATAACGTGATTAACATAGATGACTTTTCACAGGTAATTAAAACCCAAACAAAATTATTGCAAACAGTCTTTCCAAACATAGCTGAGAACTACAAAAATCACAATTGGTTGCGTGAAAGAGCCATTCTATGCCCACGAAATGACGATGTCACCGACACTAACAACAAACTCTTGAAACTTTTACCTGGACTTTTGCATACTTATACTTCCATTGATACTGTTTGTGACAGCCAGGATTCAGTAAATTATCCTACGGAGTTTCTAAATTCCTTGGAAATGCCAGGAATTCCACCACACATCTTGCACATTAAAATTGGTGCACCAATAATGTTACTGCGAAACTTAGATCCGCCAAAACTCTGCAATGGCACAAGACTGGTTGTTAAAAATTTACGGAAGAATGTACTAGAAGCCACAATAATAACTGGACCATCCGTAGGAGAAGATGTCTTTATTCCCAGAATCCCCATCATTTCTTCTGATCTTACCTTCAATTTCAAACGTTTACAGTTCCCCATTCGTTTAAGTTTCGCAATTACCATAAATAAAGTTCAAGGACAATCGCTGAATGTGGTTGGAGTAGATCTTCGTAATCCTTGCTTTTCACACGGACAGTTATACGTAGCATGTTCACGCGTAGGAAGCATGGAAAATCTTTACATATTATCTTCAAGCAAATCAACTCCTAATATTGTTTATAAAGAGGCTCTTCAAAATTGATCATGAAGAAATCCTTTTATAAAAAACTAGCTACTCCCATCACTTTCTCATTACATTGCTAAGAGTTGGTCAATTATACCCCTTTTTAGTAAAACTTTTATTTCTTTATTAATCATTTACTATAAGTTTAGAACAATAACTGTTTTTAGTTACTTTTGGTAATATTTTATGTTCTGTAATATAATTACTCGGTTTCTAATAAGTAACTTATTTACATTTAAAGTTTTAATTATTCTTTTTATTTTAAGCTTTTTACTATTTTTGAGAAATATATATTTTTTAATTTTACGTTTAATTTTTTTTTTTTTAATTTGAAACCTGCCATATTATTTTTGTCTTGAGTTTAATAATGAAGTTGAAAAAATTGCGAAGAAATAGTTTTAATAGCTAAAAATATCGCTTTCTTTTGTTGTCATAATTACGTTCATTATCACTTTTTTTTTTCAAGGAAATGTTTATAAGTAAATAAATCTCTGACACGTGGATGATTACCAACTCTTCACCGCAGAGGGTTCATTTTCAGATCTGTCGGAATAATGCAGATCTTGGAAAAATATATTTTACAATAACTAAGTTACCTGTATTAATAGTATATTCGGCGTACCAACAAACCTTTCTACGCTTTACTACGGGCAAAGCCGTGCGGGTACCGCTAGTATATAAATATAAACACGTATATACAATCTCAGAAACGCACTCTCAAATCTCACGAAACTTTCATCGTATTTGACGAAATGGCTACGTGAAAAATGTCCCGAGTAAACCTTTCGTCAAATTGCCGCAATTTGTAGAGTAACTTTTTAAAGTCATGTGATCGCGCGAGGTAAGAATCGTTGTAAATGACGAAATTTTCTTGTCGATTGAAGTATCGTCGAAAGTGAGGATTCTATTTTTAAGAGTGTATGTATTGTGTGGTGGGGAGGGGGGCATGTTCACCTAAGCGTGTATGTAATCTTTATTTTAAATTAATGTAGCATACCTTTTCCCGAAAATTTGGTGTGAAGTTCCGAAAATTTCTTTTCTATCAGAATCACCCATGACGTAAATTTGACATTTGGACGCTTCTGCGCATGGCCGAAAAGAACGGATCCATTCGAGTTTTAGGGAAGCTCGTTCCGCAGGTGCGTTTATTTAGGGCGCGAAAGTTAAAGTGTGCTTCTCTGTTTGTTGAAAGAAACAAAATCTATAAACTTTCATATAACATCAGTTCGGAAGAAATCGAGTATGCTAAACGAACTAAAACTAGAACAAAAACGACTCATTCCTTATAGTAGCAGTTCCTCCCTTGAACATGAATGGATTCTTCCTGGCACTCTGCCAGGCAGAGGTCCCTTTCTTTTCTTGAGGTGGAACTGTATGTCAGTAGAATGCCGTGGCTCAATACAGCCATTACATCCCAGGTGAGGGCGGCGATCGAACCCGCAACATCCATACTCTGCACAGGCTGCGCCACAGTACAGCGAATGACAATTAATTCCCTAAATAACCACGATGTAAGCTTAGTTATTTGTTTTTATTTCAAACAAGTTTACGAAACAATATTTTCCGGGCTAATACGCAGTGGTCCACCTAAGATATTTCTGGCTGACGTTTCTCCTGACGTGTTTCAGGCTCTTTCAGAGTGAAATGTGAAAGCCCAGAATATATCATGAATATATAGATAGCATAAGTTATTGGGGTTTTTGAAAATAAAAACATATTTCAGTTAAGTGCATTAAGTTTTAATAAATCTTTTAAAAGTAGGTATGTAAAAAACCTCATAAAATAAAAATATTAACTTTTATAACTTTTAAAATATCTTCATAAAACAGTATTGAGCAAGGTAAAAGTTCACTAAGCACTAGTATTTCTTGCATTGCACTTAAATAATTAGTAAAATAATGCTAATGCTTACTACCGTATAACCTGTCATTTCTATTTTGCTTGTGGGTGAAATTCTTAGTTTTATTACATTCAAAACAATAGTGAAAATAGATTTAATTTTAAATAGTTCTAAATTCTTAACAAACAAAATCATGCATCATAGATTGTGTGTAATTGGTGTTTGACTTTGTGAATAATTTTAAATTTGCCAAATACTTTCGATTACAACGATTTTCTAGAAATTTTAATATTCGGCCGCCGAATACTCGGTATTCGGCCTAGCCGAATATTCGGCTTTGGCCTAGTCGGCCTTGAAGAAAGGACCGAATATTCGGCTTCGGCCTGGAAGAAATGGCCGAATATTCGGTATTCGGCTATTCGGCCAAATCACTATTCGTTACATCCCTAGTCCTTATATAGCTTAGTCCAACCAAGATATTTCTGGCTGACGTTTCTCATGACATGTTTCAGGCTCTTTCAGAGTGAAAATGTAGTCAAGTCTGGTCCTTATATAGCTTATAGCTTAATATATAAGAACCAGACCTCTGCCTTGACTTCATTTTCACTCCGAAGAAGCCTGAGACATGTCACGAGAAACGTCATCCAGAAATGCCTTGGTTGGACCACGGCCTTCTTTTACCATCTTTGCTATTAGCCCGGAGAATACCGTATTTATGCGAATCTAATGTGCCATCGAATCTAATGCGCATCCCCATTTTAAAACTTTAAATAATAAAAAAATTGTTTGTCGGCTAATAAATTTGGTTGACGTCATTGACGAACTGTTGACCAGTTTTGGACTCGAATCTAATGCGCACCCCAATTTTGAATACTATATTTGGCCAAAAACGATGCGCATTAGATTGGCATAAATACGGTATTATGTTTGGTATGGACACCGGCCGTGAAAGTCTGTTTCTATACACAAAATTACTTTGTTGAATATTTATGTTCTTGTTCCAGGGAAGTGGAATTCGAGCTCCGGAGCCCGGGTTATCCAGGAACCTACAAGAACGAGCTGCGATGTCGTTACAGCGTCTCTCGCTCTTCGAAAGATGTGTGCGAGTTGGTGATGACGGTCCACGACTTCAAACTGCAAGAAGGGGAAGTCTGCGAAAACGACTACCTGCAGATAGCAGAGGAAAGACTTTGTGGCACCATACAATCTGGGATGAATAGTAGGTCCTTGTTCTTCTTTAAATAAAGAAAATGCTTATGCTTTAGTTCTATGCCTATTTGGCAACAAAAGCCGCATGCTTTGTGCTTTTGAAAGGAATTTGTCACACATTTTAAGAAATGTCCATTTTGATTGTTCTTGAGGTTGGAATCGTATATTCCGTAAGAACCAAATTGAATTATTTCTTAACTACTGATGCCAAACGTAACAAAAAATAAAAATTTTACTAATTAAGAATGAAAAAAGATTTAGATATTTTTAATAATTTGAATTAAAAAGAAAACATTTTGACAGTTCTTAAGGTTACAACCGTTTATTCCATTAGAAACCAAATGGCTTTACTTTTTAATTGTTGCCAAACGACAAGAATAATTAATACAGCGAAACCTGTGTAAGTTGACCACGTGGTGCAGCACTTTAGTAGTCAACTTATATAGGTTGAGGTAGAGGGTGAAGGGCTAATTTCGTTCCTGACAAAAGTGGTCAATTTAGACAGGTGGTCAACTTACAAAGGTGGTCAACTTTACAGGTTTTACTGTATTACAAATTAAGAATGAAAACAAAAGGCAGCTTGATAATAATTTATATCAAAAATAAAATCGTGTCTATTTGTCTTTTTGTGTGCAAAAACAAAACTTTACAATTACTGCTAATCAATCAATTTATTTCGTCATGATTTTTTTTCAAGGAGTTTAGTTTGGTTTTTAACTATTTACATTTTTTTTTTCCTAGAAGAAGAAAAACTAAGCATGCTCGGAATCGCTGCAACACTTCTGACTTTTTGCTAAAAAATATACATTTCAGTGCTTATGATTGTTACACTGAAATGTTTGAATTTCTCCTGTAGAAGTTTATGTTAAACATTTTTGATTTTTTTTCGAAAAATAGCATACAGTAATCAGACAAAAAAAAAATTCTTGCATTTTCTACATCAAAAGCATCTGTAAGGAGCCAAGCCACCTATTCATATACGATTCAAATTTCCCCGTAGATTGCTATGCAATACTTCAGAAATATGTCAAACGGAATTAAAATTAGTTGAAAAATAAAGAAAGAAGTATGAAAATTAGGTGTCATGGCATAGATCCTACAGATAAAATGTTTTGCTGGAACTGGACTCTCCCCACAAAAATAATTAATGAAAACCAGTAGGCCGATAGACTGACAGACTAGCTTTTAATCATAATTTCAAGAAATGTACTCACACAGTATACAATATCATGGGAAAAGTCAACATAAACAATCAGTTTTACCAAAATTATAACTTTTCATGAAATTAATGCAAAATTATATTGAATAATAGGAAAGGATATATATATATACATTATACATGAGCAAAGAAAAAATTAAAATATATATACACTATTTACAGTCATAAGTCAATATATAAGTAAGATCAACATCATCCGAATTCTTCACATTACTCATCGTAAACACATTAGTCATCACCACTTAAAGTCATAGTCTAATATCAGGCAGCAGGCTATCTAGTCATAATTAGTGTCAATCATCATTATTAATTAGTGAAAAGTTAACTCAAGTAGATAATCATCCTACGTAAATAGTCATTGTCAGTCATCATAGTCAGTGATTAAAGATCATAAGTAGTTTGTCATCATTGGTTGTAAGCACAGTCCACACCAGTCGTTTGATTTCACAATATAATATTCATTAATACGTCAAGTTTGTAACAGAATTTCTCAATCATTAAGTTGCCATCATTATTCATGAAATATACAAATTGTAATATCATCAGTCTACATTAACAAATCAATCCATTTTACTAAAATAATAACTTTCATCAAATTAATCCGTAGAAATATCTAGTCATTTCAAAGGAAATATATACATAACATAGGCAACTAAATAATAACAATCTATATACTCTATTTACAATCTATACACACTATTTACAGTCTATATACACTATTTAGAGTCCTAAGTTGAATTATACGGTTATACAGATAGGTAATATTGAATGGCATTCCTAGAGGTCTTGAAGGCCTCAGGCTTTCTTGGTGGTTTCTTTGGAGGAGTTTGTGTTGCCATATCCTTGAGAACAGTCTTCGTCAAAACTTCCTGGCATTTTCTTTCACAGAATTGAGTGGAAACGTCTTTTGTATTCGGCTTCATCAGAAGCATTTTGAGGAGTTCCTTTCCGCATTTCAAAGCATAAACAAAAAGCAGATAACCGACGTAACTTAATAAAAGGGCTCCGAAGCAGCAACAAAACACAAGAGTTTGTAATACAGACACCAACCTCGTCATCGTAAATCGACTTAAATAATAATAATTCGTCTCACAATCTCAGATCAAAATTTTCGAAAAACAACTTTGAAATAAAATGAATGTAAAACTAATCCACTTCATCAATAATGTTAACCATTCAATTGTTGTTGGTGATAAAACTCCATTGTTGCTTTCGAGTTTGGGATATTAATTTGTAGCAATGTAAAAATATAGCATTGTTGTATCAGCTCAACTTCAAAACAAAGCAAGAATTTTTGAACAACTATCAAAAGATTATGGCGTTGCCAGGGGAAATAATAACATTGTGGGAAAAATTAGACCTTTTTGCTATTAGTCAAAAAGATATATAATTCCACTTCCATCATTTTTTAATTTTCCGTTGGGGAGAGGGGTGTTTTTTATTGCATTAAAAACATACATATAATTACACTATAGTCCGGATACTGAGGGGGGCTTCCCCCACCTGACCCCTCTAAATGACGTTCCATTAAAACTCGCTAAATCTGTTTTTCTGGTACTTTTCTGTTATAAGTACCACATCAATTGGATCATTTTCAAAAGTCAGCCAAAGGTACTTTTGACGACGTTTGAAAATGCACGTAGTGATGAAAACAATTGTGGTACAGTGGTTATCCGAGCCCCGACTAACCGAGTTCTGGTTTTACCGAGGTACATAAGGTCCTTTAAAAAAAGCTCCTTTAGCACGGGCCATTCATTTGGCGGGCCAATGGCGCCCCTGCCAAACAAAAACTCTTATGAACTTCTTTAATAAATAACTTTTGAAACTGGAACATGAACTATATGTCTGTATGTATATACAATTACACATTTTTCTGTATGTAACGTCATTTTGTCCTTTCATAATATGTACAGTAAAAGCCTTTTTCCATATCTTTGGCTTGGACGCTTTCATTCATTTTACCAGTTTATCCACGTTTCCCTCTCGATTTCGACAGAGTCCGTCCCATTTGAGTTTTCAGTTATCCGAGGTACCCTTGGTCCACATTACCTCGGATAATTGAGGCTCTACTGCACTTATATTGAAAAAGTACTTTTTTTTCTATCTCTGAAACTTCACTAACTAACCTATCGGTTTTCCTTTGAGTCCTTTTCAATAAGGTCATATCATTCTTAACCCCTTGACTTGAAATGACGAGTCTGATTCGTCATTTCATGTCCATTAATCAATTTCATGTCCATTAATCAATTTCATGGGCCACTGTAGACTTTGATGAGAAATTATTATTTTTTAGTGTTATTTCGATGTTCTGTGTAAACAAAAAGCTTAAGGACCGTAACATCACGCTTCCCTCTCGATTTCGACAGAGTCCGTCCCATTTGAGTTTTCAGTTATCCGAGGTACCCTTGGTCCACATCACCTCGGATAATCGAGGCTCTACTGTACGTATAATGGAAAAGTACTTTTTTTCTATCTCTGAAACTCTACTAACTAACCTATCAGTTTTCCTTTGAGTCCTTTTCAATAAGGTCACATCATTCTTAACCCCTTGACAGGAATTGACGAGTCTGATTCGTCCTACCATTCTTCACCCCTTGACAGGAAGTGACGAGTCTGATTCGTCCTATTCTTCAACCCTTGACAGGAAGTGACGGGTCTGATTCGTCATTTCATGTCCATTCATCAATTTCATGGGCCACTGTAGACTTTGATGAGAAATTATTAGTTTTTAGTGTTATGTAGATGTTTTTTGTTAACATCAATCTAATTAATAAAAATACAAATTTCAAAATGAAATATTCTTTCGCAGTTTTCACGTAGCTGTTCAGTTATGCGAAATTAAATAGTATTTTTGCTCGTATTAAATTCTATTTACTTTGCATTTCAAAGGGTTAAGAAAGAAAAGAAAGAGTAAATTGGAACACATAACTCCAAAGGAAAACGCATCAAACTTTTGCATAATGGCAAAACTTCCTTTTAGAGTTATGCTTAAATTGGGAAAATGTATGTCTGGCAATACACCACAGTCGAACTCTGTTATAGTGAGGGTAAGGGGACAATTCTGTTATAGCGAGGGTAAAGGGATAATTCTGTTATAGCGAGGGTAAAGGGACAATCCTGCTATAACGAGGGTAAACAGTAAAGGGATAGTTCTGTTATAAGCGAAGGTTAAGGGATAATTCTGTTACTGCGAGGGTAAAGGGATAATTCTGTTACCGCGAGGGTAAAGAGATAATCCTGCTATAGTGAGGATAAACGGTAAAAGGATAGCTCTGTTATAAGCGAGGGTAAAGGGATAGATCTGTTATAAGCGAGGATAAAGGGATAGTTCTGTTAAAAGCGAGGGTAAAGGGATAATTCTGTTACCACGAGGGTAAAGGAATAACTCTGTTGCCGCGAGGGTAAAGGGATAATCCTGCTATAGCGAGGGCAAACAGTAAAGGGATCTGTTATAAGCGAGGGTAAAGGGATAATTCTGTTACCGGGAGGGTAAAGAGAAATTTTTTTTGGGGATACCCAAGTTCTCGTTGTAACCGAATTTTTTAAAAGGTAAAGTCGTATTACTGAAAGAGGAATTTGATTTAAAAAATGATAACTTGAAAAGAGCGTTATGTTTCCCATAATTTAGAAGCCAAAAAAAAAGATGACTGCTCAACATAATTTGAAAAAAAAAAATTAACTTTTTCGACAATATTCGGCATTGAAACTATCAGGTGTAAATAAAGAGAATTGATACAAATAGTAATTGCAACAATTTTTGTGACGCTATTTAATTCTAACATTTCTTTTTTTAACTGAAATTTCAACGGAATTTCGAGAAATTTGTTTCCGAAGAGAAAACTTTGAAGTCGTTATCATGAAAAGAAAATGCTCTTTAAATTCGAGTCAGGATTGTAATCACCTGATTTTAAAAAGTGGTTCTAGCATGAAAGCAAAGAATTACTTTAATTTCCCCGGATAAACCTAAGCTCTTGTTAAATCCGAACTCGTAAAAAACGATTTTTATTGTATTCATTTCAATTTTAATATGAACTTTTTAGAAGTGTTCTACTTCTTCATACACGTGCAAAATTTGAAATGCATAGCATACACTACATATCAAAGTAAAGGTCGAGACAAAACGGTCGCCACTCGCCATTGGTGAACATAAATTTTTATTTGGCGACCACAAAATGCTATGTTGGTCGCTAAAACTGTCGACTAGAAAAGGTTTGTAATGTATTACAATTTCCTTAAAGAATAGGGCTTTGTGTAATTTTTCAAACGAAGTGTAGTTTGAGGTATATGTATGCAAAATGAAGCAGCGGTTGGGGAAGGGGGGATCAGTTTGAAACATGGTTCAAAGTGGCCACTAACTTTTTTCGGTTTACCGGCCGCTGGCCGCCATCAAATATTTTTAGTCTCAAGCATTATATCAAAGTTTATGCTTTGATATGTAGTGTAGGGATTGCTTATTTAAATTAATTTCCAGGGGAAACATAAAGGCACCTACAATGCAAAGAGTGACATAGCTCAAAAAGGTTAAAAAATATATATTTGGGGTCGCTCAGAAATGATGTCACTTTTTTTCCAATATATTTGACCCTCCTCCTCCCTTTGTCACAAAATATCACAATTCAGCGTGTACTCCCCACCTTTGTCACACGTCACGCTTGCATACATGCTTGCAGTTCAGAAAAAAAGCCCATTCCCAATTTTATCTTTGAACCTTTAATGACATTCATGAACATCACAACCATAATGATTGTATGTGTACTTAATTTGTTTAAACTAAGATTAAGATTTACGACAAAAATAAATAAATCTTATATATAAGCGCCGTATTCTGTCTGTGTCTGTCTGCGATAGGATCCCAGGCCGTTTTACCGATCGGGACCGCATTCGGCACGGTTAATGTTTACGACCCAAGAAAGGCATCGCCGCAAAAATGAAAGTTGTGACTCAATTAGTTTTTTTTAAATTAATTTTTAAAAAATGTTCAATAATTTTTTTGACCCGTTTTATTTTACTTTTGCATTGCTGCCCTCATTTCCAAACATATAATTACAGTTGCCGTGTGAACAAACAAATCAATGCAGTTGCCATTGTTATTGTCATAAATGTAACAAATATACTAATAACAATCGAAACGTTTATCTCCGTTAACGTCATATTGAGTGAGGCTTCGCTGTATTTCAATCTCCGTTAAAAATGAATGTATACGCGAATTTAATTTAATCCTTTCTTTCTTTTTAATTTATTTATTTATTGTCTGCCCTTTTCATATTTTTCTTATTAGAGTGGCAGCGCTCTTTTTTCCCAGTTTCGTTAAAACTGTTGTTTTGAAAAGCATAATAAAATGTTCAATACGTTCTTTCGATGATAAATATATATTTTTTTACAAAAAATTTGATTATGTAGTAAATAAATGTATAGCAGTGTGGGGCTGTAAGCGAAGGGGCGTCCTCTACACCTGATCTGGGTCATTCAGTTTGAATTAGCAGACACCTTTGCACAAATCATTTTAATTACAATTTATAATATCTAGAACAGCGGTCATTGATGACTGCCGGGCGTACTAGTAATAATAATAAACATGTAATAGTAAGAAATATTAATTGTTTGAATTCTGTAAAAATGATCAGCGTAATTTTATCTTAAAACTGTAAATACCCACGAAAATATCCTTTTAAATAGAAGTTTTTAACTAATTTAGTTAATTTAAACCTTAAGCAGCATCAATGATGCACTGACGGGAGGAAAAATCATAACACGAAGAAGGAAGTTGTGCTAGACCAGTTTTTCCCAACTATTTTTCCCTTGCGAACCCCTTCTAACATTCGAAAGAAAATGGCGAACACCCTTCTGTAAGGGAGGGGTCACAAAACTATAAAATTTGCTATCACATATATTTTCCATGTTGCACAATAGTTCATAACAAGATTTGAAAAAATAATTGTTTAGATTAAGAATCAAAATTACTTTTTTATTATTTGTTATTTTTGAATTATTAATAAGACAGTCAACATAGGTATTCGCAAAAAATATCTTTAAAAATTATTTTCCTGGTAAAGCGAAAATGTTGTGGAATGGCATGAGAAATATACGTCCAAAATTTTGAACCAATAAATGTCGTTCGGTTCCACTTTCGGTTGAAACATGCAAAATTCGCAAAAGTTTGACTAAAATGCGATAAATGTGAGTACAATATTAAAATTAATCCTACATTACCCAATATTTTTTATTAGTGATGAGAAAAATATTTTTCACTCTAAATTATGCTTACACAATGGAAAAAATAATAAACAAAATTTTGATTATGTTTATTTTCCGAAATTTTTACTCGCAGTATAAGTGATACATAATGCTATATCGACTGATATAGATAAAAATTTTTTTAAAAACATACTAAAAAATGGGTGTTATATTATGCAATTTAAAAGAGACTAGGAGGTGTGATGATTTGTGTTTTAATACTGTTACTTTGAGAGTTACATACCTGTTATCAAGCGCTAGTAAAGAAGTCTGTGACCCGTTTTTGCTACAGACGATTAGTCCGGCACTTCCCTGCATATATAGCCTCGTTTTTTTTAAAGGAATATCGCATTCATGGGAGTAGCTGATGGTTGCTGCTCGACGTATCTCAATGCCTCTTCAAGTGCTCTGCTGCGTCCGCATGAGTAAAAAAATACCCCACGAGTACGGGTCGGGTATATGGGTCGGATAAAGCGAAAACCGGTTAATCTGGAGCCGGATGAGAGAGATTCTACTGCAGCGGTTCCCAATCTTATTTTTTTTCGCGTACCACCATTGTTCTTGCAAACCATTTGCGTACCACCGCTAATATACACTTAGAAATTTCATCATGAAATTACGGTTAAATGACCGGCAGCAGTCTGTCCATCTAATTCACCGTTAAATTTAAGGTTTGGAACATTTTTCTATCTTTACGGGACCTAACCATTTCCAATCAACTTGGTTAAAAAGCCGTAAATACAAAAGTTTACAGTTTTAAAACCATTTAAAAATGGTATTTAAAACAAAATTTTTACCGTTTTTGAACCATTTCGAGGCGTAGAATCTTCGAGGCGTAAAAACCGTAAACGAAGCTTGCGGGAATCGAACCCTGAATGGATACAAGCCTTAATCTCTAGCCACTTGGACCACCTCACCACGTAAAGCGGCCGTTTATTTATCAATAAATCTTCTTTTCCAACAGGCAAAACCCTTTAAAAATTTAGATTTCAGTTTTTGATCGGATCCAAAGTTTTTTTTGGGCTAAATTTACTGTACATTGATGAAAGTTTTTTATTTGCTGCAAAAATTAAAATACAAACAAGCTTCAGCAGCTCAAATGATGGGTTCGCTCATTCGCAAACAGTTTTGGGGGAAACCGATGTCTCCAATTTTTGATTGACGTGTGTATGTGTTTCGATTTAGTAACTACTGCTTAAGCCACGTTGTTTTCTTCTTCCTTTTTTTATATGCACATGTAGATTTTAACTAATAAATCCGTATTCCTATTTTAAAACAACGTACGACCGGTAAGGTTTCGCAACCAAGATGGACGCCCGATTCTTATTGAGCGCTTGAAAATGACGGTTCGTTAAACGTTCTTTAGGATAAACAGAGAGTAAACGATTTTTTTTCGCAATCAGCGGTTTGAGTCGGGACCGCCGCACCGCGGGGGTCCCGTTTGAGTACCATCTTTTTAATGGTTATTCAACTATTGTAATTAAATATGGTAAAATAACAATCAAATAATGGTTATTTTACTATTTTCTTACGGAAATTTTTAACAGCGTAACTTTATTATATGGAATAGAACACTAATAGATTATATGAAAATACTACGACGACTAGGTTATTTCAATCATACCCTTTTTTATAGTTAATGCAGCAACAAGCGTTTATTAAAATAAAACGGTATGTATAAAATAAAATGCATGAAATATTTATAATACGTACTCCCAAAACCGCATTAAAAGTATGCATTTAAGAACAATATCATGTAGTACAGTGGTCGGCAACCCGTCGATCGCGATCGACCAGTCCATCCGGAGCCCATGTTTGGTCGATCGCGACAACATTTTAGACAGCTTTATATAGTTTTGAAAAAATAATAATAACTTTTAAATTCGAAGGCAAATCTATTTATTTTTTTTTTTCAGAAAATGTTTACTAATTTGTCTAACCATTCATCGCACCTAAAAAATAACTAACAGTATTACATACATTTAAAAGAAATAATGCATTAGTATCTTAAATATTGTTTTAATGCGAGTTGACGATGTTATGTTCACATAACATTATTTTTGAAATTTTAAAGTTGATATTTTATAAGCAACAAAACTTGTTCTGAGATAAGAATTAACCAACAATTTGAAGTCAGGCGCTGTCCCAAATTGCCCTATTAATAGTGTATGCCCCCCCCCCCCCCCCCCCCCCCCCGAGTCGATCTTGGTGTTCGCCGAACTTGGTAAGTAGATCTTGTTAAATCCGAACTCGTAAAAAACGATTTTTATTGTATTCATTTCAATTTTAATATGAACTTTTTAGAAGTGTTCCACTTCTTCATACACGTGCAAAATTTGAAATGCATAGCATACACTACATATCAAAGTAAAGGTCGAGACAAAACGGTCGCCACTCGCCATTGGTGAACATAAATTTTTATTTGGCGACCACAAAATGCTATGTTGGTCGCTAAAACTGTCGACTAGAAAAGGTTTGTAATGTATTACAATTTCCTTAAAGAATAGGGCTTTGTGTAATTTTTCAAACGAAGTGTAGTTTGAGGTATATGTATGCAAAATGAAGCAGCGGTTGGGGAAGGGGGGATCAGTTTGAAACATGGTTCAAAGTGGCCACTAACTTTTTTCGGTTTACCGGCCGCTGGCCGCCATCAAATATTTTTAGTCTCAAGCATTATATCAAAGTTTATGCTTTGATATGTAGTGTAGGGATTGCTTATTTAAATTAATTTCCAGGGGAAACATAAAGGCACCTACAATGCAAAGAGTGACATAGCTCAAAAAGGTTAAAAAATATATATTTGGGGTCGCTCAGAAATGATGTCACTTTTTTTCCAATATATTTGACCCTCCTCCTCCCTTTGTCACAAAATATCACAATTCAGCGTGTACTCCCCACCTTTGTCACACGTCACGCTTGCATACATGCTTGCAGTTCAGAAAAAAAGCCCATTCCCAATTTTATCTTTGAACCTTTAATGACATTCATGAACATAACAACCATAATGATTGTATGTGTACTTAATTTGTTTAAACTAAGATTAAGATTTACGACAAAAATAAATAAATCTTATATATAAGCGCCGTATTCTGTCTGTGTCTGTCTGCGATAGGATCCCAGGCCGTTTTACCGATCGGGACCGCATTCGGCACGGTTAATGTTTACGACCTAAGAAAGGCATCGCCGCAAAAATGAAAGTTGTGACTCAATTAGTTTTTTTTAAATTAATTTTTAAAAAATGTTCAATAATTTTTTTGACCCGTTTTATTTTACTTTTGCATTGCTGCCCTCATTTCCAAACATATAATTACAGTTGCCGTGTGAACAAACAAATCAATGCAGTTGCCATTGTTATTGTCATAAATGTAACAAATATACTAATAACAATCGAAACGTTTATCTCCGTTAACGTCATATTGAGTGAGGCTTCGCTGTATTTCAATCTCCGTTAAAAATGAATGTATACGCGAATTTAATTTAATCCTTTCTTTCTTTTTAATTTATTTATTTATTGTCTGCCCTTTTCATATTTTTCTTATTAGAGTGGCAGCGCTCTTTTTTCCCAGTTTCGTTAAAACTGTTGTTTTGAAAAGCATAATAAAATGTTCAATACGTTCTTTCGATGATAAATATATATTTTTTTACAAAAAATTTGATTATGTAGTAAATAAATGTATAGCAGTGTGGGGCTGTAAGCGAAGGGGCGTCCTCTACACCTGATCTGGGTCATTCAGTTTGAATTAGCAGACACCTTTGCACAAATCATTTTAATTACAATTTATAATATCCAGAACAGCGGTCATTGATGACTGCCGGGCGTACTAGTAATAATAATAAACATGTAATAGTAAGAAATATTAATTGTTTGAATTCTGTAAAAATGATCAGCGTAATTTTATCTTAAAACTGTAAATACCCACGAAAATATCCTTTTAAATAGAAGTTTTTAACTAATTTAGTTAATTTAAACCTTAAGCAGCATCAATGATGCACTGACGGGAGGAAAAATCATAACACGAAGAAGGAAGCTGTGCTAGACCAGTGTTTCCCAACTATTTTTCCCTTGCGAACCCCTTCTAACATTCGAAAGAAAATGGCGAACACCCTTCTGTAAGGGAGGGGTCACAAAACTATAAAATTTGCTATCACATATATTTTCCATGTTGCACAATAGTTCATAACAAGACTTGAAAAAATAATTGTTTAGATTAAGAATCAAAATTACTTTTTTATTATTTGTTATTTTTGAATTATTAATAAGACAGTCAACATAAGTATTCGCAAAAAATATCTTTAAAAATTATTTTCCTGGTAGAGCGAAAATGTTGTGGAATGGCATGAGAAATATACGTCCAAAATTTTGAACCAATAAATGTCGTTCGGTTCCACTTTCGGTTGAAACATGCAAAATTCGCAAAAGTTTGACTAAAATGCGATAAATGTGAGTACAATATTAAAATTAACCCTACATTACCCAATATTTTTTATTAGTGATGAGAAAAATATTTTTCACTCTAAATTATGCTTACACAATGGAAAAAATAATAAACAAAATTTTGATTATGTTTATTTTCCGAAATTTTTACTCGCAGTATAAGTGATACATAATGCTATATCGACTGATATAGATAAAAATATTTTAAAAAACATACTAAAAAATGGGTGTTATATTATGCAATTTAAAAGAGACTAGGAGGTGTGATGATTTGTGTTTTAATACTGTTACTTTGAGAGTTACATACCTGTTATCAAGCGCTAGTAAAGAAGTCTGTGACCCGTTTTTGCTACAGACGATTAGTCCGGCACTTCCCTGCATATATAGCCTCGCTTTTTTTAGGAATATCGCATTCATGGGAGTAGCTGATGGTTGCTGCTCGACGTATCTCAATGCCTCTTCAAGTGCTCTGCTGCGTCCGCATGAGTAAAAAATCCACACGAGTACGGGTCGGGTATATGGGTCGGATAAAGCGAAAACCGGTTAATCTGGAGCCGGATGAGAGAGATTCTACTGCAGCGGTTCCCAATCTTATTTTTTTCGCGTACCACCGTTGTTCTTGCAAACCATTTGCGTACCACCGTTAATATATACTTAGAAATTTCATCATGAAATTACGGTTAAATGACCGGCAGCAGTCTGTCCATCTAATTCACCGTTAAATTTAAGGTTTGGAACATTTTTCTATCTTTACGGGACCTAACCATTTCCAATCAACTTGGTTAAAAAGCCGTAAATACAAAAGTTTACAGTTTTAAAACCATTTAAAAATGGTTTCAAAACAAAATTTTTACCGTTTTTGAACCATTTCGAGGCGTAGAATCTTCGAGGCGTAAAAACCGTAAACGAAGCTTGCGGGAATCGAACCCGGGTGTATGGTATACCAGCCTTGCTCTCTAGCCATTGGGCCATCTACACCACGTGAAGCGGCCGTTTATTTATCAATAAATCTTATTTTTCAACAGGTAAACTTAAAATTGAGATTTCAGTTTTTGATCGGATCCAAAGTCAGTCTAAATTTACTGTACATTGACAAAAATTTTTATTTTCTGCAAAAATTAAAATACAAACAAGCTTCAGCAGCTCAAATGATGGGTTCGCTCATTCGCAAACAGTTCGGGAATCCGATGTCTCCAATTTTTGATTGACGTGTGTATGTGTTTCGATTTAGTAACTACTGCTTAAGCCGTGGTTACTAAACCTTTTTTTCTTCTTTTTTTATATACACATGCAGATTTTTACTAATAAATCCGTATTCCTATTTTAAAACAACGTACGACCGGTATGTTTTCGCAACCAAGATGGACGCCCGATTCTTATTGAGCGCTTGAAAATGACGGTTCGTTAAACGTTCTTTAGGATAAACAGAGAGTAAACGATTTTTTTTCGCAATCAGCGGTTTGAGTACCATCTTTTTAATGGTTATTCAACTATTGTAATTAAATATGGTAAAATAACAATTAAATAAATGGTTATTTTACTATTTTCTTACGGAAATTTTTAACAGTGTAACTTTATTATATGGAATAGTACACTAATAGATTATATGAAAATACTACGACGACTAGGTTATTTCAATCATACCCTTTTTTATAGTTAATGCAGCAACAAGCTTTTGTTAAAATAAAGCGGTATGTATAAAATAAAATACATGAAATATTTATAATACGTACTCCCAAAACCGCATTAAAAGTACGCATTTAAGAACAATATCATGTAGTACAGTGGTCGGCAACCCGTCGATCGCGATCGACCAGTCGATCCGGAGCCCATTTTTGGTCGATCGCGACAACATTTTAGACAGCTTTATATAGTTTTGAAAAAAAAAAAACTTTTAAATTCGAAGGCAAATCGATTTATTTATTTTTTTCAGAAAATGTTTACTAATTTGTCTAACCATTCATCGCACCTAAAAAATAACTAACAGTATTACATAACATTTAAAAGAAATAATGCATTAGTATCTTAAACATTGTTTTAATGCGAGTTGACGATGTTATGTTAACATAACATTATTTTTGAAATTTTAAAGTTGATATTTTATAAGCAACAAAACTTGTTCTGAGATAAGAATTAACCAACAATTTGAAGTCAGGCGCTGTCCCAAATTGCCCTATTAATAGTACCTTTAAAGAATTTTATTGGTTGTATTAGGTGATCATAACTTCAATAAGTAGGGTAATTTTATTATTTCGTTAACATACTATAGTAGTATGTATGTATATATATATATTGGTGGACAAGAAAAAGAGTTTGTTAAATTCTGGTTAATTTCGTGAGACTTACTGATGCTATTCAAGGGCTTTAATGTGTCGTAACACTTGTCGCTTACAACTTTTCGACTCACATTTACAAACATATTTGATCCAAACCCAGGAATAGTTAGTTATAGGTTCACATCATACCCACTGCACCACAAAATGCAGCATTTTAGTGACAGTACTCTTTTAAGTGTTATTAGTGTAGCAAAAAAAATTAATTTTTCAGTTCGAACAACTTGGGAGGCCCCATTTTTTAAGTCGGGCCATGCCTGAGGCTTCGCGTACCACAGTTTGGGAACCGATGTTCTACTCTATTCTGATAAAATCTGTGATTATTCCAAACACGTACTAACCTCTGCAACGCAAACAAAAAAAACCACCAACATTCCACGTTCTCTGTAGGCGGAGTATGAGATTTAGCGACTTAGGATGTTATGTAAATTGGAACTAAGGTCGCATCAGAATTGCTACACGGCGTTTCTAAACGAAAAGTATGTAATGTACAGTTGGAATTGGGTAATTTTTGCGTTTCATCAGATACATCTTATTCCCGATTCTTTTTTCGCACTGACGAGGAAGAAGTGGGAAATGGAAGGAGAATCATTCGTTTAAAATTAAAATAAAATAATTTTTGGGGAAAAAATAGAGCCGACTTCAAAGCAGAGCAATTATAAATTGCGCTAAAAAGTAAAAAATAAATTCATTCTTTTAAACAACATCGATGTGACTTTTAAACATAGTTTTAGAAGTCGGTGCAAAATTATGGGTCTAATTGCCATTACACCATTTGCTACTTCATATTGGAACTGTTGCTAATTCTGGGCCGGTCCTTTTGTATTCAAAATTGATTAAGCATTAAAAAAGATTTTATCTATCCTTATTTTGCACCGACTTCTAAAACTATGTTTAAAAGTCACATCGATGTTGTTTAAAAGAATGAATTTATTTTTTAATTTTTAGCGCGATTTATAATTGCAACGCTTTGAAGTCGGTTCTATTTTTTTTTCTAGAAAATTATTTTATTTTATTCTTTTTAGTGTAAATATTTTTTATATAAATACTTTACTTTATTTTACAAAAAACTCCATATCAAAGGGCAAACCTTCTTTGAATGAATGGCACTAAAAACTAATCATTAGTATCATAAATTCCGTTTAGAAGTCGATTTTAGCAAACAAACTGATTGGATTTAATTTTTGCCTCAGAGAAGCCTTCAGTCAAACTGCTGCTATAATTGCTTTTAATATTACAGCTCAATGGCAACAAACTCTTTTTTTAACAATGACTTTTATATTTATTAATAGTTTTCCCCAACAAAGAAAAATCAAACCAAGCCTTTCCAATTAAAATACAAAATGCTAAATTTTTCACCCGTAACGTTTTTTCTAAAAACAAATGTAGTCAAATTGATGTGCGATAATTGAGCTAGACGACCCTCTATCGATTAAAGAAAAAATTGTAAAAATCGGTTCATTTAGTCAAAAGTTATGGATGAAAACACCAAAAAATTACTATATTTCTTCCCATAACTTTTTTTCCAATTATCGAATCGGGTCAAACGAAAGAACGGGACCTATGGGAAACCACCCTCGATCGATTGAAAAGAAAAATCATGAAAATCGGTTCATCCGGTGCGAAGTTATGAGTGGACAAACAAACAAAAAAAAAAAAAACGACATACATACAATACGAATGTATAACCTCCTTCCTTTGTGAAGTCGGTTAATAAAGTAACGAATATCTTTCGATACAACTTTTAAGATTCAAATTTTCGAAATCGGGTAACAGTAGCAACTTCTGTAATTTTTTCTGTGCCGACTTTTACGCATTTTCGCAAAAACAATTTATTTAAAAAAAATCATTTTTTCACTCCATCCTAATATCAATGTAAATTTATTATTTCGTTTTTTTTTTTTATATTATCAATTAAAATTCCGCCATTACAATTATTAATAACATATGTATTCGCATAAAGATATCTTAAACAATAAGAATAAAGTAATGAATATCTTTTGATAGAACTTTAAGATTCAAATTTTCGAATATTATTTTCACGAACCCCCTTTCGAACCCACACGAACACCTGGGGATTCGCGAACCACCGGTTGGGAAACGCTATGCTAGACAAACGAAATCTAGCAAGCGTATTTGCATGTCTGAAAGGTGACATCAAACATCAAATCAAATTTTGCTCCAGGCGGATAAGAGGGGCGCTACTATAGCCACTACGAAGATGCAAAGGAATGTTGCTTTAAATACGCGCTGTAAAGTTGACGCAGTGAGTTGATTGCGCCACTTTCTTAACCGCACACAAGAGCGCGTTCAGATTCGGAGCGTTCATTGAAGTCCCCTACAGAATAGCGTATGGAATTTCGGAGACATCAACGACCCACGTTCCAAGCTGTAGTTCACAACAATGCATTAAAGAAAAGTCATTAGTTAATGAATTACAATCAAGGGCGGATCTAGAAAATCTTCAAGGGGGGAGGGGGGCGATTTTGGAAATCTCGGGGTTCAATGTAAGGATGGATGGAGGAGATTCTTCATTCCTTTTCAACAGTCCCTCCGCCCCACCCCCCTTTTTTTCAAACAGCAGGAACAACAAAAAAAAAATGCTAGTGTTGAGCTATTTAAAATTTTACTAGCACATTTTTTCAATGCATATACGTTTATTCAAAGCCCTTATAAAATTAACACAAGCTGACGTTTTTTTGCTTTCGCAAGTCTGTCTATAATTTTTTCAACGTCCAATTTTATGATTATGAAATAACGCTGATTCAGTGAGTCTATCATCACTCATTCTGCTTCTTAGCCAAGTTTTAACCGAGTTAGGATTTCCTTCAAGCTTTCTCAAGAAAAATGTAGGCTTGTAAATACATTTTCTAAATTTGAACTGATATGTCTAAATTACAAAATAATAGCAATTATTAGTAATATATTTTCTAAAATTTTCAAAATGTAATACTAAATATGTACTAAAAAACCATCAACGAGTATGTGCAATTTATATAAACATCTGTAATTATGAATGTTCAATGAAATGTTTCAGACTCCAGGTTTTAGCGTAAATGCTGCAGGAATTTACACCACGTGCTAAGGGTTGGCTAGCTGTCACCAGTTTGATGGGTAGAAGAAAAGAGCAGGGAATCTCTTTCCCATTACTCCGAGGATTAGCAACTCAGCAATAATAAAGGACAAAGGAACAGGGGGAAAGCATAGAACTTGAAGGGCGTTCAGCCTGGGATTCCAAGAACATAAAAAAATGGCTGGTCCCAGGGCACAATGAGTAAAAACTCACCTAGGAGTGTCGTTGTAGTATCCACTTGAATCAGCCCAAAGGGGGGGGGGGGTGGCGATCGCCCCATCGCCCCCCCCCCCCTTAGATCCGCCGTTGTTTACAATAATATACACATAATACACACACCACTTAGTGATTTCAGACACAAAATCGATCAAAACGCATTTTTTATTGCAGAAGCAACGGCCTGCAGAATTATCTAATCATCCCACTTTGATGAGCGGTTAAGAACGCGTATAGAAAAGTAGTAAGCCCGGAGGTCATACGAAATGACCGCTGTTCTAGATATTATAAACATACAATTCTCCCAGTAACCGGAAATGAACATCCAATCAAGGAGATATTTATCAGGTAGAACAGTAAAGTTTAATGAATAAAGAATAAACATATAATAATTTCGGGGCAAAATATTCTTACCAAAAAAAACATCTAAGCTATAATATTCTGTAAAATAAAAATATTGTTTACTATATAATCAAATTGTTTGTGAAAAATATGTATTTATATCCAACATCATCATCGTCAAAACGATAGTTTTAACGAAACTGGAAAAAAGAGCGCTGCCACTTTAATATATTTAAAAAGCGCAGACGATAAATAAACTAAAACAAAGAAAGAAGGATTAAATTAAATTCGCGTTTGCACTCATTTTTAGCGGAGATTGCAAATCTAGCGATGCCTCACTCAAAATGCTAGAGAAATGTTTTGATTATGAGTCGTTTTCATTATAGAAACAATTGTGTAGATGGCAGCCCGATGCAGTCTTCTCGGAGTAAGAAATTCGGAATAAGCTATCGGCGACAAACAGACACTTAAGCGGCATATTTATATAAGATGTATCATTTCTTGGTGCGCGAGCATGAACGCGCGCTGTCATTCTTAACCGCGTTCTTGAGCGCGCTCCAAAATTGCATTAACAAGTCACTCTTGAACCCGCAACTGAATGGCTCGCCGTCTAAAGCGCGGTTAACAACGCGCTCTACTTAAAAAGACGGAGGAACCACCATCAACTGCTCCCTGAGCTTAAATGAGGTCTTGTACTAGGGATACGTGTAGGTGAATTTTCTTTCAACGATATGAATGGATCCACATTGCATTATCGTTCGCAACAGTAATCACTGGGACAGTGGCTTAGCTGAGTAGGGGTGGCCCGCCCCGGACGCCACCCTTTCAAGGGTGACACCCATCCACGACGAAAGAAAAAAAGAACCCTTAAAGGCTCCATTCAACAAAGCAAATACTTCAAATTGGGTAATTTCTTCTATCAATTTCTTTCTTATTTCGACTTGGAAAAGTGTTTCCTTCCCAAAATATATTCGAAGTGTTTTTTAACTGCTAAACACGCCATTGTCGTCAAGAAATACATTAAATAGTATGACGCTGATAAGAATGACATTCCTCCTCCCCCTTTTCTGTTTCAAAGTTGTGAGGATTTTTTTAAATGTATTTCACAACAATGCATAATTCGGCTTACATATTTTTTTTTTTTTGTTTAATCTTTTCCATGGGGTGACACCATTAATAACCGCCCCGGGTGTCACCCTTGCTGGCTACGCCACTGCACTGGGAGATACGATCCAAAGAATGGGCTCCGGGCGTTCATGCGGCAATACTGAGAGAAAAGATCGCCGCCTTCGGCGGATGGCTGTGCCGCATCGTACTGCTTCTGCAGCAGAAATCTGAGCTGCAGGGCGGCAGTCCCTCCCTCGAACATGAATGGACTCTTGTTGGCACTCTGCCAATCAGAGCTAGTTTTTTATGGTAAAAGTGCCCCCATTAAAAGAAAGCCGACACCAAATATAGCGGAACAGATGAGTTGGAAATCTCTTTAATGGACATGATTTTCTTACATAACAATGAAGCTAAAACCTTCATTTTTTTCCAGACTTCTGCAACAAAAAAGAAAACAAAATTCACACGCATGCGCATTCCTCAACTTCAAGGTATTTTAAAAGCCATCTTTGAAAATGACTGTTCAGAGGTGAGAGTTCGAACTAACATTTTGTTTTTAAGTCACTTAACAAAACATAAATGTTTCCTTTTCTTTTTACATTCTCTTGCTGAAGAAATATCTTTCCAAATGGATGGTGATTAGTTGTGAATAATTTAATGAAAAATGCTTGAGAGAGGAGCAAAATTCTCTGTTGTCCGCTTGAGATAATTATCAAGCCAGTCCTTATCTTCCAAGAACACATCTCGAAGGTTGACAAATCGAAATATTTTAAGGTGTGTGTCTGTGTCCTCAGCAGTTTGATCTTCTTTCGCTTCTTCCAACAGCCTGTCGTGCTGCTGCGTATTAGCAACCTAAAAGGAAATAACAGCTCTTAAAATTAGAGGAATGTGGAACCCCGCTTTGCTTTTGAGTCACAGATGCTAGAAATTACAGAAAATTTTGTTGTTCTATCTAGTAATTACTAGCTTATATATTAAGTCATACAAATAAATTTCAAATGTGCTTTCCTCCAACCACCAAATGTGCAAATTTTAATTTTGTGAAAAAAGCAAAAGTGGTGCCTCAGGATTAGGGCTGAAGGAAACATGGAACCCTTAATGTCTTTGTAAATTTACCTATTACATTGTATATTACATAATTTTATTGTTAAAAAATCTAACTTTTTTAACATGGAAACTAAATATAGAACAATGGTAATAAGACTGATTAAATGTGATAAGATGCACTTTTTTGATAAGAGAACAAAAATAATTTCGGACTTACCTTAGAAAATGTTGAACAATAGATTAAGAAAAGAACTTTTCAATATAATGGAAACTGATCCAAATACCTTTCATGAACACTAGCGATGTCTAGCTACAGATTGAGACATACAGGGGAAATCCGCTATTAGTACACAATTCGTTCTAGTAGGCAGTTCGAATTTATTTTTTCACATAAAATACAATATAAATTGGATTAATCCGTTTTATACAAACAGATGGTTGCTTTTTTAAACCTATGAAAAGCAAATGTACAGCACTGTACAAGGGTTCCGCTTTCAAGCTTTGCAGCGAGTTCTTTTTTTAACTCAATTGTAGTTCTTACCGCTTTCCTTTTAGGCTTCGTTGAATCAAGCTTTTTTGGACCCATGGCTTCCCTATTTTTAATAGAAATAACAACAAAATGTCACAACGTTTCACGGATCTGGCGTGGATGAAGTGTAACGCAAGGAAAGAGAAGCTGAAAACAGAGCTGCTAGATAAAAAGGGTTTCAAGGAGCCAAACCGTTCTGAAAAAAGGCCAAAGAAAAGCCGAACTATTTAACAAAAAAGGAAGAAAATGAATAAATTCTTCAAAAAGTGGAGAAAAAAAAAATCTTGTTTAGAAAGTTAAAATTGTCAATAAAATCCCAAATAAGCCACCAATCTCAGGCTTGACATTGGTGGTTTATCCAATGAGGTGTAAGCACATATGATGCTTGATATATAAGGACCAGACCTTTGCCTTGACTTCATTCTCGCTCAGAAGAAGCCTGAAACATGGCAGGCGAAACGTCAGCCAGAAACATCTTGGATGGATCACGGAACGGACCTTGTCCACGGGATGGACAAGGTCCACTTGGATGGACCACCTATAAGCCCGGAAAATATTATGTTTATTATGGACACAGGCCTTGAAAGCCTATGTTCCTTTAATTTTTTTAACATTTATACCTCATGATCTAGTTCTGTTATGTAAAAATAGTAAGTTTAAAAGTTAATTACGACTAGCTGATCTCCCGCTGAACATCTTCCGGGTATAAGTTTAGAATTCAAATGGCTGAAGAAAAGATCGCTTGATATAAACAAACTAAGGTGTTGCCACTCCTAAGGATCGGAAATTAAAAATTAAGTTAGAATGGAAATGCATTTTAAGAAATAAAAATAAATGTGTTATCCCGTAAGTTCCGATAATAAATAATAAATCGTACTTTTCCACTCTAATCATTAAACAAGTTTTTAAATATCGTTTTACCATAGTTTGCTTGTTGCATGATGTCAGTATCGTATCGTTTCCCAAAATTTAATCGTAACTGGTCCACGGTAATTGAAATATATATATGTAGGCTCTTTGTTCGGGTCTAGGGGTTACTTAAATAATGACTCGCCATGAAAGATATAAAAAATGACTCTATTTACACTTATCTATGTACAAATCACTATTTACAGAAAAAACTTCCACCGAGAACATCACCACCCTCAAGCACACACATCGCTTGCACGTCCACTCAGCATGGAGTCTCTCACTAAACTACTCGCTTCCGTTACTTTCCGCCTGATGGCGCTGCGGTCGATGTCTCCTCGCACTTTTCATATATACAGTGGCGTGCAAAAGTTTCCGGCCATCCTATTTTTCATACATATTGCACATAAATACGATGGTGAAAGAAATATAAACGATCGATTATAGCAGATATTCACTTATATTTGAAAAGAATGAGTTATGTACATTGATATTACTTTCAAATAATTATTTGTTCAACATTTCTTTATTAATGACTGTGCAAAAGTATCGGGACACATACTACCTTTAAAGAAAATCAAAAAGAATAAAGAAGAATTGGGGTCAAATGTCTTGTACTCCTTCACTCGACTTAATACTTTGTTGCCATGCCCTTAGCAGTAATGACTGCAGCACACCGACGAGGCATTGAGTCGATTAACCGCGAGATTCGTTCTTTTGGCAATTTCTCCCACTCTTGTCGCAAATGGTTCCACAATTCCGGCTTGTTGGAGGGATTTTTCGTTCCAACACGAACCTTTAGGTCTTGCCACAAGTGTTCAATGGGATTTACGTCCGGTGACTGCGATGGCCAGGCTAGGAGGCGGACTTTACGGCTCTGATGAAAACTTTTCACAAGACGCGAAGTTTGTTTTGAATGTTTATCTTGTAAAAAATCCAACCACGAGGCAAACTTTTCGTTGCAAATGGAAGCATATGGTCTAGTAGAATGTTCTTGTACATTGCAGCTTCCATCCTACCGTGAATTTCCACCAGCGGACCAACGCCATCAGCCAAAAATTCTCTCCAAGCTTTGATGTTCCCACCATTGTGTTTAACAGTAGGAGTTTGATACCTTACTCTATATCTAGTACTTCTAGGTCTTACGTATTTCCCACCATCACTTGCAAACAATTGAAATTTCAATTCATCAGAAAATAGCACTTTCCGCCAATCCGATGTCGTCCAGTGCTCACATTTTTTTGCAAAGTCCAGCCTAGCCTTCTTATTCTTTTTGCTAATTAATGGTTTCTTGACGCCAATCCGTCCAATCATCCCTACAGCCTTCAGACGTCGAGACACTATACTTTGGCTAACATCGGATAGATTTTCACTTCGTAATTCTCGTGAAATATCGGCTGCGCTTCTTCGAGGATCGACAACACCACTTTCTTCTTATAATTTCGTCGACACGACTCAAAGTTTTTCGCGGCCTGCCACTCCGTTTTTTATCACACGGTTAGTTTTTTTATATATATACTTAAAAATAATACGATTAACAGTACTTTTCCCCACAGATAAAGCCCTTGCAATGAAACGTGAACTTTTTCCTTCTGAAGAAAGTTTCTCCACGATTTCACGAACCTGAATATTCGTGTGTTTCGGCATCGTCGCCACAGGAAGACTAATTTTCCTTTGTGTAGCATGTTTTGAAACCAACGAGCCTAAAATGTAAACAAACCGGGAGTACAGAGCCGCGCCGAGAAGTGGCCCAATATTTTTGCACACCAACGAAAGTCATTTCACGTAGTACACGTAGAATATGCTATGTTTCTTTGTATATTCTAACTTTCTCATACATTTCGGACAATGAACGAGTGGAGGGATAAAAATTTTTATCAACTCAATGGAAAAATCAGGGTGGCCCGAAACCTTTGCACGCTACTCTAGATGCTACTATGTAAGTAATGTATGATTATTTTCTTACAAATAAAATGTACTTTGAAATACCTATTAAAAAAATGTAAAATGTCATTTTATAAGAAAAATCTTTCTTACCTTTCGTGCTGTATCATTTCATGTTGCAATTGCTTCCAAGACCTTTTTATTGTCAAGACTTATCCGTAAAATCTAATAATTCAAGAACATCTCCTGAGGATGGTCTCTTGATTGGATCAGCGATTGAACATTTTCTGACAATAAGTCGAAGCTAAAAAGAAAAAGAAATCTTATACGTTCTCAGGGGTCAGAGTGGAAAAAATAAAAATACAGTAAAACCCGTAACGTTGACCACCTTTGTAAAATGACCACCTGTGTAAGTTGACCACTTTTGCCAGGAACAGAATTGGCCCTATATTATATAATGTAAGCAAACCTTTTAAACTTGTCCATCTAAGTTGGCCACCAGTCTATATTGACCACTTATGTCCACCAAATTTGGGTGGGAGAATTATAAAAAAAACCTTTGTAAGTTGACCTCCTAATTACTGCAATATTTATTTTTTTACCTATTTTTTCAAAAATAAGAAAAACTAAAATTACTTCTCTGGGTTTTTTTATGCTATAATGTTAGACCAGTATTTGGATGGATGAAACATCAATAGAAGAAACATAACTTACAAAGGAAGTTTGCCTAAACTTCTTTGTAAGTAAACCATATGGGAAAACGACTATGAGCACTCTTTTATTCTTTAAATAAGTTTCTTCTTTTTTCCTCTATCTGATGTAGCCATTTTGAAAAATAATTTTTTTAGGAAATCTTTATCCCCAAATAAGTAACTTAAATAATTAATAAGATTTTCATCTTTATTTTAACTAAGTACTTTACTTTTAAAGTTGTATAGCATACATTTTAAGCTATTCACGTTAAATTTCTCTAATGATAGTTTAAATATTGTAAAAAAAAGCAAATTACTGTTTTAAAGTAATGTTGGTACATGAAGCTATATTTTAAATAATTATAAGTAATAATGCATAGTGTAAGAAATTACAAAAAATAATCTCCGCCCTCTATAACAGTGGTCGGCAACCTAAACTGCCTGAAGATCTACTTTCCACGTTCTGCGAACACCAAGATCGACTCGGAAGACCGGGGGGGGGGGGGTATACATTATTAATAGGGCATGTTGGGGTTGCGCCTGTCTTCAAATTGTAGGTTAATTGTTGCCAGAACAACTTCTGATGCTTATAAAACACCTACTTTAAAATTTCTAAAATAATGGGTTGCTAACACCGTTAACTCGCATCAAAACAATACAAATATATTATTTCTTTCGAATTTGATTGAAAAAATGTTAGTTAGTTTTTGTTTTGTTTTTTTAACTAAAACACACATGTAAAATGTATGCATTCTTGAATTAACTCTCACCAAGAGCATAGTTAAAGTGACGACTGACAATCCATATTATTGAAAGTTTTTTTAGGTCCGGTGAATGGTCTGATAAACTTTTATAATAAATATTTCCTGAAAGAAAAAATAATAATAAACTCTCCATCTAATTCAAAAGTTATTTTATTTATTTTTTTAAACTGTAAACTGTCCAAAATGCTGTCGCGATCGACCGAAAATGGGCTTGCGATCGATGGGTCGCCGACCACTGCTCTATAAGTTGACCACTAAAGTGCTGCACCGCAAGTGGTCAACTTACACAGGTTTCACTGTATATAGGAATTTTTTGTACAAAATATAAGACAGCAGAAAAATGGCGGAAAAAATATGTATTTTAACAATATGTGTGTGGATTATTAAATAATACATCTATATATAAATAAAGGAAGGCTGAAGAAACATTATTAAAATTGTTTACGTGTGTTTAATTCATCCCTTTTTTTTTTGTACATATTAGTTTATTATTTCCTGCATCAATAATAGGTTAAAAAGTTTTAAGTTGCACGGTTTTATTTTTTTCTTAAATCCGCTGCGTCGCAGTTTCTTTTTTCGCCTGATTTGAGTGCTTTGAAATTCAAAACGTTGCATTATCCAAACATTCCAAACAAAGCTATCGTTGCCATTCGACAAATAATAATTCTGATCATTTCCTCAGAGCCAAAATTATTTTTTTTTTCCTAATTAACGTTATAATAAATTATAAAATGGATGGAATATTGTTTGTCATCGGAAGATAAGCTTGTGTGCAAAGTTTGAAGATAATTTATGAAGTAATAGTGGTTGAAGACCGCGTAACAAACTTCCGTGACAAATCAAGTTAAATAAAACCGTGTAATAAAATAATTTTTGGAAAAAAATATAACCGACTTCAAACTATAAATTGCGCTAAAATGTAAAAAATAAAATTAGTCTTTAAACAACTTCGATACGACTTTTAAACATAATTTTTGAAGTCGGTCCAAAATGATGACAGTGTAATTATAATTACGCCATGCATTATTTTACATTGAAACTGTTGCAAGCTCTACGCTATTTATATTTGTAATTGGTTCATAGTTAAAAAAGGAATCATGCATCAAAATTCATCATAATTTTGCACCGACTTCAAAAATTACGTTTAAAAGTCGTATCGAAGTTGTTTAAAGAGTAATTTTATTTTTTACTTTTTAGCGCAATTTATAGTTTGAAGTCGGTTCTATTTTATTTTATTTTTTCCAAAAATTATTTTATTTTATTCTTTTTAGTGTAAATACATTTTTATATAAATACTCTATCTTTAAAACATACTTATCAAAGGGTTACTTATTAATACCTTCTTTCAGGGAATGACACTAAAAACTTTGTATGATAAATTTCGTTTTGAAATCGATTTTAAAGGGTCACTAGAGCAAGCGAACTGATTGGATTTAATTTGTAGCTGCTTCGACAGCGAGTATCGAATGAAGGTTGCAAATTATGATGACTCCATATAGTTTAACTTAAAGGCTTTATTGCGTTTTATACATATTTAATTAAAGATAGGTTAAAGAACATTGAACAGTTACACATGCACAAGCATTGTTTTCGAACTCTCATCTCGCTACTAGTTGTAGTACTGATCTCTTCAATCCACGCATGCGCTAAATCTGATCTTGCGCAGAGATGTGCTGGATCGTTGCCAAATCCCCACACCATCTCCGCTCCTGAAAAAATGAAAAGTTAATACACAGTTTCATTTTTTCAGGAGGGGAGATGGTGTGGGGATCTGGCAACGATCCAGCACATCTCTGCGCAAGATCAGATTTAGCGCATGCGTGGATTGAAGAGATCAGTACTACAACTAGTAGCGAGATGAGAGTTCGAAAACAATGCTTGTGCATGTGTAACTGTTCAATGTTGCATTTGGTGTGGTGCTGAGGGAAGATAAAAAAAAATTTAAAACTCGCTCTGGTGATACTGTAAAGTTAGCTGATTTACTGGAAGAAGGATTGCAAAAAAGCCTATTGAAACTAAAAGAGAAAAAAAGAGATGAAGTTCTAAATCCTGAAGAGTTGAAAGCAGCACAAGAAGCAGTAGCATATGGGTGCATCAAATATGCTGATTTATGTCACAATAGGTCACATGACTATGTATTTTCTTTTGATAGGATGTTAGATGATCGTGGAAATTCTGCAGCTTATTTGTTGTATTCCCTTGTAAGAATTCGATCCATCGCGAGGAATGTAAATGT
Organism: Octonoba sinensis; assembly: GCA_038502835.1. Classification (NCBI taxonomy): domain Eukaryota; kingdom Metazoa; phylum Arthropoda; class Arachnida; order Araneae; family Uloboridae; genus Octonoba; species Octonoba sinensis. The sequence continues at coordinate 12,936,595 of CM076602.1, read as the reverse complement.
TAACGAAAGTGCTTTAAAGCAAGCTGCCAAATCAACTGAAATAATATTGGAGCATCCTAAGGAAGTAAAGCTTGCCAAAATCATATCTAGGTTCCAGGAAGTTATTATAAATGTTATTGAGGATTTATCTTTGCACACATTATGTGATTATCTGTATGAACTATCCGTGGTATTTAGTGAATTTTATGACAACTGTTACATCATTGAAAAAGACCCAACAGGTCAAGTAAAGAATATAAACATGAGTAGGCTGCTGCTATGTGATGCCACAGCAAGTATGATGACAACATGTTTTCATATTTTAGGTTTAAAACCCTTAGAAAAAATGTAATTTTTTAAGAAAAATAAATGCTTGATTATAAAAAAAAAAAAAAACAGGAGGGGAGATGGTGTGGGGATCTGGCAACGATCCAGCACATCTCTGACTCCAGATCAGAAGGTTGCGTGTTCAGATCACGTCCGGGTCACCATCTGTAGCTGCTTCGACAGCGAGTATCGAATGAAGGTTGCAAATTATGATGACTCCATATAGTTTAACTTAAAGGCTTTATTGCGTTTTATACATATTTAATTAAAGATAGGTTAAAGAACATTGAACAGTTGCACATGCACAAGCATTGTTTTCGAACTCTCATCTCGCTACTAGTTGTAGTACTGATCTCTTCAATCCACGCATGCGCTAAATCTGATCTTGCGCAGAGATGTGCTGGATCGTTGCCAGATCCCCACAAATTTCTTCTTCAAAGAAGCCTTCGGTCAATTTCTTGTTATAATTGCTTTTAATATTACATCTTAATGGCAACGCTCTTTTTAAACAATGAGTTTCATGGTTATCAACAATTTTCCCAACAAAGAAAAATCAAACCTAGCCTTTCCAATTAAAATGAAAAAATGCTTATGAATTAGTTATTTTTCCTTTTATCGCAATTAATAATTTGAAGTCGGTTCCATTTTTTTTCCCGAAAAATCATGTTATTTTTATCTTACTCTAATGCAGTCTTTCCTAACTTTTTCAATTATAGAGAACCCTTTTGTCAGTACTCAAGTTCTAGGAAACCCTGAGCGGATTTCAGCGCGGGCCGAATACTCGAGAGTCAATAGAGGCAATTCACCGTTAGAGGGACTCATGAGCGATCATCGTTGTCCCATGATGGTATATTAAGATTTTCAATTGAGTTCTACGTGGAGTACACTAGGCAAAATGCGTTATCTTAAAATGAATTAGACTATTTTCACAGCTTTTTCTGATTATAACCCAGTATTTACGTTTAATTTAATCATTATAAAAGAAATTTATTAATTATGACAATAGTTATATTGTTTTATTTGGTGTTAATTTTATGGAATGCGGTAGAACCTTATTCAGTCCTAGTTTTTAATTAGATTTGTCGAACTCGAAGTAAAGCGATGCTACGGCTTCCTTTGTGTACATTGCTTTAATTACTGCCACGTGACCAATGACGTTGCTTGAATTGCCTCCATTGTAGTATATACAAGCGAACGAACGAGATTAGATTTATTTTAAGAAAAACACGCGACTTACGGATTCTAGAACAAAGTCCTCTTCGTCTCCTTTATTCTTCGGATCATGCGCATGATCGAACCTTCTTCTAAAGAAATTCCCCTCCGTGAATCTCTCCATGCTTATCTTCTTCGGAGGATGGGAATTAACTGCAAAAGAAACGATGGATAAATATTAGAAGCTGGAATATTTGCAACTGCTTAAGTCAATCATATGAACAAGCACTTAAACGGTGGGTTGTGCTTCGTGCCGTATTTTCCTTTAATGTCCTAATATTACGATTACTGACTAAATGATGCGCCTTAATTTTTAGTCAACTGTTCTGGTAGAAAATCTTTTTAATATTTATCAGATTAACCCCTTCCCGCTCGTTCCCGTGAAACTGCCGGGCTGAGGTTTCGCCTTCTGTTTCTCGCTCCCGCGAGGTTTTCGGGCTGGAGTGCTTAAATTTTCAAAATAGAAGCAAATCAAAAATTAAAATTGAATATATATATTGTTCATACACATATTTTTATATAATTTTCAGAGGTTAAAAAAAATGGCACTGTTATGAACGTTTTCTTGAAAATTTCCCGACCGTTAAGGGGTTAACGGCTTCGAATGACGAAAAACTACATGAGGTATTGATATCTTCCCTCCACTTTAAGGATACCCCACTTTTAGCCGCAAAGAAAGGACTGATTACCGCCGGCGGGGTCCAAGTTCGCAGAAACAAACCTGGCCCAAATCGGTGCATTTCCCAGATGCAAAAAATCGTCAGCGCCCTTTTCGTATGATTATGTGGCATGTTAAAGATCCCTAGAGTATCTGTATGGCTTGGATACTCTCGGCTAAATTAAATTCCTATTGCAGTTTCGCATCATTTAGAGCTCAGGTGCCGCCACCTAGGGGGAAACTGAGCGTCAAAATTCTCAAGTGGTAATGGCATCAGCCGATAGTTGGTGCTACTTGAAAGAATGGATACCTGTTTAAGGGGTATGCACTAGGTCTGCAAAGGGGAACCCCTTAACGGTCGCATAAATTTCACGTAAACGGAAACAAAGCGCCAATTTATTTTCCAGGAAAACATTTAAAAAATGCTTATTCTCTAATTTTACTATAAATAGTTTGATACCATCATCTAGTATGTAAGACAATAAATAAATAAGTTTTCGGGATTGACGGGAGGATTTTTTTTAATGTTCTGGTAAAAATTAAAATTGAATATATATATATATATATATATATATATATATATATATATATATTGTTTCATACACATATTTTTATATAATTTTCATGGATAAAAAATAGGCACTTTTATGACCGTTTTCTTGAAAATTTCCCCACCGTTAAGGGGTTAAGATCTGCTGTGTGTGCAACACATAACATTCTTGTACGCCTATAAAATAATATATACTTTTAGCAACCAAAATAATGGGTGCGAGTACTCATACACAAGCGCAACAGTTATATTCCTTCAATTCATTATTATTTTTTAAATGAATTTAAAAATTTTATTTTATTTTCTAAGGGGCTCACAACCCCTGCTCACCAGCCCCCAAAATTGCTTCGGATCACTTCGCGAGTTCGAGATCGTTTCGCTCGCTTATTACAAACAAAACTATTTTAGAGTACCTTTATAGAAAGAAGCCGTTCTCTGTCGGAAATAAGGTTTTATATTGCACCCACCTTTTTGATATCAATAATATATATCTGGTGTCGACAGGGTGGCGTAGAGGTGAGGCGCATACCTCGTACGCCCAAGTTCGCAGGTCATACGCATACGCCTGGCCCATGTTGGTGGATTTTTCAAGATGCAGAAAATCGTCTGCGCCCATGTTGGTGGATTTTTCAAGATGCAGAAAATCGTCTGCGCCCATGTCGTATGATTATGCGGTATGTAAAAGATCCCTTGAGTCGACTTGGATGCTCCCGGCTAAATTAAATTATTAGTGCAATCTGCATCAATGAGAGCTCAAGTGCCGCCATATAGGGGAAACTGAGCGTCAAAATTCTCATAGTAGTAATGACATTCGCCGACAGTGGTGCTACTTGAAAGAATGGATGCTGATTTCCGGGGAATGCACTAGCTCTTCTAAAAGGTTAGTAACCATATGCAGCCCCGTTGGAGGGAAAAAAAAAATATATATATATATATATATATATCTTGTAAGATAATGCGCATAGATTTCACACAGTATCAGAAGCTTGACTAGATTCCGAAAGTCACTGTCAATACCCACAACTGAAATGGCATATAAAGTTACGAAGTAATATACTCACTCGGAAATTTAAAATAAAGCGAATCGTATCCTAAGGTAAAAATTCTAAATTCTTAAAGCAATATACTTAGATTTTTACGTACACGTTTTATTTAATATTACAACCAGGCTTGGAGTAATCGCGATTACGTAATCGTAATCGGCTGTAATCGATTACATTTTGAAAAAATCGTAATCGTAATCGTAATCTGACGATGGCATATTCTCATAATCATAATCAAAATTGTGTAATCCCGTAATCCTTTTTCTCCTGTAATTTTAATCGTAATCTTAAGGAAAAAATCCGTAATCTGCTGGTCCTGCAATCGTGTAATCTTGACCTGCTGAAAGCTGAAATTTATAGCTCTACCATTGGATAGAAGAGATAAGATTACAAGAAAAAGGATTCAATCTGTAACCTACGGGCGATCATAATATAAAAGGTTCTGTGTGGCGGTCGCAGAGCCTTGATGGCAGGACGATATAATAGTCTGCTAGAGACGCTTGTTGTCCTACTTGTTGCGGTCTCTCAGAATTCTTAATTGCGGCTCCACTCTCCACGGGGAATGGCTGGAGAGCCCGAGAAGAAAGAGAGTATGGTCTGGATAGTCACTCGCATCGCCTTGGGGCTCTCAGGGGGGGGGGGGGTCTTCAGTGTCCTCGTGTCGTCCATTTTCGGTAAAAGAGCGGTAATCTGTCTGCAAGTCAAAGATTTCGGGGTAGATAAGAAAGGGGAAGGTGTCTAAGAAGGACCAAATGCATCGGTCATTTTGCTTCCTTAATTACCCCTTCAAAACATATTCAAACGGTTGGGCAATAGGCGAGAGTCTGGACGGGATCGCCGCGAGTAAAAGAGAGTTCCCCTTTTCTTCTCTCCGCGGGGTCCCGTTCAATAATCGAAGCAGGCTGCCCCCTGAAAATCTAGTGGAAAGAGTACTATCACCTACACACATAAAAAAGAGACACGAAATGCCTTTTGCGTTTTCGCTTTTCTTTAACGGCAGAAGTGAAGAATTTTTCTAAAGAATAGCACATTTACACTTTAGCAATTTAGGAGCTGGCGTTACATGATGCTCTATGCTTAAGAAGCATGAAATCTTAACCCTGGTACGTGTGATTATTATTATTTTTTTAAATATGTTCTTCGAATATTTAAAAAAGTAAATACATTTAAATCTTAAATTTATTTATATTTTAATGCTAATATTCTTTTTAATTAATAGGTATGTAAAAGAAAAAGCAATTTATGTTTAGACATTCTCCCAATTGTTTTCTACATGCATGAATTAATATTTAGGAATTATTTTTAAAAGTTAATTTTTTTTTTCTTCTTAGAATTACCTCAACAGAATTTTGTATTTCCCTTTTAATCTTGTACGTTAAATTTGTGTTGTAAAATTACTTGCACTTTATTTTTTATAAAACAGTTAGTACATGGAAAAAAATTATATGCTCGTGCATGTTAAAAAAAAAAATACCACAAAAATCCTATTAAAATATTATAGTCATTCGTATTATAATTATTCTTCATATTACTTTTTAACGATTACTAATTTTGCTAAGAGTTTTGAATGTTCATGTTCAAATTTTTTGAAATTATTCTAAAATGCAGCTTTTTTTTTCAAAAGATTATTTATCTCTTACACTATCTGAATACTTTGTTATCCCGTGCAATTCATACACATCTTATAAGTGATTTCATAAAGAATCATACAAAATTATTATTTTCAGTAAACTAATTGGTGTTATGTGAAATATTTGCACAATTTAAACTAGAAAATAAATACAATGGAGAAATTATAATATATGGAGATATTACAAATTTTCATTTCTGCAACGACATCATAATTCCAGAACTGTGATGTTGAAATTATTTCATTATAATTGCATTCATCATCATTTCAGTTATCTCTAATTAAATCAAAAATTTAATTAAAAATCATAACTTTTTGATTTATGACACTATTGTAAAAATGAGAGTTGTATGCATAATATCGGATAATTTTATGCTAATCTAATCGTAATCAAAATCGTAATCGGATGTCATAATCGTAATCGATTACATTTTTCAACGACTGTAATCGCTGCCGTAATCGTAATTACTTTTTGGCAAAGGATTACAATCGTAATCGTAATCATAATCTCTCAATTTCTCCCTTTGTAATCGTAATCGTAATCGATTACGTTTCTTTGTAATCGACTCCAAGCCTGATTACAACTCTTGGCGTCGACAGGAAGAATTTAAATTTTACGATTTGTGAAAAAACGTTTTCCTACTTCATTCATTGCGACACCATCATTAGTCTTACGTATATATATATATATATATATATATATATATCATATATAAGCCGCTTAATTGTCTGTTTGTCGCCGCTAGCGTATTCCTGATTCCTTACTCCGAGGAAACTGCATCTTGCTGCCATCTATACAATTATTTCTATAATGAAAACGACTAATAATCAAAACATTTCTCTAGCATTTTGAGTGAGGCATCGCTAGACTTGCAATCTCCGTTAAAAATTAATGAAAAGGCGAATTTAATTTTATCTTTCTTTCTTTGTTTTAATTTATTTATCGACTGCGCTTTTTATATATATTAAAGTGGCAGCGCTCTTTTTTCCAGTTTCGTTAAAACTATTGTTTGGACGATGATTTTGTTGGATATAAATTAATATTTTTCACATACAATTTGATTATATAGTAAATAAAATTTTTATTTTACAGATTATTATAACTTGGATGTTTTTTTTTTTTCGGTAAGAATATTTTTTTCCGAAATTATTATATGTTTCTTATTTAAATTCATTAAACTTGACTGTTCTACCTGATAAATATCTGTTTGATTGGATGTGCATTTTCAGTTACTCGGAGAATTGTATATTTATAATATCTAGAACAGCGGTCATTTTGTATGACCGGCGGGCTTACTAATATATATATATATATATATATAAACCATGAAATTTAAAAATTTTTAAAAATTGAAGTCTTTCGTTATAGAGTTTCATAAAAATTCGGCTGTTAAATAACATTTGATTGGAGCACAAAAACAAATAGATATAAATTTTCTTCCATTGAGAAATCATATACGTACAGGATAAAATTTCATATTCTCCTGTTGACTTCTTTTTGACGCTGAAAAAGAAAAATATAATTTAGAACTCAACGTTATAACAACTAAAAAATTATATTTTTACTGAACTCTAGCAATTCTGTAATCGTAAATTGACGATTATCGACTAGAATACTACAATGGTATGCGTAACGCTTTATTTTTATTTATTTAATAAACAAATAAATTTCTTTAAAGAATCGTACAATTAACATTTCAAATTGGAATCAATCTTAATTGAACAGTGAGGGGGGGGGGAGGAACGAAACACTCCTTCGCACTCCTTCCCTAAATAGTATTTGCACAAGAGACACATGTCATTTTATAAGGAATAATGTGCTCTATAAATTCTATTATTAAAATTTTGTAAAGGGGTCGTCTTCATATTGCAATGAACATCAACTTTAAAATTTTGAATGACCACCTCCCTTTTTCACGACATATTTGTATTCAGCACCAAAATTTAACTTTGTATACCAATTATTTTGTAATTACGTTCACCCGTTGTTTCAGAATTAAATTGAGAAAAACACGTCTCGTAATGTTAAAAAGTTTATCTGATAATTTTGCATATAATATCTAAATTACTGTGGGTATACAAAGATTTTTTTTTACATAAAAGATAAGCTAACCCAACAATTAAAACGTGATTTTCATATCGAGAATATTAATTTAATATTTTTATGAATTATGAAAATAGTTCATGAAAGTGTTATTATCTGAAACTCTATTAAATTTAGATGGAAAATCAATTTCGTTGAGGTTTTATAAGGTTACTCAAAATTTCAGCTCAAAATATGCAGTAGTTTTTATTCTACCTTTAAAAATTCTTTTTACTGCCATTTAAGGGACCGTATAGCTGCAACTAAAAGTACAGCAAACTAAAATAACGCGAATTGTGAAATAGAGTAGAAAATCACTATGCCAAAAATCCAACTGCGAAATGCAACCCCTAAACATGTTTAGTATGAAACAAATGTGAATAATAATTTTACTGTGTTTCGCTAGATTCATCTAGCTAGCCGGTACAACAGCTAGAAAATTTCTACCTGTCTTTATTACTAGGGTCAGGTGGGGGAAAATGGGTCAGTTTTTAGCTATTTTCATATTTAAAGTTTCATAGCAACGAAACCAGAAACATTTCCCACTTATTTTCAATTGCATCTTAACATTGAACTCCTTTAGATCAATTTTATGCCATTTTAATATTTATTTTTTAATTATGAAATAGTTTGACTGAGCTTATAAAGCTGTGACCTGATTTACTCCATAGTGGGGTAAAAGGGGTCACAATGCAAAATAAGGCTGAAAAAAGTTATTTATTACTACTTTGAAATTGGACAAAAATGTGAAAGTAACCTATTTAGCAAGATTTTGAATTATGATTACTCTGAAATGTAAAAATAATATTGTTCTCGATTGTTATATATCGGTTCACGTAACACTTAACAACATAACTTCTCTCTACCACATCAACATGATCTTTTTGAGGGAAAACATTAAAAAAAAAAATTTTATTTAATTTCAATAAAATAAACAACCTACATTGTTTAAATTTATTAACTTGCTGCAGTCAGGTACAACAGAGTAAATTTCAAAAAAAGAATAGAATAGAACTACTTAAGCCTAACCATGACCCATTTTACCCCATCCAAGAAAAACTGATGTAAAAAAGACAATATTTAATTTTTTATATGCTTTGCTGGAATTGTTCTCCAAAGGTTCTTAGTAAGGAAATCCTTCAAATTTGGGCTGTTATTTGATAAAATATAGAGCTTTTCAGAAGTTGGTAAACCATGTGTTTAGCACGCTATCATCCAAAGTTTACAAAAAAATTTCCTTGTGGTTCCATATTTAAGAACCTAACTTTTTTGAGAATGAAAAATGTTGCCAACACATTGAAATATAACATTAAAAATATTGGTTTAAAAATTTAAATTTCAAGTTCTATTAATTTGGGTTTTTTATCAAGTGACCCATTTTGCCCTATCCTCCCCTATTACTATTTTATTTAATCTTGAGACACGTTTAACATATTTTAGAGTTTTATTAAAATCGTCGTTTCTAAATTCCAGTTAAAGAACATACCTGGCACTCCTCAGTAAAGCAGGCAGCGCCAGTTCAGTCGACTCCGTCGATGTCGATCGTGATTGCGGCACTTTTGGAATAGTGAGGAAATTGTGCCTCCTTTCTCTGGGCGAAATTTCACTGTACACATTGTCCGTAACCGTGCTGTTGTTCTTCTTGTCTCCCACCACAGGGTCGATACCCTGCAAAATAAACAAATTACAGTCATATCTGGTTTATACGTCGAAGCAAGAGAGCGAACTAAAATGGCGCATGAGTGAGAGCGAAGTCTAAAAGAAATACAGCTTTATTTTGGATTCAATAATGGTTAAAACGTCGACAGGGCCGCCTAGTGATAAGGCGCCGGTCTCGTACGCCCAAGATCGCAGGTTCGAGCCTGGCCCAAGTCGGTGGATTTTCAAGATGCAGAAAATCGTCTGCGCCCATGTCGTATGATTATGCGGCATGTTAAAGGTCCGTTGAGTATCCGTTTGGCTTGGATACTCCCGGCTAAATTAAATGCCGAGTGCAATTCGCATCAAATGAGAGCTGAGATGCCGCCATCTAGGGGAAACTGAGCGTCCAAATTCTCAGTGGCAATGGCATCCACCGACAGTGGTGCTACTTGAAAAAATGAATGCATTGCAAGGGTACGCACTAGGTCTGCAAAGGTCGTAATGACCATACGCATCCGCATTAGAAAGAAGAAAAAGGAAAATAATAATGGGTAAAACAAGCCGGCACGGTGGCGTCGGGCTAAGGCGTGGGCCTTGTAGGCCCCAATTCATAGGATCGATCCTGGTAGTGTCAGTGCACTTTCATGATGCAGGACATCGTCTGCAGCCATGTCGTATGATTATGTGACACATAACAAATCCCTCGAGTACCCAATTGACTTGGATTCGGCTAAATTGAGTTCTTAGTGCAATTTCGCATCGACAAAATCCGGGTGCTCACCCTTTCAGGTGAAGAAACTGGACGTCAAAATTCACATGTTGCGATGTTACTCCTCTCACTGTGGTACTGCTGAAAGAGATGGTACCAATCTTTGGGTAACGATCCAAGTCTGCAATTGGAAGAAGCCAACAGCAGCCCATTAGAAATTTTTAAAAATATGATTAAAACCAAAGCTTATTCTATAGTAATGGACGTTGCATACACAAAAACAGACGTAAAACAAATCATAAAATGCATACTAATGCTTCACAATCAAAATTAGATTTTTTCCCCTCATACTGCTAAACTGTACAAATTTAAAAACTTATATTATATTTTCTGAAGTAGCAAAAAATAAAATTATTTGGCTGTAACGGTTGTTAACTAAAATGGAACACTATTTAATATATAGTGTCGTTAGTTGTAAAAGTCTGTGAATAGTGATGTACATTAGCTTAGGTAATTTAAAAATAACATTACAAGACACACAGGCAATGGAGGTAACTCAAGCAACGTCATTGGTCACGTGACACCGATGAAAGCAATGTAAACAAAGGAAGCCGAAGCATCGTTTTACATCGAGTTCGACAAATCTAATTAAAAACTAGAACTGAATAACGTTCTTCTACATTACATAAAATGAACACCAAATAAAACACTATAACTATCGTAATAATTAATAAGTTTCTTTTATAATGATTAAATTAAATGTAAATACTGGGTTATAATCAGAAAAAGCTGTGAGAATAGTCTACTTAATTTTAAGATAACTAATTTTAGGTAGGGAACTCCACATAAAACTCGATGGAAAATCTTAGTAAACAAAGAACGGATATCACGTGACAACGATGATCGCTCATGAGTCCTTCTAGCATTGAATGCCTCTATTCATCAGAACCGTTAAATATAAATTCAGTTTTTTTCCGTTATAAAGAATTAAATATGTCGTGTAACAGACGTTACTGTATGTAACGGATGTTACGTTCTACGACAGGCAAGCTATGTCTGCACTTAGCTCTATATATGACTCTGTAATAACTTTATTACTTCTTGAAAACATTCTGTAAACTGTGGGGGGTGCCTACCCCCCCCCCCCCATTGCCTCTCCGACTGTATAGGAACATCATAGACCGTGGTAGCCTTGTGATTAGAATGTCGGACTTCCAACCGGAAGATTGGGTGTTCTATACCCGAGCCCCCACCATGTACACTTGGGGACACGTGCATGTGAAATCCGTGGACCCTGAAGTCCCGAGGATACCGGAGGGTGTAGAATTTCCCTTCCCTTCACTCTTAGGTCAAAAAAGGAAGGTGGCGTATTTGCGGTGGTGCCATCTGGTGTCATGGAAGCACATAATGAGCCAAGTCATACTTCCACTATTGTGGTGCTCATTTACGAGGTACATCCACAAAGTAAGTTCCGTTTAGTTACATAAAAAAAAGTGTACAGATACAGAAAAATTATTTACTGTACAAAAATCTACAACTGTTACACTACTTTTCTACATAGCTTCCGAAATTTTGTTGGCACTTGTCATAGCGTGGCACAAGTTTTTGTATGCCTTCTTCATGAGGTTGGCGCCCGTGTTTTCAACCATGTGGCAACATGTTCCTTCAGATCGTCGTCATCGTTGAAGTGCACACGAATCACAGATCTGATTTCACAGGAGGGGCCTTTTCAATTAAGGCTGACAATATAAAGAAGCATTACAAAGAACACGTCTGCAGCAGCGATCTGAAAATGGCGTACATTTCTTCTTCTTGAGTCAGAGTAACTCCCGCGCATGCGCGAACTTGCGATTGCAGCGCTGCCGCGGACAGCAATAGAAACGGCACTTACTTTGTGGATGTACTACGTATAAATGGCAGGCGCTGCCGTACTGCCTTAATTCCTGGTCGCGAAGGGGAGCTCGGATACCCAAAAGGGGCATTAGAAACAACAACAGGAACATCATAAATCATCACCTTACCTGCATGAGGCTTGTGGATGCCTCGGTATCCGATGCAGTGTCATTGTCTTCTTCGACAAATTGCAGGTCCTCGCTGCTGCGTACCATTAGGGGCAATGAAACTTTACGCTCTTCCATTCCTGAGCGGCTGTCCAAAGCCGCAACTGGAAAAAGAAGTTCAATCAGTTATGTAGAGCAAGATTAATGGGTCTGCCTGCACCAAAAAGACGAGTTTTGCGAAAAAAAATCGATATTTTTTTTATTTTATATTTAAAAAGAATATGTATTTAAGATTTCAAAAATGTTTGTTTTTTGTTTCTACGATACATAGAAACGAAGTTACACGCAATTAAGTTAACCAGAAGTCGCATCGCAAGCACATAAAAGTGGAATTTAAAATGCGTTTTCTGAAAAACTACTTTTTTCGATATCTTTGTTCACGGCAGATCTCATAACTCGAAAAATTTTATACCCATTACTGTGATTTTTTAAAGTATTGTTTCACACATTGCTATCTGTGCTTTGAACTAAAAGCTAAGCTCTATGTCAGTATTTAAAAAATTTACAGGCATTTATTTGTGAAATATTGTGTTTTTTTCGGTGAAAAACGTATGAATTTCAACAAAACTGCTATATTTTTCTCAATTTTGGACCTATTATAAAACTTTTAGTTCAGAACACAGTTAAGTAATATAGAAACATATGTTATTAAGGATTTTAAAATATATCGAGTTAAAGTGAGTATAGAGTGTTTGGCGTAAACTGTAAAATTCGACTATTTTTTGCTAAAATTTCCCAATTTTTCAAAATTTTATAAAAATATAGCTATTATTTTGTTTGTTTTCTTAATTTTAATTACTTTTTAACTTGAAAAATATGCATTTAGTAATTATTTCATTGTTTTGAAAAAAAAGCCTCCGAACGTAGGCAGACCCCTTAACACTCTTAGTTTTTCTAAGCACTAAAATCCGGTACCCTCATAGTGTTTATATGATTGAAATTACCAACAAAAAAAAAAATTTTAAAGCAAATTCTTGAAATTTGCTTTAAGAGGACTCGACACCTAAAAATCCACCTTCTCAAATTGAACATAATTCAAGGTGTATTGACTGGCAATGTATGTTTAAAAATGTGACTTGATGTGTTATAGAAGAAAAACGTAAAAAAATTTTAAAACGCTACTGCTTTTTTAAAATGGGAGATTTTTGCCTGGATTTTTCTTACAAGAAAGAAAAAATTATACTCCTCACTTTGTAGGATGGAATTTTCGATGTCTTTCTTAGTTCTTGAAAAAAAATTAAAAACTGAAAAATCTCAGTATTGCAAGATTTTTTAAAGTTAAATTGCATTAAAATAACTTCTAATAAATTTATCAAAAAATCCATCCTAAGTTACATTTCTTTGAACATTTCGAACAAACAATAAAAATTTCAAGTGAATAGATTTGAAAAAGCCTTAGCGTTTTAACTATCACATAGTATGCAAAAAAGCGAAGCTGAGAAAAAGCCATTTAAAGTTTTTGGTTAGGTAAAAAAAGTGTTAAAATGCTCATATAAAATCAAAAATAAAATATCTTAGAGAGTACGTAGGGACTTTGAAACTTTGCCCAAACGTTCTCTAATGTATAAAGTATAATTTTGAGCAAAAATCCCAAAATCGATATTTTGACCGATTCTTAGTGCCGAGTTAAAACTAAACATTTGAAATCAAAGCAAGCCTGACATATTTTTCTCCACCAGACCCCAAAACCTCTTATCCGAAGCCTTAGGCCTGCCGAAACTTGGAGCTGGAGGCCGAATTAACTCTGTACTGGACCGAGCACACATAGTTTTTTTTTTTTATTTTTCTACTTCTAGAAATAAAAGACGGTTAGGAGTTAAAACCCAAAATAAATTCCTTGAAAGACAATAAGGACGAAAGAAATTGATTGATTAGCACGATTGAGGAAATGTAAAGTTTCTTTTTTTCACGCAAAAAGACAATTGATTATTATTATTATTATTTTATGACTGTCTAAGCTAAAACTATATCAGTCATTAAAAAGTAAAACTCCTCCGTAGCGGATACCAGAGGGCCAAACATTTTTGTCCGTAATAAAGAGGTGTCAGCAAAAGAGAGGATTTTTAGGTTCAATTATTTGCTGTTCGCCTAAGAGGGATGTCCGAATTTTACTGTACTATCAGTGACAGACGATTGAAAAATCTCGATTACAGTATAGAAAACACATTAATTTCAACAACCTGATATAGTGTTGGTTTCACAGTGGCAGCGACAGCCACAAAATGCTCCTGTCGCAATAGAATGTTGCGTGTGTATCACATCAACAATTAAGATTTCTCTATTTTACGTTGCATCACAGCGCAATCAACAAATTATGGTCCTCTGTATGAAAGGGATTTTTTATGAAGGAATAAATGACACAAAAGAGGGCTCTTTAGGCTCAAAGATTCGCTGGCGGGGAATTAAATGCTGTCCGCCTAAGAGGGGTGTCCGTTAGGAGGAATTTTACTCCACTGTCTAGATATAAATAAATGTTATTCATCTTAACTTGATTACTCACATTACGGCATCAACCATTACTTCAAATTACTGTTTTACCACAAAAGCGTTGCGTCAACAAGTACATTTTAAAGATTTCATTGAATTTTCCCTAACACAGCCTTTACTGTGAACATGAAAGAATTTAAGACATTTGAAAAAAAAATTACATTAGACCTAGTATATTTGGAAAAATTCTCATTCTTTATTAAACGATTTTTCCAGTACTCCATTTATTCCTAATATTCGGAAACTTTTTTATAATTTTTTCCTGTACATGTTACTCTCTATTCTTCCCTTTTCATGTTCCTAGACTCTGATTGGTCTTCTTCCTTCCTGTCTTTGCTCCTATTGGTTAATCTCTAATCCAATCTTGTTACACCCTCCCCCTCCCCTTGTCAAAAACTGTCACACTTTCTTGAATTCCTCTCCCCCCCCCCCCCCTTCGAAGCGTGACATCATTTATGAATGACCCCTAGTCACATTTTTGGCGAAAATTAGTTTTTGTGAGACATCGATTGCTATGATGAACTTTCATCGTTTGATAGAGAAAAGCAGTGTACATGCATCGCGATGAAAACAAACACAAAACCAATGCATTCTGGGATATCTCAGACGCTAACCATTCTTTACTCCCCCCCCCCTTCCCAACAGACTCACTTCTCTCTCCTAATGAACTCAAACTTCCCGCATGCGCAATTAAGATTTCCGTAGACACCCGCGTTGTATTATGTCATAGATAATGTTTTACTTTTTACCCCAATTACTTTTATATCATTTATTTTAAGATAATTCATGCACTAAGCCATCCAATTATACCATATTTTGCAAAAAAATGTTTTTATTGCAACTTTTTATGTTAATTTGAGAAACCTCTTAAGTCAACGGAATTGAAAAATCAATATAATTTCATGTATATGTAATCCAGGTTAATGAAGAACATGGACAGTGTATTTGACCTAGTACTAACGATTAAGAAAGGAAAAATGTCCATCACATGTCATTATCAACTTTTATTCAGTTTTTACTCAATTTTCTTAAAGTTGCTGAAGTGTGACTTGTGGGGTTTCTCAAATAACTGATTCAACTGTTAGCGTCTTCTTTCATTATTGCAATAGCATCCACCGAGTGGATAAATTTTTTCGTCCTGTGGGATTAAGTTATAAACTCCCCGGGATTAACTCCGCTGATTACTAAGCGAGACTCGGTATTGATTGAAAAGCCTTTTCCAGATGCAAAGTAGCAGTCGCGACGTAAAGCGCCATGTTTGCAAATCCTTCAATTAATTTAATTAAATTTTTTAATGGAGTTGGAAATCTTCTTGAGTTGAATGGAGGTGATTCACCGACAGAGGGACTCATGAGCGATCATCGTTGTCACGTGATATTCGCTCTTTGTTTACTAAGATTTTCAATGGAGTTCTACGTGGAGTTCACTAGGCAAAATGAGTTATCTTAAAATTAATTAGACTATTTTCACAGCTTTTTCTGATTATAACCCAGTACTTACATTTAATTTAATCATTATAAAAGAAATTTATTAATTATTACACTATAGTGTTTTATTTAGTGTTAATTTTATGTAATGTATAAGAACTTTATTTAGGTCTAGTTTTTAATTAGATTTGTCGAACTCGAAGTAAAGCGTTGCTACGGCTTCCTTTGGTTACATTGCTTTAATCGCTGCCACGTGACCAATGACGTTGCTTGAATTGCCTCCATTGAAGTAACAGCCACAATAAAACCAATTTCTTCACAAGCTGCTGTTCAGTAGCCAAGGATGTATCCAGAGGGGAAGCCCACGACCCCTAGAAATCCCGGAATGTTTCGCAATGTAGCACATATTCCTCCCTGAAACTTTCCTTAACATAAGTGTCAAAGTCAGTGCCACCTCCGAAAAAAGTTTCTAGATACAGCTTTGTCAGTAGCAGGATGTTCGAAACAGCTTTGCTTTGGAAAAGAAGTTTCTTGTAACCCCCAAACAGGTGTATGCATTTTTTTTTTTTTTTTTTTTTAGAGTTTATGCTTAACTAATGTCAAACCTCATTTATTTCTAATGTGTTTTTTCTTCGTTACCTCATTCTTGAGACGTATTGATTTATTTTTAATTAAAGTGATTTTCAAGTTGATTTTTTTATTCTTTTTCGGTTGAAATTCATTTCTTGTTTTAGATTATTTTTGGTTTTTCAACTTACAAAGCATCTTTTGTAACACTCCTTTTCTCCTGCATTATTTATTTATAGATTAAAACAACCATGCTTTCATTTTTCCTCAAGTTACCATTCATCCTGATTATTATCTTTACTTAATCTTTGGGGTATTCAAAGATTTGACGAAAATATACGAAATAAACTTGGAAAGAAAAACACCAGAACAAAATTATCAACGGGATTCTGAGATGAATGGCCTTAAATGAAGAGAGAGGCGAGGGGGGTGGGGTGTGATGCTCAGCCCGATCATAGGTCAAGTATTAAAAACGTTTCCCAAAGCTTTATTATTAAATCGGATGATATCTCGACTTTCGAATCAAATTGTTTTTTATTCAGAATTGCACAAAAAATTATGTCTGAATATTCAAAAACAATGCTTCGGAAATGTTTTGTTTATTTTTTCTTAATTTTTCAAGAAAGGATTTTCAACATAGCATAACCTCTCTTATAATTCGGCGTATAAATGAACAATAAAGACGAACCAGTGAGAACGTCGTACAAATGAAATTTACCTTTAATTTAGTTCAAACTAAATTTAGAGTTAAAAAAAAGAAGTACTACACCATAGAATATTCTAGTTCAACATTTCCCCTAAAAAATGGTTAAATTTACCAGCAAATAATATTTTGTACCAAAGTTGAACCATTATAATCGATATATGTATTTCAGTTACCGTGGACCTGTTACGATTAAATTTTGCGGTACGATACGATACAGACATCACGCAAAAACGAACTAAGGTAAAATGACAATTAAAACTTTGTTTAATGATTAGCATGGGAAAGTAAAATAATATTTGTATTTATTATCGTCACTTACGGACTTTAACAAATTTATTTCTATTTCCATTCATAACTCAATTTTTACATTTCGATTCTTTGGAGTGGCAACACCTTAGTTTGTTTACATGTAGCGATCTTTTCTTAAAGGGGTATTCTAATGCAGAATTTTGAAAAAAATCCAATTTTTTTTTTTTTTTTTTTTTTCATATTTGCAAAGTTTAGACATTCAAGTATGTGCCATTAAAAGGATATTTCAAAGTTCCTATTATTTCATGAGTTATAGTGACGGGGCATCGGTTTCTGTTCGACCGCTACAAGTCAACAAAAGACGGTAGGCGTTCTCGAGTCCCTACGGTTGAATATCCCTAATAAAATCTTTATTGTATAGTATCCCTTTTAAATCTATATTTAATTGAAGGACATAGGAACTGTTTTTGTTGGAATATTCTCCTTCTAGTAAGTTTTGAGTTTTAGCAAGTTCCTTAAGTTAGTTTTGAGCCAACCTTCGCAGTTAGTATTTTTAATG
Source organism: Octonoba sinensis (assembly GCA_038502835.1). NCBI lineage: Eukaryota > Metazoa > Arthropoda > Arachnida > Araneae > Uloboridae > Octonoba > Octonoba sinensis. The sequence goes on along the minus strand of CM076602.1, from coordinate 12,918,708 downwards.
AAGGTTTTATACCCATATTAAAAGTCTTAAATGTTGTGGGAATCACGATTGGCCCAGAAGCTAATGCTTTTTTAGCGAGACGGGACGAAGCGCGCGTATCGAGCGTTCGGAATTTCTGACTTCAGAAACGTCAAAGTGAGGGTAGAACTGCTCGTTTTTACCAAAGAACATCGGAGAATGAGCATTTTGAAGTTGAGGAAGGTTTCTTATATGCAGCAGGAATCGCCGATTAAAAATATGTAAGTATTCTGTACCATTCTATAAGTAAAATTGCGGAAAACTTGTCTCAAAACTTTGACCGCGTTTTTCTCGAAACTACTTTTTTCGAGCTGACGGTAAGGATATCTCGAGTTCTAATGGACCAATTTACTTCAAATTTGTAGAGGATGTTCTTTATACATCCCTTTATCGTGTGAATCTTGGTCAAAACTATAACTTTTCATTTAGTATTTTTAATAATTCGGAATTGCAAAAATATGCAAAAAGGAAAAAAATTTCAAACAGCCGCCATTTTGTATTTTTTTTTTTTTTAACTTGTGCAAGGTTCATACGATAGCCGCATCCATAATAATTAAGAATCCATCTGTTTTTTATTTTTCAGATAACCATGAGGGTTGGAATAATGCACGCCATGACACCCTCTATTTCTGGATCCCCCACTTTGAGTGCTCATAACTCTGTCAATTTTAATTTTTTTTGTTGATTAATTTTTGTATGTAATAATAAAACATCAATAAACAAATGATAATAAAACGGATAGTAAAAATACTTTTTGTTTCCTTTGTACAGCGCTTCAAAAACCGAGCGAAATTCATGCTTCTACACTAGAATATTCCCTTAAGCCGTGTGAATTTTAAAGCATTTTTTACATTTTTAAACTTTCACTTAACGTGGACCAGTTACGATTAAATTTTGCGGTACGATATGATACTCACATCATGCAAAGAACAAACTATAGTGCAACGATATTTAAAATTTTGTTTAATGATTATCATGGAAAATTTAAGTAATATTTGTATTTATTATCGTAACTTACGATCTTTAACAAATTAATTTCTATTTCTTAAAAGATATTTTCATTCGTAACTCAATTTTTGATTTTCGATTCTTTGGAATAGCAACACCTTATTTTGCTTATGTCGAGCTATCATTCTCAGGTTTGATTGTTGAACTTATAACCAGCAGATGTTCTGCGGGGTGGCAGTGGGGGGGGGGGGTGCTAGTGGTTCCTGATTCCCCATTCACGGGTCCAACTAGCTGAAACTACATCCCTATAATGGTTCAACTTCGTACCAAATGTTGGTTGCAGCTTAATTTCACCATACAGTAGAGTGCCGATTATCCGAACTCCAATTAACCGAACTTCCAATTATCGGAACAGCTTATTTCTCTATTTATTTTTCCATATCCGAACTTCCAATTATCCGAACAGCCTATTTCTCCCGCACCTAAGGAAAAAAAATTCCTAACCAAACTTCTAATTATCCAAACACCCTATTTTTTTCAATCCCCCTTCCCCCTCTTCAGATTTATTATGTGAAATCGAATCCCAGACAAGTGTTTCGTTGGGAGCAGTAACAAGAGAATAAAAGGCTTGGTGAAAGGGGGTATAATCAAAATCAAAGTACAAAATTCCTGTTCATATCACCTCCCATTCGCAGTGACCATTTCATTGTAGTTCTTTCAGCACAAATAGGTGCTGCCAGTCCTAAGCCTGGATAAAGTGTGAAGGTTTTTCTACCGTCACAATATCTTTTGAATTGTCTGTCTAATTATCCGAACTAGGGTCTCTCGCGACGTGTTCGGATAATCGGCGCTCTACCGTATTTTTCGTTAAAGGTAGAGCTAGAAGTTCTTACAGTGTACATATACTGAGAGAGAAGTAATTAAGTTTGTTTTTTTTCAAAAATAATATAAAATGCTTTTTTTTTTTTTAATTTTACTTTTTTAATGCGTGAATATTTGAGTGATAAAGGTAAAGCATTATTTTTAAAAGGTATTTTAAAATAATGTGGAGAAACAAAAACAATCTTGACATCAGCGTAAATGTCAGGCTTAGATTATGAGGTTAGGCTTAAAAGGCTCAATATGTGTAGTCTTGAGCAAAGGAGAGTTAGAGGGGACATGATTCAGTTGTTTGAATTCATTAAGGAGGGAAATGTCGATGGGCTACAGCTATGTGCTAAAAGTAGCACCAGAGGCCATTGTTTTAAGCTTTTCAAATACCAGGCTAATCTTGAAATGAGGAAAAATGACGACTTCAATAGGGTTGTAGGCAGTTTGAATAGTTACCGGACGCAACTGTCACTTGCAGTGGGCTAAAACCTCTTAAGAAAGCTCTTGATGTTCATTGGGGACTGCTAAATGGACTAGGACCAGCCTAGCTGGGCCCTGAGCCTGTTACTGGTCGTCACTTTTGCATTTGTATTTGTATTTTGACTGCATTTCTTCTAACAGCAGTTTTGACTGTGAAATTAACTTATCAAAATAAAACTGTTATTATTTTTACATATTTACTATACTGCAAATTAATTGGGACATCGTAAACAGGTCCTTTTCCTTTAATTATGCCTGTGTTATACAGTAAAACCTCTCAATAAGGGACGCTAAGAGGACTGGAAATTTCGTCCCTTAAATAGAGGTGTCCCCTCCTCAGCGGTTCATAAATTGATGCATACACATATAGTGTATTATCTTAGTTCAACTTTTTAATAATGAGCATATGTTACCATCTAAGCTTAAACACTGAAAATGTTTCATGCATACAAATAATAAGTTGAAATTATTGAGATTTAAAATTTTTCCATTAAACAAGAAGTTCCGTCTAGAACTATACGAGCCCACTTTCCCGTATAAACCGCATCCAAATTTATAATCTAGTTATCTCTCTCTCTCTGTCTTTCTCGTTTAGTTTTAGTTCTTAATTGCTTCAAATATACCTTTTTCAATGGTTAATAGATATTCATTCAATCATTCATTTATTAAGTCATTCATGTAATTATTCACTCATTTATTCATTCATTCTTTTGCTTATTCATTTAATCATTCATTGATTCAAAAATATTCTTGAAAATCACGATCAAAAAATGTCATAGCAAAATAGGCTCCTTAGTTCTGGGTGAACTTTCTAGTTGTACATGTTCTACGTCATAAGAGCTTTTTGATAAAGTTTGTTCCAAGCAAATCGGTCCGTTAGATCAGGAATTATATAGGATTGAAATTTCCCCGTAAGGCGCTATGTTAATTTTTTTTTTTTTTTTGAACTGCTCAAAAATGAACAAAAATTGTTCAAATCAATATTTCACGCCAAGAACTTCTTCCAGTGAGCTTGTTCATGGGAACTTGGATCTTGTACCCAAAGTTCACATAATTTGCTTCATTTTCACCCATAGGCGATAATGTTAAAATTTTTTGAACTGTTCAAAATTGAACAAAAAATCGTTCAAATCAAAAAGTAAAATATGGAAATGAGATGTCCTCACCGAGATCTTTCGAATGCAAAAAGAATTTTTCGAATCGGACAATTCGTTCAAAAGCTATTAGGGGGGGGGACAGACCGACAGACACACTTTTTCCCCATCTCAAAACCCTACTTTCAAATTTTTTATTTTTCAATCTTTATTTAATTACTTAACTTATTTTTAACTTTTCTTGATTTTTAACGATATTTTCACGATACATTAAGCCCTTTTTCATGCTTTATTATTATTTTTTTTACTTTTACGGGAAAGTAGGCTAAAAACTAAATATTTAGCATAAATGTCATGTTGGCAAAGTTTTGTAGCTTACAGAAATGTATTTCAAGTAATCTATGAGATGGGTTTGTTTTAAAGTATGAAATTTGGGCAATACAGCATAATTTAAGTTTCGTGTACTTTTTCCAATCTTTGCATCAAAAACTTGCTGGTAGCCGGGTACTGTCTGTCAATGCTGAGCATACATGTATTTCATATTACAAGAAAGGGAAAAGCCTTTACAAGTAGGTTTTGGCTAGCACTTTAAAATACACTTGTTTTTTATTCATGCTTCTAGAACTCAGACTAGTACTTTCAAAAGTTAATTTTTGAAAAAAAAACTTCCATTTCCAGTAATTTTTTTTTTAAATCTATATAGCTTGAATTTTAGAAATTTTTCTCTGTGAATGTCCCTTAAATAGAGTGTCCCTTACCCAGAGGCAAATACATTGCGGTCCCTATTCAAAGGGACTGGGACCAGAAAAAATGTCCCTTAATTAGAGGTGTCCCTTAAAGGAGGTTTCACTGTACCATTATAACGATTTCTAATTTCACATTCATGGTGAAACTACAACATTATAATAGTTCAATTTCATGCCAAATGCTTGTTGCAGCTAAATGGCAGCTTGTTGCAGCATATTATTAGTTGAATTAGAATTTTCTACAGTGTAAATAAATTGAGAGAACCAGTTTTTCCTCTGTTATGGAGATTGATACTAAAACGTCTTAAACGAGCTTACATCGATATTTTTCTCTTTTAAGAAGTGTGACCATCAGGAATTGAGAATAAGAATATGGTTTTATTGGTTTAAAAAGAAGAGAAATATATATCTTCCCGTGTGTTGCAAGTTATTCTGCATGACAGAAAAAAGTTTGCAATGCATTAGATCTGAACCAATTTTTGTATATATATTTTTTTTTTTTTTGCATACCGCCTAGGAAATTCGGAAAACTCATTTCTCTTAAAAATATCAAGCTTTATAAGTTATATTCTCCAATCACTCACACACACACACACACAAATAGAACTTAAGCAGTGCTTTATCCTCCTGTGACCTGGCATCCAATGAAATGGATGTTTTGCTTTTTCTTTCTGTTGTGACAGATTTTATTTTATCAAGCAATACCTGGACTGGAATAATAAGGGAGGAACAGGAAATCAATTTTTAACTGATTCGGAAGAGTTAGTTTATTTGTCTACAATATGGCAAAGAACACGAGTCAAGTTGGAATTCGGCGCTCTAGCGGATGTTTTGATTTTCATATTATTATTTTTTTTAATATTATTCTAGGATTTTTATACAAGTTTGATCTCTTTTCTTATGTAATAAATAACGAATAAAATTTTTTGTTTATCTATTTTTGTGTTAGTATCGCATAGTTCTATGGTAGTTATGACCTCAACATACATTCAAATGGATGTGTCCCCCGAAAAATTTAAAAATTCAAGTTCATTAATTTTTTGAAAAACATCACTTTTTCATGCCCAATTGTTCAGAAAAACTAATAACTGAGAGAATATGTGTATTTTATTTTGATCGGGTCTCAGGAGGTTATGGAATTTTGTTGGTAACAGTGGCGTTTCTAGCATGGGTGTCACCCGGGGAGGTAATTCGTGGCGTTCCCCCCCTAACCCCCTCAACACAAAAAAAAACTGTGTTTTACAAACGTATTGTTTTGTATTTTACATTATTTTCAGTGGTACAAAAAAATATCTTAAGAAATTTTGTTTCTTTTTTAATTTGGTGTAACGTTTCAGTAAACTACATCTATTTTCAGCTACGATGCGCTGAAATAGCATCAGTAAAACTGTAATTCAAGCATATGCGTTTTTCAAAAGCTCTGTATCTCATTTTGGGTGTCACCCCCATCACCACCAAAAGGGGCGCACCCTGGTAGTGACGCTCCAGGTTTGTAAAATAGTCGGTGCAACATAAAAAAATGGTTGATGAACAAATAACAGATGCCAAAGCACAGTTCATGAATAAGTTTTGCTGAAAGAAGGCAGCTCTATAATACAGGATGGGGCAAAAGTAATGACCCGGTTTTGAAGGGTGATGAAAAACAGCTATTACAATTTGAGACTTAAAACTTTTTTATTTTGATCTGTATTTAATACCATTTTTTACATTAAGTTTTGAATACCACTTCAGCAAAATGGCGACCTTCTGCAACAATGCACTGATGCAGTCAATTTTTCAGCGCAGAGAGAATAGAATGCATCTTTGTGTGCATTTCAATATCCCGCGTAATGTTACGGTCCCGAAGCTTTTATTCTGTGGGGTTATTTGAAGGGCAAAGTTTCGCATACTTTAGAAGAGCTAAAGGACCGAATTTTCGAGGAAATATCCGCTGTACCCCTTGAAACGTGCAGAAAAGTTTCCCAAACCTTCAGAAATAGACTGCATCAGTGTATTGGTGCTGAAGGCCGCCCTCTTGCTGAAGTGGTATTCAAAACTTAATGTAAAAAAAATGGGATTATATGCAGATCAAAATATAAAAGGTTTTGAGTCTCAAATTGCATTAGTTTTTTTATAACCCTTCAAAACCGGTGTTTCAAACCTGTATTAAAATTTTAATCGAGTGTAAAATGGCATGAATGATACACAGACAAAATTAAAGGAAAAGAGTAAAAAAAAACGATTTTTTACTTCGATACAATTAATTTATACGGTATAGTAGCAGAATATATGTAAAAAGAATACCAGTTTCACTTTGATAAGTTGATTTGACAGTCAAAAATGATGTTAGCAGAAATTCAGTCAAAATAAAATAAAAATATTTAAGCTGATGTCAAGATTGTTTTTGCTTCTCCTCATTATTTTGAAAACCTTTTCAAAATAATTCTTTATTTTTTTCACTCAAATGATCATGGATCAAAACAGAAAAATGTCATTTTTAATTAGTAAAAAATCCATCTGCTGTTACTGCAACTGGTACGATAAGCATGAAAAGAACATTTTGAAAGATATTAAATTGTTAACGATTTAAAATTGAAACAATGACTGTTGCATATATTCAGTGTATATGTTGCACATTATTTAAATAAGTTCAGTGGTTTCCTAACTTTTCCACGTCGCCACCCCATTTTTAACAACTAAGTGACCCCAATATATGTTCACATACACACTTTCCTACTCCGCATTCATAGGTTTCCGGCATATATCGTTAGAAATGAATAGTCCAGTGAAAAACGGTCAATCGAGGTTCTTCTGTATATAAACCCGAATATGAAGTGATGTTCCTTTTTACGAATGCAAATACAAAAAGGACATCCCGTATTTTGACACAAAAACGATACTTTAGTTTCCAGGCTGTTTCTGACTATCACCCCACTGTAAAGTTGTTAATTTTACAAGGCCCAAGGAGTGTAAAATAATCAAATAAACAAATTAATTTACAGTGGAGTTGGACGGCGTCCCCCCCCCCCCCCCCCCCCAAAAAAAACCGTTTAACTTCGAAAAAATATAAAAAACAGAACCAATTAAAATAAAAATTTTGAAAATTTAATTAATAAATTTTAAAAAGTTTGTGAGTGATCTTTTGGCAAAAGTACGATGTACTTACTAAAAATAGATTTAAAATGTTTAAGATTTAATAGGAAAAAATGCGCAATTGCAGCACATAGGTTTTTCATAAACCCTTAAATCCATTTTGCGTGTCATCCCCAAAAGGGAGACCCCCCCCCCCCCACGTAGTGACGCTAGTAATACATATGTATATGTAGATTGTAACGTTGACCACTTTTGGAAGTAGGACACCTGTCTAAATTGACCACTTTTGTCAGGAACAGAGTTTAGCCATATATTATCTAGTGTTGGGAAACCTTTGCAACTTGACCACCTGTCTATGTCTACCACTTATATACACCTAATTTGGATGGGATTATTATAAAAACACTTGGTAAGTTGACCGCCCAATTATTACCATGATATTTATTTATTTAATAACAAACATAAGCTTTCTAGGACAGTGAAACCTCTCAAATCCGAACCCCGAAAACCCGGGAAATCCGAACGAGTTTTTCTTAATTATACTTTAATTTTGAAAAACACTCGCATAAAAGGAGAACTTATTCATTTTGTCATAATACAATTACTACAACCTTATTTTATATAATTAGTTGAAAAATGAACAAAGAAGTACTGTTAGCATACCTAACAAACTGTAAGTGTCTGCATAATTGTGTCATGCAGGATTCAAAAACGGTAAAAGTTGATTATTGAAATTTTTTAGGTGGATAACTTTGCAAAAACAATGAAATAACAATAGAAACTCACAAAATATCACTTAAACTTTCACTTGAAATCATTTATCTTCAATATTCGAAGTGACGAGGGTTCGTTATAATGTAATGGATAGTTTTCGGCTAATCCGAACAAATTGAAATCGAACAGGCCCCCAATTAGTTCGGATTTGAGGGGTTTCACTATATATTTTTTTATACTATAATATTACATCAGAATGCGTATGCACTGCATAGATGAAACAAAATTTATAAAGCTTGTCTAAACCTCTTTTTAACTTAACCAATGGGAAAACTAGTATGAGCATTCTCTTATTCTTTAACCCTTTAATGCATTTGCCCGTGTCTGGCACGGGCGAAAGTTACCGGAAAAATTGCCCATGCCCGTGCGTTATTTTACAGTGAAACTCCTCAAATCCGAACTAATTGCGATTGTAGCCTGTTCGGATTTCAACTTGTTCGGATTAACCGAAAACTATCCATTAAGTAATAACGAACCCTCGTCACTTTGACAATAAAAGAAAGATGATTTCAATTGAAAGATTAAGTGATATTTTGTGTGTTTCTATTGTTGTTTCATTGTTTTTGCAAAGTTATTAACCTAAAAAATTTCAATAATCAACTTTTACCGGTTTTGAATCCTGCATGACACAAGTATGCAGACACACTTGCAGTTTGTTAGGTATGCTAACTGTACTTCTTTGTTCATTTTCAACTAATTATGTAAAATAAGGTTGTAGTAATTGTTTTGTGACAAGATTAATAAGTTTCTCTCTTATGCGGGTGTTTTTCAAAATTAAAGTTGTTAAGAAAAACTCGTTCGGATTTCCCAGGATTTCGGATATTCGGGGTTCGGATTTGAGAGGTTTCACTGTATTTCTAATGCCCGTCTGAGACCCGTTTACACTCTGTTTGTATAATATATCGTTTCTATGTATCTTTTACAACACCCTCAGCTCCCTAGTCAGCCCCCCCCCCCCCCCCGACCTGAAATTACTTAAGAATAAGTTACACTATACTAGTTTTTCAGAAAAAAACTCCTGCTTTAAGGGGCTGAACACATTTCTTCTTTTTTGCTCTATCAGAGATAGACATTTTGAACAATTGCGAGTACGTATTTTTAGGAAATCTTTACCATCAAATAAGAGATTTATCTTCATTTTAGCCAAGTACTTCAATTTTAAAGTTGTATGATACATATGTGAACCACTCAGGTTTAATTTCTCTAATGATACTTTAGATCAGTATTTCCCAAACTATAGGTGGCGACCCACTGTTGGGTCGCGAGCGAATAATAAGTGGGCCCTCGCCATTGTACACATGAATTTAATGAAATAGGAAGTCTGCGAATAAATGTAACTAAAGTTGAAGTTGATGCTAAAACTTGAATGAAGAGAAATAACAAACAAATACATCCTTCCCATTGCAATAACTTTGTAAAAAAAACCTTGCAGGTGTAGGTATTTAAGTTGTGTTTCTTATTTCAACAGTCTTTCATTCATACTGGTAACACTTAAAAAAATATATTTTCTTAATTTCAATTAGAACAAATAAGACAGCCTTAAGTAGTTCCGCAACTCGCCGCTGGGGGATCTGAGCATTACCAATATTTATGTCCTCTTTTCTCTCGGCTAAGAGGTGGGTCCCAAGATTGGAAATTTTTGCTAGATGGGTCGGAGCCCAGTCAACTTTGGGAACCACTGCTTTAGGTAATTGTGACAGAAAGCATCTAATTACTACTTTAAAGTAAGGTTAATATATGAATCTAAACTTAAAAGTATTTTAATTAGTTAAAAAGAAATGAATGGCATAGTGGAAATATAGGAGCTTAAGCCTCCACGGCCAGTGTCCGCACCAAACATAATATTTTCTGGGCCGTGGTCCAGCCAAGACATTTCAGGCTGACGTTTCGCCTGACATGTTTCAGGCTTCTTCAGAGTGAGAATGAAGTCAAGGGGGCCGTTCATAAATGATGTCACCCTTTTTTCCCATATATTTGACCCCTCCTCCCCCCTTTGTCACAATATGTCACACTTCAGCCGACCCCCGACCCCCTTTGTCACATGTCACGCTATGTTGCATAATGCATGTCACACTTCTTGTTACCCCCTCCCCCATCAACTTGTCACACTTTGTCACGAAGCCCCCTTCCCCTCTCGAAGCGTGACATCATTTATGAATGAACCCAAGGCAGAAGCAGTTCCAGCAAGCCTGAGATTGGTTGCTTATCGAATGGAGGTTTAAGCACATGTGAAGCTGGATATATAAGGACCAGACGTCTGCCTTGACTTCATTCTCCTATTAGCACGGAAAATATTATGTTTGGCATGGTGTAAAAATGACAAAATAAAAAAAAAAGCATCCTCACCCTTTATGAGTTGACCGCGAACGTGTTGCACCGCAAGTGGTCAACTGACACAGGTTTTACTGTATATATCGCTTATAGAAATGAACAGTGTCATATCTGCAAAAAAATCAGTTTTTTTTTTTTGGTTTTTATATCAAAATTTTTAGATTTTTGCGCTCTTTATATTGGGAATACTGCCGTAAGTAAATGTTCAAAAATTACGGTTAGAGGACAACTTCATTTTTTCGGGGCATACTATAATAACTACTTTTTATAGTTTCTTCTAATTTTTTAATTGACATCATTAACATCCATCATGTGAGAGAAAACTAGAACAAATTTTCTGAACAAAATCGATTATAATAATCATTGAAACAAATAAGGTAATTAAATACAGTCGAACCTCGTTAGTTCAAACACGCTTAAAACGAATTACTGCTAAGCCGAACTACATTTGCGATCCCCGTTCTAATGTATTAACAAATAACGCTATTTTCTTCGTTTATGACGAACACGTTTAATTCGAACTATCGTATAAGTCGAACTCTTATTTGTGATCCCTACCGTTCAAACTTCAATTTAATACTAAACAAACGAAAGTCGTTTTTCACTTTTACCAAACAGCGAAAAAAAGGGATAATTCATCAGAATGCCTGAACAATTTAGATGCCATTGAAGAATTCTGGATCAATTGTACAGAAAACAGTATGAAACAATGCGCTATAACTGAGTATTCAAAAAGAAGAAGAAAAAACAATGCGGTATGTATCAACGATAATTTTGAAATATTTTCTCTTGATATGTAATTTTACTTAATAAACGTTTTAAGTTATTGAATTTCGACTTTTAAAACTTTTTTTTTTTTTTTTGAAAACCCGAAGTTGTTTTTTTCTTATGACTAAGTCAAAATCTATAGCATTGATTTACATATGCATTAGTGATGTAAATCGAGCATTGTGTACTGGAAAATTCCTCTTTTGCTTTAAAGAAAGGATTTCATTGTTTTTCGGATATGACGAACTACGGTTAAGACGAAGTTATTTTAAGGGTCCCCTTGGGTTCGTTTTAACGAGGCTCGACTGTAAAACAAATTGTAGAATGTTCAAACTCCTCTCTTGAAAAATGTCCATTTTTCAGATATGACACTGTTCATTTCTATGAGCGATATCTGTGTGTATGTAAAAGAAGTGCGTACAAATGACTCTTAATTCATTTGTACGAAAATGTACGTACTTAACGTACGTTTCGTGAGCACGTTTAAATTAATTTGCACTTGATTCCGCATTTTATTCTTTTTATGGGTGGAAGTTCTTGTTACCTGTTGGTTATGGGCAGGTCGAACAAATCAATAGAATGAGTATGTACCTAAAGATCGATAGAAACGAAAAACGGAAAAAAAATACTTACTTCAAAAATCCTGATTATATCCAGTTATCCATCTTTGAACCACATTTTGCAACTTGCTTTGAATCACTCTGATGGGTTTAAATTAAAATGTAAAAAAAGGTAAAATGAGATGTATCCATTTAAATGCGTCACTCAATTGTTGGATATTCATTGACTAGATCAAATTCCACAAACATTACGCATAAACGGTAGTCCCGATCACTTCACTTCAAGTTTAACTCCAGGAGAATAATAGAATTTTGACGTAATCTGTGAGCGGACGTGCGACCTATAGTTTCAAATACCCGTTTCCTGCGTTCAAACAACTTTCTGATCGATGAACACAAATCTTGGAGAATGTTTATCAGCGAAGTGAGATATAATTTCTTTCCTATCAATTCACACTATTTCTTTCTGACGATTAGACTCGGGTCAGCATTCAGTCGAGATAAAGGGAAGCTTTCGAAACACTGGTAGCCCTTTCGGAAGAGGCCGTGATTGCGCGTGGAAGAATGATTGATTGCTGGTGGAAGAAGTAATTGGTACTTCAGTTGACAGATGAGTTTTTTTATTTGAATCGTAGACCGATAGCGGCTTAGTGAGCATTCGTTGAGAAGTATGGCATTCATTTCGAACGCAAGGACTTAAATCGCATTGTTCATTTCGAAAAGGTAACATCTCCATTTTGAAAAGAAGCAACTGTCAGGTTTAATTTATTATTTTTTATGGCATTACTAATCGAAAATCGTTTTAATTAAAGACCCTAATGATGCTGTGTACAGTAAAACCTGTAAAGTTGACCACCTTTGTAAGCTGACCACCTGCCTAAGTTGACCACTTTTGTCAGGGACGGAATGAGTCCTATATTATATAATGTACCGAAACATTAGTAACTTGACCACCTAAGTTGACCACCTGTCTATGTTGACCACTTATGAACGCCAAATTTGAGTGGGAGTATATTAAAAAAAATCCTTTGTAAAGTTGACCGCCTAATTATCACTATATTTATTTCTTTATCTATTTTTGAAAAGATAAAAGAAACTAAAAGAGTTTCTCCAGGATATTTTTTATGCCATAATGTTAGACCAGTATTTGTCTGGATGGATGAAACCTCAATATAAAGTTTGCCTAAACCTCGTTGTAAGTTAACCAAATGGGTAAACTACTATGAGCACTTTTATTCTTTAAATAAGTTTCTTCTTTTTTTCTTTGATCTGATATAGCCATTTTGAAAAATATATATTTTTTGGAAATCTTTAGCAACACATAAGTAACTGACATCATTAATATGATCTTTATCTTAATTTTAACTAAGTACTTTACTTTTGAAGTTGTACAGGAGATATTGCAAGTCATTCGGGTTAAATTTCTTTAATGCTACTTTAGATTGATTGTGAAAAAAAAGATAATCACTGTTTCAAAATAACGTCATTACATGAAGCTGCATTTTAATTAGTTGTAGATGAATGAATGCATAGTGTAAAATGAATTAACAAATCTCCACCCTCTGTAGGTTGACCACCTGTCTAAGTTGACCACTAAAGTGCTGCACCGCAAGTGGTCAACTTACACAGGTTGCACTGTATTTCCTACTAAAGGTCGAGACTAACGGTCGCCACTCGCCATCGGCGAATATAAATTTTTATTTGGCGACCACAAAATGTTATGCCGGTCGCCAAAACTGGCGACTGGAAAAGGTTTGTAATTTATTATTATTTCTTTAAAAATTAAAGCCTTGTGTAATTTTGTGACGAAGTGTAGTCTGAGGTATATGTATGCACATGGTTGCATGAAAAATGAAGCCGCGGTTGGGGAGGAGGGAATAAGTTTGAAATATGGTTCAAAGTGGCGAACAACAGTTTCAAAGTGGCGACTAACTTTTTCCGGTTTACCGGCCACTGGCCACCATCAAATTTTTTCAGTCGCAAGCTTTATTTCCTACCCGCACTGTGTTGTTTTTTTTTTAATGCCACTTGGGTATCCGAATTCCCCTTCACAGAGCGACCAGGATTTATGGCGGCAAGGAGCGCCTTCCGTTTATAGATGAGCACCACAACGGTGGAAGTACAACTCGGCTCTCCACGTATTTGGATGACACCAGATGTCGCCACCACAGATTCGCCACCTTCCTTTTTTGAAGTAAGAGTGAAGGGAGGGGAAATTCTCCGCCCTCCGGTACCCTCGGAACTGCCTCGGGACTTCAGGGTCCACGGATTTTACATGCACGTATCCCCAAGTGTACATGGTGGGCCTTCAGCGGGTCGGGTATCGAACACCCGAGCTTCCGGTTAGGAGCCCGACAGCCTAACCACTAGGCTACCACGAAAATACATCAGCATCTCCAGGAAATCATCAGAGTCTGATGAAAATTACGGAGAGCGAAAAACAAGAAACCAGAAAGTATTTAAAAAAGAAAATTACAGAGAACAACAAGAAACTCCGTCTAGAACTATACGAGCCTACTTTCCCGTATATACCAACTTCAAATTTATAATGTAGCTATCTCTCTCTCTCTCTCTCTCTCTCTCTCTCTCTCTCTCTCTCTCTCTCTCTCTCTTTCTCGTTTAGCTTTAGTTCTTAATTGCTTCAAATATACATTTTTCAACGGTAAATACATATTCATTCACTCATTCATTCATTTAATTATTCGGTCATTCATACACTCATTCACGTATTTATTCATTCATTCTTTCGCTTATTCCTTTAATTAGTCATGAATCCAAAAATATTCTTGAAAATCCCGATTAAAAAAATTCATATGAAAATAGACTCGTTAGTTCCGTATGAACTTTCTATTTGTACAAGTTCTACATTATAAGAGCTTTCCGATAAAGTCTTTTCCAAGCAAATCGGTCCGTTAGATCAGGATTAATATAGGATTGAAATTTCCCCGTAGGCGCTATGCTAATTTTTTTAATTGTTCAAAAATGAACAAAAATTGTTCAAAACAAAAAATTATTCACGCCGAGAGCTTCTTTCAATAAGCTTGTTCACAAGAACTCGAATCTTATGCCCAGAGTTAAAATAATTTGCTTCCTTTTTGCCCACAGGCGCTAATGTTAAAATTTTTTGAACTGTTCAAAATTGGTCGAAAAATTGTTCAAATCAAAAGTAAAATATGGAAATGTGATGTCCTCACCGAGGGCTAGAGGCTGCTGACTAGAGCTGGAAATAAACCGTTCGCCAACAATATATTAGGTCATAATAATTTAACTTTGTGCAAGTAAACAGTAATAGAAATATAATTTCACGTTAATTTAAAGCACAAATGAGCATTAAAACGCAGACATATGTTTCGGGATTGCTTGGAATCCCTTTTTCAATGCGACAGGGAGCTTCTAGATGCAAAACATCCAAATGAAGCAGACAAAACAACAAAAACAAAGCTTATATAGCCTAAGAATTAACTGTAAACCAATGAGAATGAAGGCAGTGTGAAGTGGAAGTAGAAGTATCAGGGAAAGCACCAATAAGAGAGCAACAAACGAATCCAGTTGAAAGTTCACTGGCATAAGTTCCTTTAATTTGTTGTTCTTTCCTGGTTTTCTTGTTAGTTTTCCTTTTTTGTGTCTATTTTGTAATTTTTTCTCCCCCCCCCCCTCCCCCTCCTTTACATGTGTACTTTATTTTGCTTTTTGTTTTGGTATTTCCTGTACTTGTTTTATTCTTTGTATTTTATTTTATTATTTTTGCAATTTTCGTGTATTTTCACAGGTCTGGCATAAGTTCCTTTAATTTGTTGTTCTTTCTTGTTTTTCTTGTTAGTTTTCCTTTTTTGTGTCTATTTTTAATTTTTTTCTCCCCCCCCCCCCTCCTTTACATGTGTACTTTGTTTTGCTTTTTGTTTTGGTATTTTCTGTACTTATTTTATTTCCATTTTATTCTTTGTATTTTATATTATTATTTTTGCAATTTTCACGTATTTTCACATTTTTATGCATGTTGTCGTCTTTTTTGCTTTGTTTTTATTGATATTTCTTTTTACTTCCTGAACTTTCAACTGGATTCGTTTGTTGCTCTCTTATTGGTGCTTTCCCTGCTACTCCTACTTCCACTTCACACTGCCTTCATTCTCATTGGTTTACAGTTAATTCTTAGGCTATATAAGCTTTGTTTTTGTTGTTTTGTCTGCTTCATTTGGATGTTTTGCATCTAGAAGCTCCCTGTCGCATTGAAAAAGGGATTCCAAGCAATCCCGAAACATATGTCTGCGTTTTAATGCTCATTTGTGCTTTAAATTAACGTGAAGTTATATTTCTATTACAATATATTAGGTCGTTTCGAAAGTTTTGTCCGTTTTAATGTCATGTGTTTTTGTAGCTCCATATCTCAATAAATATTTATTTTACTGTGTTGTGGTATATACTGATCGACGGAGAATTTTGTGCTCTATACATTGATGCTGTTCGTTTCTTTAATTTAATTTTTTAAGTTATTTTCAGCTTATTACTATATGGTGTCATTCAGCGATTTTCTGACAATTTTTCTCTATGAATTCAAATTGAACCAAAGCGCTGCCGAAACAACCCGAAAAATTAACCAGGCATTTGGCAATGATAGTGTTAATGAACGCACTGTTCGAAGTTGGCTTACGAAATTTCGTTCCGGAAATTTTAGCCTCAAAGATGAGCCCCGAAGTGATCGATCTAGAGTAATCCAGGACGAGGATTTGAGGACCCTGGTGAATACTAACCCATCACAAACGGTGCGTGGGATGGCGGAAGGACTGGGAGTCAGCTCCTATGTGGTTTTTGATGGTTTAAAACGTATTGGAAATGTCAAAAAACTCGAAAATTGGGGGCCCCACGATTTAAACGATCGGTAGAAATTGTCACGTCTCAAGGTTTGTTCTTCATTGCTTTTGCACAACCAAAACGATCCTTTTTGGACCGGATCATCACGGGTGATGAAAAGTGGATTCTCTACGACAATAAAAAACGTTCAGGACAGTGGGTTGGACACCGATGAGTCACCCCGGCACTTCCCAACGGCGAAACCTCACCAAAAAAAAGATCACGGTTACTTTATGGGGGTCAGCGGCTGTTGTGATTCACTATAACTTTCTGCAACCAGGCCAAACCATCACAGCAAAGTCCTATTGTGAGGAAATCGACGAAATGCACGGAAAATTGCTTCAGCAGCAGCCAGCACTGGTCAACAGGAGAGGTCCGATCCTGCTCTACGACAACGCACAGCCTCTCGTCTCACAAATCACCGTCTGAAAATTGAAGGAATTGTTCGTCGAAGTTCTGCCCCACCCACCATACTCCCCAGACTCCCTGGATCAACCGACTAACATCGTTTTTAGCACTTCGATAACTTTCTCACCGGTAGAACCTTTGCCAATCAGGACCTAGCAAAAACGGTCTTCGTCGACTTCATCGAATCCCGAACACCCAATTTTTATGCCGACGGAATTAATCGACTTGTGTTACGTTGGCGAAAGTGCACTAATTCAAATAACGCTTATTTCGATTAAATTGAATAAATATTCATTGAGATATTACAGTTTAAAGTAGACTCATAAAAACGGACAAAACTTTCAAAACGACTTAATAAAATGCATTTCTTGACAATTTTTAAACAGACACATTTATCGTCCAGTTTTACGTAGCTTAACAGATTTTTCTCAGAAATTGAACTAAGTGCGGAAAAACAAGAATTTTATTGGGAAACTGTTTTCAAGAAATTTGATTATTCGATTTGAAACAAAGTTCTTCGTAAATTAAAGAAATAATTTCCCTTCCGAGACGTTTTACAGTATAAATAAAATAGTAAAAGATAAAACCTGTAACGGTTTTCTAAATTTTCATAGGCCTGTTTTTTCTATCTCCTGATAAATTTATGCTTTTAACCCCTTAACGGTCGGGCAAGAAAACGGTCATAAAAGTGCCCTCTTTTTTATCCCTGAAAATGATATAAAAATAAGTGTATGAACAAATATATACATTCATTTTTAATGTTTGATTTGTTTTTACTTTGAAATTTTAAACACTCCAGCCCGGGAATATCACGAGAGCGAGAAATAGAAGACGAAACCTCAGCCCGTCATTTTCACGGGAGCGAGAAATAGAAGGCGAAACCTCAGCCCGTCATTTTCACGGGAGCGAGAAATAGAAGGCGAAACCTCAGCCCGTCATTTTCACGGGAGCGAGAAATAGGCGAAACCTCAGCCCGTCATTTTCACGGGAGCGAGAAATAGAAGGCGAAACCTCAGCCCGTCATTTTCACGGGAGCGAGAAGTAGCAGGCGAAACCTCAGCCCGTCATTTTCACGGAAGCGAGAAATAGAAGGCGAAACCTCAGCCCGTCATTTTCACGGGAGCGAGAAATAGAAGGCGAAACCTCAGCCCGTCATTTTCACGGGAGCGAGAAGTAGCAGGCGAAACCTCAGACCGTCATTTTCACGGGAGCGAGAAATAGAAGGCGAAACCTCAGCCCGTCATTTTCACGGGAGCGAGAAATAGAAGGCGAAACCTCAGCCCGTCATTTTCACGGGAGCGAGAAGTAGCGGGCAAAACCTCAGCCCGTCATTTTCACGGGAGCGAGAAGTAGCCGGCGAAACCTCAGCCCGTCATTTTCACGGGAGCGAGAAATAGAAGGCGAAACCTCAGCCCGTCATTTTCACGGGAGCGAGAAATAGAAGGCGAAACCTCAGCCCGTCATTTTCACGGGAGCGAGAAGTAGCGGGCAAAACCTCAGCCCGTCATTTTCACGGGAGCGAGAAGTAGCCGGCGAAACCTCAGCCCGTCATTTTCACGGGAGCGAGAAATAGAAGGCGAAACCTCAGCCCGTCATTTTCACGGGAGCGAGAAATAGAAGGCGAAACCTCAGCCCGTCATTTTCACGGGAGCGAGAAGTAGCGGGCAAAACCTCAGCCCGTCATTTTCACGGGAGCGAGAAGTAGCCGGCGAAACCTCAGCCCAGTCATTTTCACGGGAGCGAGAAATAGAAGGCGAAACCTCAGCCCGTCATTTTCACGGGAGCGAGAAATAGGCGAAACCTCAGCCCGTCATTTTCACGGGAGCAAGAAGTAGCAGGCGAAACCTCAGCCCGTCATTTTCACGGGAGCGAGAAATAGAAGGCGAAACCTCAGCCCGTCATTTTCACGGGAGCGAGAAATAGAAGGCGAAACCTCAGCCCGTCATTTTCACGGGAGCGAGAAATGGCGAAACCTCAGCCCGTCATTTTCACGGGAGCGAGAAATAGAAGGCGAAACCTCAGCCCGTCATTTTCACGGGAGCGAGAGGGAAGGGGTAAAGAGAGACCATTCAATTGTTGATTCGTAAACGCTGACTTCTTAATTTTTCAGGAAAGCACACTCGGAAGGGGCAGCTACCCTGAACCCCTGCTTTATTGGAAGCTCAAAAATTGCAAAGTCTTTTTTATGGTGTGCGTTATGCCACTGATTTATAAACAAAATCAGGAGCGTATCCGTGGGTGATAACGGGTTATGTCACTTCCCGAATCTATAAATAAAACAGGTGTTTTTAATAAACGATTCCAAAGCAATATCACTCCCCGAAAAAAAAAAATAAATCCTGGATACGCAGCTGAACGAAATATCCCAGGCAACAAATTCGTATGTATTTAAAATAAAAGGAACAAAAAGAGGCTAAATAAAACAGAGCCCCCTCTGTCGAACGTAGTCAATGTTTTAATGCATTTTCAAATTTTCGTTTCATTTGGGCCCGGGGTTGAGGGGGTAACTTCCTCTGACCTCCTTCAGGGGAGCCAGCATCCAAAAGTGTTGAAAAACACCAAAAAAAATTTTATCGGCTTAAGTAGTAAAATAAATCTTTAAAAATGTTCCCTGAAAGTTTCAGAAAAATTGTAGGAATATTTATTGATTTATCATTGATTTTATTACGGTGTGAGTTGCCACCTTTTCATTCCGAAACAGTAACTGGGCTGAATATAAGTCACATAATTATTTGTTTAAACAAAATAAGCAAGAAGAAGCACTTTCATCGTGACTGTAACTGAATAAAAAAAGTTACTTACTTGAAATGTTGAGAAAGAAAGGACTTAAGTTTTTGCAAGCCGAAAACTTAAAATGCTGTTTTCTCTCACTTTGTTTTTCGCGCATTTCATCTCAATTAAAATGAAAAGGCTTTCAAATTTGGATCTATAATGTGAATTATTAACCCACATGTTCCTGAAACTATACATAACAAATTTACGCTCTACTTTTATGATAACTTAAGTACTTTTTAAAAAGAATTCTTTTTGTATTTTTTTTTTTTTTTTTTTGAATTTTTCGTTGTTTTTTCTGCGTTCTTTCAGTCCTTTTTTTTTTTTTTTTTCCGAAAATTATTTGACCTATAAAAAAATTCAAAGTATAAAAGTTTTGCTTTATGAGTCAATCAATAAAAAAAATGTTGAGACTTTACGCTATTGAAAAAGAAGATGCGTTTTAAAAAATTGCTAAATTTCGTTTTAAAAATTAAAATTTTCAAATTGTATTTGAGAAATCCAGTTTTTTTAAATATTAAATTTCTTATGAAGTGATATAATATGACATGAGACAAAAATTGTAAATAAAAACACTATGGAGGAACAAAACGGTCTCGTGGTACCCACTCCCCTTAAAGTAGCACACTGTAAAAAACACTGAAAAAAAAGCAATAATAATTTCAAGTTTGTGTGGGGGGAGGGGATTCAATGAAGCTTTTTCCTATGCTCTGTCATTGTAGCAAATAAAAAATGTAATAAAAACTAATTTCGGAGTCTTCATACCTCTTTTGAATGGATATTTATGCTATAGTCTGTGTAATTAGAATAGGCGCGTCAAGAACACACAATTCAACCTTTTCCTCTTCTGGTCGTCATGGTTTCCGTGCGAGAAACTTTTTTTCCCAGCGTAAGCTTGGGAACCATGATAAGCAAGTTTGTTGTTTTAGTTATAATAATAATAGACGAATTCAAATCAGATTTATTTATCAATGGCAAAAATAGATTGCGTCAGATAAAGTATTCTAATATTTTGAAACAATCTGAGTCTGATTCTAATATTTTGATGTGTTTCAGAAAGCTATTGTATACTTAATTTATAGTATTTTATATTTTGTAAATGTTAAAATCTTATCTAAAGATTCCAGATTTAATTTATGAGACATTTAATTTCATTTACTTAGTATCAAAAATAAATAAATGGAAAAAAAATTCTTTCGTATTACTTTTTATAAATTCTTCTAATATTTTGAATCAGAGGTTTAGTAATGCAATTGCCTTAACTGCAGTGCAAAAAAAAGTGTGGCGCTGTTATTTTTCTCGCAGTTGCCATGGTGACGAAGCATTTTAAACGCGACCTTGATGCGCCCATTTTAAGTTTAAGAAAAATTACACAGACTATAGTACAGTTCGACCATGGAGTTCTGAAACTGGGGCGCTTCTGCGCATGGCAGAAAAGGACGAATCCATTCCAGTGTGAGGGAAGTTCATTTCGCGGCAGTTGCGTTGATTAGCATGCGAATCAGAATGTTTGCTTCTCTGTTGGTTGAAAGCAACTAAATTCATACAATGGCAGATAGCATCAGTTCGGAAGAAATCAAGTATTTTAAACGAATTGAAACGAAAACAGAAACGGCACATTCCTTACACCAGCAGTTCCTGCCTTGAGCATGAATGGATTCTTCTTGGCCCTCTGCCAGTCAGAGCACTTTTATTTATGGTAGAACTGTACAAGTGCAAGGCTGCATCAAGTACGGAATCCCTCTCATAAGCGGACATTAAGTTCCCGTCTTATGCGGCGACCTAAAAAATATTTGTGCTTATACTATAAACAACAACAAAAAAATCGATGTGTCTGTTTCAATATTCATGCCATTCTTTTCCAACAATTTCCCTCAAATAATTGTGTCCAGAAGAGTACTCACCTGCGGCCCCCGGTTCGTATCTGGCCCGCAGTGCTTTTTTTTAATTGCCCGGTAAAAGTAGTTGAAAACAAACTGGATAATTAACAAACAAATTATGCAAAGTTATTCTTGCGCAGATACAAGCGCGTCATTTCATTTTTTTCCTAGAGGGACAAAGGGTAAAAATGTTTTCCTTATAGTATATTATTAATAAAAAAACCACAAAATGCATGAAAACTCACAAAAATACATTACGTTCTCAAAGACAGAGGTGGTGCCGATTTCCTCCCCCCCCCCCCAAACACGCACACAAATGACGGGGCTTCAGCATACACATTAAAAAAGAATACTCTTTTTCCCATTTCTCAAGAAAAAGGGAGTTCGATTTGGCTGTAAAAAAGTTTCCTAGAAAAAGTTAGCAACATTATAAAAAAACAAACAAAAACCAAAGCGCACTTCAATTTTTATTTTTTGTCCGCGGAAATAATAATTTCGTGCATGTGACCCGAGCGTAAAAAAAGGTTGAAAACCGCTGAACTAACGTACTTAAAATGTCGATGTCATTTGTCAGTTCTCCTTGTTTTTTTTCCTTCATATGTTAATTAATGACATTTCTCTTTTCTCGATATAGTGTAATCATTCCGAAGAGCCGGAGAAATCAATCTAAAGAAGAGCCGCAATTTAATCATAACATAATCCACCACTAAAATTTGAAAAAAAGAAGATGTGAATACAATCAGAATACATGAATAAATTATATGAGATCCAAGCGAGTGTAATCCGACTTCAGAGACACGACTCACAAAATTCGTTGGCTTCCCCCGCCACTATATGCGTAGTCTGAATCACTGGCGGAGCGGTACGGAGCACACGGAGATGGAGGTCT
Source organism: Octonoba sinensis (assembly GCA_038502835.1). Taxonomy (NCBI): domain Eukaryota; kingdom Metazoa; phylum Arthropoda; class Arachnida; order Araneae; family Uloboridae; genus Octonoba; species Octonoba sinensis. The sequence continues at coordinate 12,896,250 of CM076602.1, read as the reverse complement.
GTCAGAGGTGGGGTTAAAACCCCTGACGGTCCTCCACCCTCTTACAGACTTCACCTGAGCTCCATGGTGGAAAGCCGGTACTTTACCGCTTTGCTAAATACGTCTAATGGCCAGGGGAAAAGTTGGATTATAAGCTGTTGACCGCGCACTAGATTTTTAGGTATCTTAAAACTCTTGGCGACGACAGGAAAATTTTAAGTATATTATAAGTATATTATATATAAGAATATTATTATATATATTTAAGTATAATATATACTTATATATAATATACTTAAATATATAATATGCTTAAATATATTTATATATATATTTAAGTATATTATATATAAGAAAATATACAGGTTTTCTTTTGAAGGAGGCACCAAGTTTTAGCAGGACCTAAATACTATTTCGGCTAGATCCTACCCTGTATATCTGCATTTTCATATTACCATTCAAAATTGCTGTATTCTTTTTCTGTTCAGAAACAAGTCCATTATCAAAGACACAAAAGCGAGAGGAAAGTTTTTAGAAAATGCTTTTCATCAAACATAATAAACTAGAAGCTATTTAACATTAACAAAAGTATATTAACTATAGCACATTAACTAATTTATGTCACTTTGTCTACTTATATCACACCCGCAGTTAGCAGTTATTAGACACAATAACTGCTAACAGATAATTCACAACTATCAAGTGACCGACTGAATACAGCTGCAACAGTTGCTTATAAATTCTGTTATTAAGACCTCTAAAAAAAACTGTGTAGAAGTAATGACACTCACTGAACTTTTTCATTGCTGGAGGTCTCTGTTGTGCTTGGTGTGAATGTATTTTAGACCCAAGATACTGTCAACTGTCAGGGACGTAACAAGAGGGGGACAGACGGGCAAATGCCCCCGGCGCCAGGTTATTTTCGGGGTGCTAAATTGACTAAATGTGTGTGTTTACATAAATATATATACTTTTGTGTGTGTAAAGGGGGGGGGGGGCGATAAAGCCTGGTCTTTCCCAATTAGAAAATGACCTAGCTACGTCCCTGGATACTGTATTTGGTTCCCTAAATACGGAGAGCTAAATATGTAAAGCACAATGAGCGCAAGTGTATCTCTGAATCCAAGGACAAATTCAGAAAGATGCACAAGAAAAAAATTTTGGAAGATTTTTTTTTTTAATAAGGGGGAGGGAAGAGGGTGCCTATCAAACCAAAAAGCATACACATTTTATCTATTCATTATAACTTGATAGTAACTACAGAATTATCTAATAACCATTGAATCACAGGTTTCTTAATAGTATAACTCGGAAGCTCTTAGTGCCCCTCAGTTAAACCTGCAACTCTAGCAAAAACTTCAGAAATAATTAAACCCCAAATCTTTAAATTTTAGAACTTTTTGTGTAACTATAATTTTTTTTATTAAACTGGTTGAAAGTGCGAAGCATTAAAAATATCCTAACTTGGGAACTGTCCCCAAAAGTTAAGTCATCCTAGGTGTATTTATCTAATAAAATATTTGGAACTTATCTGTTATTCATGGAGAAAGAAGTTGCTTAGTTCAACAAGTATTTTGAACGACATATTACTACTATTTCACGCTGAAGGCATTTCTTCTTGTGAAGCCTACACGGGCAAAAAAATCGAAATCTAGATTGGCCATGCTAGTTTTTACTGAAAACACTCATTCCTCATTAACTGCAACTGTAACGTTTTGAATAAGTTGAGAAACAAAACTGTTTATTTTATTTCGTGAAGTACAGTTTTATCGCCGTAAGTATAGTTTTACTCTGTTATAATTTACTCTCTGATTTCTCTGTTGTCGATGCCTTAGTTGACGATGTTAAAAGTTTTTACTTTCTGCATGCTTTAAAACTTTATGTTCAGCATAAGTTAGAATCGCCGTTTAGAAAATAAAATGGACGTGTTGGTGCGCAGGGAAGCCTCAACCCCGAGAGCTCCTTTATGAAGCGAATCTTAAATTTTGTTGTTCTTTTATGCTTTTCTTCCTTTTTCTCAAAAAAAAAAATTGCAAACAAAATTTAGAACATTGAAGGAATTTTTGGTTGGAAAAATTGAAATTCAGAGGTGTAGTTTTTTAACATTCGTATTTTTGAGTTGGTTTGTGTGTAAATCGGAATATTCAGACACATTGCTCTAAGTAGTGAAGGATTTCATAAGGTGATCTCCGAACTGAAAAAAGAGAACTTATACCCATTTAGGGGCTGTTCATAAATGAATGATGTCACGCTTTTCTCCCATATATTTGACCCCATTCCCCCTTTGTCACACTTCAGTGGACCCCCTCCCTCCCTTTGTCACATGTCACGCTGTTGCATAACTCATGATTCACACTTCTTGTTACCCTCTCCCCTCTCTTTGTCACAATTTCAGGAACCCCTCAAAGCATGACGTCATTAGGGCCATTTCACAGTATTTTCTAAAAATGTAGAATCCGCAACATGACACTTTTTTTGTTATAACTAAATAATTTAGTTTGATTATCACTAAATTTTATTTTCAAATAATGTGCTCAACACATTTTTTGAAAATAAAATTTGGTGACAATTAAACTGTAAATTACGTAGTTATAACAAAAAAAGTCATGTTGCGGACTCTACACGTTTGGACAAAATACTGTGAAATGGCCCATTAATGAATGATCCCTTACCGAATTGAAAAAATAACATTCTGTTGTAAAATTTTCATAAAAAGTAAAAAATAATTAAAATAAAAAGCTACTACTAGCTAAGGAAACAACATTTCCACTTTTTGAAGACTGAAATGACATTTAAGATAAAAATCAGGGTTCATGTTTTTGTTTTTTTAATCTGATTTTTTAAATTTAAATCGGATTTTTTTTATTTATTTTTTTTTAAAGACCTCAATATTTTAGATATTTATTAAGTTACATTCATAGAAACAATATGGCATGTTTAACAATATTCAAAAACACTTTAAGCTATTTTCAAAGGAATAAATATTTTTTAATAATAATAATACAAATGCAAATACAAAAGTGACGACCAGCAACAGGCTCAGGGCCCAGCTAGGCTGGTCCTAGTCCATTTAGCAGTCCCCAATGAACATCAAGAGCTTTCTTAAAAGTTTTTACCCCACTGCAATTAACAGTCGCTTCTGGTAAACTATTCCAATGGCCTACAGCCCTATTGAAGAAGTCATTTTTCCTAATTTCAGGATTAGCCTGAGATTGGAAAAGCTTAAAACAATGACCTCTGGTTCTACTTTCAGCACACAGCTGTAGTCCATCCACATTTCCCTTCTTAATGAATTTAAACAACTGAATCATGTCCCTACTAACTCTTCTTTGATCAAGACTAAACGTATTGAGTCTTTTAAGCCTAACCTCATAATCTTAAGTTACCAATCTTGTAGCCGTCCTTTGAACCCTTTCCAATAAGATGCGATCTTTTTTTAGGTCCGGAGACCAAAACTGAACAGCATACTCCAAATGAGGTCTTACCAAACTTCTGTATAATGGCAATACAACTTCCTTGTTAAAAAATTTATAATTTTTTCTCCAAAAAATTATTAAGTAAAAAATTATATTTCTATCATTTATACAAAAAAATTATTACTGAAATAGCAAAATACTTGAAATAAGAATGAAAATTATTTAATAGAATAATGCAATATAGAAATAGCAATGAGAAAGTGTTCCTTATTAGAAATTTATTTAGAATCAATACAATTTTAACGATTTATTTTTAAAAACTTTACTAGGAATTCAAAAGTTCACTTGACACTACTATATAAACTAAATATTACCTTAGTCTTTAACTAATAATCTTTTGTATATTTTAAAGCACCTCGATTTTTTTTTTCAGAACCTTAAAGAGTTTTCTGATCCAAATAAAAATAAAAGCTATTTGTCAAATTAATATGCATAAAATTAAAGATGCCCATCTTGAAGGAGACCGGCTGGTCAACGTTAAATTGCACTAGAATAATATTCATCTTAAAAAATTTCCTTACATAAAAGCGAGCCAGCTACTCACCACAGGCGACTTCTTTTAAATTTTTACATGAGTAGCAGGGTTGGTATTTTTGCCAGGACCGTGGCAAAAACTGGAAAAAACCAAGGCAAAAATGGAAAAAAAACGGCAAAAATCCACTTCAAAACAGGATTTTTCTTGCAAATGATGTTTTTAGTGACATTCATTCAAAGAAGGTTTGCCCTTTGATATGGATTTTTGAAAAAATAGAGTAGGTATTTATATAGAAAATGTATTTACACTAAAAAGAATGAAATAAAATAATTTTGATAAAAAAATAGAACAGACTTCAAATTATAAATTGCGTTAAAAAGTGAAAAATAAATAAATTTTTTAAAGAACATCAATGTGACTTTTAAACATAGTTTTAGAAGTCGGTGCAAAATTATGAGTCTCATTACCATTACACCATTTGCTACTTCATATTTTTTAATAAAACTCATATTTCTAATATTATAATGCATAATACAGTAAACCCCGTTATACCGCACCTCAGTATACCGCGGAATTGGATATACCGCGGTGAGTAGTATGTCCTCCAACGTTTAAACCACCCTTTATCATTGCCATTTAAAGGTGTTTCCTTATTTACCACTGTAAATAAAGCCAGCCCGAGCACACAAATATTCTAGCCAAAGAGCTCCCATCCATAGAGATGAGATTGCCTACTATTTCACCTCTGTGCTCCCATCCCCCCACCACACACGCTAACAGATAAAGCCCTATTGTGATGGGTCTGATGTAAACCTTTTTCTGTCTTTCAACCAAGGCCACTATATAGCTTGATTCCTCCCCTTCCAAATCTAAGATTTTCCTTGAGCACTCTCCCCCTTCACAATCCCATGTTGATAACATAAAGGGGGTTTTAAGCCCCCTCCCCCTTTTTTGTTTATAATTAACACAGTTGGTTTATAACCTATCGCTCGAGAGACTGATTGCGCAGTCGAGATGTGTGCTTCATGCACAGCATTTACAGCAAATAAAATGGCAGAAAAGAAAAAATTATACTATAGAAGAAAAGTTATGAGTAATTGATAAAGTTATAAATGATGCAACAAAAACGAGTATTATTTCGTGAATAGGGTTCCTTCATATAGTTTCACAATACCGCGGTTATGTTATAACGCTGGTGCCAACCAAACATGTCCCCCGACACCCGTATTTTAACGGGGGTTTTCTGTATTACACTTATTTAACTTAGTGCTCAAATAAAGTATGAATAACATTGATTTTTAAGTAAAATTTCTTTTTTCTGATGTTTTAGTTTACTTTTTACTTGGAAAGAAATTAATGGACACATTGAATCCTTTTTTTGCCACTTTGGGTGGCAAAAACCTATTTTTGCCAGGGAGGTTTTTACCAGGCTTTTTCCATGGGTTTTTCCGCCTATGGCAAAAACTTGCCAACCCTGATGAGTAGTGCTGTAGGTAAACACTAGTTTAGTTAATTCGGATTATGTAAGTAGTGTTTTGTTAAAGGAAAGGAGATACTTCAAATCACAGTTTTTCCTACTCTTCTCGCCTCAAGCAAAAGACTTTGTTGCTTTAAAGTGCAAAAAATTAATGAACATAGTTCTTCATTGCAAGTTTCAGTACCTATTCTGAATTATTTTTAAGTAATTAAATTCTTAACATTAAAATATCAGTTTGTAGTAAGAAGTATATACTTGAATCTGTAATAGGGCAGCTTCTCATCTGTATTAAGGTAAGGTATTATGCTTGACTATAGAAGAAGCCAAATTTGATTCCGCTCCCAACCTGGATTTAATTTCCCTCTTTTGTGTTGAAAAAAAAAAAAGTATAGCTTCTGTATAGCTATAATATTACACAAGGGTTTGATGAGAGAGTCTCACGACATTAAGCACACAAACACGAAAATGGTAATCCGTATTGTAAAATGCATTCAGGTTGTGTAACAAAATAATGCTGAATCTAATTTAAAATAAACTGCATTAAAAGAAATATTTGAACTTCATTTTACACAAATTAACAGTAGCAACATAAATTGGCATAGTATAGGTGCAAATAGTAAATAGTATTGTCTAATTAAAATGCCAATAAAGATTGGCCTTTTTTAAAAAAAGACGGCTTTTTTGCTGCCCTGAATTCCTTAGACCTGTTCAAAATAGCCTTATTGATAAACCCAAGCATCCTGTTAGCTTTGTTACTTACTATGCTACACTGCTGACTGGACTTGAAGTCGTGACTAGTCAATACTCCTAGATCAACAACTGCTTCTGCTTCCCTAATGATGGAACCTTGTAAATAATAGGTTGCCTGTTTATTCCCATGACAAATGAATAATGATAAACAAATTTTAATACAAATGCATAACTTAAATGGAAACTTAACCCTACCAGGAAAAATAGTACATTTATAAGTACAGAGAAAATGAACACATTTAATCTGAATTATTTTGCTGTTGAAACTGGAAAAATATCCATTATGTGTACTTATGATTGAAACAAAAGGTTTCAGTTTTTAGTAACGGTGTGAGCACTACTGGATAAAAATATTTCAGGCTTTTTTATTTATAAAATAGAAAAATGATTTTAAAGTACACTCAATGTAAAAATTAAGTACACACAATTGTTACTTTTTTTTCAGCTTTCAACAGCAAAATAATTCAGATTAAATGTGTTTATTTTTTCTGTAATGAGTATACTATTATTCCTGGTAGGGTTAAGTTTCATATGAGTCATGCATTTGTATTAAAATTTGCTTATCATTATTATTATTAAAAAATATTTACTGCTGTGAAAATAGCTTAAAGTGTATTTTTGCATATTGATTAACATGCCATATTGTTTATATGAATGTAACATAATCAATACAGGGTTCGCGCTAGGCCGCGCGATTCCCGCAATATTTTTTGAAATCCCACTCAAAAAAAATTTTTTTTTTGGGCTTAAACATTAAAAATCCCACTTAAAATTTTGGTCAAGGAGGAAAATCCCACCTTGTATTTTTCCCCAGTGTGAACCCTGCAATATCCAAAATATTTAAGGTCTTTTTTAAAATATCAAAAAATTCCGATTTAAATCAAAAAAATCACGAACCCTGGTTTATTTTAACATTAGGGAGATGGGAAGGAAACTGGTGTTGTAATTAAAAACTTCTTAAACGTGAAAACTTCTTAAGCAGGAACTTCTTAAATGGGTTTTAGGGGAGAGTGTTGTACCTTGGGACATTGGCAATTTCTAAAAACCTATTGGCAATATTACCATTTTTTTAATTTCTAATTGTGACCTTAACCAGCAGATAGCATCACAGTAAAAGGCAGCATCAGAAGCACTGAATTGATGACTTGGTGGGAGAAAAAAAATTTCATCACTCAAAAATAAATATCTTTCTCATGCTAATTTCATTTACTGAAATAGCATTTGTAAAACTAGTCTACTGAATTTTAATTGGATATTGAACAGAAGATTTTTAAATGTTTTGGTTATGAGAAAGTGATGATACTGCATTTTGATTTTGTTTAAACCATTTTTTTTTTTTTTTTTGTGATGATTGTACCTTGGGACAATAAATCGTGTTGTACCTTGGGGACATGTCTCAAGGTACAACATACACATGGTTCTTAATAATTTGGATATATTTAGTATAAAGAGAGATATTCTAATCAAATGCAGTCTTTCAAATACAAGAATTGTTAGAATATGATGCTATATTTTAGTTCAAAAATGTTACGAATTTGTCAATGTTGTAGTATTCATCGACACTTTCAGACTGCATCATTTTATTGTGAAACCAAGCTAGTTATGTTGAAGTAAATAATGACCAAAATAAAGTTTTTGATTTTTCGTATAAAATTGGTCATGTATATGACTGTTGCATGAATCATGATGTATGTCCCAAGGTACAACAGGGTGTTGTACCTCGGGACAGTTTTCAGTTACTACTTAAAATGGCTGGCATTTTTTTATTTTTAAACTGTTTGAATTTGAAAAAATATATTATAGAGGAGAATGTTGATGTATTTAAATAGTGTCTTCAGACTTTAAATCTAATTTTAATTTTTGAAGTTAAAAATTAAAATGTGAAAAGTGTCCCAAGGTACAACACTCTCCCCTACTGTATACGTGTTAATAACCATTCATTTGCATTTAACCACTTAACAGTCTCTTTTTTCTGACATATTGTGTCAAAAAACAAGCATATTTTTAAAAAACAATTTTATTTTAAAATCGATTTTATAAACTCAAATCAACAGTCAAAACTATTATACGTGTTGAATTTATGAAATTATTATAATTTTTATTTACAATGAAAAAATTGCATTTTTACTTAAAGTTGGCTTTTTTCCGGTGAATTAAGCAAGCTGGGAAAAACACTTTACAAAAATGAATGTTAAAAAAAGAGAATTCATCATTATACTTACATCTAATATCTTTTAAAATTCAGCTTTTGTATGATAAATTTTAAAACACGGTGACAAGCATAGACCATCATCACAGTCGGGACAAAAATATCTAGTTTCTTTTCTCACTCTTTTTCCGAAATCGTTTCTTTTAGAGCAACACACAAAGCACTGCCTTGTCGGTCTCAATTTTTTGTCGCTGGGACCAATCACTTCTAAAAAATGTCTTTCAGTCAATCGTAAGGGATTGGGCAAAATTCCTGGTCGTCCTTTTTTTTCATTTACAGTCCCGTGTCTTTCAATCAGGCGATCTATTATATCAAGTCTGAAATTCAAATGCGAGTATTTTCCTCCATGCTTCTGGTATAAAACAAATGCATTCCACAGCGATACATCTAAAAGGTGGAAGAATATTTTTTTGTAATATTTCTTTCCCCTTTTCTTTGTGACTGGATAATTGGTGAGATGCTGATCCATTCTATCTACACCTCCCATGGTATTATTATATTCCATCACTACCTTTGGTTTCTTTCTGACTTCATTCTTGTAAGATGGCACTTCAATCATTATAGGGATTGCACAGATTTCGCCTAATTTTAATTTTTTCTTCTGTAATTCTTTTGGGACGTCTTTTCTGGTAAGTTTGAGGGTTCCATATATATCTGTTTGACGGTTGATAAGGATATCTGCAAGTTCTGGTGATGTGTAATAGTTATCTGTCGTTAGGCAGTATCCTTTATTCAATAGTGGCTGCATAAGAGTCATCACTACTTGAGAGGACTTGCACAAATGCTGGTAATTATCATCAAAAAGTGTATCTTTCCCAGTGTATATAATAAGTTGATACACATAACCTGACTTCGATTCACATAAAACAAAACTTTTTATGCCGAATCGTGATCTCTTTAGAGGTATATACTGTTTCCAGTGTAATCTTCCCTTGTACAGCATCAAACTCTCATCGATTGTAACATCTCTTTCAGGTGTGATAGTTTCTCTGTAACGAGTATTCAAATGCTTGATGATCGGCCACAATTTCTGCAGTTTTGGACACTCATGTGTTTTAGCATCAAATTTGGTATCATCAGAAAAATGTAAATACCGGTGAATAAGATGAAAGCGTCGATAAGACATAATTTTTGTAAAAAATGGAGTTGATGTTGAATGTCTCTTACTCCAGTATTGCTCAACATCCGGCTTTTTCACAATTCCTTGCAAAATATTCAAAGCAAGAAACACTTGAATTTCGTTCTTCGTTGTTGGTTCCCATTTTTTTGCTCTGCTTTTCCTTCGCAGATTACTATTCCGAATGGTCCGATCTGCATATTTATTGGTTTCAGAAACTATAATTTCAAGAAGATTATCATCAAAGAAAATATCAAGAAATTGTAGAGTTCCATTACTTAGATCAATATTCAAATGAACAGCTGGATTTGCTGTGAAAGGAAATCGCGGTGGAGGTGAAGGAGGATTAGTAATATCTAGTTCACAAAAGTTTCGAACTTGAGTTAGGTCATCCGAACTTTCCGTTTCCTCATCACTAGAAAAGTCCGAAAAAGAACTTTCATAACTTCCAGAATCATTTAGAGAAATTTCAGATTCACTGTCTGATCCACTATAAGAGTTATCATCTGTTATGAGCTGTTCATTATCACTCATTCTTCTTTATTTCAGCGTCAAAAGAAACAGAATTTGCAGCAAGCTGTACGATAAACAGATTGATTGAAAACAAAATTCGCAACTTTCCCGCGTAAAAGAAAAACAGTAAAAAATAAACTAGAAACCAGATTTGCAATCAGATCTTTACTGGACTACTAGAGCCATCTGTTAGAAGCATTGCAAACTAATCAAGCAAAAATATCGGGAGAATCAGAGGATTAGAGCAGAAAAATACGTCGCCCGAGCGGCGTTCGGGCAAAACTGGGAAGTGGTTAAGCTAAATAAAACGCGTCAGAAACCAAGAATTGGTTGTTAAAAAGCTAAACATCAGTTTATGAATGCAGAGCAGAACAACCTCAGTTTTTCATCGCTTGTTGTCTAGTTTCTTGCCCTTGAAACGGCATCCAGTCGACACGCTATCTCTTCTAGGCACAGTTCATCGAGACTCCCGAAAATTCTCATCTTAATGACATCCTCAGGAACTTATCCCTAAACATGTCTTTGCTTGATAATGCTATTTTTTTTGCATGCATACTTAACATGTTGACTGCTAGCGTTGTTTGTAGTTTATGGATCTCCAGACAATAGTTTAATTTAATTACAACATATTATACAAAACATTTTATTGAGTAAAAAATTACTAACTTTCTATAAATGTATTGAAAAATGAAAAAAGGCGGCAACAATGAGACAACTTGTTATTTGGTCTCTCAACAAGTTCACCTACTACCTTGTAGGTTCGCAGTCAACGTGTTAAGATTCATGTGCTTTTTTAAATTCATTATGTTCAATATAGTTATCAAACTTTTTTTTAATAATTAATTTAATGTTATTAATTTTGAATTATTTATAGGAAATGGGGAAAAAGAAGCAACCTGATTTTCAGAAAGCTAAACTTAGAGTTGGTCGTGCACTTCCAAAGGGAAGAAATGTCACGGATACTTCATTCAAATCTATGAAAATTACTGTACCTGACCAAAAAATAGAGAAACATGCAGCAAAAGTGAATCTCAAGGTATGCGATAATTATGTGCATAACATTTATAAACATATAGTATCATGCTTGTTTTTATGGTGCGTGGATTGCAAATCCATGTCTGTTAAATTGCGTGCACTGCCCACCCCTGCTTCTCATATTAAATAAAATGAAGTTCCAAATGGGAAAATTTGCTTTTTTTTAAGTGCAGTATCAACTACCGCTTAGGCGTAGTACCGAGCTCAGTAGCAGAATTTTCCGTATCAATCTGCAGCACAAATTTCGGAAATTAAAATTTATCTTCGGCACCAAATGATGTGGAACCAAATTTACAATCATAAAAAATAGCAAAACTATGCATTTTAAAATAGTTCATACAGACAATAAATGAATATCATAATTATTCAATTTATTAAATCAATGAAAAAAATTTTGTATTAAAATTAATTTGTAAGGAGGCTAATTAATCTGCAAGCTTCAAGATAAATCTGCAGCGCTCACTGTTGTGCTGCGCGATGTCTGCTACCGGGGTACCCAGGGCCTTATTTACCAATAGGCCCGTGAGGCCCGGGCCTAGGGCCCCCACTTTGAGGGGGCCCCCTAATTTTGGTTATTTTTTTTTTTTTTTTGTAATTTAAAATTTTTAGAAAAATATTTAAAAATAGCATTTTTCAAAAACAAACTGTTAGTGTTCTGTTGCTTCACAGAAAATTTGTATTATTAAATTATTTTAAAACCACAAGGAATTTTCACTTTGGGGGCCCCCCAAATCTTGGTCTGACAATTTGAAATTTGAAAAAACAAAATCGATTTTGCACTTTGGGGGCCCCCATATTTTATTCAACCATTTTGTAATTTTAACACAAAATCATTTTGCACATTGGGGGCTCCCAAATGTTAGTCTGAGTATTTGACATTTGAAAAACAAATTAGTTTTTGTGCTTTGGGGGCCCCCAAATTTTGGTGTGACTGGCAAGTTTTACAAACATATACTGAATGTTATGTTTTAAAAAACTTTGTTGCGTGAGGGGCCCCCAAACATGAGTTGTGCCTATAGTGATTCAAAATGTAAATCGGGCCCTGGGGGTACCGAGTACTCGGTCATTTACTACTCGGCCTAGTACCGAGTAAATGTGAATAAAAAAGCATATTGATGGTGCCTGTGAAGAATTTTGTGTATATTGACATAAAACATGCACTTTAACTACATATATATAAACAATCTAACGAAATAAAATAAATGTAAGAATTCCAAAATGGAATTAGAGAAGTGTTTTATTAAAAGAAGATAAGTATTTGAAGCTATAAGTGTAAACATAGTAACGATGTAAAATAACATTTACCGTATATTTCCGAATACAAGCCGATCCGTGTATGAGCCGAGAGCGCATTATTCCTTCTAAAATGTACCAAAAATTCAAAACTCGTATATAAGCCGAGATAAAAATTTGAAGAAAAAAAAAGTTACAGTTCAAAGAGAATCGCCGAAGGGGGAGAAACTTGCCCCAAGCAGGTAACACAGATCAAGTATTTTCCAATCAAGATGTTGTGTAAGTGAGGAGCTTGGCTCCAACGGCGACAAATTGATCTCTGGTGAGCGATTTTTCTCCGAGTGAGCAAGCGCGAGTGCATTTTCTCCTATTCATTCATTCCTTTTTGCCCCTTCGCTTGCCAGTTACTTTTTTTTATCGTTTTTCTTCAGTTATTTTCTACAGTTCTATTAGAAGGATGAGCGGGAATAGAAAGGCATGCACAGCTAGTCGCGAGCGTATTATTGTAGTCGGGAGCAAATTTCGGCATCTTGTTTCAGCGCTGATTTTACAAAATCCAGCTGTAAAATATATGTATATTCTTTTAAATAAAACTCTACTTATTTTAAGCTAATTATTTCCTTAATGTAGGAGACATAACTTACCTAATTAGAGCTCTAAATGAGTCGATATTTCGCGATATATAGACTTTTTTTTTAGATTGTCGGAACCATACTATACAACGATGTGGGCTATTTACGATAATTACGGTATTCGTTTTGCTGAAGTTAATGCCGAATATAAGCTGGAACTAAAAAAGTTTTTGAAATGACTCTACGCACCACAACTTTAAACCCAAACCCTGCCATGAATCTACAAATGAATTTAAGCTGTAAATTTGCAGTGGGTTTTAGTGAAATACATACCTGCTTCTTCGAGCAAATAGCAAAAAATTGGAAATCTTGCACTATTACATAGGACAATTCCTTTCCGAAGAATCATCAAGATTATATGTTAAATTTGTAGAACAAAATGGGGATACTTCTATCTGGCCCTCTTAAGATGACTTTGATTATGTTGAAGAAGAAAATGCTTTAATGACCCTTCCTGAACCACAAATGGATCTCAGGAGTCATTTAATGTAAATGTTAAATGTAAAATCCGCCCCCCCCCCCCCCCCCCCCGAATTAGCTTTCAAAAAAGTCCCAAAATTTCTCACCGTATACACGGAAATATACGGTACTTTTATATATTTTTGTCTACCCCTTCTCGTAACAAGTCACTTTATTATATGCATAGTCCAAGAGGGGTCGATCCAGCGTTTTTAACAGGGTCCTATTTTTGTGAATCGAGTAATTTTGTGAAAATTCAAAATTTTAATATATTATGATAAAAAAAAATTTATCATTATCTGCTGCTTATTTAATAAGTAATTCACTGAAGATTACAATTTGGCGGCACAGAATTTTGTGAAGAATTCATTTTGATTCATTGGAATTTTGTGAAGAGTCCGAAAATGGACCCGAATTTTCCTCCGACGCTAGATAGAAATGTAATACTTTATTGCAAGTGTTTTAGTATTGCGCATTATTTAAACATTATTTGAAGCGGTGAGAAGCAAAGGGATGTAAGTGACTAAAGTATCATTTTGAGTAAAACTTGTTTGAATTCCCATACTAAATTCCAGAGGTTCTTCGTGTAAATATTTTTTTTTTTTTTTCAAATCCTATATGTATGTGTTTGTGTAAGTATGAAGTGTGAAGTGTTTCCGATGATTAAATTTGGCGATATATTTAAAAAATAGCTTATTTTTACTTACACCCCTTTGTTTCCAACTAGTTAACTTACACCCCTTTGCCACTAAATAAAAACATGTCTTGTTCATTTTGCTAATTTACACGGTAATAAAGATAATTTGTTAGTGATGTGAACTTCATTAAAAATTGCATAATATAAATTTCGAATAATTATATATATTAACAAACTAAAAATCATTGCCATTAGACAAATTGCTGCACCAAAACATGACAAAAATAACCCTTGTTTTTATAATTATTATTCAACAGTTCGGAATTCGTTTCCTATATTTTTTCTTCTTTTCCGCTTTAAGTCTCGTAAATAGATCGTCTGCCTTGCGTATTTAAACTGAAAAATCAAATAATTTTATTTGGAGGCAAATGACTGTAAGTGCATTTGCATCCCTTTGCCACCCCTTTGCTTTTTTGCAGTATCTGTCAAAGCTACCACTAAAATATCTTTTCCACAAAACAGAAATGTTTAATTTATCATTTGCACTAGCTATCTCAAAATTTTCATTTTGGTCCCTTACACCCCTTGGGTCATTCCATGTCAAGTGATCCAAAATTTTAGAAAAAATTTACCTCACCCTTTTTTATTTCTTTCAAATTTGGCTCATCAACTGTACCCCTCAAGGTAATTAAAAATCCAAATTTTTAGATTTTTATCTTGTTTAGTTTTTTAGTTATCAGGCTTTGATTTTGTAAAAAACTCACATTTTTACATGTATGCCTCAACCTAAAACAGGCCATAACTCATCAAAAAATAGAGATAAAAAGTTCTAGTAAAAAGCATTTTGAAGTATATTAAATGCCGTTTCATATGATATGCATCATGACAAATTTTATAAAAATTTTAAATTTCAAAAAATGACTTTAAAATTTAAATTTTAAATTTCTCGAAAAACGTAGTTTCAATTTTTTTTAAAAAATTCTCAAATATTTCTGTGCATTTTATCTTTGTCTATGCAAAATTTCAACTTGGGCACTCAATGGGATCATATTTTTCGGAATTTTCAAAAATATTCTATTTAGGAAAAAAATGCATTTTTTTTTCAGATTCAAGCAATTTTAAGGTAGTTTTAAGTAAGTGTAATTTCAACAATCAAAACATTTCTTATTAAGAATGTACTCCAGAACTTTAGTAATGTGTCCCATCTAAGAGTAGGGATTAAAAACCTTCTTAGAAAAAAAAATGTAATTTTTACTTCACAATACAAAATAATAAAACATGCAGCCTGTTTATAATTTCACTTCTTTTACTGTATCTTTTAGAAAACATTTTGTCAAATCAACTGTAATATTAGAAACGACACTACATATATATAATTATTTACTATTGCTGTAAAAAAATAATGATGATTTTCTTGAAGGTAAGAAATTGAGAGTCACTAATTTGTTGCACATCTGTTGAAATTACTTCAGCCAGCCACCACTTTTTATCATATTAGCATGTAATATACCCTTTTAGGTTTGTCAAACATTTGAGCTATCTTCAAAGACTTTGTGTTTTTTAAAGTTATTGCTATGTGAATACACTTTTGCAGTAATTTCTTTTTCACTGAATGGAACAAAACTGTGCAACCTCTGTGTTCCTTTGACAGGTAGTGCTCTTAGAAGTCTATCTTTTAATAGTTCTCTTTCCTCTGAATATTCTTCAATAGTTTCATAAAAAAACTGAATAGAAGGAATGTTTATAACACTCCAGTTGAAAAGTTGAACTGGTGTGAGGATTTGATCTGTATGCAGTTTTCGAATGCTGGCTTTGGCAGCAAGACGTCACACACTCCTTTTCCATGAGCTGTGGCATAGAAATGCCATTCTGCCTGTATGTTGAAATCTTTTTGGTGAAGGCAAATATTACCGAAGTTCTTTCGATTTTTATACTGGGATGCTGAGCCGTCAGAGAAATAGAAAATTTTTTCCAAAGATGGCAGTAATGGCTCTTTGAAAAATTTAATAAGCTTCTTTTGAAAGAGATGGACAGCTATAGTATCATGCTGTAGGCAATTGGAAATGAACACAAAACTTTTATATTTTACTCCACTTAGATCTCTGTAATAGACAGCAAATGGATGTACTGTAGCCTGGTCATTCGTCCAATGAAAAGATTGTGCTTCATCCTGGACCACAAATGAATAATTTTCTGAAAAATCTAAGGTGACGACAGCCTTATTTAATTTCATGTTTTCCTTTAAGTAGGAAAAATATGCAGATTGTTCTTTGGCTATGAAAGAATGAGTCTTCAAAGCTAAAAGCTTCTCACAGAGTGTGTCAACAAAATCTTCAGATGTTTTTATAATGGTCTCGAAATTGCATCTATCTACTGACACCCACTGCTTATATATAATAGTTTCTATCATTTGTTCGCTTAGAGCATTTAATAGATGATCTTTTAGGTATTTTGTTCCTGGACAATTTTCGCAATCATATAAGTAACATTTCGGACTTGGTGATAAACACATTATTTTCTTAACACAACATTTGTAGTCACCGGAGCAAGATCCATCATTCATAACAAGTTCTTTAAATATCTTTCCACTTAGCATCAATTTAACATATTGGTGAATTGTGCACATACATTCAGAATGTGTGCCGCTTCCTCCTGCTAAAACACAATTTTTAGGCCGAAGCTCGGCAAACTTCGAAAACCCAATTTTATCTTCATGATGCTCATTCTTGAATAAACGATAAATTTCTTTCAGGTTTCCTAAAATTAGCCTCTTTTGCACATGTTCAGGTTTATTATTAACATCTGTTTTCATCGACACATAATCTTTCTTCCCTGGCATTATCCGGCTTACTTCGTCACTGTTGTAAAATTCAAGGACTTTTTGCATTACTAACTCCGGTAAAGATTTTCCTGGTTTTGGATCTGGAGATGAAAGTATCCCTTTCTCTTTCATGAGTGCTTTAGATTTTCTTGCCATTCTATTACTGACTTGAAATTCTGTTTCAATTTTTTTAATTGTCCAACTTTTGGGGAGAACAGTCAAAATAAGAAATTTCTCGTTGATACTTTCTGTTTCCCTAAACTTTTCGGTTAGCTGAGCAATAATTTCAGAATCTGTATCATCTTTGTCACTGTCATTCTGTGCCGTCTGTTTGACTATTAGTTTCTCGGTTAGATTTTTCGTCAATTTTTCTAATTTTCTGTGGCAATACGATGGATCACTTTTCATACGCTTTTTCATAATAGGCGATTCTTCTGCAAATTCAAGAGATTTGTTCAAGTAGTCTACAGAAGTGCTTGGATCAGAAAATGAAACGTCCAATGGATCATTTATTTCTTCATCAATTTCTTTTAATTTAGCAAGCTTTTTCCTACAAGTGTCACAAATTTTTGAATCAGGTCTAATGCAGGGCTTTACTTCACACATCCAAGGCAGAACTGGTCTTAGATATCTAAAGGACTTATGACGTACTTTCTCAAAGGGATTACAGCAATTGCTATTTTTGAAAGAAATGTTTTTTTTTTCTGGATTTCAAGCATGACTGCAACCTCCAAAAGGGAGATGAAACTAACCACTCCACATTCGCCACCAGGCAGTAAACTTTGGCAATTTGAAAAAAAAAAAAGCCAACTCACCATGGGTGATTTTTACTTTATTTATAATTCCTATTTCAGACTAAGTCCTTTCTATTTCATTCCATTTTTGATAGCAGCCCACCCCCCTCCCATTGTTTATCTTTTTGCAACACCTGTCTAGCAGCTGTTTTAAATTTCCTTCCTTCCTTATATTTATGTGTATTTCTGTTTTGGTTCAGAGTTATGGAAATGCTAGGATGCAGATAAAACAAATATCTCTGTTTTTTCTTTGTCAAATAGAAGCTATAAGTGCAAATCAAGAGCAACAACAGAAAGTCACAAACTCTAGCAGCTGTGCCTCTTTCACACCATTTCAGATGAATTTAATTAAATACTTTTTTCTCCTCGTATCATTAACATCTCATTAAAATATATCTGAAATCAATCAATTAATCAGGAAAAAATTATTATTACTGCATAAAATAAGTCAATTTGTTCATTTAAAAATAACTATTGAATAATTTGAAATCAATACTTTAAAATAGCTATGATAAGACAAACATGTGTATGAATTTGTTGCCCCCCTCCCCCCAAATAAATTTTTAACTCGTTCATTTCATGCACAGACATGTCCATGCTTGTTCACTCATGCATAGATGTGTTTAGAAGGCTAATTAAATCATCTTCTTTAAGGAATCATCATCTTAAAATATCTTGAATAACAAAAATGCTCATTTTTTGGTAAATCAAATATTTTTGAAAATTCGGGAAAATATGATCCCATTGAATGCCCAAGTTGAAATTTTGCATAGACAAAGATAAAATGCACAGAAATATTTGAGAATTTTTTTTAAAAAATTGAAACTACGTTTTTCGAGAAATTTAAAATTTAAATTTTAAGGTCATTTTTTGAAATTTAAAATTTTTATAAAATTTGTCATGATGCATATCATATGAAACGGCATTTAATATACTTCAAAATGCTTTTTACTAGAACTTTTTATCTTTATTTGTTGATGAGTTATGGCCTGTTTTGTGTTGAGGCCTACATGTAAAAATGTGAGTTTTTTACAAAATCAAAGCCTCATAACTAAAAAACTAAACAAGATAAAAATCTAAAAATTTGGATTTTTAATTACCTTGAGGGGTACAGTTGATGAGCCAAATTTGAAAGAAATCAAAAAGGGTGAGGTAAAATTCCTTGGATCACTTGACATGGAATGACCCCCTTTGCTTCTAAGTGCCTGATTTTTAAACTTAACAGTATCAATTTTAAATGACAAATATTTTATAAGATATTTCCATTTTCCTTGAACTTTCATGTTATGTTAAACAGGGGTCAATCCAGCATTTTTTAACTCTGTCCATTTGTTGTGAATTCTTGTGAAAAATAAAATATTTTTGTGAAAATTTAAACATATAGAGATGAAAATGTTTGCTATTATTTGCTGCTTTTATAATAAATAATGGTGGTAAAAAAAACTCCAATCATTTCGATTGATTGGAGTTTTGTGAACGCTCCAAATTACCTCTGGCATGACCCCTGTATTAAGTTATTAAGATGGAGGTCTTGCTGCTGATTGATTTCGCTTACTGGCACACACCTAAGTGTAAAAGGAGTGGAGAGTTTGGTTCCTTCTCTCTCTCTCACACACACACCCTGGTTTTAATTTCCTACTCTTGCTGTGGTATAAAACCTGAGGGTTTAATAAGCAGATCCTGTGTTATCAATAATGCAAACTTGAAAACAATTTCTTTTTCTGTATATAATGTTTTAGTTTTAACTGTTGCTGAATATGTATGCTTGGTTCGGCATCAGAGCAGCCCATAGCACATATGGCACATGCAACAATTTTGCAACAGAAATTATGTACTTAGGGGCCGTTCATAAATGATGTTATGCTTTTTTCCCATATATTTGACCCCTCCCCCCTTTGTCACATGTCACGAAATGTTGCATAATGCATGATGCTACACTTCTTGTTACCCCTCCCCTCGTCACACTTGGTCACAATTTCAGGAACCCCCCTCTCCCCCCTCGAAGTGTGACATCATTTATGAATGATCCCTTATGTAAATTACAAACTACTGCCAATATTCTTTATCAATTTCTTTTTTCTTTAGGAACAATTGAAACTTCTTAGCCATCATTCTACCCGAACAAAACTCACTACTCTCCAGTGGATTTCTCATTACATACAAGGCAATTTCTCCATTGAGCACTTGCCCCTCATCTTGGAAAAAGCGGAAAAAGTGATGTTGGATATCGAACATACTGTCAGGTGTGCAGCAGTAAAGCTTTTGGATGCAACTTTGAGTAATAGTCCTAGCTGGTACGTGGAGGGACACATGCAATCCATTGTCTGCGGCCTTCGATGTGGGATGACTCATTGCGATATCAACATTCGAAAAGATGCTCTGCTTTTTCTGGATGTGTTGCTGAGGACTCATCCGCATCTTCTGAGCCGTTATCATTCGCTGCTGAGCGTCGTTCTCGACATGATAGCCTCCCGAGATATAAAGACAAATCATAGAAAAAGGCAAAAACGAAGTTTGCCGGCCGTATACGATGATCATATGAAATCTCAAAGTTATCGATTGGACGTCTTGAAACGTTTCTTACGCTTATTGAGTCTTATCGTCAAAAGTTATGATGCAAAGGATGAAAGTTTTGATGAGGATGACGGTGATGATGACGAGAGAACTGTGTACTGGTCTGCAGATGAACACTTGTCTCTGGAGTTATTTTCTGGTGGGGGTCTGAAGCCTTTAGAATATGATCTCACAAAAGATCTGAAATTTTTGTCAATTAATGCAGATAATCAGGTGTGGACACCAGAGAAGTTGAAACTCTTCATAGATGAAATAACGCCCGTGCTGATGGATATTTTTGCTGAGGAAGCTTCGGAATCTCTATCACCACTACCTGGTAGGATCTGCATTTTTGTATTGTTGTTTCCGCGGATGTGTTTGTGGAACAGATATGTCGGGGATTTTTTTTTCACTTCTGACAAAACCACCATTTGTACTTCAATACAAATGCTATATACAGTTAAACTTCCCTAAAACGAACACGGTTAATACGAAATCACGGCTAAAACAAACATTTTGTTCATTAAGTTTGGTTTACTGTTTAATGACACTAAATATCTCTCGCATATTGCGAAGGCTAAAATACAAATTTTGGATAAGACGAAAAAAAATTCTAACCTATTGACAAAAAATTTTCTTGATTGTATGTAATCAATTTTTTTAAAAGAAATTGTTGGGTTTTTAAGAGTCATTGTAAACCAGCAAGTATGTATTTCAAATCATATGTTGAATCTTTCTGGGTAGAGAAAAAGCTCATTCACACGTTGGCTTTTAAACGGGTCAGTCTGCTCAGAGATCAAACCCTCTATCTTTGAATTATTCTTCTTCGAAAGAGTTCTTCGGCAGGTGGGGCTGAGATAGGTTTGGACAATGAAAGTGACCGCCCCCGTCTCCCTATTTTAGGCCCCTTTTCTCGAACATCGACAAGGCGCATTCTTTCACTTTGTAAATCAGTTTTAAGAGTCCAGAAAATGACAATATACAAATGGCGCTAGGCATTTTGCACAGAGCTATGCATATGATAAAATTTAATGTACCTTAAAAACAACTAACCATTAAAGTTTTTTTTTTTTTCAAAATTAAATTTTAAATGGTATGTTCACTTTTTCTCAACGTGCTAGTAAGATTTAGAAGTATAGTAAAAATAAACCATTTGTTTTCACTATTTATTTTACTTCCTATTATAAATAGTAGCTAATATTTTTAAAATATAAACATGCATTTCTAATACTTTTTTTTACATAATTTTACGGATTCACGATTGTTACGAATAATGGCTAATACGAACAAATTCACAAATTTTTGGCATTTCATTAAGCAAGTTCAACTGTACTTCCATAGAAGAATTTTTCTTGTTGGCAATGGAAACTTTTACCCATATGTATTTTGTGGATTAAAGAAATCATTTCTGTAATCATAGTGCAATAACAATAAGGTATGAAATGCAGTTCAAAATTTTATTCACTGTCTTATCTTCTCTTATAATATTATCTATACTAATATTATAAAGCTGTAGAGTTTGTTTGCTTGAACGCGCTAATCTCAGGAACTACTGGTGCGATTTGAAAAATTCTTTCAGTGTTAGATGGATCATTTATCGAGGAAGGCTATAGGCTATATATCATCACGCTAAGACCAATTGGAGCGGAGTTCCGAAAATTGCATAAAATAGTCCTTTTCTATCGGAAGAAATTATCGCATCTTTTCGAGCTTGATACCATTGAAAAGCCCATAAAAAACTATCCTAGACAGAGTTTTGTCCTTCGTGCTAAAATTGAAAGCCTCTAAATTAACTAGGAAAGAAGTTATAAGCGTTTTTCTCTGTAGTTTGAAATTATTTTTTCACGGTAACTAACTTTAATTTTATTTGACCCAGATAATGACTGTTTTATTTTATTTGCATTGTTGCATTTGTTCAACAATTGTTACAGTTGCCATTGTTAAACAAATAAAAATAATAATAATCAACATTTGTAGCATTTTGATGAGGCATCGCTGTATTTGCAAAATATAATTCAAAATAGACTGTGCAACGCCGGGCTTCGCAGCTAGTTACTTATATGATTTTAATAAATGGGTAAATTATAAAATATATAACATATTTCATTGAAGAACAGAAAAATTATTAAAGTGAACTCGGCATTACACATCAAAGTGCTCAAATAGCATCACACAATTGTTTGATTTATTTCAACTTTCAAAGTTAAAAGAATTCAGATTATTTTTTTCTGCATTTAAGGTATTCTATTTTGTCTGGTTGTATTAACTTTAATTTGAGTCATGCATTTCTATTAAAGTTTATCTAAATTGTTATTTAAGAATACCTATTAACATGAAAATAAGTTAAAGTAGTAGACGTTTTCTTGCCTATTGTTTAACATATTTTATTTTTATAAATATAACGAAATAAATATGTAGGTGCTGCAGAAAAACACTAGTTTAGTTTATTAGGATTATGTAAGTATTTTGTTAAAGGAAAGTAAATACTTGAAGCTGTAAATATAAAAACAGAAACTTCAAAATCACTTTGTTTTTCTTCCATGTCTTGCCTTGAGCAAAAGACTTTTTTCTTTGTACTTAACAAATGTAACGTATAAATAACATCAACAATAAAGAAATAGTATTCAGCATACCTTTTTGCAAGTACCAGAAAAATAGTCTTTTTGTGTTTTTTGTTGTCTGGTTGTTTTTGACTGGATTATACTTTTGAGGGCAGCGATCGCTGTAAATCCATCTTGACCGAAGTTTTCCTGAAATTCGAGGAAAGTTAATGTTTCAATAGCCTTCTCTTTTTACAGTGACTTTCACGACATCTTTATTTTCCTCAACCTCCTCTTCTTCTTCCAAACTGCCTTGTATGTTCTCTATGATTTCTGCATCATTTTTGTTTACTGAAGAAAGGTCACTCGGCTTCAAGTTCCAAAATGGCAGCAAAACCAGAATTCGAGATATGGAGGTTTTGGGGGAGAAATTTTCGAGATAAACATGGAAAATACATTGAATTTAGGCTATAAATGCAGAGAAAATATAAAATTTCGAGATAGGAAGGTTTTAGAGACAGACAGGTTTGAAATAAATAGGAAGTAAATTGGATTAAACTGTAGTGTAAAATTAAAACTTAATTTTAAAAAATTAATAAATGTAGTTCATTACTGCTGGTTTCAGTATTCTGAATTATTTTAAAGTCAATCTTTATATTAAAATAGCAATTTTAAATGAGAAGTATACTGTACAGTAAAACCTTGTTACACCGCGCCTCAGTATACCGCGGAATCGGATATACCGCGGTGACTATCATGTCCCCCGACGTTTAAACCACCCTTTATCATTGCCATTTAAAGGTGATTCCTTATTTACGTTTGTAAATAAACCCAGCCTGAGCACATAAATATTCTACCCAAAGAGCTCCCATCACCCCACCACCAGTGTTTCTTTCAGACCTTTTGCTCCGGGAGGACAGGTGAAGAACTAGGAGGGGCGGTGTATGATCCAAAATCATATTCTTTTATATATATATATGGGCATGAATAGAAATGATGATAAAATGCCTTTTTTTCAATATACATATGATAGATTCTTGCTAAAAAACAGTAGAAGAAATTTTAGACTATGGTTGGTGAAGTTAGGGGAGTGGGATTTTAGAGGCTTCTGAAATTTTTCTAATTGAAATCTTATAAATGTCATTCTGAGACTGGCTTTGGGGCGGGGGGCTCAGGGGCCCTCCCCCGGAATTTTTTCGCATTTTATGTCCAGATAATGCACTTTTAAACTGTTAGAGGTTCAGGGGCTCTTCCCCGAGAAAATTTTCAAAAATAGTCTTAAAAATGCAGTTTTACTCTATTTTTGTCAACGTTACTGGAGCAAGGGCTCTCCACCGGAAACTTTTTGAGATCTAAAGTCTTAACAATGAACTTTCAGATACGTTGTATGGGGATGTTAGAGGATGCGAAAAATAGTTCAGGGATTCTCCTCCCACCAAATTTTCGGAACTAAAGTTTTATATTTTAGGCTACTTTTGGTGACGCTACTGATAGTTTTCGGTGTCTTTCTCCGACACTAAAGTGTTTCTGAAACTGAACCCTTAAAAGTGCAATTTCATGGTATCTTAGATGATGTAGAAGGAAGAGAGAACCAGAGGATCTAACTCGAAAAATTTTCAAAACTGATGTTTTAAAAATGGAATTTTAGGCCATCTTTTGGTCACGTTGAGAAAAAAAGGGTGAGTCGGGGCCATGCGTGAAAATTTTTCCAACCTGAAGTCTTAAAAATAGCAGTTTTAGGCTATTTTTTGGGGTCATTAGGAGAAAAGGAGGCGTATCTAAATCTCCCCCCCCCCCCCTTCCAGGAAAGTTTTAAATATAAGTCTTAAATCGCAATTTTTGGAATCTTTCTTCACATTAAACAGATGTAATATTGCAAAAAATCTGAGCACACACCATCTCTCACTGCCAACAAATCTGATGCACATGTACATATTTATGTTTTTACTGGCTTGAAAAACGAAGATCATTGATCACTGACCAGTCGAGCAGAAGAGCACCAGAATCTAGATTTAAATGCTTTAAAAAAAAAAAAGTGCATTGTTTTTAAAAGATATTTGTCATTGTTTCTAGAAAATTTCCAAAAGTCCTCTTAATGCTGACCTAAAATAAATAATTCAATTTCAATGTAACAGTGAAACATGCTATTGCTAACCGTCTCTCGTTGCAACTATATGGAAAGATTTGGATAACAGAAGTATGTATCAAAAGGTTCGTACCATATGTAAAAAAAGAACCAATACTAAATAATAAAAGGCAGCTTCTTTTAGAAAGGGATTATATTCATGAAATTTAATGGAGATTGTATTGATTATCCTGTATTCTGAACCAGGGCCACCGAGAGCCAAGGCGGGCCCTCATGTCAGTTTTGTCGCCCCCCCCCCCCCCTCAACAATTCCCATTACACTTGCATCTTAACGATAGAAAAATTTTACCCACTGCACTACTCTGATGCCATACCATCAACAACCCAACTCAGAACCAGGTCTTCTCTGAAGGAGCGGAGCTTTGGCGTTTCACATTTTGTTGGCAGTGAGAGATTAGTTTAATGACTACCCAAAACGGAGGCCACTTTATTTCCTCTATATTTAAAAAATTTAATTTTTCCTTCTTCCTCCTTCCTTTTCTTTTTGAAATTGTAAGCTGATTTTTTCTACCGTGGGGACAGTTGACTTGGTCCGAGGGGGCAGTGCCCCCCCCCCCCCCCCGGAGAGATGCCTGAAAGAAACACTGCCCACCACACGCACTAACATTTAAAGCCCAGTTGTAATAGGCCTGGTGTACACCTTTTGGGTTATAACATATTGCTCGATAGACTGATTGCACAATTGAGATGGTGTGTGCTTCTTGCACTGCAATTACAGTTAATAAAATGACAGTAAAGAAGAACAGAAAAAGTTATGCTATAGAAAAAACATCACGAGTAATTGATTAGGTTAAAAATGATGCAACAAAAGCGAGTATTGTTTGGATAAAGGGGTTCCGCGGTATAGTGAAACTATACCGCGGATATATAGGATGTCAATTGGATTAAAGTATTGTGGCTTGTGGTTATGCTTACTGATGCACACTTGTCTATAGAAGATACAGAATTTGATTCCGCTCCCAAGCTGGATTTAATTGTCTTCTCCTTTCATGTTGAATAAAATCAATTGTGTACCAGCTATAATATTAGGCACAGGTTCAATAAGAGAGTCACAAAATTAAGCACACAAACCTGAAAATGGTAATCAGTATTACAAAATACTGAATCTAAATTTAAATGTACTCCATTTTTTTAAAAAAATAAGCTTCATTTTACACAAATTAATAATAGCAATATAAATTAACATAGTATACATAAGTGATAATTGGTATTGCATGTAATTGAAAAAGGCCAGTAAAAACAAGCTTTTTCTAAAAAAAGCTGGCTGGTCTAGTCTTTTCTTAAAAATAAAAAATTTAAAAGTCGGTGTTTTTACAGCCCTGATATATGTACGTATTATGTGCTTATTATCTGTACATATTATTTATTTTTTGTGTACTTTTAGATCCATGGTTGAGGAGTGCAACTATTTATGAATTAGGCAGCTCTTTGATAAGTGAGTATTGAAATGAAAACGAAAATATTTTTGAGAAATTGATCTTTTAGTTCAGTTGAACTATAGTGGCAGTTATTGTGGCTGTTAATATTTTATAATTGCGTAAAAAACTCCTGGTAAAATAAGAAAGATGGGTTTTCATCAGGCAGCTTTAACATCTATTTTCATATGACTTATCCAGGGGTGATTCTAATCCGAAATTGTCCGACATTTCCAAAAATTTTCAAGGGCTTGTTCCGAAAATTAAGAAAAAAAATTGGTTTTACGAAAAGTTTTTAATGTATTCATTTTCAATTGGCTCTAGACTAGAGACCCATCTTATTAGGTCTCCTAACTGCAATAGTTGCACTGAATATATTCCAGTTTTAAATTCGACTGTGAATCAAGAACTTCCCGAAAATGCTTCCAACCCGATTTTTCATGCAATTTAGCTGAGCAGAATTTAATCTCAACTGGGCCATTTCATGACTGTTTAAAAATATATGTATTTTTAATTTTAAATTAAAAGAAAAATCATTAAAACTAATTGCATTGGCAACAAAAAGCCTACATTTAATCGATGTAGCACCGCATCTATTAACAACACTTTATAAAATCATTGCGGGCTCGGGCTTTGACACAGAACTGTATCACTCGGGCTCGGGCCTGCAAAAGTGAGCCCGAACTCATTTCTAGTGTGCACCCTCCTAAAAAAGCTATGAAACCATCCCTTCCTCCAAAAATCCCCCATAAAACACCCCTCCACACACAGTGGTGGGCACCCCTGCATATTGTCCAGTCAAGTTTTTTTTTTAACCTTTTGACGGTTAGGGAAATGAGCAGTTTTGGTTTACTTAATTCGCGCAGTATTACGAGTACAGACCTGCCAACTCTCAGGTTTTTAGCCGGAGTCTACGGCTTTTTTGTCGGAGAGAGGCACCAATCAGAATTTGAATTTCTGTTGGGAGGCGCTCCACTTAGCACTTGCAGTTGTATGCATATTGCTTAAGCTCTTGGGTCCTTGAACTGAAATGAAGTGAGGCTCGAACTTCGATCACGTTGTCGAAAAGAATTATGTTTTCAAAATAATTTTGACAATGAATTTTTAAAAAAGGCAAAGTCGGCGACTGTGGCTGCTTTAAATCGGAGTTCGCGATTTTAAAAATTTAGCTTTTTTATTATTTTTTTTAAAACAGACCTTAAATTTTTTTTCATGTTTATTATGTTACATTCATAGAAATAATATAACATGGTAAACAGTATGCAAAAACATTTTAAGCTATTTTCACAGCAATAAATATTTTTTAAAAATAATAATGGTGAACTAATTTTAATACAAATGCATGACTCAAATGAAACTTAACCCTACCAGGGGTAATATTACATTCATAAGTACAGAAAAATGAACAAATTTTACTTGAATTCTTTTGATGTTGAAAGCTGAAAACAAATTAACAATTCTGGGCACTTAATTTTTACAGCGAGTACACTTTAATTATTTTTCTATTTTGTAAATGAAATACCCTGAAATATTTTCACCCATCTAGTAAAATCATATGCAAACTCCGTTACTAAGAGCTGAAACTTTTTGTTTAAATGAAAAATCTTTATTGAACATTTCCAACATGAAAAAATATTTTATACCTTAAGCTGTTGTGGAACATGGATGAAACTTTACAAATACATATTCTAAATTTTACTTTAAACACTATTATTTATTGTGTGGTATTCATTAAATTGATCTAAAATACTGTTTTTAAATTAAAAAAACACAATGGTTCATGCTTATTATGAATTGCAATATAAATGATTGACTTTGCTGTTAAGATGCCTGAAGAATAAGAGTAATAATGTCAAATTTAAAAAATAGTAATTATTTCTGAACTGATGAACTGTTATGCACACACATAGAAAAACCCATCAAGTTTTTTTGAAACCGTGGCTGTAAATGCAACATATTTCATTTTTACAACGATATTTTCTAATACTAAAATCAATTTTTCAGAATAATTTCAAAAATGTTTAAAAAAATAATCACGATTTAAATCAACAAACTCAACTTTAAAGCAGTTTGTCTTTGCCATCCAAGTTTTGAAGTTTCAGCTGGGTAATAAAATAACCAAAACCTTTTTTTTTTAAAATCATTTAAATTGTATTAATTTTGTTGCATTGTATTTGTTTTGTGTAATTTCCTTACTGATAAAAAATTTTACATTTTGAAATGCAATTAATTTTTTCTACTTGTATTTACTAAATTTAAAATACAGTGATATGTCTTGTGAGTAATAGTCATTTCATTACTTAGAAGTTTGCACATTTGTGTACAAAAAGTGTTAAACATATGTTTTTTTTCTACATTTTTCTTAACTGCCACACGATGATTATTATTTTTTTTCTCTTTTTGTTAAAATTCAGTGTTCAATTGCTCCAAGGCAGTTTACTTGTGATCATTAAAGCGTTATACAGGTAAATAAAATGTAATTAAAAGAAATTCAATTTTGTTTTACTCCCCCCCCCCCCCCCCCCCCCCCACACACACACACACTTATTGCGCTATACCGTGTTGTCGAAAAAGTCTCAGGCTTTTTGATTCGTTTAGGTTGGCAGGTCTGCGAGTAAACAGTAGTGGAAAGTGGGAGCCGTTTTCTCCCTGCCGTTCTTCTGAAAATGTCATCCTTCTCTGGCGGTGCCGTAGATGGACCTAAATAACAGTTTTTATGTACTTTAAAATAATTAATAAATGATAATTATTAAATGGAAAATTACAATCAATTATATAAATAATAATACTTAATTATAAATATAAGATGCAGAATAATGATGGCGAA
Source organism: Octonoba sinensis (assembly GCA_038502835.1). NCBI lineage: Eukaryota > Metazoa > Arthropoda > Arachnida > Araneae > Uloboridae > Octonoba > Octonoba sinensis. Next base: position 12,867,162 of record CM076602.1, on the reverse strand, counting down.
CGAGCTCAACTCGTCAGCGCGCATTGGGGAAAATTTTCACTACGCGAGTAATGCTCATTTCTAATCATTTCGGTGGAAATCTTGCTCCTGAGCGGAACTCGTCTGAGCTCATTATGAGGCACAATTTGATTAAGAGCTGAACTCGTTCATAACCATCAAAGGGTTAAGCTGCCGAAGTACCAGGCAAAAGCAACTATTATTGAAATTAAAACCTTTTAAAAGGTTTTTACGCTTCAAAACAATTTTGAAATCAAAGTTGACACTTGTTAGACTGTTTGTATTCTCATATATGCATTTTCATCTTGCTTCGCATAAATATTTTAACGGTGAAAAAAATATTAAAATTTAATTAATGTAGGTACAAGACAACCAGCCTTGTGGAAATAATCTTATTTCTTTTAGTATGCATCCCTTTTCAGGGTTCCTATATGGTCACTACACCTTGACTCTTGAAGTAGTCGAGGAAATTGATAAAAAGGCCTAAAAGTCGTGAAAATTTGAGAAATGTCCTAAACGTCCTGGTAACCAGTACTATGGTCATGTAAATGCAGAATGTAGTAAAAGTTTTATGTATAATTTCAAATATTTCATTAAATCATTCCTTTTATTTCTTAAACTGTAAGCTTAAATAGTTTTTTTTTTTTTTAATTTACTCATAGAATTCAAGTATGGCTGTTTGTTGTTGCTGTTATTCTGGACTAATTTTGTAGAAAAAAATATTTTCAGCTTGGAAACTAGTTTTGCCAAGGGTCCTCTTACATTTTTAGATAGTATATTAAATAGTTGAGTGCGGGGAAGAAGCAAAAAATCATGTAAATAGTGAAAAGTGTGTGCATTATAAGCCGGCAGGGTGGCATAGCGGTAGGATTCTGAATGAAATGTTTCTGTAGAATTCCATGATAAAGCATCGACGAGGGTACAAAAAATCATGTAGCGCACGCATCAAACTTTATTTGTGAAAATCATATGATTTCAGCAATCGAAATTTTAAATTATGGAAAACTTAGAAAAGGTCTTTTTACAATATTCTGGAATAATATTTGCTTTATGTTACAATTTATTTATTTTTTTAGATTGTGTTTTCCCTACCCAAGTTGCTGAAAATGTTAGTATCATTGTTCAGATCTTTTGTGACCTTGGAAAGTGGATTAAAATATTATCTAAAACAGACTATAAGCTGGTAAGTGCTAAAGAAGACATATTTTTTTATCAAAATCTTTACTCGATCAGGGATCGCAGCTCCTATATTTCCTTATATATTTGAAAAACCTACTACCTTTACTATGTTTTCTGTCTGCTCTTCTACTCATATTTCCGTAATTTTCCCAAAATCGACAGTTTTTGTTTCTTCTAACTGCTTCCGATTAGCAGTTCTAAAAGTAAAATCATTTTTAAATATGCTTCAGTCTAGCATCAAGGGGTTGTTTTGTTGCGTGCCCCCATACCTTTTTTTTTTTTCTTTTGGAGCTGCCCTCTCTTGTCCCTGCCCCTCTTCCCGTTCTTTATGATCTAAAATCTCTGATCCTCCTGTCTGTTGACTTCTCAGCAACTTCAATTATGCATATCCTATACTTGGAGGTTTTACTGTATATCAGAGGTTCCCAAACTTTTTTTTCTCGTGGACCACTTTCAAAGTTTTACTATTTTGGGTAGACCCCCTGCTGCTACATTTCTACTGTATTCCCAAAACCCCTAAAAAATATCACCCTAAATTGGGGTGTTAAGAAGAAAAAAAAGTAGAACATTTTCTTGTGTCCTATTTATTAAAATAATACTTGTGGTTATACAAAATTATAAACATTTATTATTACAAACAATCAACAATTGACAAAAAAACAACAATGAACTCTGAAATGTAAATAGTCATACTTTTAATGAGAGGGATGTACTTGATGAATTGACATCAAATATTTAGCTACGGTTTTTTAAGAATTAATCTCAAATCTCCTCGTTCTGTGATGTTCAATCTGCTCCTTTTTTTTTTGTTAACAGGATGGTAACGATTTGTGAACCCCTATTTTCTTTTCACGTCTACGTGGACTCCCGTGTGGTCTCCTATGGACCCCTGGGGGTCCACCTGGACCACTTTGGGAACCTCTGATGTAAATCAACAAACCCTGATCTGAATTAGAAATATTTGAACCTTGTCATGAAACAACTTCAATGAGTAACATGATCATTGCATTTTTGCATGAATCTTGTACAATCCATTGGTGAAGGGGAATGAATTTGTTTAAAATGCATTATGAAAAATATATTACCACATACGTTGAAAATGTAACAAAAGAGATAATTTCTCCTTTCTTTAAAATGTACAATTCATATGGGGGGAAAAAAGCATGATAAAATATTCACATTATATCAAAAAGTGTCGTTCAATATTGTATAGCCCCTTTAAGTTCCCAAACTTTTTTTATCCCATGAAACTCTCGTTATTCCTTTCCGTTTTTTGTTAAGCTCCTCCCCCCCCCCCCCCTTCCTATGGGATCATTCTAAAAAAAGTCAATTAGTGAAACTTTTATATTTGAAAGTTCCAAAACAGAGTAAAACTGAGGGTTAAGTTTTACTGAAGAAGTTTTAAAACAGTAGGGAGATAGAGAAAATTATCCCGATACTTTACATACAAATATATACACTTTACATCATGATTTAAATGAAGTGATTTTTTTTTAAATAGTGAAACTTAAATCATTTTTTAAATTGATCTTGATTTTAGAGTTTTAGAAAGCTTTATATAAAATTGAAATATGTTGCGTTTACAATCTCTGTTTCAAACAAAACTGGTCCATCTATCTCTGTATGTGCTGTGCATAAACATATTGCATAAGTTTAGAACTTATTACAGTAATATTTTAAAAATTATACTAATTCTTCTACTCTTTAGACATCTTAAGCAAAGCATAATTCATTCAACCAATTCATGTTGCAATTCATAGTAATCATGAACCATTCTGTGTTTTTATTTTAAAAATAGTATTTTAGTTCAATTTAATGAATACCACACAGTAAATAATTCAGAGTGATAGTGTTTGAAACAATGATGCTTAGAACTTAGAATATATATCCTTAAAGTTTCATCCGTGTCCCCTAAAGCTTAAGGTTTTTCCCCTTGTATAATCTTTTTTCATCTTAGAAATTTTTAATAAAGATATTTGATTAAAACAAAAAGTTTAAGTTTTTAATAACAGAGTGAACAATGGGTAAAAATATTTCAGGTTTATTTCATTTATAAAATATAAAAATGACAAAGTGCATTCAGTGTAAAAATTAAGTACACACAACTGTTAGATTTTTTTCAGTTTTCAACAGTAAAAGAATTCATGTTAAGTTTGTTCAGTTTTTCTGTACTTATCAGTGTACTATTATTCCTGGTAGTGTCAAGTTTCATTTGAGTCACGCATTTGTGTTAAAATTTGTTCATTATTATTATTAATAAAAAATGTTTATTGCTGTGAAAATATAGCTTTAAAATGTGTTTTTGCATATTGTTTAGCATCTCATATTATTTCTATAAATGTAACATAAAAAAATATCCAAATTACTTGAGGTCTGTTTTAAAAAAATTTAAAAAAATCTGATTTTTTTTTTTTTTTAAATCCCTTTTTTTTTAATCATGAACCCCGATTCATTCAGATACAAAAATTTGAGGGGAAAAACAAAGAGGGTAAGTAGAAATTAAAATTTATTATTTTTGTGTACTGCAAATGCATTTCAAATGCTTAACTTAAGTTATTGCATGCAATTTTATTTCTTGAAATCCTTTGCAATTTAGGAAGCATGGTTTGTTGACAAGTTCTTCACTGTATGGGAAAGTTTTATGAAGGGATTTCCTTACTCTGTTAGGATAAAAAATCATAATACACTAGCTGCTAGAACTACTGAAGTAAGTAAAGCTTTGTTCAATACTTAAATGTTTTTTTACAAAGAAAAAAGGCAGGAAAAAAAAAAACTTACACCAGGAGCAGAGCAAAACTAAACTTCATCAAAAATTTAATTTTTGTGAAATTTATGTACTATTATTCTCAAATTCATGCAACCAATAATTGTTAGTGATATTTAGAATGGGCTACCTGTGTGATACAATTCTAACCCTTTGTAAAAGACTCAATAACCACTTTTATGTATTGCAGAAAATTCTACTTGTAGTTATGTAAAAAAATTCAAATGTTAAAGTATAACTAAATCTAGATTACTACAACGTAAGTGCATATTTTTATTAAAACAGAATTTTTTTCCCTTTTACTTCTAACTTGTGTGTGCGTGACTACATCGGTTATTATTTACAGGAGTTACTGTCTGTTTCTCTAAGCCGAAACCTTCCTTCATGTTACGCATGCGTCAGGACTGCTTCAATTTCATCGAAATAGGGGTAATAAAAGTAATTAAAGATGAGGATGGGTTTACTTTTTGCCAAGAATAACAAACCAGCTGCTTTCTTTTTCTTTTCTTTTTGTGCTCATTATTCAAATAAGAAATAGAATAAGTCAACATAGAGAAAAATTTTAAAATACTTGGATTAAATAAAGCTTCCAAAACTGGTCTCAGCGTATCACCCCTTCTACTAATGGAATTGTTCGCGACTGGTAGTCGCGGCTTTCGAGATCAAACAGCAATTTCTCTGTTATTTTGTAAATTTAAATGTAGTCCATCTCTATCCATTCAAAAAATGTTGATTTAAGTTTGCTTATGTGGGAAGGGTGCAACCAAAGAATGTTTTTGGGTAGGTTTCCACCCCTCCCCCCAAGAACCCTTGGCAGACCTGCTAACTCTCCTGCCACCACACAAATTTCTCCTACTTTTCGAAGGGAAATAGTCTTTGAACTTTTCTTCATTCATCTCTTTGTAGAAAACATTTAGAAAACTCTAGAACTGTTAACATTTATGTCAATTTTTGATTACAAAAAAAATCTTACCTTGCTGCAGTTGTATAACAAAACATTTTTGTTTAGTGTTTGTGCATTTCATGTCCATATAAAGGTTCTACTGATAACTGTAGAAATGTATTTATTTTTTGTTGAAAAATATTTTTAAGCATCCTTCTGTAATCAATTGTTAGACTAATGAAAGTCATTCGAAAAAATGTAGTAAATGGCCTTAAAAAGTAAAAACAGAATAAATCGGTATTTTATTTTTAATTCTAAAATAACTTGACTAACAAAAGAATTTAAATAATGTAGTAAATGATCATAAAAAATAAATAACAAGAAAACCCGGTATTTTATTTTTAGTTCTAAATTGACCTTTAATAATAGATAACGTATAAAATGCATTTTATAACTCCTAGATTAATTTTTATGTAATTTGTAGCTAAGAACAGAAAGTTTATCAGTTTTATACTACCATTTATTTACCTGGTTGTGAGGTATAGAAATATCTCCTGCTTTTTTTATTTTGTAAGGTCGGTAGGTCTTTTCTTTTCTTACGACCCCCTGAAGAAAATTGCTTGTGTCTATAAAGGGTGTTTTAAAAGTAAACTAGCTAGCAATAACCCTCCCAATTCCCTGTGCCAGTAAAATCCGGATTCTAGGCAACTAAAATAAGAGGATTTCAATGCCATTTGTAGATGTGGCAAGTTGTACGGTAACTTGCCAAAGCCTCTGAATTTGTATCGTTTCTCTTTTCTTTTTTGTCCAAAATATGGTGGTTAATGGGATGCATAAAGTTTCAATGGCAATGGGGAAAAACATCATAAAGAATACAACATTGAGACCTCAAGACAGTGTACTTTAACTGCAAAAGAAAGAAATAAGAAAAACATTTTGTAAGTGAAGTTGTGGGCATTTATACTTTTAGTAAAAATCAGAATGAGTGCAGCTAATTTTTATTTTGTTAGTAATTAAAATCTTTTCAATTAAAATGATATTTTAATCCAGTGATGTGTATTAATAGTTTCTCAAGACTTTTCTGCACTCTGCAAGGATTATCCCAGAAAGTTTTACAGGGTACATTAGGCTATCTTTCTTATTTGGTATTGAAGTATTTGATGCATTGAGAAATGTTGGCTATTTGGCCCATTTTCTTTTTGTAATCTTTTGCCTTAACGTGCTAATAGTAACATGCATTATTTGCCTATTATGCCAATGCATCATTTTATTTTCTGTGAGAAGATGGGAACATGCAAGATCTTCTCTCTGTTATTTTAATGCAGATCGTCATTATTTAATTATATTCTAAATGTGTATCGCTTTGAATTTTCAATTTTTAGCTTGCTGTTGTGCGGCTGAATATGGCTCTATGTTTCCTCTGCTGTGGTTTTTCTGTGGAAAGAAGTAGTACAAATAAGTACTGTGAAACTATTCTGAAGTACTTGGTTAAAGTTGCCAAACTGAAACCGGAGATCCAAGCTGATTCTATTCCAATGATCATCCAAATTGCAAGAGTCCAGCTTAGATCTCAGCATATGAATTTTGGTGTGTTATTTTTTTAGTGTTATGTGTTAACCATGCATCTCATTTTTTATTTATATATTCTCATTGAAACGTACTGAAAATTTTTGCAGTTCATTGTGAAAACAGAGAAAATAAACAAATCTTGTAAAAATGTTCTTTTTCAAAAATTGTGATTATCAAAAAGTGAGGCCTTCACACAAATGATGATTATCAAAAAGTGAGGTTTTAGCATGAAGTTTCTCTTTCATTCATAATGTTGTTTTTATATATTATACTTAATTAAAAATTACACTTTTATTTTCATGGCACTTACAATTTTATAATAATTGAATTGCTCCTTTTTTGCAAAGAAAATCAGTTTTACAAAATGAAGTTTCACACTAGTAAAGTGCAAATCCTCATAAAAAAGGTCCTTCATGTCAAAAATTTCCAGGTTCAGGGGCAAAGGGCATAAACTTGATGTATACTGCATTTAAAAAACAACAAAATACATGTACATACGAGGTCTGTCTAAAAAGTATCCGACCTTTGGCCATAAAAAATATTTTGAATACCTGATGGAGTTGGGAGCCTAATCCCCTTCAAAGTAGACCCCTTATGCTTGCACACACTTAGCGTACCGATTCTTCCACTGCTGGAAACACCTCTGGAAGTCTTCTTTTGGAATGGTGTTCAGCTCCGTCGTCGCATTCCGCATTATCTCTTCTCTACTCTCAAAACGGGATCCTTTCAGTGGCGTCTTCAATTTCGGAAACAATCAAAAGTCGCAAGGAGCCAGGTCTGGAGAGTAGGGAGGTTGGCGAATGGTTGTAATTCCATGTTTGGCTAAGAAAGTGTGGATCAATGGGGCTGAATGTGCAGGGGCGTTGTCCTGATGCAAGTGCCAGTTGTTCGCCGTCCACGTGTCTCGTCTTTTGCGCCGAATTGCTTCACGGAGTCGCCGGAGAACATCTTGATAGTACTCTTTCGTCACTGTTTGTCCTTCCGGTGCTTATTCGATGCACAATTCCACGTACATCAAAGAAAACAGTCAGCATCACCTTGACTTTGCTTCGCGCCTGCCGCGCTGACTTCGGCCTCGTAGAATCGGGATGCTTCCATTGCGATGACTGCCTTTTTGTTTCTGGGTCGTACCCGTACACCCATGTCTCATCTCCAGTTATCACGCTGTTCAGAAACCCAGGATCAGTGTTGGCGGTGTCCCGAAGGTCCTGTGCAACGTCAAAACGGAGGTCTTTTTGTTCCGGCGACAGCAACTTGGGCACGAATTTTGCAGCCACTCGGCTCATGTTCAGATCTTCATGCAAAATTGCATGTACAGAATCTTTACTCACTCCAACCTCTTCCGAGATCTCCCGCACTGTCAAGCGACGCACCTGCCACCTCCGAATTTCGCACCCTCTCGACAACAGCTGCACTCCGAGCAGTTGTGGATCTGCCACAACGCTGCTCACTCTCCGCTGATGTTCGGCCATCTTTGAATCGGTTGAACCACTCCTTAATTTGTGTTGCACCCATCGCGTCTTCTCCAAACACCTGCTGAATCTTACGAATTGTTTGGCTTTGAGAATCACCAAGCTTTTGACAGACTTTGATGCAGTATCTTTGTTCAGTTCGTTCAGTCATCTTGCGAAAAAACTAAATCCGACGAACGCTACGAACGGCACCTTACTTGTCGACCACCAGCCAGTGACTGGTTCATGCGAATGCGGTGAAGAATTTCAAGCATGCGCATTAAGGTTCCCCCTTCCACCGAGCACTGTGGCGGCGCCTTAAAATCACTACTTGGCGCGGAAAAAATTAAGGTCGGATACTTTTTAGACAGACCTCGTACATATAAATGCATTATATTTCCCAAGCCGAGGGGGGAGATTGACCCCCTAAATGACAGTCCCACTTCTACCCTGCTCAAAAACTCTTATTTTTCCCATCTAAGGCTGAAAAATCCTTCTCCTTTGACCTGAATAAGAAAGAATAATGAAACAAGTTTATTTGTAAGAAAAAATAAGCTACCGTAAAGTACCGAATAAGCGCCCCCCTGAATTTTCGCAAAAATATTAGGGAGGGGGCGCTTAAACGGTACAAGTGAAGAAAAGTACCAAATAAGCGCTGCCTTCCCTATTTACTACTGTCCAAGTAATCGATATTGTGAAAAATTCGCGAATCTGACATTCGGCCAGGAATGAATCATTTGATTTTTGGCTTTTAAATATGGGATTTTGGTTTTAATTCTTTGTCAAATTCTTATTGAATCAATTGTTAATTGCATTGAAAAAAAAAAGTCTTGCCATAAAAGAGAACCGTAGCAGTTATCTCAAAATGCCTATCAATCACACAAAGAAACCCTTCCCGTGCAATAAAGACAAAGGATGACCGCACATATGGTCCTCTTAAATGGCCCCCATAAAAAGAGGCCAAGCAAGCCTTGAGGCAAGGTGAGCTAATGTGGTTACTGGAATTTAGACAAAAGCTTATCTGAACGAAAGCATGTGTTCAACGTTTTTCGTGGGTAGCCACTGATGAAGGCATTTTCTGTCCTCCCCTCCCCTTCCTGGCTAACAGAGAGAGCTTTTATTTATTAGTCTGGAATTCCCAGGAAACCTTTAATCCCTTCTGGGAACTGATAATGGAAGGCATGAGTTTCTCTTGGTCAGTGCAATGAGAATCCAAGTTTAGGGGGGGGGGGCGCTTATTTGGTATTTTCACAGAAACGAAATTGAAGGAAATCATAGGGGGGGCGCTTGTTCGGTACTTTACGGTAATATGCTTTCAAAATGGTAGATTATTGTATCTACAGTTTCCACGCATGACACAGAATTTTTCCAGGTGGAAGAGTAACTTTTTCCAAGAAATCTTATCAAATATGCATCTTAAAACTAACTTAATAGGTAATTAAGTAATCGTAATAAAGGTTATTATAACTCAGTTGATAAGTGCTCCTAATTATTCTCCTCTTAATATAGCAATCTTGTACTCACTAAAAACAGGATCTTATTTTTTTAAACAGATCTGTAATTAATTTAATGTATTACTTTAGAGTAGAAAATTCTTTCAATAAATATTTATCTTAAAAGCATCAAAGAGAGAATGAGGGTCATTAGGCCAAGATGTGGCCTAATGACCCTCAAGTGACTTGAAATTTGGATAAAATTCCAAAAATATTACCTTTATTGGAATTTATACTTTAAAAAGTTTGGTATCCAGCTTTTGGCCTTCTGCGGTCCAGATTTGTACCCTAGTCCACCAGTTGCCCACCATTATTGATATAAGGTATTGAAAGGAATGTGTGTGTATTTAGTTGTTTTTTGAAATATAATATCTAAAGAATGCAGTTAAACTGTCTGGAGAGTTTGTGGGAAGTTCGAAGGAGGATAGGGGGTAGTCTGAAACCTCACGGTATAGACAGTATGGCCGTAGCTAGCATTGGGTTAGCCCCGTGGAAATCCAAAATGATGATGATGTGCCTGCTTATAATCGCCTTTAAAAGGGTTAATTTGTGCACAGTATACTAAAATAAACTAAAAGAGCAATAAAACTTGGCACATCGAAAAAATAGTGTCTTAAGTTTGAACACAAATCCTTCACTTAGTTGCATGTTAGTTTTGGAGCACTGGAAAAATGAGGAAAAATATATTTGGCAAACTGTCTCTTGGAAACAATATTTGTCATCTGACCAGGGCATACAATTCAAAAATCGAAGTACAGTAGACAATTAATTCTGCTGTTCCCACCTGGGTTGCCAAGTTTCTTCCAAAGTGAGGAAAAAATTTAGGATGAAATGAATTTTTATCAAGAGTGGAAGAAATGTAAAAAACTTATGCGTTAAGAATTTAAGAAAACATATTTTGACTAAATTTTATACAATTAAATGACTTATACTTTATCATTATGATAATTAATGCTAATAGTGCAAAAAGTTTTAAAACATTAACTTCCAAAATCCAAAAAAATCCAAATTCTGATATGTATGTTGGAATAAATATTTTTTAATGTGTTGTGGCAATATACTTTAAAATAGTAATGTATTTTTGCATGGAAAGAAAATTATATCCAAACATGAATGAATTCTTCTATTGATGTATAGTTCCTTTTTTTTTAACAGTGTTTCCCTTTACAAAGTTGTAACAAACCACTTCTAAAATTGTAACAACTATTACACATAAATACCTGTCAGATTTTATTTGTTATTGAAAATTACTTTTGAAAAAAAAAGCAATTATATTATTAATTGTCTGCTTCACATTTTATGTAATTAGTTATAATTATAGCTTAATTCTGTCATTTTGTAATTATATATTTTGATTTTATCTTGTTTAATTCTTAATTACCCCCCCCCCCCCTCCATGTCTTTCAATTTTTTCTACTTCTTCAGGGTTCATACTCCTCCTGGAAATCATGAAAAACCGTCATGAAAATTCATATCCTTTATAAAAGTCAGGGGAAAACATAAATTTTTGACAAAACCTCCTACGAGGGACCCCTTGGAGGGAACCTACACTCGTCACGTTGTCAGATCCTCAATTTACTCGCCTTCCTTTTCCTATATAGGTTTTTCTTTATATAATGGTGTTTATTATATATTAATGGTGTTATTTCATGGCATAAAAGTGCCTACATCAGTATTTCTTAAAATATTTGTTTTCATGTGTTATTATAGAGTTAAAAAGCTGATTTGTCCCCACTGGGATCATCCTAATATTTATTTTATTTTATTTATTCTTATATTTTATGTTTTATAATTTTAAATTAGCTTTTTAAAATTTAAATTTTAAAAAAGATGGAAAAAAATGGATGCAAATATAATCTGGCAGTATTGTCATAAAATTTGCTTTCGAAAATTCTATAGACTAAAAATTCTGTAGCATAAGTTTGTTATCTTTATGAGCATCTGTATAGAATTTTTTAATATGAGGTTAATATAATTGTATGTATAAAATGTTATTGTTGGCCTTTTTATTGTACAAGTAGTGCATTTGCTAATAAATATTTTTACTTGGAACGTTAACCTGGAATTCTGCTTTGATCTACCTGGAAAAGTCATTTAAATTTTTTTGGCTATTTGAGTATGAACCCTGCTTATTCCATTATCCTGAAAGAAATCGGTTTCTTCAGGAAGAAATCCAACAATGGTTCCCACCCATATTTATAGTGGATTTGATTAATTTTAATGGAAGCACTCTGTAGGGAAACATCAGTTACCCTTGATGTTTCTCTCTACCAATACCAGATCTTGGAGTTTGCCATTGTGTGGCAATCTTAAAAATGCTGCCTCCCCCTCCATTCAATTGTTGTTCATAATCCACAACACTTTCATGCACTGGGCATTTTTGTAGGTAGAAGCCACTGCTGTAACTTTTGTTAATGTTCTCACGGCATGGCCCTTTCGCCTCAACATTAGAAGAGTAAAGCCATAATAGAAGCCCCCTCCCCTTAACTGGAGATATGTAATTCTGACAGTTGAAAGGGGTTTTTACCCCCGTAAATTTTTAAAAACTATGCAAACTGGTGCATTTTGAGGGCTTAGGAGATGCATTTGGGACTGCAAAAATATTTGAAGAAAATAAGGAAACAAAAACGTTTTTAAATTTAAATGCTTTTTTACTCATAAAAAAAGGCAGAAAAATGCAAGACCCTTCATAGAAGCCCTCGCCCTGCCTTCCTAGGAGCCGACCGACTGATCAAGGTATTCAGTATGACTATCTCAATTTTCGAGTTTCTGACAGTTTATACAAATAAATGATTCTATTGATCAGTTTTAATCTTTAGCAAAATAGCCGATCAATGATCAAATCGGAGCACTGCACTAGGATTTTAATTTTTTCTTTCCAAAAGTTACATTTTCTAAAAATTTTTTTTTCCTTTTTATTTTATTTTTTTTTCTTCCTTTTTTTTGTTGTGTGTGTGTCACAGTTGAATTTGACGCTCCCCCCCCCCCCCCTAGAAGTGTCGTCCAGGGGCACCCCGACTTGCCCCTTAGATCTGGCACTGCTCTCCACTCCTTAATGTTATTATAATAGGCATAATGTTATTGTGAAAGAGAATAGAATTCTTGGTGAAAAATAAATGAGTTCTGCCAAAGATCTAAACAACATCTATAAGGGCAAATATTAAATATAAGTGCATTCAAAGAACCAAAGTATGGAATTTTTCCTAATTGTGGAAGAGTAACTATACTTAGAATTTATTTGTTTATGTTTTAATCATTGGCTTATCTTGTTAATCTTGATTCATATTCACATTGTACATTCAATTTAAATTCATCAGTAAACTAAGTTTTAATATTTTTAGGCTACTTTTTTTTTGCTTTTTTTTTAAAACTGTGAAGCTACTTTTTTTGCAATATTTTTCCTGTGAAATTTTGCAACAATTTTCATATATGACAAGATTTCTCTGCATATTAGTTTAAGCTGAATTTTAGCGTTAGAAATTGTAAAGAAAATTGCTTTATGTGCAGGTAAACATAGTGCTTATTTTGAACATTTTCTTTTTTGCTGTTAGAAACTGCAAATAGTTTTCTATGCTACTTGTGTGAAACCATAAGGAAACCTAATCATATTGCTGACAAACTTTTGATGAAATTTTTCACCGAGATTGTTACAGATATCAACCTTAATTGCTATGTTGCGTAAGTATTCATTTGGTGAAAATAAAATTTTGGTTGAAATGCTGTATTTTCTTTGTAAAAAATAGAAACATTTAAAATATTTTATGTATTTAATGAATTTTCAGTCTGTTCCTTTCTATGCAAATTGTGTATTTATTGATTTTGTCAATTAATCCCATAAATCATCGCACTCCCCCCCCCCCCCCCCCCAAAAAAAAAAAGTTCTTTAACTGGAGTGCATGTCTTGATCAGGGACTAAATGCCCTACCATTTTATTGTTCCGACTACACATTGGTTCTTCACAAAGTTGTTTGCTTGATTTCATTACATCTTGAGGTATCACCGGTGCCAGTCACTTGTTATATCACAACAGGCTATTTTGGTAAGGCCACAATCTTCTGTAAAAGCGTGGGTGAAAGTATTCTGTCTTGGCCTGGTTTTTGTGAATTTTCAAATGATTTTTGAAAAAATCAAATAATTTTGGAAATTCAAAATTTAAACATAAGTGGCAAAATATATATATATATATATATATTATATTATTTGGTGCTTATTTAAAAAATAATTCTGAAAAATATGATTTGGTAGCTCAGAATTGTGTGCTGGGTCTGTTTGGATTGATTTGAATTTTGTGAAGGGTCCACTTTTTCCCCATATATTTGACCCCCCTCCTCCCCCTTTGTCACAATATGTCATACTTCAGCGGACCCCCTCCCCCTTTTGTCACATGTCGACGCTATGTTGTATAATGCATAATGTAACTCTTCTCGTTACCCCCTCCTTTGTCACAATTTCGCGAACCCCCTTCTCCCTCAAAGTGTGACATCATTTATGAAGGATCCCTTATTAGTAAAAACATTATAAGTGAAACTGAAGGTCTCCCATAACTTATGGGAAATTTTGTATAAGTAGCAAGATGCCATACATCAAACATTTTATTCTTTGTACATTTACAGTTGTTTCATTTGTGCTCTCAAGAGCTTTTTATTTAAATAAGAAATATGGGGAAAAAAGAATAGCTAGTGACACAAAGAGGAAAAATTACGAAGCACTTGTAATTTCCTTTCAAATAAAATTTTAAAAATTTATCTTGATTTACCATCTTAGGAAAAAATGGAATCAAGAATAAAATTGTGGGGCAAGAATGATGTTAGACCTGAAGTCTCCTTTCAAAGGGAGGCGATTTAATATTGCTTTTAATAAGGTTCCACAAGACCAGCAAATTATTAACGTCATGCTCGAAGTGTTGTTATAAAAGAGTCCGACTATATTTTCAACTTTTAAAAGCATGAAAAACTTGTTCTTTTAGTCCTTTTTGTATTTTGATGCCCTTGGTGACTAATCCCTTGTGAATAGGTTTATACAACTGGAGAACACAAATGAATTTTTAACACTGATCTTTTACTTAGATTATGGATAAGTATGTTTTCTTTGCTTTGCTGTTTTTAATTTTTATTAATCCTTGTTTAATTTTCGTTTTCATTTGCAGACTTTCAACAAAGGAGTGCTTCTTCAAAACTTTACTTGAAGAGTTGATCAGCATGTCTAAATCTAATAATCTTGATTTAAATCTTTTGAAATACATTCAAAGAATCTACATTTTGGACCCTCAGGCATTCCTTAAGGTTTCAGAAGAAAAAATGGAGCCGAAAACCATAATGTGTGAGTTATTTAATTTTAAAAATTGCAAAAAGAAAAAGAACATTTTATTTATTTATACTATGATAACTAGGGATGCACTGAAAAGCAAATCGGTAGATTACTGACAACGGATTAATCAGGTATCAGTAGGTGATGGTCGGCAGGCAATTAATTGCAACACTTTATTTCTCCATGCCATTTTTTGTTTTACAATTTATAATTTTCCGAACTAGTTAATAATTTTATTTCTGTGAATGTTGGTTTATTTTCACCTTTACCGTCAATTTTTTAAATACTTTTTTCTAACTTTAAATATTTTTTTTCTCGTAGAAATCCGGGAAAGAAAATTTTACGTACCTGAGTAAATTACAATTAAAGTATTTAAGTGCAACAGCATCATTTATAGAGAGTGACAGATTATTTAGCTTAAGAAAGAATGTATTAGAAAATCTGCAAGATATTGCTTATATCCTGGTAACGCAAAAATGCTTGTGTTTCCTCAGCACCATTGAAAAGTACTGGGATTTGATTATTCATAATGATGTCAGCATAAGTTGTGAGCAGTTTTTTTTTTTTTTTAAATACTATTTCATTTGGTTTTTGGGCACTTTCATATCACATGATATCTCACATTGTAAAAAATTTTGTTTTCCCAATTATAAAATTATTCAGCATTTTTTTCTTATTCCTGGCACCTTAAAAATAAATTTCGTTAAAAAATATTTGTTTTGCCAATTAATCAGTAAAAATGAGCTGATTATTACTGTTAATCTGATAGTGATTTTGCCAGTATCCCGCACTTTTTTTTTTTTTGCGGGATACAGATATCGTAGCTCAACTGGATACATATTCCAATAGATATTT
The DNA here is from genome assembly GCA_038502835.1 of Octonoba sinensis. NCBI lineage: Eukaryota > Metazoa > Arthropoda > Arachnida > Araneae > Uloboridae > Octonoba > Octonoba sinensis. The sequence goes on along the minus strand of CM076602.1, from coordinate 12,851,664 downwards.
AGTTCGGCAATTGGCTTTCAGTTATGTTACGTACTTATTAATTTTTTCTGAATACCTGAGCTCTTCCCCCTTGATAGATGAGCCATTTACTCTCTCTATATATGTATAATGGGGTTATTTTTTCCCCACTATCGTAAGAACTTTGTTCACTATGAGCTCTAAGAGAAGTGGACTGTAAATCAATTCTTAAAAACAATAACTATTTTATTATCTATTGGATGCATATGCAATTGATGGTACCCTATGGTACATTATATTGTTTGACAAAAAGGGAGCTACATGCTCATTCAACAATTCACCTCTTACGGTGTTTATCTTTCAGTTCAACTTCCAACTGACGCCTCTTTTTAAAAACACTTCTTTGCTTGCCACATATTTGGCGGCTTGGCGAGATTGTCGCAGCACGTTGGCTCTTTTCCATACACGGCCGCAACAAACTTAAAGAAAAAAGAAGTGAAACTGATATAAGTACTGGAACTTTTAATGAAAGTATAAAATAACTTAAAATTAAGTATTAAATACAGTGAAAGGTTTATAACGGCAGGGTGCGTACATGGCCTGGAAAACCTTGAAAGTCCTGGAAATTTGGAATAATGTACAAAAATGTCTGGAAAGTCCTTGATTTTCACATTTTTACTATTTCTTTGTAGCTTATCAACAGGAAAATTCACCTTTCTTCAAATTCCTACCTGCAGACATGTGATTTTTCCGTATTTTGACGGAATTCCGTAGTTTTGGTAATTTTGGAAATTAAAAATTTCGCTTCCAAAAAAATTCGTAATTTGGATTTGTTTTTCTCTATTTTTTTTTTAACCCTATGAACATTTTTGAAAGTAGCCTGTGTACAATCCTGCGAAGTTTCACAAATTACGAGTAAAATTTACACATTCGATTCGTTTTTGGCGCTTTTAAGTGTCAATCCCGATTTTTTGTTTTCACCACTTCGAAATCTGGTTGCATCGGTTTCGGCAAAACTTCCTAGTTCTCGTTTAATATCGGATTCTTCCCCTTAGACATCAATAAGTTTGAGCTTATCATTATTTTTAATCTTTCCTAAGTTTTAGCTTCTGTAAAGGACTTGCAGAAACGTCATTTTGTCACGCCCACTCTAAATGTCGCCGATAATCAAGGAGTTTTTAGCTTTTAAGTTTTAGTGATACATCTGTTGATTATAATTATTAAATATTAGAACCTTATTAAAAATCTGTTTTAAATTTTTTTTTGCCAAAGATGTTTTGTTTTTTAATTTTTTTTTTTTTTTTTGCATGTAATTTAAAATGTGTTAAAATTTTAGATTGTCTTTAGCATTAGGGTCCCTCCCCTCTTTCAAGTACTCATTTTACATTGTTACAAAATAAATAAATAATATTTCTTTCTATTTTAATTCAATGTATAAAAACATGTAAAAAATTCTTCACACCTAATTTTGAAGTTGTTTCATTTCATCGAAATTTTTATAGTTATCAAGTATGAAACAGTTATTTCAGTTTAAGAAGTTATTGCTCAGAAACATGTTTATTTCTTTAAAAAATGCCATGCCACTTCCATGCCTTATTTTGGTTAGACATAATGCCCCAATCATTTTTTTATATTAAAGTAATGAGTTGACTTGCTTAGTATTTAATAATTCTATTGCATAGTAATTTATGCTTGCAATATACTTTTTAATAAGCTTTTACAAAGCGTTATGTTGTGATTTTTCAGTATTTTTTTCCTCAGTGAGGCACATTTCTGACCTGACAAGTAATAAAACTATGGCTTGTTACATACACAGCCGATACAACACATTAATCTAATTAATGTGTGATCTGATAAATTTTTATAGTATTGAATATGAAGTTATTTTATGACAGTTAGAGTGCTCTAAATTAAATAGTATTAAAGAAATCTTTCTGGCTTGTAATGTATTCGAAGTAGTTAGATTTACTTCATTTGAAACACTTGATTTTTGCTATGAAGAGTCCTGGAAAGTGCTTGATTTTTACTCAGAGAATAGTGTACGCACCCTGATAACGTCATTCAAGAAACCGGAATATTTATTATTAAACATACTAATTTTATTAAATATAAATGCTAAATGGTAGGCAAGTAAGGATGCGTGCATATTACTCTTACAAATTCCCCCTCAATTAAAAAATTTTACATTAGGAATAGCTAGATATATACTTGTTACGGTAAAATGTAAGATGGCCTATGATTATATAATGATAGCACATGCGTTGTATTAATTAAAACATTATTATCATGAAATGCTTTTAATGATGTCCCCAATCCAAAATCCTGCGAGCTCTATGGAATCCACTACATATCCACATAAGTGATTTTATATTAAAGCATAACTTGCTCTTTTTCTACTTATCAAATGTTTAAAAAGTTTTTTATTATTACTATTATTTTAAATATTTTCATGTGTTTGAAAGTTTTGGTATTTGTTCTTGTCGACATCTTATTTTGTTACATTATACCTAACCAGGCCCTGAAGTTGATGACCCTAAAAAAATCCCTGAAAATGCTCTAAAAACACAACAAAAAATGCACTTAAGATCTGAAATCAAAATTCCATTGAAGAATTTAAAATATTTGTTTTTTGAAAAATTGTAATAGCTGCATCATTAAAGAACATTTTAAAATAAATAAATAAAATCAAATAACATAAACAATACATCAATAAATAATAAATGTGTTTTCATAACTTTACTATCTTAAATAACAGAATCTCAATTGCTCTAAGTAATTTTTTTTTTTTTTTTTTTACACATCAAATATTGCATATGAGAGAATGGTATTTGTATTTGAGAAACGTTTTTCAATTCTGGGATAAATTTGAAATAAATCAGATCACTTATGGATCAGTATTTCGTTTAAATTCAATGAATGAATCAACTAAAGTTGTAGCCAGAAAATTTTTAAAAAAAGGAGCTAAAACATAGAAAAGTGCTCCAAAACGCTTCCCAAACTGTGGTATGGGTACCACTAGTGGTACGCAAAAAGAATATATAGACTGGGGGCCAAAAAAGGATATATAGACTGGACTCGAAGAATTGCGTTGATTTCTGTTCTGATGGTGCTCGGGCAATGACGGGGAAACACAGAAGAGTTTTTGCCAAAATAAAATCATGGACAGAAACCTGCAGCATTCATAAACAGCAGTTGGCAGCAAAGGGTATGCAAATTAAATTTCTTTACAAGAATCTGTCTAGGTGGTGTGAACTTCATCGAATCATGGACACTCAACTCTCGAGTATTTTCAAAGCTGTATTCTGAAATGGGCAGTGATCACATTCAGTTGACACTACACGCTGAGGGGAGATGACTTTCCCGGGGAAAAGTTTTAGGTAGATTGTTTGAATTATGTTCCGATGCGCAGCTGTTTCTGATGGGAACCAGTTTTTAACCGACTTCAGAAAGGAAGGAGGTTATACATTCATATTGTTTGTATGTCGTTTTTTTTTTTGTTGGTTTGTCCACTCATAACTTCTCACCGGATGAACTGATTTTCATGATTCTTTTCTTATTCGATCGAGGGTGGTTTCCCATAGGTCCCGTACTTTGGTTTGACCATATTCGATAATTAGAAAAAAAGTTATGGGCAGAAATGTAGTATTTTTTTTTGTTTTTTCATTCATAACTTTTGACTAAATGAACCGATTTTGATGATTTTTTCTTTAATCAATAGAGGGTCGTCTAACTCAAATATTGCAAATCAATTTGCCTACATTTGTTTTTTAGAAAAAACGTTTACGGGTGAAAAATAACTATTTTTTTATTTTAATTGGAAAGGCTTGGCTTGAGTTTTCTTTGTTGGGAAATCTATTAATAAATATAAAAGTCATTGTTAAAAACATATTTGTTGTCATGGGCTATAATATTAAAAGCAATTACAGCAAGAGTTTGACTGAAGGCTTCTCTGAGGCAAAAAATAATGCTATCAGTTTGTTTTGCTAACATCGACTTCAAAACGGAATCTATCATACAAATGATTAGTTTTTTGTGCCATTCATTCAAAGAAGGTTTGCCCTTTGACATGGATGTTTTAAAAATAGAGTATTTACATAATAATGTATTTACACTAAAAAGAATAAAATAAAATAATTTTTATAAAAAAATTGAACCGACTTCAAATTATAAATTGCACTAAAAAGTGAAAAAGAAATTCATTCTTTAAACAACATCGATGTGACTTTTAAACATAGTTTTAGAAGTCGGTGCAAAATTATGAGCCTTATTATCATTACAGTATGTGCTAATTCATATTGGAACTGTTGTTATTTCTGCAAAAATATATATATTTATAATTGATTCATGATTACAAAAGATTTTACCTATCCTAATTTTGCACCGACTTCTACAACTATGTTTAAAAGTCACATCAATGTTGTGTAAAGAATGAATTTATTTTTCACTTTTTAGCGCAATTTATAATTTGAAGTCGGTTCTATTTTTTTATAAAAATCATTTTATGAATTGTGAGAATGCTTGAGTGACGAGGTTTGGATACCAAGCCTTGCCTACTTGGCAGACATTTTTAGTCGCTTGGATGACTTAAATTTAAGTTTTCCAGGTAAAACCATAAATAGTTTTAGTTGCTGACAAAATAAAGGCATTTAAATAAAAAACTCAAATTTTGAGTGCAAGTACTTCAACTGAAAACTTGCAGTTGTTTCCAAATTTGGAAAATTTTGCAACAGAACACAATGTTATATTGAACAACGAAATGATCGATAATATAAAAAACCACTGTCAAGTGCTAACTGAAGGGTTTGCAAAGTATTTTAATGAAGACTATTCTGAGTATTATTCGATACGAAATCCATTCATGCGGAAAACACTAGCTGCAGACCTATCAAATGAGGAAAACAAGTAGTTAATAGAACCATGATGTAACTCAAGATTGAGGATCCAATTTGCCCAATTGAGAGAGTTTTAGCTCAAACTTAAAAATTAATTCTCGTTATTGTCAAGAAAAGCATTGCTGTTTTTAATTCGGTTCACAGCCACTTATCTTAGTGAAACTGCTTGTTCCCATATGATATTTATTAAAAATAAATATAGAAGCAAATGAAATGCTGACCCAGATTTTAGGTTAAAACTAACTTCTACTGAATCGCTTGTATTTGCCATGCAGCAGCAGCCTTCTCATTAACTTTGTTTCTCACTTTCTGTTTGCATGCATGTTGTACGTAAAGACGTATTTCTAATGTGTTTTGGAAGTATGTATTAAAAATATATTTTATGTATTTCATATACTTTCTTTTATATACACAGCTTTACTTTAATAAATGCTTTTCTCTGCCTTAACTATCAAAAAGGGTTAATTTATATTACCTAGCCGGTCCTAGTATTTTCTGTAATCTATTAGTATTCTATTCTATATAATAAAGTTATATTCACAGCGTTGTGCAAATGGTTTGCAAGAATAATGGTGGCACGCAAAAAAAAAGATTGGAACCACTGCTCTAAAAATGAGAAAAGTACTTAAGAATGCAACAAATGCCAAAAATTATCTTTAAAAAATGCTCAAAAACAGGAAAACTTGAAAAACAGCATTATCATCAACTTCTGGTGTCTGAAAATAACGATGATTTAAAATTTAATGTCAGCCTCCCCCCCCCCCCCCCCATCCCTCCCTACCATAAATAATAATAATAATTCTTATAGAAGTCTTTAAATATATATTTTCCTTCCAGCTCTTTTTAGGTTAGATAATGAAGAATTGCATGAAATTGCCGCATTTCTCCTGTGCTCTCGTGAGGATTTGGACATAAACTCTCTACCGAAGATCAGTGAATATATTGTCTATCCTGAATTCTCCCTCAAAGCTGCTCTTTACGTAATAGGTACATTGTCAAAGAGGTAAATATTGATGGACCATGGTTTGTATGTTTAAAAAAAAACCTAAATGCTTGTTTTAAAAAATGCCTTTCGAAGCACTTGAAAGTTATAATTGTAGTCCTTGAATTTTAAAATTTCTAAGTCGTGCAAGGATAGTAAATCTTTGCGCTAAATTGTATTCTGTTGAAACAAATATTTCTCAATTTTATAAATCATTGATACATTGAGGATAGGTGTTAAAATATCAGTCTAGCTCCATCCTAGCTGTTAAAATTGTGTATATTGGAATGTATCTAATGACATTACAATTTTAAAGCATTAATTTAGATAATTTGTGCTGTGCATGTTTTTAAAAACTATTAAAGAAAAAAATGGCATACATATACTGAATATATATTATGTTTTGAATTTTTTATTATAATGGGAAAACAATAAATTAAACTATTTTGTTATTTCCAATTTTTCACATAAAAATACAAATAAATAATAATGACACAAAGGTGTCATCTTGTGGATCTTAAAAAGCATAACATGATAGAATGCATGAATGAAACAAAACCATTGATATTTTCTCCTTGTTGATTTGAAAATTTATAAAATTTACAATATTTACAGCTACTTTTGCACACATTCTTTCAAAAAGGTACTAGACATTAATGAGTTAGAAATAACCTTCTTGTGGCTAGAAAAGAGCTACATAAAACCAACTTTGAATGATCATTCAAAGTTGATTTTATGTAGCTCTGAACCAAATATAACTCAATCAATTGAGTTATATACCTCAGTTTTCAGGAAATGTAGTATCTGCGGTATGTTTTTTAATAATAAGACTTTTTCTGTATCTTTTCAGATATGCAAAGCAAATTGAAGATAGAAAAGAGACACGAATTGCATCCATAAAGTTCCTTCTGAATGTTGCTGCTGGTAAATTTTTTGAGATAGTTAATGATGATTTTTTTAAAATTAGGTAAATGACCCGGTAGTGGACACTTGGATCTTTAAGCTCCTAAAATAAGCGAATGTAACATTAAACTTAAATAAAATGATCAGAACCTATAGCGAACGATTCCTAGTGCTGGTTAATAGAAATAAAGTTGGCATGGAGCATCTATGCAAGTATATGGATCATAATATTTAATATCTGCCTCCACAAGGGTCACATTTGCTGCTCTTTACTAAAGCCGATCCATAAGAAGGTGAGGGATTTGGGGAAAATATAGGGGGAAAAAGCGTGACATCATTTATGAAGGGTCCCTTAGTCATTTTTAAACTTAATTCTCCAAGTGAACAGCATAAAATAGATGATATTCATTTCTGTCCACTACTCATGCAAATACATGTCTTATAAACGTCCACTATAGATTCAAATGAAGCGTGTAGTAAATTTGACATAAAAATCCTAATTTTTCATCAAATGACATTTTATACGTAATTAATTTTTAGAGAAATAGTTGACGATAAAGCTAAATATGCGAATATTGATGTAAGTCCCTTGAAAAAATTTTGCCACATAAAAGAGTACGAAAATTTTCTTAACTGTGTCCACTACTGGGTCATTTACCTTATTTGTTTTAAACATAGATATTTTAGCATTTTTATTATTGTCCATTTTGTTTTTCTTTGTTCTTCATGCCTTTGCTTTTCAATTTCATTTTAATATAGTGAAGCCAATGTTTTCTTTCATTATGCTTAATTTTCTTGTTCCCTCAATACTTGAATTCTTTTTCTCTTAATTTATCACTCATCTAGGTTTCTGTATTTTTTTTTTTTTTTTTAATTCTTGTTTTAGAATGTTTTCTGACGTTTTCTTGGAAGCTAAAATTTAAATTTGTAAGTCAATAAAAGACTGCTCTCTAAGCTTAATGTGCGGAGAGGATCATAATTTTTTTGGGATGGAAAAAGTCACAGTAATATTTTAATGCTTGACATTTTGTGTATTATGGTATTTTGTATTGGATGTCTTGATTTTTTCTGACAACTTTATCCAAATTCTTAATGGTTGCTTAAATGTATACCACTCAAGGCTGTATTTTGAGAGGAGACGACCCCAACCCCACCACCATCCCCAAAATCCCAAAATGTTTCCTAACTTATGTATAAATTCCTCTCCGACACTGTTTTTAATGTAGTGTGTCGGAATCATGACTAAAAAGAAAATCAGATTGAGTCATTGGTTCATTAAGTGTTCTTTAAATTGTTATTAAAGTTGAAATCTCCCCCCCCCCCCCCCCATTCGGGAAATTGTGCTTTTTTTTCCCAAATAATAATGATAGTAGCATTAAAATGCGATTCTATTTTATCCATGTGGCGCTATCCAAACCTCAATATCTTCTTAATTTTTGTTGGCAAAATAGAAGTGTTTATTAGATAACTTCCTTCGGAAAACTAGCAGTGGCCACCTATTATTGCTAGGGTAGGGGAAAAATCATATTTTAATGTACTATTGTTAGAAAAATTTTCATTTTTATGTTTTAATATTCATTTATGACTGCGTCTGGGATGATTGTATTCCGGGTGTACCCCGGAAATCCGGGTTTTTCATATCCTCCTTCTGTGTTTTAAAAATAGGAGTATTTAGTCTTCAAAATTGAAAATTTAGCGAATAGGAACAAAAAGTCCGCCGAAAAGCGATAAACATTCCTTTTGTAGCTACCCTTTATGCAGCAAGGGTTGTAACGGCGCCAACCATCCTTGTTCCAAACAGGATACTGGGCGTTGGCTCCATTTTGGAATTTTTTTCCACCGCCAAACTCGGGGGTTGGCAATGTTTACATTCCCGATGTAAACATCGCCAAAACTGGAATTTTTTCTTGTACTTCATTTTTAAAAGAACGATAAAAAAAGCCCTGGAGTTTTTTCTTTTTTTTTTCTTTTGGATTTAGTTATTTTTCCGATAAACATCGCAAAAGTTGAACTCATTTTTCCGAACTTAATTTTTTTGCATAATAACGTATTTTTACTTTTCCTGAAATCAGCGCTGGACTTCAAGTTATTTTCTCAACTTTCATTTTAAAAGTTGCAGATAAATAAAATAATCATAAAAATAGATGAAAAAATAATAACTCTTAAGTAGAAAAAGTATTTCACTGCAAAAATTTGGCAAAGAATATATAGTCATGGGAAATTCCCATTCATTATGTATTAGTATAAATTACAATTTATTTGCAAGAAATAGATAAATTAAATTTTCCTTATTAGTTAGAAGTAGGTTAGTAAAATATAAATTTTAATTTCAAAAGTTATTTTAAACGTGCCGCTGTAACTATATGTGTATAAAAGCTGTTGTATAATTTATGGTGCATAGAAGGTGATACCGATTTTTTTGCATGAAAAATTTTCAGGGTTTTTTACTTTGTGTCGCAATTACCCCTGCTGTGTTTTTATGTTTATTTTTGTTCTCCTAAGACACTTTTGCAATTACTGATGTTGAAAGATGGGAGAATGAGGAAGACCTGACATTCAGTGACACCTGGCCTGTGGTTGAAAACCATAGCTCATATAAAATTATTCCAACAGCACATTGGAAAAAACATTCCAAACTATTTGAGGTATGTTCCATAATTTCAGAAATTCTTTTATAATGCTCAACGTTTTTTGAAGGTGCTGGTAATTAAATTTGAAAAAAAAAAGAAAGAAAGAAAGAGAAGGATTATCTTCCGCCCCAGCTCGAGTAATGGCATTCACATCATTCGGAGAGATTGTATTAATGCTAAAGGCTTTTTCGTAGTAGCGAACAGGGTTGGCCAAGCTCCTTGATAGTCCGAGCCATTTTTCGCAATTTGAAATTTTTCGCGAGCCGCAATTAAATACGTATTTAAAAGGTATTAAAAATTTTTACACACATTTTATTTATTGAAAACATATAAATAAAATTAAAAAATATGTGTATTGAATTTAAATATTAAAAATTAAATACATTTTCTTTTACTTCTCCTGATAATTCTTTAAAATTTGGTGAATAATTGGTGACAGCACTTCTCAGTAATTCTTTTAGATGCTGGTTAGTTAATACTTAATAATGTTTGGATTTAACGAATTTTAAAGTGGCATATGTGATTACACATTTTGGAACACATATGGAACAATAATAGTTTTTTAAAATATAATAGCACAAAAATGAAAAGGGAACTTGGATACATTTACCGAGAGCTGCAAATAACCCTTCAAAGAGCCGCATGTGGCTCTCGAGCCACAGGTTGGCCATCCCTGATATAGAACAAAGAAGTCAGAGGTTCAAAAATTATGCACACAATGTAAGATGGCTACAGAGCCAGAAAATCGGGCAAATCAGAGAATTTTTTTCATTATTTTTCATTTGTTCCAAAGTTCCAGCAATCATGTTGGCAATTACTAATGCTGATCATTCTAGCATCATAAAAATCACGACCCCAAAATTATATTGCTTTAAAGCGTTATTCTACTTTATCTTTTAGGCTTTTATACATCTGAACTCAATTTTTGGAAAGATGCAATCTTTTTGCATTTGCTGTGGGGAAACTTTTTTTTTTTTTCATTTTTCTTAAGCTTTTTTAAATAAAGATCAATTAAAATAAGATTCATTTAAATTTTAAAAAAAGTGTTCTCTCTGTTTTTTTCTTTTTAGATTTTTATTTAGAAACTAACGAGATTCAAAATCTTACTTGTTATTTGATTTAAATTAAGAGTGTTGGGAGCAGTGTGTACAATTTTTAAAAAAATGCAAAAGATCTTGTTAACAGCTTGATATGTATTATGTGGGGATTGTAGAAAAATGCATATACACCCATGTGTAACTTATACCTATGATCCTGGAAGCTGGGGGGTAGTATATAGCATGTAGTAATAGCATGGGCACCGATGTATGTAATTTCAGAGGGGGCTGAGAAATTTTTCAGACAAAACTAATATGGGGAATAGTTTTGTGATGGGCACAACATATTAGTGTTTCTTTCGTTTTAACTGTTTTGTTAATGAATTTCATGCTGAAAATTCATTAAAAAATATGCATTCATTAAAAATCATGCTAAAAATTCATTAAAAAGAAGAATAGAAAAAAGTAAATGGGTGTTGGTACAAAAGAAGACATGTCATTGAACGCATCAGTACAAATAGCTGGTACAATTTTCTCCACTATTATTAAGATATTCAAAATAATAAAATAATCACAATAATAATTATTTTTATTATTAGCATATACATAGCATTAAAATAAAACTAGCTGATTTCCCTCAGAACATCTGCAGGATATGAGTTCGATAATCAAATTAAACATGAGAATGATCGCTACATAAACAAACTAAGGTGTTGCCATTCCAAAGAGTCGGAAATTAAACAATTTAAAATCGTAAAAATCCCCTTAAAATTCGAAAGACTTAAGAAAAGATCGCTGCATATAAACATGAGAATAATCACTCGATACAAACAAAGGTGTTGCCACTCCAAAGAATCGGAAATTAAAAATTAAGTTATGAATGGAAATACTTTTTAAGAAATATAAATACATTTGTTAAAGTCTGCAAGTTACGATAGTAAATATAAATATTACGTTACGTGTTTATCTAATCCATCAACAACTTTTTAAATATCGTTTTACCATAGTTTGTTCTTTGCATGACGTCAGTATCGTATCGTACCTCAAAATTTAATCATAACTGGTCTATATTAAGTGAAATATATATATAGATAACGAAACAGTTCCATTTCTTGAAATATACTTATTGTTGGTTGGTTAGACACATTCATAATTTAACGAATGTGCAGAACCTAATGATTGAATAAGTTTTGACACACAGACGCAGCTAAAACTGTCAACTTTTCTACACAAAGTTTCTTGTTTGTTTACTTGATAACAGATGGCATCAGCATGCACAACGACAATTTGTCATCCATTTAAGGACCTCTTCCTAGATCATTTTAAATCTCAAATGTAAGAGAAGCGGTAAATTTTAAGATCGTAGGTCTATTTTTGGTCAGGAAGATATTGCGGAGTGACAGAAAAATGGTGGAGAAATAATATATATAGATTGCGCCTCTGCTATTCTACAGTCTCCCTGGAGTTGTCATAAAACTCTTATATAAATTGCTGCACTGAATCTTCAGTTAACACATAAATAAATGCATCCAATTTCCTCTCTATTTATAGTTTAGCTTAACTTTGAAAGTAAAAATGATCTTAAATCTTTCACGTAGTGTCACCATATTATGGGAAATTTTTGTTTCAGTTTATTTTAAGTGTCGGAGAAATCATATTTTTTTGTAATCCCATGATGCTATTTCTCTTTGCAGGAGTGCATGTACTATCTTCGCAAATTTCCAATTAAAGAGGTCGTACAGTGCTGCTTCAATTACTGCCGTACCATTTTGGTAATTCTAAATATTATTCTATGCTTAAAGTTCATTTATATTTTAGGATTAGAGTGTTTATTAAGATATTGGCAGCATATCTTAAAATGTTAATTATTGCAAAGAATTTTGTGTAATTTCCAATGTTCCATGAATTTTATTTTTTGGAAGGTCTTGAGACTAATTATTATTTGGTAATGTTATTTTCTAGAGTCTGCTTTGAGCATATCATGAAACCAACAGTGCAACAAGTACATTGCAAAAATGCTCATTTTACCTTGAACACCCCCCCCCCCCCCCCACACACACGCACACCCCTTTTTCCCAAATGGATTTTTGATGCCTTTCTAAATTATCATCTAACTCTGCATTTAATGCAAAAATGAGTTTTCAATGTTTTGGAAACATAACAAATAAATTGTACGTATGTGTGGAAAGAGAATATTCGTCTTATTTAATATTTAGTCTTTTGTCATGCTACAATTTTTTTTTTGTAAATTTGAATTCCTTCAGTGATTTTAATGGCTATATTTCATTCTTCAGTTGCACTTCTAAAGCTACTATTTTAAGGTGATATGTATACAGAGGTGCCATGACAGGAAGAGATATTTGCCTCCTCAAAAGCTTCAGGTACAGTAGAACCTCGATTATCCGAGGTAATGTGCAAGGGTCGGATAATCGAAAAAATTGGATAGAACGGACTCTGTCCAAAACTTGGATAAACGGGTGGAATGAATGAAAAGGTCATGAAAGATGAAAAAGGCATTTACTGTATATATTATGAAATGATAATTCTCCCACACCTAAACCTGAAGCCCCTTTTAGAATTGTCTCTCATTTATTGAGTCTATTGTTGGCTTGTAATTTAGTATCCGAAGACTTAAGAGTTTGTTTGTGTTTAGCTCTCATCACCTAACCAATACGGTGCGAACGAAGATAAATAGACCGTAAATGAACTATTCACTAGCAAAATGAAAAACAACGGAGGTCAGTCAGTGACGGTACCATTAACGCTCCAAAAAAAGAAAGCTCAAACCAAATGCGCTTTTTTAAAAGGCTAATGTATCTGTGTTAACCTGGAACTGGGTTAGTCGGGTCTCGGCAGTTCTACTGTACTTGGTAATTCCCTAGTTTTAAATTCCCAGAATCCAATCCAGCCATTGCATAGAAGATCCTCTTATCCAGCATGTCAAATTTGATGCTTGAAATTAAATTAACATGTTTTGAAAATGTATATAAATTACAAACTTACTAAATATAGAATTTACAGGTTTCAAACACCAGAGCCGAATATCTTTCAACTCCCCCCCCCCCTCTTCCCCCCAAATCAAAATCTTAGATGTGCTACTGCATATGTATATATGCTGAAATAAAGAGCCTACTTTGGAAAAACACTCATCTTGTTTCAATTTCAGTTCTTTTTTTTTTTCTTTTTTTTTTAATTCTGCAAATTTTAATTTTATAAATAGTTGTGGAGAAAAATTGTAATATTCTTTTCGGTATATTTTTTATTTTAACTTAGTTTTGAAGGTTTTAATATCAGTAACATTTCATGTATCAAAAATAATCGTCACAATTCCAATGTTTTATTTCTTTCATTTTTTCTTTGGAAATTTCTGATCTCCTTATCAATACATAAAGTGACGCTTCAAGCCTCAAACTCTTTTCATTAAGAAGGGGTTTTCTGTTAACCCGAAAGCACATGCCTGAAATTTTTTTGCTATTTGCTTTTATTTCTTATTTAGCTTTTGAATGCTTTTTCTTCAATTCTGTTGTTCTATTATTAGTTCTTATAAATGATATGATTAAGTATCCCATTGTCTTGAAAAGTCCTGGAATTTCATTTTGCCAACTTGAGCTAACTATTATTATTAATTTCTTAACTGATCGCTCAATAAGTTTTACTTAGAATTAAAAATCTTTTAAAAAGTCTCGCATTTTGATGTTTTGCCATACAGTATGCAATTTTTGGTGTTTAATATTAATTTTAATGAGTACAAAATTTTACTGAATATAACTACAAAGGCACGGGCGATGCATGAAAAATGAGAGATTCCATGATTCTTATAAAATTGAACTTTTTAATTTAAAAACTGATTAAGATGAATCCCTATTTCATTAAAATTCTATTGTAATACAAAGTCTATGACTAACTGTCACAATAGTAAAAGTTGGATACTAATGGAGCATTTTACTCTGCAAAAAAAAATGTATATTTCCAGTTCTAATTTTGTTCGGTACATTTCATTTTCATTCTTTTCAAAACATTTTTTAAAACTTTGACACCATTTTCAAAATGGCGCAACACTTAAGTCCGATTTTATAAGTTTAAGCGATAATGGCCGATTTGAAATGAGAGTATGGTGGCTATGGGGGGGAAAAAATCAGGATCAAGATTGTTTCCTACAATATTTAAAAGATTTATATAGCACAGAGAAGGAATTTAAAAAAAAAAAACAGCTCAATCGGAAAAAATTTTTGCCTTTTTTTTTTTTTTGTGTGTGTTTGTGAAAGGGGAAATGAAGTTTATCTACAGAAATTCAGTTACTTGAATGCCGAATTGATACGTTTTTATTGTGTTTGTGTGCCTGAAAGAGGCAAGAGTTGTAAATTCTGTAGATATATTTGAAAAGGAAGGATTTGCTTTAGAAATTTAAAGAGAAAAGCGAAAGGTGGCGATCACTCCTAATTTTTTGAATCGCCACTTTTTCAAAGAACGTGGCGAGTGGCGACCGTGAATCTTGACCTTTATAATATGGATGAGTATAATAGAATATTTGAAAACATTCTCTTAATCCCTCACATACGTGGTATTTATTTTGCTAAAGTTAATGGCGAATATAAGATGGAACCAAAAAAAAAGTTTTCTTTTTCAAAAGACTCTATTCACCGCAACTTTAAGCCCAACCCAGCCAT
The DNA here is from genome assembly GCA_038502835.1 of Octonoba sinensis. NCBI lineage: Eukaryota > Metazoa > Arthropoda > Arachnida > Araneae > Uloboridae > Octonoba > Octonoba sinensis. The sequence goes on along the minus strand of CM076602.1, from coordinate 12,836,595 downwards.
GAATCTACAAATGAATTTAAGCTGCCAATTTGCAGTGGGCAGTGGGTTTTAGTGAAATGCGTGCCTGCTTTTTCAAGCAAAAAATTGCAACTCTCACACTATTACATCGGACAAATCCTTTCCGAAGAATCTTCGCGATTATATGTTAAATTTGTAAAACAAAATGGGAGTACTTTTATCTGGCCCTCTCAAGATGACTTTGATTATGTTGAAGGGGAAAATGTTTTAATGAGCCTTCCTGAACCACAAATGGATCGCAGGGGTCATTTAACCTTCAAAAATGAACACTTACTAAAAAAATATAATGTAAAGTAAAGCGGTAATGACATATCCATTGTAAATTGATATTAGAAACAAATTCTTGGATTATAAAATCATGATTTTCACTAGATGTAATTCTGTTGCCACTACTTAAATTGCAATACAAAATATCAGCTAATAAGTACAATCTTAGCAATGCATGTTTTTACAATATGCTAACTTTAATATATTGCTAGCGTTCCTAGACAATAAGAGTTCTCCTGCAATAGTCAGCTAAAGGGGGAAGAGGTCAAAATACCTAAAGTTTGAAAAATATCTGAAAATTATAAAAAATATATAATAAAATACTTCGGCAGTGCTCTCTTAAATGCAGAATGGAGTAAAATTTTATGTAGAATATTAAATATTAAATTTTATTAAATGATTTGCATTATGATTTTTAAATGACTTTTTATAGAACGCAAAAAGTACTTTTTTCTCCTTATGAAATTCAAGTGAAGAAATACTGTTTGATCAGAGGCATGTTTGCTATCATCATAGTAGTATAGAATTTATAAATGCTGCTAATCTGGACTGCTAATCCTTTGCCTTATGAGAAATTGATGTGTAGGTGAAAAAAACTATGTAAAGATAGCAAAATTATCACAGATACTTAAATTTGATGAATTTATGTGAACAGGCTGGTAGCATAACTGGGTAAATTGGGGCAGTTCTCAGTGAAGTTTTATGTTCTATAAAATATCTAGGAATGACGTAGGTATTTAAAGTTTCCTCAAATATAAGAGGAAATTATGGTTCTTATTGGTTAAAAGTGCCCTTTCACCGCTTGAGCAAAAAAGAAGCTGCTTTTTTTGTCAATAAGTTAAGAAAGCATTGCAATTTTGCATAAAAAGATATGTGTCAGAAGTGATGCTTCCGAGAATCCGCCATTTTCGGTTCTATAAATCAGCCTTCTTTTTTGTCATGCTCTGAAATTTAGCATGGTGCTAGTCTCGCGCGTCCCTGATATTGGGGCTGTACAATGTTCAGATACTGCATTGGCGTAACCAGAAGGGGGCCTAAAGGGCATGAGTCTCCCCCCCCCCCTTCCATCCAGAATGGTGATTTGATTTTTTTTTTCTTTTTTAATATATTTTTTACTCAGAAAAGGAGCAACATGCTTCTTGAGAAAAAAAGCCATATTTTAAGGAAGAAAGCATTAAATAATGAAGGGAGGGATCTTAGTTAAAATAAGAATAAAAGTTCAGATTTAACTGTTTCATTATATTACTCAGGGAATTATAATATTTTCTCTTTTCTTCCCCCCCCCCCCCCCCAACACTAATTTGCAATTATTAAATCAGGAAAATTTTAGGAGCTCAAACAGGGAATATCAGAAATTCTTTTCTTGAATTTTATTATCACCATCGTGGAAAGTTATTTCCCACTACCTTTTATAATTTAAGCAAGATAAGATTAAAATTATCGTACAAATGAAAAAGACTCGTACAAGTGAGAGGTTTTGAGGTAGATGTCACTACTTCTTTTTTCTCTTGCATTAAATTATAACGATGGAATATTAAATAAAGTACAGTGAATTCCTATATAACAATTGTATGACTGTTTAATGTATCAATTAATCCAGGATATTGTCAAATCAAAGATAAATAACATTCATCTAGTACAATCTGGGACTGGTAAAACACACAATGTGTCAAAGAATTTTTAAGACTGGCTTCACAAAATAAAATAAAAACTATTAATTATATTTTTTAAAAGTATTTTTATTAAAAATAAGCTCCTTCGGCTTCAATATGTTTGTTACAGCGGTTTAACAACGATGGCCTATGCCTGTTCCAGGCTCACATTTGGGGACTGCCTCCAAAGCGCGCGTCGAAGCTGCTTGTACGCAGTGTGTCAAAGAATTTTTCAGACTACAGCTGGAACTGAGCCTTACAGCCGCACTATCTGTGTTATCGAGCATTCGGGAAACCCCTCAGCTATCGGCTGATCCACTACGAAAACCTCAGTTTTATTTGTTTACATTTTTTTTACTTTGATGACACTGACACTATACAAACAGCTTCAACGCAAGCTTTGGAGGCAGTCCCACAATTTGAGCCGGGAGAGGCAATCGAATCGTTGTTAAACCACTGTAAAAAATAATTGGAGCTGAAAGAGCTTATTTTGAATAAAAATACTTTAAAAAATATAATTACTAGTTTTAATTTTAGTTTAATTTTTAATCTACTCTTAAAAATTTCTTTGACACACTGTATATCGCTAATTTGAGGAAAGTTTTAAATTGAAGTTAATACTGTATCTAAATGTGACTGGCTGTAAAAGAATAGCCATGTAGCTAGTAAAGAATAGCCATGCAGCCATTGTTTGAATGATCATTAAAAGTGTTGAATTTCTTTTCTTTTCAGGTTAATTATTCTGTATTTCCTGTTCATACAGTCATTGCCCTGTGGAAGCTTAAAACTAAATTTCTTCGCTGCGCAAGTGACCGACAATTCAAGGCATCATATGATTCTTTGCTGTTTTCTTGTATGTTATATTGTGGTGTTTATGCACACGACTGTAGAAACCGGGAGAATTTTATGTATGGTGTAACCGCATTGCTCGAGACTATTAATATCCAGGACAATGTTACCACAATTATGACGCAGTTAGAAGTAGAAGCGTGCAGTAAGTATTTTTAAACTCTGGTCTGTAAGCAGTTTTTTCGAAATATTTTTACTGGCCGTGTTTAATGTCCATATTTATTTCAGATATTGAAAATTTCGAAGCAGTGGAATTTTTCTTGAGAATTATTTATTTTCTCATATCAATGGAGAACGCTCTTCAACGACAACATCAGAGTATAATTATGAGTATACTTCATCAGCTTCACGTATGTTTGAGTATTATTAAAAAATCATTTTTTTTCACTTGTATGGTAATACATGCATAAAATTTTTGTCCAATCAAACACATAAAATTTGCCTTAATTCCTCTTCTTCCCTGTTTTTCAATTTATGACATTTATTGTCCCAATTTGTTATATAGCACTTGTTTGAAAATACTAGGCGAGAAATTACTGAGCAAGATTAACATATTTGTTCACCCATCAAAATTAATTTGCATTTTCAGGGGTCTGTTCTGTCTTCCCCAAAGGAAAGTTGGGTCCCTTCACAGAATTCCAATTAATCGAAATGGAACCTTCCCAAAATTTAAATCATTCCAAACGGACCCTTCACAGAATTCCCAGCTTCCAAATTGTCCTTTTCACACCATTATTTATTATAAAAGTGGCAAATAATAACAACATTTTTCATCACTATATGGTTAAATTTTCAATTTTCACATAATTGTTTTGATTTTTCACAAAAATCTATTCAAAATCCACAAAAAACAGACCCTGTTAAAAAATGCTGGATTGACCCCTGATTTTTCCAAACAGCATCACGTCACCCCCTCTTTTCTAGTATACCGTGTCCTTACATGCTGCTATAAACGGCAACCTAATGATAATCCACCTAATGTATTAAAAATTAGCCTATTATGATATATGTACATATATCGGGGCCCGAAAAGTCTTGGAACTTTTACATGGCCCTGCCGGGGTTGTTCATCTAAAACATTTAAGGACCCAACAAAATTTTTGCTTGCCCACAAGTTGTTTTATTGCATATTAATAAAAACATTTGAATTTGTCTTATAGCATTAATCAGACAGAAAATTAAATTAACAGCTTTATATATGAATCAAGAATTATTTTGATGTTAATCTAAATCATTAAAAATTACATTACAACTAAGTATTACAAATAAATCGTTACAAGTTAGAATTTGAAATTTGAATTTGTTTCATTAGCATATATGTAAATTAAAGATTTACTACATATTTGGAAACTTTTAGGTGTTGAAAAAAAGGGAATGAATTACAGGTGCTGTGTCGAATATTAGAGCTGAATATCCAACACAGTCTTTCAGGGTAACTTTCAACGACGGGGGTAACTTTGAGCCACAGCATATTTTTTAGTATATTTGACTTAATTTAAAAATGGAGACTAGAAAACTGGTTTTATAACATATTTAGCTGAGTGCAGCACTGGGACCTTCTAGTTTGTTCTTTTAGTTAAATATACTAAAAGGTATAGCATAGTTCAAAGTTACCCAGAATGACGATACTAATCCTTCAGATAAGGTTACACCAAATCCCCAATATCTGGAAAGCCAATATCCAGAGCATCCCTAATCCTGACTCCTCCCCCCCCCCCCTCCCCAACAAAATCCTGCATTCATATATCTTCAGTTAACTTGCTATTCCATCCTCAAAATGGGGTTTCTGTAGTAAAATATTGCTTATTTCGATTGATTTCTTATAAGAATGACATTATTGTGTTTAAATTGTAATTTCATTTTATTTATTTTTATTTATTTATTTGTTCTAGGTACGATATGGGGAAGCCCTTTCAGTGCGTCCATTGTGGTTGGGCATCTGTGACTGTTTTGAAAGTTAGAGTGAAGTGTGGTGCATTTATGTACATTTTGAACGGAATTCAGATTTTTTTTTTTCTAAATTAAAATCGAAACCAAATATGTTTCAAAAATCTTTCGGAATCGTTCAAAATCATTAATGAACTAAATCATCTTGTTTTAAATATTTCACTGAATAGATTACAATCTCCCTATGAGATGCATTGTGCTTTATGTGCTAAGTATGCTTTATGTATTTATTTCTGAAACAATATTGCAGAAATTAATTTTTCGTTTTGAACAAAAGTGTTAATGAACATTTTTTATTTTTATTACCTTCAAACATTTATTGGATGTATTATCATGTTCTGGGCTTTTTATGCAAATGGTTAATTCATTTTAAAGTCTGCCAGTATCAATCTATCTAACAGTTTACTTCAAAAATGTTCCTAGTTTCTTGAAACTAAAATAATTTATCTCATAAAAAGTTGTAATTTATTCAAGCCAGAAAAAAGTTGTGATTTTCTTAAACATTGTATTTGTTTTATTTTTTTAATACAATACTTTGCATTTAAAAAAAAATACTTTGTGTCAAAAAGACAATAAAAAGAAATTTTATTTCATATTGTTGAAATCAATGTTTTATATTTCTTACAACTTAAATTCTTTCCAAAAAGAATTTTATCGATGTATATAATTTTTATTGATTTGTAAAAAAACCTTTCACAATTCATCCTGGATAATTTCTGTACGTACAAGAGGTAGATAGAAAAGTGGAATGCTCTCGTTAATGAAGATCTTTGTGGAAGATAACATTGTCTCTTTTACACATGTTTTTTAATGTATGCATATTTGTTTTTCTTCATTGATTTGATTTCATTGATGAAACAAGATCTGTTGAAATAAAAGACGCTGAGCGGTTAAGGACAACTGACACTGCAGCTAAATAAACACCTGAAAAGTTAAAATTCTACGTTTAGCAACTTCCTTACATCATTGCTACAAGCTGGTCATGCAAAGCAAGGGGAAAAGAAAGCCAAAATATATGAATCCAGTTTTTACTTATTCGCTCTGAATATTAGCTCTACCCTCTCTTAAGAACATCAAATATGGATGAAAAACTTGATCAAAATGAGTGGTGTGTCCCACGCTTGTGGAAGAAACAATGATTCGGTTTCTAATATTTTGAAGTATTATAGAAAAAAAAATCATTCCTATTATCACTATTTATGTTGAACATTTTATTTAGTAAGTTTTTCTTGAAATAGATAAAAAAGTTTAATTTCATGGAACGTGAAAAAAAATAAACTTAGTTTCTAATGTTTAGGAAATACTAATCAATGTGAAAACTCAACAACAGAACAGATGTTAAAAAGATTACTGCTCCATTATAACAATTTTTTCAAATTCCTTAAGCCTACTTTCCACGTGCAAGCAAAGGAGCGCATACGTTCTACAATCTTTTTGCATCCCCTATAAAAATCGGATTTTTTCCATTTCAACTATTTATAATGTTTCTTCTCAAAGTAAATAAATAAAATGTATATTTATTTTAGATAAAAACATTGTTTGAAAATATATTTTTGTTCCCGAAAGTGTTTAGAGGTAGACTTTCAAAACGCTGTAAAATTAAACATTGAATTTCAGCTTTTTTTCTTTTCTCTTTACTCTTTAAGCTCTGTAATCTATATCGTATAACCACAAGCAATTCAAAAACAAAAAACATAAATATAAAGAACAAAATAAGTAAAACAATTAAGTTAGAAAATCATTAAAAAAAACCATGTATATCTTAATGAATTGATAATCTTTAGCAAATATGTTAAGCAATATTATTAGAAGAAATAGAAATTTTGTTGTGGATGAACGACCTCATAAAAGTAAACTTGCTTAAGTTTCAATTTTTTAACTAGATTTGAAAGTTATGAAATTATCACGCATTTCCTCTTTCTTTTAATTCAATTTAGTTTCTTTCAGCATCCAATTGCTGTAACCAATAGGACTCTTGAAATTTAATTGTAACTATTGCACAATTTTGAAAGATGTAAAGACAAATTGTTGACAAAAATAAATAAATCATTTAGACATTAAATTATCAACATGTAATAAGAAATACATTTTCCCTTTCTATTATAGAACTGAAAAATATAATTTGGTTCTTGAATTTTTTTGCTGCAAAATTATAAAACTCAGCAATTTACTTTTAGTGCCATTAATTGCTTCCAAAGCATCCAAGTGAGCCTTTTGGATTGAAATTTAAAGGAATATTTTTTAATCAGAAAAATAATAAATATTACTGCAGGTAGAAAATAGGATCGACTTCAAATATATTTTTTGATAAAATATGAAATTATATTTAATTCATTCAAAATTTTACTGTTTCTATAATCACAATGATTGTACCTAAATAAGTACCATTTAAAAAACAAATGATAAATAGTTTAAAATAGTTGAACCTTTCATATTAGTTAGTTTTTGCTTGTTTTCTTGAAAGAATAGTGTTTTAGCTATTAAACAAAAAAGAGTGTAATGATTTTTGAAAAGAAGAAAATTTTAAGCTTTCTTCCAGCTATTCTTAACTATTAGAAGAAGAAAAAAACAATAAAACATTTTTTAAAAATAATAATCTGTTTCTTGAGAAAAGTATTGAAAACACCCTTATAAGGGTTATAGGTTTAGTTAGTCTTACTTTTTGAATAGGTCATGAATCATTTCTTAAGAAATATAAAAGTAATCCAGTTTTTGAAGGATGACTGACGTTTACATTCCCTATCATTTTGAAGACTTGAAACTGTTCTTACCCTTGATGTATGAAAATGACATTGCTTTAAAACAGCCAACATTCAAAAAATAAAGAAAAAAATCCTCCAAAAATGGTACAAAGTTAATATTTTAGGCTCCTAAACTGATACAAAAGTCGATTTCTTCTGCTCCAAACTGATACAAAAAGGACATTTTACCTGCTCCGAAAGCTGCTACAAATTGTGTTAAGGCAGTGGGAGCCCTGAGTATTCAATTTTTTTTCTGCTGTAGGCTCTGCAAAAGTCCAGAGTCATCAGCATCGGTAGTGCGCCCAGAAACCCCCCGCACCTGCCATTTTCTGGCCTATCGTATTTTTAGATGCCCCCGAGTGCAAGCCCTCGAGAGCAAATGGGGTTCCGGGAGAGAATCAGCATCGGTAGGGGGATGTATGTCACCAAAAATTGTATGTCACTTATGACTGCATGTCATCACTGCTCTAAGCTCATTAATTATGCACAAAGTGATTCAAAAATAGTGAGGCATATTTTTTTAACAAAGATGCGATTTCAGTGGTAAAATGTAGTTTTTGAGATTTTTTTGAGAACCAAAATTAGTTATATTCAATTATTTAAACTAAAATATTTCCATTCTTGTTAATGGGTGCTAAAGCACTTCTAAATTCTTTACTAAAACAAGTTAAAGTGTCTAAAATTATTTTTTACAGACTTGCAGTGCTTAAAAGTATTTTTTGAGTGGAAAGACTGAACTGAGTTTGAAATGGCAATGAAAAACACTCGCTTAAAGTCTGGGATGATGTTGTAAATCAAAATGGTGTAGATTAACAAAAAGACAAAATTAGCTTTATGAATTTAAAATACATGTGGTTGATGCTTCAAGCGCTGTAGGGGGCACACACAGGGTGGTGCAGTGGTATAGTCCTGGAAAAAAAAGGTGGGGGCATGGCCCGACTTAGCCTATTTGCGGCCCGGGGCAAAAACTTATTTGGTGGCCTCCTCTGCTTCACTACTTCAGTAATAAAGAACCAAACTCAGGGGTGATTGTAATCCGGGGGTACCCCGGAAATCCAGGTTTTTCGTAGCCTCCTTCCGTGTTTTAAAAATCGTAGTTTTTAGTCTTGAAAATTTAGCAGATGGAAACAAAAAATACGCCGAAAAGTGATAAACATTCCCTTTGTAGCAACCCTTTACGCAGCAAGGGTTGTAACGGTACCAACCATCTTTGTTCCGAACACGAACGATACCACGTCCCACGTGATTTCGTTGTTGCGGATAACTGGGCGTTGGCGCCATTTTGGAATTTTTTTTCGGCGCGAAACTCCGGGGTTAAAAACAAAAAGTGGTCTCTTGTTTTCCGGACTTTATTTTTATTTTTAAAAGAACGATAAAAAAAACTTGTAGTTTTTGTTTTCTTTTTTGGATTTAGTTATTTTTCCGATAAACATCGCAAAAAGTTGAAATTTTCCGAACTTCATTTTTTTTTTTTTGCACATTAACGCATTTTTACGTCCTTTTCCTGAAATCGGCGCTGGACTTGCAATCAACTCTCTCAAATCCGCATAAGATTTCCGATGTAAACAGCAAAACTTAGTTAAAAAAAACTTCGTTAAAACACTAGAAATTTCTTAAATTTTCGAAGCTAAAAGCATTTTTTTTAACTTGAAATGTTTACAATAACTCACATCTGCATTTTATACATTGAAAACAACGTATTTTTAGCCTAATTTTATGTTTTTTTAATAGCCACGTGTCCTGCGCAACATTAGCGTTTTGCTGTAATTGAACATCAATCTTTTTGCATCTGTTTTCGGTTTGCGATATTTCTTATAATTTTTTCTTTAGTACACAATTCAAATCTTATTCAGCAAAAATATTAAGCTATTTTTTAGTGTAAATTTTGCATTTGCATCGATTTTATGGTACAAATGTTATTCCTCCTTGATCTACCAATCTGCACCTTTACAAGGACCTGCGACCCCGAATCTGCTCCTTTACAGTGTAGTTGCATAAATAAAATTTAATTTAAAGTTCACACACACACACAATTTTAAATTTTCTTTCTTTACTATCAATCTCTTTTATAAATTCATGCCTGTATAATTAGTGCTTTACCAACACATTTTTTAATTAATAAGTAAAAAGTGAATGCAACATTATAACCTTGCAAAATGCGTACACAGATCAATGACCCGAAATCCGCACAACGTTGTGCGGATTAAGCAGTGCGGATTTCGGAGAGTTGACTGTATTTGCTGAATTTTTAATTTAAAAGTTGCAGATATTTGACAAATAAAGGAAAAAGTAATAGCTCTAAATAGAAAAAGTATTTGACTGCAAAAATTTGGCAAAAAATACGGTATCACTTTTTACAAAGCTGAAAAAAGATAACAGTTGTGTGTACTTAATTTTTACATTGAGTGTACTTTAATCATTTTTCTATTTTATAAATGAAAAAGCCTGAAATATTTTTGCCCATTTGATTTAGTTAAAACATATACTCACACCATTACTAAAAACTGAAACTTTTTGTTTTAATCAAATATCCTCATTGAAAACTTCTATGATAAAAAAATATTTTACGAGGATAAAAACCTTAAGCTATTAATGGATGAAACTTTAAAGATACATATTCTAATTCTAACAATTGTTGTTTTAAACACTATCATTCTGAATTATTTACTGTGTGGCATTTATTAAATTGATCTAAAATACTATTTTTAAGATAAAAAATGAAGATAAAATAGTCATGGGAAATTCCTATTCATTATGTTTTACTATAAATTGCAATTTATTTTCAGAAAATAAATAAATTAAATTTTTCTTAAAATAGTTAGTAGGTAAGTAAAATATAAATTTCAATTTCAATAGTTATTTTAAACGTTTCGTTGTAACTATATGTGTATAAAAGCTGTCATATAATTTATGGTGCATAAAAAGTGATACCGACTTTTTGCATAAAAAATTTTCAGGATTTTTAACTTTGTGTCACAATCACCCCTGCAAACTTTATGGAAGTATTTGAATTTTCGATTTGGGGCCCCCTCAAATGTGGGGGCCTGGGGCAGCTGTCCCGTATGCCCCTGCCTTAATCAGGCCCTGGTGGGGGGACGTTTTAATATACGAACATCAAAGGGTGGGAGTACGCTTATATGTTAAAATTCAAAGCAAGTGGGCGGACGCCTGTGTTAACATAAAAAGGTAGGGGAACGCCGCCCCCTTCGTCCCCCCTTGACTACACCACTATGGTGGCGGCAGAACCAGGAGGTCAGGGAATTCTAATGTTTCTGGAAAAAGCAGGGAGATTCACAAAAATTTCCAAAAATCAGAATTTTTTTTCTTTGTTTTTGAAGAACGAAAGTTCCAACGATCTTATCTGTAATCATTAATATTACTCAACGTTCCCTTCTAAAATTACTTTAGTAAAAAAAGTAATTGTGTTGCCTTTTATTTGCCGTTTTTTATAAATTTGTTGCCCACGTATCGATAAGTGCGATCTTTTTGCATCTACGATGGGAAGCGGACTAAAATTTTCGATGTTTCTTGTGCTTTGTTAAAAGGTAAACAAATAAAATTTCGACGGACTTTATAAGGTCGAAGATAATATCTAGTTTTATTTTTCGTTTCAATTTTTTAATGCATGCATAATTCTTAGGACCGTCTAAGATACTTGAAATAAAGAATGAAACTTAAATAATATGTTTAAATTTGAAAAAGGCGGAAAAAAACCTCCCATTAACTATGCGCAAGTTTTGGCTTCCTCCCCATACAGCCAAACTCGTTCAATTTATATCCATATGACGTATTCTGAACCTAATTGGCTCGTCCATGGATGTGCAGTTTATGTGCAGCGGCTGTACATAGAACGTATTTTCGACCTCTTTTGTTACACCAGCGACCACCCATAGGACGTGCATTTGACGTAGAATGGAGATCGATCGGACGTGCACTGAGAGCGTAAAGCAGACGTCGAATATTTCATTGAATAGGACCTCATTATATATTTACTTGTATTATTATTCTTGAGCACAAAACTACGAAATAAATTAATTTTTCTACCCTTTCGAACAACAAAATATTTGTTGCTGCTATTCAATTTTAAATAGAATTAATGTTGAAGCAAAAATAATACTATACCTATGTTAGAATCCATATTCCTCATCGATTGTTATTAAACTAATGTTTTTATGAATTCCAATCCATTCTTACCAATTTTTCTACCAACAAGATCATTCACAGGGGAGAATTTTAATAGCAAACTCTGACTCTGAGCAAATGATCCAATTAGTGATGTAAAAGTAAGAAGGAAATTTGTCCATTTATAAATGCTCTTTCTTCTGAAAATTAGCAAGAAAATAAAAGTACAGTACAAAACCATTGTATATTTAACAATCTTAAGTATGATTTTGAAGGCTTTACATAGCTATTTAAAAAATAAGGCATTTTTAGTAGTAAATGGAACACATACTAAAATTAAATAGAAAAGGATACTTTTCTCCAAATTGAATGTTCTTTTAAAATATGTATTAGAGCATTACACTTTGGGGGGGGGGGGGATGCACATTAAACTAATTGTGGATATGTGGAAAATGAATAAATTGTTGTAAATGAATAAAAAGTTGATTTATTGCTATAAGTATTTAAACTAATAATCAACGTATAATTTTAAAAAATAGATCAGTAAGATGTTCAGCAATAAAAAGTTGATTTATTTCTGTATTTAAACTAATGATCAACATATGATTTTAAAAAATTGTAATATTAGTAATCCTACCAATGAGAAAAATTTAACTTAAAAATAAACTAATTTTTTAAAGAAGTGATAATTATTAAAAATTGCAATTACTTCATTTTTTTAAATAGAAATAAAAGAACTATATCACATATGAATTATTAAAAACAGCATATTATATACTATACTTGACTGAACAATATCACATATAAGTTATTAAAAACAGCATATTATACTATACTTGACTTGCGTTCGAGAAAAATTTATAAACATTACGACTAAAATGCACCGATTAATGATGAAATAACTTACTGTGCAACTAAAAGATTCAAACATTTTATTCATCTTCTTTCATTTCTTCGGTAACTTAGGATCTTAGGATAAATGATCGATGATTTTCACAGCAAGCACCATGTTTCCAATTTTCAAGTAATATTAGCACGTGCGTAGTACACAGCAGCTGCCACGGTATTTTCTTCTCAGAGTGAAAATATCCCATTGTATATTAACAAAATAGAAAAGTGAAGCACATAAGTCTGAAAAAAAAAGCTAATTTACTTACATTTTACACAAATAAAACTAATGCTGAACCCAAATCGTACGTTGTCATCTACATATCAAGCGAAGCACAAAATGGCGTACGATCCGATCCGATTTCTTGATTCTTGATGCTTTGCATGAAAGTGTGGCGCTACTATCGCTTTTGTCCCTGAATAGAGCTTAAAAGTACGTCAAAAACATGTCAAAAAGGGACAAAAACTGGCTCATCCCTTTTACGTGCAGAAAAGACGTAATGTTGACATCCATCATGGTTTATTCCAGTTGATGCTCTGATTCGACCTCATATTGACGTCTTTCTTGGCTGCAAGACGTCATATGGATGAAATGGCTGTATTCTGGATGGTAATTGGAGGACATTGGTTGTATGGGTCGTGGCGATAAAAAATTTTCAATTACATTCATCATATAAGATTGATTCTGTGCAGGAAAAATGGGATAAATATCAGCAATTAATCGCAAATAAATAAATTAATAATAAAATTTTAAAAAATCATTTCCATCCTTATTCAGTACGCATGTTAAACCTTCGAATACATTCTCATGCTGTTAAGAGATTTACTTATTTCATGTGCACTGCCCAATTTTGTTTGACATACTAGCTATAATCCTAAATTGTTTAATCTTTGATCAAGTCTTTTCTGGAACTTGGTATTTTCTAATAGAATTAACACACACGGGACTTTTAGTTTCGCAAAAGAGAGAGGCAAAGTTCTAGCGGGCAAGTTTATAGCACAAGAGGACGCAAATACTCCCATCTTCCTCAGTAGCACAGCGATTTTGGCCAATATCGGCCGAACATTGGTCAAAACTGGCAAATGTCGAGACGTGTCGAGGATTTTTAGCCGATTTTGGCCAATGCTGCGCAATATTGACAATTCGGCAGTGTAGAATTAGAAAAACTCTGAAACGTCTTAAAGGACTTTTGTATTTTATCATAAAAATTAAAAACTATTCAAAACATTTTTCAGTGTTTTAAGTACCTAAAGTTCACAATCGAAATATGTATGGAGAGAGAATTGCGCTTCTGGGGTTATTGGCCGACCTTGTTCAATATTGCGCAGTGTTAGCAACCGTAATTAGAGAAACGTTACAAATCATTTCATTAAACAACATTTTATATTTTAATGCAAAGGTAGAAATAATCAAAGCCATTTGTGGTAATTTAAGCACATATAATTCACAATTAAGCTAAATTGTATGGAATATACCTCTGCCAGCGTTGGCCGATCTCGTACAATACTGCACGGCGTTAGCAAATTAAGGCTTTGCAGAAATTGTGGCGTTAAAAGACATTTTGTATTATATTGAAGGAAAAAGCAATCAAAGCCACATCTGTAACATTT